>JAZKJV010011700.1:0-1389154 GCA_037367405.1 Ottelia alismoides | reverse complement strand
TTGTCCAAGGTAAGCCACGATCTGAAAGAATCATGCGTGTGTTGTTAAATATTATACTTAGACTTATCAAGATGACATGTGAACATAGTCCTTATGGACTCAAAGAATTAAGTCACTAGGACCTGAAAAGTCTTAACTCCAATTCTTATAAGGTTCCTCTGAAATTAAGTGGATTAAGGTCCAACTAAGCTCCATTCTTCCAAATTTATTTCAGACTGAATTTAAATGTCAATACTATCCTGTAAAATGCACATGTCAATGTAAGAAATATGTACAAAACAAAGCAAAATCTTTTTGTGAAACAATTTTCAATTTTTGAACTTTTTATGGATTTTTGAAAAATGATGCACATGCAAAAGTTTTTTAATGCAAATAGTCAGGAATATATACAAGTACATACAAATTTTTTAATAAGGGTAGGGGTGAGATACACATATTTACACAGGGATGAGCTAATTATTTACAAGAGTCATGAGAAAAGATTTACAACTTGAGTAATTTATACAAGTATATACATAGTTGGATTTATTTATTTTTTATTTTGTGATGCATATATTCCTCAAATTTATTTGAAGATAATTTTACAAATAATTTTGAAAACTACAGTCCAAAATAATTTTTCAAACAATTTTACAAACTTTTACACACATTTGAAAACTATTTTGCAAGCATTTTCCAAACAATATATATAGATTTTTAAAATAATTTTCAACCATTTTTCCAAACATTTGCAAATAGTTTTACAAAATCTTTTTATTCCAAATAGAGAATTTTTTTTACAAACCACAATATTTTTACAAAGGTTGAAAATATTTTTTCAAACATTTTTCAAATAGTTTTCAAAATATTTTTCAAATAAATTTTCAAACTACTTTTAAAATATTTTTCAAAATATTTTAACCTGATTTATTAATCAGTATATACAAAAAGAATTTTGAGGAAATATCTGCATCTTTTTTATTAGTTAGTTTTTTTTAGTTTGATTTATACAATTATTTAGCCATATTAAAAAAATATGAAAGTATGAGTTATTGCTAAAGTATATATACAATATATACGGCACCCCCTATACTTAGCTCGAACTATGTCCTCATAGTGATCAAAGAGTTGTAAAGGAAGACATAGTATGGGAAATTGGTCGAAGTTCCGACCTCCCAAGAGAGTGGACGGGAATGATGGATATGAAGTGAAGAAGCCGTTAAATCCGGCTGGAATGGAATGCTACCCATCATGAAGAGAGGGAAATGAAGGGAGGGAGGGTGGGATAGTAGAAAGAGAGATATAAGGTGGGAAGGAAGAGAGAGATAGAAGGTGTCTGCTAATGATTCAAAGAATGATCGTAACTGACTCACACCAAAGACATACAATACACAATGCAAAACCCCCAATTCACCAACTTTACACAATGTGAAGACTGTGAGATTTGGTCTTTTATCTTTTCAATTTTAGAGTTTAGTGATAAGACAAAGTTGTACAAACACTTAGGAGGCTTTAATAGGATTTGGGCACTACTCCTCAGTGTGTACGCGGGTGAGTAAAAGCGCAAACAATGAGGGGATTGCTCTCCCAAAACAATGGTGTGAATTAATTACGTTTGATTTTAAAGGTCAAATTCAATTAGCATTCCCAATTTTTAATTTTTAAATTTTTTTTTGGATATTTTCAATGACACGTCTAATGAGATTTTCGATTTCCTTTATTCCTATATCCACAAATCAGAGGGGGAAAATAGAAAAGACAATGCACGAGAAAATATAGATGCAAATGCTAGAGATAGAGGTGTGTACCTGACTCCAGCACTCTACATACAATATGATCCTTGTAGAAAAATTTAACTAATCTAAATGAATGCAATGCGAGAACCGTCCTAAACAAGAACTTCTATTATTGTGAAGAACATATTGATTTGGCTAAGTCCAAACGAGTTTTATAGGAACAGATATTCTATTAGGGCTTTGGACCTAATGCTACCTGGCTCAATCAAATAGAAACCAATATCTAGGGGCTCAAGCACAAAAAATCTGCGTGAAACAAATGAAAAAATAAAAACGAGAAAACAAAATTTCGGAAAAACAGTGGTCAGGTCCCCCAAGTGCACTGGCACTTGGCGAAACAGACCTCAAAATGTTCATGTCCTCAGTTCTAAATTATTACAATTATGTCAAGTTGTTCTCTAAAATATGATAAATTTCATCTTCTCTTCTTCTGCTCCTCCTCCTACGCAAGTTCTCCAAAAGGATCCGAGTACACTCCAGACGGTTCCTCGCACAAAATGAAAGTAGACGATGGTCAGAAAATAATTATAATATTTAGAGACAAAATTGAGCAAAAATGAAAAATGACTACAAAGCCGTGCTCCCCGGTAACGACGCCATTCTGATGATGCGCCTAGCAACTCGGGTTAAGTATGTAAATAAACAAGGGTCGTTGTGACCCGAATCACTAAGCGCGGTCAACTGAAAATTTCGTATTTTTAACCACTTAAGAAAAGATAAATCAATGAAAAACAAATGTATGCGGTTTTTGCTATTCTTTTTACCTGGTATAGCGAGCAGGGTCGAACACAAGGAGCACCGATTGAAAAACTATGTAGTCAAATTTCTAAAATAATTTTTAGTGGTTTTTGATTTTTTTATCTTTTTTTTCATTTCAAAACAAGCACAAATGACGAAACACGCACACTGATGTTTTTGTATTTTTTAGAAAGGTAAAAATGCTCACAAAATTAAAAAGAAAACGCTTTTATGTTTTTCTAAAAATCAAACAGTGCGAAATTGGAAAAATAGTGCACAACTACGAATATTTTGCAACCTAAAAATATTTTAATTGCCAGTACTCCTAGAAATTATTTTTAATATAAACTACAGTCAAATATCTACAAACAGAAACCATGATTAGATTTTTTGATTTTTCTAGATTCTTCTACAATTTTTTTAAATTTTCGCATTTTTTTTTGTTTTTATAAAGAGTTAATGCACGAAAATTGGATAGAAATTAAAAGGCAGTAAAACACACCTACAATATTTGTTTGGGAATTTTTAGACAAGTTTTGAATTTTATGAATTTTCAAATATTGGACATGCAAAAAGACACTGTTTTTTATTTTTTTAAATATCAATGTCCATAAAAAGCTATGAAATTTTTACAAATTGGAAAACACTACAGTAGGAGCATATACGAATTTTTGAGAATTATTCGACTAATAAAAACATTTATTTGATCACAAAAGGCATGTAAATTAAAGACTGCAAGCACAGGGACTGAAATGTAATTATTGAAAGTTTTTGCAACTAAATATAACAGAATTGAATTGTACGATAAAATGTATGCAATTTACCCATAATCATGTGCATTGCATGTGATCTGGACTTGAAGCTATAACAGGGGCATTTGCGTAGTTTCAAGAATATCAATGGATTTTTTTAATATTTACCCATTTTTTTATTTAAGCCCCTAGGGTTCTTTTGTCTTTCTCGTTTCTTTTGCTTCTCACACAAGCAGGCCAAAGGGGGGTCCGGCTGCCACATGCTTCCCCACGCGCGGGTTCGGAGGTCGGGCGGAGGACCGAGAGGGGCACGGGGCCGCCGTCGACGCTGAAGACAAAATCGCGGCAGATTTGGAGGGCAGATGTGCAGGCTCACGCGGCCAAGCAGGGTCGCGGAGGGAGAGCGCGGGGGGTGGCTGGCACTGAGAGGCGCGAGCACGGAGGGAAATGGAGGCACGGGGCGTCGCTGGAGCAACGCACGGCAGAGTGTGGGCGATGCTCGATCGCGCAGAACGACGGCTGGTGGGTTTGTTTGGCGCAAACAACCTCGGCAGATCGGAGCTTGACTGTGGGGGCCAACAACTGAGTGGCCCGCGTGCAGAGACGCGGGAGGCGCCGCGGGGCCAGAGGTGGCACGCTGGGGGGTGGCCGGCGTTTAATCCAGGAGCAGGTGGTGGGCGGCGCTGCCACCTGCTGCAGTTCCCTTTTTTTGTTGTTTTTTTATATTTTATAAACCATAAACAGAAATAAAAAGGGTTTTTTTATTTTTTTTAAACAGGAATTGTAAACATAAACAAAATAATTTTTTTTATTTTTTATTTTCCTGCAAAACAAAATGTTAAAAAACTGTAATATATATTTTTATATTTTTTATCCTGCAAAAACAAAGATTAGAGACAAACCAAATATAAGTTTTTTTATTATATCCTGCAAAAATGAAGGTTAGAAAACAAGATACATTCTTTTTTTTAATTTATTTATAAAACAAAAGGGAGTTGGTGAATGGGCCAGATCTTGTCCATATAGAAGATACATCTTTAGCTCCGGTCACCGTACGTGACTGGAGGTGGAAGATTGTGTGAGGTAGAAAAAGAAATGTAGAGATCAAGATATGAGATGAAAAATTCAGATTCGACAATTTTTTATTTTTAAGGATCTAAAAACTAATAAAATCGAAGCTAAGATTGAACCTACGATTTATCTATGAAAAATGACAAGGAATGAAATGGATCTCACCTCGGGTTTCGGAAATGCCTGTCACCGGACAGCTCAGAGGTCGGGCACCCTTCTTCAACAAGAAAGCTCTCGGAGATCAGGCTCCTCTCCACCAAAGATCGATCTAGAGGAAATGAGGGAGGAGGAGCCCATTAAAAAGAGAAGAAAAATAAAAAGGAAGGTATATACAAATCAGGAAAGTAATTAGTAGTTATCTAAATAAATAAAATAAATTAATAAATTAAAAATAAATATCTGATTTAAATAAAATAAAATAATTAATTAATTTATAAAAATTAATTATCTACCTTAATGGTGGCTATTTAAGGCATAAAATCAAATATTTACGTAAAAGATAAGTTTTCAAATCAAATAAAGAATTAAATAATTAAATTTAAATATAATTTTCTAATTAAATTAGTTAATTAATTAATGCGAGATTTTTTATTTTTTGGTGATTTTTATAAAAGGAAGTTAGTTGTATACATATATTATGTACATATAATACAATATACATATATACAAATAAGGAAATATTTTTTATGTCTTTTTTCTAAAAATTTTTTATTTATATACTTTTTTACATTTTTATGAAAATAAATTTACAAATATTTATATTATATATAAAAATAAATCTGAATAAAAGATATACATTAAATAATGGTGAAACTACACAGAACACCCCAGAAAATCGACTTTTAACCGTAACTCCAAAAATTATGAAACCACAACCATTTGAAAGATAATTTAATTTAGAGTATAATGAAAGTGAGTTTGGTTCAATTTGAGTTCGTATGGAGCCGGAATTGGTATTTCGATGATTGCTTTGTGGCTTTTTCTGAGGGTGATTAATTGTAATATGTACATTATTTTATTTGTCAATTATTTTTATTATTTACAACACATGATTATTTACAACTTTTTTTACAAAAATAATTAATTTGAGATCAAATTATGTACAAATAAAATACTACAAGTTTTATACAAATATACATGGAATATATGTACAAATTATTTTTGGATTTTTGACAGAAAACCCTATCTCCCCCTACTTTATTCTTGGTCGATCAGGTCAAGTCTTGACCTTCTCTCGGGGTTCGGGTCAGTCTGTATTTATTGCATAAACACATCCTTTCTTTTCTTTTCTTCTTTATTCTTTTATTTATGTACAAAAAGTGTTAAAAATGCATATTTAACAAATGCATGTAAAATGGTAATTTTATGGAATTAGTGGGTATATACAGGTGTTTGACTACGGAAATGAAGCTAAAATAAAAGAGTAAAGGCGATGAATCATGGATTCATCAATCGCCTCCAGATTCCATCCTGATCGTCCATCCAGCTGACATGTCAGACCGTTAGATGTCAGATCTAACGGCCCCATACGCGCCACATCCCTGACCATCTGACACCACCAGATCTGACATCTGACGCCCACAGAGCCGCACGATCTCGCCACACCAGCGACCGACATGTGGCTTTCCACACATGACTCACGTGCACCGAGGGTATATTGCTCTTTTCCCCTACATTTATTTCAGTTTATGTTTTGGTCTGTAAATTAAAAGTTATAATTGGACCTTTTTGAAATATAGTCCATGTAGTTTTTATTATTTGCATTTTAGTCCTACCTGTCTGAGACACATGCTTGGTCACGTGCATAGTGGTGTATCTGCACTTTTCATCTAGAACTTTTCTTGTGTTATGGATTGAATGAATGGTTTTATAAATTGCAATTATGCCCCTGTGAACGTGGTTTTGATGCATGTGCGGATTTGTGTGGATAATTTGCATATTTGACCCTAGGCTTTTTATGTTTGTTAATGTTTGGTCTTGAAACTTAAAATAATTGAATTTAGGTCCCTATAACCTAGGTGTGTTGTTTTTAATTAAATAAATATCAAAACAAAAAATTCCAAGAAAATTACACCTAGCTCCTGTTACTGTGTAGTATTTTTGGTAATTTTTGTGACGCATTTTGATTTTAGTTGCTATTTTCTTTATACACTATTTGGATGCACATGCATGAATGCTAAGATGATGAAATTAATGATATTTACAAGCATTTACTAGGGGTTTTAGGCCAAAATGATAGAATAAAGATGATGAAATGTGGATTCATCATCCCCCTATACTTTACCTTTGCTAGTCCCTAGCAAACACTTATGCAATAAGTGCAAAAAGAAAAAGAAAGAAAAGAAAAAGAAGAACTTGAATTTTATTTGATTATCAAACTTGTCTTCACAAAATCAAAGTTTGGAGCTTAAGTCGGACCTTTGAAATTTTAGTGCGGGCGGAACCTTAGTGAGAACCGAATTTGAAATCCAACAGTCCCTGAGAATCCCAAAACTCTGTCCAAGTCTCCTCAATAGCCAGGTCAGAAATATCTCAATTCATACGCAAACCCTTACGACTATGAATCTGACTCGTACAGTGTAAGTGATGGTGGTTCTCCCCAACTAGAATGGCAAAGAAACTGACTTCTCCAGTACGACAACCCATTGATTCCCCAATCCAACAACTCTATCCTCGAGGAGCGGGGTATTCCCTTCTAAGCTCAAGTGGCAACCAGCTCAAGAGGAGGGGGTGAAGAGAAGAATGGACGGTAGCCAGTGTAGCTACCTATCCTGGGATGCAAGACCACTATAGTCAAGCCATCCAGTTGCATGCTCCCATATTTGACTTTGGAACTCAAGCTTGCTTATTGACTTTACAACATTTGTACATACTTCACAGGCTTTTTATTTTTGTACATGCCTGAACATTTTTTTTGAATACTATATACAACAGCATTTACATAAGGAGTTTTTTTCTCTTGAGCCAGTAGACTATCCCTCTTTTGAAGCTTTATCGCAACCCACAGCCTCCTGTCTTTAGACTTCCTAATCACTGGACGAGTTGGGGTGCACTTCCCTCCCTAGAGGAGGACAAATATTTCCACTTGTGTGCGTCTCATACCGGCAAATCCAATCCCCTCACCACTCCAACTGAGTTGAGCCATGTGAAAGGTGCAGGTGTCCAAGTTAGGTCATTATCAACAAGAGTCGTGTCTGTGCTCCGAAATACTCTACTTAGGCAGTCAAAAATCCATTGAACCAAGTCCCGTGATCCTCAAAGAATTAAGTCAACTAGACCTGAAGTACCTCAAACCCAGTTCCTATAAGGTTCCTGTTATTAGGTAGATTTTAAGGTCCAATCAAGCTCCAATCTTTGGATTTTACTTAGACTTGTTCAACTATCAAACTCAATCCAAAAAATGCTCATGCTATGCAATGCTATGCAGAATGCAGGAAATATTTTTGTGATGCAATTTTCAAAGATTTTGAACTTTTTATGGATTTTTGAAAAGATGATGCATGCATTTTTTGTATTTTTCAAAAGATTTTTCAACTATTTTTGGATTTTAGTTTTGCAAATGTTTTTGTGATTTTTGAAAACAAAAAGTTTTTGGCTAAAAGTTAGGTGAAAACTATGTACACGGGAGTGCTTCTTATATCTACAAGAAGTGGATTTTAAGAATTTATAGGGTAAGTGCTCAATTTTATAAGTACATATATATAGTGGATTTTGGTGTGATGCAAATATTCCTCAAACGTATTTGACACAAGCTTTTCACACAATTTTTGAAAACTATAATCCAAAATAGTTTTTACAAACATTTTTGCAAACATGTACACACAGTTGAAAATCATTTTGCAAAGGCTTTCAAAACAATATAAATAGATTTTTCAAAATATTTTTGCAACCATTTTTCAAACCATTTGCAAATCATTTTTCAAATATTTTATTTCACACAAAGAAAATAAATTTTACAAACCACACATTTTTACAAAGGTTGAAAACATGTAACAAAACGTTTTCAAAATTGTTTTTAAGAGATGTTCACAAAGATTTTCAAACTATTTTTTCAAACATTTGCAAAAAACATTTTCACCTGATTTATTAATCAGTAAATATAAAAAGAATTTGAGGAACAAAACACCTTTTTATTAAGGAATTTTAATGAATTTTAAAGAATCATTAGCCTTGTTTTAGGAAAATACGAAAGTACGAGTTATGGCTAAAGTATATACACGGTATATGCGACCCCCCTATACTTATCTTGAGCTATGTCCTCATAGATCAGAGAGAAAAGAGAAGACATAACTCGTACTAAGTATAAGCAAGTCTAAAGAATAAATGAATGAATCAATAAGAAGTTGACCGTCCCCCCTATACTTAGGATCAAAGAATCCTAAGTATAGCAGACTGTACACAACGCAGGGAGGGTCAAGGGTGGGAATGAACAGATCGTACTCAGATTGTCTCCCCCTATACTTAGGGTAAAATATCCCTAAGTATAGACAAGAAGAGGAGACAATGGAGAGGATTGAAATGAAACTGAAAGAACTCAGGGTACAAACCCCTCTATACTTAGGACAAAGTACGTCCTAAGTATGGAAAACTGTCTACAAGGGCAGAACCTTTTTGATAGATAAAGAAAATAGAAGAGGAAAAGAAGAAAAGAAGAAAGTAAATCAACAGATGAAAGAGTTATATGAACAAATGGATCTGTACAGCGGAAGATGGAAGTGATCACCATGTATGAGATGCAGATAATGTGAGTCAAAGAACACATCTCATACCAGAAGAATGGGGGCAACGTCGATGGTCGGCGGATCATGATCTAGATAAAGCTTCAAGAGTTGACCATTGGCGCGGAAGGTAGAGGAAGATGACGGTTCGGATATGTCGATGCTGCCATTGTCATGTACCTTCCTAACCACATACGGACCTTTCCACTTGCTCTGTAATTTCTCTGGGAATAATTTCAGCCTGGAATCAAACAACCATACTCTCTGATCTGGCTCAAACTTTTTATGGCTGATATACGAATCGTGCCATGTTTTCACTTTCTCCTTGTACTGTAGGCTATTGGAAAAGGTTGTATCTCTCAGTTCTTCCAGGGCTGCCAACTCGGCTCTTCTCTGTTCTCCTATGCTCTCGGGATCTAATAGTAACTCAGTGACTGCCCAAAAAGATTTGTGTTTGATTTCCACTAGCAAATGGCACGGCTTGCCATAGACGAGTCAAAAGGGAGATGTCCTCAATGGATTCTTGAAGAAAGTCCGATAGGCCCACAAGACCAAGTCCAAAAGCTGTGACCAATCCTTTCGGTCTGGGCGGACAACCTTCTGCAAGATAGTTTTTATCTCCCGGTTCGATACTTCGGTAAGACCATTAATCTGAGGGTGATACGGTGTGGCAACCCGATGGTCAATGTCGAACTCGTCTGCAAGGGCCCTAACTTTGTCATTGATGAAATGAGACCCCCGTCTGAAATCAAGACTATCGGTACCCCGAATCGTGAAATGATATTTTTCCTCAAAAATTTGCATACGGTTTTAGCATCTACGGCTCGGGCGGGGATGGCCTCAACCCATCGGCTGACATAATCCACAGCAAGCAAAATATGTTTGAATCCCTGACTCTTAGGAAATGGGCCCATGAAATCAATCCCCCATGCATCAAAAACCTCACAAAAGTGAATGGGTTGCATGGGCATCATGTCTCTCTGTTCGCAGGTTCCCATTTTTTGACAGTCAGTACATCTGTTCACGAACTCATCAGAATCCTTGAAGAGAGTAGGCCACCATAGGCTGAATTGAAGCACATTCTGTGCTGTCCTTTTTCCAGAATGATGTCCTCATGCCTCAAGATTGTGGCAGTATGTGAGCACACTATGATTCTCTTCTTGAGGAATGCACCTCCTCCAGATGTTGTCCCCTCCTTCATGATAAAGGACGGGATCCTCCCAATGGTAAAACTTGGCCTTCGCTAGGAAGGTCTCGAGTTTCTGCCTAGGCCAACCTTGTGGGATTGTCTTGGCAACAAGATAGTTCACAATGTCAGCATACCACGAAAGCATTGTGATAGCCAAGATCGCCTCATCTAAAAACATCTCTGTGATAGGTGTGCTGGGCTCAGATTCCTCAGGATTCTCCAATCTGGAGAGATGATCTGCCACCACATTCTTGACTCCAGGCTTATCCTTAATCTCAATATCAAATTCCTGGAGCAGAAGGATCCATCTGGTCAGGCGTGCTTTGGCATCCTTCTTAGACATTAAGTACCGGATGGCGGTGTGATCAGTGTAAATAGTCACTCTAGATCCGAGAATATAAGATCGATACTTATCCCAAGCAAAGACTACGGCCAGCATCTCTTTCTCAGTCACAGTGTAATTCCGCTGAGCGGCATCCAAAGTCCGGTTGGCGTAGTGAATGGCAAACGGTAAACCATCCTTCCTCTGTCCAAGCACAGCCCCAATGGCAAAATCAGAAGCATCCATCATGATCTCGAATGGGAGAGACCAATCGGGTGGCTGAAGGACAGGAGTTGAAACAACCATATTTTTGAGAGTCTCAAAAGATGCCAGACACTTATCATTGACAATGAACTAGGTGTCTTTCGTTAGCAGATCAGTAAGCGGTCGGGCAATACGACTGAAGTCCTGAATGAACCGTCGGTAGAAACCGACATGCCCCAGAAAAGACCGCAACTGACGCAAATTGGACGGTGGATTGAGTTTTCTGATGATATCCACCTTGGCCAGATCGACCTCCATGCCCTTGTTGGAGACGATATGACCAAGGACCGTCCCTTGAGTCACCATGAAGTGACTCTTCTCCCAAGATAAAGCAAGATTGACCTCTATGCAGCGCTGAAGCACACGGTCCATGCAGTCAAGACAAGCATCAAACCCGTCGCCATAGACCGAGAAGTAATCCATGAAGACCTCTAAACAGTCAGCCACCATGTTCGAGAATATGGACAACATGCACCTTTGGAATGTCGCCGGAGCGTTGCATAGACCAAAGGGCATCCGTCTGAAAGCATACGTCCCAAACGGACAGGTGAATGTCATTTTCTCCTGGTCTTCGGGCGCAATGGCCACTTGATTATAGCCGGAGTACCCGTCAAGAAAGCAGTAATGACTCTTTCCAGCTAGCCGCTCGATAATCTGATAAATGAATGGCAACGGGAAATGATTCTTCTTGGTGGCCACATTCAATCATCTATAGTCCACACAGACCCTCCAAGAAGTGGGTACTCGGTTAGCGATCTCCTCTCCAGACTCATTAACAACTGTAGTGATACCCGTCTTCTTGGGTACCACATGCAACGGACTAACCCACTTGGAGTCTGAGATGGGGTAGATAAAATCGGCGCTCCACCACTTCAAAATTTCTTTCATGACTACGTCTCGAAGATTCGGGTTCAGCCGTCGCTGGAACTTACGTGACGGCCTAGCGTCATCCTCAAGATAGATGTGGTGAGAGCACAGAGCCGGACTAATCCCCTGGAGATCAGTTATACTCCAACCTATTGCCTTGCGGTTTCTCTCAAGAACCTCCATCAGACGAGATTCTTATTCTCCAGTCAAACCTGCTGAGATAAAGACTGGGTGCATATCTGGCTCACCCGCAAGGAAACTATACTTCAATGACTGCAGCATAGGTTTCAGTTCTGGACAACTGGGAGGTGGCAGATCTGGCTTCTGATATGTCTGTGTTAAGGCGACTAGGTCTGCATGGGAGAACTCTCGCTCTGCATTAATCTCTGACGAAGGGCGGCCTGCTGAATCATCAATAAACTGCACTGGCTCGCACTCTGTCATGGCTGTTGGCTCAGAAGGAATCAGACAAGGCAAATAGTCATCGAAATCATCCCAATCAATGTCTGAATCCGAGGGATCAGAAGAAGATGAGCAAGAATGAAAACCATCGGCACCACTCGTCCCAACACTGTCAGCCTCAGGTGTATCCTCATCCAGGGTATGCTCTCCCGGCTCTCGACTGCCATGAGCTTTAGATATAGTGAATCTGTGGGCAGGGCGAGGGTCGGTGCTACAGGATCTGTCCAGTTGGATTCATCATCTGTCATCACAAAATCGCACTCCTGGTGGATGTCTAGCTCTTCCTCTGTCATCTGCGCTGCTTCGCTTGACTGCTCCGAGCATTCTAACTCTTTGGCTCTGATTTCCTCGATCGTCTCTATTTGTATGGTTTTGCCCTCTATGCAAAAACATGACTTCCCACTGTCATGATCGGTCACCGCCATTGCTGTGGCCAAGAATGGACGTCCGAGAACGATGGGGGCATCAGTTACCGACTCAGGGATCTCCATGTTCAACACAACGAAGTCCATAGAGAATTTCAGGCCCTGAATGGTAACGACCACGTCTTTCAATAACCCCTTTGGCCTCTTAGTCGACATATCAGCAAACTGAAGGACTGTCCTGCTCCTAAGAAGAGGACCAAACTCGAATCGGTCGAGTAAGGCTGCCGGAAGAAGGTTGATTGAAGAGCCGTTGTCTAATGGTAGGGGCCTCCTCAGATGGAGGGCTAGGAATAGGTCCCTGTGCCTGTGAAGGAGGAGAATCCATACAATCATCATCATTCAACACATATGGATCCGCAATGTGAACAGAAACCTTTCCTTTATTCATATTTTTGTTTTTCTTTTTGTTACCACAGTCCATAGATACAAAAGGTGGTAGCATCACATATGGGGGCTCAACAAAAGTAGATGTGGTGGCCTCAGTGCCACCATCAGCACCTGTCGTCGCGGCATCAGCACCGCGCTCTGGCTCAGCATCCAAAATGGTGGCATCAACACCACCGTTTGCATCTGATCTCATAACGGCCTCAGCACCGTCGTTTGGATCTCCATCATTGGTGGCCTCAGCACCACCGTCTTCAACATCATCATTAGCGGCATCAGCACTGCTACTCTGCTCCTTTGGCGCTCCTGGTTTAGCTTGTGGTTGTCGCTCAGAAGAGGCACCGCCGGCTGGCATCCTACCGCTCCTAGTAGTCACAAAATCAGCATCAAAGAAAGAGATATGTCACTCAAATAGTCACTAGGAGAGGTATCCTCTGTAAACTCTACCTGCTCAGACTTCCTTTTCAGATTGTTTGGGTTGGGTTCAATCTGAGCGGGTATGGCGGCCTTGCCTTTTATGATCTCCCTCATCTCCTGCCGGAATTCATCCATTTCTTGCCTGAAGGATGCTCGTTGTTCAGAGAGCAAGCAGGCAAGATCATCTAAAGATGGGTTCTCAAAAGCCGGGGCCTGAGAACCGGATGGGTTTCCCTGCTGGAAGTGAGGTTGTTGCTGCTGGTATGGATAGTTCTGGGTCGGATGGGGATATGATTGATGAGGCTGCTATCGCTGCCTCCACTGCTGTCCCTGATAGGCGGGACGAGGACCACTCTAGTATTGCTGCTGATGGGCGTACTGGGGTTGCTGCTGCTGCTGTTGCTGGCTGCTCTGCTGTCCTTGAGCGGGATTCTGCTGCTGGGATGAGGAGCCACCGTTGCCCCAACGGAACCCTGGTTGATCGCGACGAATCCCAGGCTGAGGGTACCGGTCGTACCAAATCCCATTGACTTCCATTAATGGTTCCTGCTTAAAGGAGGGTGGAGGAAGAATTGCCAGTGGCTGCTCCGGTTGGTAGACCACCATCTGAGTATCAGGAGATGGCGGCTGCACTGGGTAGTACTGTAGCAGTGGAACCGGCTCTGCCTGGATGTGGTTATTTTGACGGTATGAGGCAGAAGGTTGGTTGGAGCTGCTACTGCTGGGGTCATCCCGTGACCTGGGAGGCTGCTGGGAATGAGTTTGTGCCTCCTGTACGCACAGGATCTGTGTCTTCAGGTCACTCATGGTTTTGGCAATCTGGTCCATCTGGGCCATGCCATGCATCTGTTTCTTCTCGAGGATCTCGAGACGGTCCGGCTTCTCACTAATGATTCCCATGTCGGCTGCAGCTGATTCAGCTTGGGCTGCGGCTGCCGACGATGTGTTAGGACCGGCATCGATGCGGGCGATCCTCTGGAATGATCCTGCTCCTTGCGGGGGGTTCTGCTGTGTGTAAACATGGGATTGGGCCATCATGGTTGAGTTCTCTGCCATGCCTTCGTAGATGGCCCAAACGTCATCTTCACCCTTTGAAAAGTAGGACCCACCGCAAGAGGCGTTCACTAGCCCCTGCAGCTCCGGTGTCAGCCCACAAAAGAAGCTTTGAACTAGATTGGGCTTGGAGATATCATGATGTGGACACCGATCAATGAGCTCTCTGAATCGATCCCGAGCTTCATGAAATTGTTCGTTAGGGATCATGACAAAGTTGCTGATCATTGCTCTAGCTGCATTCGTCCGGCCGAGAGGGTAGTATTTCTTCAGATACACGGTCCGGAGATCTGCCCAAGTGTCGATGAATCGCCCCAAATGTTTGAGCCAATATGTGGCTCTGTCAACTAAGGAGAATGGAAAGGCGATCATCTTGATGGTGTCCTCGGTCATCAGTCTATCATGGATCGTGCTACATATCATCTCGAATTCTTGGAGGTGAAGGTGTGGCTCTTCAGTCAGCAACCCATGGAATTTGGGTAGAAGTTGAATGGTATGGGGCCGAAGCTGGAAATCTCCATGGATAGGCGGAAGTCTGATCCAACGATGAGTGAGGGATGCGGCTGGATTGTGCAATTCCCTCATGATTGTCTGTGGCGGTCTCTCAGTGTCGGGATCACCTCCTCCTGCATCAGGTCCTCCTCCTCCTCCACCACCGCCACCGTCCCCAGGTCGGTTCTCTCTCATCTATGTTATTTCTCTCATGAGATCACCCATGAAGGTACTCTGGTCACGAATCTGCCTCTGCATGGTCTCCAGGGATGCAAGAAGTGAATTGTTGATGGCGGCTTGATCAATGAAGTATGGAGGGTGCTCATGATCATCCGGATGCTCGCCTTTGTCAGCCATCTCGGGATTCTCTGAAAAAGCAAAAGTGGCCATCTCAGCTGTTGTCGAATGCCCAGAACTCTGTGATGCAGTAAATTCTGATACTCTTGGACCGATGGAAGGAGAATGAGAAGGGTGGTCGAGGGGGAATAGGCTGGAGGTAAACTCAGGCTCGGAGAGCAGACTCTCCGAGGTTGTCCTAGATGAATGAGGAGGAGTGCTAGATAGCGGTGCCGACAGGGTCAGCCTAAGAGACCTCCGTCCCATCATCTTGATTATTAAGAAGAGCAGGGTGAATGCATAAGAAGAAGGAAGAAATGAGATGCAAAATTGCGCACAATTGTGCTGTGTTTTAGATCTTGACCTAAATAAACTAGAAATCAAACACAAAGCAGGGGTGAGTTCACCAACTCAACACATGAAGCCGTGAAGGTTCGGCTTTTATCTTGTCGGTTTTAGCTTGAATTCAGGAATTAGTTTTTTCACGAGTCCTTATAGCGCTACACCTAAAGGAGAGAGAGTACTGCCGGAAAAGTATTCATGTACTTGTCCTCCTCCTGTGTAACCTGTAACTTGCACTTTTTAAGGTCCTTGTAACCCTTCCTGGATCCCTACTCAGCCAAAGAATAAGAGGGAGGAAGCCGATAGGCGAAACCGATACATCGGATTTTGCTCGCAACGGAATCACCCGTGAGCGTGCAAGATCCTACTCGGACGCAGACAGTGAGACAGACACACCCGTGAAGGCGTGGCCTATGCTCGGTACTTCGGATAAGGTCGGTGCTCACACAATAGTGAGTCACCAATGGTGACCAAGCCCTACTCACCTACGTACGATAGTAGCGCCAATACTTCGGAAATCCAGGCGATACACAAGGCAGCCACAAGCTGGGATTTGGGATCTAATCCTTACGAAGCACTCTGCTCACATGGAAGGAGACCTTCCCATGCAACCTGAATACAAGTGAGGGTGTGACTGTCCCCAATCAATGAATCCAATTACCGATTTTATTTTTGGTCAAGGTTTTCTTAGCAGTCCCTTTTTTAATTTTTTTGGTGTTATCGCTTTTTTTGAGTTGATTCAAACAAGCACCTAACAATTTTTTGTATTTTCTTGATCCTACTTTCTCCAAAAACATAGGGAGAATAGAGTCGGAAAAGCCGTGCAAATCGACACCAAGGTGGAAATCTCACCTTTGTGCCTAAATGATGGATGCAAAGTAAGAAGACTTACAGCGAATCCCAGCTCTCTCCATGCGGGATGCAAAGCAGAAATTTATAAACCTAATCTACATGCCGGTATGCAATGCGGAAATCGTCCTAAGGTAGGCAACTTCTAGCGTTAAGAACCACAAGTCAACCACCAATCTCCAATCCTAAGGTCCGGTCTAGGCTCACCCCTCCTTCTCTCGACACATCGAGTTTAGGAGAAGCGCTTGGCGGGATGAGCTCGCGGCGCGGCGGATCAAAGAATAATGAATTGACTGTTTAATTAAACTAAGTCCAAATACGATCTATAGGTGCATGCAAAGGTTATTAGTGTGTTTGGACCTAATCTAATCGAACAAGCAAGCCTAAGACTAAGGGCTCAATCCACAAAAGAAATGAAAAAGAAAACAAAACCGGAAAATGACAATCGGAAAACGCGATAAAAGCCGCGGTGAGCCCCCGGGTGAACAAACACCCGGAAATTAGGCCCGAAGTGTCTAAGTGTCTGAGTGTCCAAGTCCCTGTATTATTACAAATTAATAGTCACTCTCTCTCACAAAATAAAATGCAATCTAACTACTACTCTCTCTCTCCTCCTGCTCTCTCCTGCCAGCTTGGCTTAAGAAAAGCCGGCTCCGCCTCACGTGGTTGCTTCAGATCCCCTAGGCGATCCGCCTCGCTCCGCGGTCCCTTGCAAGAAGACAAAAGAGTGGTCAGAAAGCTCAACAAAATTTATCAAAAATAAGAGAGATAAAAGTGAAAGCAATGGTAGACACTAACACAATCAATCAAAACTATGAACTACTCGTTGTTGCTCCCCAGCAACGGCGCCATTTGATAAACGCGAAATTCAAGAGCGGTCGTATTGACTCATAAGGCGAGTCAACAGTCGGTGCGGTGACCACTACAAATGAACCTCGTATTTAATCAATAATTAACCCACACTATAGATCAAACAATTAGAAATAAATGTGGAGTTAAAATTTATTTTTAACTCTGCACAAAAGATGTATAGCAAGCAAGTATGCAGAGAGTTCGAACACAGGGAGCAAACAGGGCAGATGCACAAGTGTGTGTGTGTGAGTGAAAGTGAAGTGATGTCTATGCTATGCAAGCAAGTATTTTTGTGGGTTTTTAATTTTTTTTAATTTTGTATTTTGGTTTTTAATTTTCTGATTTTTATAATTTTATATTTTATATTTTTTTAATTTTCTTTTTCAATATTGGAATATAAAAACATTGTAATGAAAGGGGTGATAAAATATTTATAAAAATATGCAACAATAGTCAAAAATTCATAAATAAAATCTTTTTGGTCTTTTTATAATTTTTTACTGTTTTTGTGATTTTTGGGTATTTTCAGAATATTTTTGGTATTTTTAAAAAGCAAAATAAAGGAAAACAGGGAATTAGCTACTGGTTGGGGGTAAAATGGAAATTAAAAATATCAAACAGCCACAAAATTTTTCCAAACTATTTTTTAAATAAAGATAATAAAAATAGGAAACTACAGAACTTGATTTTACAATTTTTGGAGTTTTCTACAATTTTTTAGATTTTTTTGAAGTTTTTAAGTATTTTCTAATTTTTAGGGTTTTTTTGAGATTTTTAGTGGTTTTTGGACTAACACTAGAATATGATAAAATAGACAGTAGGGAATTTTTTTTTGGAATTTTTCGAGGTATTTTAATATTTTTTGGCATTTTCTAAGCTAGACAGTAGAAAAAAAGCAAGTTTTTGATTTTTAATAAATATGAAAATGAAATAAAATCAAAAACTAAAAATATAGCGTTAAAGTACAAACACACAGGAGCTTAACGTGAATTTTTGGGAATTTTTGGAATGAAAATGAGGTTCCAAATAAATCAGATAAGCACACAAAAATATCACAGCCTAGTAGGGGTATATATGCAAATATCCAAAAGTCCAGGGGCCTACAAGCAATTTTCCACAAAATTTTACACTGAATATCAAAGTTCTTGGAGTAAATACAAATTAGCGGACCCGTAATGGTATCAGCACAAAATACCCACCAGGGCGCGTGACTTGCATGCGGTAGGGACCTAAAAGTAATTCCAAAAACCTTCGGGGGGCTAATATGCAATATTTCCAAAAGTTTAACACTTGAGCTACAAGTTCTGGTACTGAAACAAAATAACTAATGGGCCGAGGGCCTCCTTGCAAAATGCAAACACCTCACGTGAATAGGTCACGTGAGGTGACGTGGTAGAGGACCTAAGTGCAAATAAACTAAATACAAGGGTTTACATGCAAATTTTACAAAACTTTTGCACTACAGACGAAAGATTGTGGACTAAATAGTAAATACAAAATGTGCGGGGTTAAAGTAGCAAAATACCCCTGGCGCGCGTGATCCAACGGTGGAGACTAGGCCACTTATCCACGTGGCGAGCGACGGACGGCCGATGACGCTTCGATGATGCACGGCTGAGATTAGATCTTCCTCGAACGTTCAGACGGTGAAGGTGAGGGAGGATCGGACGGATGCTGTACGATCTGGAGCTTCTCCACGATCCAACGGTGCGGAGGCTAGGACCAAGAACAGCGAAGAACGTCGGTGAGGGCGAGCTTTGCCGCGCTAGATCTCCGTCCTCCGATGGCGGTTGGGCTTCAAAATGTACGTGGAGACTCCTGGTGGTTTGCTCTTCCTCCTGGGGGTGTCAAAATACCACGGCGAAGGCCGGGGTGCTCGCAGGTGGCCGGCGGAGCTGGGGGGCTTCGCGAGCTCCGGCGAGGCTCCAAAATCACCTCCAAGCGCGAGTCAAAGCGCGTTGACCTGCAAAAATGGTTAGGAGGTCCAGGGAAAACTGCCTGGACCTCAGGATGGTGGAATGGAAGCGAAACGAGGCGTGGCGGTGATTGGCCGGTGGTGCGCTCCGGCCAAGATGATGATTTGGGCGATTCAAGCGACGATTCTTCGCGATTTTTGAGGGTTTTTATTCCTAGAACTAATAGGAATAAAATGCGAATGAAAAATAGGGGAGAGAGGGTCCTCAATGGCCGGAACCAGAGGAAAAGGTGTACCTCGACCACCGGAGTTGGGGGAGGTGGTGGAGACGCCTCCGACCTCGTACGCCTTGGCTGAAGGGCTCACGGTGGAGCTGTCACCTCCAAGAAGCCACAGAGCACAAGAGAGGCGGTGAGGGGTGGACCGAAGGGACTCAATTTTGAATCAAAAGTGGAGGGTTCATTTTAAGTGGTTTGACCTAAGGTGACAGGAGCTCAAAGATCGACGTGGAGCAGACGCTACAGTGCTCCACTCCCCAAGGAAATCACCGGTCGAGGAAGAGGGATGATCGAGGCGCGTATTTGCTGAAGAACTTATCACAAATAGGTGCAAGATCCGGTCGCGAAAAAGCCAAGAAATTGGCTCAAAAACCAACTCTGACAACGGGCGCAGGAGGGTAGGCGACTAGTTGACCAGGGTCAACTTGGGGGCGCCACCTGGTTGGTCCACGTGGACCAACCAGGAAAAACCCTGAAAAATGGTTTATAAAATTATTTAAAAATAAAAAATGGCTGAATTTAATTATGATTATTAAATAAAAAATATTTGTTATTTTATCTAGTATTTTATTATGATTTTTAATTATTTATAGGAGGTATAATTTTATAAGTTTCCTTTTATGCCCTTTGTAGGTATAATACCTATATATTTTAGTCTTTTATTTTTATTCTGTGTATTTTAATTTTATTATTTTTGTTTCTTATTTTCTAAAATTATAAAATACCTTTATACACTTAATTGTATTTTTATTTTAATTTTCTGTATTATTTTGTATATTTGATAAAAATAAAAGAGGGTGTTGAATAGGTATGGGTACAGGTATAATACATGTATATTTGATATACTTATATTTTTATTTTGAGTTTTATTTGCATTTTTATTCTGATTTTAATGTACATAATTATTATAAGTAATATTTACATAATTATAAAAATACAAAAATATACAAATAATGAATAAATAAAAAATGGAATATTTTAATCAGTACAACTATACAATGTGGGTCCAAAACTCAACTTTCAAACCGTAGCTCCGTCAAATGCGAAACCACCACCATTAAATAGCTTATTTTATTCTATATACAATTAAAGGTGAGTTTGATGCATTTGGAGTTTTCAGTTGTGAGATACGGGTCTGGGAAGTTGGGATTCTGGATTTTTATTCAGACCATAACTTTTTATCTGTATATTATTTTTCAATGAAATCAATTTTGTATTTTTCTTTATAAAATTATCTACAACTTTCATGGGCAAAGTTTCTTTATTTGATGTATAAAGGTGGAACCAAAAATAGGTCCCAAAATGAATAAAGAATGAATGAAATGAAAGGGATTTTATTGGTATATTGGCCCTTATCTCCCCCTACTTTATTCCTTGTCGACCTATTCATCAAGATGCTTAGGTCTCGGGGGTTTGGGCCATAAAATATTTACAATATTTTATTCTTTTTCTTTTCTTTTAATTATTCTATAATTTTGGCTTTAATTACAATATTTTATACACTATTTGGATGCACATGCATGAATGCTAAGATGATGAAATTAATGCTATTTACAAGCATTTACTAGGGTTTTTGAGGACAAAATGATAGAATAAAGATGATGAAATGTGGATTCATCACTCCGTTATTTATTTAACCAGGTATAGCGACCAGGGTCGAACACAAGGAGCACGAGTGAAACCTACAAAGTAGTCCTAATCAGAAAATAAAAGGCATGTTTTTGATAGTTTTTAATTTGCAAATTTTTTTATATTTTCAAAATTGAGAAAATAAGCAAAACAAATAAAATAAATGAAGTGAAGGCAACCCTCAACAATTTTTATGAAGATTCAAAATGCTCGAAAACCGAAGTAAAGATATTTTTGTGTTTTTCAAATATTCAGATGTTTTTGGTGATTTTATGGGAATTTTCTATTTTTTTCTGATTTTATAAAAATCGAACAAGATAAAAATAGGGAAACAATGTACAGCCTGGACTAAAAGGCAAATTTAAAATAGTAAAAATGCCTTAAAGTCCTGATTGTGATTTTTTATGAAAAAGGAAATAAAAATAACCAACTACAGCCACTGAAAACCTATTTTTTTATTTTTTTTCTAGAATTTTAATGATTTTTATAATATTTTTAGGGTTTTTAGCTTTTTAGGGTTTTTGTAGAAGATAACACAACAAAAATTGCACTGAAATCAAAACATACAAAATTAAACAACTGCTATTTTTTTGGAATTTTTATAGCCATTTTAATATTTTTTATGTATTTTCCAAAATAGATAAAACACTTTTTTGGGGTTTTTGAATTTTAGAAAATATCAAATAAAACTAAATTTAATCACAAAAATAACCATAAATATTACATGTTAGCAGGAGCTAATTGTAATTTTTATGGAATTTTTGAGGTTAATTTAGTAATTATTTGATTAAAAAGAACACACACAACACACATGGACCTCCTTGCAAATAAATGAAAGTCCTCGGGCCAAATAATAACAGAAGTAAAAAGCTCAATGAACTACTTGCAATTTGTCCAATTAATTCAAGCACATGTAGAATACACCACGCACAAGGGTATAATTGCAAATACCTAAAAGGTTATATTTAAAGAATAACAGTCAAAAGCATAGGGGTATGGAATGCAAATACACCATATAGCATGTGAGACAGCACGTGAGCTCAGTGGAGCGGGACAAAAATGCAAATATTAAAAAAGAAAGGGTTCGACTGCAAAATTACCAAACTATTTTAAACTACTTCAAATATTTACAGGACTAAATAAGAAAAATAAAAAAACAAGGGCCTAAGTGCAAATTACCTTTTACTAAAGAGAGATCCAACGGTAGGAGGAGGCCCACTTATGGATGGACGGTTGAGATCTACTAGTACCTCTTTGGCAATGGACGGCTGTGAAGCGACCCTCAGATGGATCGGATGACCGAGGATCTCCCGAGGATGGATGGCTCTGATTAGACCTGAAGGTTGCCATGATCGGATAGTAGAGGCAACATCTGGGTGATAAGGGAAGAACTCGCCTCCGGTGAGCTTCAACCGGCTTTGGTGCATGGCTCTGACATCGTCTCAGGTTGCTAAGATGCGAAAGAAGTCGACATAGGCACTCCGTAGCTACTGAATGCTCAGAAGGACCCAAGACCAAAGAGATGGTCTTGGAGAGTTGCGACGACCCTGGAGCTTACTGGAACCTCTCGAGACCTCCAGATGAGGCATAAATGTGAGTGAGCCCTGTAGGAGAAATGGTAGTGCTCAAAGAAACAACTCCGGCGAGGGTTAGGGCGCTACAGACAAAGGGAACTGAGATGGTGGGTGTATGGGAAGGCCTCAGGCAAAGCGAGGGATCCGACCTACTGATAGGCTCCAATCCGAAGGCTGGAGCCACGAGAGAGGGCACAGAGCAAACATAGAGGTGAAAGGCAATCGAAGATGACGTGTACGTCAGTCAGAACACGGCGGTGCGATGAAGGATGATAGGCGAAGCTTTATTCGGTGATGAAATGATGAATTTAATGGACTAGAAGCGGTAAAGGGGATACCTGGAGATGGGGGAGTGTGCCTGGGAGTGTAGACGAAGTCCACAGGGGGTTATAGCCTCGATGGTCAGCATAGCCAGGGGCTCGATTCCTTGCGGCGGAGCTTGAGTTTCACCTCGCTGGACCTACGGGTTTCCACGCTTGAAACGAGCCCCACGCCATCTCTCACAGTTGTTCTCACTATGGAAAGAAGGTCGGGTGCATAGGAGGAGGTGGCGTAGCCAAGGTGCTGCAAAAGGGAGAGGGAGGCGAAGTATATGTAGGCATGCAAGTCCAGGAAGAGGGTGGTGTGACCCACGAACTGAGGCACGGATCCCAAAGATTGGTGTCGGGCGTGCATTAGGGATGCGCGCCCTCTAATCGGACCATAGGTTCAGGGGCAGAGGACATCGGATCAGATGGCGAAAATTGGGAGAACTTGGTGAAAAACTCAATTTGGTGAAAAGGGAGTCTGGGGGGGACCAGTTGACCACAGTCAACAATCCCCGCTGGACCAATCAGGAGCGGGCTAGAGTAGGACAAATTAGGGTATAGGATAAAATAACAGAGAAAAATAAAGATAAATAAATAAAAAATAATAAATGATTTTAAATAAAAATGAATAAAATAAAAAATATTATTTTTCAAGGAATTTTTCTGTGATTTTTAATTATTTTTAAGAAAAATAAATTAGTCTATATACAAAATATAATGATATATGCAGATATGATATACCTATGTATTATGTACAATTATTTTTATTTTATTAATTTTATAAAAATACCCCAATTTTGTATTTTATTTAGTTTCAACATCTTTTTAAGAGTATAAAATAATTTTTATTTTATTTTTATGAGTTATGCAAAATTTTGAAATAAATAGGGGATGCTATCTATATACATGTATTTTGTACAAGTAAGAATGATTTTTTTTTATTTTCTTTTTTCTGATTTTTATTTAATTTTTGTTTTATTTTTAGGTATATATACAAGGAGGTAAAAAGAATATTTTATTTTTATTTTGTCAAAAATAATTATTTACAGATATAAGTACTATGTATAATATATAGTAGGCCATATCTCTCTCTACTTTTTGAATTGGCGATCAGGTCAATGCTTGACCTTCTCTTGGGGTTTGGGTCATTCTGTATTTATTCTAAATAGCTCCTTCCTTTTTCTTTTTCTTTATTCTTTTATTTTTGCACAAATACATGCTAAATATACAATTTTAACACATGCATGCAGAATGCTAACTTATTGTATTTACACCTATTTACATGATGCTTTGCCAAGATAAATAGCTAAAATAAAAGAATAAAGAGTGGGAACTAGAGATTCATCATCACTTTACCATGTTAAAATAAAATAGCGGAGACCGATGACATTAATTTTGATTACTTTATTTATTGAACGTGTGGTTTTTATTTTTTCTTGATTGACCGAAGTGATTGATTAAGAACAACGAAACTTGATTATTTTCCATCTTAGCCGATCTCGATTTTCATGTTGTCACAAGACCCACTGTGGTGGGCACCGATCGACCTCTAAGATCAGACTCATGTCTCTTTTCTAATTGATTAACTACTAGCTTTTCCTGCTAATAGAAGTTGCTCATCTTAGGGACGATTTCCCCGTGCATCATATAGATTAGTTTTATTTCTGTCTTTAAATTATGCGTAGATCACCCTGCATGTAGAGTGTTGGAGTAAGGAACACATTTCTATATCTGCATGCATCATTGTGTTTAGTGGCGCATCGGCTTTTCCGTCTTCCTCCCCATGTTTTATTGGATTTAAATAAAAAGGAAATTGGAAATTGTTTTGAGCATTTTTCAGAAAAATACCTAAAAATAGATAACCAAATAAAATATGGGATTGCTAAAGAAAACTTGACCAAAAACCATACTTCACTAAAAATTCTTATTTTGTGGAGAGTAACCCCCTCCTTGTCTGATTTTTCTGCAGAGAGTTGAGCAACATGTACACTAGGATAGAGACATGCCTGAACTCTCTTCAGACTACCGATTCTGACGATTAGCTATTCTCCAGTGAGGATTTCACTGGGTAGCCAGTAATCAGTCCAGACTTCCTTAGTAGATTGGGTAAATCGGGTAGCCCGTAAACGGTCTGTATCCCATATTGGCTTGAAATAATTAGTCGTAGGAATCCGGGTCAGTCTCCAGGGAGAATCGGGCTCCTAAAAGCTCGCTTAACCGCTTTGATAGATTAGATGTTCACCTAATAAAATTTGATAAGAGAAATAATCGAGCCTTCACGGTCATCACATTGCGTTACGTAGGTGAACCGGGGGTTTGATGTCTAATCTTGCTTGCATCCCAGATATACTCTTCATAAATCCCCACATCACGATGATGGGAAGGAGGTCTCTTAGGTTGCCTCTGGCAGCACCACTTTCCAGCACTCCCCCCGTTCATCTAGGGTGGCTTCAGAGAGCTCAGGCCTGCTCTCTAAACCCGAATTCGCCTCCACCTTGTTCCCCCTCGACCATCCTTCTTCCACTCCAGAGATACAACCAAACAGGCAAGCACAACTCCTTGTTCACTTGACAACACCTGAGCTAGGGTCTTTTACCTTTGGAGAGACCGGAGAGATGGCCAGCGACGAAAACAGAACTGATGAGTGGCTGCAGGCATCATCATTTGTACTAGATTAAGATGCCATCAACAACACATTGCTAGCTTCCCTGAAAACCATGCAGCGATAGGTTCAGGACCAGGGAGTGTTCATGGTAGAAGTGAGGAGAGAGTTTATGCAGATGCGAGCTGGGCAAGGTGAACCAGAGCGACCAGGCGGTGGAGAAACACCAAGAGGTGAGGGAGGACACCAGGACGAACCACTGGATTTAGCCAGACCACCACATACCATGAGGCAGTTGCACAATCCTGTTGCAACTCTTTCCCATAGATGGATCGAGCTACCCGAGATCCTGGGTGACTTTGAGCTTCTCTCCTATTCCATTCAGTTACTGCCCAAATTCCATGGGCTAGCCACCGAGGAGCCCCACCTCCATCTGCAGGAGTTCGAGATGATCTGCAACATCATCCACGATAGACTAGTGGACGAAGATACCATCAAGTTGATTGCCTTCCCCTTTTCCTTGGTAGACAGGGCAGCGTACTGGCTGAAGCATCTGGGGAAGATTGTCAAAACTTAGGAGCGGCTCTGGACCGAGTACTTGAACAAGTACTATCCACTCAGCCGGACCAATGCAAAGACATCTATGATCAACAATTACACTATGATCCCAAATGAACAATTCCATGAAGCCTTGGATCATTTCAAAGAGATCATCGACAAGTGTCCCCACCATGAGATCAGCAAGCCCAACATCGTCCAGAGTTTCTTTTGTGGGCTGACACTTGAGCTCCAGGGGATTTTGAACGCCTCGTACGAAAGTTCCTACTTTGCCACGGATGAAGACCAAGTCTGGGCCATATATGAGGAGATGGTAAAAAATTACAGAGTGATGTCTTAGACCCGTGTCTACACTCAGAGGAAGCCTCACCCACAAGTGATTTCTCACCAGAGGATTGTATGCGTCAATGCCGATCCTTTCGCATCTTCTTCTATAGCAGCACAAGCAGACTCTTCAGCCGCCGATATGGGTATTATAAGCCAGAAGCTGGACCAGAGAGAGATCATTGAGAAGAAGAAGTGCCAGAGCCTGGATAAGCTCAACAAGATTGATGAGCTGGCCCAAACTTTGAGTGACCTGAAGACCCAGATCATGTGTCTCCAAGAGGCATAGACAGCTTCTCAGCCCCGTCTCAGGTCACAGACTGATCCAGGAAGTAGCTCTTCCCAGCCCTCTGCCTCGTATCGTCAGGTTCACTACATTCAGGCAGAACCTATCCAGACGCTCCAGTAGTACCAGCCGCCACCACAATCTTCATGTAGAATGCTAACTTATTGTATTTACACCAATTTACATGATGCTTTACCAAGATAAATAGCTAAAATAAAAGAATGAAGAGTGAGAATCAGAGATTCATCACCCCCCTATAATTTACCTTTTCTAGTCCCTTAGCAAACACTTATTTGAAGAAGAAGTGAAAAAGAAAAGAAAAGAAAAAGGAAGAGAATCAAGGTTGATTATTAAACTTGTCTTCATTCTATTGAAGTTTGGAGCTCAGTAAAACCTTTGGATTGTTAGTTTGTTGGTACCTTATATGGACCTAGGTTTAAGACTCAGCAACCTCTATGTTCCACCAATCTATGGTCAAGACTCATCAATAATCCATATCAGAACAATTCTACATACACAAACTCTAATGACAATGAATCTTTTCTTGTATGGTGTAAGTGCTATGTAGCTCCCCACCTCAGAAATGACAAGGCGACATCCTCCCTCAACAAGTTAACTCTAATGCCCTAGTCCAGCAGCTCTTTCCTCAAGGAGCGGGGTATTCCCTTCTAAGTTCAATTTCTACTAGCTCAAGAAGAGGGGGTAAGGAGAGAATGGACCGTGGCCAGTGTAACCACGTATCCCTGGGAGCCCAACTAGTGTATCTAAGTCTCCCATTGCAAGCTTCATGAGATGGGAAGGTATAACATAAGCTCTGCTTTATTTGGCTATATACACTCCAACAGGTATTTCATTTTCTATCAGACCCACCACTTTTTTGGAGTTTTTCTTTCTTTTGCACATTTTTTTGATGTGCATATGTACAACATATCTACATGGTGCAGCATATATACATAAGGACATTTTCTTCTTGAGCCAGTAGACTATCCCTCTTTTGAAGCATTATTGCAACCCAAAACTCCTGTCTTTAGACCTCAACACCGCCAGACCAAGTTGAGAGGCATTTCCCTTCCTAAAGGAAGATCAGAGGTTCTGCCTAGAAGTACTACCCTCGTATGCTGCCCCAAGCTAAAGGAAGTTGCCTACTCACCACCTCATCCGTGTGGAGCTAAGTGTAAAGTGTTGGTCCAAGTAAAGCCATTGTCTATGAAAGTCATGTGTGCATTGTTAAGTGTTCTACTTAGGCTCATCAAGATGACATGTGATCATAGCCTAGTGGACTCAAAGAATTAAGTCACCAATGGTCCTGAAAAGTCTTACCCTAAATCCTATAAGGTTCCTCTTAAAATTAGGTGGATTAAGGTCTTGACCAAGCTCCATTTTTCAATTTAATTCCAGGCTAGTTTAAATGCCGACTTTGATTCAGAAGAATACACGAGTATTTACAACAATCTTTTTATGCAAAGTTTTTGAAAGTGTGCAAATTTTTTCAAAATGTTTGAATGCATGCACGAATGCAGAACTTTTGCAAACTATTTACAAACATTTACACAAGGATTTTTTCAAACTTTTACTTTTTAAACATTTTATAAAAAAAATTATATATACATGATTTTGATACCAAAATATTTATGAACTTTTTACAAGCAAAACATTTTTACAAACATTTATACAAAAATAATTTTTATAAATAGCTATGTATGTGCAAGAAAGAATTTTATATACAAGATTTTTTTGTGATTTTTAGATAAAAGATTTTAGCCATTTTATTTATTAACACACTCACACAAAGTACGAGTTATGGCTAAAGTATCTATGTAATATATACGACACCCCATATACTTAGCTCGAACGATGTCCTCAGAGTGATCAAATAGCGATGAAGAAGACATAACTCGTGCTTAATATAGGGAAGTGAAAAGGAATGCTATACTACAATGAATACTAAAAGAATAGAATAAGTAGATCTCGGTGATCCCCCTATACTTAGGATCAAGTAATCCTAAGTATAGTAGACTGTACGCAAAGGGAAAAACCGAGTGAAATAATTTACAGGGTCTACCTCCCCTATACTTAGGATAAGATATCCCTAAGTATATACAACAAAATAGAGGTAGGAAGAATCAAAAGAACAGTAAAAAGTTTGATACCCCCTATACTTAGGGTAAAGTACACCCTAAGTATAGCATAATCACAAAATGTATATGGGGTGTTAGACCAAAAAATTATACGATATGGACATCTGGATCTATACAAGGTGGAAGACGGTGATAATAAGACATGAGATGCAATTGATGTGAGTTAAAGACCACATCTCATGCAAAATGAATAAGGGTGATGCCAACGATCAATAGCTCATGATCTAGATATGGTTTGAGGAGTTGACCATTTACATGAAAAGTGGACTCAGATGGCATCTCAGATATGTTGATACTGCCATTGTCATGCACCTTTCGGACTAGGTATGGTCCTTTCCACTTACCCTATAACTTCCCTGAAAAAAATCTAAGCCTGGCATCAAACAACCATACCCCCTGATCTGGCTCAAACTGCTTATGGTTGATATGAGAATCATGACATATCTTTACTCTCCCTTTATACTGGAGGCTATTTGAAAAGACTGTATCTCTAAGCTCCTCCAAGGCTGCCAATTCTACCTTCGTTTGATCACCTATACTCTCTGGATCTAATAATATATCATTGACAGCCCAAAGTGACTTATGCTTAATCTCAACAGGCAAATGGCAAGGCTTGCCATAAATGAGACGAAAGGGAGATGTACCCAAAGGAGTTTTGAAGGACATCCGATATGCCCACAGGATCGAGTCCAAAAGTTGTGATCAATCCTTTCGGTCTGGGTGGACTACCTTCTGCAGTATCATCTTGATCTCCCTATTCGATACTTCAGCAAGACCATTGGTCTGAGGATGATATGGAGTGGCTACTTGATGGTCTATGTTGAACTCGTTAATAAGAGCCTTTACCTTGTCGTTGATAAAGTGAGACCCCCCCATCAGATATCAATACTCTAAGCACCTTGAACCATAAAATGATATTTTTTCCTCAAAAATTTGCAAACAGTCTTAGCATCTGCAGTTCGAGTTGGTATGGCCTCAACCCAACAACTCACATAATTGATAGCCAATAGAATATACTCAAATCCCTGACTCTTAGAGAATGGACCCATGAAATTGATGCCCCATGTGTCAAAAACCTCACAAAAGTGAATGGGCTGCATCAGCATCATACCATGCTATCCACAAGTGCCCATCTTCTGACAATCAGTACACCTTTTCACGAATTCATCAGAATCCTTGAAGAGGGTAGGCCACCATAGGCCAGACTGAAGCACTTTCTGTGTTGTTCTCCTCCCAGAATGATGTCCTCCTACCTCAAGCTTGTGGCAGTATGTGAGGACGTTGTGGTGCTCCTCCTGAAGAATACACCGACGCCAGACGATATCCTCTCCTCCATGATAAAGGATGGTAGGACTTGGCCTTCATAAGAAAAGTCTCAAGTCGCTGCCTGGGCCAACCTTGTGGAACTTTCTTGGCAACAAGATAGTTCACAATATCGACATACTATGGAAGAGAGACGATAGCAAGGATCGCCTCATCTGGGAAGGTATCTGTAATGGGATCAGTCTGCTCAGATTCCTCAAGATTTTCCAAATGGGAGAGGTGATCTGCCACCACATTCTTAACTCTAGGTTTGTCCTTAATCTCAATGCCAAACTCCTGGAGTAGAAGGATCCATCTAGTTAATCTTGCTTTGGTATTCTTCTTAGCATGAGGTACATGATGGCGGTACGATCAGTGTAAATATTCACTTTGGATCCAAGAATATATGATCGAAATTTTGTCCAAGGCGAAAACTATGGCTAGCATCTCTTTCTCTGTGATAGTATGCTTCCGCTGCGCGACATCTAATGTATAGCTAGTGTAGTGAATGGAAAATGGTACTCCATCCCTCCTTTATCCTAGCACAACCCCTACGACAAAATCAGAGGCATCCGTCATGATCTCGAATGGGAGAGATCAATCAGGCGGCTGAAGGACGGGAGCCTCAACAACTAAGCTTTTGAGAGTCTCAAACGACATAAGACACTTATCATCTACAATGAACTCGATGTCTTTTGTCAGCAAATCAATTAGCGATCAGGCAATCATGCTGAAGTCGTGAATGAAATGTCGGTAGAAACCGACATGCCCAAGAAAAGATCGTAACTATCGCAAGTTGGACGGTGGATTGAGTTTCCTAATGATATCCTCCTTGGCCGGATCAACCTCCATGCCCCTGTTGGAGATGATATGACCAAGCACCGTCCCCTGAGTCACCATGAAGTGACTCTTCTCCCAAGACAAGACAAGACAAGATGAACCTCTATGCAGCGCTGAAGAATGCGGTCTAGATAGTCAAGACAAGCATCAAACACATCGCCGTTGATCGAAAAATCATCCATGAAGACCTCTAAACAGTCGTCCACCATGTCTGAGAAAATGGATAACATACACCTTTGGAATGTTGTCGAGGCATACATAGACCAAAGGGCATCCACCTGAAAGCATAAGTCCCAAATGGATGGGTGAATGTCATTTTATCCTGGCCTTCGGGCGCTATGGCCACATGATTGTAGCCAGAGTACCTGTCAAGAAAGTAGTAGTGACTCTTCCCAGCTAGCCTCTTTATAATCTGATCAATAAAAGGCAGCGGGAAATGATCCTTCTTGGTGGTCTAATTCAATCGTCTGTAGTCCAGACAGACCCTCCAAGAAGTGGGTACCCGGGTATTGGACATGCGAGCCAACGGCGAGCCATTACATAATAAATGTTATTGCAAATATCATTCCCTAGTATGAAATGAAGAATAACTAGTTTGCATAATAGGTCCCTTAGTACAATTAGGGTTATGTACCATGGTCGTCTTAATGATCATACAGTTGTTGATTCAATTATTTAATCATAGAGGTTGGTTCTTGGATGAATATCTAAAGAGTTAGATAAAGGATTCATCAAGTATCGTTATATGATTGTTAAGAAAGGATCTCCAGCCTGAGTAGGAGACGGCAATCCTTCTCACTTGGTGGATATCTGACCGACCTCTTGATGCAGGTCCTCTGCATGGGAATAGAGATTTGGAGGTGTCAGATTAGTTAGGTCAACGAGTTGACTTAACGAGATCGAGATAACCAAAGTCCTATGTCGTATGATGTCATGATATAGGCACGCGTCCTCTGATCGGAGAAAGGTGTGTTACTATATGTCTTATTATGAACATTTGGTAGACCAATAGGTTGATGACCTAATCAAGGTCTAGACACCAGCACGCCGGTGTGCATACAAGGGCATATGAGTAATACGATCTCTCAAAGGGATCATACAGGATCATTTCCTAAACCGGAAGACATGAGCTCACTCATGAGATATTGGGAAGAATCAAATTCCACGCGTTGTCATATCGCTTTGGAAGCTAGACTGAATTTATAAGGATTGATATATAAACTTTTGGGAAGTATATGATCAACACTTAGGTTTGATATATGCTTTTGGAAAGTATATGACCGATACCAAATCCCAATGATCGAATGAGAACTTAATGATAAATCCCTGAAGTAGATAGTGCAAAATTGATCTTATACTTCAGGATTATTCTTGGTCTTCCAGTATGCAGGTTGTATAGGTATTAGGAATACCTGAGCGTGATGTGATCATAAACGGTTGTATAACCATGACTCTTCCATTCCTAGGGAGTGATAAAATGGGTCTGGATTTTAGTGACTCGTCTCAGTAGAGAAGTAATCTGATCTTAGTCCAAATATTGGACATTAATCTGAATGTGATTCAGATGCAATGAGAAGACTAGATTTGTGGTCTTGATTTAATCAAGCATCTATGGGAGGCCCGAGATCTGGATTTGAGATGTGATCTCAATATCCAAGTCACTGTACGTGGAACAATACAATCGCCCTATCCTTATCTCCAAGTATTCATAGAGAAAATGCATAATCCTTGAAAGAGTTCAGGATAATTTCATTGTTGATATATGTATCCGAGAATTGAAAATTTGGATAATTAAATGTGATTTAATTATCATGAATACTATGAATTTGATTCATATTATAAGGAGAGTTATCTTAGATAATTAACTGTGATTTGATTGTCAAAGAAGGGAATAATGTGAATGTGATTCATATTATTTGGCACATGAGAATAGAGATCCAAGATGATTAAATGTGATTTAATTATCATGGATATGAATAGTGTAGATAGCACTATCCATGTTAATCGTATATATTATAAATGTGATTTGTGATATATAAGAGAGAGTTATTTGTAATTTACATATGTTAATTAAATGTTAATGTGAATTAGATTCACATTGAACATTAAATTGAAAATGTAATTCACATTTTATTTTGGGTTGTGAATGTGATTCACAAATTTCCAATGGCAAGATTGCAATATTCACAAAATAATTAAGAATTATTTTTGTAGAATAATTTACAAAAATTGTTGTTGTAAAATTAGAGATACATGGAATAATGTAATCTAAGGAGATTACATTGGAGATATCCCTTCTATATTGGAAGGAAGGGACGGCCACCAATTCCTATTAGGAAAGGGTGGTCGTCCACTCCATATACATGGAAGGAGGCACTCTCCTTTTCATTATCTCCATATTTTGTTGATTTAATTTTGGGATTGATTTATATTTATTTATCAATATATATTTAATCTAAATTAAATTAATAGTTGTTGGTTTTTACCAATAAAATCATCCATTAAAAAAACACAAATCAATGAGATGCATTGGATTTGTGTTGCCCATGGATTGAGATCCATGGATCCCAAAATAATATAAATAGAAGGGCATCCCTTGCTCTTCATATGCTAATGAGAACATAAGTCTCTCTCTCTCTCTCTACACGCCCACTCTTTCTCTCTCTCTCTCATATGGCCATCCACCATGGATGCCCTAGAGAGATTCTCCATCATCGCAGCGTCATCGTTATGTTGCCCGATCGTTTGCTTGTGGATCTCCGTCTCCTTTGGTGTGCCTCGCTCATGAAGAATACGTCGGATCTCGTGTGTCAAGATCAGGAGATTCGCTGCTTGGATCATCAACATGGATTGCGAGAAGCACACATCTCATCCATGCGCACGCAAGCGTCTTCTCCGTCGGATCGGACTTGAGACAGGAGGTCTCTTCGTTTAGAGATTCGATCGCAACCACGCTTCAAGGGGTAATCCTATTACTTGTTTGTGGTTTAGACGAAATGATCTGAGAAGTATTCTCGGATCATGTGGTTTCGTCACATGAAAAGTTTTAATTTCCGCTGCCTCGAGCAACTAGTGCGACTAGTCGCTCCCGATCGCATACGATGTGATCCTCATGCTTTCTTGATACACTTAAGGATCTCCCCATATCCTTCAAGTGGTATCAGAGCCAGGTTGAAGGTTTCGGATACGATCCATAAACCTAAGCCGGCTTGGGTTTGTTAGGGTTACAAAATTTTTATCGCATTTCATTTTCCTATCTCTGTTTTGTGATTATTTTCGGCCATGTTTAAATTACTTAAACACGAAAAAAATGTGTATTTTGTTCCCCATTAAATAAGGAAACTGTAGGATCTGAGTTTGCATGATTTCGTATCCGTTTGCTCAAGTTATGATCAAATTACTGAACATGTATTCACTGTTTCGGGGACTGCGAATCTTAACGTAATTAAGGAGTTAATTACTGTTTAGAAACACCTTGAAATGCATGAAAATCACTTAGGTTCTATTGTAAATAAAATTAGCCAACTTTGTAAACTTACTTTGCTTAATTTGGATTTAAATTGATTGAGATATGCTAATTTTAGTAAGTGAGGGTCACTGATGGAAATTACTTTCCTAATCAAGAATTTGTGATTGTCATTTAATTAATTAGTGAAATTAATTGATTTAATTTCCTGGAATAATTATGGATAAATATTTGTGAAATATTTGATGATAATTATTTTTTTAAATGACATTGCCTTAACCAATAATTGATTAGATATGATTTAGATCACAACTGGTTACCCAATCCACTTTCCAACAAATAATGTTGCTTGAAAAGGATTTGAGATTTGTTTAGCAAATCTCGTTATAATGTTAATTAAAAATGTTTTGATTGTTATTATATATGGTATAACTTCGATTGAAAGACCGATTATAATCTCAAGTACACAATGATCAATTTAGCATTATCTTTTCCCGAGGTGGATATGGTGTCTAGTCGGGGAGTGTTGGGGTAGCAGATTGCACCGTGTGCGGTCTATCCCACTCCCGACGGTACTGGCCATGACAGCGGGTAGGGACTTGATAATGCAGGAGAGATCACAATGTATTTTTCTAATTATTAAAATTTGAAATAATATGTATTTGAGATAACATCATAATTCAAGTAACAATAAAAGAATATTTGTTGGATATTAATTGGATCATTAATTTAATATGATTAGATTAATTAGAATCCAATTAAAATTAAAACACTCTATTAGTAATAGAGTTGTTATTTCCCTTGAAAGAATTAATTATGTGAATATGATTCATGATAATTAATTAGAATTTGAATATGATATGGAGGATCACAAAAGTGGCATCCATGGTCTCCCGTCAAGGTGAAGGGTTCCGTCACCAGGGATTATATGTAGGAGACGCATGTCCGAAGTGATAGCTCCTATATGCAAGCGCATCTGGATCGGGCTCTTTGCTTCTCGAAAGAGTAAGGTCGTATGCGTAGTGACCTCAATATCAGGTCCTCATATTATTGGGGCGATATTGGATTGCGCATATCAAGTACTATTCCTATTGACGGTTGGTTCAATTAATGACGGGTCAAGCGGGTATGGCGGCCTTTCCTTTGATGATATCCCTCATCTCCTGGTGAAACTCCTCCATCTCCTACCAAAAGGATGCCTGCTAATCTGAGAGTAGGCGGGATAGATCATCAAGGACTGGGTTCTCATAGGCTGGTCCGTGAGAACCGGACAAATTGCCTCTCTGAAAGTGAGGCTATTGCTGGAACTGATGATGGGGAGGCTGAGAATACTGCTGCTAAGACTACTGCTGGGGGTACCTCCACTATTGTCCATGCTGGTAGGGACGAGGACCCGATTGGTATTGGTGGGACGGTTGCTGGTGTGGTTGGTGAGGGAACTGGGGCTGCTGCTGCTGGCCGAACTGTCCACCCTGAGCTGGAGGTTGTTGTTGAGATGAGGCACCTCCGGTGGACCACCTGAATCCGTGATGATCGCGGTGGATCCCAGGTTGTTGTTGGTCATACCAAATCTCGTTGACTTCCATCAACGACTACTACTCATAGGGGGATGGAGGAAGAACTGCTAGTGACTGATCATGCTGGTACACCACCATCTGAGTGTCCTGAGATGGCGGTGGCTGATGGTACTGGTGTTACAGCAGCTGGAACGGCTCCGCTTGGATATGGTGAATCTATCTGTGCTAGGTGGAGTACTGGGTCGAGCCGCTAGGATCAGCTCATGACCTGAGATGGGGCTGAGAAGTCATCTGTGCCTCCTAAAGACACATGATCTGGGTCTTCAAGTCACTTAGGGTCTGTGCCAACTGGTCTATCTGAGTCATATACTGGCACTGCTTCTTCTCGATTATCTCGATGCAGTCCAACTTCTCGCTGATAATGCCCATAACAGCGGCCGATGACTCTACTTGTGTTGCGGCTGCTGAAGAAGAGGTGGATGGACCCGCATCAACCCGTGATATCGTATGATAAGAGCATGGGGGGAGGCTTCCCCTGAGTGTAGAGCTCGGTCTGAGACATCACTATGTAATTCTCGACCATCTCCTCAAAGATGGTCCAGACCCGGTCTTCGTCCTTGGCAAAATATGAGCCTCCACAAGAAGCATTCACTTGCCGGTGCAGCTTTGGTGTCAGCCCACAAAAGAAGATTTGCACTAGATTGGGCTTGGAAATGTCGTGATGGGGACACCTGTGAATGAGCTCACAGAATCGATCCCATGCCTCATGGAATTGCTCGTTGGGGATTATAGAGAAGTTGTTGATCAAAGATCGCACTGAATTCGTCCAGTTGAGTAGATAGTACTTATTCAAGTACTCGGTCCAGAGCTGTCCCCACGAAGTCATGTATCTCCCTAAATGCTTTAGCCAATAGGCTGCTCTGTCAATTAGGGAGAAAGGGAATGCCATCATCTTGATGGTATCCTCATCTACGAATCTGTCATGGACAGTGTTGCAGATCATCTCGAACTCCTGCAGTGTAGATGCGGCTCCTCGGTGGCAAGCCCATGGAACTTGGAAAAAAGCTGAATAGTTTGAGAAGGGAGCTTGAAATCTCCCAGAATCGCCGGAAGTTGCATCCACCAGTGTGTAAGAGTTGCACCAGGGTTGTGCAACTCCCTCATTGGCCTAGCTGGTTGGACGAGCTCTTGGGGCTCCTCTGGATATCCTCTGTCACCACCTCTAAAATCTGGAATCTCTCCACCGCCTGCTTGGTTTGGATCTCCTCTGTCTACTCGTATATGTGCCATCTCTCAACGCACCTCTGCCATGAAGGCTCCTTGGTCTCCGATCTGCCTCTACATTGTCTCTAGGGAGGCTAATAAGGTGTTGTTGATGGCGCCCTGGTCTAGACCATACGTGGTACTCTGGGGCTATCCATTGGTGCGCTCTTCACTGCTGGTCATCTCTTGGTTCTTTGCAAAGGCAAAATAATCGAACTCAGATGTCATCAAATGAATAAATATATGTGTTGGTCTCTGCCCGGGTTCCTCAGGACTGGAAATGGGTGATTGAGGGGGAACATGGTGGAATTAAACTCAGGCCCAGAGATCGGGTTTAGGCTCTCTTGAACCTGCCTAGATGAGTGGGGCGGAGTGCTTGAAAGTGGTGCAACCAAAGGCTACCTAAGGGACCTCGGGCCCATCATCGTGATATGGAGAAAAGGCAGATGGGACCAGGAAACAAACAATATCGGCAGTCAAACCCCCAATTCACCTACGCAACGCAGAGCTGATGACCATGAAGGCTCGATTGTTTATCTTGTCAATTTTATTTATGTGATAATTCAATCTAGCAGGGGAATTAAGCGAGATGGTAGGAACCCGATGCCCTCAAAAGACTGACCCGATCCCAAAGCTAGATCTTTCCCAACCAGTATGAGTTGCGGAATGTTTGTCAGCTACCCGATCAACCCGATCTCATAAGGACGTCATGGTTCGCTTTACCGGTTACCGGAGAGATCCTCACTAGAGAACGACTAGCCCTGAATCCAGTAGTCTGACGAGGGTTCAGGTGTGGCTCTAGCCTAGTGTATGTATCACTCTCTCGTGCAAGCAAACCAAAGAATGAGGGGATGACTCTCCCAAGATAAATTTTTTAATGAGGTATCTTTTAGGATCAAGTTTATTTAGTAGTCCCAATTTTATGATTGTCTCTTTTTAGGACATTTCTCAATAATCAAACAAACGCCTAATGAATTTTTCAATCTCCTGATTAATTTAAGTCCAAAAATAAGGAGAGAAGTCAAAAAAGCTAATGCGCGATCAAACACGATAATGCATGCAAAGTAAGGAAGGCGTACCAGACTCCAGCACTATATATGCAGGGTGATCCGCGTATAAAGTAAAGGAAGAATTTAAACTAATCTAAATGATGCAAGAAGAAAGCAGCCTTAGATGAGCAATTTCTAAAATCGCAAAGAATAATACTTAACTGACTAGAGAGAGGTCGGGGTCCGGTCTCTGATGCAGATCGATGTCCGTCACAATGGATCCTGCACGTGCTGTATACTGCCTCTAACTGTGTGTGACCTCTCAAACAATCATGTTAACTTTTCATTATGATTTTTAATTAGGTCCAATTACGAACTATAGGTGAAGGCAAGATATTAGGGATTGTGCCTTAATTATTTATGTCACAATCAAAGAAATTCCTAAATCTAGGGGCTAAATTCTTCGAGAATCAAAGAAAATAAAAAGTGAATAAAACAAAACCGGTAAAAAATCGCGGTGAGGTCTCCTAAGCACACCGGTGCTCGGCGAAATAGACCTCGATATGCCAAGTCCAAGAGAGAGAGAGAGTTTGAGGTCCTATATTATTACAATAATAATAAATGAGAAGTCTGCTGAAAGAAAAACTAATCTACTGCTACTCTACAAACTATAACTATTCCCTGCTCCTTCTCCTACTTCTCCTCGGGTATGGGTCTCCTCCAAAGCATCCTTGGGCGGTTCCTCGCACAAAAAGTGAAACAGAAATGGGTCAGAAAGCAGTTATAATAAATAGAGATAAAGAATAAAAACAAAAACAAAAAGAAGGCTGAAAAGCGACTACTAAGCCGTGCTCCCTAGCAATGGCGCCATTCTGACCGATCAGGCTAGGATTAAGTATCAAGATAAATCGAGGTCATTGCTACCCTAATCAACCAGTCGGGCTCAATAAGAAAATCAAGACTACATAAATAAATAAATCAATCAAATCACAAAAATCGAGTGTATTAGCGGTCTCTGCTGTTTATTTAACCTAGTATAGCGACCATGGTCAAACACAAGGAGCATGAGTGAAACCTACGAAGTAGTCCTAATCAGAAAATAAAAGGCATATTTTTGGTAGTTTTTAATTTGCATTTTTTTATATTTTCAAAATTGAGAAAACAAGCAACACAAATAAAATAAACTAAGTGAAGGCAACCCTCCACAATTTTTATGAAGATTCAAAATACTCAAAAACAGGAAGTAAAGATATTTTTATGTTTTTCAAATATTAAGATGTTTTTGGTGATTTTATGGGATTTTTCCAATTTTTTATGATTTTATAAAAATCGAACAAGACCAAAACAGGGAAAAAATGTACAACACGGACTAAAAGGCAAATTTAAAATAGTAAAAATGCTTGAAGTCCTGGTTGTCATTTTTATGAAAAAGCAAATAAAAATATCTAACTACAGCCACTGAAAACCTATTTTTTTTCATTTTTCTAGAATTTTTAATGATTTTTTACAATATTTTTAGAGTTTTTAGCTTTTTAGGGTTTTTGTAGAAGATAATGCAACAAAAATTGCATCGAAATCAAAGCATACAAAATTAAACAACTATTAATTTTTTTTGAATTTTTAAAGCTATTTTTTATTTTTATGTATTTTCTAAAGTAGATAGGACACTTTTTATGAATTTTTTATTTTTAGAAAATGTTAAATAAAACTAAATTTAGTCACAAAAATCACCATAAATATTGCACATTAGCAGGAGCTAACTGTAATTTTTAAGGAATTTTTGGAGTTAATTTAGTAATTATTTGATTAAAAACGACACACACAGCACATATGGACCTCCTTGCAAATAAATGAAAGTTATCAGGCCAAATAATAACAGAAGTAAATTGCTCAGTGCACTACTTGCAATTTTTCCAATTAATTCACGCACATGCAGAATACACCACGTACAGGGGTATAATTGCAAATACCCAAAATTTTCTATTCAAAGAATAATAGTCAAAAGCATAAGGGTATAGAATGCAAATACACCATATGGCATGTGAGATAGCACATGAGCTCAGTGGAGCGAGACTAAAATGCAAATATTTAAAATGCAAGGATTCAACTGCAAAAATATAAAACTATTTTAATATAGGACTAAATAAGAAAAGCAAAAATAGTAAGGGCCTAAGTGCAAGTTACCCTTATTAAAGAGCGATCCAATGGTAGGAGGAGGCCAACTTATGGATGGACGGCTGAGATCTACTGGTAACTCTTCGACGATGGGCGGTTGTGAAGCGACCCTCAGATGGATCGGATGACCGAGGATCTCCCGAGGATGGATGGATCTGATCAGACCTAGCGGTTGCCTTGATCGAACGGTAGAGGCAACGTCTAGATGATCAGGGAAGAACTCGCCTCCAGCGAGCTTCAAGCGGCTTTGGTGCATGGCTTTGACGTCGTCTCAGGCTGCTGAGATGCGAAAGAAGTTGGCATAGGCACTCCGCAGCTACTGGAATGCTCAGAAGGACCCAAGACCAAAGATATGGTCCTGGAGAGGCGCGGCGACCCTAGAGCTTCTTGGAACCTCTCGAGACCTCCAGATGAGGGCTAAATGTGCGTCAGCCCTGCATGAGGAATGATAGTGCTCGGAGAAATAGCTCAGGCGAGGGTTAGAGCGCTACAGACAAAGGGAACTGAGATGGTGGGTGAATGGGCAGGACTCATGAGAAGCAAGGGATCCGACCTGCCGATAGGCTCCAATCCGAAGGCTGGAGCCATGTGAGAAGGCATGGAGCAAACGTATAAGTGAAAGGCAGTCGAAGATGGGGTGTACGTCGGTCGGAACACGGCAGTGTGTTGAAGGATAGAGGATGATAGGCGAAGCTCTGTTCGATGATGGAACGATGAATTTAATGGACTAGAAGCAGTAAAGGGTATACCTGGAGATGGGGGAGTGTGCTGGGAGTGGAGACAAAGTCCACAGGGGGTTATAGCCTTGATGGTCGGCACAGCCAGGGGCTCGACTCCTTGCGACGGAGCTTGAGTTTCACCTCGCCGGACCTAGGGGTTTCCACGCTCGAAACGAGCCCCTCGTGCTCTCTCACCATTGCTGTCAGTCTGGAAAGAAGTTTGGGTGCACAAGAGGAGGTGGCGCATACAAAGGTGTTACAAAAGGGAGAGGGAGGCGAAGTATATGTAGGCATGCAAGTCCAGGAAGAGGGTGGCGTGACCCACGAACCGAGGCGCAGATCCCAGAGATTGGCGTCGGGCGTGCATTAGGGATCCACGCCCTCTTATCGGAGCAGAGGTTCGGGGGAAGAGGATATCGAATCGAGTGGTGAAAACTGGGAGAACTTGGTGAAAAACCCGATTTGGCGAAAAGGGAGTCTGGGGGGACGAGTTGATCGTAGTCAACAGTCCCCGCTGGACCAATCAGGAGCGGGCTAGAGTAGGACAAATTAGGCTACAAGACAAAATAGCGAGAAAAATAAAGACAAATAAATAAAAAAAATAAACGATTTTAAAATTAAAAAATGAATAAAATAAAATAATATTATTTTTCAAGGAATTTTTCTATGATTTTTACTTATTTTTAAGAAAAATAAATTAGTCTATATACAATATATAGTGTTATCTACAGGTATAATATAACTATGTATTATGTACAATTATTTTTATTTTATTAATTATACACAGATACCCCAATTTTGTATTTTATTTATTTTCAACATCTTTTTAGGAGTACAAAATAATTTTTATTTTATTTTTATGAGTTATATACAATTTTGAAAAAGATTGGTGATGTTATCTATATACATGTATTTTGTACAAGTAAGAAGGATTTTATTTTTATTTCTATTTTTATTTTCTTTTTCTATTTTTATTTAATTTTTGTTTTATTTTTAAGAATATATACAAGGATGTAAAAATAATATTTTAATTTTATTTTGTCAAAAATAATTATTTATAGATATAAGTTCTATGTATAATATAGAGTAGGCCCTATCTCCCTCTACTTATTGATTTGGCGATCAGGTCAATGCTTGACCTTCTCTTGGTTGGTTCACTCTGTATTTATTCTAAATACCTCCTTCCTTTTTCTATTACTTTATTCTTTTATTTTTACATAAATACATGTTAAAAATACAATATTAACACATGCATGCAGGATGCTAACTTATTGTATTTACACCTATTTACATGATGCTTTGCCAAGATAAATAGCTAAAATAAAAGAATAAAGAGTGAGAATCAGAGATTCATCATCGCTTTACCAGGATAAAATAAAATAGCGGAGACCGCTGACATTGATTTTGATTATTTAATTTATTGATCGTGTGTTTCTATTTTTTCTTGATTGACCGAAGTTATTGGTTGAGAACAACAACACTTGCTTATTTTCCATCTTAGTCGATCTCGATTTTCATGTCATCATAGGACCCACTGTGGTGGGCACCGATCGACCTCTAAGAGCGGACTCAGATCTCTTTTCTAATTAAATAACTACCAGTTTTTCCCGCTAATAGAAGTTGCTCATCTTAGGGACGATTTCCTTGTGCATCATATAGATTAGTTTTATTTCTGTCTTTAAATTTATGCGTAGATCTCCCTGCATGTAGAGTGCTGGAGTAAGGAACGCATTTCTATCTCTGCATTCAGCATTGTGTTTAGTGGTGCATCGGCTTTTTCGTATTCCTCCCCCTATTTTATTGGATTTAAATAAAAAGGAAATTGGAAATTCATTGAGCATTATTAAGAAAAATACCTAAAAAAGATATAATCAAATAAAATTTGGGACTACTAAATAAACCTTGACCTAAAACCATACTTCACTAAAAGATCTTATTTTGGGGAGAGTAACACCCTCCTTGTCTGATTTTTCTACAGAGAGTTGAGCGACCCGTACACTAGGATAGAGCCACGCCTGAACTCTCTTCAGACTTCCGATTAACGATTAGCTATTCTCCAGTGAGGATTTCATCGGGTAGCCAATAATCAGTCCGGACTTCCTTAGCAGATTGGGTAAATCGGGTAGCCGGTAAACGGTCTATATCCCATACTGGCTCGAAATAATTAGTCGTAAGAATCCATGTCAGTCTCTAGGGAGAATCAGGCTCCTAAAAGCTCGCTTAACTGCTCTGATAGATTGGATGTTCACTTAATAAAATTTGATAAGATAAATAATCGAGCCTTTACTGTCATCACATTGCTGCGTAGGTGAACCAGGGTTTGATTTCTCATCTTGCTTGCCTCCTAGATATACTCTTCATAAATCCCCACATCATGATGATGGGAAGGTCTCTTAGGCTGCCTCTAGCAGCACCACTTTCCAGCACTCCCCCCTTCATCTAGGATGGCTTCAGAGAGCTCAGACCTGCTCTCTGAACTGGAATTCGCCTCCACCTTGTTCCCCTTGACCAACCTTCTTCCACTCCTGAGATACATCCAGACAGGCAAACACAACTCTTTGTTCACTTGACAACACCTAAGCTAGGGTGTTTTGCCTTTGGAGAGACCGGAGAGATGGCCAGCAGCGACCGCAGGCATCATCTTTTGTACTAGATCAGGTTGCCATCAACAACACATTGCTAGCTTCCTTGAAAACCATGCAGCGATAGATTCGAAACCAGGGAGTGTTCATGGTAGAGGTGAGGAGAGAGATTATGCAGATGCGAGCTGGGCGAGGCAAAATAGAACGACCAGCCGGTGGAGAAATACCAAGAGGTGAGGGAGGACACCAAATGAACCACAGGATCCAGCCAGACCACCATGCACCATGAGGCAGTTGCACAATCCTGGTGCAACTCTTACCCATAGATGGATCCAGCTTCCTGAGATCCTATGTAACTTTGAGCTCTGTCCCTAGGCCATTTGGTTACTACCCAAATTCCATGGGCTAGCCACCGAGGAGCCCCACCTCCATCTGCAGGAGTTCGAGATGATCTGCAGCACCGTCCACGATAGAATAGTGAACGAAGATGCCATGAAGTTGATTGCCTTCCCCTTTTCCTTAGTAGACAGAGCAAACTACTAGCTGAAGCATCTGGGGAAGATCTTCACCACTTGGGAGAAACTCTGGACCAAGTACTTGAACAAGTACTATCCACTCAACCGGACCAATGCAGTGACAACTATGATCAACAATTACACTATGATCCCAAATGAATAGTTCCATGAAGCCTTGGATAGTTTCAGAGAGCTCATCGACAGGTGTCCCCACCATGAGATCAGCAAGCCCAACATCGTCCAGAGTTTCTTTTGTGGGCTGACACCTGAGCTGCAGGGGATTGTGAATGCCGCGTGCGAAGGTTTCTACTTTGCCAAGGATGAAGACTGGGTCCGGGCTGTCTATGAGGAGATGGCAGAAAATTACAGAGTGATGTCCTAGACCCGTGTCTACACTTAGGGGAAGCCTCTCCCATTGGTGATTTCTTACCAGTGGATTGCACGCATCGATGCCAGTCCTTCCACATCTTCTTCGACAGCAGCACAAGCAGACTCTTCGACCGTCGATATGGGTATTATTAGCCAAAAGCTGGACTAGATAGAGATACTGAGAAGAAGCAGTGCCACGGCCTGGATAAGTTCAACAAGATTGATGAGCTAGCCCAAACTTTGAGTGACCTGAAGACCCATATCATATGTCTCCAATAGGCAGACAGCTTCTCAACCCCATCTTAGTTCACGGACTGATCTAGGGAGTAGCTCTTCCCATCCCTCTACCTCGTATCGTCAGGTTCACAACATTCAGGCAGAGCATGTCCAGTCGCTCCAGCAGTATTAGTTGCTACCACCATCTTCAGACACTCAGATGGTGATATACTGATCGGATCAGCCTTGGCAACCCTTCCCCCACCACTCCACAAGCAGCAGGAGCTGTCAATGGAAGTCAACGGTATCCGGTACTCCCAGTACCAACCATAGCCTGGGATATGTTGTGACTTCCCCAGCTTTCGATGGTCTACTGGAGGCACTTCATCCCAATAGCATCGTCTGACGCAGGCAAGGAAGGGCAGCCAACCCCAGCTGCCCCAATACTCCCACCAGCAACAGCAGCATGGTCCTTGTCCCCAGTACCAGGGACAACAGTGGAGGGAACCACATCAACCTCAGCAGTACTCCCAACCCCCTCCTCACTACCAGCCGCATACTCAACCTCATTTCCAACGAGGCAACCTGTCCGGCTCTCACACACTAGTTTATTAGAATCCAACCATTGATGACCTCACCCGCTTGCTCTCTAATCAATAGGCCTCCTTCCGAAGAGAAATGGACAAGTTCTGGCAGGAGATGAGGGGGATGATAAAGGGAAAGGCCACCATACCCGCAAAGATTCAAGCTAACCCGAATAATCTGAAGAGGAAGTCTAAGCAGGAACAGTTTACATAGACCGTCTCTCCTAGTGATATTTTGGATGATACGTCTTCTTCTATATTTGATGCTGATTTTGTGACACTTAGGAGCAGTAGGAAGCCAGCCGGTGATGAGTCATTTAGGTGACATCTCGTTGCAGATTATAGGGCACCAGATGAGGACGGGAGCGGTACTGATGCTGCTCACCATGATTATGATAACAGTGGTGCTAAATCCACCAAGGATGTTGATCCAGATGACGGTATTGAGGCCATCGCATTCCCAGTTGTAGATGGTGGTATTGATGCCACCAAGTTACTAGTTGCCAAGCCAGATCGCGGTATTGATGCCGCAAGTTTATATGTTGTTAGTGGTGCTAATGCCACCAAGAGTCCTTCTGTTATGTTGACTCAGCTTGTACCTGATGAGTCTTTGGAAAAACACAAAAAATGGAAAAACGTCTAAATTCAAAAATATGAATAAAGGAAAGGTTTTTGTATCTCCTGAGAATCCATATGTTGTTTTTGATGATTTATGCATGGATTCTAGACTTATGAATGCACAAGAACCTACTCCTGACCCTCATCTCTCCGGAGAGGGTCCTCCTATCCCCTTCCCTCAAGCACTCCTCTTAGGTAAGGGGCCAAAAACAGAAAATCCAAAAAAGAGGCACCAGTTAGCGTTCAACGAGCAGATGATAGAAAGATTTCAGATCCAACTGACTCTTTAGGAGGCACTTGAGCACATCCCTCTATTCCAAAAGAACTTGAGAGAGAATACCACCATCCATAGGAACAAGAGGAACCATAATGCAGAAATCCATGTGCCCACACGTGCCACATGCTTTGCTATCCGGAACCAATTGCCAGCCAAGAGACCCGATGCAGGAGCTCCCTATGTCAGATGCCATATCCATTAGTAGTGGTTCGATCATACTCTGTTAGACAGTGGTTCCTCGATTAACCTCCTCCTGGCTGCCTTACTCGACTGCCTCGAGTTTGGTCCTCTTAAATAGAGCAGGACAGTCCTTCAGTTTGCTGATAGATCTGTTAAGAGTTTGAAGGGGTTATTGAAGGACGTTATCATCACAATTCAAGGCCTGAAATTCCCCGTGGACTTTATTATACTACACATGGAGATCCCTGAATCTGTGACTGATACCCCCTGTTGGATATGCGAGCCCACGGCGATCCATTATGCAATAAATGTTATTGCACATATCATTCCCTGATCTGAAATGAAGAATAAATAATTTGCATAATAGGTCCCTCTGTACAATTAGGGTTATGTACCATGGCCATCTTAATGATCATACAGCTGTTGATTCATTAAATGAATCATAGAGGCTGGTGCTTGGATGAATATCTAATGGGTTAGATAGAGGACTCATCAAGCACCGTCAAATGATTATTAAGAGATGATCTCCAGCCTGAGTAGGAGATGGCAATCCTTTCTCACATAGGCTGATATCTGACCGACCCCTTGATGCAGGTCCTCTGCATGGGAATAGTGATTCGGAGGTGTCAGATTAGTTAAGTCAATGGGTTGACTTAGCGAGATCGAGATAACCTAAGTCCTATGTTGAATGCTGTCACAGCATAGGCACACATCCTCTGACCGGAGACAGATGTGTTACTATATGTCTGAGTGTCTACATTTGGCAGACCAGTAGGTTGATGACCTAACCAAGGTCTATACACCGGCGAGCTGGTGTGCATATAAGGGCATATGAGTAATACTATCTCTCAAAGGGATCATACAGGTTCACTTATGAACCGGAAGACATGAGCTCACTCATGAGGTATTGGGACCGATCAAATTCCATGCATGGTCGTCGTGCTTTGGAAGCATGACAAGAATTTGAAGGTATGATATATGCTTTGGGAAAGCATATGATCGATACCAAATCCCAATGACCAAGATTGAGAAACTTGGTGATCAAACCCTGAAGAAGACAGTATAAAATAGATCTTCATCTTCAGGTTGATCATTGGTCTTCCAGTATGCAGGATGTATAGGTATTGGGAATACCTGAAGGGTGATGTGATCATAAACGATTGTATATCCATGACGCTTCCATTCCGAGGGAGTGATGAAACAGGTCTGGATTTTAGTGACTCCTTTCAGTTGAGAAGCAATCCGATCTTAGTCCAAGTGTTGGACATTGGTCTGAATGGGATTCAGATTCAATGAGAAGATTGGATTTGCGGTCTTGATTTAATCAAGCATCTGTGGGAGGTCCGTTAGATCTGGATTTGAGATGAGATCTCAACATCCAAGTCACTATACATGGAACAATACAATCGCCCTGTCCTTATCTCCAAGTATCTGCGGAGAAGGCACATTATTCTTGAAGGAGTTCAAGAATAATTCCTATGATGAATTTAGTATCCAAGCAAGAAGGTTTTGATGATTAAATGAGATTTAATTATCAAAGTATAATATGAATAAGATTCATATTATGAGAATGTGTCCAAGATAATTAAATGAGATTTAATTTTCAAGTACAATATGAATAAGATTCATGTTGAGAGAATGATTGTCCAAGATAATTAAATGGGATTTAATTATCAAGGATGAGCAGATCGTGGATAGTGATATCCAGAATATCTGTGTATATTATAAATGAGATTTATAATATATCAGAGAGAGAGAAATATTGTAAATAATATTTGTTAATTATTAATGTGGATTGGATCCACATTAGTTAATTAATTGGAAATGTAATTTACAAATTAGTTTGGGATGTGAATATGATTCACATATTTTTCAATGGCATGATTGAAATATTCACAAATTAATTTGGAATTAATTTGGTGGATATTATTGCAATAATGATTATTGCAAATAATCAAGAAATAATAATATAAATAAAAGGAGACAAAACCACCTATAATCATAGGTGGCGTCACCTATGACTTAGTCATAGGTGACGCCTCCTTGATTTTAGGAGGGGTTGTTGTCTCCTCTTATTTGTTGACTTAATATCTCTTGATAAATTAATTTATGTTAATTAAATTTTGTTGATAATAATTCAACACATATTTAATTTAATATAAATTAATGTTGTTGGTTTTTAACCAACAACAATCATAGCCGTTGGATCGCTCTTGGATTACAATGACCGTTGGATCCATGAGAGCCATGGATTGAGATCCATTGGATCCCAAACTAATATATAAAGAGGGTAGCCTTAGCCCTTGAAAACACACCAAGTAGACGCCTACTCTACTTCTCTCTCTCCCTCTCATTCTCGTGCTCTCTCTCTCTCTCCAAAGGGTGGCCGACCACCATTGTTGAGAAGGAGAGAAGTTCTCGCCTTCGCCTTCGACGACTCGAGGATCTCCTTCTTCTTCGTGGCTACTTGCTGTAGAGGAAGACGACGGATTCGCTTGACGAAATCAGGAGATCTACTGCTTGGATCTTCATCGAGGATTGCGGGAGGGACGCGACTCATCATCGTGCCCGCAAGTGCGTTCTTCGTGGATCGGACTTGAGACAGGAGGATCTCTTGTTTGGGATCTCGCAATCACAACCACGCTTCAAAGGTATTCCTTATACTTTGTGGTTTGATGAATCGATCCGAGAAGTGTTCTCGTGATCATGTGGTTTCATCGTTTGATTTAAAATTTTTAAATTCCGCTGCACCTTGCGACTAGTATGACTAGTCGCCTCGATCGTATCCGATACGATCATCACGCTTCCGTGATGCGCTTAAGGATTCACAATATCCTTCAAGTGGTATCAGAGCCATAGGTCGAATAAGGGTTTGGATATGATCCATGGACCTTAGACGATTTGGTTCTTGAAAGGGTTGCGAAATTTTTACTGCATTTCAATTTTCGCACCTCTGTCTAATTGAATTTTTTCTGTACTGTTTAAAATGTTTAAACACGAAATTTTCAATTGGATTTGTTCCCCATTAACAAGGAAACCATAGGACTTGAGTTTAGTAAATTTGGACTTTATTTGCTCAAGATATGGCTTTTTGAATATGACTATATTCACTGTTGCGGGAACTGCGGATTTAAACGTGATTAATGAGATAATTGCGGTTTTAATCCGCCTCTAAATGCGTGAATTATTACTTGGGTTCTTCAATAAATCAAATAGGCAATCTTTGGAAACTGAGTTTGCAATTTTTGGATTTAATTGATCAAGATAAGTTAATTTTAGTGATTGGGGGTCACTGCTGGAAATTAACATTTTTGATCTTGAACCTTGTGATATTGTCATTCAATTATCATGATGAAAATTAATTGTTAATTTTCTGGAATAATTAGTGATAAATATTTGTGAAATATTTAAAGAAATAATTATTTCATTGAATGACACTTGCCTAACCATAATGATAAGATAGTTGATCTTGATCATTGGTTAACTTTGAAATCATCAACAAACATTGTTTTCATGCAAAAACCTAGGTCATCCTACAATAGTTGTAGGACAACTTTTACATGAAAAACCTCTTGCTTGAATAGGATTGGGGATTTGTTTAGCAAATCTCCTTATAATATAATCAAAAATGTTTTGATCTATATTATATGGTATAATTTCGGTTGAAAGACCGATGAGCATCTCAAAGTACATGATGATCTATCTGGCATTATCCTTTCCTGAGGTGGATATGGTGTCTAGTCGGAGATCGCTGGGGTAGCGGGTTGCAACGTATGTGGTCCGTCCCACTCTCGCCGGTACTGGCCATGACAGCGGGTAGGGATTGGATAATGTCGGAGAAATCAAAGTGTATTTCTAACTATTAAAATTCGAAATAATACATACTTTGAGATTATACCTACTATTCAAGTAAAATTCAAAGTTTGTTGATTGATAATAGGATTAATAATTGATTTAATGTGATTAAATTAATTATATCCTATGAAACACTCTATTATGAATAGATGTGTATTTCCCTTGGAAGAATTAATTATGTGAATATGATTCACGATAATTAATTACAAAATTTGAATACGAGGTGGAGGATCACATAAGTGACATCCATGGTCTCCCGTCAAGGCGAAGGGTTTCCGTCACCAGGGATTGTATGTAGGAGACGCCTGTCCGAAGTGACAGCTCCTGTATGCAAGCGCATCTGGATCGTGCTCTTTGCTTCTCGAAAGAGTAAGGCCGTATGCGTAGTGACCCCAATATCGAGTCCTCATATTATTGGGGCGATATTGGATTGCGCATAGCGAGTTCTAATCCTGTTGACGGTTGGTTCAATTAGCAGCGGGTCAACATCACCTTAGGGGTGGTGGGCCCGTGTGTTAAAGACCGAATTGGGAAATGCAAGTGGGACTTGCAAGGCGGAATGTGTTCCCGCTTCTTTTTATCAGAGTCGCAGGTTCTCATATTATTGGGATGTGACAATGATAGGAAAGGAGATCCCAGATCTTGCTTGAGATATAGCGGTAAGTATATCTCTTACTTTGAAAGATGATTAGGGAATAATCTTTCATAGTAGACATAGCAAGACAAATTTGATTTCAAATTCCTAAATCAAAGTAAAATATATATATATAATATATATACCCTTATGTAAAATTTCTTATTTCAGATAATCCTTCATTAAACCCACTCAATGTTATACTCAATAATAACCAGTAAAATATCATGGATTGGACTCATGATCCAGATATTATGCTTGCAAATTGGACACATAATGTATGTAGTTGCAATGTGCAAGTTTCCTCAACATAATGAGGAGTGACAATTAAAAAGGACAATAAGACATCACTTTAGCATTTGTATGTCTCTATAGTCTTGATCTTTCATCGAGTGTACTTTGGAAGTGACATGTCGATGGTGATCATAATTGTCGAATAATCCTTATAAAATCTAAGAAGATGTTCTGGCATACATATGTACTCTAAACATTTAATCATAAATGACATGGTTCTCTGCACTATGCAGAATGGTGGCTCGAAAGAGATGATGTATTCGAAATATTTGAATACCTACCTGAACCAATGTTTTAGGAGTCTGGATGGATGTAGACATGATGAGTGTCATCATTCTACTGTCTATACTCTAGTCATTCATGAAGCTTCATAGTATTCACATTGTATGAATTTAATGAAGCATGTATAAATGTTGAAATGCTCTTACATTGAATTCTTTTGAATTTAACATAAGAGATCCTTGGTCTTGAACAATGGTTGTTTATAGATGAAGAGAGCACAGTGGAAGCGTGGGTCGGACCCATGTGAGAAGGAAAGTCAAAGAGTTGATTGTACTTCAGTGGCTTCCATATGACATCCAAAGAGTTGGATGAATGCCTATACTGCAATAACTTAATGTGTTGATAGTATGACTATCAAGTCTGTCTATAATCCTTAGAGAAGGACTCAGATAGTGCATCATAATAATCTATATCTACATTTGATCATTGAAATTGACTTGCTTATTTGATAAGATAAAGTCTGATAATTGTATCTCAATCTTCTAACAACACTTGCAATGTGTTGCACATGTTTTAGAAGACTGGAAAAATTTGATCTTAAGGTTTATAATTATCCACATAGACATTGATGCAATTGTTGCAACAATCTCTGTTGGATTGATATACTTCTTAATTTCAGTGGGAGAGCCTTAGTCTTAGAGAATGTCTCTATGACCTAGATATTAGAATAAACTCATTGTTTGTTTCTAAATGTTGGAAATAAACATGAATTCTGGAATAAACCTATCATAAAGAGTTATGATGGATATATTTCAGATAATAATCTAGCATCTGGTGGACTCTACTAAATTAGAAATTTAATGAATGGTTCATTAAGATTTCTAATACTGAAAGTTAAACCTTATAAGATCAATAGGAGGATAAAGATCATTCGACAATGATTTAGCATCAAGTTTTGGACGTATGTCTGCTGATGAGATCAATAGACTAGTAAGATATGAAACTTTAGAATGTCTAAAATTTCAAATCTTACATACTTGTGAATATTGTATTCAAAGTAAAATGTCCAATACACCCTTTTGGGAAAGGTGTAAGATGTCAAGGTATTCGAGATCTCATACATATTGATGTATGTGAATCATCTATATCATAGTGAACATTGTGGATATGTGATATCTATTGATGATCATGTATGATATGAGATTTCTTCTCTTCACCTGAGAAACCTTTGAAATGTTCAAAGATTTCGTAATTTTAGTTTAGAACCAAAGTTTGAAGGAAGATTAAATGAATTTGATCTAACCAAGGTAGCAAGTACCTATTAGATAAATTCAAAGAATATCTTATGGAGATATGAATATCATTTCTATCTCAATCCTCCTGACACACCTAAACTCAATGGAGTTGTAGGAAGATACAATTAGATCATGTGTGACATGATTTGATCAATGATGAATTTTAGCATAATTATCCCTTAGTTTCTAGGTATATATATGTAGTAGAGACTACAATATATATATCCTTAATAAGGTTCCATGCATGTAAGCTGGAATCTAGCACTTGAGAGTGCTACTTCATTAGGAAAATAAAGGATGGTATTGGATATCTACTTTACGACCTTGAGATTCTTAAAATATCTCATCTTTGAGAATGTGATTCTTATAGGATGACTCTCTTGAGAATCAAGATGAAAATGAAGTAAAGGAACTCATTTAATCTTGAGAAGATAATGAGGCTCCAGAAATCAGAAACTAAAAGGGACAATTAAAGATGAAACACTAATACCTCTTCAAATGAGTTTGAGGATGTATTCCTTGTGTCAGTTAAGTCTGACAATGATCGGACTTCATGTGATGAAGCTCCTGAGGATCATAACATGGAAAGATGGATTTTAGCAATAAAGGTCTAAGGTAGACTTCATATACAAGTGTTGTATATGGACCCTCGAGGATCCACCTATAAGGGTTAGACCCATTAAGGTGTAAATGGATCTTCAATAGAAAGAGGGAAACTGATGAGAAGGTAGAGACCTTCAAAGCACGGTTCGTAGCCATGAGCTACACACCGAAGAGAAGACATCGATTGCGATGAGGCTTGCTTTTCAATGATCATGCTTAAACCCATCAGAATATTGCTAACCCTAGTTACACAATTTGACTATGGCATCTTCAAGATGTGAGTCAAGATTGTATTCCTCTATGAACACCTCTTTGAGGATATTCACATGAAGTAGCCCCAAGGCTTCATGGTTGAGGAATGCAAGATGTGCTGGCTAAAGAACTCCATCTTTGGACTCAAATAAGCTTCTTGTAGTTGGAACATAAGATTTGATGAAATTATAATTGTTATGATTTCAAATAGAATCTTGATGAACCATGTGAAGCTTAGTGGTAATGCCATTGTGTTCATCGTGCTAAATGTAGATAATATCCTAATCATTTGGAATGATATAAGGATGATAATAAGTGTTTTGTGATCTGGTTATTCCATACCTTGAGATATGATCTCAAAGATGCCTCTTAGATCTTAGTTCTGAAGGTGTTCAGAAGCAAAGAAAAGAGGGTATTGGGACTGTCACATTTGTGGTACACCTTGGACATGTTCCATTTTCTGGAAATTCCAAGAAATGCTTTCTTACCTTAAAGATTTGGTACTGACCTATCTAAAGGGATAGCACCTCAAAGAGTTGAGGAAGTGAATGCTAAAACTGGTTGCCCTTTTGTGCATCAGTTACGAGAAGCTGAAAGTATGCTAAATATGTACAAAAGCCAGATATCTGCCATGCAGTGGGAATAGTAAACTGTTAGTAATCCTACTATGGAGATAGAACACTTAATTGCAGTAATAACAATATCTTCAAAGATGACAAGGCTTTAGAGATAGTGATCTCTAAGTCTTATCTTCAAGAAATTAAGACTTTTAGATGGAGATCTAAAAGGTCTTAACTGCGAATACCTTAGGAGATAGAGATCTCTAGGGATAAGGGTATTTTGATAAGGATAATAGAAATTACATGCTGGTTATAATAATATTTCTTTGAGTTGTAGTATCAAGGATACTATGACTGACAAGATTGAGTATTGGTTGCATTAGATGCAACATTCGCATTAGATGTGAGCACTGTTACTGGGGATATGCAAGTGTTGTAAAAGGACTTGGCGTAATCTCGCGGGAACAGAGTGACTGGTCAGCTTACCTAGCTATTTTCTAAATAGCCTATGATTGTCACATGAGTGTAGGTTTAAATGATTAGCCCATTAATGGCTCTTTGGGCTAGTGGGAGATTGTTGGATATGCGAGCCCACGGCGAGCCATTATGCAATAAATGTTATTGCACGTATCATTCCCTGATCTGAAATGAAGAATAAATAATTTGCATAATAGGTCCCTCTGTACAATTAGGCTTATGTACCATGGCCATCTTAATGATCATACAGCTGTTGATTCATTAAATGAATCATAGAGGCTGGTGCTTGGATGAATATCTAATGGGTTAGATAGAGGACTCATCAAGCACCGTCAAATGATTATTAAGAGATGATCTCCAGCCTGAGTAGGAGATGGCAATCCTTTCTCACATAGGCTGATATCTGACCGACCCCTTGATGCAGGTCCTCTGCATGGGAATAGTGATTCGGAGGTGTCAGATTAGTTAAGTCAATGGGTTGACTTAGCGAGATCGAGATAACCTAAGTCCTATGTTGAATGCTGTCACAGCATAGGCACACATCCTCTGACCGGAGACAGATGTGTTACTATATGTCTGAGTGTGTACATTTGGCAGACCAGTAGGTTGATGACCTAACCAAGGTCTATACACCGGCGAGCTGGTGTGCATATAAGGGCATATGAGTAATACGATCTCTCAAAGGGATCATACAGGTTCACTTATGAACCGGAAGACATGAGCTCACTCATGAGGTATTGGGACCGATCAAATTCCATGCATGGTCGTCGTGCTTTGGAAGCATGACAAGAATTTGAAGGTATGATATATGCTTTGGGAAAACATATGATCGATACCAAATCCCAATGACCAAGATTGAGAAACTTGGTGATCAAACCCTGAAGAAGATAGTATAAAATAGATCTTCATCTTCAGGTTGATCATTGGTCTTCCAGTATGCAGGATGTATAGGTATTGGGAATACCTGAAGGGTGATGTGATCATAAACGATTGTATATCCATGACGCTTCCATTCCGAGGGAGTGATGAAACAGGTCTGGATTTTAGTGACTCCTTTCAGTTGAGAAGCAATCCGATCTTAGTCCAAGTGTTGGACATTGGTCTGAATGGGATTCAGATTCAATGAGAAGATTGGATTTGCGGTCTTGATTTAATCAAGCATCTGTGGGAGGTCCGTTAGATCTGGATTTGAGATGAGATCTCAACATCCAAGTCACTATACATGGAACAATACAATCGCCCTGTCCTTGTCTCCAAGTATCTGCGGAGAAGGCACATTATTCTTGAAGGAGTTCAAGAATAATTCCTATGATGAATTTAGTATCCAAGCAAGAAGGTTTTGATGATTAAATGAGATTTATTTATCAAAGTATAATATGAATAAGATTCATATTATGAGAATGTGTCCAAGATAATTAAATGAGATTTAATTATCAAGTACAATATGAATAAGATTCATGTTGAGAGAATGATTGTCCAAGATAATTAAATGGGATTTAATTATCAAGGATGAGCAGATCGTGGATAGTGATATCCAGAATATCTGTGTATATTATAAATGAGATTTATAATATATTAGAGAGAGAGAAATATTGTAAATAATATTTGTTAATTATTAATGTGGATTGGATTCACATTAGTTAATTAATTGGAAATGTAATTTACAAATTAGTTTGGGATGTGAATATGATTCACATATTTTTCAATGGCATGATTAAAATATTCACAAATTAATTTGGAATTAATTTGGTGGATATTATTGCAATAATGATTATTGCAAATAATCAAGAAATAATAATATAAATAAAAGGAGACAAAACCACCTATAATCATAGGTGGCGTCACCTATGACTTAGTCATAGGTGACGCCTCCTTGATTTTAGGAGGGGTTGTTGTCTCCTCTTATTTGTTGACCTATTATCTCTTGATAAATTAATTTATGTTAATTAAATTTTGTTGATAATAATTCAACACATATTTAATTTAATATAAATTAATGTTGTTGGTTTTTAACCAACAACAATCATAGCCGTTGGATGGCTCTTGGATTACAATGACCGTTGGATCCATGAGAGCCATGGATTGAGATCCATTGGATCCCAAACTAATATATAAAGAGGGTAGCCTTAGCCCTTGAAAACACACCAAGTAGACGCCTACTCTACTTCTCTCTCTCTCCCTCTCATTCTCGTGCTCTCTCTCTCTCTCTCCAAAGGATGGCCGACCACCATTGTTGAGAAGGAGAGAAGTTTTCGCCTTCGCCTTCGACGACTTGAGGATCTCCTTCTTCTTCGTGGCTACTTGCTGTAGAGGAAGACGACGGATTTCGCTTGACGAAATCAGGAGATCTACTGCTTGGATCTTCATCGAGGATTGCGGGAGGGACGCGACTCATCATCATGCCCGCAAGTGCGTTCTTCGTGGATCAGACTTGAGACAGGAGGATCTCTTGTTTGGGATCTCGCGATCACAACCACGCTTCAAAGGTATTCCTTATACTTTGTGGTTTGATGAATCGATTCGAGAAGTATTCTCGTGATCATGTGGTTTCATCGTTTGATTTAAAAATTTTTAAATTCCGCTGCACCTTGCGACTAGTATGACTAGTTGCCTCGATCGTATCCGATACGATCATCACGCTTCCGTGATGCGCTTAAGGATTCACAATATCCTTCACCCCCATCGTCTTAGGATGACATTTCTTGAACACCGCCAAGGCAGTATCTGATCATGATAGCGGGAAGGTATACTTTCGCATCAAGGGTGAAAGTTTACAAATAGAGACAATTGAGGAGACTAGAGCCAGAGACTCAGCTTGCTCAGAGCATACCACTAACTCAGAGAAGATGACAGATGCAAAGCTAGATGGCCACTTGGAGTGTGATTTGATTAGAGATGATGAAGCAGTTTGGGCAGATCCAGCATCACGAGCTTTTGTCACACCCTCAGACACTACAGATCGGAGAGCACACCGATGGCACATGACACTTTAGAGGTTGATGATTGCGATCAGGGTATCAAAGCAGGTTATATTTCATGTGATTCAGACTCAGATCCCTCTAGCTCAGACACTGATTTTGATTGGTAGGATTCAATGATTATTTACCGTGTCTGATGTCCACAAAGCCCATAGCTAGGACAGAGAGCGAGCCAGTACAGTTGACAGATACACCAGCAGGGCCATCTTCATAAAATATGCAAATTCAATGAGAGTTCTCACATGCATATTTGGTAACCTTCACACAGACATTTCAGAAGCCAGATTCGCTAGCTCCCACGTGTCCTGAGTTGAAGAACTTGCCATAGAGCTTGAAGTATAGATTCCTTGAGGGTGAGCTAGATATATTCCCAGTCATTATCTCATCAGATTTGACTGAAGACCAAGAATCTCATTTGATAAAGGTTCTTGAAAGAAACCGCAAGGCAATCAGATGGAGTGTAGCAGATCTCCAGGGGATAAGTCTGGCTCGGTGCTCCCACCACATTTATCTTGAATATGATGCCAAGCCATCGCGTGAATTCCAGTGAAGGTTGAACCCGAATCTTCGAGATGTGGTCATGAAGGAAATATCTAAATGGTGGAGCGCTGATTTTATCTACCCCATCTTCGACTCAAAATGGGTTAGTCTGTTGCATGGGGTACCTATGAAGACATATATCACCATAGTTGTGAGCGAGACTGGAGAGGAGATAGCTACACGAGTACCCACTTCTTGGAAGGTTTGTGGACTACAAATGATTAAATCATGCTTCCAGGAAGGATCATTTCCCGATGCCATTTATTGATCAGATTATTGAGAGGTTGGCTATGAAGAATCACTAATATTTTCTTTATGGGTACTCAAGGTACAATCAAGTTATCATAGCACCTGAAGACAAGGCGAAAATGGCGTTCACCTGTCCATTCCGAAATATGCTTTTCGACGGATGCCCTTTGGTCTATATAATGCTCCGGCTACATTCCAAAGGTGCATGCTTTCGATCTTCTCAGATATGGTGGTTGAATGTTTAGAGGTCTTCATGGATGACTTTTCGGTCTACGGTGATGGGTTTGATGCTTTTCTTGATTGCCAAGACTAAGTCCTTTAGCGATGCATCGAGGTCAAGATTATTTTATCTTGGGAGAAGAGTCGTTTCATGATGACTCATGGGACGGTCCTTGGCCACATCATCTCCAATAGGAGCATGGAGGTTGATCTGACCAAGGTGGTTATCAATCCACCGTCCAATTTTCAACAATTGCGGTCTTTTCTGGGGCATGTCGGTTTCTACTCACGGTTCATACAGGACTTCAGTCTGATTGCCCGACCGCTTACTATTCTGTTGATGAAAGACACCGAGTTCCTTGTAGATGATAAGTGTCTTGTGTCATTTGAGACTCTCAAGGGATTAGTTGTGTAGGCTCCTGTCCTTCAGCCACATGATTGGTCTCTCCCATTCGAGATCATGACGGACGCTTCTGATTTTGCCATAGGGGTTGTGCTTGGACAGAAGAGGGATGGATTGCCTTTTGCCATTCACTACGCTAGCCGAACTTTGGATGCTGCTTAGTGAAACTACACCATGACTGAGTAGGAGATGCTAGCCATAGTTTTTGCTTTAGATAAGTTTCAATCTTACACTCTTGGATCTAGAGTGATACTTTACACAGATCACACCGCCAACCGATACCTCATGGAAAAGAAGGATGTCAAATCCAGATTGACAAGATGGATCCTTCTACTCTAGGAGTTTTATATAAAGATTAAGGATAAACTTGGAGTTAAGAATGTGGTGGTGGATCACCTCTCCTGATTAGAGCATCTTGAGGATTCATAGCAGACCACACCTATCATAGAGACATTCCCAGATGAGGAGATTCTTGCTATCACCTAGTTTCCATGGTATGCTGACATTGTGAACTATCTTGTTGCCAAGAAAGTTCCTCAAGGTTGGCCCAGACAACGACTTGAGACCTTCCTCACGAAGGCCAAGTCGTACCATTGGAAGGATCCCACCCTTTACCATGAAGGGTAATAGTGTCTAGCATCGGTGTATTCCTCAGGAGAAGCATCACAATATCCTCACCTACTGCCACAATCTTGAGGCAAGAGGACATCATTATGGGAGATGGACATCACAAAAAGTTCTCCAATATGGCCTTTGGCGGCCTACCCTCTTCAAGGTTTCAGATGAATTCGTGAAGAGGTGCACTGACTGTCAGAGGATGGGCACTTGTGGACAGAGAGATATGATGTCAATGCATCCCATTCACTTCTGTGAGGTTTTTGACGCATGGGGCATCGATTTCATGGGTCCATTACCTAAGAGTCAGGGGTATGAGTACATTCTGTTGTTATGGATTATGTTAGTCATCGGGTTGAGGCCATCCTCGCCCGAGCCACAGATGCAAAGACTATTTGCAAAATTTTGAAGAAGAATATCATTTCACGGTTCAGGGTACCTAAAGTCTTGATTTCAGATGAGGGGACTCATTTTATCAACGACAAGTTAAGGACCCTTGCTAACGAGTTCAACATTGATCATAGAGTCGCTGCTCCATATCATCCACAGACTAATGGTCTTGTTGAGGTTTCGAACAGGGAGATCAAGATTATTTTGCAGAAAGTTGTTCGTCCAGACCGAAAGGATTGGTCACAGCTTTTCAAATCGGTTTTGTGGGCGTATAGGACTTTCTTCAAGACACCTTTGGGTACATCTCCCTTGAGGCTCATTTATGGCAAGCCATGCCACTTACCAGTGGAGCGCTTTGGGCAGTAACTGAGCTACTATTGGATCCCAAGAGTCTAGGAGATCAAAGGAAATTGGAATTGGCAGTCATGGAGGAGTTGAGAGACACAACCTTCTCAAGTAGCTTACAGTATAAGGAAAGAGTGAAGATATTGCATGATTCTCACATACTTGATCAGTGGCTATTTGATGCTAGGTGGAGATTATTTCCAGGGATATTACAGTGTAAATGGAAGGGACCATACTTAATCAGAAAGGTGCATGATAATGGAAGCATTGGTATATCTGAGTTGTCATATGATTCCACCTTTCGAGTTAACGGTCAGCACCTGAAGCCATATCTTGATCATGATCCTCTAATCGTTGACGTTGCCCCATTCATTTTGTATGAGATGTGATCTTTGAATCACATCACCTTCATCTCATACCTGATTATCACCTCTACTCACAGCTGTATAGATCCATATTATCCATATCATTCATTCTTTTTGTGTGAAACCCCATCTTCATCTTATGATTATGCAATACTTAGGGTACACTTCACCCTAAGTATAGGAGGGTGTCAGACCTGTGAGTATCCATTTGATTTAATTACCTCTATTTTGCTTCATATACTTAGGGATATTGTACCCTAAATATAGAGGAGGTAATAGTTATACATTCTATTCTTCGATTTTCCCTTTTGTACAATATTCTATACTTAGGATTACTTGATCCTAAGTATAGGAGGATCACTGATTTCCATTCATTATATTCCTTCATTCGTCATTGTAGTATAGCATTCTTTTCACTTCCCCATACTCAGCATGAGTTATGTCTTCTTCCATCGCTCTTTGATCACTTTGAGGACATCATTCGATCTAACTATAGGTGGTGTCGTATATATTGTATATATACTTTAGCCATAACTCGTACTTTGTGTTTTAATAATATGGCTATTATTTATAAAACATGAATAAAATCTTTGCAAAAATTATTTTTGTACAAATTTTGTAAAAATATTTGTGAAAATGTTCTGTTTCCAAAATATTTGTAAATTATTTTCTGTATCAAAATTATGTATATAGTACAAAATTTTTGAAAACTATGTGAAAATAAAAATTTTGCAAAAATAGTTTGAAACACTATATCTTTAAACTATTTTTTAAAACTATTTTACCACATAAAAGAATAAGTAAGGGGTATAAAACTATTTGTATATATATGTACATTAAAAACATGAATCCACCCCAACATCATTTGTATATAAGTACCATAAAAATTTTTGTACATAAAACACGTAATATAAACCTTTGTAAAAATCTTTCCTTATTTTTGAAAATACATAAAGATTTGAAAAATCAAAATTTTCATAAAAATTTGCATATTTTTGAAAATTCCCTACAAAAAGAGTTTTGTACATACTTGCATATGCATTCTTCAGAATCATGGTTGACATCTAAACTAGCCTAAAATTAAATTGAAGAATGGAGCTTGGTTAAGACCTTAATCCACTTAACTTCAGAGGAACCTTATAGGATTTAGGGTTAAGACTTTTCAGGTTCATAGTGACTTAATTCTTTGATTCCACTAGGCTATGTTCAAATGTCATCTTGATGAGCCTAAATAGAACACTTAGCAATGCACGCATGACTCTCTCAGAGACAATGGCTTGAGTTGGACATGCACCTTACACGTAGCTCAACACGGATGAGGTGGTGAGGAGGCAAAATCCTTTGTCTTGGAGTAGCATACGAGGGTAGTACAGCTAGAGGGAACCTCTCGTCTTCCTCTAGGGAGGGATGTGTGCCTCAACCTGGTCTAGTTGCATTAATGTCTAAAGACATGAGACTGTGGGTTGCAATAATGCTTCAAAAGAGGGACAATGATAAATCTCCATTTTATCACCTTTATTCTATAATTTTGGCCTTAAAAACCCTAATAAATGCACAAAATACCTCTAATTTAGGCAAATTAGCATTCATACATTGTTGTACAAATTGTGCATAAAATACAGTTTTTATCTCCAAAATTATAGAATAAAGAAAAGAAAAAGAATATAATATCAAAGATATTTTATGACCCTAAACTCCGAGACTTAGGCATCTCAATGACTAGGACGATAAGGAATAAAGTTGGGGGAGATAAAGACCAAAAATACAATAAAAACCCCTTTTATTTATTCATTTATTTTTTTAGGACTTTTTTTATTTTCCACTTTTTTACCTCAAATAAAGAAACTTTGTAACATGAAAGTTGTAAAAATAAAATATAGAAAAATATAAAATTGATTTCATGCAAAATAATACACAGTGTAAAAGATATACTCAGAATAAAATTCCAAAATCTCAACTTCCCAAACCCATATCTCTCAAATAAAAACTCAAAATATATCAAAATCACCATTAGTTGTATATAACTTTTAATAAACTATTTAATTAATGTGGTCTCATATTTTTTGGAGTTAAGATGTGAATGTTAGGTTTTGGACCCCTATTGTATAATATACACGATTAAATAATCATTTTATCTATTATTTATTATTTTTATAATTTTATATTTTTATAATTTTATCAATATTATTTATAATATATGTACATATTAAAACTAAAATAAATCTATAAAGAAGACACTAAAATAAAATATGTATATAAAATACATAGATAAAATACCTATAACTATACATATATAAATAATACACCTATTTATTTAAGTGTATATAATATATCAGAAAAATATAATAAAAATATATTTAAGTATCTAAAAATAAGTTATAAATTTATAAAATAATAAAATCAAAATTACAAAATAAAAATAAAATCCCAAAAACATAGATAAATATACCTATATATTAACCCTAAAAAGTAACTTGTAATTATATACCTCTAAAAATAAATAAAAATAATAAAAATTTAATTAGAAAATAATAAACAAATTTATTTTATAACGTAAAAATAATAAAAAATCATTTAGTATTAATTTTAGAATTTACAAATAATTTTCAAAAGGGTTTTTGTGGACCAACCAGGTGGCTCGGAGAGTTGACTCTGGTCAACTCTCCGACCTGTCATGTACACCCTGAAAAACCTAGCCACGACCCTCTCTTCTCGATTTTCTAGGCGTTGATGCATCGCATTGAGGAGACATTGACCCTTCATGAGAATTGTCCTACGTACATCCACCATGCACGCCTAAATGTTACCTAGGGAAGATCTCCTTCGATATGCCATAGATTTTGCATCGAAGGTTGCGCCTCCACCACACTGTACAAAACCCCTCTTCGAGCTCCTTTTGATTTTTGAGTCTCCTTTTGGCCTCGCTTGGGATCCTTCTTCGAGCTCTAGATAGAGGGTTGTGATAGGGCACTCTCCATCTCTTTGGGAGTGAGCTCAGGCGGGCCTTAGGCGTGCTTCCAACCACCTCCGGCAGAGCTCCACCATGAGGTCAACTCCGGGTTGCCAGCCAGTCGAGGTCTTCATCTCGTGGCTCAGCGTCAGTTGAGGTTCCTTTTCTTAGTTCCGTCGATAGCTTTAGCCTTTAGGATCATTTTCATGTTGTTTATTTTGCCTTTAGGTCGCTGATCATAGCATAGATTTAAACTTAAAGCCTCGTACCCCGTCTATCCCTGCTTCCATTTCCCCTTATAGGGTTGATGACACGAAAAACCGAGCGACTAAGGTAATCAGGTATCTCTACGATGGTCGTCGCGACCTCGGTCACTCGATCGTGTCAATCAAGATAAAATAGACCACCAAGATAGATAAAATCAATCAAACACACGAAAGCGGTCTTGCTATTAATTTAACCTGGTATAGCGACCAGGGTCGATCACAAGGAGCACGGATTAGCCTTGCGGCCTACGAAGTAGTCAAAAAGGAAATGAAATAAAAGAAGAAAGTATTTTTGGTGGTTTTTAGTTATTTTATAATTTTTTTGGATTTTTAGTTAATTAAGAAAATAAGAAAAGCAAATAAACACACACTTCAATAATTTATTAAAAGCAATAAAAATCAACCAAAAATTCTAACAAAAATATTTTTATGTGTTTTATAATTTTTAGTGTTTTTGATGAATTGTTGGGATTTTCCTGATATTTATTTAATTTTCTAAAAATCAAAAAGGGACTAAAATAGTAGGTACTGTCCAGCCGAGCTAAAAGGACCTAGATAAAATATCTAGCCCCAAATTAGCTGGGAGGTAATTTTCCTGTACAGGAAATAAAACAAGGAAAATTTAGGCACCTATATTATTATTTTTGGGTTTTTGGTTTAATTATTAGAATTTTTATAAGTTTTTGAGTGTTTTTCAATTTTTAGTGGTTTTCAGCAATGAAAAATAGCCAAAATTGGCTAGAAAATCAAGCAAAAATAAACAAACAGTAGACAATTTTTTTGTAAATTTTAGACACTATTTAATATTTTTTGGGGTTTTTAAAGTTAGACAGTAGCAAAATTAGGGGTTTTTGATTTTCTAAAAATATCATACAGTATCTAAAATGTCTCCAAAATTTATGGAAAATCTTACAACATGGCAGGAGCCATGTGTCCAATTTTCATCAAATTTGGAGGTGAATTGCTATTTTTATTCAAAAATAAAGAGGGGGCACTGTGCACAGGGACCAAAGTGCAAATACCCGGAAGTCTGGGGGGTCTGGTGCAATTAACCCAGCAAAACACGTGCTACGCGCGTGCCTGGGGCACTCAGGGACCCAAATGTAATGAAAATAAGTCCCGAGGGCTATTTGATAACAGGTACCAAAAGCCCAGGGGCTTATCTGTATAATACCCACAAATATTCGCACATGCTCATTTAAAATACGCACAGGGGTATAAATGCAAATAAACACAAACTTTCATTCATTCATTAACAGTCAGAACTACAGGGCCTAGATTGCAAATAAACCAGAAAACTCACGTGTCGATGCACGTGTCAGACCATACACAAGGGCATAAATGCAAACTAAACAGAGTACGGGGTCCTCTATGCAAATATCCCAAAAACTAAACAACTATATTACGTATTTACAGGACTAAATACAAAATGAAATAAACAGGAGGGCCAAAGGGTAGTTTACCCTTTATTAATGCGAACCGCAGGATGGACGCCACGTGTGTGATTGGATGGTGGTAGGCGACTGGGGGTCCAACGCTGCACTCCTGAGGGAGATCCAACGGCGGGGACGTGGCCACGTGTCTGATCTAGCGGTCGAGGACGTCAGTGGCCAACCCCTCACTAGACCAACGGCTGGGATCGCCTCTCCAAAGATCTGGCGGTGCAGGGGCCTCCTGAGATGGACGGTATAGATCAGAACTGGAGGGCTGAGGCGATCGGACGGCAACGGAGGATGCTGGATGAACTGTTCGCCGGCGAGATTCGCCGGCCTCGAGCGTGCGCTAGGATCCTCCTGGAAGCACGCTGACGGTCGGAGAAGGAGCGTGGGGTGCTTCCGCGTCTGCTAGTGGGCTCCGATGACCTAGCCGAGCTCTGGAGAGCTCCGGCAAGGTCGGCGGAGCTACGCCTCCTGGCTCGATGTCGAAGGACCTCAGATGGCCCTCACTGAACCTGCAAAACAGTCCAGAAGGCTCGCGGGTCGAGGGCAAACGGCCTCGACCCGGTTAGGCGGGGTGACGGTGAACAGAGGGTCGAAGTGGGCGAGCTCCGGTGAAGGGGGGACGATGGAGCTCGAATCCCAGCTCCTGTGCGAGCTGGGTTGGATGGGGATATGGAGAAGGTGCGCGGGAAGGAGGCGATGGCTGTGGTGAAGCCCGATGGTCGGATGGTGGTCGGACTCGATCGGAATCGGAGGGGGATGGCGGAGCAGCGATTTGGGCGAAATGGAAAATCAAAGAAAAAGAGAAGCCTACGGGACTACCTGGGTGGCTGATGAGACTGGGGATGAGCTAAGGATGCTCTGGGTCTTTGCCTCGAGGAGCGTCTCCCTCCGAGGCTCGAGCTCCTGCTGGTGGCGGAGCAAGGCGGCAAAGCTTCGCCGGATCAGTGGTCACGCTCCCTCTCCTCGCTTCAACAGCACAGGACGCGAGCTGTCACTCTCACGAGCACGCTGGAGCTCACTGGGGGTGGAATCGAATGGCCAAAGATGAGAAATGAGGAGGCGGAGCTCGGCTTTATACGCTGGAAGGGTCCGGGAAGATAGCCGCGGGTAGGGCGTGGAAGCGCGCGGATCCCGATGCAGGAGCTCCGGCGAGGGTCTCGGATATGTCATGGACGGATCTGACCCGGGGTTTAGGTGGGAATCAATTGGGTTTAGGCGCTAAAAATTGGTGAAATCAGGTCGGGCGCCTAAGCCCGTGAGAAGTGGTCCTAGGGGGGGTAGTTGACCGGGCGGTCAACATCCCCAGGGCCAATAGGGATCGGCCACGTGGCTGGATCTTAGAAGTGAAAATTAGGGTAGCAAATGGCCGAATTAGGGCAAAGTTAAAACATGAAATATTTTTATTTTATTTTTTTTCTATTTTTTAGTGATTTGTAATTAATTTTTCGAAATAAAAATAAGGTATATACATTATATAGCTATATATAGGTATGTGTACACTATATAGATTTTTAATTTTTGATTTTTAATTGTTATTTTTATACAATTTTATTCCCATTTTATATTTTATTTATTTATATTATAAAATGAGGAATAAAAAGATATTTTTATTTTATTTTTATTATTTATATACATAGGTGAAATAAATACATATGTACATGTATATACATGGTATATTTACACTATATTTTTATGTTTTTAATTTTGTTATTTTTATTTTGTTTTTTTTAATTGTTTTTATTTTATTTTTTTTTACACTATATAATATAGAATATTTACAAAAATTTTGGAAATTAATTTTATTTATTTATAAGGCTAAATAAATATAAAGGTGGTCTATATACAAGGTGATCATGCACATGAATGATATTTTTGTTTTCTTTTTAATTTTTATATTTTTCTTTTGTTTTTATATTTCTAAATATATACAAATATTTAAAAGCCTATTTGAATCTATTTTTGTGAGGAAAATACTTTTATTTATTTACATAAGTATTTACACACATGAGCCCCTATCTCCCTCTACTTTGGCTTTTATGCGGTCAGGCCCATGCTGAGCCCTCCCTTGGGTTAGGTTGCTCAATATTTATTCTAAATATTTCCCTCTTTTTCTTTTTAATCTTTATTCTTTTATTTTTGCACAAAAACATGCTAATTATAGGTTTTTACACAATGCATGCTTTTGATACTTATTTTTATTTACACATATCTACATGCATTTGCAAAGGTTTTTGTAGCTAAAATATAAGAATAAAGAGTGATGAATGAGTATTCATCACCCCCCTATACTTAACTTTGCTAGTCCCTTAGCAAACACTTATTTGAAAAAGAAGTGAAAAAGAAATAAAGAAAAAGAAAAAGAGAATGTACATGGATCAAGGTTGATTATTAATCTTGCCTTCATTAAATTAAGGTATGGAGCTCGATCAGATCTTTGGATTATTAATTTGTCGGAACCTTATTTGGACTTAAGTCTAAAACTCAACAGCCTCTAAGTTCCATTAATCTATGACCAAGACCCCTCAATGCTCCAGGTCAGAACAAGTCATCAATCACAAACCCTGAAGACCATGAATCTTTTCTTGTCCTGTGAATGTGAGGTCTAAGCTCTCCACCTCCTAAATGGCAACTTGATAACCCTCCCCAACAAGGTAACTCTATGATCTCAATCTGGCCACTCTTTCCTCGAGGAGCGGGGTATTCCCTTCTAAGTTCAAGTTCAACCGGCTCAAGAAGAGGAGGAAGAAGAGAATGGGTCAAGGCCAGTGTAGCCAAGTACCCTTGGGAGCTTGACCAGTGTAGCCAAGTCTCCCTGCTGCAAGCTACATCAGGTGGATCATGAAACCAAGCTTTGCTTATTGCACTCTATATACATACTCCAGTGGGATTATCATTTTCTATCAGACCCACCACTTTTTTGGAGTTATTTTCTTTTTGCACATTTTTTTTCAAGTGAATCTATACAACATATACATGTGCAGCATATATACAAGGAGTTTTTCCTCTTGAGCCACTAGACTATCCCTCTTTTGAAGCTTTATTGCAACCCACAACTCCCGTCGTTAGACCTCATGGCAACTAGACCAAGTTGAGACGCACTTCCTTCACTAAAAGAAGAAGAGAGGTTCCGCCTAGAAGTACTACCCTCATATGCTACCCCAAGTCAAGGAAGACTGCCTCCTCACCACCTCATCCGTAGAGAGCTCGGTGCATAGTGCTGGTGTCCAAGTAAAGCCATTGTCTATATGAGTCATGTGTTGTTGTTAAATGCTCTACTTAGGCTCATTGAGATGACATGTGATCATAGCCTAGTGGACTCAAAGAATTAAGTCACCATGGACCTGAAAAGCGTTAAACCTAAGTCCTATAAGGTTCCTCTTAGAGATTAGGTGGATTAAGATCTTAATCAAGCTCCATTTCTCAATTTGATTCCAGGCTAGTTTAAATGTCAACTATCATCCAGAAAAACTATATACATATGTACAAAAGATGCTATTTACACAAAGTTTACAAACATGCAAATTTTTTGAAAAAAAATGTTTTGAAATCATGTATGAATGATGCATGAAGTGCAAGTTTTGCAAAAAGATATTTACACACATTTACACAAGATTTTTGCAAACTTTTGATTTTCAAAACATTTTGGAAAATTTTGTACTATATACATAATTTTGATAAGAAAATATTTACACAAACTTTACACAAAAGATTTTTGAAATCATTTTTACAAAAATAATTTGTACACTAGCTATTTATGTGCAAATAAAAGAAGTTTATGTACATAAAAAATTTTAGTTTTTGTGATTTTTAGGGATTTTAGCCATTTTATTTATTAACACACTCACACAAAGTACGAGTTATGGCTAAAGTATATATGAAATATATACACACCCCCTATACTTAGCTCGAACGATGTCCTCAGAGTCAAGAGCGATGAAGAAGACATAACTCGTGCTAGGTATAGGGAAGTGAAAAGGAAGGCTATATACAAAGATGAATGAATGAAAAGTCAAGAGGATCTCGGGTCTTCCCCCTATACTTAGGATCAAGTAATCCTAAGTATAGCAGGTTGTATACTAAGGGAAAACCGAGTGGAGAATGTACAGGGTCTACCCCCCCTATACTTAGGGTAAAATATCCCTAAGTATAGGCAGCAAAAACAGGGGTAGATAGAAACAAAAGAAATACCCAAAGGTCTCACATCCCCCCTATACTTAGGGTAAAGTGCACCCTAAGTATAGCATAATCACAAGATGAAGAAAGGGATGTGGGACTAAAGAGTGTAGTGATATAGACATCTGGATCTATACAAGGCGGAGGAACAGTGAAACTCAGGCGTGAGATGCATTAGATGTGAGTCAAGGACCACATCTCACGCAAAATGAATAGGGGCAAGATCAGCGACCCACGGCTCATGATCTAGAAATGGCTTGAGTCGCTGGCCGTTCACTCGAAAGGTACTCTCAGAAGACAACTCGGATATGTCAATGCTACCGTTGTCGTGTACCTTTCTGACCAAGTAGGGTCCCTTCCATTTGCTCTGTAGCTTTCCTGGAAATAATCGTAGCCTCGCATCAAACAGCCATACTCTCTATCCAATCTCAAAATGCTTGTGGCTGATATGAGAATCATGCCACTCCTTCACTCTCTCCTTATACTGTAGGCTGTTTGAGAAAGCTGTATCTCTAAGCTCCTCCAGGGCTGCTAACTCTGCCCTCCTCTGGTCTCCTACACCATCTGGATCCATCAGAATATCAGTAACTGCCCATAGTGACCTGTGCCTCAACTCAACAGGCAAATGGCACGGCTTGCCATATACGAGGCGAAAGGGAGATGTGCCCAGTGGTGTCTTGAAAGACGTCCTATATGCCCACAAGACCGAGTCCAAAAGCTGTGACCAATCCTTTCGGTCAGGGCGGACGACTTTCTGCAGTATAATCTTGATCTCCCTATTCGACACCTCGACTAGCCCATTCGTTTGTGGATGGTAAGGTGTAGCAACACGATGGTCTATACCGAACTCGCTAGTAAGGGCCTTTACCTGGTCATTGATAAAATGAGACCCCCCATCAGAAATCAGAACTCGTGGAACCCCGAACCGCGTGATGATGTGCTTCCTCAAAAATCTGCAAACTGTCCTCGCATCAGCGGCTCGGGCGGGGATAGCCTCAACCCAACGACTAACATAATCCACGGCCAACAGAATATACTCAAATCCCTGACTCTTAGGGAATGGACCCATGAAATCGATGCCACATGCGTCAAAAACCTCACAGAAGTGAATGGGCTGCATCGACATCATATCACGCTGTCCACAAGTGCCCATCCTCTGACAGTCAGTACACCTCTTCACGAACTCATCAGATTCCTTGAAGAGGGTAGGCCACCACAAGCCGGATTGGAGCACTTTCTATGCCGTTCTCCTCCCAGAATGATATCCTCCTGCCTCAAGCTTGTGGCAGTAAGTGAGGACGCTATGGTGTTCCTCCTGAGGAATACACCGACGCCAGACGCTATCCCCTCCTTCGTGGTAAAGGATGGGATCCTCCCAGTGGTAGGACTTGGCCTTCGCAAGGAAGGTCTCAAGCCTCTGCCTGGGCCAATCTTGTGGGACTTTCCCAACAACGAGAAAGTTCACAATATCAGCATACCACGGGAGTGAGGCGATAGCCAGGATCGCCTCATCTGGGAAGGTCTCACAAATGGGATGTATCTGCTTAGACTCCTCAGGCTGCTCTATACGGGAGAGATGATCTGCCACCACATTCTTGACTCCAGGCTTATCCTTGATCTCAATGTCGAACTCCTGGAGTAGAAGGATCCATCTAGTCAGTCTGGCCTTGGCATCCTTCTTTGCCATGAGGTACCTGATGGCGGTGTGATCTGTGTACAAGGTCACTCTAGATCCAATGATATAAGATCGAAACTTATCTAGGGCGAATACTACGGCTAGCATCTCCTTCTCTGTGACCGTGTAATTCCGCTGGGCGGAATCCAATGTGCAGCTAGCGTAGTGAATAGCAAATGGAACTCCATCCCTCCTCTGTCCCAGCACTGCCCCTACGGCAAAATCGGAGGCATCCGTCATGATCTCGAATGGGAGAGACCAATCAGGCGGCTGGAGGACAGGAGCCTCAATCACACACTGCTGGAGAGTCGCAAAGGACGAAAGACACTTGTCATCGACAAGGAACTCAGTGTCTTTTGTCAAGAGGTCAGTCAACGGCCGGGCAATCCTACTGAAATCATGAATAAATCTCCGATAAAAACCAACGTGCCCCAGGAATGACCGTAGCTTCCTCAAATTAGACGGCGGTGCGAGTTTTCTAATGACATCAACCTTGGCCGGATTAACCTCCATGCCCATGTTGGAGATGATATGGCCAAGCACCGTCCCTTGAATCACCATGAAGTGACTCTTCTCCCAAGATAGAACCAAATGGTACTCAATACATCGGTGGAGTACTCGGTCTAGGCAGTTAAGACAGGAGTTGAATCTGTCGCCGTAGACCGAGAAATCGTCCATGAAGACCTCCAAACACTACCCTACCATGTCCGAAAAGATCGACAGCATGCACCTCTGAAAGTCGCAAGGGCATTGCATAGCCCAAATGGCATGCGTCGAAAGGCATATGTACCAAAGGGACAAGTAAAGGTGGTCTTCTCCTGATCCTCAGGAGCGATGGCCACCTGGTTGTAGCCCGAGTACCCATCCAGGAAGCAATAATGGCTCTTCCCTGCCAGTCTCTCAATGATCTGGTCAATAAAGGGCAGGGGGAAATGGTCCTTCTTGGTGGCCTGGTTGAGTCTCCTGTAGTCAACACAGACCCTCCAAGAGGTGGGTACTCGTGTAGCAATCTCCTCTCCCGACTTACTGATCACAGTCGTGATGCCCGTCTTCTTGGGCACCACATGCAAGGGGCTGACCCACTTGGAGTCGGAAATGGGATAACTAAAATCTGCACTCCACCATTTTGATATTTCCTTCATCACGACCTCTCTCAGGTTGGGGTTCAGCCGCCACTGGAACTCACGCGACGGCTTCGCCCCCTCCTCGAGATAAATATGGTGGGAGCACACTGATGGACTAATCCCATGGAGATCTGCTACGCTCCATCTGATTGCCTTGCGATTCTTTTCAAGAACCCCCATCAAACGGGATTCCTGCTCTCCAGCTAGATCGGCGGAGATGATGACTGGGTACATCTCAGGTTCGCCCGCAAGGAACCGTTACTTCAGCGAAGTAGGGAGCGGCTTCAGCTCTGGACAGCTGGGTGCTGGCAAATCTGGCCTCGGAAGAAGATGTGTGAATGCTGCTAAATCTGCCAAATATGCCTGGGAGAAAGAATACGAGCTCTCGCAGACTGGATCTGGAGGAGGCTGCTCAACTGTGCTGTCTCTGATCTGCTCTGCCTCTACCTCCTCCTCATCTGTAGGCTCAGGTGGACTCAGGTCTGGCATCTGGTCATCACAATCTGCCCAATCAGACTCTGAATCTGAGGGATCTGCATCAAATAAGGTGGCATTAGTACCACCGTCACACAAGGTGGCCTCAGTACCACCATCACTAGAAACCGTGTCGCGGTCGAGAACCGGCTCTGTTGCCTCTGTAGTATCCTGGACTAGGGTTGTGCTCTCCAAGCTCTCCTCTATTATCATCTCGGCATCAGCAGTGTCTGGAAATGAGAGGATGGCCTGTGCTGAAGGGTCTGCCCATGCTGCCTCATCATCTATGATCACAAAATCACAGTCCTGGTGGATGTCTAACCCGGCATCTGTCAGTTGCTCTGTATCTGTGCTGGTCTCTGAGCATGCTCTCTCTCTGGCTCTGTAGTCCTCGACCGTCTCTATTTGTACACTCTCATCCTCGACACGAAAGTATACCTTCCCGCTATCATGATAAGTAACCGCCTTGGTTGTGGCCAAGAACGGACGACCGAGGATGATGGGGGTATCGGCCACTGAATCAGGGATATCCATGTCCAACACTACGAAGTCCACGGGGAATTGCATGCCTTGAATAATGACGATTACGTCTCGCAACAACCCCTTCGGCCTCTTGACAGATCGATCAGCAAACTGAAGGACTGTCCTGCTCTGTCGAAGAGTGCCCAACTCGAAGCGGTCGAGAAGGGCTGCCGGAAGGAGGTTGATAGATGATCCGCTATCCAATAGAGTACGGTCGAACCTCTGCTCACTAATCTGGCATCTGACATACGGGGCTCCCGAATCTGGCCTCTTGGCTGGCAGAAGGTTCTGGATCGCGAAGCACGTGGCTTTCGTCAGCACATGTATCTCTGAATGGTGGTTCCTCCTCCTCCTCCTGACTGTGGTCCTATCTCTCAAAGATCGCTGAAGAAGGGGGATGTGCTGCAAATCCTCCTGAAGGGTCAGCTGTATGTGAAATCTGTCGATCATGCTCTGGCTGAACTCCTCCCGCTCTCTCTTTTTTGGGTCTTTTTCTCTTTTCTTCCCCTTCCCCATCCGAAGGGCTCTAGGGAAGGGGATCACAGGGTCCTTCTCAGATGAAGGACTAGGAAGAGGTCTAGACGGCTCGACGGCCGGATCCACACATACATCAATCACCACAGTGGGACCAGAAGAAACTAAACCTTTTCCTTTATTCAAAATAGTGTTCTGAGATACATCAGCATGAGGAAAAACAACAACTCTCTCAGGATGAACACCGGTGGCCTCAGTACCACCACGGGCTGGCTCTGCTAGACGTCTCGCGGCCTCAGTACCGCGTGCTGGCTCGGCTACTCTAGTGGCGTCAGTACCACCTCCTCGAACTGGTGAAGCGGCGGCCTCAGTACCGCCGGTAGAATCAGCATCCTTTGTGGCATCAGTACCACCATCATCATCGTGAGCGGCCTCAGTACCGCTCTCCTCCTCCTGATCTGGCGCCCCGGATGTGTCCTCGTGGTGTAGCTCAGACGAGGTGCCGCCGCCTGCTGGTGTCCTGCCGCTCCTAAGTGAAACAAAATCAGCATCAAACAGATCCGAAGATGTATCAACAAATGGATCACTAGGAGTGGCGTGCTCAGTGTAAGCTACCTGCTCAGATCTCCTCTTCAGGTTATTCGGATTCGGCTCTATCTGTGCAGGGATGGCGGTCTTCCCTCTCATCAGGTCCCGCATCTCCTGGCATAACTCGTCCATCTCCCGTCTAAAGGTAGCCTGCTGGTCCGTGAGGAGGCGGACTATGTCGTCCAAGGCGGGGCTCTCATGGGATCCCGACGGGTAGCCTCTCTGGTGATGAGGCTGCTGGAACTTGTGCTGCTGCTGCTGAGAGGGGTAGGAGGAAGGATGTTGCTGCTGGTGTGGCTGGTGAGCCTGCTGCTCACGTCTCCAAGATTGTCCCTGCTGCTGATAGGGACGAGGAACGAAGGACGACTGCTGGTGTGGCTGGTAGGCTGTGGGCTGCTGCTGCTAGTGATCCCTCTGCTGGCCATACTGCCCTCCCTGACCGGATGACTGCTGCTGGGGCTGGGTACCTCCATTCCCCCACCTGAATCCGGGATGGTCTCGTCGGATCCCAGGCTGAGGGCGGTCATACCAAATCCCGTTGACATCCATCAACGGCTCTGCATCGAACTGGGCTGGCGGGAGTACTGCCAGAGGCTGATCCGGCTGTTATACCACCTTCTGCAAGTCTGGAGATGGTGGGGACTGGTAAGAGGGCTGCTGCTGCTGGTATGGCTCCGCCTGTACAAGGTGAACCTGTCTAGGCTGTTGAAAGGAGCTGGAGCGTTGGGACGAGCTGCTGCTGCCGCCGGTATCGCCTCGTGACTAAAGACGGGGCTGGGAAGCCGTCTGTGCCTCCTGGAGACACATGAGTTGGGTCTTCATGTCGCTCAGAGTCTGTGCCATCTGCTCCATCTGCGTGATGCCCTGGCACTACTTCTTCTCAATCAGTTCCATGCGGTCCAACTTCTCGCTAATGATGCCCATATCCGTAGCAGACGACTCTGCCTGTGCTGTTGCAACTACGGATGAACTGGATGGACCGGCGTCGACCCGTGCTATCCTCTGGTACTGCACGGGTCCTGGCTGCTGCTGGGGTCTGCCCTGAGTGTATAACCGGGTCTGGGACATCACCATATAGTTCTCGGCCATCTCCTCGTAGATGGCCCAGACCTGGTCGTGATCCTTGGAGAAATAGGACCCGCCACAAGAAGCATTCACCAAGCCCTGGAGCTATGGTGTCAGCCCGCTGAAGAAGCTCTGCACAAGGTTCGGCTTCGAGATATCATGGTGCGGGCATCGGTCAGTAAGCTCACGAAACCTCTCCCATGCCTCATGGAATTGCTCGTTGGGGAGCATGGAGAAGTTGCTGATCAGGGCCCTCGCTGCATTCGTCCGCCCGAGTGGATAGTACTTGTTCAAGTACTCGGTGCGGAGCTGCTCTCAGGTGTACACAAACTTCCCCAAATGCTTCAGCCAGGTGGCTGCTCTGTCTACTAGGGAGAAGGGGAAGGCGATCATCCTGATCGTATCCTGGTCCACCTGACGGCCGTGGACAGTGCTGCAAATCATCAGAAACTCCTGGAGGTGGAGATGGGGCTCCTCAGTTGCGAGCCCGTGGAAGCGGGGGAGTAGCTGCAAGGTGTTCGGGGGGAACTTGATGTCCCCCACGATGGCTGGAAGTACTACCCAGTGGTGCGTCAGCGTCGATCCGGGGTTGTGTAACTCTCGCATCGGTCCCGGTGGTCCTCCTGCTGCGGCTGCGGCGGCTACTGCTGCTGCTGCGGCTGCTGCATCTGCATCCTCTGGGATCCTCGGTCCCTCTCTCCTGTGCTCACGCTCTGCTCTCTCTGCTCGCATCTACTCCATCTCTCTCCTCATGTCGAGCATGAATGCTCCCTGATCCCTCAACTGCTGCTGGACGGTCTCTAACGAGGCGATCAGGGTGGAGTTGATCGCTCCCTGATCCAATACGAAGTGCTCAGGCTGACGGGAGCGATCCTCAGAACTGCCGGCCATGGCGTCTGCAAAATCAAACGAGCCAAACTCAGGTGCTGTCAAATCTGTGAGTCTCTTCTTTGGCTCATATCTCTTAGAACCGAAAGAAAGGGGGTCGAGGGGGAACAGGGCGGAATCGTACTCGGGCTCGGAGAAATGGTCTCGGCTCTCGCGGGCCAACCTAGATGATTGGGTAGACGTGCTCGAAAGCGGTGCAGCCAGAGGCTGCCTAAAAGAGCGTATACCCATCATCGTGATCTGGTCGAGTAGTGCGGATGGGATCTGGAAAAACTATGATCAAATGCAAACCCCTCTGTTCACCAACGCAACGTGAGCTGAAGACCGTAAAGGCTCGGTCTAATTATCTTGTCCAATTTTATTAGGTGAACAATCAATCTATCAGAGCGCTTATGTGACCTATTAGGATACCTGATACTACTCCAACCGACTGGCCCGCACGGAAGAGTCGGTAGTCCAGCTGGAAATAGCACCGGAGGGCTCTACCTAGGTGCGGGTCACTCTCTCGCGCAAGCAAACCAAACAATGAGGGGGTTGCTCTCCCCAAGACAAGTTTTTTAAGTGAGGTGTCTTTTAGGGTCAATAGTCTTAGCAGTCCCAATTTTATGGTTTTATTTTTAATTTTTTTTCATAAAAAACAAAGGCCTAACGAATTTTTTGGTTCTCTGGTTATTTAATCCAAAACAGGGGGGGAGAAGACGAAAAAGCCGATGCGCGATGAAATCAATGATGCATGCTGAGATAGAAATGCATACCTTGCCTCCAGCACTCTACATGCAAGTGATCCGCGCAGAATTTAAAGACAGAAATAAACTACCCTAAATGATGCAGCGGTGAAAACCGAGTCCTAGATGAGCAAGTCTACTCGCAGAACCGTGTAACTAGTCACCGACCTCCAAGCCAAAGGGTCCGGTCTTGGCCCACCCCTCCTCTGCCCGACAAATCGGGGGTAGGAGAAAAGCGCTTTACGGGGCAGGCTGCGGCACGTAGGCTACGAAGGAGATGAGTCAGTTATTTTTATTAATTGATTATTAGTAGGTCCAATTAAACGCACTGTAGGAACAGGCAGATAATTAAGTGTGGGGACCCTACTAATTACGGCACAAGCAAGCAGAAAATCCTAAGTCTAGGGGCTCGATGAAAACTGCGTAAACACCGGGAAAAGGCAGCTAAAAAGAAAAGAAAACAAAACCGCGAGAAAGCCGGCAAAAAACCTAAGTGTCCCCCGAGCACACCGGTGCTCGGCGAAACAGACCCTCTAAGTCAAAGAGTCAAAGAGTCCAAGTCTGAGTACCTGTATTATTACAATAATAATCAAATAAAATAAAATAAAACCTAATCTACACCTCTCCTTACTTAACTCTCTCTCTCTCTCTCGCTCTCTCATGCGGCTCCGTACAGAAGGGAGCCGCCTCCAAGTCTGCGGTTGCGTCGGCTCCTCGAAAGTCGCCTCCGCGGTCCTCGGGCCCTCGCAAGAAACAGAGACAAGTGATCAGACCAAAATAATCAAATAATAATGATAAGAAAAATAAATGGAAATAAAATGAGGGTATATATGCAAAAATGCAAAATAAAATAAACAAACAAAAATAAAAACAAAAACAAAAATAGAAGAAAAAGAAAATAAAAGAAAATAAAACAAAAATAAAATATAAACAAAAGCCGCGAAAAGCCGCGAGCTCTGAAAGAGCCGCGAAAACAAAAATAAAGCAAAACTAAAAACTACTAAGCCGTGCTCCCCGGCAACGGCGCCATTCTGATGACACGAAAAACCGAGCGACTAAGGTAATAAGGTATCTCTACGATGGTCGTCGCGACCTCGGTCACTCGATCGTGTCAATCAAGATAAAATAGACCACCAAGATAGATAAAATCAATCAAACACACGAAAGCGGTCTTGCTATTAATTTAACCTGGTATAGCGACCAGGGTCGATCACAGGAGCACGGATTGGCCTTGCGGCCTACGAAGTAGTCAAAAAGGAAATGAAATAAAAGAAGAAAGTAGTTTTGGTGGTTTTTAATTATTTTATTAATTTTTTTGGATTTTTAGTTAATTAAGAAAATAAGGAAAAGCAAATAAACACACACTTCAACAATTTATTAAAAGCAATAAAAATCAACCCGAAATTCTAAAAAAATATTTTTAATGTGTTTTATAATTTTTAGTGTTTTTGGTGAATTTTTGGGATTTTTTCTGATATTTTATTTAATTTTCTAAAAATTAAAAAGGGACTAAAATAGTAGGTACTGTCCAGCCGAGCTAAAAGGACCTAGATAAAATATCTAAAGGCCCCAAAATTAGTTGGGAGTAATTTTCCTATACAGAAAATAAAACAAGGAAAATTTAGGCACCTATATTATATTTTGGGTTTTTTGGTTTAATTATTAGAATTTTTATAAGTTTTTGAGTGTTTTCAATTTTTAGTGGTTTTCAGCAATGAAAAATAGCCAAAATTGGCTAGACAATCAAGCAAACATAAACAAACAGTAGACAATTTTTTTGTAATTTTAGACACTTTTTAATATTTTTTTGGGGTTTTTAAATTTAGACAGTAGCAAAATTAGGGGTTTTTGATTTTTCTAAAATATCAAACAGTAGCTAAAATGTCTCCAAATTTTATGGAAAATTTTACAACATGGCAGGAGCCATGTGTCCAATTTTCATCAAATTTGGAGGTGAATTGCTATTTTTATTCAAAAATAAAGAGGGGGCACTGTGCATAGGGACCAAAGTGCAAATACCCGGAAGTCTGGGGGGTCTGGTGCAATTAACCAGCAAAACATGTGCTAGCCACGTGCCTGGGGCACTCAGATTCCCAAATGTAATGAAAATAAGTCCCGAGGGCTATTTGATAACAGGTACCAAAGCCCAGGGGCTTATCTGTAAAATACCCACAAATATTCGCACATGCTCATTTAAAATACGCACAGGGGTATAAATGCAAATAAACACAAACTTTCATTCATTCATTAACAGTCAGAACTACAGGGCCTAGATTGCAAATAAACCAGAAAACTCACGTGTCGATGCACGTGTCAGACCATACACAGGGGCATAAATGCAAACTAAACAGAGTACGGGGTCCTCTATGCAAATATCCCAAAAACTAAACAACTATATTACGTATTTACAGGACTAAATACAAAATGAAATAAACAGGAGGGCCTAAGGGTAGTTTACCCTTTATTAATGCGGACCGCAGGATGGACGCCACGTGTGTGATTGGATGGTGGTGGGCGACTGGGGGTCCAACGCTGCACTCCTGAGGGAGATCCAACGGCGGGGACGTGGCCACGTGTCTGATCTAGCGGTCGAGGACGTCAGTGGCCAACCCCTCACTGGACCAACGGCTGGGATCGCCTCTCCAAAGATCTGGCGGTGCAGGGGCCTCCTGAGATGGACGGTCTAGATCAGAACTGGAGGGCTGAGGCGATTGGACGGCAACGGAGGATGCTGGATGAACTGTTCGCCGGCAAGATTCGCCGACCTCGGGCGTGCGCTAGGATCCTCCTAGAAGCACGCTGAGGGTCGGAGAAGGAACGTGGGGTGCTTCTGCGTCTGCTGGTGGGCTCCGATGACCTAGCCGAGCTCTGGAGAGCTCCGGCAAGGTCGGCGGAGCTACGCCTCCTGGCTCGATGTCGAAGGACCTCAGATGGCCCTCATTGAACCTGCAAAACAGTCCAGAAGGCTCGCGGGTCGAGGGCAAACTACCTCGACCCGGTTAGGCGGGGTGACGGTGAACAGAGGGTCGAAGTGGGCGAGCTCCGACAAAGGGGGGACGGTGGAGCTCGAATCCCAGCTCATGTGCGAGCTGGGTTGGATGGGGATATGGAGAAGGTGCGCGGGAAGGAGGCGATGGCTGTGGTGTAGCCCGATGGTCGGATGGTGGTCGGACTCGATCGGAATCGGAGGGGGACGGCGGAGCAGTGATTTGGGCGAAATGGAAAATCAAAGAAAAAGAGAAGCCTACGGGACTACCTGGGTGGCTGATGAGACTGGGGATGAGCAAAGGATGCTCTGGGTCTTCGCCTCGAGGAGCGTCTCCCTCCGAGGCTCGAGCTCTTGCTGGTGGCAGAGCAAGGCGGTGAAGCTTTGCCGGATCAGTGGTCACGCTCCCTCTCCTCACTTCAACAGCACAGGACGCGAGCTGTCACTCTCACGAGCACGCTGGAGCTCACTGGGGGTGGAATCGAATGGCCAAAGATGAGAAATGAGGAGGCGGAGCTCTGCTTTATACGCTGGAAGGATCCGGGAAGACAGCTGCGGGTAGGGCGTGGAAGCACGCGGATCCCGATGCAGGAGCTCCGGCGAGGGTCTCGGATATGTCGTGGACAGATCTGACCCGGGGTTTAGGTGGGAATCAATCGGGTTTAGACGCTAAAATTGGTGAAATCGGGTCGGGCGCCTAAGCCCGTTAGAAGTGGTCCTGGGGGGGGGGGGGTAGTTGACCGAGCGGTCAACATCCCCAGGGCCAATAGAGATCGGCCACGTGGCTGGATCTTAGAAGTGAAAATTAGGGTAGCAAATGGCCGAATTATGGCAAAGTTAAAACATGAAATATTTTTATTTTATTTTTTCCTATTTTTTAGTGATTTTTAATTAATTTTTCGAAATAAAAATAAGGTATATACATTATATAGCTATATATAGGTATATGTACACTATATAGGTTTTTAATTTTTGATTTTTAATTATTATTTTTATACAATTTTATTCCCATTTTATATTTTATTTATTTATATTATAAAATGAGGAATAAAAAGGTATTTTTATTTTTATTTTTATTTTTTATATACATAGGTGAAATAAATACATATGTACATGTATATACATGGTATATTTACACTATATTTTTATGTTTTTAATTTTGTTATTTTTATTTTGTTTTTGTTCTTGTTTTTATTTTATTTTTTTTATTTACACTATATACTATAGAATATTTACAAAAATTTTGGAAATTAATTTTATTTATTTATAAGGCTAAATAAATATAAAGGTGGTCTATATACAAGGTGATCATGCACATGAATGATATTTTTGTTTTCTTTTTAATTTTTATATTTTTCTTTTGTTTTTATATTTAAAAAATATATACAAATATTTACAAGCCTATTTGAATCTATTTTTGTGAGGAAAATACTTTTATTTATTTACATAAGTATTTACACACATGAGCCCCTATCTCCCTCTACTTTGGCTTTTATGCGGTCAGGCCCATGCTGAGCCCTCCCTTAGGTTAGGTTGCTCAATATTTATTCTAAATATTTCCCTCTTTTTCTTTTTAATCTTTATTCTTTTATTTTTGCACAAAAACATGATAATTATAGGTTTTTACACAATGCATGCTTTTGATAATTATTTTTATTTACACATATCTACATGCATTTGCAAAGGTTTTTGTAGCTAAAATATAAGAATAAAGAGTGATGAATGAGTATTCATCAAGGGTCGAGGCAGTTTGCCCTCAACCCTCTTTTTGTTATATGCAGGTCCACAGCACAAAGGAGCTCAACCGGGCTCAAGTCAATCTGAACTGCAGGTCTCCAGACCGTGCATCCCCTCCGAGCTCCAGATCTGCCTCTTCTGGGTCCTGGACCTATCTGTGACCATCTGAAGCTGCGGATATCCATTGGACATCCATCGAGCATCTTGGCAGCACCGGAGACCCATTGTGCGAGGAGAATCTCCGAATTGAAGCGGCCCCAGGATGTGTTCTTCCCAGTTCGTCGAGGCGACCTCTCCACCGTTGGATCACATGCACCACCAAATTCTCATCTGGACCATCTGATCGAGGCTCGTCTGTACCATAGGATCCATCTAAGGATCGAACTACAACCGCTCATCTACGAAGCAGCATCATGCGATCACGACGCGACGCATGGCATAAGTGACTTCATCTGAGCCATTTGATCACGCCTCTTAGGGGGTAAATATCAGTCGTATCCCCATTTTTGTATATTTACTATTTATTTCTGTAATTATTAAAAGTAGTTTAAAACTTTTTGAACATTTGCGAGAAGGACCCTAGACTTTAGTATAATCACATTCAAGTCTTTGCCAGTGCATCTCATTTGTCCATCCACATGAGACGCGCCATTTTGCAGGTTGTCCCATAGTTTTTCATGTATATTGATTTGGACCTGTAACTTTTAGGCACGTTATATTATTTTGTGAAAATTACAGGAAAGCCCTTGGGCTTATTTTTTTAGAAAATTGCCCCTGCAATGGTGGGGAAATCGCAAATGGTGGGTTATTGTAGTTTCTCTTTGTTTCCTTTATTTATTTAAAATATCTACTTTGCTCGAAAAATCCACAAAAATAGTTGTGATTCCTGATTGCATGTGATTACATGCTTTAAATTTATTTTGCAATTGTAGGACTTTTTATTATTTATTAAAAATAAAAAATAGCCCTTTTTGTCCCTGTTTACAATAGGAAATCCATTAAAAAATATAAAAACTTTTTTGAAAAAATCCAAAAAAAATGTATTTCATACTGATTTTTCTATTTTATAACTCTATATCAAAAATCCCTAAAACTTATAAAAGAAAACTCTAAAAATTTGAAAAAAAAACCCAAAAACACTTATAAAAATATAACAAATTCCATAAAATATATTTTCTTTTTTTGAATTTTATTTATAATATTATATTTATACTAAAAATGATTTGGAAAATTTTGTAATCCAATTGATATTTTTATATTCCATTTCAATTTTTGGTATATTATTAAACCCTGATTTAGGGTATTTTCGACTTGAAAAATATATAAAATTATCAAAAATTCCTAAAAAATCATAAAAAGAGTAAAACATATTTGAAAACCCAAAAATATTTTTTCCTTTATTTTGACTATTTTTATTAGTATTTATATCTATAGTAGCTTATATTGTATATACACTTCACTTTATAGCTATATTGTATTTATAAAAACAAAAGAAATATAAAAATATAAAAAGAAAATATAAAATCAGAAAATTGAAAACAAAATACAAAAATTTAGAATCAAAAATAAAAAAAATTAAAAATAAAAAAATCCACAAAAAAGAAATATAAACACATAAGCTCACAGCCAGTTTTGCATAAATCTGCCCAATCTATCCCGTTTGCTCATTGTGTTCGATACTCTACATACTTACACTATATACACCTATTGTAGAGTTATAATAAATTTCAACTCTGCATTTATTTTCATTGCTTTATCATCATTGTGGATTAATTGTTGATTTATTAAGGTTTCCTGAGGGTCGCCACATCGATTGTGCCTCCGCCTTGTGTAAGACATATTTAGACCCGCAAAAAACATTAGTTATCGGATAGTCTACTGGATCAAGAAGAAAAACTCCTTATGTATTGATGAATCTCATATTCATCACTCTAAATCTCATTTATTATCTCAAATCCCTCAAAATCATCATTATTTGTACATCTATTCAGCATAATTAGCATTCATGCATCTTTTAATAAGAATTGCATTTCAGCACTAATTTTTGCACAAAATAAGAAGCCAAAAATCTCAGCCAAATTTGACCTGTAAATAGCCTAACTTCCCAGATTTTTAACTCATTCATGCTAACTCCGAATGACACAAAACCACCTCCACTGTGTACATATCACTAACGAGAATAAATGAAAAATACAAAAAAATTACTAATGCAAATAAGTAGACTAAAAACCAAAAACCAAAACCCTAGTTTCAGGATTCCCGGACTAAAAACCTCATATCTTCCCTTTTAATATCCATTTTAATCCTACTCACTTTGGAACTAATGTACATTCAATTACCTTCAAAACAAGACTAAGTTCAAGTGAATCGGAGCTCGTATGTGAAAGTCGGGTTTTGGGCCTCTTTTTGTACATTTTGTATTTTAGCTGATTTTGACCTCGTATTTTATGTACATAATTAACCTATTTTAGTTTATTTCTTTTTTATTTGTCTTCTTTGATAAAAGTTTTATTAAAATGCACAAAAATCCAAATCCAAACTAAGCTTGAAGTCAAAGAAACAAATGGAGTCCAGGTCTTCACTAACCAACTATACAAAATTGGTCTTTTTCGTGATTTATTTTATTCATTCTTTTTCTTAATTAATAAAAATCCAAAAAAATTGATTAATGTGTAATATCTATCTTTGATTTTACCATATTTTTTTTGGATTTTTATCTGGTTTAAAAATGATAAAAAAAGTTATAAAACTAAAAATCACGATATTATATGTACATGGCATACCCCAAAAATATCACTTTGTGCAATTGATTGTTTTTGGTTTTGATGTCTTTATGAAAGTTGTAGATCTCATCGAGACGAGCAATTTTTTGAAGAAACTTTTTCGATCCGAGGTCATTTACTATTTATTTCCGATTTTTCTTTCTATTTAGTCTTTGAATTTTGTGGTACTGACATGTGGCAGCTGCTGGAGCCGCCATGTGTAAGTCATTTTTGTTATTATTTTAATTCGTTTTTATTAAAAAAATAATTAAAATCAATGCACGTGCAGGGCACGTGCCTCTCAGGCATGCGTCGCGCACGTGCAGCCCTTCCCCCTTTTGCGCCATGCGTCATCCCCTCGGCCACCCGATCTCTGTCGATCAGACGGCCGAGGACCCTTCGTCTTCGAGCCCTCTACTGTCGCCCGATGATTTCGCCGCCCATCTCGCTCCCTATCAACGGCCTCCGTGAATCCCTCGTGTGCCACTGCCGCATCCAATCGGATCTTCTTCTCTGCTAATCCCCTCATCAGATCTTCACCCAATCTCGTCAAACCTTTCAACTCCAATCGAATCCCCAATCCCCAAACCTTCCATCTCTGGTCGGCAACTCCTCTGCTATAAAGCCAACTCTACCGCCGTTGAGTCCAATATCCACCGATACTATCAACTGCGAGGAGGGACGGCGGTGACAGCGCCGCCCCTTCGTCTTCAACCCGACGAGGTCTGGTGTCCTCCCCGACGCCGCTGCAGTCGCGCTCCTCCGTCGCGCACCTGCCCTGCTCCGGTGAACGTTGTCGAGCCCATACGACTTCGTCTCCGACTTCAATCATCATCAACCCTAGCAACGTCTTCATCGACTACATTCTTCAATACCGCAAGCATCCCCTCCTCCGCCAGCCTCCGACTTCAACCACCGGAGCTCCATCCTCCTCCAGACGTAAGCCCTTCCGCCTCTTGACGACCGCTGGAGGATCACCGCATGGAGCGCCCACTCCAGGAGCCACCGTCGTGCCCGCCGCCCAGAAGCCCCCTACGACCCTCCTCTACCTCTCAACACCATCTGCCCCATCGTCGATCGGGTACGAAGCCCGAGGCCCCCGCCCCACGTGTGTGGCACGTGACGGGGGAACGATGTCAGCCATCAACCCACGGGTCACGTGATTGGCACGTGATCGCATGGTCAAACTACAAATTCACCCCTACCGTCCCTCCTATTTACGCCAGAACCCCCGCCGACCAGACTCTGGAAATTTTGCAATATTGCCTAGAAATTATTGGTAATTATATTACGACCCTTCTCTGCATTTTGTGTTATTTTATTCATATTTATATTACAGAAAGACCCCTATACTCCCCCTCTATTTTAGACATTTCCATTACATTATTTTGTTTATCAAAAATAGGTATTCTGTTCCGCATTTCATTCTCTACATTTTGACATCTCGTGGATATTTTTGTGATTATTGGTTAATTAATAATTAATTATTCTGTGGAAAATTGCATACTTTGCCCAGTTTGTGCTCTAATGTTCATAATTGATTTATCTAAAAATTCCAGAAAAATCATATATTGTAGAATTAATTGTGCTTGACATCTTGCCCAAAAAGAATAGCATTTGCATGCATAGTTTGTCCTGTAAAAATTATTTTGCATATTTTAATATTGAATTTTTAATAGGTATTAAATCTTGTATTTTCGAGGTTTAGAATTTTTCTGAGGTCCATTACTTAGTGATAGATCTTAGATAATTTTATTCCTTGAAAATAATTAGGTTTACTATTTATTATAATTAAATATTGAAATTCATTCTGTTTACATTTAAAAATTCATAAAAAAATCCATATTGCATTCAAAAATTCCAAAAAATACAGTGCATTCATTTCATCATATTTTGCATCGTGGCCAAGTTTTATATTTTCCGGACATCGTTTGGGCATAATTCACATTTTAGTCCCTAAAATAGGCCGAATTTGCATTTTGCATACTTCATTGCATTAAAAATTACAAAAAAAAGACCGCCTCGAAAACCGCATGCGGATTTTGATAGACATAATTCTAGGTTGTTCCTTTGCCTCCTTATGTTCGACCTTGAGAATTGTCCAAGTAAAATAAATATAAAACCGCATTGATTAAAAATTGATTAAATTACTGTGTGGTTATTTTCTTGACCGATTCTGACTACCTCCTACAACGAAACGACAAATCATTTTCTTAGCGAACAACAAATCATATACATCTTTTTAATACAGTGAATTTCGGAATCGTCAGATGGCACCGTTGCCGGGGAGGTAAACAGCTTAGTTTTGTGTTTTGAAAATTTTCGTTCAGTTTTCCGCATTCAGGTAGTCTGACCCCCGGATTGTTCATTGTAAATTCTATTTTTTCCTGCAATTTATTTTCAGCATTTATTTTTATTATTTTTTGAGTCACTCTCTTACACAAATCTCTCTTATTTTTCTTGCGAGGTACCCAGTGTAAGTGGAGTGGGTTTTCAAGAACCGAAGCATCTTCACCGACTTCCGAAAAAGCCGCAAATAAATTAAGATTGAGTTGATTCGTGAGAGAGCGTAGAGTCTATGTTTTTAATTTCTGCAAACTTTTAAATTTATGTAATTAATTGCTCATTTATAGTGGTGTTTGTTTGGACTCTTGAGTGTGTAAAAGACTCTGAACTTTTTATGTGGTATGTTGTGGCCTATTTCACTCTCCGGTGAGGGTGGGGCCTGACTTGAGTGGCGATTAGAACAGACCTGCACACACGGCACTTAGAGCATTTTATATTTTTGATTGTACTCGTAGAATCTAAGGCCACACTGCACTTTAATTGAGATGCACATCAGAATGTTCAATTTAGCCAAATTCAACTCAATTCTTCCCGCTAATAGAACTTTCTACTAGGTGTGGTTTTTCTTCGGCTTGCATCCATATAGATTAAATTTCAATTTCTACATTGCATCCCACATGGAGATTATGAGGACTCACTGTAACTCTTCTAACTGAGCATACATCATCATTTTTTGCGTGCATTGGCTTTTCCCAAATTTTTCCCTTGTTTTATCATATAATTTTAAAGGAAATTGGGACTAGATGGTAGACGTGTATTTGTGATCACTTAATTCTTCAATGATCACCTAATTAAAATTGGGACTGCTAAATATAGCCGACTTTTAAATTAACACATAAAATCGAGAATTTTTGCAGGAGAGCAACCCCGACCTAGGATGTTTTTATATTTTTGAGTGAGCGAGACACGACACTTAAGGCTAGAGCCCAAACTCGGATTTTTTCATATTGACTATTGATTCTACCAAAAACGATTAGCTACTTCTCAGTGAGGATCTAACGGGAGTCGATAAACGGTCCGGATTTCCTTAGAAGAGTGGGTGGTTTAGTGGACACTGCGTAAGGCTCCGTCCTCAAGTAACGGGTAGCCGTTCTACGGTCTATACTTACTCCCATACTGGCTGAAAGTAGGTGTAACTAGTCGTAAGAATTCGGGCCAGTCATTACGAAAATTTTCAGCACCTAACATCTCGCTAAATTCTTTCCAAGATTGTCTTATAATCAATTAAAATTGAAAAGATAATAACCGAACTCTTACGGCTTCGTTGTGTGACTTGGTGAACCCGGGGTTTGATTTGTGTTTGCATTGGTGTGCGTCAGCCGATTTCAAAGATCAAAAGCCGCACATTTGATAAAATTTCTTTTGACTATCCCGTGCAATCGCACAATTGGGTCATCTCTCTCCTTTCTTGATTTAAACTTCATCTTGGAACTTTTGTCCAAAAACTCTCTAGATCCAGATCATAAAAATCAATTCGTCTCAAACAAACCCGATCCGTTATTCATTTTAGCTCTTTCAAAAATGGCCGAACATTTATCTGAGAATCCATCAGTGACATACTATGAAAATGAATTCGTATCGGTTAGACCCAAAACTCCAACACCTCCTCCAACTTCCACAAGAAACTCTCAACCACCAACACTCTCTACAAATCCGATCTGCTTCATGAATGACAACCCTTTGTATTCGGACCAGACAAACTAACAACCGACTGAAGTCTCCACTTCTTCATACGTCAATCTACTCTACCCCGATCATACAATTCATCTTTCATATTCATTAAATGTCAATCCATCATTCATGGGAGATTATAACCACATGATCGAACTCAACACTTCCTCACATCTCTCGTCTTCCCCACCATTGAACATAAATGAACAACCGTCATCTTGGATTGACCATGACAACCCCCTCTTCAGACATGATACTCATACAGAGGATTGGACTGACCACATAGAATCACATCAACGCTGACTCCACAATATCAAGGTCCGACTACTCATGATCAAAGGATTGAACTCTACTCGGACCAACTCCACATACCTGGACCATATGAGCATCCTCCTTCCATAATTTTTGAGTAGAAATTTTCAGAAAGTAAAGATCATATGTCGGATATTCTGAGAGACTCTTCTCCTAGCACATACATGAAAATGGAAGAGGAAATTAATGAATATCAAATACAAAAACACCCCCCGACTGCTCCCATGGTTGGTCATGAAAATATTTTGGAGGATAATATTTCGAGGATAAATAAGAAATTTGATTTAATGGAGGATAGATTTCTAAGATTCACCGATCAATTAATTTCAATCTCTGATGGCTCCGACATTAAAATGAATAAGGAAATGATTGGATCTGAGATTGAAAATTTTAAGGATATTCAAAAATCTGGGGACGATTCTGACAGTAGCACTTCTGCATATTATTCCCCTAGAAATGATTATGCTTCTGACTCATACTCTGAACATCAAAGCCCCTTCTCATCTGAGGAACACACCACATCACCACAAAATACCAAAAAATGGGAATATTCAAAAACACCAAAAAATCAAAAATCCAGAAAATTTCATAAAAATTGAGACTGAAGAAGATTTGAAGAATTTGTATCCTACTTCACGGGAAGCACTAGAGAAACGATTGATTTTTGAACTTCCCTTTATAAAGGCCATTGAACACTTCCCAGACCTTAAAGGATTTGTAGTGGACAAATTAATGATCAAAAAGTTGGGCAGGATATGGACAAAGACTAAAAGACATATCTTGTTAATGACCTCCTCCTTGGTGTTGAGGAGAAAAACCAAGAGCCTCATAGTCAAGCGGTTGCCCAGATTTGACTGCATAATTAAAGACACAATTTTCACCCATGCTCGAATTGATGACGATTTACCGATCAATATCCTCCCGACCTCTGTATTTCACGAACTCAAACTCGGACCGATCAAGAAGATATGAGAGATTGTTCAATTGGTGAACCGATCGAGAAAGCGGCCGAGAGGTATCATTTACGTCATCATGATATTCCAAGGTGCTCCGCTCAAAATAGAATTCACGATCATTGATATTGAGCATCAGGGAGAATTCATACAGTCTCCAATTATTCTTGGAAAGCCATTCTTAGCATTAGCTAAGGCAATTATTGATTGTAAGACACGGGAAATCAATTTTACAGTAGGGAAGCACATCGATCTGACCCAGTCTTTGAGGAACCACGATTTTCTGAGACATCCCACGAAGTCCCCGACAACCATAATCGTGAAGTGGTAGAAGAGTCCTACCTCGCTGCTACACCTGAGATAACGTTTGTTGATGAGACTATTGGTTTAGAGAATCTCCCCCCTACTCCATTCCCAGATGCTCTCACCATGGAGAATCAAGTATATAAATCATATGATCCGGAGACTTATGCATGGGCACACCCTGGGTCAACCTATTTTGACTACATGTATTACATCAACTTGACACAGGAATGCTCCAATGTCAAATCAATTGAGAACGAACATGTAGAGACTCTCCCCAGTTTTTCAATTCCTGCGGATCTCAAAATAGACAAATCCTTCTTATATGATCTTGAGACTTTTTCATGGTCGCGCCCAAGAGAAAACTACTCTGAATACCTTGACCAAATCATCCCAAACCACGAGTGCACCAACATTCAGAAGATTAAGAACAAACACACAGGACGAACATCGACCAAGGAGAAGAATTCCATTGGCTATTCATCTGGATACTCAAGTGAACCGACGCCTTCACGAAATAAGAAAAATAAAGTCACCTTTGACCTTTCGGAAGAGGAATCAGCTGATGATCCCTCATCAGGTCCAGAAAAGGTAATCTATATGAGTGAAGTCTATTTGGCAGCTCTAAAACCATATCTTCGCAAGGATCCAAAATTTGATTCTCGTTGGACAACTCATGTTCCTAATTATTTCTTATCCAAAGCAGATGCTCCTTCCCTCATCAAGTACACTGGATTATTTCTTATGAGCTGACTGAAACTGGTGCTTCAGAGTATTCATCTGAAGACAAACCACTGGATCCCAAGAAGGAACGACTTCTGAGAAAACAACTGAAGAAACAAAAAGACCAGAATATTTGGAGTATATCCACTTTCAAATACTATTCCTCTGATGATATTCCGATGATGGATATCTTTCATCTGACTCAAACACTTCATCCTCTATCCATCATGATTTTTCTGAGGATGACACTGATAATAGTTAGGAATCATATGCTTCATCTTTGTCTCATCATTACGATCTCCCATTGCAGGCTCACAAAAAGATCAGGCGAAAACCGCCTTAATCATCGGCTACCCACCCTCCCTCCCGACCACAGCGATCTCCTTGTACAGCTTCTTCCTCTACTTAGGCCAAGGCCTAAGTATAGGGGGGACCAATGCCATCTGTATATACCATTCCCCTCATCACACTTTTCCTATCTCCTGATCACCTCACTTCCACCGTTCTTCTATACTTAGTCTAACCAGAGCCTAAGTATAGGAGGAACCGACGCCCACCTGTATATACTCTCCTCATTCACATATCCCGACCGCTTCATTTATTTTCTGCCCCTCTTCTATACTCAGACTGTTCACAGCCTAAGTATAGGGAGGAGGTCAGATGTATCTCTTTCTTTTTCTTTCTCTTTTCCTTTTTCACTATATTACGCTTAGCCCGAGCTATGTCTTCTTTACGCTTCTTGTTCTCTGAGAACACATCACTCGCTAAGTATAGAGGGGTCTGTATATATACTTTGTATATATTTTACCCATATCTCGTACTTTCACGTAAGTCTATATGTATTTACGGGGTGGGTAAATAATTCGGAAAAAAACTACAAAGAAAAAAAAGGAGTTCTGCCACTAACTGTGACCAACCCAAATTTTTTGAAAAAATGGCTTCTTATTTCATTTTTGCATAAAAAAACCAAAAAATCCCTTACATAAGAATTCAAAAAAAACAACAAAAAAATCTAAAAACCACAAAAAAATTACGTCTGCATTTTCACACACATGCACTTCATCCAACATTGCATTCATTTTCATCTGTGAAAAGTCTTTGGGTTCTGAACCAAGTTATGAACAGAAATCGAGAGTGATCTGGGCTTGACCTTAATCCACCTAATTTTCTGAGGAACTTCACCGAGAAATAGGATTTTAGAAGCTTCAAGTCTTTGACTTAATTCTTTGAGTTCCACGTGACAATGTACAACGTTTGACTCTTAGTGTCTAATATGGTTTCTTCATTCTAGGTACAACTCTGGAATAGGGAATTAATTTGTACTCTCGCACTATACACTTGGCTCAACTCAGACGGGATGTTGGAAGATTGTGTGAGTTTCTTTTCTGGTAGCGTGGAAATCTAAAGACCAGAGTACGGGTTGAAATAAAGCTTCGGAAAAAAGATGGACGGCTGGGCACAATTTTTTATAAGACCTAAAAAATGTACGGAAACAAAAAGATTCTATATCCGTAGGGGCACAACAAGATCCAAGCAGAACCAACAAAAATTCCAAATACAAAAAAACAACTACCAAATAAAATCTGATCAAAAAGGTCCAAGCTTCAAGAAAACCTACAGATCTTGGTGGAGAATCGGCTACACTGGCCATCTTCACAAGGAGAGGTGACTACACTGGCCACCCTCCAGTTCTTTTCCCTTCTTCTAACTTATCCCCCCAATTCGATTGTAAACACATCGCGACAGACCTTAGAAGGAAATACCTGACTCCCCGAGGATGAGAAACTGGAGAGGAGATGAGCATGGTAGTCTGGCATTCTGGATGGGAAGAGCTAAAACCTTTCATACACATGAGTCGATTGTTAAATGTTCATAAGGTCTGCTTTGGGAAGAGGATTGATCTAAGATGACTTCTGAGCCGAAACTGTGACAATGATATGTAGAACTTGAAGGCTGTTGATTTCGAAATTCTAAGTCTCACAGAAGTTCCGCCAAACTATTAATCCAAAGGTCAAGTCTAGTTTTATTTTCACCTTCAGCTCATGGTCTTAGTATGGAACCCAATCTCATTTCACCTCATGGCATTTCTTTTTGATGCTCAGGGACGAGCATGGTTTAAGTATAGGGGGATGATGAATCTCAGATTCATCACTCTAAATCTCATTTATTAAGCTCAAATCCCTCAAAATCATCATCATTTGTGCCTCTATTCAGCATAATTAGCATTCATGCATGTTTTAATAAGAATTGCATTTTAGCACTAATTTCTGCACAAAATAAGAAGCCAAAAATCTCAGCCAAATTTGACCTGTAAATAGACTAACTTCCCGAATTTTTAACTCATTCATGCTTACTATGAATGACACGAAACCACCTCCACTGTGTAAATATCACTAACAAGAATAAATGAAAAATATAAAAAAATCACTAACCCAAATTAGTGGACCAAAACCCAAACCCTAGTTTCAGTATTCCCAGACTAAAACCTCATATCTTCCCCATTCAGTGTTTGTTTTAATCCTACTCACTTTTGAACTAATGTACATTCAATTACCTTCAAAACAAGACCAAGTTCAAGTGAATAGGAGCTCGTATGTGAAAGTTGGGTTTTGGACCTCTTTTGTACATTTTGTATTTTAGCTGATTTTGACCTAGTATTATATGTACATAATTAACCTATTTTAGTTTATTTCTTTTTCATTTGTCTTCTTTGATAAAAGTTTTATTAATATGCACAAAAATCCAAATCCAAACTAAGCTTGAAATCAAAGAAACAAATAGAGTCTAGGTCTTTACTAACCAACTATACAAAATTAGTCTTTTTCGTGATTTATTTTATTCTTTCTTTTTCTTAATTAATAAAAATCCAAAAAATTAGATTAATGTGTATATATCTATCTTTGATTTTACATATTTTTTCCGGATTTTTATCTAGTTTAAAAATGATAAAAAAATATAAAACCAAAAATCATGGTATTCTATGTACATGTGATACCCCAAAAATATCACTTTGTGCAATTGGTCGATTTTGGTTTTTATGTCTTCATGAAAGTTGTAGATCTCATCGAGAAGAGCAATTTTTGTGAAGAAACTTTTTCGATCCGAGGTCATTACTATTTCTTTCCTATTTTTCTTTCTATTTAGTCTTTGAATTTTGTGGTGCTGACACATGGCAGCTCCTGGAGCCACCATGTATCAGCCATTTTTGGCGTTTTTTAATTCATTTTTATTAAAAAATTAATTAAAATCAACTCACATGCGGGGCACGTGCCTCTCAAGCACGTGTCGCGCACGTGTAGCCCTTTCCCCCCTTTTGCGCCATGCATCATCCCCTCGGTCGCCCGATCTCGGTCGATCGGACGGCCGAGGACCCTTCATCTTCGAGCCCTCTGCTGCGACCCGATGATTTCGTCGCCCATCTGGCTCCCTATCACCGGCCCCCGCGAATCCCCCGTGTGTCGCCGCCGCATCCAATCGGATCTTCTTCTCCGCCAATCCCCTCATTAGATCTTCACCCGATCTCGTCAAACTGTTCGACTCCAATCGAATCCCCAATCCCACGACCTTCCATCTCCGGACGGCAACTCCTCTACTATAAAGTCAACTCCACCGCCGTCGTGTCTAGTATCCACCGATACTTCCAACTACGAGGAGGGACGGTGGTGACAGCGTCGCCAATTCGTCTTCAACCCGGCGAGGTCTGGTGTCCTCCCCGACACCGCTGCAGCCGCGCTTCTCCGTAGCGCACCTGCCCAGCTCTAGTGAACACCGTCGAGCCCATACGACTTCGTCTCCGACTTCATTCATCATCAACCCCAGCAACGTCTTCATCGGCTACATTCCTCAATACCACAAGCATCCCCTCCTCTGCCAGCCTCCGAATTCAACCCCTGGAGCTCCGTCCTCCTCCAGACGCAAGCCCTTCCGCCTCTCGATGACCGCCGGAGGATCACCGCACGGAGCGCCCATTCTAGGAGCCACTGTCGTGCCCGCCGCCCAAAAGCCCCCACACGGCCCTCCTCCGCCTTCAACACCATCCGCCCCATCGCCGGCCGAGCATGAAGCCTGAGGACCCCGCCCCACGTGTGTGGCATGTAGTGGGGGAACGACGTCAGCCATCAACCCATGGGTCACGTGCTCGGCACGTGACCACATGGTAAAATTGCAAATCCGCCCATGTCGTTCCTCCTATTTATGCTACAACCCCCGCCGATCAGAGGGCATGTGTGCCCCTCTGGAAATTTTGCAATATTGGCAAAAATTATTGGTAATTATATTACGGTCCACCTCTGCATTTTGTGTTATTTTATTCATATTTATATTGCAGAAAGACCTCTGTACTCCCCCTCTATTTTAGACATCTCCATTACATTATTTTGTTTATCAGAAATAGGTATTTTCTTCTGTATTTAATTCTCTACATTTTGACCTATTGTGGATATTTTTGTGATCATTGGTTAATTACTAATTAATTATTCTGTGGAAAATTGCATACTTTGCCCAGTTTGTGCTCTAATGTTCATAATTGATCAACCGTTACTCTAAAAATTCCTGAAAAATCATATATTTTAGAATTAATTGTGCTTGTCAACATGCCCAAAAAAATTGCATTTGCATGCATAGTTTGTCCTGCAAAATCATTTTGCATATTTCAATATTGAATTTTTAATAGGTATTGAATCTTGTATTTTCGAGGTTTAGGATTTTTCTGAGGTCCATTACTTAGTGATAGATCTTAGATAATTTTATTCCTTGAAAATAATTAGGTTTAATATTTATAATAATTAAATATTGAAATTTATTCTGTTTGCATTTAAAAATTCATAAAAAAATTATATTGCATCCAAAAATTCAAAAAAAATACAATGCATTCATTTCATCATATTTTGCATCGTGGCTAAGTTTCATATTTTTCGGACATCGTTTGAGTATAATTCAAATTTTATGAAAGTAGGTGCAACTAGTCATACTTACTCCCATGCAGGCAGAAAGTAGGTGCAACTAGTCGTAAGAATTCAGGCCATTCATTACAAAAGTTTCCGGCACCTAACAGCTCGCTAAATTCTTTCCAAGATTGTCTTATCACCAATTAAAATTGAAAAGATAATAGCTGAACTCTTACAGCTTCGTTGTGTGAGTTGGTGAATCCGGGGTTTGATTTGTGTTTGCATTGGTGTGCATGAACCGTTTCGAAGATCAAAAGCCGCACATTTGATAAAAATGTCTTTTGATTATCCTGTGCAATCGCACAATTGTGTCATCTCTCTCCTTTCTTGATTTAAACCTTATCATGGAACTTTTGTACAAAAACTCTCCAGATCCGGATCATAAAAACCAATTCGTCTCGAACAAACCCGATCCGTCATTCATTTTAGCTCTTTCAAAAATGGTCGAACATTTATCCGAGAATCCAAAAATGCTATACTATGAAAATGAATTCGTATCGGTTGGACACAAAACTCCAACACCTCCTCCAACTTCCACAAGAAACTCTCAACCACCAACACTCTCTACAAATCCGATCTGCTTCATGAATGACAACCATTTGCATTCGGACCAGACAAACCAACAACCGACTGAAGTCTCCACTTCTTCATACGTCAATCCACTTTACTCTGATCATACAATTCATCCTTCATATTCGGTAAATATCAATCTATCATTCATGGGAGATTATAACCACATGATCGAACTCAACACTTCCTCACATGTCCCGTCTTCCCCGCCATTGAACATAAATGAACAACCATCATCTTGGATTGACCACGACAACCCCCTCTTCAGACATGATACTCATACAGAGGATTGGACTGACCACATAGAAACACATCAACCTTGTATGCTGACTCCACAATATCAAGGTCTGACTACTCATGATCGAAGGATTGAACTCTACTCGGGCCAACTCCATATGCCTGGACCATATGAGCAGCCTCCTTCCATAATTTTTTAAGAGAAATTTTCAGAAAATAAAGATCATATGTCGGATATTCTAAGAGACTCTTCTCCTAGCACATACAGGGAAATGGAAGAGGAAATTAATGAATATCAAATACAAAAACACACCCCGACTGCTCCCATGATTGGTCATGAAAATATTTTTTAGGATAATATTTCGAGGATAAATAAGAAATTTTATTTAATGGAGGATAGATTTCAAAGATTCACCGATCAATTAATTTCAATCTCTGATGGCTCCGACATTAAAATGAATAAGGAAATGATTGGATCTGAGATTGAAAATTTTGAGAATATTCAGAAATCTGGGGATGATTCTGACAGTAGCACTTCTGCATATTATTCCCTTAGAAATAACTATGCTTCTGACTCGTACTCTGAACATCAAAGCCCCTTCTCATCTGAGGAATACACCACATCACCACAAAATACCCAAAAAATGGGAATACTCAAAAATACCAAAAAACAAAAATCTAGATAATTACATAAAAATTGAGACTGAACAAGATTTGAAGAATGTGGATCCTGCTTTACGGGAAGCACTGGAGAGACGATTGATTTTTGAACTTCCCTTTATAAAGGCCATTGAACATTTCTCCGACTTTAAAGGATTTGTAATGGAAAAATTAATGATCAAAAAGTTGGGCAGGATACAGATAAAGACTGAAAGACATATCTTGTCAATGGCCTCCTCCTTGGTGTTGAGGAGAAAAACCAAGAGTCGCATAGTGAAGCGGTTGCCCAGATTTGACTGCATAATCAAAGACATAATTTTCACCCATGCTCGAATTGATGACGATTCACCGATTAATATCCTCTCAACCTCTGTATTTCACGAACTCAAACTCGGGCCGATCAAGAAGATACGAGAGATTGTTCAATTGGCGGACCGATCGATAAAGCGGTTGAGAGGAATCATTTCTGTCATCATGATATTCCAAGGTGCTCCGCTCAAAGTAGAATTCATAATCATTGATATTGAGCATCATGGAGAATTCACCCAGTCTCCAATTATTATCGGAAAGCCATTCTTAGCATTAGATAAGGCAATTATTGATTGTGAGATATGGGAAATCAATTTTACAGCATTGTAAGCACTTCGATCTGACCTAGTCTTTGAGGAACCACGATTTTCTGGGGCAACCCACAAAGTCCCCGACAACCGTAATCGTGAAGTGGTAGAAGAGCCCAACCCCGCTGTTGCACCTGAGATAGCGGATGTTTATGAGACTATTGGTTTAGAGAATCTCCCCCTGCTCCATTCCCAGCTGCTCTCACCATGGAGAATCAAGTATATGAATCATATGATCCGGATACTTATGGATGGGCATAGCTGGGTCACCCTATTTTGACTACATGGATTATATCAACTTGACATAGGAATACTCCAATGTCAAATCAATTGAGAACGAACATGCATAGACTCTCCCCAGTTTTTCAATTCTCACGGATCTCAAAAGAAACAAATCCTTCATATATGATCCTGAGACTTTTGCATGGTCGCACCCTGGAGAAAACTACTCTGAATACCTTGACCAAATCATCCCAAACCACGAGTGCACCAACATTCAGAAGATTAAGAACAAATACGCAGGACGAACACCAACCAAGGAGAAGAATTCCAATGGCTATTCATCTGGATACTCAAGTGAACCGACGCCTTCACGAAACAAGAAAAAGAAAGTCACTATTGACCTTTCGGAAGAGGAATCAGCTGATGATTTGCCACTAACTGTGATCAACCCAAAATTTTTGAAAAAAATGGCTTCTTATTTCATTTTTGCATAAAAAAACCAAAAAAAATTATTGCATAAGAATTCAAAAAAAACAAAAAAATAAAAATCACAAAAAAAATTGTGTCAGTATTTTCACACACCTGCACTTCATCCAGCATTGCATTCATTTGCATCTGTGAAAAGTCTTTGGGTTCTGAACTTAGTTATGAGCAGAAACCGAGAGTGATCTGGGCTTGACCTTAATCCACCTAATTTTCAGAGGAACTTCACCGAGAAATAGGATTTTAGAAGCTTCGGGTCTTTGACTTAATTCTTTGAGTTCCACATGACAATGTACAGCGTTTGACTCTTAGTGTCTAAACTGGTCTCTTAATTCTGGATACAACTCTGGAATAGAGAATATATTTGTACTCTCGCACTATTCACTTGACTCAACTCAGAGGGGATGTTGGAAGACTGTGTGAGTTTCATTTATGGTAGCGTGGAAATCTAAAGAGCGGAGTACGGGTTGAAATAAAGCTTCGGAAAAGGGATGGACGGCTGGGCACAATTTTTTCTAAGACCCCAAAAAATGTATGGAAACAAACAAATTCCATATCCGTAGAGGCACAACAAGATCCAAGCAGAACCAGCAAAAATTCCAAATACAAAAAAGCAACTACCAAATAAAATCTAACCAAAAAGGTCCAAGCTTCAAGAAAACATGCAGATCTTGGTGGAGAATCGGCTACACTGGCCATCTTCACAAGGAGACGTGACTACACTAAACATCCTCCAGTTCTTTTCCCCTTCTTCTAACTTCTCCCCCCAATTCAATTGTAAACACAGCGCGACAGACCTTAGAAGGAAATACTTCACTCCCCGAGGATGAGAAACTGGAGAGGAGATGAGCATGGTAGTCCGGCATTCTGGATGGGAAGATCTAAAACCTTTCACACACATGAGTCGATTGTTCAATGTTCATAAGGTCTGCTTTGGGAAGAGGATTGATCTACGATGACTTCTAGCTGAAACTGTGACAATGATATGTAGAACTTGAAGGCTGTTGATTTCGAAATTCTAAGTCTCACAGAAGTTCCACCAAACTATTAATCCAAAGGTCGAGTCCAGTTTTATTTTCACCTTCAGCTCATGGTCTTGGTATGGAACCCAATCTCATTTCACCTCATGGCATTTCTTTTTGATGCTCAGGGATGAGCATTGTTTAAGTATAGGGGGATGATGAATCTCAAATTCATCACTCTAAATCTCATTTATTAAGATCAAATCCCCCAAAATCATCATCATTTGTGCATCTATTCAGCATAATTAGCATTCATGCATGTTTTAATAAGAATTTCATTTTAGCACTAATTTCTGCACAAAATAAGAAGCCAAAAACCTCAGCCGAATTTGACCTGTAAATAGCCTAACTTCCCGGATTTTTAACTCATTCATGCTTACTACAAATGACACAAAACCACCTCCACTGTGTACATATTACTAACAAGAATAAATGGAAAATACAAAAAAATCACTAACTCAAATAAGTGGACCAAAAACCCAAACCCTAGTTTCAGTATTCCCGGACTAAAACCTCATATCTTCCCCATTCAATGTCTGTTTTAATCCTACTCACTTTTGAACTAATGTACATTCAATTACCTTCAAAACAAGACCAAGTTCAAGTGAATCAGAGCTCGTATGGAAAGTTGGGTTTTGGGCCTCTTTTGTACATTTTATATTTTAGCTGATTTTGACCTACTATTTTATGTACATAATTAACCTATTTTAGTTTATTCTTTTTCATTTATCTTCTTTGATAAAAGTTTTATTAAAATGCACAAAAATCCAAATCCAAACTAAGCTTGAAATCAAAGAAACAAATTGAGTCCAGGTCTTCACTAACCAACTATACAAAATTGGTCCTTTTCATGATTTATTTTATTCTTTCTTTTTCTTAATCAATAAAAATCCAAAAAAATTAGATTAATGTGTAAATATCTATCTTTGATTTTACGACATTTTTTCGGATTTTTATCTGATTAAAAATGACAAAAAAATATAAAACCAAAAGTCATGGTATTCTATGTACATGGGATACCCCAAAAATATCACTTTGCGCAATTGATCAATTTTGGTTTTGGTGTTGTAGATCTCATCGAGACGAGCAATTTTCGTGAAGAAACTTTTTTGATCCGAGGTCATTTACTATTTCTTTCTTATTTTTCTTTCTATTTAGTCTATGAATTTGTGGTGCTGACACGTGGCGGCCCTGGAGCCGCCACGTGTCAGTCATTTTGGCATTATTTTAATTCGTTTTTATTAAAAAAATAATTAAAATCAACCCACGTGCGGAGCACGTGCCTCTCAAGCACGTACCGCGCACGTGCCTCTCAGGCACGCACCGCGCACGTGCCTCTCAAGCACGCGCTGCGCACGTGCAACCCTTTCCCCCCTTTTATGCCACACATCATCCCCTCGGTCGCCCGATCTCGGCCGATCGGACGGCCGAGGACCCTTCGTTCTCGAGCCCTCTACCACCTCCCGATGATTTCACCGTCCATCTCGCTACCTATCACCGACCCCCGCGAATCCCTCGTGCGCCGCCACCACATCCAATCGGATCTTCTTCTCCGCCAATCCCCTCATCAAATCTTCACCCGATCTCTTCAAACTGTTCGACTCCAATCGAATCCCCAATCCCCCGACCTTCCATCTCCGGTCAGCAACTCCTCTGCTATAAAGCCAACTCCACCGCCATCGAGTCCAGTATATGTCGATACTTTCAACTGCGAGGAGGGACGGCGGTGACAGCGCCGCCCCTTCGTCTTCAACCCGGCGAGGTCTGGTGTCCTCCCCGATGCCGCTGCAGCCGTGCTCCTCCGCTACGCACCTGCCCAGCTCTGGTGAACGCCGTCGAGCGCATACGACTTCGTCTATGACTTCAATCATCATTATCCCCAACAACGTCTTCATCGACTACATTCTTCAATACCGCAAGCATCCCCTCCTCCGCCAGCCTCCGACTTCAACCATCGGAGCTCCATCCTCCTCCAGATGCAAGCCCTTCTGCCTCTCGACGACTGTCGAAGGATCATTACACGGAGCGCCCACTCCAGGAGCCACCGTCGTGCCCGCCGCCCAGAAGCCCCCTACGGCCCTCCTCCACCTTTCAACACCATCTGCCCCATCGCCGACCGAGCACAAAGCCCGAGGCCCCTCCCCCACGTGTGTGGCACGTGGAGGGGGAACGACGTCAGCCATCAACCCACGGGTCGCGTGCTCGGCATGTGACCGTGTGGTCAAATTGCAAATCCACCCATGTCGTTCCTCCTATTTACGCCACAACCCTCGCCGACCAGAGGGCACGTGCTGCGCACATGCCCCCTCTGGAAATTTTGCAATATAGCCCAGAAATTATTGGTAATTATACTACGGCCCTTCTCTGCATTTTGCGTTATTTTATTCATATTTATATTGCAGAAAGACCCATGTACTCCCCCTCTATTTTAGACATCTCCATTACATTATTTTGTTTATCAAAAATAGGTATTCTGTTCTGCATTTAATTCTCTACATTTTGACATATCGTGATATTTTTATGATCATTGGTTAATTAATAATTAATTATTCTGTGGAAAATTGTATACTTTACCCAGTTTGTGCTCTAATGTTCATAATTGATTAACAGTTGCTCTAAAAATTAATGAAAAAATATATATTGTAGAATTAATTGTGCTTGACATCGTTCCCAAAAAGAATTGTATTTCATGCATAGTTTGTCCTGTAAAAATCATTTTGCATATTTCAATATTGAATTTTTTATAGATATTAAATCTTGTATTTTTGAGGTTTAGGATTTTTCTAAGGTCCATTACTTAGTGATAGATCTTAGATAATTTTATTCCTTGAAAATAATTAGGTTTAATAGTTATTATAATTAAATATTGAAATTCATTCTGTTTGCATTTAAAAATTCATAAAAAATCATATTGCATCCAAAAATTCCAAAAAAAATACAGTGCATTCATTTCATCATATTTTGCATCGTGGCCAGGTTTCATATTTTTCGGACATCGTTTGAGCTTAATTCACATTTTAGTCCCTAAAATAGGCCGAATTTGCATTTTGCATCCTTCATTGCATTAAAAATTACAAAAAAGATCACCTCGAAAACCACGCACGAATTTTGATAGACATAATTCTAAGTTGTTCCTTTGCCTCTTGTGTTCGACCTTGGGACTTGCCCAAGTAAAATAAATATAAAACCGCATTGATTGAAAATTGATTAAATTATTGTGTGGTTATTTTCTTGACTGATTCCGATTGCCGCCTACAACGAAACGACAAATCATTTTTTTTAGCGAAAGACAAATCATACACATCTTTTTAACATAGCAAATTTCGGACTCGTCATGTATACGATGCACCATGTGGATATGTTATACATATGCACATAAAAAATGTGCAAAAAATTTAAGAAAAACTCCAAAAAAGGGGACCATCCTGATTGAAAATAAAATGTCTGTCAGAGTGTGTATAGTGAATAAGAAAATCTTATGTATCCCACCATCTCATCTCATGGAAGCTTGTAGTTAGAGACTTAGCTACACTGGTTAAGCTCCAAGAGATACGTGGCTACTAAAAAACAAAAAAAGCGAGAGCCGCTAAATAGTGGTCTGACAAATCAGACTCACTGTCGCGGGGGCGACTACTCAAGCCTTCTCGTTTGTCAACAATTAACCCACACAATTAATCAAACAATCAAGAGCAAGGATTAAAATTTATTATTCCCTACTAAAAATTGTACAATGGCAAGCAAGTAGGGGTCGAACACAGGAAACAAAGGTGTAGATTGTAGACAAAAAGTCAAAGTCTAGGTCTAATGAGCTACTCAGCCAATCTGGAACCTTTTTGTGGGTTTTTAATTTTATATTTTTTTATTTCTTTTTATTATTTTTAATTTTGTATTTTGATTTTTAATTTCTGATTTTTTATTTTCTTTTTATATTTTATATTTTTTATTTTCTTTTTCAATATTGGAATATATAAATAATATAATAAAAGAGGTGCTAGGGTATTTATAAAAAATAAGGAAAAATAATCAAAAAATAAGAAATATGGTCTTTTTATAATTTTTTACTGTTTTTGTGATTTTTGGGTATTTTTCAAAATATTTTTGATATTTTTAAAAGTCAAAATAAGGAAAATAGTGAATTAATGATCTGGCCGAAATTAAAATGGGAAGGAAAATATCAAATAATATCAAAATTTTCCCAAATTAATTTTAAAATAAAGGTAATAAAATAGGGAACCTACAGAACCTGAGTTTGCATTTTTTGGAGTTTTCTAGAATTTTTTAGATTTTTCTTAAGTTTTGAAGTATTTTCTAATTTTTATAGTTTTGGTTGTGAGATTTTTAGTGATTTTTGGATTGACACTAGAATACAATAAAATAGACAGTAGGCATTTTTTTGGAATTTTTTAAGGTGTTTTAAAATTTTTTGGTATTTTCTATACTAAACAGTATCTAAAATGCATGTTTTTGATTTTTGATAAATATTAAAATTCAACAAAAATGCAAACTAAAAATATGTGTGGAAGTGCAAGTTAACAGGATCTTATGTCATTTTTTTGGTAATTTTTGGCGTTAAAATGATGCATGAAATAAATCAGACAAACACCCAAAAATAATCAGCCTAGCAGTGGTATAAGTGCAAATATCAAAACATCCAGGGGTAAAGTAGCAATTTTCACGCAAAATATTACATTGTAATTGCATTTAATGGACTAAAGCTAAATCACAAAACCCGCAAGGGTATGCTTACAAAATGTCCACCAGGGCACGTGACTAGCATGCGCCTGGGAAGGACCTAGGTGCTATTTTCACAATGTCCGAGGGTTCACATGCAAAAATGCCAAGAAAACACGTGAGGAATCACGTGCTCCACTAGCAGGGGTTTAAGTGCAATAATACAAATTACCAGGGGCAAAGATGCAAAAGTTACAAAAATTAAAGGCGGAAGATGAATATTTATAGGTTAATTAATAAATAAACAAAAATGAGGGGGCTGAAGCACAAAATACCCCCGCAGAAGTGATCGGACGGCTGATGGTTCAGAGTTGCCACGTGTCACGATCCTGACGGTCCTCTTCTGCTCACGATCGAACGACGCTCCTCTATTCACTTAAGCCACGTGTCAGCTCTGTGGAGCCCGATGACGGTTCGATGCGAACGGTGCAGATTAGACGCCCCAGGATGATCCAGTGGTTGATACGAGGGCTATCTGACGGCAGCTGCACCTCAGGAAGATCGGGGGAGATCCGACGGTCGCGGTTGGGGCTGGATGAACGCGCGAAGAACAGGGCGCCGGTGAGGATTGGATTGTTGATGCGGGCGTCTTCGGTGACCAATACCTCCCCCGATGGTCTTCGTAGCCTCCTGGAAGTTCCTCTGATGTCTGGAAGCTTCAAAATGCCCAGGCGAAGGCCAGGGTCTTCCTGCTGCGAAGGCGGAGCTTGGTGGTTCCAAGCTTCCTCCGGCGAGGAACAAAATCCCCCCAGACGCGTGGTTGGCTTTCAGACCTGCAAGGAAAATGGTGAAGAAGTCGGAGCAAAATGCCCCGATTTCTTGGAGTATTTCACAGGGGCGTACAGCGACGTGGAAAGGTGACATCGGCCGGCGAGACTCGATGCCGGCCGAGACTGAATCTAAGTGGTCTGATGATTATTAGACGATGGATCGTAACGAGGCAAACGCAAAGGAGGGTTTTAACCACTTAGACACTAGGTAACAGTAGAGAAAAAGGGGGAGAAGGCCCTCACTAAGGTGCACACGAAGGGGTCTCCGGCGAGAACTCCGGCGAGGGGATCGGACTCAATTCAACACCGCCTTGATCCCACGAGAAGCCCGACGAGCTCCTGCTGTCACCAGGAGTAACTTCAAGGGCTTAGGTTAGGGTTTTGGTGGTGGAAGAGTAATCAAAAAAGAGAGGGAAGTCGGGGGGGCGCATTTGAAGGTTTGACTGCCTGCCCGACCAGCTCCAAAGAACGAGGTGTGCTGCTCGCATCGATGCTCCACAGCCCGAGGAAAGATATGGGCGAGCATCCTTGACCAACGATGAACAAAAGTCAAGAAGACTTTGACACGAAACGAGGAGCGAAAAGCCCTCGAAAAAATCGAGAAAACAGACCAAAAGCCATTCTGACATGGCTACAGGGGGGAGGTCAGACAGTTGACCAGAGGTCAACTGTCAGACCAACCTGGTTGGTCCACGTGGACCAACCAGGAAAAACCCCTTGTAAAAATCAATTAAAATATTAAATGAATTATTTAGCTTTAGGTTATTAAATAAAAAATACTTATTATTTTATGTAGTATTTTATTCTGATTTTTAATCATTTTTATGAGGTATATTTTTACAAGTTCGCTTTTATCCCCTTTATAGGTATAATGTCTATATATTTTACTCTTTTGTTTTTATTTTGTGTATTTAATTTTATTATTTTTATTTAGTATTTTATAAAATCATAAAATACTTTTATACACACAAATATATTTTTATTTCATTTTTCTAATGTATTTAATACTTTTAATAAAATATAAGTATGTATTATACAGGTATAAGTATAGGTAGTATACCTAGTATGATATATACATGTATTTTATTTTGGGTTTTATTTGGATTTTTCTTCTGATTTTAATATACAAATATATTATAAATAAAATTTACACAATTGTAAAAATATAAAGATGCAAAAATAATGAACAAATAATAAATTGAATATTTTAATCTGTACAAGTATACAATGTGGGTCCAAAACTCAACTTTCAAACCGTAGCTCCGCCAAATGCGAAACCATCGCCATTAAATAACTTATTTTATTCTATATACAGTTAAAGGTGAGTTTGCTGCATTTGGAGTTTTCATTTGTGAGATACGGGTCTGGGAAGTTGGGATTCTGGATTTTTATTTAGACCATAACTTTTTATCTGTACACTATTTTTGAGTGAAATAAATTTTGTCTTTTTGTTTATTTAATTATCTATAACTTTCATGTACAAAGTTTCTTTATTTGATGTATAAAAAGTGGAAACAAAAATAGGTCCCAAAATGAATAAAAAGAATAGGCATTTTGACCCTTATCTCCCCTACTTTATTCCTTGTCGACCTAGTCATCGAGATGCCTAGGTCTCGGGATTTTGGGGTCATGAAAAATTTACAATATTTTATTCTTTTTCTTTTCTTTCTCTATTATATAATTTTGGCTTTAAAAACTGTATTTTATACAATATTTACACACATATACATGAATGCTAAAATGCATGAATTAGCTCTAATTACACGCATTTAATAGGGTTTTTAAGGCCAAAATGATAGAATAAAGATGATGAAACGTAGATTCATCATCCCCCTATACTTGCCTTTGCTAGTCCCTAGCAAACACTTATGCAATGAGTGCAGAAAAGAAAAACAAAGAAAAGAAAAAGAAGAAATGTGGATGAGATTTAATTATCAAACTTATCTTCACAAAATCAAAGTTTGGAGCTTAAGTCAGACCTTTGGAATTTTAGTGCGGGCAGAACCTTAATGAGAACCGAATTTGAAATCCAACAGTCCTTGAGAATCCCAAAAATCTGTCCAAGTCTCCTCGATAGCCAGGTCAGAAATATGTCAACTCATACGCAAACTCTTACGACTATGAATTTGACTTGTACAGTGTAAGTGATGGTGGCTCTCCCCAACTAGAATGGCAAAGAAACTGACTTCTCCAGTACGACAACCCAACGATTCCCCAATCCAACAACTCCATCCTCGAGGAGCGGGGTATTCCCTTCTAAGTTCAAGTGGCAACCTGCTCAAGAGGAGGGGGTGAAGAGAAGAATGGACGGTAGCCAGTGTAGCTACCTATCCTAGGATGCAAGACCAGTGTAGTCAAGTCATCCAGCTGCAGGCTCACATATTTGACTTTGGAACTCAAGCTTGCTTATTGACTTTACAACATTTGTACTTTGCGGGCTTTTTATTTTTGTACATGCCTGAACTTTTTTTTTTTGAATAATATATACAGCAGCATTTACATAAGGAGTTTTTCCTCTTGAGCCAGTACACTATCCCTCTTTTGAAGCTTTATTGCAACCCACACTCTCCTGTCTTTAGACTTCCTCATTACTGGACGGGTTGGGGTGCACTTCCCTCCCTAGAGGAGGACAAGTGTTTCCACTTGTGTGCGTCTCATACCGGCAAATCCAATCCCCTTTCCACCCCAACTGAGTTGAGCCATGTGAAAGGTGCAGGTGTCCAAGTTAGGTCATTATCAACAAGAGTCGTGCGTGTGTTCCAAAGTATTCTACTTAGGCAGTCAAGCGTCCATTGAACCAAGTCTCGTGATCCTCAAAGAATTAAGTCAACTAGACCTGAAGTACCCCAAATCTAGTTCCTATAAGGTTCCTGTTATTAGGTAGATTTTAAGGTCCGATCAAGCTCCAATCTCCGGATTTTACTTAGACTTGTTCAACTATCAAACTCAATCCGAAAAAATGCGAATGCTATACAATGCAATGCAGAAAATATTTTTGTGATGCAATTTTCAAAGATTTTGAACTTTTTATGGATTTTTGAAAAGATGACGATGATGCATATGCATTTTTTGTATTTTTCAAAGAGATTTTTCGGATGTTTTTGGATTTTAATTTTGCAAATGTTTTTGTGATTTTTTGAAAACAAAAAGATTTTTGTCTAAAAGTTAGGTTGAAAATATGTACACGGGAGTGCTTCTTTATATTTACAAGAAGTGGATTTTAAGAATTTACAAGGGTAAGTGATCAATTTTATACATATATACATAAGGAGTTTTAGGTGAGATGTATGTATTCCTCAAACTTATTTGACACATGTTTACACACAATTTTGAAAACTATAGTCCAAAATATTTTTTACAAACATTTTACAAACATGTACACACATTTGAAAATCATTTTGCAAAGGTTTTTCAAACAGTATAGATAGATTTTTCAAATATTTTTGCAACCATTTTTCAAACCATTTGCAAATCATTTTTTTCAAGCATTTTATTTCACACAAAGAAAATAACTTTTTACAAAACACACATTTTTACATAGGTTGAAAACATGTAACAAAATATTTTCAAAATAGTTTTCAATAGATGTTCACAAAGATTTTCAAACTATTTTTCAAACATTTTGCAAAAAACATTTTCACCTGATTTATTAATCAGTACATACAAAAAGAATTTTGAGGAATAATCAACATCTTTTTATTATGATTTTTAATGAATTTTAAAGAATTATTAGCCATATTATTAGAAAATTACGAAAGTACGAGTTATGGCTAAAGTATATACGTAGTATATACGACCCCCCTATACTTAGCTTGAGCTATGTCCTCATAGATCAGAGAGAAAAGAGAAGACATAACTCATACTGAGTATAGGAAAATCTAAAGAAGAAAGGAATACAGAGATGAATGAACGAATGAGAAGTTGACCATCCCCCCTATACTTAGGATCAAATAATCCTAAGTATAGCAGACTGCACACAAAGCAGGGAGGGTCAAGGGTGGGAATGAACAGATCGTACTCAGATTGTCTCCCCTATACTTAGGGTAAGATATCCCTAAGTCCAGACAAGAAGAAGAGACAATGGAGAGGATCAAAGAATGGAGAAACTCGGGGTGCACGCCCCCCCTATACTTAGGACAAAGTACATCCTAAGTATAGAAAAGTGTCTTCAAGGGGGAGACACCTGTTTGATAGATACAGAAGATAGAAAAGGAAAAGAAGAAAAGAAGAAAAGAAGAAAATGGATATGAACAACTCGGGATGTGCATCCCCCTACACTTAGGATAAAGTACATCCTAAGTGTAGCAATGATGAAAGGGATGACATCATGTCGGTATGAAAAGGATAAAAGAGATTGAAATGAAGAAAAGAAGAAAAGTCATTCAAAAATATTTTGCTCTGCTCGGCCTTCCTCTGCCTCTTTGGAGATATCCGGCTCATCCTTGTAGATTACTTGAATCGAGTCAACAACAGCCATGAATGTATCATGTTCAAGGTATGGCTTCAGAAGCTTTCCATTGACTACGAATGGTTGTGTGTCAGCTGACAGATTGGATATCAACACACTTCCACTGTCACGCACCTGCCTAGCCATAAACGGCCCAGTCCATTTACTCTTCAATTTGCCTAGAAATATCTTTAATTTCGCATCGAACAACCAAACCTTCTGACCTAGATCAAAGGACTTGCGGCGGATATGCTTGTCATGCCATGTTTTGACCTTCTCCTTGTACATCAGGCTGTTGTCATATGCATAATCTCTGAATTCTAGTAATCTGTTCAGATCCAATTTTATGTTCTTTCCTGCTTGCTTGGAGTCCAAATTACAGATGTTAATGGCCCATAAGGATTTGTGAATGAGTTCAACGGGCAAATGACATGGCTTGCCATACACCAGGCGGTAGGGAGACATTCCCAAGGGTGACTTGTACGCCGTCCTATAAGCCCAAAGAACAGAATCAAGCAGCTGAGACCAATTCTTGCGATCCAGACGCACAAGCTTCTGTAAAATTGTCTTGATCTCCCTATTTGAACATTCAGCTAAGCCACTGGACTGCGGGTGGTAGGGTGAAGCAACACGATGCTCAATGCAGAATTCCTGAGTCAACTTCTTCACCTCTCTGTTTATGAAATGACTACCCCCGTCAGATATGAGAATCTTGGGAATCCCGAACCATGCTATGATGTGATCTCTCAAGATTCGACAGACAGTCCTACTGTCGGTGGTTCGGGCGGGAATAGCCTCCACCCAGCGACTTACATAGTCGACAGCCAGCAGAATATATTCATAGCCCTGACTGTTGGGAAACGGGCCCATAAAGTCGGTCCCCCATGCGTCGAAGACGTCTGATGTCTGAATGTATTTCAGAGGCATCGTGTCTGTCATTCCTATGGTTCTGCCCATCTTCTGAGAGTCAGTGCAGTATTTGACATAATCATCTGCATCTTTGAATAATGAAGGCCACCAGAGGCCGCTTTGAAGAACTTTTGCTGTCGTTCGTTTGCCTGAATGATGTCCTACAGAATCTTGGTCATGACATAAAGCGAGGACACTTGGAACTTCCTCCTGAGGAATGCACCTTCTCCAGATACAATCTGCTCCCTCACGAAATAAACACGGATCCTCCCACTGGTAGAAATGGATTTTAGACAAGAATCTGTCTATTTTCAACTTAGGCCAATCCTGTGGGATTTTCTTAGTCACCAGATAATTCACAATGTCTGCATACCAAGGAATCGAGGTGACAGACAGAATTGCCTCGTCTGGAAAGGTCTCTATGATCGACTGCAGGTTCAGCTCAGGAGATTCTAGCTCAGGAAGCCTCGATAGATGATCGGCCACCACATTCTTTACCCCATGATTTTCTTTAATTTCCAGATCAAATTCCTGGAGGAGAAGGATCCACCAAATGAGACGTGGTTTGGCGTCCTTCTTCTGCTGTAAATACCGAATGGCCGAATGATCAGTGTAAATGATTACTTTGGATCCAAGGAGGTAGGATATGAACTTTTCCAGGGCAATGACTACCGCTAGCAGCTCCTTTTCAGTGACAGTGTAGTTCTGCTGGGCTTCATCGAGTGTTCGGCTAGCGTAGTGGATCGCAAATGGTACATTATCTTTCCTCTGTCCTAGAACAGCACCGATGGCATAATCTGACGCGTCGGTCATTATCTCGAAAGGTTGAGGCCAAATCGGTGGTTATAAGACAAGGGCCTGTGTGATGAGTTCTTTCAGCTGATTAAAGGCAAGGAGGGCACGGTCATCTACAATGAATTCATTCTCCTTGCCGAGCAACTCAGTCAATGGTCTGGCCAGTTTGCTGAAATCTTTGATGAATCGTTGGTAAAAACCGACATGGCCCAAGAATGACCTGACTTGCTTGATGGTTGTAGGTGGCTCAAGTTTGGAAATCACGTCCACCTTGGCTGGGTCAACCTCTGATGATGCAAAAATCGATGCGACTAAGGTAGAAAATAAATCACAATGTCGTTGTCCTTACTCGATCAATTCGGTCAACGGAAAAATATTTTAACCACTTAAGAGAAGATAAATCAAACAAGAAATGTAAGCGGTCTTCGATATTCTTTTTACCAGGTATAGCGAACAGGGTCGAACACAAGGAGCACGTTTGAAAAACTCTATAGTCAAATTTCGAAAGTTAATTTCTAGTGGTTTTTGAATTTTTTTTATTTTTTTATATTTTTCGAATAAGCACAAATGAATAAAAGCACACACACAAACTCTTTTTGGTATTTTAAAAATAATAAAAAATATACAAAAAAAGTCCAAAGAAAATGTTTTTGGGTTTTATGTATATTAAAATATTTATGGTAATTTTTTTAGCTTTTTCTGATTTTTTTTGTGATTTTATAAAAATGAGACAATGCAAAACAAAGAAACTATTCACAGCCAGGAGTATTTTTCAATTCTAAAAATCCTTTGAACGTTCAAAATTCCTGAAGTTATTTTTAAGGCAAAGTACAAAGCAATTTCTACAAAAAGGGATTGAAATTACTATTTTTAGATTTTTCTACAATTTTCTACAATTTTTGTAAGATTTTTCGTATTTTGTAATTTTTTTGGAATTTTATAAAGTAAAAATGCACAAGAAATTGTCAGAAAATAAAAGATATCAAAAATCACCTACAGTAATTTTTTGGGGAATTTTAGGCAATTTTTGCTAATATTTATGGATTTTCAAAATGTCAGCAAGGAAAAGACACTATTTTTGATTTTTTAAAAATATCAAATAAAGTCAAAATGCTATGAAAATTTTATACAATGTTCGCATGCATAGCAGGAGCATATATAAATTTTTACAAAAATTTTAGACTAATAAAAACATTTATTTCACTGAAATAATCAAGAAAGTTTAGTTTTGTAAACACAGGGACATAAATGTAATTATATCAAATGTTTCCCTTAAAAGATAACATAATTAAAATGCAGGAGGAAACTTGCAACTTACCCAGTAAATCACATGCACTGCATGTGCTTTGAAGTTGAGATAGGTGTCTTTATAATTTCAAAAAGAATCAAAGGCCTTTCCGTAATTTCTTCAAATATTCTTTTTATTTCCAATAGATCCCTAGGGCTTCCTGGGGCCTTCGTTTCTTCTCAGGGGCAAGGGACACAAGGGGTCGCCGCCCACACCACAGGAGGGAGGGAGATGCTGATCGGCCACCGTCGCCGCTAAGGAAGGTCACGCGGGCTGGAGGCGGCGCACAGCGGTGCTGGTCTGGCGCGGCGCGGCTCGCCTGTGATAGTGCTCGAGGACGGGGTTCGCGGAGGACGGGGGCTGCGCAATCTGGTGGCGGGACAGGGAGTCCCGCCGCGGAGGTGGGGCGGAGGCCGCGCGTGGGCGCGACAAGGAGGCAGCGAGCAGGTGGGGGCGGCGGTCACGCCGCACTAGCAGCGTGGGAGGGTGGAGCGCCGCCCGCACGGGCGTACGGCGCGGATTTGGAGGGGAGGTGTAGCGGCGCCGCCGCTGTTGACGGCGGTGGTGGGAGGCGTAGGGCCGCGGGGCCGGCGGGCGACAGGGGGTTGGGGCGGCTCCGCTGCACAGCAGGAGAACGGCGGGGGGCGGAGCGGGGACCCTCGAGGCGGCGCTCGGGGGTCGGAGAGCGGCGGGTGCCGCGGGTATGCGCCGGTGCTGAAGCACGGCGGCAGGAGGGCGGCGCTGCCGCCCCTGTGGGTGGATCTGGGCGCGTGGAATCCACAGAGGTTGGCCCTGGTGCGGGTGCCGCTGCAATTTTTTTTATTTTTTGTTTGTTTGTTTTTTTTGTTTTACTTAATCTGCAGGAAAATATGTCAGAGGAAAAAAATGTCTATATAATTTTTTTGTGTTTTTTTGAACAGGAAATGTAAAGATAAAGAAAAAATTTTATTTATTTTTTTTTAAATTTTTTGTTATCCTGCAAAACAAGATGTTAGAAAATCACAAAGATAAATGATCTCTTTTTTTATTATTATTATTTATTCCAGCAACACTAATGTTAGAGAAAAAGGAAAAGTAATTATATATATATATATTATTTTCTTATTTATGCACAAAATGAGGAGATGTGAATGGAAATGGATCTCGGCGATATGAGGATAGATCCGTGACTTCGGTCACCGTGCGTGACCGAAGGTGGAAGATTGCGTGAGGTGGAACGTGAAGATGGAAGGATCGAGACGTGAGATGAGAGATCGGTGTCGGGCGGAAAATATTTGATGGAAAATTTTGGTGATTTTTAAAGTCCTAAAAACTAATCAAGTGGGGACCTAAAATTACACCTATGATTTACCTACGACTAATGACGAGAAGAAAAATTGGGATCTCACCTTGGAATCGGAAATGCTATGATGGCCTCGACGAGACCCAACACGCTGTCACTGGACGGCTCGGAGGCTAAGCACCCTTCTGCAATGAGTAGCTTCTCGGAGATAGGGCTCCTCTCTCCAAAGATTGATCAAGTGTGAATGAGGGAGGAGGAGCCCATTAAAAAGAGAAAAAAATCAAAAAAAGAAATTATCTACAAAAGGAAGGTGATTATTGGGTGAATTAATAAAATAATTAAATAAATAAATAAATAAATAAATTCGAAATTCGTAATTAAATTAATTAATTAATGTATTTACCAAAAATGAATTAGCCACCTTAATGGTGGCCATTAAAGGAATAAAATCAAATCTAAAATAAATGGTAAGTTATTAAGTCACTTAATTTACATAAATCTAATAAATTAAATAAATTAAATATAAAATTCGTAATTAAATAAAATAAATTAATTAATGTTAGGTAATTAATTTTTTTGGTGGATTTTATAAATGGAAGTTAATTATATACATGTATTATACACATATGATATAATATACCTATGTACAAATAAGGAAATATTTTTATAAAAGATTTTTTTTAATTTTTTTATTTATTTTTAATGAAAACAATATTTATAATATATACATTATATAAAATAAATATTAATACTTATAAAACAAATATATGGGTAAACTGCACAAAACACCCCAGAAAACTGAATTTTTAACCGTAACTCCAAAAAATACAAGATCACAACCATTTAAAAGATAATTTAATTTATAGTATGATGGAAGTGAGTTTGATTCGATTTGAGCTTGTGTGGAGCCGGAATTGATGTTTCAATTATCGTATTACGGCTTTTTCTGGGTGTAATTATATATAATATATACAATATTTTAATTTACAAATATTTTTATTATTTACAACACAGTTTTATTTACAACTTTTATTTACAAAAATAATTGATTTGAGGTCAAATTATGTACAAATAAAATAATGTAAGTTTTATACAAATATACATGAAAAATATGTACAAGATATTTTTGAGATTTTCTGACAGACAACCTTATCTCCCCCTACTTTATTCCCGGTCGATCATGTCAAGTCTTGACCTTCTCTTGGGGTTTAGGTCAGTCTGTATTTATTGCATAAATACTTCCTTTTCTTTTTCTTTTCTTCTTTATTCTTTTATTTATGTACAAAAAGTGTTAAAAATGCATAATTAACAAATGCATGCAAAATAGTAATTTTATGAAATTAGTGGGTATTTACAGGTATTTGACTAAGGAAATAATGCTAAAATAAAAGAATAAAGGCGATGAATCGTGGATTCATCATTCTCCTATACTTTACCTTTGCTAGTCCCTTAGCAAACACTTATTTGGAAAATAAGTGAAAATAAAAATAAAGAAAAGAAAAAGGAAAGAAGATAGAACAATGTTGACTTTCAAACTTATCTTCATAAAAATGTGGTCTGGAGCTCTGTCAGATCTTTGGATTGTTAATGTGTCGGAACCTTAATGGGAAATGGATTTAAAACCTAACAGCCTCTAAGTTCCACAAGACTCCTATTAAGGTCTCCTCAACTGTCAGATCAGAACAAGTCTACAGACACAAATTCTTATGACTATGAATTCTTACTTGTACGTGTAAGTGAAATATAGCTCCTCATCTCAGAAGTAACAAAGATTCAGCCTCTCTCAGCAAGGTAACTCAAATAACCCGGTCTGGCAACTCTTTCCTCGAGGAGCGGGGATATTCCCTTCTAAGTTCAAGTACAACCAGCTGAAGAAGAGGGGATGGAGAAGAGAATGGACGGTAACCAGTGTAGTTACCTATCCTTGGATGCATGACCAGTATAGCCATGCCACCCGCTGCAAGCTCATAAATATATGACTTTGAAGCTCTTATTCTCTCTCTCTCTTTTTTTACAGGCATTTTATTTTTCTTTCAGGCATGTTCACTTTTAGAGATTTTGCTTTTTTTTAAATATATACAAGGTGCAGCATGTACATAAGGAGTTTTTCCTCTTGAGTCAGTAGACTATCCCTCTTTTGAAGCATTATTGCAACCCCACAACTCCTGTCTTTAGACCTCAACATCACCAGACTAGGTTGAGACGCACTTCCCTCCCTAGAGGAGGACGAGAGGTTCCGCCTAGATGTACTACCCTCGTATGCTACCCCAAGCCAAAAGATTCTGCTCCCTCACTACCTCATCCATGAAGAGCTACGTGTAAAGTGTAGTGTCCAAGGTAAGCCACGGTCTGAAAGAATCATGTGTGTGTTGTTAAATATTCTACTTAGACTTATCAAGATGACATGTGAACATAGTCTTATGGACTCAAAGAATTAAGTCGTTAGGACCTGAAAAGTCTGAACTCCAAATCTTATAAGGTTCCTCTGAAATTAAGTGGATTAAGGCCCAACTAAGCTCCATTCTTCAAATTTATTCCAGACTTAGTCTAAATGTCAAAATCATCCTGAAAAATGCTCATGCAAATGCAAGAAAAAATGTACATGCAAAACAAAAAATCTTTTTGTGAAATAATTTTCAAAATTTTAAAATTTTTATAGATTTTTGAAAAACAGATGCATATGCAAAAAGTTTTTTTTATTCAAAAAGTTAGTAATATATACAAGTATATAAATTTTTTTGTTTTTTTAAGGGAGAAGATATATATACACAAGAGTGAGTTGATTATTTTACAAGACTAAGATGAAAGGATTTACAATTTGAGTAATTTGTACAAGTATATACAGAGTTGGGTTTTTTTTCATTTTTTTTACAAGTTTTTTTTAAGAATTGTTTTTGAGTATTTACACAGTGTTTTAGCCATATTAAAAAAAATATGAAAGTACGAGTTATGGCCAAAGTATATATACCATATATACGACACCCCCCTATACTTAGCTCGAACTATGTCCTCATAGTGATCAAAGAGCTGGAAAGTAAGACATAACTCGTGCTTTGTATAGAAAAGTGAAAAGAATAGTATACTACAATGACGAATAAAAGAAAAATAAACAATAGAAGTTGGTGATCCCCCTATACTTAGGATCAAGTAATCCTAAGTATAGCAGACTGTACACAAAGGGAAGACCGATGAGTAGAATGTACAGAGTCTACCTCTCCTATACTTAGGGTAAAATATCCCTAAGTATAGGCAACAAAACAGAGGTAAAAAGAATCAAACGAATAATCACAAGTCTGACATCCCCCCTATACTTAGGGTAAAGTACACCCTAAGTATGGAATGATCATGCGATGGAGATTTGGTGTGAGACAGAAAGAATGTATGATATGGACAGATGGTCTATACAGTTGCGAGAGAAAGTGAAAATCAGGCATGAGATGCAAATGATGTGAGTCAAAGACTACATCTCATGCAAAATGAATCGGGGCAACATCGACGATCAGCGGTTCATGATCTAGATATGGCTTCAGGCACTGACCGTTAACTCTGAAGGTGGATTCTGATGACATCTCAGATATATCAATGCTTCCATTGTCGTGCACCTTCCGGATCAAGTATGGTCCCTTCCATTTGCTCTGCAACTTCCCTGGAAATAGTTTTAGCCTTTCATCGAATAACCATACTTTCTGATTCGGTTCAAACTGCTTATGGCTGATGTGAGAATCATGCCATATCTTTACTCGTTCCTTATACTGTAGGCTACTCGAGAATGTTGTATCTCTAAGTTCCTCCAGGGCTGCCAATTCTGCCTTTCTCTGATCTCCTACACTCTCTGGATCCAAAAATATCTCAGTAACAGCCCATAGTGACTTATGCTTCAGCTCAACTGGTAAGTGGCATGGCTTGCCATAAACGAGTCGGAATGGAGATGTACCCAATGGAGTCTTGAAGGATGTCCGATATGCCCACAAGACCGAGTCTAAAAGTTGTGACCAATCCTTTCGGTCTGGGCGGACTACCTTCTGCAATATAGTCTTAATCTCCCTGTTAGAAACCTCAGCAAGACCATTCATCTGTGGATGATAAGGAGTGACAACTCTATGATGTATGCTGAACTCGTTAGCAAGGGCCCTTACCTTGTCATTGATAAAATGAGTCCCCCCGTCTGATATCAACACTCTAGGTACCCCGAACCGTGAAATGATATTTTTCCTCAAGAATTTGCAAACGGTATTAGCATCTGCGGTTCGGGCGGGGATGGCCTCAACCCAACGACTCACATAATCTACAGCCAGCAAGATATACTCAAATCCCTGACTCTTAGGGGATGGGCCCATGAAATCGATGTTCAAGCATCAAAAACCTCACAGAAATGAATGGGTTGCATCGGCATCATATCTCTCTGTCCACAAGTGCCCATTTTCTGACAGTCAGTACACCTCTTCACGAATTCATCTGAATCCTTGAAGAGGGTAGGCCACCAAAGGCCGGATTGAAGCACCTTCTGTGCTGTCCTTCTCCTAGAATGATGTCCTCCTGCCTCAAGCTTGTGGCAATAGGTGAGGACACTATGTTGCTCTTCTTGAGGAATACACCGTCTCCAGATGCTATCCCCTCCTTCATGATAAAGAGTGGAATTCTCCCAATGGTACGACTTGGCTTTTGCAAGAAAGGTCTCAAGTCGCTGTCTGGGCCAATCTTGTGGGACCTTCTTCGTGACAAGGTAATTCACAATATCAGCGTACCATGGAAGTGAGGTGATTGCAAGGATCGCCTCATCTGGAAAAGTCTCTGTAATAGGTGTAATCTGATCCGAATCCTCAAGGTTCTCTAAACGGGAGAGGTGATCCGCCACAACATTTTTGACTCCAGGTTTATCCTTAATCTCTATATCAAACTCCTGAAGTAGAAGGATCCATCTGGTCAATCTGGCTTTGGCATCCTTCTTTGCCATTAAGTATCGGATGGCGGTGTGGTCAGTATAAATAGTCACTTTAGATCCAAGAATGTAAGATCGAAACTTATACAAGGCAAAGACTACAGCTAGCATCTCTTTCTCTGTGACTGTGTAATTCCGCTGAGCGGCATCCATTGTTCGGCTAGCGTAGTGAAAGGCAAAAGGCGCTCCATCTCTCCTTTGTCCTAGCACAGCCCCTATGGCAAAATCAGAAGCATCCGTCATGATCTCGAATGGAAGAGACCAATCAGGCGGCTGAAGGACAGGAGCCTCGACAACTAGATCTTTGAGAGTCTCAAATGATGCAAGACACTTATCATCTACAAGGAACTCAGTGTCTTTTGTCAACAAATCTGTGAGCGGTGGGGCAATTTTGCTGAAGTCCTGTATGAACCGTCGGTAAAAACCGACATGCCCCAGAAAAGACCGCAACTGTCGTATATTGGACGGTGGATTGAGCTTCTTGATGATATCTACCTTGGCCGGGTCGACCTCCATGCCTCTATTGGAGATGATGTGGCCAAGGACCGTCCCCTGAGTCACCATGAAGTGACTCTTCTCCCAAGACAAGACTAAGTTGACCTCAATGCAGCGCTGAAGTACTCGGTCTAGGTAATCAAGACATGCATCAAAGCTGTCACCATAAACCGAGAAATCATCCATGAAGACCTCTAAAAATTCACCAACCATGTCCGAGAAAATAGAGAGCATGCACCTCTGGAATGTAGCAGAGGCATTACATAATCCAAAGGGCATCCGTTGAAAAGCATACGTCCCAAACGGACAGGTGAACGTTGTTTTCTCTTGGTCTTCAGGCGCTATGGCCACTTGATTGTATCCCGAATACCCATCCAGAAAGCAGTAGTAACTCTTCCCAGCTAATCTCTCAATGATCTGATCTATGAATTGTAGCGGGAAGTGGTCCTTCTTGGTGGCCTGATTCAATCGTCTGTAGTCCACACAGACCCTCCAAGAAGTGGGTACTCGGGTGGCTATCTCCTCTCCAGACTCATTCACAACTGTGGTGATACCCGTCTTCTTGGGTACCACATGCAATGGACTAACCCACTTAGAGTCAGAGATGGGGTAGATAAAATCGGCGCTCCACTACTTAGATATTTCCTTCATAACCACTTCTCGAAGATTCGGGTTCAGCCTTCGTTGGAACTCACACGAGGGCTTGGCGTCTTCCTCGAGATAAATGTGGTGGGAGCACAGGGCCGGACTTATCCCCTGGAGATCAGCCACACTCCACCCTATTGCCTTGCGGATTCTTTCAAGAACCTCCATCAGACGAGATTCTTGGTCTTCAGTCAAATCTGCTGAGATGATGACTGGGAACATATCTGGCTCTCCTGCAAGGAATCTATACTTCATGCTCTACGGTAAGGTCTTCAATTCTGGATAAGTGGGAGCTGGTAAATCTGGTTTCTGAAATGTCTGAGTGAATGCTACCCGATCTGTGTATGAGAACTCTTGCAATGGTAAATCTGACGAAGATGGCTCTGCTGGTATATCTGTCAGCTGTCCTGGCTCACTCTCCGTCCTAGCTGTCGGCTCTGCAGGCACCAGACATGGTAAATATTCATCGAACTCCTGCCAATCAAAGTCGGTGTCTGTGTCTGAGGAATCTAAATCTGAAGCGCATGAGATAAAATCGTCTTCGCTATCCTGATCATAGTAATCAGCCTCTACTGTATCCTGTGCCATGAGTGTGCTCTCCGAACTCTCATCTGCCATGATATGTGAATCTTCACTGTCTGAGGATGTGGCAAGAGCTCGTGATGCGGGATCTGCCCAAACTGCTTCGTCGTCCGTAATCACAAAGTCACACTCGTGGTGGATGTCTAGCTCTGCATCTGTCATTCGCTCTGAGTCGGTCATCTGATCTGAGCACTCTGAATCTTTAGATCTGGTCTCCTTGATCGTCTCTATTTGTACACTTTCGCCCTCGATGCGAAAGTATACCTTCCCACTATCATGGTCGGTCACCGCCTTGGCTGTGGCCAAGAATGGTCTTCCTAAAATGATGGGGGCATCGATCACACGTTCAGGGATCTCCATGTCCAGTACAACAAAGTCCACAGGGAATTTCAGGCCCTGAATTGTGACGACAACGTCCTTAAGTAACCCCTTTGGCCTCTTTACAGATCTATCAGCAAACTGAAGGATCGTCCTGCTCTGTCTAAGAGGGCCAAACTCGAATCGATTGAGTAAGGCAGCCGGAAGGAGGTTAATCGAAGAACCGTTGTCCAAAAGAGTACGATCAAATTGCTGCTCATGAATGTGGCATCTGATATATGGAGCTCCTGCATCAGGTTTCTTGGCTGGCAATTTATTTTGTATAGCGAAGCAAGTGGCACGTGTCAGCACATGGATATCTGCATTCCTCTTCTTCCTACGTACAGTGGTCTTCTCTCTCAAGTGCTTCTGGAAGAGAGGGATGTGCTCTAATGCCTCCTGTAGAGTCAGCTGGATATGGAATTTGTCAATCATCTGCTGGCTGAACTCTAACTGTTGTGATTTTTTTGGATTTTTTATTTTCTTCCCTTGCCCTAAGCGGAGTGCTTGAGGGAAAGGGATGGCTGGACCCTCCTCAGATAGAGGGTCAGGAAGAGGTTCCTGTTGTTGGGAAGGACTGGAATCCATACAAGAGTGATCATGCAACACATATGGACTCTGAGTAGATGAAGAAACCTTTCCTTTATTCATTTTTTTGTTATTTTTGATAATGTCCTGAGATACATAGATATGAGGAAACACAACTGGACTAGAAATTGTGGCATCAGCACCACCCACGGCATCTGTCTTCGCAGCATCAGCACCGCGCTCTGTCTGAGCATCACATCTAATAGTGGCATCAGTACCACCAACTGCATCTGGAGACATGACGGCATCAGTACCGCCGACTGGATCATCGTCCTTGGTGGCGTCAGCACCACCGTCATCAACATCATCAGCAGCATCAGCACCGCTATCCTCCTCGTCTGACGCTCTCGAATCATCAATGGGCTGTCGTTCAGACGAGGCGTCGCCGGCTGGCCTTCTACCGCTCCTAAGTTTTACAAAATCAGCATCAAATATGGAGGAAGAAATATCATTCAAAATATCACTAGGAGTGGCGGCCTCTGTAAACTGTACCTGCTCAGACTTCCTCTTCAGATTGTTCGGGTTAGGTTCAATCTGAGCGGGGATGGCGGCTTTTCCCTTGATTATCTCCTTCATTTCCTGTCGGAACTCATCCATCTCTCGCCGGAAGGATGCCTGCTGGTCAGTGAGTAAGCGGGCGAGGTCATCAAGGGCTGGGTTCTCATAGATAGGTGCATGAGAACCAGATGGGTTCCCTTGCTGGAATTGAGGGGGAGGTTGAGAATACTGTTGAGGTTGCTGCTGCTGCCTCCACTACTGTCCTTGATGGTAAGGACGAGGACCCTGCTGGAAGTGCTGCTGTGGTTGCGAGTAATGGGGTTGTTGTTGCTGGCTGCTCTGTCCACCCTGAGCTGGAGGTTGCTGCTGGGACGAGGTACCTCCATTGGACCACCTGAATCCAGGATGATCCCGGCGTATCTCGGGCTGCTGCCGGTCATACCAAATCCCGTTGACTTCCATCAACGGCTCCTGTTCGTATGGAAAAGGGGGAAGAACTGCCAGTGGCTGATCCGGCTGATACATCACCATCTGAGTGTCCTGAGATGATGGTGGCTGAGAGTAGTGCTACTGCAACTGCTGAACCGGCTCTGCCTGAACATGGTGAACCTGGTGGTACTGGGCAGAGTGCTGGGAAGAGCAGTTGCTGGTGGGATCAGCTCGTGACCTGGAACGAGGCTGAGAAGCCTCTTGTGCCTCCTAGATACACAAGATGTGGGTTTTTAGGTTACTAAGAGTCTGTGCCAATTGATCTATCTGTGTCATGCCTTGGCACTGCTTCTTTTCTATTATCTCAATACGGTCCAACTTCTCACTGATAATGCCCATGTCAGCAGCTGAAGATTCTGCTTGTGTTGCTGCTGCTGACGAAGAAATGGGTGGACCTGCATCAACCCGTGAAATCCTATGATAGGACACGGCATGGGGTTGGGGTTTCCCTTGAGCGTAGAGCCTAGTCTGGGACATCACTGAGTAGTTTTCAGCCATCTCCTCATAGATGGCCCAGACTTGGTCTTCGTCCTTGGCGAAGTAGGAACCCCCACAAGAAGCGTTGACAAGCCCCTGCAGCTCCGGTGTCAGCCCACAAAAGAAGCTCTGGACAAGATTGGGCTTGGATATGTCATGGTGTGGAAACCGGTCAATGCGCTCACGGAATCGATCCCACGCCTCATTAAACTGTTCATTGGGGATCATGGAGAAGTTGTTGATCAGAGCTCGTGCAGCGTTGGTCCAGCCGAGTGGATAGTACTTGTTTAAGTACTCGGTCCGGAGCTGCTCCCAAGTGGTAACAAATCTCCCCAAATGTTTCAGCCAATTGGCTGCTCTGTCGGCCAGGGAGAAAGGGAATGTTATCATTTTGATAGTGTCCTCGTCCACATATCTGTTGTGGACAGTGCTGCAGATCATCTCAAACTCCTACAGGTGTAGATGCGGCTCTTCGGTGGCTAGCCCATGGAATTTGGGAAAAAGCTGAATGGTCTGGGGGGGAAGCTTGAAATCACCCAGAATCTCAGGAAGCTGAATCCATCGATGGGTCAGAGTTGCAGCTGGGTTGTGCAACTGCCTCATCGGTCGTGGCTGTCTAGCTTGCTCCGGCTGGTCCTCCGGGTTTCCGTCTGATCCTTCTCCAAACTCTGGAATCTCTCCACCACCTCCTCGGTTATTCTCTCCTCTGTAAGCTTGCATCTGTGCTAATTCCTGACGAACCTCTGCCATGAATGCTCCTTGATCTCGAATCTGTCGCTGCATCGTCTCTAAGGAGGCTAACAAGGTGTTGTTGATGGCGCCCTGATCTAGAACATAAGTTGTACTCTGGGGCTGTCCATCGGTTCGTCCATCACTGCTGGCCATGTTGTGGGTCTCTGCAAAGGCAAAAGACCCAGGATTAGGTGCCATCAAGTTAACAAATAACTGTGTTGTTCTCTGCACAGGTATCTCAGGACTGGTGGAAGAAGGGTGGTCGAGGGGGGACAGGGTGGTAGTGAACTCAGGTTCGGAGAGCGGGTCTTGGCTCTCCGAAACCGCCCTAGACGAATGGGGAGGAGTGCTTGATAGCGGTGCTGCCAGAGGCAACCTAAGGGATCTCCTTCCCATCATCGTGATGTGGGGATGATCGTGGATGAGATCTGGTAAACAAACAAGATGAGAAGTCAAGCCCCAATTTCACCTACTCAACACGAGCTGATGACCGTAAAGGATCGATCGTTAATCTTGTCAATTTTAAGTTAGGTGATAAAACAATCTTGCAGAGCGATTAAGCAAGCTGTTAGGAACCCGATGCTCCCAAGAGACTGGCCCAATCCCAAAGCTAGATCTTTCCCAGCCAGTAAAAGTTGCGGACCGTTTACCGGCTACATGATCAACCCGCTCTGTTAAGGATGTCACGGTCCACTTTACCGGTTACCAGAGAGATCATCACTGGAGAACGACTAACTCTAAGACCAGTAGTCTAACAGAAGTTCAGGCGTGGCTCTATCCTAGTGTTCGGGTCACTCTCTCGCTCAAGCAAACCAAACAATGAGGGGGTGACTCTCCCCAAAACAAATATTTTTAAATGAGTTGGATTTTAGGGTCAAGTTTGCATTAGCAGTCCCAGATTTTATTGCTTTCACTTTTTTAGATTTTTTTAAGAAATAAACAACGCCTAACGAATTTTCTGATTTCCTCTTTGAATGATTAAAATCCAAGAAACAGGGGGAGGAAGTCGAAAATGCCAATGCACGGTCAAAAACTATGATGCATGCAGAGATAGAAAATGCGTACCTTACTCCAGCACTCTACATGCAATATGATCCGCACAGAAATTTAAATACAGAAATTGAAATTACCTAAATGATGCAAGCGGAAATCCGAGCCCTAAGCAAGCAGTTCTACTCGAAAGAACGTTTAGTCAACCACAAACCTCCAATCCAAGAGTCCGGTCTCGGTCCACCCCTCCTCTCGACAAATCGAGTTCAGGAGCAACGCTTGGCAGGGTGGGCTGTAGCACGTAGGCTCGAAGGCAGTGAATCGACTATTTTATTGATCTTTTTATTGTTGATCCAATTAATCGATCTATAGGTACATGCAAGGTTATTAAGGTATTGGAACCCTACTGATTACGTCACAGTCAAGCAAAAATCATAAGGCTAGGGGCTCGAAAATCACGTGAATCAAATAAAAAAATGCGAGAAAACAAAACCAGCGAAAAACAACGGTGAGGTCCCCCAAGTGCACCGGCACTTGGCGAAACAAACCCCGAAAAATGTTTAAGTCCACAAGTCCAAAGTCTAAGTTATTACAAAAATATTGTTCTCTCTCTCTCTCAAAAATAAAAAAAATTCTTCTCCTCTCTCTCTTCCTCCTACGCGGGTCCTCTAAAAAGAAACTCCAAGTCGTCCAAGCAGTACCTCGCACAAAAATCCAAGAGAGAATGTCAGAAAACAATTATAATCCACCAGAGGCTGCTTTGAAGAACTTTTGCTGCCGTTCGTTTGCCTGAGTGATGTCCTACAGAATCTTGGTCATGACATAAAGCGATGACACTTGGAACTTCCTCCTGAGGAATGCACCTTCTCCAAATACAATCTGCTCCCTCACGAAATAAATACGGATCCTCACACTGGTAGAAATGGATTTTAGACAAGAATCTGTCTATTTTCAACTTAGGCCAATCCTATGGGATTTTCTTAGTCACCAGATAATTCACAATGTCTGCATACAAAGGAATCGAGGTGACAGACAGAATTGCCTCGTCTGGAAAGGTCTCTGTGATCGGCTGCAGGTTCAGCTCAGGAGATTCTAGCTCAAGAAGTCTCGATAGATGATCGGCCACCACATTCTTTACCCCAGGACTTTCTTTAATTTCCAAATCAAATTCCTGGAGGAGAAGGATCCACCAAATGAGACGTGGTTTGGCGTCCTTCTTCTGTTGTAAATACCGAATTGCCGAATGATCAGTGTAAATGATTACTTTGGATCCAAGGAGGTAGGATCTGAACTTTTCCAGGGCAATGACTACCGCTAGCAGCTCCTTTTCAGTGACAGTGTAGTTCTGCTGGGCTTCATCGAGTGTTCGGCTAGCGTAGTGGATCGCAAATGGTACATTATCTTTCCTCTGTCCTAGAACAGCACCGATGGCATAATCTGACGCGTCGGTCATTATCTCGAAAGGCTGAGACCAAATCGGTGGTTGTAAGACAGGGGCCTGTGTGATGAGTTCTTTCAGCTGATTAAAGGCAAGGAGGACATGGTCATCTATAATGAATTCATTCTCCTTGCCGAGCAACTCAGTCAATGGTCTGGCCAGTTTGCTGAAATCTTTGATGAATCGCCGGTAAAAATCGACATGGCCCAAGAATGACCTGACTTGCTTGATGGTTGTAGGTGGCTCAAGTTTGGAAATCACATCCACCTTGGCTGGGTCAACCTCTGATGACGCAAAAATCGATGCGACTAAGGTAGAAAATAAATCACAATGTCGTTGTCCTTAATCGATCAATTCGGTCAACGGAAAAATATTTTAACCACTTAAGAGAAGATAAATCAAACCAGAAATGTAAGCGGTCTTCGCTATTCTTTTTACCTGGTATAGCGACTAGGGTCGAACACAAGGAGCACGTTTGAAAAACTCTATAGTCAAATTTCGAAAGTTAATTTTTAGTGGTTTTTGAATTTTTTATTTTTTTTATATTTTTCGAATAAGCACAAATGAATAAAAGCACACACACAAACTCTTTTTGGTATTTTTGAAAATAATCAAAAATATATAAAAAAAGTCCAAAGAAAATGTTTTTGGGTTTTATATATATTAAAATATTTATGGTAATTTTTTTAGCTTTTTCTGATGTTTTTTTTGTGATTTTATAAAAATGAGACAATGCAAAACAAAGAGACTATTCACAGCCAGGAGTATTTTTCAATTTTAAAAATCCTTTGAACGTTCAAAATTCCTGAAGTTATTTTTAAGGCAAAGTACAAAGCAATATCTACAAAAAGAGATTGAAATTACTATTTTTAGACTTTTCTTCAATTTTCTACAATTTTTGTAAAATTTTTCGTATTTTGTAATTTTTTTGGAATTTTATAAAGTAAAAATGCACAAGAAATGGTCAGAAAATAAAAGATATCAAAAAGCACCTACAGTAATTTTTTGGGGATTTTTAGGCAATTTTTGCTAATATTTATGGATTTTCAAAATGTAGGCAAGGAAAAGACACTATTTTTGATTTTTTAAAAATATCAAATAAAGTCAAAATGCTATGAAAATTTTATACAATGTTCGCATGCATTGCAGGAGCATATATAAATTTTTACAAAAATTTTAGACTAATAAAAATATTTATTTCACTGAAATGATCAAGAAAGTTTAGTTCTGTAAACACAAGGACATAAATGTAATTATTTCAAATGTTTCCCTTAAAAGATAACATAATTAAAATGCAGGAGGAAACTTGCAACTTACCCAGTAAATCACATGCGCTGCATGTGCTTTGAAGTTGAGATAGGTGTCTTTATAATTTCAAAAAGAATCAAAGACCTTTTCGTAATTTCTTCAAATATTCTTTTTATTTCCAATAGATCCCTAGGGCTTCCTGGGGCCTTCGTTTCTTCTTAGGGGCAAGGGACACAAGGGGCTGCCGCCCACACCACAGGAGGGAGGGAGATGCTGATCGGCCGCCGCCGCCTCTAAGGAAGGTCGCGCGGGCTGGAGGCGGCGCACGGCGGTGCTGGTCTGGCGCGGCACGGCTCGCCTGCGATAGTGCTCGAGGACGGGGTTCGCGGAGGATGGGGGCTGCGCGATCTGGTGGCGGGACAGGGAGTCCCGCCGCGGAGGTGGGGCGGAGGCCGCGTGTGGGCGCGACAGGGAGGCAGCGAGCAGGTGGGGGTGGCGGTCACGCCGCACTGGCAGCGCGGGAGGGTGGAGCGCCGCCCGTACGGGCGTACGGCGCGGATCTGGAGGGGAGGTGTAGCGGTGCCGCCGCTATTGACGGCGGTGGTGGGAGGCGTAGGGCCGCGGGGCCGGTGGGCGACAGGGGGTTGGGGCGGCTCCGCTGCACGGCAGGAGAATGGCGGGGGGCGGAGCGGGGACCCTCGAGGCAGCGCTCGGGGGTCGGAGCGCGGCGGGTGCCGCGGGTATGCGCCGGCGCTGAAGCACGGCGGCAGGAGGGTGGCGCTGCCACCCCTGTGGGTGGATCTGGGCGCGTGGAATCCGCGGAGGTTGGCGCTGGTGCGGGTGCCGCTGCAAATTTTTTTTAATTTTTTTGTTTGTTTGTTTTTTTTTGTTTTACTTAATCTGCAGGAAAATATGTCAGAGGAAAAAAATGTATATATAATTTTTTGTGTTTTTTTAACAGGAAATGTAAAGATAAAGAAAAAAACTTATTTATTTTTTTTAAATTTTTTTGTTATCCTGCAAAACAAGATGTTAGAAAATCACAAAGATAAATTATCTCTTTTTTTATTATTATTTATTCCAGCAACACTAATGTTAGAGAAAAAGGAAAAGTAATTATATATATATATATATATATATATTATTTTCTTATTTATGCACAAAATGAGGAGATGTGAATGGAAATGGATCTCGGCGATATGAGGATAGATCCGTGACTTCGGTCACCGTGCGTGACCGAAGGTAGAAGATTGCGTGAGGTGGAACGTGAAGATGGAAGGATCGAGACGTGAGATGAGAGATCGGTGTCGGGCGGAAAATATTTGATGGAAAATTTTGGTGATTTTTAAAGTCCTAAAAACTAATCAAGTGGGGACCTAAAATTACACCTACGATTTACCTACGACTAATGACGAGAAGGAAAATTGGGATCTCACCTTGGAATCGGAAATGCTATGATGGCCTCGACGAGACCCAACACGTTGTCACCGGACGGCTCGGAGACTAAGCACCCTTCTGCAACGAGTAGCTTCTCGGAGATCGGGCTCCTCTCTCCAAAGATTGATCAAGTGGGAATGAGGGAGGAGGAGCCCATTAAAAAGAGAAGAAAATCAAAAAAGGAAATTATCTACAAAAGGAAGGTGATTATTGGGTGAATTAATAAAATAATTAATTAAATAAAATAAATAAATAAATAATTTCGAAATTCGTAATTAAATTAATTAATTAATTAATGTATTTACCAAAAATGAATTAGCCACCTTAATGGTGGCCATTAAAGGAATAAAATCAAATCTAAAATAAATGGTAAGTTATTAAGTCACTTAATTTACATAAATCTAATAAATTAAATAAATTAAATATAAAATTCGTAATTAAATAAAATAAATTAATTAATGTTAGGTAATTAATTTTTTTGGTGGATTTTATAAATGGAAGTTAATTATATACATGTATTATACACATATGATATAATATACATATGTACAAATAAGGAAATACTTTTATAAAAGATTTTTTTAATTTTTTTATTTATTTTTAATGAAAACAATATTTATAATATATACATTATATAAAATAAATATTAATACTTATAAAACAAATATATGGGTAAACTGCACAAAAAACCCAGAAAACTGAATTTTTAACCGTAACTCCAAAAAATACAAAACCACAGCCATTTGAAAGATAATTTAATTTATAGTATGATGGAAGTAAGTTTGGTTCGATTTGATCTTGTGTGGAGCCGGAATTGATGTTTCAATTATAGTATTACGGCTTTTTCTGGGTGTAATTATATACAATATATACAATATTTTAATTTACAAATATTTTTATTATTTACAACACAGTTTTATTTACAACTTTTATTTACAAAAATAATTGATTTGAGGTCAAATTATGTACAAATAAAATAATGTAAGTTTTATACAAATATACATGAAAAATATGTACAAGATATTTTTGAGATTTTCTGACAGACAACCTTATCTCCCCCTACTTTATTCCTGGTCGATCAGGTCAAGTCTTGACCTGATCTCGGGGTTTAGGTCAGTCTGTATTTATTGCATAAATACTTTCTTTTCTTTTTCTTTTCTTCTTTATTCTTTTATTTATGTACAAAAAGTGTTAAAAATGCATAATTAACAAATGCATGCAAAATGGTAATTTTATGAAATTAGTGGGTATTTACAGGTATTTGACTAAGGAAATAATGCTAAAATAAAAGAATAAAGGCGATGAATCGTGGATTCATCATCCATACCCCGTTTAGAAACAACGTGACCCAGCACGATTCCTTCGGTCACCATGAAGTTGCTCTTCTCCCACGTGAGCACAAGATTGACTTCGCAGCACCTCCGTAAGACTCGGTCTAAATAGTCCAGATATTGGTCAAATGAATCCCCGTAGACTGAAAAATCGTCCATAAAGACCTCGAGAAAGTTGCTCACCATATCAGCAAAAACTGCAAGCATACACCTTTGAAATGTGGTCGGGGCGTTGCACAGCCCGAACGGCATCCATCTGAAGGCATATGTGCCAAAAGGACAGGTGAATGTGATCTTCTCTTGATCTTCAGGAGCAATAGCAACTTGATTATACCCAGAGTAGCCATCCAAGAAGCAGAAGTATTCCTTCGCGGCCAATCTCTCCAAGATCTGGTCGATGAAGGGTAAAGGAAAGTGGTCCTTCTTAGTAGCGAGATTAAGTCTTCTGTAGTCCACACACACTCTCCAAGAAGTGGGTACTCTGATTGTGATTCCTCTCCTTTGTCATTCTTCACAATGCTGATCCCTGATTTCTTTGGCACAACATGCAGAGGGTTCACCCATTTGCTGTCGGAGATGGGATAAATAAATCCCGCATCACACCATTTCTGGATCTCTTTCATAATGACCTCCCGCAGATTAGGATTTAATCTTCCTTGAAGTTCTCGAGAGGGCCTGCAATCATCTTCCAGAAAAATGTGATGCGAGCACAGTGATGGATTGATCCCATGGAGATCTGAAGTTCGCCAGCCTATCGCCTTACGGTTGCGCTCAAGAACCTCCATCAGACGAGATTCTTGGTCTTCAGTCAGATGTGCATTGATAATGACCGGGTACATGTTCGGTTCTCCCGCAAGGAAGGCATATTTCATGTTGGAGGGCAAGGGTTTCAATTCTGGCAGGGTCTGAGCTACTTCAGAAGTGACCTCAGCTATTAATGCAGGTGGCGATTCTTTCAACTGTTCGGTGTCCACCATAGTTTGTTCTGCTTATTCTCTCAACTCTTGACAGAATGTCTCGATAATTTCCTCCTCATCAAAAGATTCTTTAAAAACTTGCTCTTGGTCTTGAAGGCACATCACCCCCACGACAGTCTCTTGCAGCACATCAACGAGTTCGTCATCCTGATTGATAATGGGAAATTCGACTGCGGTCTCCACTCCCTCCTTGGGGCAGAGGAGTTCATGGATCTCATTATCATCCAAAAATAAGTTGGTGTCTTGAATTTCTGCTAGAAAGTTGCAGTCATCAGAATATTCAATCACTCTTGCATAAGTCGCAGATGTTCGTTCGGCTGGTATTCCGTCAGGCAGGGTCTCTACTCTGATTGTTTCATTGCCAGCAACAAAAGTGATTTCTCCCATCCCATAGTTCACTACTGCGTTTGAAGTCCGCAGGAATGGTCTTCCAAGTATGATTGGGGTAAGGAGTAATGGAGCGGGGGCGTCCATATCTAATACCACAAAATCAGCCGGGAACTGCTTTCCCTGAACCGTAACTATCACGTCCTCCAACAGGCCCCTAGGGCACATGACTGACTTGTCTGCAAACTGCAGAATCATCTTTATAGGCTTAAGCGGTCCTAGCATGAATTCTGCAAGCAGTGAGGCTGGCATCAGGTTGACGGAAGACCCGCTTCGAGAAGTGTTCGTTCAAATTCCTGGTTGAACATCTGACATCGCACAAGAGGTGCTCCCATATCTGGCTTTTTATCCGGGAGATTGATGATGGCATTAACAGTGGCCATTGTGAGGATATGCTTTTCGGACTTGCCACCCTTGCTTTTGGAGTTGTGAGGATGCGACCTGTACTTGGTTGTGCATGTCTCTTTCAATCCTTTCTTTACAGCTGGCATGTACTCAAGAGCTTTTATTAATGGCATATTCAACACCAAATTCTGGATGATTTCTATAATGGCAGGATCAGACAAAGCATTTTTCAAATTTTTCATTTTTTTGTGTTTTTTCATTGCTTCTGGAAAAGGAATCTTTACAACATCTTCTCCAATTTCATTCAAAATAGTGTCCATATTGTTGTGTATAGGTAGATGACAAAAAGGAATAGAATCATCTACAAGATGTGGACCAAAAATGGCAGGCTCGGCTTCAGGTGCTGGCGTTGGACTCGCTGCAGGTGCAAAATCCCTTGTGGCTGGCTCTAAGGCAGGTGCAGACGTCTCCAATGCTGGCCTATCTCCACCGAGGCTGCTGTTATCTTTTTGTGTTTTCTTGTTTTCTTCATTTTTTTGTGATTTTCTGAATGATGGTGATGCTCCCAAAATGCTGCTTGGCCCTGGTGTTGGCTGGACTGACGATTCCCCATCAGATGCAAGATGCTTTCCCTTCGCCATCGCTGATGGCTGGAGTGTCCTACCGCTCCTGAGAGTAATAGCATTAGATAAAAAATAATTTAATTCACCTGATTCGGGTTGGACACTGTCGGCTACCTGCTCCTTGCGTCGGAAGTTGTTCGGATTGGCTTCGACCTGGGCTGGTATGACGGTCTTGGCAGCCGTCAGGTCGTCGTTCTTCTGGGTCATCTCAGCAATGTTCTTCATTAATTGTTCAAGACAGGCCAGAGCTGGATTAACCGGCACAATCTTAGAAGAATCCCCCTGCTGGGGCCTAGAGTGCTGGTATGGCGGCTGAGATTGCGACTAGTAACCTTGAGAAAATTGATGAGGAGGAGGGTTGGAGGAATACTGTGAATTCTGTTGGTTGTATGGAGCAGCCGATTGATGATGGTACCCTTGGCCGCGATATCCGGACTGTTGAGGACCGTGCTGGTAATTTTGCCTCCAGGTGTTACCGTGAGATGGAAGCTGGTATTGGTAGGAAGGTTGGAAGGGTCTCCCACTCTGCTGCTGCTGGTGATAGGGCCTGTTGCCCATATTTTGACCCTGAGAATGTCCATGAGGACGGGTCAGCTGCGCTTCATTGTTCCATACACCATTGATCTCCTGAATCAGTGGGCAGAGGTGGAGAGAACTGCTCAGAGTAGACTGGCTGGGACTCAGGTTGATATACAACCATCTATGTCTGGGGCTGTGGGGGCTGCTCCAGAACCTGCACGTAATACACGTGCTGAATAGGTTGAAGCTGCGGTGGAGTCGGCTGAGGGTTCTGCTGCATTGTAGGCTCCTTCTTCTCAGCATTCGGCTCGGCAGAAGTAGACACAGCGTTGCACATGTTTGCATTCAATGCACGAATGAGCTGCTCCAGCTGTTGGGAAATCTGATCAAGCTTTTCCAGACCCTGGGTCCTCTTCTCAATGATAGATAATTTTTCGAGGTCCTGCGACCTCTTCTAAATGATGTCCACCTTAGACAGGTGGCTCCCAATGATGCTCAGGTTGGATCTCTCATCCTTGTCCTCGGTGTGAGAAGCCATGTTCACTGGCTTGCTAATGGCGGTGGGTACCTTCATGTATGATCTGGACGAGGATTGGGCGGCTTCTCCTTCAGCCATTTCCTCAAAGACGTTCCATACCACGTCCTCGTCCTTGTTGAAATGCGAACCGCCACAAGCGGCGTCTACAAGCTTTTGGCTCTCAAGTGATAGCCCCCCAAAGAAATGCTGCACGAGACTTGTCTTTGAAATTTCATGGTGGGGGCACTTCTCCTGCAGGTCCTTGAATCTTTCCCATGCTTCATGGATAGTCTTGTGAGGCTGCTGGCAGAAACTGGAGATACGGGCACGCATCTGATTCAGTCGCCCGAGAGGATAGAATTTATGGAGAAATGCAGACTTCAGCTCCTCCCAGGTCATGACGACCTTCCCAAGATGGTCGACCCAATATAGGGCCTTGTCTTGAAGGCTGAAGGGAAAGGCGGTCATCTTGACTACCCCCAGAGGAATTCCAGGGTAGTGAGCAGTGGCACAGATGCGGCTAAACTTCTTGAGAAAGATATATGATTCCTCAGTGGTATTCCCATGGAATGTGGGAAGCAGGGACAAAAATTGTGGTTTCAGCTCGAAGTGGGCATGCATAGTGGAATCTGAATCCACTCAGTGATGCGACCTGCCCTTGGGTTGTATGTTTCCTTTAGTGTAGGCTTCGACTGCGGTGGATCTGCTTCCGCTGCATCGAGTTCAGGTCCTCCCACCGAGAACTCATCTCTGACTTCTTCAAAATTAGGCTCTTGGTTCGGATCATCCTCCCTGCGGCCATCTCTTGCATCGGCCCTCCTCCTCAGATCGTTCAGCATATCTTGGAAGGCGATTTGGGCCAGGGCTTGATTAGTCAACTGCTGCTGGATGGCTTGAATGGAAGCCAACAGCTGACTGTTAACTTCGTTCTGCGTGGTGTACTGCCCTTCCCCCGGATTGACTTCAGGTTCAGGTGGGGGCTATGGTCCCTTTCCTCTTCCTCCTGCCATCTCAGAATGAACTTGAATTTCTGGCTCGTGATCGGGTGGAGGATCTGCATGACGGAGTAAACCCTGATCAGTATCTTCTTGAGCACCCGCTGTTGAGATGAATCTGGAATTAAGGTCATTCCCAGAATGTTGTGAACGGAGCATAGGATATTGACTGAAATCGATCTCCATCCACAAGGGGTTATTTCGGGGACAAGAGTAATCCTGGTTTATTTGAAGGGGAAGAGCTAATTCGGGTTGCGAGTCAATCCCGAACAATGGATTTGTTGGTGAAAGGCAAGTGTTGAAATACGAGAGAATAGGGGAGTCCAAGGAGACATTCGCAAGATCCGAACTAACTTCTTGGAGATCACCCCTCTTTATGGAAGATGTTGACGACATGGAATCGATGTGGGCGTCGGCGAGGTCCCGACTAAATCATCCGTGTGACGACATCTTAAGAAGGTCAAAAGGAGAAGATGATGGATGAAGAGCACGAGAGTAAACAAGAAATAAAAGGACTGTAAAACAGTAGAAGGCTCACAATGAGCAAGGGTCAAATAGAAGGAGAATAAAATTTGCGCAAAGGCGCGATATTTTTGATCTTGACCTAAATGCTAATAGCAATCAAACACAAAACAAGGGGATTCACCAACTCAACACGTGAAGCCGTGAAGGTTCGGCTTTTATCTTTGTAATTTTTAACTTGAATTCAGGAAGTTATCTTTTAACGAGTCCTTAGAGCGCTACGCCTATAGGAGAGAGAGTATTGTCGGAAAAGTATTCTCGTACTTGTCCTCCTCCTGTGTAACCTATAGCTTGTGCTTTTTAAGGTCATTGTAACCCTTCCTGGATCCCTACTCAGCCAAAGAAAAGAGGGAGGAAGCCGATAGGCGAAACCGATACTTCAGATCTAGCTCGCAACGGAATCACCCGTGAGCGTGCAAGATCCTACTCGGACGAAGACGGTGAGACAGACACACCCGCGAAGGTGTGGCCTATGCTTGGTACTTCGGACAAGGTCGATGCTCACACAATAGTGAGTCACCAGTGATGACCAAGTCCTACTCGCCTACGTACGATAGTAGCGCCAATACTTCGGTAATCCAAGTGATACACAAGGCAGCCACAAGCTGGGTTTTTGGCTCTAATCCTTACGAAGTACTCTGCTCACTTGGAAGGAAACCTTCCCATGCAACCTGAATACAAGTGAGGGTGTTACTCTCCCTAATCAATGAATTCGATTACCAGTTTTATTTTTGGCCAAGTTTTCTTAGCAGGCCCTTTTTAAATTTTTTTTGGTGTTATCGCTTCTTTTGAGTAGATTCAAACAAGCGCCTAACGTTTTTGTTTTTTCTTGATTCCTACTTGATCCAAAAACAGAGGGAGAAAATAGTCGGAAAAGCCGTGCAAGTCGGTACCAAGATGGAAATCTCACCTTTGTGCCTAAATGATGAATGCAAAGATAGAATGACTTACAATGCCTCCAACTCTCTCCATGCGGGATGCAAAGCAGAAATTTTTAAACCTAATCTAAATGTCAGTATGCAAGCGGAAATCGTCCTAAGCAGGCAATTGCTACGTGAAGAACCACAAGTCAATCACCAATCCTCAACCCTAGAGTCCGGTCTAGGCTCACCCCTCCTCCTCTCGACACATCGAGTTCAGGAGAAGCGCTTGGCGGGATGAGCTTGCGACGCGGCGGATCAAAGACTAATGATTAACTGTTTAATTAGACTAAGTCCAAATACAATCTATAGGTACATGCAATGGTTATTAGAGTGTTTGGACCTAATCTAATCGATCAAGCAAAAGCCTAAAAATCTAAGGGCTCAATCCACAAATGAAACGAAAAAGAAATCAAAATCGGAAAATGACAGTCGAGAAATGCGAAGAAAACCGCGGTGGGCCCCCAGGTGAACAAACACTTGGAAGTTAGGCCCGAAAGTCCTGAGTGTCCGAGGGTACATGTATTATTACAATTCAAATTACTCTCTCTCACAAAAATAAAAAAAATCTAACTATCTCTCTCTCTCAAGCTCTCCTACTCTCTCCTGCCGGCTAGGGTAGAATAGCCAGCTCCTCCTCCCAAGGCTGCACAGGATCCCCTAGGCGATCCTCCTCGGTCAGCGGTCCCTCGCAAGAAAACAAGAGAGGTGTTAGATAGTTCAAAACAAATTATGCACTAAAAACATATAATCAAAAATGGCTAAGTAGATAGAATACACAAATGTACTCTACAAGCCGATGCTCCCCGACAATGGCGCCATTTGAAAAATGAAAAAAGCGAGAGCCGCTAAATAGTGGTCTGACAAATCAGACTCACTGTCATTGGGGCGACTACTCAAGCCTTCTCGTTTGTCAACAATTAACCCACACAATTAATCAAACAATCAAGAGCAAGGATTAAAATTTATTATTCCCTACTAAAAATGTACAATGGCAAGCAAGTAAGGGTCGAACACAGGAAACAAAGGTGTAGAGTGTAGACAAAAAGTCAAAGTCTAGGTCTAATGAGCTACTCAGCCAATTTGGAACCTTTTTGTGGGTTTTTTATTTTATATTTTCTATTTCTTTTTATTATTTTTTTTATTTTGTATATTGATTTTTAATTTTCTGATTTTTTTATTTTCTTTTTATATTTTATATTTTTTGTTTTCTTTTTCAATATTGGAATATATAAACAATATAATAAAAGAGGTGCTAGGGTATATATAAAAATAAGCAAAATAGTCAAAAAATAAGAAAAAAAATATTTTTGGTCTTTTTATAATTTTTTACTGTTTTTGTGATTTTTGGGTATTTTTCAGAATATTTTTGATATTTTTAAAAGTCAAAATAAAGAAAACAGTGAATTAATGATCTGGCCGAAATTAAAATGGGAAGGGAAAATATCAAATAATATCAAAATTTTCCAAATTAATTTTGAAATAAAGGTAATAAAATAGGAAACATACAGAACCTGAGTTTGCATTTTTTTGGAGTATTCTAGAGTTTTTTAGATTTTTCTGAAGTTTTGAAGTATTTTCTAATTTTTAAGGTTTTGGTTGTGAGTTTTTTAGTGATTTTTGGACTAACACTAGAATACAATAAAATAGACAGTAGGTATTTTTTTTGGAATTTTTTAATTGTTTTAATTTTTTTTGGTATTTTCTAAACTAAACAGTAGCTAAAATGCATGTTTTTTATTTTTAATAAATATTAAAATTCAACAAAAATGCAAACTAAAAATATGGCGTGGAAGTGCAAGTTAACAAGATCCTATGTGATTTTTTTTGGTAATTTTTGGCATTAAAATGATGCATGAAATAAATCAGACAAACACCCAAAAATAATCAGCCTAGCAGGGGTATAAGTGCAAATATCAAAACATCCAGGGGTACAGTAGCAATTTTCACGCAAAATATTACACTGTAATTGCATTTAATGGACTAAAGCTAAATCACAAAACCCGCAAGGGTATGCTTACAAAATGTCCACCAGGGCGCGTGACTAGCACGCGCCTGGGAAGGACCTAGGTGTTATTTTCACAATGTCCGAGGGTTCACATGCAAAAATGCCAAGAAAACACGTGAGGAATCACGTGCTCCACTGGCAGGGGTTTAAGTGCAATAATACAAAATACCAGGGGCAAAGATGCAAAAATTACAAAAATTAAAGACGGCTAATGAATATTTATAGATTAATTGATAAATAAACAAAAACGAGGGGGCTGAAGCACAAAATACCCCTGCAGAAGTGATCGGGCGGCTGATGGTTCAGAGTTGCCACGTGTCACGATCCTGACGGTCCTCTTCTGCTCACGATCGAACGGCGCTCCTCTATTCACTTAAGCCACGTGTCAGCTCTGTGGAGCCCGATGACGGTTCGACGCGAACGGTGTAGATTAGACGCCCTAGGATGATCTAGCGGTTGATACGAGGGCTGATCTGACGGCAGCTGCACCTCAGGAAGATCGGGGGAGATCCAACGGTTGCGGATGGGGCTGGATGAACACGCAAAGAACAGGGCGCTGGCGAGGTTTGGATTGTTGATGCGGGCGTCTCCGGCGACCAATACCTCCCCCGATGGTCTCCGTAGCCTCCTGGAAGGTTCCTCTGACGTCTGGAAGCTTCAAAATGCCCAGGCGAAGGCTAGGGTCCTCCCGCTGCGAAGGCGAAGCTTGGTGGTTCCAAGATTCCTCCGGCGAGGCACAAAATCCCCCCAGACGTGTGGTTGGCTTTCAGACCTGCAAGGAAAATGGTGAAGAAGTCGGGGGCAAAATGCCCCGACTTCATGGAGTATTTCACTGGGGCGTACAGCGACGTGAAAAGGTGACGTCGGCTGGCGACACTCGATGTCGGCCGAGACTGAATCTAAGTGGTCTGATGATGATTAGACGATGGATCGTAACGAGGCAAATGCAAAGGAGGGTTTTAACCACTTAGACACTAGGTAACAGTAGAGAAAAAGGGGGAGAAGGGCCTCACCAAGGTGCGCACGAAGGGGTCTCCGGCGAGAACTCCGGCGAGGGGATCGGACTCAATTCAACGCCGCCTTGATCCAACAAGAAGCCCGACGAGCTCCTGCTGTCATCAGGAGTAACTTCAAGGGCTTAGGTTAGGGTTTTGGTGGTGGAAGAGTGATCAAAAAAGAGACGGAAGTCGGGGGGCACATTTGAAGGTTTGACTGCCTGCCCGACCAGCTCCAAAGAACGAGGTGCGCTGCTCGCATCGATGCTCCACAGCCCGAGGAAAGATATGGGCGAGCATCCTCCACCAACGACGGACAAAAGTCAAGAAGACTTTGACACGAAACGAGGAGCGAACAACCCTCGAAAAAATCAAGAAAACAGACCAAAAGCCATTCTGACATGGCTACAGGGGGGAGGTCAGACAGTTGACCAGAGGTCAACTGTCAGACCAACCTGGTTGGTCCACGTGGACCAACTAGGAAAAACCGCTTGTAAAAATCAATTAAAAATATTAAATGAATTATTTAGCTTTAGGTTATTAAATAAAAAATACTTATTATTTTATGTAGTATTTTATTCTGATTTTTAATTATTTTTAATAGGTATATTTTTACAAGTTCGCTTTTATCCCCTTTATAGGTATAATGTATATATATTTTACTCTTTTATTTTTATTTTGTGTATTTAATTTTATTATTTTTATTTAGTATTTTATAAAATCATAAAATACTTTTATACACACAAATATATTTTTATTTTATTTTTCTGATGTATTTAATACTTTTAATAAAATATAAGTATGTATTATACAGGTATAAGTATAGGTAGTATACTTATGTATGATATATACATGTATTTTATTTTAGGTTTTATTTGAATTTTTCTTCTGATTTTAATATACAAATATATTATAAATAATATCTACACAATTAAAAAAATATAAAGATGCAAAAATAATGAATAAATAATAAATTGATTATTTTAATCTGTATAAGTATACAATGTGGGTCCAAAAATCAACTTTCAAACCGTAGCTCCGCCAAATGCGAAACTATCGCCATTAAATAGCTTATTTTATTCTATATACAGTTAAAGGTGAGTTTGCTGCATTTGGAGTTTTCATTTGTGAGATATGGGTCTGGGAAGTTAGGATTCTGGATTTTTATTTAGACCATAACTTTTTATCTGTACATTATTTTTGAGTGAAACAAATTTTGTCTTTTTGTTTATTTAATTATCTACAACTTTCATGTACAAAGTTTCTTTATTTGATGTATCAAAAGTGGAACCAAAAATAGATCCCAAAATGAAAAAAATAGGTATTTTGAATGTATTTTGACCCTTATCTCCCCCTACATTATTCCTTGTCGACCTACTCATCGAGATGCCTAGGTCTCGAGGTTTCGGGTCATAAAATATTTACAATATTTTATTCTTTTTCTTTTCTTTTCTTTATTCTATAATTTGGCTTTAAAAACTGCATTTTATACAATATTTACACACATATACATGAATGCTAAAATGCATGAATTAGCTCTATTTACACGCATTTACTATGATTTTTAAGGCCAAAATGATAGAATAAAGATGATGAAACGTAGATTCATCAGCTACACTGGTCACGGTCCATTCTCTTCTTTTCCCCTCTTCTTGAGCTGGTTGTACTTAAACTTAGAAGGAAATACCCCGCTCCTCGAGGAAAGAGTTGCTAGATAGGGGGATTAGAGTTACCTTATTGAGGGAAGATGTTTCTTTGCCATTTCTGAGGTAGGAAGCTATATATCACTCACATAGTACAAGGAAAGATTCATAGTCATTAGAGTTTGCGTTTGTTGACTTGTTCTAACCTGGTTATTAAGGAGTCCTGACCGTAGAACTATAGAACATGGAGGTTGTTGCGTCTTAAACCTATTTCCCAATCAGGTTCTGCTAAGCTAATAATACAAAGGTCTGATTGAGCTCCATACTCCAATTTAATGAAGAAAATTTTAATAATCAACTTTGGTACTTTTTCTTTTCTTCTTGTTTTCAATTCTTTTTCAAATAAGTGTTTGATAAGGGACTAGCAAAGGTAAAGTATAGGGGATGATGAATCTACGATTCTCATTCTTTATCCTTTCATTTTAGCTTTAGCTTTTAGCAAAACTACATGTAATTATATGTAAATACAATAATTTATCATTATACATGCATGTGTTAATATTGCATAATTGGCACTTATTGTCTAAAAATGAATAAAGAGAAAAGAAAAAGAAAGATGTATTTAGAATAAATGCAGATTAACCCAAATCCCAAAGAGAAGGTCATGTCTAGACCTGATCAATAAGAAATAAGTAGAGAGAGATAGGATACACTGTATATTTCACATAACACCTATACATGTACAAATAATTATTCATTACATTGTGTGGATACCATATTATTTTCAAACATGTGTATATAGCCCTAATAATGAAATAAAAATAAAATAAAAATCAGAAACACAAAATAAAAATAAAAATAAAATCCAAAGTTCATTGTACAAAGGTAACATATATATATAATACATATAATATTTATTTATTTAATACCCTTAATTAATTTATAAAAATTAAATAAAAATCATTTTATACCCCTCAATTATTTTGTAAATAAATAAAATATAAAATAAAACTTATTTCTGTAAACATAATAAAATAAAAATACCTATATATACATAGTCATATTATACTTGTATATAACACACCATACTATATATGCCCTATCTATATTTTTTATAAAAATAACTAAAAATCATTGAAAAATAGTTTGAAAAATAATGAACATTTTTCATTTAAAAATCATTTGTTATTTTATACTCATTATTCCTTCAATTTCTATCCCAGAATTTTCTGATTCGTCCACGTCAGAAGGATGACCTCGGTCAACCTTCTCCCCTAGCTGACCCGACCTGACAAGTCCTTCGTCAGACCCGATTTCTCCGAATTATCCTGACCGGCTCCGACCATCAAAACCCTCGATTTTTTATCTGGAGATTCTCCTAGGATCCGTGATCCTCGCAGATTTCGCAATGGCCTCTGATCTTTCTAGACCCTCGAGCATCCCTATAAGTAGCCTCTTCCGCCTCCAAAGCTCGTCAGCTTGTCCCTTACGCCACCATTTCTCCACGAATACCTCTAGCAGGGTGACAACCTCCTGCATGTCCCTTTTAGAGCTCATTTGGATGCTTGGTTGATCAACGCTCACTACGTGGTCGAACTTCTCCGTCGCGTCGAGCCTCTTCCGCCTTTCACACTGGAATCGAGGCAAGGACCCCGCCTTCACCTTCGCATGACTTCGTTGATCATCAGAGACCACCCATGTACCCTCGTTTACACTCCATCTCGTCTGTCCATTTCGATTTGATTCATTTTCACTACCCCGCTTGTTCATCTGCTCTGACCACCAGGTCTGGAGCTCCGTCACGCACCTTCACCCACACAGATCGACTCCCCGACTCATCCTCCATCTCCTTATGCATCATGATCACTCTGACTCATCTCACCAAAGCAAGATTAGGAACGACCTCTTCCCCCACTTTCACTGGAGGCCCTTTAGCATCCCCCTTCCGCTTCCTGTCATTTTCAACCAAAATAAACTTTGTTTTAATCTCAATATTCGAGTCGGGAGTACCTTGTAGGTTCAAGATGCGCGAGGAAGACCATTTAGAGACCCAATTTCTTAGGAAGAGCAGCTGCAGGCGGAGCACCACCATCTCTCTCATCCAACCGTCCACTACCACATCAGCACTGCCCATTCGATGCGGAGCACTTCCACGACGGTGTTGGGTCCTTCAGTCTCTTCATCGGAGCAGTGGATTTCCCTCCATGCTGGTTGAAGTTTGCCCGAGCACAGTTCATCCAGCATCCTTTATCACTGTCGGATCACCCATTTCCTACCAGATTCGATCTGAGTTGTTATCTCATGTCTAAATAATAACAGTCGGATCTTGTCCGTAGTATATCTGAGCCACACGTCATCGCCATCTTTGTTAGCCAACAGATCCGTACTAGCATAACATATCAGAGTCGCACGTCCATGACAGCATCAAAGCCGTAAGATTCTTTTATAGGGGATTATAAGAGCCGTTAGAGCCCTTCACGCGCCAATCACGTGCCTGTAAGGGTATACTTCATCTTTTACCATGTCGTTTATTTTATTTCACTTCAATCCAGAGAATAAAATGTGTAGTTAAGAATATTTGCAGTTTGGACCCTCTACTTTTTGTATTTGCACTTTAGTCTAGTCAAGTCTAAGTCGTGTGCGTCCGCATGCTTATTTTGGGTTATTTGCATATAGTACCTTGATGAATACCCATTCATCACTCTTTATTCTTATATTTTAGCTACAAAAACCTTTGCAAATGCATGTAGATATGTGTAAATAGGAAAAATTACCAAAATCATGCATTGTGTAAAATTCTATAATTAGCATGTTTTTGTGCAAAAATAAAAGAATAAAGATTAAAAAGAAAAAGAGGGAGATATTTAGAATAAATATTGAGCAACCTAACCCAAGGGAGGGCTCAGCATGGGCCTGACCGCATAAAAGCCACAGTAGAGGGAGATAGGGGCTCATGTGTAAATATTTATGTAAATAAAATAAAGGTATTTTCCTCACCCAAAAATATACTTGTATATACTTGTATATATTTATAAAAATATAAAAACAAAACAAAAAGTTAAAAACCCAAAAAGAATTAAAACACCCTTTCACCATGTACATAAGCCATATCTAGGTATTTATTTAACCTTGTAAATAAATAAAATTAGTTTCCAAACTTTTTGTAAATATTCTTTGTTATATATTGTAAATAAATAAAATAAAAACAATTAAAAACAAAAACAAAATAAAAACAGAAAAATTAAAAATACAAAATATATTGTACATATACCATGTATATAGATGTATATATATATTTATTTTACCTCTGTTTATAAATAATAAAAATAAAATAAAAATACCTTTTTATTCCTTGTTTTATACTATAAATAAATAAAATATAAAATAGGAATAAAATTGTACAAAAATAATAATTAAAAATCAAAAATCAAAAGCCTACATATTGTATATATACCTATATATAGCTATATAATGTAAATACTTTATTTTTATTTCCAAAAATTAATTAAAAATCACCAAAAAATAGAAAAAAAATAAAATAAAAATATTTCATATTTTGAGTTTTTGCAGATTCGGCCCCTAGCTATGTTTATTTGTCATCTCAAAATCCGGCCACGTGGCCTTCACCCATTGGCCCTGGGGGATGTTGACCGCCCGATCAACTCCCCCCCCCCCCCCCAGGACCACTTCCCACGGGTCTGCTGTGCCCGACCCATCTTCTCGGATTTTTCCCATGCAGACCCGACTCCTTTTTGCCCAAACCCCGGGTCCGGATTGCTCACGTCATACCCGAGAACCTCGCCGGAGCCTTCGCCTCGGGATCCGCGCGCTAAATCGCCCTACCCGCGCCCTTCTTCCCGGACCTGCCAGCAAAATTAAGCTTTGCTCCGCCACCCTAATTCTCCATCTTTGGCCATTCGCCCCCTTCCCTGTGAGCTCCAGTGTGACCGCAAGGGTGACAGCAAGCGATTCCATCTGTTGCAGCGAGGCGAGGAGGTCACTGATCCGGCGACGTACCCGCCGCAGCTCCGCCACCTGAGCGAGCTCCGAGCCTCGGGCTGAGACGTCCCTTGAGGCCAAGACCGGGAGCTTCCCCAGCTCCAGCACAGTCTCATCGATCATCCAGGTAGTCCCTTAGCTCCGCCTTTTCGTTCGATTTCAGCTTTGCCCCAATTCGTCCCGCCGTTCTCCGCCGATTCCGATCACGTCCGACCACCGTTCGACCATCAGGCTTCGCAATAGCCTCTGCCTTCCTCCCGCGCACCTTCTCCATACCTCCATCCAACCCAGCTCGCACAGGAGCTGGGGTTCGAGCTCCCCCCGTCCCCACCTCGCCGGAGCTCGCCCATTCCGACCCACCGCTCACAGTCACCCCGCCTAACTGGGTCGAGGCACTTTGCCCTCGACCCGCGATTCTGCTGGAGTGTTTTGCAGGGTCATCCGAGTCCATCTGAGGGCTCGGACCGTTTGGACCAGCAGCTGGGTCTCCGCCGACCTCGCCTGAGCTCCTCGGAGCTCCGCCGAGCCATCGGAGGCCACTAGTCGACGCGGGAGCCTACAGAGCTTCTTCTCCGATCTTCAGAGGCCCGCGCGGAGGCCGGGAGCGCGCACAGCAGGCCGGTGAAGGTCGACGTCCATCAGTTCTTCCATGACCTCCAGATACCGTCAGATCGACCTCGACGCTCCAGATCCCATTACGTCCATCCGTTCGTGGAGCTACAGCCACCGCCAGATCTTCGAGGATCAATCTGGACCGTCCGAGGCTCGAGGGCTAGCCATCCGCGCCTGATACGTCCGATGGACCACGTGGACTAGCCCCAGCCGTTGGATCACCCCCAGGAGAGCAGCGTTGGACCCCCAGTCGTCCTGGACCGCTCGATCAGACGCGTGGCGTCCATCTAGCCGCTCGAGTAATCAAGGGTAATTTACCCTTAGGCCCTGCCTTATCTTTTATTTCGTTTTAGTCCTGTAAATATTTTAGTCAGTTGTTTAGTTTTAGGGTAATTTGCATGTTGGACCTCGTGCTTTAGATATTTGCACTTATACCCCTGCCTATTGTGAGCCACGTGCTTCGTCACGTGTTTTGTTGGTGTATTTGCAATTTACGCCCTTGTAGTTCTGGATGTTTATGAATGAATGAAAGGTTTTAATTAATTGCATTTATGCCCCTGTGCGTGGTTGTTTTATGCATGTGTGTTATATTTTGGGTCATTTGCAACCGAGCCCCCTGGACTTTTGGTACGTGTTACCAATAAGTCCTTGGGACTTATTTTCGTTACATCTAGGTCCCTGAGTGCCCCAGGCATGCGCTTGGCGCGTGATTTGCTGGGTATTTTGCACCTGGACCCCCAGAACTTTGGGTATTTGCATTCTAGTCCCTACGCACAGTACCCTTTTGTTATTTTTGAATAAAATATCAAATCACCTCCAAATTCGATGAAAATTTGACACATGGCTCCAGCCATGGTGTAGGATTTTTGTGAATTTTTGAGGACATTTTTTATTGTGTTTGCTATTTTTAAAAATTCAAAAACCTTAGTTTTTTCTACTGTCTAGATTGAAAAATCACAAAAAATATAAAAACTCCCCTAAAAATTCTATAAATATTAGTTACTGTTTAGCTTAGTTTGTTTGATTTTCTAGCCAATTTTGGCTATTTTTCATTATTTAAAAACCCAAAAACTTAAAAACACTCAAAAACCCATAAAAATTCTAATAAATTAATTAAAAACCCAAAAATAATAAACTTGGTACCCAAATTTTCTTTGTTTTCTCTACCTTACAGGAAAATTACCTCCAGGCCCTTTTGAGGCCCTTAGATATTTTATCTAGGGACTTTTGGCCTGGCTGGACAGTGTCCCTTTGCTTTTAGCACTGTTTGATTTTTAGAAAATAAAATAAACATCAGAAAATTATCAAAAATTCAACAAAAACATAAAAAATATAAAACACATAAAAATATTTTTATTTTGATTTTTGGTTGAATTTTGATGCATTAAATAATTTGATAAAGTGTGATTGTTTTTGTTTTTCTTATTTTCTTTACATATTAAAAATCCAAAAAAATATAAAAATAATTAAAAACCACTAAAAATATTTTGTCTTTTATTTTATTTTGTTTTTACTACTTCGTAGGCCTTTGGCCAATCCGTGCTCCTCGAGTTCGACCCTGGGTGCTATACCAGGTTAAATACATAGCAGGACCGCTTTTCGTGCTTGATTGATTTTATTTGTTTCGAGTGGTTCGATTTTTCTTGATCGACCTAGTCTGAGTGATTGAGGTCACAACGACTATTTCTGTACCTTTACCTTAGTCACTTAGACGGGCATCAGAATGGCGTCGTTGCCGGGGAGCACGGCTTAGTAGTTTTTCTTATTTTCTTTTCGAGTATTTTCGCGGCTTTTCGCGGCTCTTTCAGAGCTCGCGGCTCTTCGCAGCTTTTTGTCTATATTCTATTTTCACTTTATTTTTCTTTATTTTCTTTTTCTTTTATTTTTGTTTTTGTTTTCTTTTGTGTGTTTATTTTATTTTGCATTTTTGCATATATATACCCTTATTTTTCATTTCCTTTTATTTTTCTTTTATTATTATCTGATTATTGGTTCTGACCACTCTGTTTTCTCTTGCGAGGGCCCGAGGACCGAGGCGGCTACTCTCGAGAAGCCGAAGAAACCGCGGGATTCGGAGGCGGCTCTTTTCTTCACGGAGCCGTAGGAGAGAGTGAGAGAGAGTTGAGTGGGTGAGGATTAGAGTAGACTTTCATTTTTATTCATTATTATTGTAATAATACAGGGACTTGGACAGTTGTGGACTTGCCGTAGCGGGTCTGTTTCGCCGAGCACCGGTGTGCTCGGGGGACCCTTAGGACTTGCGCGGTTTTTCGCGGCTTTTCGCGGTTTTCTTTTCTTTTTCTTTCTGCCTTTTCCGGTGTTTACGCGGTTTTTGCTCGAGCACCTAGACTTAGGATTTTCTGGTGAATGTGCCGTAATTAGTAGGATCCACACACCCAACTGCTTATCTGTTCCCATAGATCATTAATTGGACCTACTTAAAAATCACTAATAAAAATAACCGACTCATTTGCCTTCGTAGCCTACGTGCCGCAGCCCGTCCTGTAAAGCGCTTACTCCTACCCCTGATTTATCGGACAGAGGAGGGACGGGCCAAGACCGGACTCTTTGGCTTGGAGGTCGGTGACCGGTTAGACGGTTCTTCGCTAGAAATTGCTCGCCTAGGACTCGACTTTCCCGTTGCATCATATAGGTAGTTTTCTTTCTGTCTTTACTTTCATGCGCGGATCATATTGCATGTAAAGTGCTGAAGGCAAGGTACGCATTTCTTACTCAGCATGCATCATTGATTTATCGTGCATCGGCTTTTTCGTCTTCTCCCCCCTGTTTTGGACTGAATAACCAGGAGAACCGAAAAATTCGTTAGGCGTTTCTTTTTATCGAAAAATATCTAAAAACAAAAACAATAAAATCGGGACTGCTAATCATACTTGACCTAAAAGACACCTCACTAAAAATCTGTCTTGGGGAGAGTAACCCCCTCCTTGTCTAGTTTGGATGAGCGAGAGAGTGATCCACACATTAGGATAGAGCCTCCGATCTTTTCTTGACTGATTACCGGCTTTCAGTACGGGACAGTCGGTTGAGAAAGATCTGGACACCTATTGACCTCACGTAATCGCTCTGATAGACTGGATGATCACCTAAAATAAAATTGACTAGATAATTGACCGATCCCTTCGGTCTTCAGCTCTGTGTGCGTAGGTGAATTGGGGGTTTGCTTATTCATCTTGTTTGATTGCCAGATCCCTTCGATCTTTTCTCATCACCCTCCCTCACCTCCCTTCATTTCTTCTTCGTCTTTATCCCTGGATGATGGATCCCCCTCACTTCGAGCTGACTCTTACGGCTTTTTCTCCATCCTCTGACCATCACTCCAGACCACCTTCCAGGGAGGTCGGATCTCCGACCAACCTCCCGCTCCCTCCCTCCCTTTCATCTCATTACTCTGGGCATGCTGTGTTAGACGTCCGAGGATATCAGATAGAGCAGATGCGAGACCCGGACGATGTTGTTGCTGAGTTGAGAGTGTACTCCATTGGCGACCAGAGAGAGCAGTGGAGACTAGCAGACAGATCCTTTTCCAGATTAAAGGAGGAGCAGATAGCACATGGAGCTCAGTCAGCTTCTACACTAGGTCCATTCATCTTGGATTTGGACTACATTCAGCGACTGCCGACATTTTCAGGAGAGGCGCACGAGGAGCCTTATCTTCACCTGTCAGCTTTCGAGGAGTTTTGCAGAGCACAGAGATATTCAGACGTCACTGCGGAGGAGCTGATGAGCAGGACCTTCCCATTCACGCTTCACGACAGAGCCATGAGATGGCACCGACGATTGGGGAAGACATTTGAAACGTGGGGAGAGCTACGCCGAGAGTTTCTACAGAGATACTTCCCTCCACGTAGAGCAGAGTTTATGCGGTCTTTGATCATGGACTTTTCAGTTGACCCCCAGGAGCCATTGCACGAGGCATGGTCGAGGTTGCTTGACCTCTTGAGGAGATTCCCTGAGCACGGACTTTCACTTACAGATTTGATCGAGATCTCCATGCGGGGGATGACCGCGGAGCAGATAGCACTGGTGATGACCACATGTGGCGGTTCACACCGCAGTTCCGACATTCACTTTCTGGATACCATCTCCAGGCTACTTTCACATAGTTCTTCTACACGAAATGCCTTGGTCGGGACAACACATGCGGACGATGCAGTACCAGTGCGGTGTGTCACTTTACATGGTGAGTCAGCTTCTACACACCAGCCGGAGGACATGGAGCTGACAGCACCACGGACAGAGGAGATGACTTCCTTAGCAGAGGTTCGGACCCAGAGTCTACTTGAGTTCCCGTTGGTTTCCCAACTGGAATTCGAGTCAGTCCCAGAGTTCTCAGTTGACGAGTCTTGGATATCAGATCTTCTGATACTCCAGGAGCCGGAGGAGCCCCAGCTTTTGCAGCCATTGACTCAGCTACTTCAGTTTCCAGTCCCGGAGGAGTCAGTTTCCTTCCTGCAGAGACACTTCTCGGATGCAGACAGTCACCAGGACTCAGCCCAGCAGCCACAGCTTGAGGAGGGACACCACTTTGAGAGTACAGACACTGAGAGTCCCATCTTCGAGCCTTTTGTCCTCCACTTTATTGAGATAGATACATTTCCTGAGGACCAGTTGGCAGCCAGCATAGCCGCAGAGCGAGGATCAGCTGCAGACACTTTGCCAGCTACCGCGGTGTTGACTAGTACCTTCTCCTGCTTCCAGATTGCCGAGACTTACACTTCAGATGATGATGCAGCCTGGTGCACTGAGTGGATACTTGATAGCAGCGCAGATGCCCATCTAGATACTGATCCTCCTCTAGTCACTTCGGATCTTGCATCTCTCCCCGAGGGTTATCTGCGGGAGGATGCCGCACTCGATGAGTACTCGGTTTCACCTGCTGAGAGTGTTTCCGATCTGGCGGAACACGGAACCGAGTCTTTAGATCATTCTGCTTCTGAGTCTTCTCACCTCGACGACCCTCGCGAGGATGAGCCCATTCTTGAGATATTCGATGATTTGCCTGATCTTTTTCTTCTCTATTCATTGAATATCAGTCTGCTTAGAGAGTCTCCTAATCTTGATTGCCCACACCTGCTTGAGACACTGATTGACGTGGAGGATTCTATTACTGATCCATCCTTCTCCACGTTTGATTTCATCGGCTCCATACTCTCACTCCAGTCTGATCTAGAGCCGAGGATTTCTTTTGTGCTACCAGATCCCGATCACTTCTTTCCATATCACTGGCCGGTAGCAGACACCCGCCTAATTGTATACATGGGTGTCTTACTTTACACTGTTGAGTTCGTCGTTGTTCTAACACCGAAACTGCGACGACAGTACGGCATTCGCCTTACCGATGCCATCCTGAACCTTGATACTGCATTATCCTAGCCTTTGCGCCCAGCTAGGGGCGTAAAATCTAGCGCTTGTTGAGAGGCACCTCAACATTGTACTCTTTTGTATATACATGTTTCGTCTTATGTTGATCCTTCTTTCTTCCGTTCTTGTTTTCACCCCAGGTCTCGCTTAGGATTATCTTTGCTATACTTAGGATATTGCTCATCCTAAGTATAGGGGGTGACAACACCGGGTTGTTCTTCGTTCTGTTCCATCACTTCTGTCGTTTCCTATACTTAAGGTTCTTCACCTTAAGTATAGGGGGAGTGATGACCCTCCATCTTGTATATAGTCGTGATTTTCTTCGTGTCTTGCTACCCCTGTTTTGCTGCCTATACTTAGGGATATTTCACCCTAAGTATGGGGGGGTAGACTCTGTACATTCTGCACTCAGGTTTTCCCTTAGTATACAGCCTGCTATACTTAGGATTATTCAATCCTAAGTATAGGGAGAAGACCCGAGATCCTCTGCAGTTTTCTATTTTATTCTTCCTCTTTGTATATATAGCCTTTCTTTTCACTTTCCTATACCTAGCACGAGTTATGTCTTCTCCATCGCTCTTGACTCTGAGGACATCGTTCGAGCTAAGTATAGGGGGGTGTGTATATATTTCATATATACTTTAGCCATAACTTGTACTTTGTGTGAGTGTGTTAATAAATAAAATGGCTAAAAACCACAAAAATTAAAAAAAAAATTCATGTACATAAACTTCTTTTATTTGCACATACATAGCTAGTGTACAAATTATTTTTGTAAAAATGATTTCAAAAATCTTTTGTGTAAAGCTTGTGTAAATATTTTTGTATCAAAATTATGTATATAGTACAAATTTTTTCCAAAATGTTTTAAAAATCAAAAGTTTGCAAAAATCGTGTGTAAATGTGTGTAAATATCTTTTTGCAAAACTTGCACTTCATGCATCATTCATTCATGATTTCAAAACATTTTTCAAAAATTTTGCATGATTGTAAAACCTTGTGTAAATAAGCATCTTTTTGTACATATGTATATAGTTTTTCTGGATGATAGTTGACATTTAAACTAGCCTGGAATCAAATTGAGAAATGGAGCTTGATTAAGATCTTAATCCACCTAACTTCTAAGAGGAACCTTATAGGGCTTAGGTTTAAGGCTTTTCAGGTCCATGGTGACTTAATTCTTTGAGTCCACTAGGCTATGATCACATGTCATCTCAATGAGCCTAAGTAGAGCACTTAACAACAACACATGACTCATATAGATTATGGCTTTACTTGGACACCAGCACTATGCACCGAGCTCTCTACGGATGAGGTGGTAAGGAGGCAATCTTCCTTGACTTGGGGTAGCATATGAGGGTAGTACTTCTAGGCGGAACCTCTCTTCTTCTTGTAGTGAAGGAAGTGCGTCTCAACTTGGTCTGGTTGCCATGAGGTCTAACGACGGGAGTTGTGGGTTGCAATAAAGCTTCAAAAGAGGGATAGTCTACTGGCTCAAGAGGAAAAACTCCTTGTATATATATGCTGCACATGTATATGTTGTACAGATGCACTTGAAAAAAAAATGTGCAAAAAGAAAAGAACTCCAAAAAAGTGGTGGGTCTGATAGAAAATGATAATCCCACCGGAATATGTATATAGAGTGCAATAAGCAAAGCTTGGTTTCATGATCCACCTGTTGTAGCTTGCAGCAGGGAGACTTGGCTACACTGGTCAAGCTCCCAAGGGTACTTGGCTACACTGGCCTTGACCCATTCTCTTCTTCCCCTTCTTCTTGAGCCGGTTGAACTTGAACTTAGAAGGGAATACCCCGCTCCTCGAGGAAAGAGTGGCCAGATTGAGGTCATAGAGTTACCTTGTTGGGGAGGGTTGTCAAGTTGCCATTTCTGAGGTGGAGAGCTTAGACTTCACATTCACAGGACAAGAAAAGATTCATGGTCTTCAGGGTTTGTGATTGATGACTTGTTCTGATCAGGAGCATTGAGGAGTCTTGGTTATAGATTAGTGGAACTTAGAGGCTGTTGAGTTTTAAGCCTAAGTCTAAATAGGGTTCCGACACATTAATAATCCAAAGATCTGATCGAGCTCCATACCCCAATTTAATGAAGGCAAGTTTAATAATCAACCTTGATCCATGTACATCCTCTTTTTCTTTTTCTTTATTTCTTTTTCACTTCTTTTTCAAATAAGTGTTTGCTAAGGGATTAGCAAAGTTAAGTATAGGGGGGTGATGAATACCCATTCATCACTCTTTATTCTTATATTTTAGCTACAAAAACCTTTGCAAATGCATGTAGATATGTGTAAATAGGAAAAATTACCAAAAGCATGCATTGTGTAAAATTCTATAATTAGCATGTTTTTGTGCAAAAATAAAAGAATAAAGATTAAAAAGAAAAAGAGGGAGATATTTAGAATAAATATTGAGCAACCTAACCCAAGGGAGGGCTCAGCATGGGCCTGACCGCATAAAAGCCACAGTAGAGGGAGATAGGGGCTCATGTGTAAATATTTATGTAAATAAAATAAAGGTATTTTCCTCACCCAAAAATATACTTGTATATACTTGTATATATTTATAAAAATATAAAAACAAAACAAAAAGTTAAAAACCCAAAAAGAATTAAAACACCCTTTCACCATGTACATAAGCCATATCTAGGTATTTATTTAACCTTGTAAATAAATAAAATTAGTTTCCAAACTTTTTGTAAATATTATTTGTTATATATTGTAAATAAATAAAAAAAACAATTAAAAACAAAAACAAAATAAAAACAGAAAAATTAAAAATACAAAATATATTGTACATATACCATGTATATATATATGTATATATTTATTTATTTTACCTCTGTTTATAAATAATAAAAATAAAATAAAAATACCTTTTTATTCCTTGTTTTATACTATAAATAAATAAAATATAAAATAGGAATAAAATTGTACAAAAATAATAATTAAAAATCAAAAATCAAAAGCCTACATATTGTATATATACCTAAACATAGCTATATAATGTATATACCTTATTTTTATTTCCAAAAATTAATTAAAAATCACCAAAAAATAGAAAAAAATAAAATAAAAATATTTCATATTTTGAGTTTTTGCAGATTCGGCCCCTAGCTATGTTTATTTGTCATCTCAAAATCCGGCCACGTGGCCTTCACCCATTGGCCCTGGGGGATGTTGACCGCCCGGTCAACTCGCCCCCCCCCCCCCCCCAGGACCACTTCCCACGGGTCTGCTGCGCCCGACCCATCTTCTTGGATTTTTCCCATGCAGACCCGACTCCTTTTTGCCCAAACCCCGGGTCCGGATTGCTCACGTCATACCCGAGAACCTCGCCGGAGCCTTCGCCTCGAGATCCGCGCGCTAAATCGCCCTACCCGCGCCCTTCTTCCCGGACCCGCCAGCATACTTAAGCTTTGCTCCACCACCCTAATTCTCCATCTTTGGCCATTTGCCCCCTTCCATGTGAGCTCCAGTGTGACCGCAAGGGTGACAGCAAGCGATTCCATCTGTTGCAGCGAGGCGAGGAGGAGGAGCTCACTGATCCGGCGACGTACCCGTCGCAGCTCCGCCACCTGAGCGAGCTCCGAGCCTCGGGCCGAGACGTCCCTTGAGGCCAAGACCGGGAGCTTCCCCAGCTCCAGCACAGTCTCATCGATCATCCAGGTAGTCCCTTAGCTCCGCCTTTTCGTTCGATTTCAGCTTTGCCTCAATTCGTCCTGCCGTTCTCCGCCGATTCCGATCACGTCCGACCACAGTTCGACCATCAGGCTTCGCCATAGCCTCCGCCTTCCTCTCGCGCACCTTCTCCATACCTCCGTCCAACCCAGCTCGCACAGGAGCTGGGGTTCGAGCTCCCCCCGTCCCTACCTCGCCGGAGCTCGCCCATTCCGACCCACCGCTCACAGTCACCCCGCCTAACTGGGTCGAGGCACTTTGCCCTCGACCCGCGATTCTGCTGGAGTGTTTTGCAGGGTCATCCGAGTCCATCTGAGGGCTCGAACCGTTTGGACCAGCAGCTGGGTCTCCGCCGACCTCGCCTGAGCTCCTCGGAGCTCCGTCGAGCCATCGGAGGCCACTAGTCGACGCGGGAGCCTACAGAGCTTCTTCTCCGATCTTCAGAGGCCCGCGCGGAGGCCGGGAGCGCGCACAGCAGGCCAGCGAAGGTCGCTGGCCATCAGTTCTTCCACGACCTCCAGATACCGTCAGATCGACCTCGACGCTCCAGATCCCATCACGTCCGTCCGTTCGTGGAGCTACAGCCACCGCCAGATCTTCGAGGATCAATCTGGACCGTCTGAGGCTCGAGGGCTAGCCATCCGCGCCTGATACGTCCGATGCACCACGTGGACTAGCCCCAGCCGTTGGATCACCCCCAGGAGAGCAGCGTTGGACCCCCAGTCGTCCTGGACCGCTCGATCAGACGCGTGGCGTCCATCTAGCTGCTCGAGTAATCAAGGGTAATTTACCCTTAGGCCCTGCCTTATCTTTTATTTCGTTTTAGTCCTATAAATATTTTAGTCAGTTGTTTAGTTTTAGGGTAATTTGCATGTTGGACCTCGTGCTTTAGATATTTGCACTTATACCCCTGCCTGTTGTGAGCCACGTGCTTCGTCACGTGTTTTGTTGGTGTATTTGCAATTTACGCCCTTGTAGTTCTGGATGTTTATGAATGAATGAAAGGTTTTAATTAATTGCATTTATACCCCTGTGCGTGATTGTTTTACGCATGTGCGTTATATTTTGGGTCATTTGCAACCGAGCCCCCTGGACTTTTGGTACGTGTTACCAATAAGTCCTCGGGACTTATTTTCGTTACATCGAGGTCCCTGAGTGCCCCAGGCACGCGCTTGGCGCGTGATTTGCTGGGTATTTTGCACCTGGACCCCCAGAACTTTGGGTATTTGCATTCCAGTCCCTATGCACAGTACCCTTTTGTTATTTTTGAATAAAATATCAAATCACCTCCAAATTCGATGAAAATTTGACACATGGCTCCTGCCATGGTGTAGGATTTTTGTGAATTTTTTAGGACATTTTTGATTGTGTTTGCTATTTTTAAAAATTCAAAAACCTTAGTTTTTGCTACTGTCTAGATTGAAAAATCACAAAAAATATAAAAACTCCCCTAAAAATTCTATAAAAATTAGTTACTGTTTAGCTTAGTTTGTTTGATTTTCTAGCCAATTTTGGCTATTTTTCATTGTTTAAAACCCTAAAAACTTAAAAACACTCAAAAACCCATAAAAATTCTAATAAATTAATTAAAACCCCAAAAATAATAAACTTGGTACCCAAATTTTCTTTGTTTTCTCTACCTTACAGGAAAATTACCTCCAGGCCCTTTTGAGGCCCTTAGATATTTTATCTAGGGACTTTTGGCCTGGCTGGACAGTACCCCTTGCTTTTAGCACTGTTTGATTTTTAGAAAATAAAATAAACATCAGAGAATTATATAAAACACATAAAAATATTTTTATTTTGATTTTTGGTTGAATTTTGATGCATTAAATAATTTGATAAAGTGTGATTGTTTTTGTTTTTCTTATTTTCTTTACATATTAAAAATCTAAAAAAAATATAAAAATAATTAAAAACCACTAAAAAATATTTTGTCTTTTATTTTATTTTGTTTTTACTACTTCGTAGGCCTTTGGCCAATCCGTGCTCCTCAAGTTCGACCATGGGTGCTATACCAGGTTAAACACATAGCAGGACCGCTTTTCGTGCTTGATTGATTTTATTTGTTTTGAGTGGTTCGATTTTTCTTGATCGACCTAGTCTGAGTGATTGAGGTCACGACGACCATTTCTGTACCTTTACCTTAGTCACTTAGACCGTCATCATACCTCGAACTTTTTGCTGGTTACGGAATGAAGTTTATGTTTTGAAATTTTCACTTATACCCCTGTGAGATGTGGATCACGTGTTGTACGTGAGATTTCTAGACAAATTACATAGTTGGCCTTGGAGTTTTATTGCGTATTATGCTTAGGCCCTAGAACTGAAAATAATTTGCAACCAAGACCCTATTGCACTACTTTTAACTCTTATCTTTTATTTACTGTAATAATTATTAAATCGACTCCAGAAATTATTTAGAAATTACATGTAGTCTCTGATTGCACGTATTATTTTTAGTAATTTTCTCTTTTGATTTACGTGCATTTTATATTATTAAAAATTCAAAAACTCCTAAAAAGTGTCATGTTTCACAACAACAACAACAACAACAAAGCCTTTTCCCACAATTAAGTAGGGTCGGCTACATGGATTTTTCGCCTCCATTCAGATCTATCTTGGGTCAATCTCGGACTTATATCCCAAAAACTAAGATCCCTTCGTATAGTCTCTTTCCAACACTTCTTGGGCCGTCCTCGCCCTCTCTTAGCCGGCTCAACATCCCAACACTCGCATCTCCTAACCGGTGCATCAGTTGACCTTCTTTGCAAATGACCAAACCATCTTAAGCGATTTTCTCGCATCTTATCCTCGATCGGAGCTACACTAACTTTCTTTCTGATTGCATCATTCCGAATCGGATCTTTACGTGTATGTCCACTCATCCATCTTAGCATTTTCATTTCTGCTACAGCCATTCTCTGCACATGTCTATGGTTCACAGGCCGACATTCAGAACCATAAAGCATAGCAGCTCTCACGGCTGCTTTGTAAAACTTTCCTTTAATTTTTAAAGGAATTTTCTTATCACAGAGAACAGCGGAGGCTCCTCTCCATTTTAGCCAGCCTGCATTTATTCTATTAGTAATATCTCCATCAATTTCCCCATCATGTTGCAAAATAGATCCCAGATATCTAAAAGAATCTCTCTTCTGAATGTTATCGTCACCAATCTTAACCTCGATTCCTTCACCATTGCTTCCATCAAAGGTGCATTCCATATATTCCGTCTTAGCCCTACTTATACGAAAACCTTTAGTCTCTAATGCATGTCTCCAAACCTCAAGCTTCTCATTTACTCCATCTCTAGTCTTGTCAATAAGTACAATATCATCAGCAAATAACATACACCAAGGTAACTCATCCTGAATGTGACTTGTCAACTGTCCATAATCAAAGTAAAAAGAAATGGACTTAAAGCTGAACCTTGATGTAAACCAATGTTGATATCAAAATAGTCAGTCTTCCCCGTCGGGGTCCTTACACAAGATAAAGCCCTATCATACATATCCTTTATGAGATTAATGTATAGGACAGGTACTTGTCTCTTCTCCAAAACTCTCCACAGTATCTCTCGTGGGACGGAATCATAAGCCTTCTCCAAATCAATAAAGATCATATGAAGATTCTTCCTTTTAGCTCTATAAATCTCCATTGTTCTCCTCAGCAAATGGATGGCTTCAATAGTTGAGCGACCTGGCATGAATCCGAATTGATTTTCTTTTACTTGGGAAACTTGCCTCAACCTTCTTTCGATCACATGTTCCCAAATTTTCATAGTGTGACTCATCAGCTTGATACCTCTGTAATTTGAACAATTTTGAATGTCTCCTTTGTTCTTATAAAGAGGCACCACGATACTCCTCCTCCAATCTTCAGGCATTTTCTTGCTTCGCCAAATAACATTGAATAGATTCGTAAGCCAAGTCAAACCACGCTCACCTAAAACTTTCCATACTTCTACAGGGATGTCATCCAGTCCAACACCTTTCCCAGGTCTCATAACCTTCAAAGCCTCCTCTACTTCTTTTCTTTGTATTCGTCTATAGCATGTACGATTCAAGTAACTTTCACTGCTAGCTAGATCACCCAAAGTGATCTCTCTATTTCTTTCTCCAATGAAAAGTTTATGGAAGTACTGCTCCCATCTAGTCTCTATATCCTTCTGAGTAACAAGCACGTGACCTTCCTCGTCCTTAATGCATCTCACTTGAGAAAGGTCTTTGGTCTTTTTTTCTCTTGCTTTGGCCAACCTGAATATATCCTTCTGGCCCTACTTAGAGTTGAGATTTTTATACAAAACCTCATAAGCTTTTGACTTAGCTTCGCTTACAGCCTTCTTTGCTTCCTTCTTTGCTATGGCTGGTCCCAAGCCTGGGTAAATGAGGAGGGTTGCGCGTTAGGTAGCCGACAGCCAGTGCAGGAGAGATAAATCCGTAAATAGTGTTCTTAAAGTTCTTCTAAGAACACTATTTATGAATTTATCTCGAAACCGTTCGGATCTTTTAAACATGGATTTAAGCAAAAAGTGTCATGTTTGTCTTTGAAAAAAATATAAAAATTCGAAAAATTATCTACAAATTCTATAAAAGTTGGGGTAGCTGTCTTTTATTGCCTTTTACTTCCAGTATTAATTTTGTTTAAAAAGACCTTATAAAAACCATAAAAAATACAAAACACTGATAAACTTATAAAATTTATATAAAAGTGTAGAAAAAATCCAAAAATATTGATTTCAGACTCTATTTGTAGATATTTCCTTATCATAAAAATCACTTCCAGGAGTTTTGGGCATTTTAAGTATTTTTAACTCACAAATTACTCCTGGCTATGCATTGTTTACCATTTTTGCCACTATTTGATTTTTAGAAAATCCCAAAAACATTTAAAAATTTCGCAAAAAATACAAAAGACAATATAAACCATATAAAAACCAAGAATATTTTATTGCAATGTTCTGGGTATTTTAGACATATTAGAAAAAATACAAAAAGAGTGTATGTGTGTGACTACCTTGATTCCTTGTGCTTATTGCATTTATTTGAGAAATTAAAAATTTGCAAAAATTAAATACCACTAAAAATATTTTTGTTTCTTGAAATTACACTACTTAGCTTTTTAATTGTGCCCCTTGTGTTCGACGGTGGTTGCTATACCAGGTAAATAAAAGTAGCAAAGCCGCTTACATTTTATAATGAATGTTGTTAAAATAATGACGATTAATACAACTTTGACGAGAGATGAATGCTCCTTTATGAATATCATTGCTCCTTTATGAATATCATTGTTGGCAGCATAACAATGAATACACATTTCATTGTGAATTTCATGTATGATTTTTTTTCGAAAGGAAAAAGAGTCTCAAGCCGTAAAGCTGGACATGTAGAGTGCGATGATCTCCTTTTACCATTCAGTTTCCAAATTGCATCCGATTACATTACAACAAAATATGTCTATAGCAATGAATATGTTAGAATCCTCCATCATTGTATCATCTCTTATTTTATAACAAGGAATACTATCTCTTGAAAAACCATTTTCATGCTTGAAATTTATAACAAATGACATATTTATTACTATATATGTAGCAATAGATCATATAACAACATTGATCTATTATTTTTTCTCAAGAAAATGTATAATAATTATTGTTAAAAATGGGTATGATTAGTACAGTTTTTTTATAAGAGATGCTTGCTACTTTATGAATATCATTGTTGCTAATATAGTAATGACTATGCCTTTCATTGTGGGTATGAAACCGGTTTTACAATGGATAATATTCATTTTATAACCTTAAAAGCGCATGTATAAAATATTCATCAATGTAAGCATTTTTTTCTATATTTATTGTGTAATGTGTATTTATAGTTGCAAGTGCAAGTTGTATATTGAAAAGCATCTCACTGTAAAACAAGTAATTCACTCATCTTGCTTAATTTAGGATTTTTTTCCTTTAAAGACATGTACATATGATTATGTGATGTACATGGATCTACAAAGATAAATATAAATGTGTATTTGTCATATAGTTCAATGCTAAGATGATGATATATTATGAGGTTAAATCATCTCACGAGATAAACATGTGTTTATGTCCCAATGAAATGTTTTGGATCCAAATACTCAGATTTAGGTATAAGTTGATTCATGATTGAGCCTGAATTCAATAGATGCCTGAAAGATATTGTTTAACCAAGAAGTAACTCGAGGACGATCTCATTAATCTCACACAATTAGCTGTCGTTGTGTAACCGAACTCAAAATCCCAATTGTCTAAGCAACAATAAACCCACAAAATAATATCAAGCAATAAATAAGCATGTGTGAATCAAAATTTATTATACCGTACAAACAAGCATATAGTGGACAAGCAGGTAGGGATCGAACTCAAGGAGTGAAAAAATCAACCCAAACCACCAATTTTATAACAAGAATAGTTTCGTTGTGCCGGTCGGGTAATTATTACAGAAAAATTTATTTTTTATTTATACTCCTAAACTAAGATGTGCATAATGTTAAGTATGGGAGTGTTGAACTCAGGGAGGCAAATTGTTTAGAAAATAGGGTAAAATAAAAGAAAATCAAGGTATAAAAGGGTTCCTATTTTATTTATTTATTTATTTGTTTTTTTATTTTTTGTTTTTGTTTTGTATTTTTAGTGATTTTTGGTGTGGAGTGATAAAATACAATAATAAACGATATCTATTATTTGCAATTTTTGAAAAAGGGTTTATAATTTTTTGTATTTTTAAAGCTAAATAGGGAATAAAAAGGTTCCTATTGATTTTTAATAAACACAAAGTGCAAGAAAAATGTAAATAAAATACATGGCATGAACGAGCATCATATCATGCATTTTCTCATATTTTTGCATAATTTTGGAGCATGATAACTATTCACAAAAATTAGAAAAATAAAAATACATAAGCTGGTTGGGGTATAATTGCAATTTTAATAAAAGGTGAGGACCTCAGTGCAAAATACCCAAAGTTTTTAAACTTTGTTGACAAATTTTTATACTAAATTGCAATAATAAAACCCCAGAGGGTACACATGAAATTCGCCCAGCTCATGTGGGGGCCACGTGAATTGAGATGATAGAGGACCCAGCTGTAATATGCAATGAATACATGGGTTTAGTTGCAAACTTTCCACAAACTTTAACTCAATTAAATATTTATAAGACTTTTTAAATATTAAAAAAATATGGAGGAGGTATTTGTAAATTACTCACTTAAAGGTCCTCTAATGGATGGAGAATGCGCCACGTGGGGATCTAACAGCTAAACTCTTGTACCGCTTCGATTTGGATGGATGACCCAGATTAGATCTAGGACATGTTCTTGATCGGACGGTCGACATGGGGTCTAGAGGAACTGCATAAGAGCTCAACGTCATTGAGCTTCAAGCATGGATTTCAGGCGACTCCGACATCCGTTCCTCGATCCGATGGTAGCTACGTGTCACTAGGGCTGCTCCGCACATGCAGGTGGGCTCCATTGAGCTCAAGGCGCATTAATGGTGGATCTTGGGATAGGGCTTTTCACGCATGACCAGGTGGTGCACCAAGTGCTCGATTCACCTTGAAATGGATCTTCAAGACCTGGGCCTGCACCAAAAAGGTTCGCCGGCTTGAGGGCATCTTCCTCTACCGGTTGTTGAAGCTCTAGAAGCAAAGAGATGGATGGGCAGCAAAGAGCTCCGACGAAGGGCAATAGACAGAGATCGAATCCTCAGATCCATGATGGATCCTGGTTGATTTGGTTAGGGAAATGATGGAGAATTCGAAGGGGTACAAAATAAGATGGGAATCAAGTTAGAGAACATACTTTTTTATAAATAAATATTAATATATATTAAAAATAGTTTTGAAAAATTTTGGACCTATTTTATATTTTTTAAATCTCAAACCAATTTGACCTATTTAAATATTCCCTGATTAGGGCTGTTTTGGACTTTACAAATACATAAAAATAGAAAAAAAATCACTAAAAACACAAAAATAGAAGAAAATATAAAAAATACAAAAACATTTTATTTTATAATCTTTGACTATATACACCTATATTTATAAATATAATACGCTATATTGTATTTATATGCATGTATATAAATATATACATATTATTAATTATTATAAACGCATAAATATATTTTAAAACCCTTTAAAAATAGAAAGGACTATTTTTATTTGTATTTTCTGATTTATATGTTATATTATATATTATCTTTATTATACATATTACATTATATAGATATATATACTTAATTTGGGGCGAACAGGAGGACTTGTGCAGTAGACTCATTCGCAGTATCTACAAGGTCGATGTTGTCTCCATTGATGCCCTACGTACCATACGTTTCGAGACGGCTTTGTGGAAGGGTATCCGCACGACTATCCAGGATCATCCTCATCTCCTCCGTCCGCGCTTAGGTGATGGTGGTAGTTTCTTCTTCTGGTCTAACGCCTGGATCAATGGCGTGCCTCTGTCTGCCCGTTTCCCGCGCCTTTATGCTCTAACTGATGATAAAAATGCTCGTGTTGCTGATGTCTGGGATAATGGCTCTTGGAGACCTAATTTTGCAGGTGTTCTCTCTGAACGGCGTAAGCAAGAATACCTTGACTTATTGGAGTATCTATCCACGATTGAGGGCCCCACTTCTGGTAAGGACATCTGGATATGGAAAGAAGGTGAGTTTTCAGTGAAGAAGGCTTATAACGTGCTAATCAAGGGAGTTAACCCGATTCTGGAGGACCTTGTTAAGGATTGCGCAATGATTTGGGAGTTGAGAGTTCCAACACGAATTAAAGTTTTCTTGTGGCTCATGAGACATGGGAGATTACTCACCAAGGAAAGGAGGTCACGCATATTAGGCTCTGAAGATAACTCTTGCGTTCTGTGCAGTTCAACAGTGGAATCTACCGAGCATTTATTTCTGGGATGTGTTACGACAAGAGACTTTTGGAGGAGTTTGGATGTGGCTTGGGTTGATCATAGCAACATGGCGTCATTCTGGGAATCTCTCCTCAACTCTAGATTCCGTCCAAATTCAGATAGATTAGTGCCAATTGCGAGTGTATGGGCTCTTTGGCTTGCTAGAAATGGTGTTATTTTTCGTGCTGAGAGATTCTATGTTGAAAATGTAATACACCTAGCTCGGACTCTACTCGAGTCCTGGTTGTTCTAAAAAGTATTTTCCTAATAATATATTGGGGCGGACACCAACGCGTGTTTCCCCCTTTTTTGGATTCAAAAAAATATATACCTATTATATATTAAAAATAAAAGAAATTAGAATTCAGAAAAATATAAAAAAGAAAATTAAATTAAAAATAAAAATATGAAATAGTAAAAAAATTCATAAAAATTATATAATTAAAAAACCCACAAAAACACTAAGTACTTTACAGCTAAATATCTAAAAAATACATTATTATTTAGAGATAAATAATAATTCTGCTACACATATGTGTTCCCTATGTTTGACACTCTACACATACTTGCACACTATACACATTTGTTGTTTGGGTTTATAATAAATTTTGACCTCGCATATATTGCATTGCTTTATTATTAATTTGTGAGTTGATTGTTGAATTTATCGGCTATAGTGAGCGGCCACCTCAATGACACTGTTGGCCCCGCCCTATGTGAACCACATTACAACTGCCTCGGCCAGCTGATATTTCATATAGGCAATCGAAACATTGTGCTTAAGTGCTTTTAAACCCAATCAAATCCAACATTTTCGTCAAACAAATAAAAAACAAAATGGCTCTCTTATTGCAACACCGAGACATGATTCTCATGGTGGGATCGATGATGTGGTCCATTTTTCTGGCAGAATGTACCAACATATGAACAAAGTGTCACAATCACATTAAAAAGAGCGACAAATCTCGTTCTATACCTCTGGTATTGCAGGATGCTTTGATGAAGGAAGAAGGATGAACAACTTGGACGGTGCATCGGACGAGTGAAGTTAATTTCCGGTAGGGAGGACAAATCTTAGAACGTGTAATTTTATATATATGGTTGTTTAGCACTGCATCCTTAAATTGTGTACGATGTTGTCTTCTTCTTCTCTCTCTGTCGGTGGCCATTTAATTTCTTGCTTCCATGTCCATCACATCATTGATTTGCTCGTAATGTTTTGTCATGAGGACGATCGAGAAGAAGAAAGTAGAAAAAAATGGAGAAAGCAAATGGGTCCAATCAATCTAATTAAGGTAGAGATAAACCAACACGCATCTATGGTAAAGTCTTTGCAAAAGAAATCCTCTGATAAACCAACACGCATCTATTGTTTATTTTAATTATTTTAAATAATAAATACAACAAATGGATGTTTTTTTAAGGAAAAAGGATGTCTAACCGTAAAGGTGGACACCCAAAACTTATATTCACAAATTAGGTACAAGGTTACAATGACCAAGACCCACGAATGAGTCTGGAATGTTCTAATACATTTTCAATATAAAATCTCTCCCCTCGAAAAATAATTCCATTTCTTGCCAACCATATCGCCCACAAAATAGATGTCGCATTAAGTTCCTCCATTATTTTGCAAGTTCCGGGTAGCCCAATGGATTCCCAAAAGTCTCTGACCCTCGAGGAAGCAATAGTAGGTAATTTGGCCCCTGTCCAAATTTGTCTAGAGGAGGAACAACGGAAGAACAGATGATTTACATCCTCTAGTTCCTCTCCACATCGTTTGCAAGAACCGTTAGCACCACCTCCGAGCACTAGTCATTACTCGCTCTCTCCCGAACAGCCAAAGGAACACTTTCACTCTTTTAGGAATCCTCCAAGACCATAACTGCCCTAATACTGTCAATGCAATTCCCGGATCAAAAACGAAGGCTGTATATAAAACTTTGTAGGCTTTTTTCACAATAAAAGCACCATCTGCCCAAGTCCAGTAAATCTGCCCAAGTCCAGTATATAAAACTGGATGTTTTGGGCACCCTCACTGTATGACTGAATGTTAAAAATACTGGAACAAATATTATTCGTTTGATTGCAACAAAAAACTGTTTTCGTTGGTAAACTAATAAATTCTGGGGAGAAAGTTGGCAGGTACTATTACAACATGAGCATATAAGAATGAATCATTTGGAAAATCCTCGTTATATATTACGATATATTATACAACGACGAATGATATCTGCTGCAAAAATAATTGATATATTGTGAAACTTGCAGTGAATAGCACATTCAGTGCTATATCGTTACGGAAGAATTATACAAGAATGGTTATTGATTGCCTTTTCTAAATTGTTTTCTTCCCATTATTAATAAAATTAATAATCATTAAAATTTTAATGAAAATGCAGTGGACTATCGTTTCTTGCTAGCAATATCACAACGAATACTAGGTTTATTTTAATTTTAAGAATCAACAATAATTTGCAATGAAGAACAACCGATGTGAAGGATATTGTAACTATTTTCAAAATATTTGTTACTATAGGTCTCCATTTCAATTTCGTTTCGAGATGGTGAAAAAAATGAAATAATTTCGAAATTTCATCAAAATTTCAACAATTTCAGTCAAAATCGACATAGATTTGTGAAGGAAAGACTCATGTCTAGATTTCAATTTCAGTTTCTTTGGAGTATTGAAACCAAAATTTTGGCGAAATTTCGTGAATTTGAATCAATAGGTCAACTTGTAGTTACGAAATAACTATATTCGTATGCAGCAATATCATGAATACACCTCGAAATATAACGATAATTTTAACTAATAATATTTGTGTGTAGGATTATACAGCAACAATGTTGAAAATATCTCTCGTTGTAAATCCGTTGATATGTTTTGAGAATAAAATTTTAAATGTTTAAAGCATGCCATTAGTCATCCATATGTAAAAGGATTGGATTATAATTAGACTACAATTCAACGGCCTTAATATAGTTAGGAGGAGAGTTCTACAATATGCTTAACATAACAACGGATATGACATCCATCGTTACTTTCAAGTATAAAAAATTATTTCTCAACGAATAATATCGTCATTATATATTTAACGGACAATTTAGTGATGGACTTTTGAAAAGGCATCGTCACAACCTCATTTTGTTGCAGCGAGGGTTAAAATTATGGGAGGTCATTAATCTACTACGAGTTAACAATCGAGCTTCTTCAGGAATCGAAAAGGGCACAGGAAATAGATGGCTAAATCTCATATCTCTCAACTCAAAACCCTAAAATCAATGGCATCGCAAGCGTCTACCGAAACGTAACCTAACCTAACTGTAAACTCTGTGATAATTGATTGTGCATACAAGTATATATGTACACAAGTATTTACGTACAACATATATACAGAGAGTATATATAGTTTCTCTTAGATTGGAGGTTGCAAATAGGCTAGGGCAACTTGGCGTAAACTGCAGGGAAGGAAAAAGAAACACTAGAGAAAGGCAGCTGTTAATGCTCCTTCGCTCGTCATGTTATATGTCCACTGAACTGCATCTGCATGCTCTTCTGCCTTTCTGAATGGTGAGTTTTTGGTGTAGATGCTCTCTCTCTCTCTCTCTCAAGATGCTCTCATTGAGTTGTCCCCCTTGGGAAGTGTGCCAATTACACTGCCAAAGCCATTGCCCCACACCCTCGTGTTCTTGCTGCATGTGCATCTGCCTGCAGTAACAAGAGGTAAATGGAACAAACTACTCCGATATTAATCCCTTCTAATGCGGGAAGTGGATGGTCTACTTTAATCCCATTACAGCAGGCTTGCTGTAATTTTTTCCCTTTTACGATTTTAATTCTAAAATCCAATCTTATAAACTGAATATTAGGTTAGTGTTCTACATACTCTCCAAATTTCACGTAAATCAGAGGTTATTTGCTATTTTATAATAATCATTAAAGATCGGATAATATTTAAGCAATTTAAATTCCATTTAAAAAAGACAGATTTTTGAATATTAAGATAAAATAGCAAATAATCTACGATTTGCATGAAATGTGGATGATATATATAGCATTAATCTACGATTCAATTTATAAGGTTGGATTTTTTATTCGAAATCGCAAAAGAAAAAAATAGATTATAACATATTTGTTGTAACTGGAATTACAACAGACGATCCGCTTCCTCTCATGTGCTCATACTTCAAGATTTTCTGCGAGATGCTCAAAACTGCAGACAAAAATAAGAAGCATGATACAGTTACCTTGCAAGAAGCTAATACCAAGAGATACCACGAAATTAATTGGGGGTGATAATTGAATCGAATACGATCTAATTCATTGGTATTTGATCCAATCCGTTTAAAGATTTTTGAATTCAAATTCAAAATGAATTCCGTGTGAATTTGTTAATCTAAATTTGAACTTCTTATTTTCGACTATTCATATTTGATTGGTTGGATTCCAAACGTTACATGATGTTTACCTATGTAGAAAATATTTTACATGAAGAATACAAGAAAGTCTAAAAAAATATACTTTCAAATCTAGTAACCTAAGAAGTCCATGCACATAATTGGTAACTGTAGACCTTAGTTCAGAAAGGAGAAGCTTATTACTAGACTACAACAAAAACATAATGCAGCAACAACTTGGAAATTTGGACCTAAGACCTCAATAGTTTGAATATTTGCTATCATTTCTTCTGATGTTAAAGATCTAACAACAAATATTATTTGTTGCCAAATCAACTTTTGCACATTTAATTAGTAAGAATTGTCATATTCGTTGTTAGAAGTTCATATAACGATGATTTTTTCATTGACTTATTCGTTAAAATTCATATTAATCGTTGCTAAATTTAGTAATTTGATTTGTGACATTGAATTCAGACATTAACGTTATTAAAATCCGTTGGAACTGACAATCTATTGCCACAAACTTGTGAACACCATATTACTTTAGTGTGATGTGTGATAATAATTTCAGTACACCATATTACTTTAGTGTGATGTGTGATAATAATTTCAGTTTGAATGTTTGAACGATTGAATCCATTGGCAAAGAAGTTGTTAGAGAATAGCATCACTATAACTTAGTTTCTAGTATTTTATTGTAGTGAAAAAATAGACTTACAACATTGAATAATTCGAAAAATCATCGCTATATCATGGTGTTAGATATATAACAACATATAAAATTCATCGTAAAACTCAATATTTTACTTAAATTCACAAGAATAATGTATTCATTGATATATCATTACTGACGAATCATATGGCTACCACTTATCTGATGTTTTGCTAAAGATATTTCATCAAATAGTTGCTAAATTTCATCATTCCATGCACTACAACAAAATAGACATATGACAATGGAATAATTTGGATATTCGTTGTCATATCTTTCGATTGTTTAAACATATAACAATTGATGAATACATTCATTCATCTTTATCTCTTTATTTTGTCTTTAAATTCCTAGATAAATACTCGTAAATACATCTAACTTGTATAAATTAACATGCAAACTGTTGTCTGTAAATAGTACAGAAATACTTATATTTAAATCTAAAATAAAAGAATAAAGAAAAAAAGAAAAATAAAAGAATTATTGTAAAAACTGACTGACCCTAAACTCTGAGACAAATTCAATATTGATTTGATTGATCAAGGATAAAGCAAGGTAAGATAAGGGCTAGACACTGTATATCAAATTCGAAATAGACACTTCTGCTCTATTTTATTCTTTATTTTACACTCCTCAAATAATAATATTATCAACATAAAAAATATACTTATTAATGTATAGAAAATAATAAAATTAATTGCACATAAAAATAATACATTGTGAAACTTCATAGACCAATATCTTCTCCAAATGAATTCAAAATTGACCAAACTCACTTCCATTGTATTGTAACTTAAATTATCTATCTAATGATGATGATTTTATTAAAAATAGATTTAAGATGCAAAAGTCGACTTTCTGGGGTCCCATTGTACTATGTACATGTATATCTTATTTATATATTTAATTCTTTAAATTTTTATTTTTCTTATATTTTTAAATAATTGTAAACATTATTTAAAATATATTAACAATTTCATTACAAAATAAAACCATTCAAACTACATTAAAATAAATAGTACATCAAAATATATATGTATAATATGCCTACAATATATATACATATATTTATCTATGTATGTAAATAAAACCATAAAAAATAAAAATATGTAAATATGCATTTAACTATATTATAAATATATAAAATATGTAAATATATTAATAAAATTAATACAAAATAAAAATAAAATACCTAAAATATAGGTAAATAATATACATATATGCTTGTAAATATTAACATCCTACAAACAAGGTTGTAAAAATAAATAAAAATCACCATAAAATAACTTGAAAAGCAATAAATATTTTTGAGTTTTAACTTTTATTTAATAAAATACAAAGCTTTTTTTAATTATTCTTTATTTTTCTCCCTATTATGTCCTTTAGCAAGTTGATGTGGTCCTACTTGGACCAGTCAGCGTCGTTGGAGGGTTGACCCCCCAACAAAACTCCCTCTCATCTCCCCTCGCCCCCAGGCGCGTGTCAGAAACATCAACTCCCTATTTTCCACCATTTTTATGCATGATTTAATCATCCATTCGTCGCGCTCTCTAAAAAAATTATTGATCAAATCCCCTTGATTTACGCCCAAGCTTCTGACCTGATCGATTGAAAAACACACCCAGTCTGATATTCTAAAAAGCTAGAACAAACACAATCATTGTATCGACCAGGTGGATTTTAACAGAAAATTTTATTTTTTTTATTTATACTCCTAGACTCAAAGGTATAACGATAAGCACTGGAGTGTTTAACTCAGGGAGGCAAACTACAGAAATTATGGTAAATGGTAGAGTATCTGAGGTAAAAGGTTTTCCTTATTCTTGTTTATTTTTAAGGAATTTTTATGAATTTTATTTGATTTTATGAATTATATATTATTTTTTGTGATTTTATATACACATAAGTAAAGAGATATTGGTATTTGATTTTATATTTTTTATTTGGTTTATATTTTGTTATTTTTATGGTTTATGTTTTATTTCCTATTTTTGTATATTTTTAAGTGGGTTTTAGCACTTTTATAGATTTTGGATTACTTTTTAGGTAGAAAATAAACTTTTTATTGAAAATAATGAAGTATTTTTTATTTTTAAAATAGTAATCAGAAAGAAAATATTTTTATTTTATTTGTACTAGAAAGTAGATGAAAATACCTTTCGAACAAGGTATTATACATATTTTTGTGATTTTTAATGGATTAGTTATGATTTTTTAAATTTTAAGGCATTTTTTAATTTTCAGGGAGTTTAATATTTGATTTTTCCTTTTGTTTTTTAATGTGTAAAATAGTAAAAATAATATTGTAATGAATTTTTAGGGATTTTTTTAGATGTGTTTTATTCTATTTTTTATGCATTTTTAATGTTTGTGTATTTTTTGGTGTTTTATATGATTTACTAAAACTAGACAGTATTTTTTATTTTTTTCAAAACTACTTTTATATTATATATAGTACAATATTGTATGTTTTTATATATTTTATTATATTTATTATTAGTATATTATTTATTATATATTTAATACATATTAGTTATTTAATATACTGGATAGGCTTTATTAGTATTTTCTGGAACTTTCAAGCACGATGAAATAGCAAAAACGTCGAGGGTACTCGCGCATAATACAGAATCTGCACGCGATGCGTACAAGCATGAGCTGTTGTGGAAGGCATGCATGAAAATTACAAACATGACAGGGTTAAACTACAAAATGCCCAAAAATCTCTAATTATGTGCGACGCACGTGACTGCTTTAAGCGGCGGGTGTCGGGCTCGATCTGAGCTTATCGTGTGATGTGGAGATAGTCGTGCGATCACGGATGATCATGCGGCTCCTGTAGATTCTGGAACCGACATTGTTCTTCACCCTTTCTAACGATCTGGTGGCGGACTCGTTCTTCCCCAATTGGAAGTGACTGATCAGGTTCGGTGATGTGCGGTTTAGGAGCTATTCCTTAGACTACTAGTATGCTCTCCAGTTGTGGATCTATGAATGCCCTTGATTCTGCTTCACACTCAATTCTAGGTTTATTCCATATGCTTCGACTAAGAATGAATTCGACCTTCAACTCTGGGCAATTATTTAGTTCTCCTTCAAGCACAATATTCGATGATAGTATCTGGCCATAATGCTTCACTTAGACTCGATTAAATCTGGTACTTTTGTTTCAGGCGAATGGATCAAACTCCAGCTATGGATGTCGATCAGAGGCTACATCGATGTAGATGATGTTCTAGTTATATCAACGATATTTCAATCGAAATACCCTCCAGATGAAGGTACCGATGGCAATGCTAATGACTTTCAAGGGTTTTCATATTTAGATCTCCAAGGAAGGTACGAGAGATGCTTTGTAGATACGAGTCCAGATGGATCTGCAAGTGCTACAATTCAGCATGCTCCCAAATCAGATCGAGCTTTATACAATGGTTGATCCAAGGGCGTAACTTGATCTACAGTACATGAAGGTTTCCTGCAAACAAATCAACAGCTCAAGGTCGAAACCCCCGCCCTAAACGTATAGAGAATAATGAGTGGAGTAGCTAATGGAGGTGACGGAATGAGCTCTGAACTCCGACCACTGTATGTGGCCGAATTTGAGGGAGTAGCACATAAGTAAAGGGGACTCGAAAATATCGGTGATTGGAGCTCAGGTTGAGAGTATATTCGACTGAAAATCGAAGGAAAACATAGAGAACTTGAGGGATTGAAATGAGATCAAGAGCCGAAAAATAGAGAATAAAAGGAGGAAGGAGAAGGATAATCAAAGATCTAACGTGGAAAAATGGATGAAGTGGATGAAGGTTGTCGCCTGGAAAGGAGCTCCATGTGGTCGCTACCTCAACTTGCGGCAAAAGGAGACTAGATGCGGCGGAGCTGTGCTCATGCTACACGCGATCACGCTGATCCTCCTCTCTCGCTCAACGGATGCGAGAGATCCATGTCATAGACTCTTCTTCGGTGCTCAATGGATAGAGAAACTAAATGGTGGATGGTTTGAGGAAGATAGAGCAAGGTATATAAGTGATGGAAGACGAAGCTAACGAGGAGAGAGAGCTCAAAGGTTAAACGATCAAAGGTTAGAGCTAACAACCTGGGACCACCTAGGTCGTTGGGTAGTTAGAGGAAGAGAGAAGGAGAGGGAGGAAGAAGAGGATATGTGGTTGATAAATCTCCATTTTATTACCTTTATTCCATCATTTTGGCCTTAAAAACCCTAGTAAAAGCATGTAAATACCTCTAATTTGCATAAATTAGCATTCATGCTTTGTTGTATAAATAGTGTATAAAATATTGTTTTAATGCCAAAATTATAGAATAAAGAAAACAAAAGAACAAGAAAAAAATATCAAAGATATTTTATGACCCTAAACCCGAGACCTAGGCATCTTAATGACTAGGTCGACAAGGAATAAAGTAGGGGAGATAAGGGCCAATAATCCAATAAAAATCCCTTTTATTTACTCATTCTTTATTCATTTTTGAGACTCATTTTATTTTCTACTTTTTATACCTCAAATAAAGAAACTTTGTACATGAAGTTGTATATAATAATACATAGAAAAATACAAATTTATTTCATACAAAAATAATATACAGTGTATAAATTATACTCTAAATAAGATTCTAAAATCCCAACTTACCAGACTCATATCTCCTAAATAAAAACTCAAAATACATCAAAATCGCCTTTAATTATTTATAGCCTTTAATAAACTATTTAATGAAGGTGGTTTCATATTTTTGAAGTTAAGATGTGAAAGTTAAGTTTTGGACCCTATTATATAATATACCCAATTTAAATATTCATTTTATTTATTATTTATTATTTTTATAAATTTATATTTTTATAACTTTGTAAATATTATTTACAATATATACATATAAAACTAAAATAAAACCATAAAGAAAACACTAAAATAAAATATGTATATAAAATACATAAATGAAATACCTATATCTATACATATACAATAAATATACTTATTTATTTAAGTGAATATATTCTATCAGAATAAGATAATAAAAATATATTTAAGTATCCAAAATTAAGTTATAGTTTAATAAAAAATAATAAAAATAATAAAATCAAAAATACAAAATAAAAATAAAAGACACAAAAACATATATAAATATACCTATATATTAACCCTAAAAAGTAACTTGTAATTATAGACCTGTAAAAAAATAAATAAATATCATAATAAAATACTTTACAAAATAATAAATTTTTTATTTTATAACCTAAAAATAATAAAATTGTTTACTAATTATTTTAGAATTGACAAATAGTTTTAAGCTGGTTTTTCCTGTTTGGTTCATGTGGACCAATCAGAGCATGTCTCCTGTTGACCACAGGTCAACTGTCTGACCTACTGCCCTAGCCTCTAACACCTCGTTTTGGACCATCTTTCTCGATTTTTTCGCGCTTGATGTGTTGCTCGAGGAGGATGGGACCCTTCATGAAATCTGCTCTCTATACTACCATGATCCACGCCGAGCATCCCTCGTCCCCTAGATCTCCTTCCAGTGCATGCAATCTTCTCTCGAACCTCGCTCCTTCACATCTTGTTCATAAGCCCCTGTCGCCTTCCCTCTCGATTTTGAACCCCTTTGGACCAAGTTTTCACCCCTCCGCGTGTGCTCTGGATTGATGGCAGTGACAAGGCTTTCTCTGGCCGGTTGGAGCGAGTCAGGCAAGGCCAAGGAGCTTCCACCACCACCTCCGACGGAGCGCCGCCATCGAGATCCTTATCTCCTGGTTCTGTCGATTAGGTACCCATTTTATTTCATTTTTTTCTAGCTTCATTTAGTTCCTAGGATGGTTTTTAGACCTTATTTCATCGTTTAATCGCATGTCTTACCCGTTAATCCCAAGGCCGTAGTTCATCGGAGCTAGCCTCCAACAAACCTCCCACTTGTGCTCCGCCTGTCTTCCGACCATGCCACCTCCTCATTCTTCTTCCCCTAACATTCTTCCATGCCCATGGCCCTTCCACACACCCAGATCCCTCACAGATCTGGTCAACTACTCTCCCTCCGCCGTAATTCGTTGGAGCGCGCCGCCACACCTCATCAGCCATCAACCCTCGCCAATAAGGCTCAGCACCCTTTTCTTTGGCGTGCTTAATCTCCTTGTATGTATTGGAGGACCATAGGACTCCTCTTGGAGTCGATTTTTGAAAGACCGAGGTACATGGAGCTCCAATCTTCCTTGAGCTCGCTTGCCTTCATCTGAGCTCCGACGTACCTCCAAAAGACCTCATATGATGCGGAGGAGCAAGTGCTCCATTTTGCCTCTCACCTGAGCATCCCAGGTGGTCGGAGATGCTCATGAGAGCAGATCGTAGATCGCCATTGGCGAGTTCTTAAGTTGTTCTTCCAGCGGCCTTCGCCCCTGTCCGATCTTTCATCCGCTCCAGATCTGTCCGTAGTCGTTGGATGCACCGAGTACCAGCCATCAGATCCATCATTGGGATTTAATCCTAGTCATTCATCCACGAATAGGCATCGTCGTAGGAGGGCACACCACGTGGCAAGTGACATCCTACCAGTCGTTCGATCGCGCCCCTAGACTGGGTATTTTGCATCCTCACCCAGCCATGCTTTATTTTTATTAATTAATACTAATCATTCCTCTACCATTTTAAATATTTTTGTAATTTTTCAAAAAGTCCCCACACTTTATTATAATTACATCTAAGTCCCCGACCACATCACCTCAGGTGCCTATGCACGTGAGGTGCTGGTAATTTTGTAAAGGACCCTCTTGATGAAACAATGTTTCATGCTTATAATTCACTGAAATTAACCCCCTATCTTAAACTAAGTGTCAATAAAAACCAGGAAATTCCATGTAAATATCAGAATCATTGAATAAATTAAAAATACAAAAATAGCAAAATTAAAAATTGTGGTGTTTTAGCCTTAAAAACGCTCTCAAAAATATTTTCTACATGTGTTTGACCTCATCTCCATGTTTGGTCAACATGAAACTTGTATGAAAATTGTAGATCTCATCGAGATCTACAACTTTCATGTCTTGAGTTTTTCCAAATTCTGTCATTTTTCCCTTCATTTCTTCAATTCTTTATCGTAATAATCTGATTGGGCCACGTGGCTCTTTCTGGTTGAGCCACGTGGCCGCATCTCTTCGTGCCACGCGCCCTGACCCATCAGCCGTTGGATGGAGGTCTGGAATCTTCAATCTCGGTCGTGCATTTCCACAATCCATGGCAACCCTTCGATCCAGCTCTGGAATCAATCTTATCCATCCATCAGCGCTGCGCTCTCAAAGCACCACGTGTCATCTCTGTAGCCATTCGATCTCGCCTTCACCGCTTATCCTCACCGTTCATCATCCCAGTTGTTCTCCATCGCTTGATTTACCCACCAATTCCATCACAGTTGTTAGTTGCCGCCTTCATGTCCTCGAGCTACGTGGCACTTGTTGCGTCATATGATTGCGGTCCCATCGATCTCATCCAGACATCTCATTGATGCCCTCTTCGTAGCTGTTAGATCGCGAGATACAACGGCCACGAGATCTTCCCCTACCTCCAGACGCCCTGTCCCACGTTCTCCACCTCGCCAACTCTCTTCCCCCTTTCCATTTTCTCCACCATCTCCGTCAACCTCCTCTCTCACTAACGACCCCCCGACGTACCCCTATCACCCATCATCCTCGCGAGTCTTCCCTCACCCCACGACGACCTCTCCTTCATCCCACGTTCTCCATGAAACCCACGCCCGTCGCCATCCAAATTGCCACCTTCGATCTTCAAATACGTCGTCTCTTCCGCATGTCACGGTGGTTCACCTTTACGCGGGGCTCCGCCTAGCCCCTCTCCTCCTCCTCGTGACAGGGGGAGGGACGATCGAGGCGCAAAGATGGCGCTCGCCCAGATGTTGACCCTGGCCATGGTAGGCCAGGACCGCAGTGGCTTCTCCCTGCCTAGCTGCCTCTAGTTGCCGAGGAGGTCCAGCGATGACCAGGGCCCGTCACCGGAGCTCGAGCACAGGCAATGCACCCGCCTTCTTCCCAGGTAAGCTCCCCCGATCTCTCTTCGTGTTTTAACTTAATTTCTCGTAATTAATTAGGCCTCTACATGCATCATCGTCCTTCGTTGATCATCTCGTAAGCTTCGCCGCACCACCCCCATTCACGCGCTCATCTCCGATCAATCTTCTTGCCTTCCACAACCTCAGTCCACTCCGACCCCCCTATTCCGAACTCATCAGAGAAGACAACTAGTTGCCGCCTTCTCTGCCCATTAACGGCCGACCACTTCACTCACACTCACGTGTAATACTCACCTACACGCCTAGTCTATTTCAAACTAATTTGCAGGTGAATGCCCTTCAATGGTCGGAGCTCCATCAGAGCTGACTTCGTAACCCTCATCTCCAGTATATGAGCTCCGATGGCCTTCTTCAGAAGCTATGGCATCCTCTCTGAGCGTCAACGATAGCTTATGCACCTTCAGATGGCCCCACAGCACAGCAGATCATGAGGAAGATGGAGGCGGAGCTGCAGCTGCTTCGCCAGAGGTCTGAATCCTCCGCCAGCCGGAGACGAGGGAGGAAGCACAGTAACCGTTGGATGGCCTCATCTCAGCGCTAATACAACGGTCCATAAGAGGACACGAAGATATCTTCGGTATGCTACAGTTACCGTCCGATCTCAGGATCGGGCGGTTCATGATCGTCCACGTGTCTTCACCTGAAGAAAGTCCAAGCCTCAGCGCCCAAACCTTAGGCTCGGGACTGTCGAGCCTCATCCAAGCCCAAGCCTCAAGGCTCATACTTCCAAGCCTAGCCGAAGCTGCCCCAAGCCTCCTTCGAGCCTGGGTCTTCACCGAGCCTAGAGTGCACGTGTCGATCATGTGCGGCAGGATAATTTGAAAGGAGGTCCAACAATTTCTTCAAATTGCAGACAGGTCCAGAGCCCACGTGCAGAGCACGTGTACCTAGGGTATTTTGCATTTATACCCTTGTGGGTTTTAATAATTGCAAAAATACCACTGCGCATGTGGGTTATTTATAGGGAAGGTCCCGCACTTTATTTTATTTGCATTTTAGTCCCTCTCAAGGACCTATTTGCTATTTATCTTTCATTTTTCTTGCATATATGCCCCTGGCTTTACTCGTGCATATCTTGAGCATATTCGCTCTGATTGAGTCGATTTCAGTGGTGTTTTGAGGCTCTTTTCATTGTCTTCTTGATGGCATGTATTTCAGATTTGACACTATGAGTTTTGATGTGCTATTTTATTGATTAAGTGTCTTTTATTTAATGCTTAGCATGACTGATTTTGACATAAATGAAGATAGCTTCATTGAGTGACCCTGATTTGACCTATGTTTAAATGAGTTGTTGATGGTTCAGGCATATCTTGTTTTCTTCGCATTGCATTTTATCGCATCTATTTGCATGATAAAAAGCAAATAAAAATGCATATTTTCATGTTTACTTAATGCATCTTGCCTTGTCTTCATGCATTTCATCGACCTATGTTTATCCAACACTTAGTTAAATTGATTTAAGCCCAAATATTTACGAGAGAGGCTCGTATCCCTAAGTTCGACCTTGGGCTTGCCCAAGTAAAAAACTATAAATGGACCTTTTTATTTGATTGATTATATTGATTAAAAGGTTCTTTGATGAACATGATCTGGCCAGCTACAATGCATTAAAACGACCTATTAAGAGGTCGGATTTTCAGCTCGTCACCCATGTGGGTCTTGGTATTTGTTTTTAGTCCAAGGAATTGAACTGCACATTGTATAATTTTTATAAAAATGCTAGAAGGACCTTGGACTATATTTTATTTACAAAATTACCCATGCTAGTAATGTAATTTCTCTTTGTTGTCTTTATTTATTTTAATTAGAAATTGTGCTCTAAAAGTTCCCAAGAAATAGAGTAATGTTCATATATGCTTGAAGTTTCATGCCCATATTTATCTTAGAATTTTAGGAATTTTTTATTATTTTATAAAAATCAAAAAGAGAGTCAAGAATAGAATAGAATGGGATTCGATTGGACACCTTTTGTCCCTATCTACAGTAGAAAATACATAAAAAATATAATAAGTTTTTTAAAAAACAAAAAATAGTTTTCTTATTTATTTAGTTATTTTACAACTCTAGACAAAAAAATTACAAAAAATCTTAAAAATTAAAATCCCCAAAAACCTTCATAAAAAATCTAAAAATCATTAAAAACTCCAAAAAATATTATTTTTGTCTCTGAATTTTCTATATATTATTATTATACCAAAATTGATTTGGATAATTTTGACCTAATTTTCTATTTTTAATTTCCATTTCAATTTCTGATATATATTTAAACCCTGATTTAGGGTACTGATGACACGAAAATCGAGATGTGGCTAAGGTGGAATATAAATATGCAATGTCGTTGTCCCTAGTCAATCGATTAGGTCAACGAGAAAAATATATAAAACCACTTAAAAAACATTTAATGAAAAGCAATGTAAGCGGTCTTCGCTATTTTAATTTACCTAATATAGCGACCACGGTCAAACACGCGCACGATTGAAAAACTCAGTAGTCAAATTTCAAACTAAAATAAAATGAATTTTTTATGGTTTTTAATTTTTCAAATTTTTTTATTTTCAAATAAGGAACAATATGCACAAGGGAAGACATATACACACCATACTCTTTTTGTATTTCTTAAAATAGTTAAAAATACTCAGAAAATTGTAAAGAAAATATTTTTGAGTTTTAAATCTTTTTTAATATTTTTGTAATTTTCCATGTTTTTTTGATGTTTTTGTGATTTTATAAAAATCAAACAGTGATAAAAAAGGGTGAACAGTGCATATCCTGGAGTAATTTGCAACTTAAAAATATTTTAAGAGCCCAAAACTCCTGGGAATTATTTTTATGCTAAAATATAGACAAATGTCTACATACATGAACTGAAATAACTATTTTTGGATTTTTTAGAAGTTTATACTATTTTTCTAATATTTTTAGTATTTTACAAATTTTTGGGTTTTATAAATAATTAATGCGTGGAAATTGGATAGAAAATAAGACAATACAATACACCTAATCTAATTTTTTGGAATTTTTCAAAAAATATTTGAATTTTTAGGATTTTCCAACATTTAGACAGAGAAAATGACAATGTTTTTTTTTATTTTTTTAAAAATATCAAATAGCAATGCAATGCAATGAAAATTTTATACAATGATCATACACATATCAGGAACATAACATGATTTTTCCATAGTTTATTGAGCAACAAAACATTTATTTAAATGCAAAGAGCAAGCAAATTAAAGTCAGGAAATACAGTACTAAACTGACATTTATTTAATGTTTTTCTGCATCAAAAGTAATAATACATAAATACGGGAAAAACATGCAATTTATCGAATATATGTGTGCTCTGCACGTAAGAGGCTCTGGCAGGGGCTTATTTGCAATATTAATAAACCTGGAGTGGACTAACAGCAAATTTCCTAATTTTTATGTTCATTCCCACTAGGGTTTACTTTTTGTTCTCTCTTCTTGCCCAAGCCAAGGGGAGCGTGCCGCCGCCCCTCTCAGTTCCTTCTCGTCCAGGCCGTGGGCGACGTTGGGAACTTCGGGTGGTGGCTTCGGTGGTGTGAGGAAGCAGGCGGTACTGGGTGGCTTCGATGGCGTATCGCTGATGGTCACCTGTAATGGAGGTCAGTGATGGCGTTCATACGGAGCTCCAGGCGGATAGGATGGAGGGCGTCAGTCACACTTGAAGGAGTGGCCGTGGAGACTCGTGCGGAGGAGCACGATGGTGGATCTGAATGGCATAGGTGGCGTGTCTCAGCGGAGGCGATGAAGATGGTCGGCGAGCAAAGGCGATGCGGTGGTCAGAGATCTAGGAGATGGAAGATCGATTATGGAGGGCGGTAGCGGGGTCTTCGTGGCTGATGGTGAAGAGTCGCACGGCAGCGCTGGGATAGCGACGGGGCGACACATGCCCCGCGGTGAGGAGGCGGGTAGCACCTGCAGGAGGATCGGTGGCAGAGGCGCGGTGGGGGTCGGCGAGGGCTGGTTGTTTCCGTTCCAGATTCTTTTTAATATTTTTTATAATTTTTTTGAAAACTATAAACATAAATAGAAGTTCTTTTATATATTTTTTATATTTTCTTTCTTTTTTTTAAGTTTTCCTACAAAACAAATGTTAAAAAATGTTTTTTTATTTTTTATTTATTCCTATAGCAAAAAAATGTTAGAGAGAAAACATAGGAAATATTATATTATATATATATATATTAATTTTATTGTAGGAACAAGAATGGACTCGAGCACGACAGCTCGGTCAAAATTTATTGGACATAATATGTGAATGGAAAAATGGATCTGGCGATTGTGATGGAAGATCCGTGTCTCCGACCACCATGTGTGGTTGGAGTTGAAAGGTCGTGTGAGGTAGAACGTGAACGTGGATAGATCGAGAAGATGAATATGATGATTGGTGTCGGATCAAAAATGGATAGAATCGTGATAAATAATTAGCTACGATTAAACATTACAAATTACACCTAGAATTAATCTAAATAAAAGACGGAAAATAAAGTGGATCTAACTTGAGGGAGGAGGGTGTCGTAATTGCCTCAACGACAACCAGTCCGTTGTCACCGAATGGCTCGGGGGATGGGCTCCTCTATTGACCAACGAGTTTTCGAGATTAAGGCTCCTTCTCCACCAAAGATTGATCCAGAGCAAATGAGGGAGGAGGAGCTCAAAAAAAAGAAGGAAAAACAAAAAGGAAAATCATTACAAAAGAGGAAGGTATATAGTGGTTAATTAAATAAATAAAATAAAATAATAATAAAATAATAAAATAATTAAAAATGAAAATCATAATTAAATAAATAATTAAAATAATTAACTTATAAAAATTAATTAGCCACCTTAATGGTGGTTATTTAATGTAGAAAATCAAATCGTATATACATGGTAGGTTTTCAAATCAAATAAATGAATTAATAATATAAAAAATTCGTAATTATATTAATTTAATTAATTAGTGTTAGATATTAAAATTTTTGGTGGTTTTTATATAAGGAAATTAATTAATATACACATATGGTACATTATACACATTTACAAATAAGGAAATGATTTTTTATTTTTTTTTATTTTTTTATTTGTATTTTTTATTTTTTATTTTAAATAATTATGAAAATATTTACAATTATTTACATTGTATAAAAAAGATGAATATATATATATATAATAAATAAATGGTAAAATTGTAAAAACCACCCCAGAAAACTGACTTTTCAACCGTAACTTCAAAAATTATGAACCACGACCATTTTAAAGATAATTTAATTTAGAGTATAACGGAAGTGAGTTTGATTCAATTTGAGTTCGTATGGAGCCGGAATTGATTTTTCAATTGTCTTTTTACGGCTTTTTCTGAGTGCGAATACTTTTACTCTATACATGGTTTTACTTTGCAGTTATTTTTATTATTTACAAAATATTTTTATTTTCAATTTCTATTTAGAATAATATTTAATTAGAGGTCAAATTATATATAAATGAAATCATGTAAATTTTGTACAAATATATAAGGAAAAATATTTACAAATGATTTTTTTGAATTTTCTAATTGAAGACCATATCTTCCCCTACTTTATTCATGGTCGATCATGTCAAGTCTTGACCTTCTCTCGGGGTTCGGGTCAGTCTGCATTTATTTCATAAATACATCCTTTATTATTTATTTTTTTATTTTCTTATCTTTTCCTTTTCTTCTTTATTCTTTTATTTGAATACAAATAATGTTAAAAAATGCATGTTGAATGGTAATTTTATGAAATTAGTGGGTATTTATAGGTAAAAGCTAAAATAAAAGAATAAAGATGATGAATCATGGATTCATCATTCCCCTATACATTACCTTTGCTAGTCCTTTAGCAAACACTTATTTCGAAAATAAGTGAAAACAAAAATAAAGAAAAGAAAAAGGAAAGAACTTAGATCAATGTTGATTTTTAAACATATCTTCATAAAATTGGAGTATAAAGCTCAGTCGGACCTTTGGATTATTAGTTTGGCAGAACCTTATTGGGAAACAGGTTTAAGACACAACAGCCCTCAAGTTCCACTATTCTATGGTCAGATCGCCTTAATCAGTCAGGTCAGAACAAGTCTACATACACGAACTCTAGTGACTATGAATATGTACTTGTACGGTGTATGTGTATTTTGGCTCCCCACTTCAGAAATGACAAAGAAACAACATCCCTGAACAAGGTAACCTAGTCCCCCGATCTAGCAACTCTTTCCTTGAGGAGCGAGGATATTCCCTTCTAAGTTCAAGTACAACTAGCTCAAGAAGAGGAGACGGAGAAAAGAATGGATGGTAACCAGTGTAGTTACCTATCCTTGGATGCATAACCAGTGTAGCCAAGTCATCCGCTGCAAGCTTACAAAAATTTGACTTTGAAGCTCTTATTCTTTTTTTTCACTTGTATATACACGCCGGCGGGCATTTTACTTTTCAATCAGGGCTATCCACTTTGGGAGATTTAGCATTTTTTCTTCTATCTTCTTTTTTTTGAAAAAATATATACAAGGTGTGGCATGTACATAAGGAGTTTTTCCTCTTGAGCCAGTAGACTATCCCTCTTTTGAAGCATTATTGCAACCCCACAGCTCATGTCTTTAGACCTCAACATCGCCAGACCAAGGTGAGGTGCACATCCCTCCCTAAAGGAAGACGAGAGGTTCTTCCTAGAAGTACTACCCTCGTATGTTAATCCAAGCCAAAGTCAACTGCTTCCTCACCACCTCATGCATGTTGAGCCATGTGTAAAGTGTGTGTGCAAGTCAAGCCATTGTCTGCGAGAGTCATGCGTGTGTTGTTAAGTGCTCTATTTAGACCAATCAAGATGATATGTGAACATAGCCTAGTGGACATGAAGAATTAAGTCTCAAGACCTGAAAAATGCTAAACTCAGATCCTATAAGGTTCCTCTGACATTAAGTGGATTAAGGTTTTAACTAAGCTTCATTCCTCAATTTTATTCCAGACTAGTTTAAATATCAATATTACTTTGAAGAATGCCCATGCAAATGTGAGAAAATATGTACAATGCAAAGAGAAAAAGAAAAGAAAAAAAACTTTTTTCGAAATAATTTTCTAATTTCAAACTTTTTATGATTTTTTTAAATGATACAAATGTAAAAAGATTTGTTTATTTTTTGCAAATTTTTGTAGACTTTTGGTTTTTATATATTTTTTAAGGAAAACAATTACGAAAAATTTTTTTTAAGAGTTAGGGTTAGTAGATAGGATACACATATTTACACGGGAGTGGGTCAATTATTTACAAGAATTAGGTGAAAGGGTTTACAACTTGAGTGTTATAATTTATACAAGTACATATATACAGTTGGTGAAGAATTTTGTAGATGATGCATATATTCCTCAAACTTATTTGAAAATAATTTTACAAATACTTTTGAAAACTATAGTCCAAAATAATTTTTCCAAATGATTTTACAAACATTTGAAAATTATTTTGCAAACATTTTTGAAACAGTATATATAGATTTTTTTCAAAATGATTTTTCAAAACATTTGCAAATAGTTTTACAAAATAATTTTATTTTACACAAAGAAAGAAATTTTTTACAAACCAAAATACTTTTACAAAGGTTGAAAACATTTTTCAAATCATTTTTCAAATAGTTTTCAATAGATTTTCAAACTACTTTCAAAATATTTTTCAAAATATTTTAACATGACTTATTGATCAGTATATACAAAAAGAACTTTGAGGAAATATATGTATCTTATTAATTGATTTTTCTGAATTTTACAAGTATTTATACAGTATTTTAGCCATATTTAAAAATATGAAAGTACGAGTTATGGCTAAAGTATATATACAATATATACGATACCCTCTATACTTAGCTCGAACTATGTCCTCATAATGATCAGGGAGCGACAAAGGAAGATATAACTCGTGCTAAGTATAGAAAAGTGAAAAGAATACTATGATACACGATGAATGAAAGAATAAAATCAATAGGAGTCGGTGATCCCCCTGTACTTAGGATCGAGTAATCCTAAGTATAGAAGATTGTACACAAGGGGACTACCGAGTGATAGGTAAAGATATTACCTCACCTAAACTTAGGGTAAAATATTCTTGAGTATAGGCAGCAAAACAGAGGTAAGAATCAAATGGATAATCACAAGTCTAACACCTCCTCCCCTATACTTAGGGTAAAGTGAACCCTAAGTGTAGCATAATCATGAGATGAAGATGGGGTGTTTAGATAGAAAGAATGAATGATATGGACAGAATGATCAATACAGTTGCAAGTAGGAAGTGATAATCATGTATGAGATGCAGATGATGTGAGTCAAGGGTCACATCTCATACAAAATGAATAGGGGCTACGTCAACATTCAGCAGATCATGATCAAGATAGGATTTCAGGCTTTGACCATTGACTCGAAAGAGGGATTCAGATGACAATTCAGATATATCTATACTACCATTGTTATGCACCTTTCTAACCAAGTATGATCCCTTCCATTTGCTCTGTAATTTCCCTGGAAATAATCTTAACCTTGCATAAAACAGCCACACTTTTTGGTTTAGCTCAAACTGTTTATAGTTGATATGAGAATCATGCCATCTTTTCACTCTGTCCTTATATTGAAGGCTACTTGCAAAGGTTGTATCTCTCAATTCCTCCAGGGCTGCCAATTATGTTCTCCTATGATCTCGTACACTCTCAGGATCTAAGAATATCTCAGTGACTGCCCAATGTGACTTATGCTTCAGTTCAACTGGTAAGTGGCATGGCTTGCCATAAACGAGTCGGAATGGAGATGTACCCAATGGAGTCTTGAAGGATGTCCGATATGCCCACAAGACCGAGTCCAAAAGCTGTGACCAATCCTTTCGACCTGGGCGGACTACCTTCTGTAATATAGACTTAATCTCACTGTTAGAAACCTCAGCAAGACCATTCGTCGGTGGATGATAAGGAGTGGCAACTCTATGATCTATGTTGAACTCGTTAACAAGGACCCTTACCTTGTCGTTGATAAAATGAGTCCCCTGTCTGATATTAAAACTCTAGGTACTCCGAACCACGAAATGATATTTTTCCTCAAGAATTTGCAAACAGTCTTAGCATCTACGATTCAGGCGGGATGGCCTCAACCCAACGACTCACATAATTACAGCAAGCAAAATATACTCAAATCCTTGACTCTTAGGAAATGGGTCTATGAAATAGATGCCATATGCGTCAAAGACCTCAAAGAAGTGAATGGGTTTCATTGGCATCATATCTCTCTATCCACAGGTGCCCATTTTCTGACAGTCAGTACATCTCTTTACGAATTCAAATGAATCCTTAAAGAGAGTAGGCCACCAAAGGCCGGATTGAAGCACTTTTTGTGATGTCCATCTCTTCGAATGATGTCCTCCTGCCTCAAGCTTGTGGCAATAGGAGAGGACAATGTGGTGCTCTTCCTGAGGAATACACTGATGCCAGACGTTATCCCCCCCCCCCACCCCCTTAATGGTAAAGGGTGGGATCCTCCCAATGGTATGACTTGGCCTTCGTAAGGAAAGTCTCAAGTCGCTGCCTGGGCCAACCTTATCGAACTTTCTTGGCGACAAGATAGTTCACATTGTCAGTGTACCATGGAAGCGAAGTGATAGCAAGAATCGCCTCGTCTGGGAAAGTTTCTGTGGTAGGTATGGTCTGCTCTGAATACTCAAGATGTTTCAATCGGGAGAGGTGATCCGCCACCACATTCTTAACTCCAGGTTTATCCTTAATCTCAATGTCAAATTCCTGGAGTAGAAGGATCCATCTGGTCAATCTAGCTATGGCATCCTTCTTTACCATGAGGTATCGTATGGCGGTGTGATCAGTATAGATAGTCACTCTAGATATGATAATGTAAGATTGTAACTTATTAAGAGCAAACACTACTGCTAGCATCTCCTTCTCAGTCACTATGTAGTTCTGCTGAGCGACATCCAAAGTCCAGCTAGCGTAGTGAATGGAAAAAGGCGCCACATCCCTCCTCTGTCCAAGCACAGCCCCTACGGTAAAATCAGAAGCATCCGTCATGATCTCGAATGGAATAGACCAATCGGGTAGCTTAAGGACAGGAGCCTGCACAACTAGTCCTTTAAGAGTCACAAATGACGCTAAACACTTATCATCCATAATGAACTCGATGTCTTCCGTCAGCAGATCAGTAAGCGGTCAGGCAATGCGACTAAAATCTTGTATGAATCGTCGGTAGAAACTGACGTGCCCCAGAAAAGACCACAACTATCACAAATTGGACGGTGGATTGAGTTTTTTTATGATGTTCGCCTTACTCGGATCGACCTCCATGCCCCTGTTGAAGATGATGTGACCAAGGATCGTCCCTTGAGTCATCATGAAATGACTCTTCTCCTAAGAGAATACAAGATTGACCTCTCTGCACCTTTGTAATACATGATCTAGGCAAGAAAGACATGCATCAAAACTATCCACGAAGACCGAGAAGTCATCCATGAAGACCTCTAAGCAGTCACCCACCATGTCCGAGAAGATGGAAAGCATGCACCTTTGGAATGTAGCCGGGGCATTACATAGATCAAATGGACCCCGTTTAAAAGCATACGTCCCAAATGGACAGGCGAATGTCATTTTGTCTTGATCTTCGGGTGATATGGCCACTTGATTATACCCCGAGTACCCGTCCAGAAAATAATAGTAATTCTTCCCAGCCAACCTCTCGATGATCTGGTCTATAAATGGTAGTGGAAAGTGGTCCTTCTTGTGGCCTAATTCAATCGCATGTAGTCCACACAGACTCATTCACAACTAGTGATGCGTGTCTTCATGGGCACCACATGCTAAGGACTAACCCATTTGGAGTCGAAGATGGGGTAGATAAAATCGACGCTTCACCACTTGGATATTTCCTTCGTAGCCACCTCTCGAAGATTCGGGTTGAGCATGCGCTGAAACTCGCAAAATGGTTTGGCGTCATCCTCAAGATAGATGTGGCAGGAGCATAGGGCCGGACTTATCCCCTGAAGATCAGCTACACTCCATCTGATTGCCTTGTAGTTTCTCTCAAGAACCTCCATCAATCGAGATTCTTGATCGTCCGTCAAATCGACTGAGATAATGACGGGAAACATTTCGGGCTCGCCGTCAAGGAATCTGTACTTCATGTTTTGTGGCAAGGTCTTTAATTCAAGACAAGTACGAGCTGGCAGATCTGGCTTCTGATACGTTTATGTGAATGCTATCAAATCTGCATGGGAGAACTCTTGCTAGTTCTATGAATCTGGCAAAGATGGCCCTACTAGTGTCTCAATCAACTGAACTGGCTCGATCTCTGCCCTAGATATGGGCTCTGTAGACATATAATCATCAAAGTCCTGCCAATTGAAGTTTGTGTCTGAATCTGAGGGATATGAATCGTAGTGACAAGAATTGTATTCTGCTTCGCTACCAAGATCGCAATCATCAGCCTCTAATGTGTCATGTGTCAAGAGTGTGCTATCTGAACTCTCATATCTATTATCTGTGATTCTGTTCTCTCTGAAGATGAAACGAGGGCTCGTGAAATCGGATATGTCCAAATGACTTCAGCATCTGTTATCACAAAGTCACACACCTGATGGATGTCTTGCTGTGTATCTGTCATCTGCTCTGAGTCTGAAGTCTGCTCTGAGCATGTTGAATCGTTCGCTCCGGTCTCCTCAATCGTCTCTATTTGTATACTTTCGTCCTTGACGCAAAAGTATACCTTCCCGCTATCATGATCGAAGATCGCCTTGGTTGTGGCCAAGAAAGGTCTTCCTAAAATGATAGGGGCATCAATCACACGTTCAGGGATCTCCATGTCCAGTACAACAAAGTCCATGGGGAATTTCAAACCCTGAATGGTGATGACAACGTTCTTTAGTAACCCCTTAGGCATCTCAACAGATCTATCCACAAACTAGAGAATTGTTCTATTTTGTTTAAGAGTGCCACACTTGAATAGGTAAAGTAAGGAAGCCAGAGAAGGTTAATTGAGGATCCGTTGTCTAACAGAGTACGATCGAATTGCTGCTCATGAATGTGGCATCTGACACACAGAGCTCCTGCATCAGGTCTCTTACCTGGCATTTGGTTATGTATAGCGAAGCAAGTGGCACGGGTAAGCACATAGATTTCTGCATTACGATTCCTTTTTCTTCTTGTGGATGATGGTCTTCTCTCTTAGGTTCTTATGGAATAGAGGAATGTTCTCAAGTGCCTCCTGAAGAGTCAGCTAGATCTGAAATTTTTCTAGTATTTGCTCGTTGAATTCTATCTGACTTCTCTTTTTGGGATTTTCTACCTTTTGGCCCTTCCTTAAGCAGAGTGCTTGAGGGAAGGGGATAGAAGGACCCCCCCCCTCTGATGGATGAGGGTCATGAAAAGGTATATGGGCATGCAACAGGCTAGAATCCATACATAAATCATCATGTACATCAGATGGATTCACAGGAGATACAGAAACCTTTCCTTTATCTATATTTTTTATTTTTAGAGTTTTTCCATTTTTGTGTTTTTCTCAATGCATCCTCGGGTACAGGAGAAGATAAGACAACTATATCACCATTGGTGGCATCAGTACCACCGACAACATCTGAACTTGCGGTATCAGTACCATACTCTGGCTCAGCATTTGGTAACTTGGTGGCATCAATACCACCATCTGCAACATATAGAGACACGATGGCATCATTACCTTCATGAGGGTAATCATTGGTGGCTTCAGTACCACCATCATCATCATCAGTGGCCTCAATACTGCTCTTGACTTTATCTGGTGCTCTGGCATCCACCTCTGATTGTCGCCTAAACGAGTCTCCGTTGTCTGGCTTCCTACCGCTCCTAAGTGTCACAAAATTAATATCAAACATAGAAGAAGTGTCATCCATAATATCACTAGGAGTGGTGGTCTCTGTAAATTGTACCTGCTCAGATTTCCTCTTCATATTGTTTGGGTTAGATTCAATCTAAGCAGGTATGGAAGCTTTACCCTTGATTATCTCCCTCATTTCTTGTCGAAACTCGTCCATCTCCCACTTAAAGGATGCCTGTTGGTTTGAGAGGAGGTGGGCTAGATCATCAATGATTGGGTTCTCATAGGTTGGCCCACGAGAACCGGACGGGTTGCCTCACAGAAAATGAGACTGGCTCGGGTACTGGTGAGGGGGAGGCTGAGTGAACTGCTGAGGCTGTTGCTGATGCCTCCACTGTTGTCCGTGTTGGTAGGGACAAGGACCCTACTAGAAGTGCTATTGTGGCTGGGAGTACTGGGGCTGCTACTATTGTTGGTTGCTCTGTCCACCTTGAGCTGGAGGCTGTTGTTGGGACGAGGTGCCTCCGGTAGACCACCTGAATCCGAGATGATCTAGATGGCTCCCGGGCTGCTGCCGATCATACCAAATCCCGTTAACTTCCATCAACGGCTTCTGCTCATACTAGAAAGAGGAAGAACTGCCAGGGGTTGATCCGGCTGATACACCACCATCTGAGTGTCCTGAGGTGGTGGCTGAGTGTAGTGATGATGCAATTGTTGAACTGGCTCCAAATGGATGTGGTGAACCTGGCGATACTGGGCGGAGTGCTGGGAAGAGTTGCTGCTACTAGGATCAGCCCGTGACCTGAGACGGGGCTGAGAAGCCGTCTGTGCCTCCTGGAGACACATGATCTGGGTCTTCAGGTCACTAAGAGTCTATGCAAAATGGTTGATTTGCGTTATGCCCTAGCACTACTTCTTCTCGATAATCTCTATGTGGCCCAACTTCTCACTGATGATACCCATGTTAGTTGCTGACGACTCTGCCTCGTTGTTGCTGCTGACGAAGTGGATGGACCCGCTTCAACCTGTGCTATCCTTTGATAGGACACGACCTGTGGAAGGAGCTTCCCCTGAGTATATACACGAGTCTGGGACATCACTATATAGTTCTCGGCCATCTCCTCATAGATGGTCCAGACCTGGTCTTCATCCTTGACAAAGTAGGAACCATCACATGAGTCATTGACAAGCCCTTGCAGCTCCGGTGTCAGCCCACAAAAGAAGCTCTGGGCAAGATTGGGCTTGTATATGTCATGGTGTGGACACCGATCGATGAGCTCATAAAATCGATCCCATGCCTCATTAAACTGCTCGTTGGGTATCATGGTGAAATTGTTGATCAGAGCTCTCGCTACATTGGTCCGGTCGAGTAGATAGTACTTGTTTAAGTACTCGATCCGGAGCTGCTCCCAAGTGGTAACATATCTCCCCAACAGCTTCATCCAATAGGCTGCATTGTCGAACAAGGAGAAAGAGAATGCTATCATCTTGATAGTGTCCTCGTCCACGAATCTGTCGTGGACCGTGCTGCAGATCATCTCGAATTCCTATAAGTGCAGATGTGGTTCCTTGGTGGCTAGCCCATGGAACTTGGGCAAGAGCCAAATTGTCTGGGGTCCAAGCTTGAAGTCGCCCAGAATCTCAGGGAACTGAATCCATCGATGAATAAGAGTTGCACCAGGGTTGTGCACTCATCGGTCTTGGCTATCTAGCTGGCTCTGGTTGATCCCTTAGGTGTTTGTCTGCTCCTCCTCCAGGTGATGGGATATCTCCATCGGTTGCTCGATGCGGCTCTCTTCTGTTGGCTCGCATCTGCGCTAACTCACAACGTACCTCAGCCATAAATGCTCCATGATCTCTGATCTGTCTCTACATCGTCTCTAGGGAGGCTAGGAGTGTGTTGTTGATGGCGCCCTGATTAAGAACATAAGTAGAACCCTAGGGCTGCCCATCGGTGCGTTCCTTACTACTGGCCCTCTCGCAGGTCTCTACAAAGGCAAAAGACCCCAACTTAGGTGCCGTCAAGTGAACATAAATATGTGTTGGCCTCTATTTGGGCACCTCAGGACTGGTGGAAGAAGGGTGGTCAAGGAGGATAGGGAGGTAGCTAACTCAAGTTCGGAGAGCGGGTTTGGGCTCTCCGAAGCCGCCCAAGATGAGTAGGGAGGAGTGCACGAGAGCGGTGATGCCAGAGGCAGCCTAAGGGATCTCCTACCCATCATCGTGATGTGGGAGTCGTGCAGATGAGATCTGGATGCAAACAAGATCAGAAGTCAAACCCCCAATTCACCTACTCAACACGAGCTGATGACCGTAAATGTTCAATCGTTAATCTTGTCAATTTTATTTTAGGTGAGAAATCATTCTAGTAGAGCGATTAAGCAAGATGTTAGGAATCTGATGCTCCCAGGAGACTGGCCCAATCCCAAAGTTAGATCTTTTCCAGCCAATATGAATTGCAGATTGTTTACCGGCTACCCAATCAATTCAATCTGCTAAGGATGTCGCAGGCCGCTTTACCGGCTATCGAAGAGATCCTCACTGGAGAACGACTAACCCCAAGACTAGTAGTCTAACGGAAGTTCAGGTGTGGCCCTAACCCAGTGTGTGGGTCACTCTCTCGCTCAAGCAAACCAACCAATGAGGGGGTGACTCTCCCAAAAACAAATATTTTTAAATGAGATGTCTTTTAAGATCAAGTTTGCATGAGCAGTCCCAAATTTTATTGCTTTCACCTTTTTAGATATTTTTCAAAGTCAAACAACGCCTAACGATTTTTCAATTTCCTGGTGTTATTTTAGGTCCAAAAATAGGGGGAGGAAGTCGAAAAAACCGATGCGCGAATAAACACTATGGTGCATGTAAAGTAAGAGATGCGTACCTATCGCCAGCACTCTACATGCAGAGTGATTCGCGCATAAATTAAAGATAGAAAGTAAACTAACTATATGATGCACGGAAAAATTGACCTTAGATGAGCAATTTTTAATGATCGTGAAGAACATCTAGCTAACTAATCAGAGAGAGAGGCATGAATCCGATCTCAGATGTCGATCGGTGTCCGTCACAACAGATTCTACCAACGTCGTATATGACCTCTAGCGACGCATGGCCTCTTAAATGATTAAGTTAACTTTTTAAATTTATTTTTAACTAGGTCCAATTACGATCTATAGGAACAGGCAAGCAATTAAGTGTTGGGCCTTAGTTAATTATGTCACAATCAACAAAAATCCTAGGTCTAGGGGGTAAATCCACGAGAATCAAATAGAAAGTAAGGCTGTGAAGTCAAAAAAATGAAAAACAGCAGTGAGGTCCCCTGAGTACACCGGTACTCAGCGAAACAGACCTCGAATAGTTCAAGTGTCAAAATATTCAAGTGTCCATAAATATCTAAGCTATTACAATTATTCACAAAAATTCTCTAAATAAAATAACTGTCTTCAGCTCCTCTGCTCCTCTTCCAATAATGGTCCCTCTAAAAAATCCGAGCCTTATCCACGACGGTTCCTCACAGAAAAAGTCAAATAAGAGATGGTCATAAAACAATTATAACGGATAGAGATAAAAATAAAATAAAACTGAAAAATGACAACAAAGCCGTGCTCCCCGGCAACAGCGCCATTCTGATGACATGAAAATCGAGATGTGACTAAGGTGGAATATAAATATACAATGTCTTTGTCCCTAGTCAATCAATTCGGTCAACGAGAAAAATATATATAACCACTTAAAAATCATTAAATGAAAAGTAATGTAAGTGGTCTTCGTTATTTCCTGGTATAGCGATCAGGGTCGAACACAAGGAGCACGATTGAAAAACTCAGTAGTTAAATTTAAAAGTAAAATAAAATGAATTTTTAATGATTTTCTATTTTTCAAATTTTTTATTTTCAAATACGAAACAATATGTAAAAGGGAAGAAATTCACACACCATACTCTTTTTGTATTTTTTTAAAATAGTCAAAAATACTCAGAAAATTGCAAAGAAAATATTTTTGAGTTTTAAATCTTTTTAATATTTTTGATAATTTTTCCAAGTTTTCCTGATGTTTTTGTGATTTTATAAAAATCAAACAGTGGCAAAAAAGGGTGAACATTGCACAATCTGGAGTAATTTGCAACTTAAAAATATTTTAAATGCCCAAAACTCCTGGAATTATTTTTATGCTAAAATATAGACAAATATCTACACATAGGAACTGAAATCACTATTTTTGGATTTTTTAGAATTTTATACTATTTTTCTAAGTTTTTTAGTATTTTATAATTTTTTGGATTTAATAAATAATTAATGCATGGAAATTGGATAGAAAATAAAAGACAATAAAATACACCTAATCTAATTTTTTGGAATTTTTCAGATAATATTTGAATTTTTAGGATTTTCCAACATTCATGCAGAAAAAATGACATTGTTTTTGAATTTTTAAAATATCAAATAGCAATGAAATGCAATGAAAATTTTACACATTGATCATACAATATCAAGAACATAACATGATTTTTCCATAATTTATTGAGCAACAAAAACATTTATTTCAATGAAAAGAGCAAGCAAATTAAAGTCTGTAAATACAGTAATGAACTGACATTTATTTAGTGTTTTTGCATCAAAAGTAATAACACAAAAATACAGGGAAACATGCAATTTACCTAATATATGTGTGCTATGTACGTGAGAGGCTTTGGTAGGGGCTTATTTGCAATATTGATAAACTTAGGGTGGCCTAATTGCAAATTTTCCAATTTTTATATTCATTCCCCACTAGGCTTTACTGTTTGTTCTCTCTTCTTGCCCAAGCCAAGGGGAGCGCACCGCTGCCCCTCTCCCTTCCTTCTTGTCCAGGCCGCGGGCGGTGCGGGGACTTCGGGCGGTGGCTCCGGTGGCGTGAGGAGGCGGGCAGTACTGGGTGGCTTTGACAGTGTATCATTGGTGGTCACCTGCGATGGAGGTCGGTGATGGCGTTCATGCAGAGCTTCAAGCAGATAGGATGGAGGGTGTCGGCTGTGCTGGAAGGAGCAGCCGTGAAGACTCGTGCAGAGGAGCGTGGCGGTGGATCTGGACGGCAGAGGTGGTGGGTCGCAGTGGAGGCGATGAAGACGGTCGGCGGGTGGAGGCGATGCGGAGGTCGGAGATCCAGGATATGGAAGGTCGACAGCGGAAGGCGACGGCGGGGTCTTCGTGGCTGATGGCAAAGAGTCATACGACGATGCTGGGATAGTCGAGGTGACACACGCCCCGGGACGAGGAGGCGGGCGGCGCCTGCTGGAGGATCGGTGGTGGAGGCGTGGTGGGGGCTGGTGAGGGATGGCTGCTACCATGCTCGATTTTTTATTTTTTTATAAATTTTTTTTGAAAACTGTAAACAGAAACAAAAGCTTTTTATATATTTTTTATATTTCCTTTCTTTTTTTATTTTTTCATGCAAAACAAATGTTAAAAATGATTTTTTTTATTTATTCCTGCAGTAAAAAAATTTAGAGAGAAAAACATAGGAAATATTATATTATATATTTATTTATTAATTTTATTGCAGGAACAAGAATGAACTCGAGCACGACGGCTCGGTCAAAATTTATTGGACAGAATATGTGAATGGAAAAATGGATCCGATGATTGTGATGGAAGATCTATGTCTCCGGCCATCGTGTGTGGTTGGAGTTGAAAGGTCGCGTGATGTATAACGTGAACGCGGATAGATTGAAAGATGATTATGGTGATCGGTGTCGGATCAAAAATGCTTAGAATTGTGATGAATAATTAGCTATGATTATACACTACAAATTACACCTAGAATTAATCTAAATGAAAGACGGAAAATAAAGTGGGTCTAACCTGAGGGAGGCGGGCGCCGTAATGGCCTCAACGATAACCGGTCCGCTGTCACCAGATGCTCGGAGGCTGGACTCCTCTATCGACCGATGGGTTTTCGAGATTGAGGCACCTTCTCTACCAAAGATTGATCCAGAGCAAATGAGGGAGGAGGAGCTCAATAGAAAGAAGAAGGAAAATCAAAAAGGAAAATCATTACAAAAGAGGAAGGTATTTAGTGGTTAATTAAATAACAAAATAAAGTAATAAAAATAATAAATTAATTAAAAACGAAATTCGTAATAAAATAAAATAATTAAAATAATATAAAAAAATAATTAGCCATTGTAATGGTGGATATTTAAGGTAGAAAATCAAATCTTATATACATGGTAGGTTTTCAAATCAACTAAATGAATTAATAATATAAAAAATTTGTAATTATATTAATTTAATTAAGTAATATTTGATATTAATGTTTTTGATTGTTTTTGTATAAGGAAATCAATTATATACAAGTAATATACACATATAGTACATTATACACATGTAAAAATAAGGAAATGATTTTTTATTTTTTTATTTTTTTTATATTTTTATTTTTATTTTAAATAATTATGAAAATATTTACAATTATTTAAATTGTAGGGAAAAAAGATGAATAAATATATACAATAAAAATGGTAAAATTACAAAAATCACACCATAAAACTGACTTTTCAACCGTAACTCGAAAAATTATGAAACAATGGCCATTTTAAAGATAATTTAATTTAGAGTATAATGGAAGTGAGTTTGATTCAATTTGAGTTCGTATGGAGTTGAAATTGATTTTTCAATTGTCTCTTTACGGCTTTTTCTGAGTGTGGATACTTTTACTCTATACATGGTTTTACTTTGTAGTTATTATTTTATTATTTACAATAAAATTTATTTACAATTTCTGTTGATAAAAACATTTAATTTGAGGCCAAATTTTATACAAATAAAATTGTGTAAATTTTGTACAAATATACATAGAAAAATATTTATAAATGATTTTTTTGTATTTTCTAATTGAAGACACTATCTCCCCTACTTTATTCCTGGTCGATCAGGTCAAGTCTTGACCTTCTCTCGGGATTCGGATCAGTTTGCATTTATTTCATAAATACATTTTTTATTATTTATTTTTTCTTTTCTTTTCCTTTTCTTCTTTATTCTTTTATTTGAAAATAAACAGTGTTAAAATGTATTTTTAACAAATGCATGTTGAATGGTAAGTTTATGAAATTAGTGGGTATTTACAGGTATTTGACCAAGGAAATAAAGCTAAAATAAAAGAATAAAGGTGATGAATCATGGATTCATCAGGTACTTTTGACTTTAAAAATATATAAAAATTAGCCAATTTTTTTAAAAAAATCACAAAAATAGTAAAAAAATTATTTAAAACCCAAATACATTTAGTTTCTTGATTTTTACTCTTTTTAGTGTTATTTATAAGTATATTTGCTTATATTATGCATATATTCTATATATAGTTTTATTATATATTTAAAAAAGAAAATTAAAAATATAAAAATATAAAATTAAAAACAAAATACAAAATTATAAAATAAAATTAAAATTAAAAAATTAAAAAGTAAAAACCCACAAAAAAAGAACATATAGACAAAGAATCGCACTCATCTTGTGTGCTTCACAGCCCAATCTATCTAGTTTGCTCATTGTGTTCGACACTCTACATACTTGCACTATATACACATTTTGTAGAGTTAAATAAAATAAATTTTAACTCCACACTTGCTTTTCATTATTTGATCATTAATTATGGGTTAATTATTGATTAACCCGGGTTTCGTGAGCAGTTACTTCAGTGATACTGTAGTTCTCGCCTTGTGTAGACTACTTTAGATTCTCACAAAATTCGAGCTATCGAATGGTGCCGTTGTCGGGGAGCAACAACGCATAGATTGATTTTGCTTGATTGTGATTTATTTGTCTATATTTTTACTTCATTTATTTTCTATTTTATTTGATATCATTATTGAATTGTCTAATCACCTCTCCCAATTTGGCTTTGTTGTGAGGTACCGCGAACCAAGAGAGGCACTCTATTCGGAGCGCATGTGCACCCACGAGAGGAGGTGTCACATCTCTGACCTATCTGCCAGAAGGAAGCAACAGGGGAGGACTTGGAGGGAATTCTGAAGGGAAATTTTGTGCATTTTTTTAGCATTTATTTTTGTAATTCAAGTGGGAGAGAGAGATACAATAATTGTAATAATACAGGACTCTCCGGACTCTACGATAACTCACGAGGTCTTGCGACCGATGGATTGTTCCCTTGGGGGACTCGTCGGCTTTTTCGTTATTTTCATCATATTTTTTCCTTTGCTTCCCGATTTTGTTTTCTTTATTTTGTGTTATTGAACCCTAGTTTTAGGAGTTACTTGATGATAGAATTAGGTCCAAACACATAAATACCATTGCATGTACATATAGCTTCATTTGGACTTAGTCAAATATTAAATTGTCAGTTATTTAGACTTGAGATCAAGCATCGAGAGAAGTGTTATACAGTGCTTGCAGGATCCGCTGTGGCAGACACCGATGCACTTTAGAGACCGGACTTTTAGATCTCATTTCTGAGTAGTTGACATTTTGTGCTTCACGATAATAGCAATTCCTATACCTGAGGCGATTTCATCGGTTGCATTGCATATAGTTACATTTCAATTCTGCTTAGCGTCCCTGCACGAAGAGAGATGGAGGCAAGGTGAGCATTTCTCTTTAGCATACATCATTGTTTTCACCTCGCCTTGCTTTTCTGACTCTCTCCCTTTGATTTTAATCACTTAGGTGATAAAAAGAATCGACTCCTCGTTAGGATCGTGCATTTTCATTAAAAATCTAAAAAATTATAACAACAAAATTGGGACTGCTAAAATTACTTGACCCTAAAAAAGACCAAAAATAGAAATCATTGTCTTGGGGCGAGTAATCCCATCATTGTCTTCGTTTTAAATTGCTCACGTACACACTAAGGAGTAGTGCCCAAATCCTATCAAGCCTTCCTAAGTGTTCGCACAATTTTTGACTTCTCACCAAACTCTAAAACAGACAAGATGAGAAGACCACACTTTTACGGTCTTCACCAAGTTGAGTAGGTGAATTGAGGGGTTGTGTTTGTTTTGTTTGCGTTTTTTGTGTTTGTTTGTGTGCATACTCGATCCTTCTGCGCATTTGAGCCTTTTTCCTCATTCCTCTTGAATTGACCATCGTGCTCTCCCGATCATTTTTCTTTTGTTTCGAGATAGCCAACTAGAGTGCTTTCTATCCGGAATTTGCGGATTCCTCATACCCTCCAGACGGTCCACCTCCCTTTTTTCAGGAGGACCTTCCTCCTACTTTTTATACATATACACCTCAGCCACAGTATCATGCCTCAGACTTTTATTCACCTCCGCATTTTCTACCTTTGCATCCACCTGAGACTGACCTGTTGGAGTCACCTCTGATAGCATCCACACTTGAGACCTTGACCCAACTCATGGAGCGTCTGAATTCGAAGATTGACAACCTCACTTGCCTAAATAAGAGTCATATTGATGCTTTACGATCTGATGACTTGGATTCGTTTGAGGATTTCCATAAGATCTTGCAATCGCCCAAAATATGAAAAAATGAGAAAGTTTAAAAAATCCAAAAAGAATTCGGGAGACACCTGGTTGATTCGGGCTGTGAGGAGAGGGCCCACATGACAGACCCATTGACCACACACACAATCACGTATTGTCCTACTTTTGACCCCGAGGATGCCACTATATAGATTGCTCTTGGCTATCCTTGTGTAGATGTTGATTCCGATCTCCTCCCATGTATGGAGGAGGTCCAAAATTTTAAAAATTATTGATTGAACCCGAAGTGGTGGTCGCTATTCATGAGATCATCCATGCCTCACTTCACCAGGTCATGACCTAGTTATCTTCTCCTCAACCCAAGAAGAAAAAGCGAATGAGCAGATCTGAGCATCATATCATGACCATGGCCACTGCCCACTGACGAATCCACATTTCATCATCTTTATTCTATCATTTTAGCCTCAAAAACCCTAGCAAATGCCTGAAAATAGCATTAAATAGAGTAATTTAGTATTCATGCATATGTATGTAAAAAATGTGTAAAATCATGTTTTTAATGCCAAAATTATAGAATAAAGGAAAGAAAAGAAAAAGAATAAAATATTGTAAATATTTTATGACCCGAAACCCCGAGACCTAGGCATCTTGATGAATAGGTCGACAAGGAATAAAGTAGGGGGAGATAAGGGCCAAATACCTATAATTATTAATTCATTCTTTATTCAATTTGGGACCTATTTTTGGTTCCACTTTTTGTGCATCGAATAAAGAAACTTTGTACATGAAAGTTGTAGATAATTAAATAAAGAAAAATACAAAATTGATTTCACTGCAAAATAATACACAGATAAAAAGTTATGGTCTGAATAAAAATCCAGAATCCCGACTTCCCAGACCCATATCTCACAACTGAAAACTCCAAATGCAGCAAACTCACCTTTAATTGTATATAGAATAAAATAATCTATTTATTGGTGGTGGTTTCGCATTTGACGGAGCTATGGTTAAAAAGTCGAGTTTTAGACCCACATTGTATACATGTACAGAATAAAATATTCAATTTATTCTTTATTCATTATTTTTATATTTTTATAATTTTGTAATTAATATGTATAATAATTAAGTGCATTAAAATCAGAATAAAAAGGCATAGAAAACTCAAAATAAAAATAAATACATATAAAATACACGGGTATTATACCTATGTACAGACCTATACAAGATCTACTTATATTTTATTAAATATACAAAACATATCAATAAAATGGAATAAAAATATATTTGTGTATATAAAAATATTTTGTAATTTTATAAAATAAGAAATAAAAATAATAAAATGAAAATACACAAAATAAAAATAAATTGATAAAATACATAGGTATAAGTACCTATAAAGGGCTAAAAGTAAACTCGTGAAAATATACCTAATAAAAATAAATAAAAATTACCATAAAATAATTTAGAAAATTATAAGCATTTTTTATGTTTTAACCATAAATAAATAAAATAGTTTACTATTTTATTTTGATTTTTGAAATATTTTTCTCAGGTTTTTTCCTGGTTGGTCAACGTGGACCAACCAGGAGGGTTGGAAAGTTGACTTGGGTCAACTCTCTGCCCAACACCTGAGCGTTGTCAGAAGAGGAGTTGACCCTGATTTCACCCTTTTTTCGAGGATGCCTCGATCACCATTTGGTGATGGCTCCTTCTTGGAATCTCTTCCTCGCTCAATGGTGATTCACGCCCAAGTGATTCCTTGGGCTGTGGATCACTGATCGAGGCGCTGGACCCTCGTCTTCCTCGCCGCCCGTCAACTCTACAAAAGAGCGCCCCCGACTTCAATTCAAATTTTAATCCTTCTTCCGCCATTTCCACCCTCAAACCCCTAGCCCTTCGTATCCCTGGTGACAGCAGGCGTCAAATCGAGACTGGGTTTGAAGCGTTTGGCATCGAATCGAAGAGATTCATCCCTCGCCAGAGCTCCGCCGTGCCTCGCAGCCCATCGTCTCTGGTGAGCTTCTTCCCCTTTTCTTTTCATTTTCTTGTAGCCTTAGCGTAGGTTAGCTTAGCCCAGCAGCAGTTTTCATTATCTTCGCGTGAGTCGCCGTGAATCCTCGATCGAAGCCACGGCGGAGCTGAGCTCCACCCATCGTTTCCGGCCACTCCAGTCGTCTACCGCCGCCAAGACCACCTCCATTCTCTTCCCCTTCGCTCAGTCATCACGCAGCACCCCTCCAGTTCCCTCGATCTCGCTCAGATCGAGCTATCGAGCTCCCCTCTCCGCCGCTCGCTGGAGCTCTTCGCCCGACCCACCGTTCGCCTCCACTGAGCTTTCAGAACCACCCTTTTTGTTCGCATGGGTTTTGTGCATTTAACCTTGCAGGTCCGAGCCCAAGAGAAGGCTCAATCGACCTTCGACGACCCCAGGACCAGCCGCCCAGGTCGCCTCCATCGTCCGAGCACCTAGCGTCGTCCCTGCCTCGCTTGAGACCACCTGCTGACGCGAAAGGGCCCCAGGATCATTTTGCCCCTGATCCTAGGGCCGGAGCGGCCGTGTGTCGGCCGCAGTCGCCGGTCAAACCTCGCCGGGGAGGTGTTCTTCGTGAACCTTCCCCTGCCGTTGGATCAAGAGCCGCCTCCATACGCCACGTACGCCGTCCGATCGCCAAGCACCCCCAGCCGTCCGATCGTCCATCGAAGATCTAATCTCAGCCGCCCAAGACGAAGGGGTATCCGCCATCGGATGCTCGCCACGTGGATTAGTGAAGCTCCATCGGTCGCACGATCAGATCCGTGGGTATTTTGCATCTTAAACCCACGAATTTTTGTATTTATTTTTTAGTCTTAAAACTTTCGTCTGTAGTTTAAAAATTATTGTAATATTTACACATAGGTCCCCGCACTTTTTATATTTGCACTTTAGTCCGCGCCACGTCACCTCACGTGACTGTGGCGCGCGCCTTTTGGGCATTTTGCACTTTTTATCCTGAACTTTATGGTGTTTGCAGTTATACCCCTGTGTGTAGATATTTAAATATGTTTGTGGAAAAATTGCATGTATACCCCGCCGGCTTTTGATATTTACCAATATGCCCCTGTGAATGATATATCACGTGTTTTACGCGTGTCTTTTTGGCGAAACTTGCACCTAAGCCCCTGGATGTTTATATAATTGCATTTATGCCCCTGCCAGGCTTAGGGATTTTGTGTGCTTAATCTATTTATTTTACGCATCATTTAAATGCCAAAAATTCTCAAAAAAATAGACTTAAGCCCATGTTTGCTTATACTTTCACGCCATATTTTTAGTTTTTGATTTTATCGCATTTTTATATTTATTAAAAATTAAAAACATCCTATTTCAGTACTGTCTAGCTTATAAAATACCAAGAAAATATTAAAATACCCTTAAAAATTCCAAAAAAATTCTCTGTTGTGTGTTTTGACTTACTTTATCTTCAATCCAAAAATCACTAAAAATCTCAAAAAAAAACCTTAAAAATTCAAAAATACTTAAAAACTTCAAAAAATCTAAACAATAGTAGAGAACTCCAAAAATTGTAAACTCAAGTTCTGTGGCTTCCTGTTTTTATTATATTTTTTCTAAAGTAGTTTGAAAATTTTTAATGGTTGTCTGATATTTTTAGTTCTCATTTTACCCCCAGCCAGTAGCCTCTTCATTGTTTTGGTTTATTTCAGTGTTTAAAAATATCAAAAACAGTTTGAAAAATACCCAAAAATCACAAAAGCAGTAAAAATTATAAAAATACCAAAAAGATCTTATTTCTGAATTTTTGCCTATTTTTGCATATTTTTATAAATATTTTGTCACCCCTTTTACTATATAGCTTATATATTCCAATACAAAAAAATATAAAATATAAATTTATAAAAATCAGAAAATTAAAAATCAAATACAAAATTATAAAATAAAAAATTAAATAAAAAATATAAAATTAAAAACCCACAACAAAATAGCATAGTAGACTCGTGATCACATACACACATTTTGAGCATTTTTGCCCCGATCTAGCCTTTCTGCTCCCTATGTTCAACCTCTACACATACTTGCACTATACACATCTTGTTGTAGAGTTATAATAAATTTTAACTCCGCACATTTACTTTCATTGCTTGATTTACTTGTTGTGGGTTAATTGTTGTTTGAACCCGGATTTTCGAGCGGTCACCGCATCGACTGCGGTTTCGCCTTGTGAAACCGTACGACCTCCGATATTCCTTGTTCAACAAATGGTGCCGTTGCCGGGGAGCAATAGCGCTTAGTTCGGGTCTTGTTGGTGATTGTGATTGATTGTCTATTTCGCGGCTTTCATTTGTGTTATTTTATTTTTTTATTTTTTGATATATCTGTTGAGCTGTCTAACCCCCTCTTGTTGACTTTGTGCGAGGTACCGCGGATCGAGGGAGGCGCTCCACCCTAGGCGCTTACGCACCCACGTGAAGCCGGCATCTGCGAGCCGAGCACCGAGGAGACGAGAAGAGATTTTTGAAGACCGAGCTCCACCTTTAGTTGTAGATTTTATTTCCTGCATTTATTTTTGTAATTTGTAGTGAGAGAGAGACTATTAATTGAAATAATACAGGTACCCCCGGACTTGGACTCTTGAGCCTAATTTCCAAGTGATTGTTCACTTGGGGGCTCACCGCGGTTTTGTCGGTTTTTCTTCGCATTCCTTTTATTTTGTTTTCCGATTTTCATTTTACTTATTTTGTGTGATTGAGCCCCTAGTTTTAGGATTGCTTGCGTAGCATTAGGTCAAAACACCTTAATCAACATTGCATGTACCTGTACCTATAGTACGTTCTGGACTTAGTCAAATTTTAAACAGTTGATCATCACCTTCAATCCGTCGCGTTGCGAGCTCTCCCCGCAAAGCGCTTTCTCCTAAACTCAAGTGTGTTGAGCAGAGGAGGGGTGAGCCTAGACCGGACTCTAGGGTTGAAGATTGGTGGTCAACTTGTGGTTCTTCTCGCTAATAGCAATTTCTGAACTTAGGGCGATTTCATCGGCTTGCATTTGCATATAGATAGGTTTCAATTCTGCTGAGCATCCTTGCATGTAGAGTGCTGGAGGCAAGGTGAGCATTTACACTTTAGCATTCATCATCGTTTTTGCCGCTTGCATTGCTTTTCCGACTCTCCCTCTGATTTTGCAAACCTAAGTGCTCAAAGGAATTGACTCCTCGATAGGCTCGTGCATTTCTTATTTAAAATCCAAAAAAAGGTGATAATCAATAAAATTAGGACTGCTAATATTACTTGACCCTAAAACCGATCAAAAAGAAAAACCTTGTATTGGGGCGAGTAATCCCCTCATTGTCTTTGTTTTACATTGCTCGCGCATACACTAAGGTTAGAGCCCAAATCCTATTTTCAGCCCCCTAAGTGTTTTTGCAAATCTTTGACTTCTCACCTAACTTTAAAACAGACAAGATAAAAAGACTGCTCTTTGCGGTCTTTACCGAGTTGAATAGGTGAATTGAGGGTTTGATTTATTTTCATTTTTGTTTGTGATTATTTTGTGTGTGTCCTAGATCGTCGCTGCGCACTTGCGCCTTTCTTCTCCGCTTCTCTTGACTTGACCTTCATGCTCTCCCGACTATCATTTTTCCTTTTGCTTCGAGATGGCCGATTGGAGTATACTTTGTCCGGACTTTGCGGACCCCTCGTTCACTCCAACCGGTCCATCTCACTTTTTCTAGGAGGACTTTGCTCCTGATTTTTGTACATATCCGACCAACCCACTATTTCAGGATCCGGACTTTGACCTTCACCAGTCATTTCCACTACCATCGCCTACACATTTCGACAACTCGCTCTTCCTTTAGTATCTTGATGTGGAATGTGATTTTTGTCCACACCCACCGCCCACATTCGACTCACCCGATCCTGAGATTTTGGAGTCACCTTTCATGATCTCCACACTTGAGACCTTGAATCAGATGATGGAGCATATTAATTCGAGGATTACTGATCTTACTACTTTAAATAAGAACCAGAATGTCGCTCCATTCTTTGAGGATATAGATTCAGTTGAGGACGACCATGAGAGCTTGCAATCGCCTAAAACACAAAAAATGAGAAAAATTTAAAAACACAAAAAGATTTCGGGAGATACATGATCGAGTCAGACTGTGAGGAGAGCGTCCACTTGCCAGACCATTTGACCACACAACCTTTCACATCCAGTTCCACCTTTAACCCCGAGGATGCTGCTGTACAGACTGCTCTTGGCATGCCTCGTGTATATGCTGATTCCGACTTCCTCCCTTGTATTGAGGAGGTCCAAAAATTCAAAAAAATGCTGACTGAACCCGAAGTGGTGGCCACCATTCATGAGATCATCCGTGCCCCACTTCAGCAGGCCATGACCGATTTATCTGCTCCTCTTCCCAAGAAGAGAAAGCGGAGGAGCAGATCTGAGCGTCATATCTTGACCATGGCCACTGCCCACGCCATCACTCATCGTCCCATTCCTCGGAAGAGGAACATTGCCACACCTTTCATTAGCTGCACCATCTCTGACTTCACATGTGATCACACTCTCCTAGACGGCGGTGCTTCGATCAGTATCATACCCTTCTCGTTGGTACAGTCTCTTCACTTAGGACCTCTTAAGAAGACCAGGATGATCGTTCAGTTTGCTGATGGATCACTAAAGAGGCCGAAGGGTATCCTTGAAAACGCCGTCATTTCGATTCAGGGCACGAGCCACACAGTTGATTTTGTCGTATTGCCCATGGAGACCTCTGATGAATGCCCATTCATCACTCTTTATTCTTATATTTTAGCTACAAAAACCTATGCAAATGCATGTAGATATGTGTAAATAGGAATAATTAGCAAAGCATGCATTCTTGTAAATTTCTATAATTAGCATGTTTTTGTGCAAAAAAATAAAAGAATAAAGAAGAAAAAGAAAAAAGAGGGAAATATTTAGAATAAATATTGAGCAACCTAACCCAAGGGAGGGCTCAGCATGGGCCTGACCGCATAAAAGCCAAGTAGAGGGAGATAGGGGCTCATGTGTATATATTTATGTGAATAAATAAAATTATATTTTCCTCATCCAAAAATATGTTGTAAATATTTGTAAATATTTGTACATAGTTCTAAAGTATAAAAAAAACAAAAACAAAACAAAAAGCTAAAAATTAAAAATTCCAAAAAGATCCCTTCACCATGTACATAAACCACCCCCCCCCCTTATCTATTTAACCTTGTAAATAAATTTATTTATTTTCAAAACTTTTTGTAAATATTCTATTTTATATTTTGTAAATAAAATAAATCAAAAGAAACAAAACAAAAATCAAATAAAAAGTACAAAATTAAAAATACAAAAATATATTGTATACATACCATGTATATAAATGTATATATCTATTTATTTCACCTATATATATAAATAATAAAAATAAAATAAAAATATCCTTTTATTCCTCATTTTATCCTATAAATAAATAAAATATAAAATAGGAATAAAAATGTATAAAAATAACTAATTAAAAATCAAAATTAAAAACCCTATATTGTATATATACCTATGTATAGACCTATATTGTATATACCTTATTTTTATTTCCAAAAATTAATTAAAATTCACAAAAAAATAGAAAAAATTAAAACAAACATTTTTTATGTTTTGAGTTTTTACTAAATCAGCCATTTTCTATTTTTAAATTAATTTCCAAATCTTTCTCATGTGGCTGATTCCCATTGGTCCACGGGGATTGTTGACCGCCCGGTCAACTACCCCCTGTGGACCACTTCACACGGGTCGTGACGCCCGACCCGACTTCCCCGATTTATTGCGTCACGACCCGGCCTTCAAATCCGCAAACCCAGGGCTCCGATCACTCCCCGTGCATCCGGGAATCTCGCCCGACATTCATCCTAGGGATCCGTGCTCAATCGAGCCAGACCCGAGCTCTTCTTCCCGGACCTGCACCCACATAAAAACCGAGCTCCGCCGCACCTCAGATCCATCTTTGGCTCGCCACTCTCATTCCCGTGACTTCCATTGCAATCACCGAGGTGACAGCTCGCGTTTGCCTTTGTCGCAGTGAGGAGGAGGTGGCCGGACCACTGATCCGGCAGCTTTGCACCGCCGTGCTCCGCCGCTTGCAGGAGCTCGAGCCTCAGGCAGTGACAACCTTCGAGGCGACGACCGGGAGCTAGCTAAGCTCCAGCACAGTCTTCCGCACCACCCAGGTAGCCTTATAGCTCGCCCATTTCGTTTAATTTTAAGTTTCCCCCAAATCGAAGCTCCGCTGAGTTCCGTCGATTCCGGCCATATCGTATACCCTCTCGATCATCGGAACCCACGCTCACCATCGCCATCCCTCCGCGCACGTTCTTCGCCCCTTCATTCAACCCAGCTCGCACCGTAGCTGGGATTCGAGCTCCACCGTCCTCCGCTCGCCGGAGCTCACTCATCCCGACGCACCGTCCACCCTCACGCCGCTTCATCGGGTCGAGGCACTTTGCCCTCGACCCGCGAAGCTTCTGGTTTACTTTGCAGGTCAAGAGGAGGCCATCTGAGGCCCCCTCACATCCAGGCCAGGAGCTCGACTCCGTCGACCTCGCCGGAGCCCCTCCAGGGCTTGGCTGGGCCATCGGAGGCCTCCACCAGCTGCGGGACTTCACCGCGGATCTGTTCCGATACCCAGAGGCAGCTGAGGAGGACTACTGCACGCGCACGGGGCCGGCGAACTTCGCCGGCCACCTGTTCTTCCAGTATCCTCCCCCACCGTCCGATCGTCCCCCGCTCCAGTTTCAATCGTCACCGTCCAACCTTCGAGGAGCAGATACCGTTGATCGATTTGAGGGTAGATCCGGACCGTTGGAGCAGAGAGAGGGAACCACCAGCACCTGCTAGCCGTTTGATCATCCACGTGGCCCCCTCTGCGCCGTCGATCAGGCTCAAGTGCGGACGAAGAGAGGCGCCATCCACCTGCACCGTCAGATCATCTACGTGGCGCTCATCCAGCCGTCGGCGTAATAAGGGGTAATTTACTTAGGGCCCCCCTCTTAGTTTTTGTTTTCAGTCCTAGTCCTGTAAATATTTTAGGAGTTTTATTTACGTAGGGTAAATTGCACAGTGGACCTCCTGTTTGTTGACATTTGCATTTATGCCCCTGTATGTATGAGACACGTGCTTCGTCACGTGTAGTTTAGGGTTATTTGCAACTATTATCCTGTAGTTCTGATGGGTTTATGAATGAATGAATACTTTCTGGTATTTGCATATCTACCCCTGTGAATGTTTTATTTGAACATGTGCGGATTTTAGTGGGTTAATTGCAACCGAACCCCTGGACTTTTTGGTACGAGTTACCAAAAGGTCCTAGGAGTTGGTTTTTATTACCAGAAGGTCCCTGAGTGCCCCAGGCAGGCGCCACGCGCGTGACTTGCTGGGAAAATTGCACCTGGACCCCCAGAGTTTCGGGTATTTGCACTTAAGTCCCTGTGCACTGTGCCCTCTTTTTGATTTTGAATAAAATATCAAACCACCTCCAAATTCGATGAAAATTTGACACATGGCTCCTGCCATGTTGTTGGATTTTTGAGAATTTTTGAGGACATTTTTGATTTTATTTAGTATTATTAAAAATTCAAAAACATCCATTTTAGCTACTGTCTAGGTTTAAAAATCCCAAAAAAATATAAAAACACCCCCAAAAATTCCATAAAAATTAGGTACTGTTTATCTTGTGTGTTTTGATTTTCTAACCAATTTTGGCTACTTTTCATTGAGTAAAAACCCTAAAAATTCAAAAACACCTAAAAACTCATAAAAATTATAATAAATAATCTAAAAATCCAAAAACAATAATTTTGGTGCTCAAATTTTCCTTATTTTTTCTAGAATACAGGGCAATTACCTCCAGGGCCCTCTGAGATCCTTAAATATTTTATTTTTGGGTTTTGGGCCTTGCTGGACAGTACCTCATCTTTTTAGCACTGTTTGATTTTTAGAAAATAAAATATACCTTATAAAAATCCCAAAAATTCACCAAAAACACTTAAAAACCTAAAAAAACATAAAAATAATTTTTCTTGAATTTTTGCTTGATTTTTGGTGTGTTAGAGAAATTGCTCAAGTGTGCTTGATTTTGTTTTCTTTAATTTTCTTCACCTTTTGAAAATCCAAAAAAATATAAAAATTATTAAAAACCACTAAAAATATTTTGTTTTTATTTTATTTCATTTTTACTACTTCGTAGGCCTCTGGCCAACCCGTGCTCCTTGTGTTCGACCCTGGGTGCTATACCAGGTTAATCTCATAGCTAGACCGCTCTCTTCTTTGTTTTGATTGATTTGACCTGTTTTGAGTGGTTGATTTTTCTTGATACACCTAGTCTGAGTGATTGAGGTCGCAACGACCATTTCCAGACCTTTACCATAGTCATTCGGACGGGCCTTCAGAATGGCGCCGTTGCCGGGGAGCACGGCTTAGTAGTTTTGTTTTTATTTTCATTTTTTATTTTTCGCGGCTTTTCGCGGCTCTTCGGAGCTCGCGGCTTTTCGTGGCTTTTGTATCTAGTTTCTTTTTGTTTTATTTTGTTTTACTTTGATTTTCTTTATTTTTACTCTTGTTTTATTTTGTGTGATTATTTTATTTTCCATTTTTGCACATATACCCTCACTTTTATTTTTATTTCTTTTCTTTATTATTTGATTATTCTTTCTGGTCTGACCACTCTTCTTTTCTTCTTGCGAGGGCCCGAGAACCGCGGAGGCGACTTTCGAGGAGCCGGTGCAGCCGCGGCACTTGGAGGCGGCTTCTTTCTCTACGAAGCCGCAGGAGAGAGCGAGAGCGAGAGAGTTGAGTGGGTGAGGTATTAGGATAGATTTCTTATTTCATTCATTATTATTGTAATAATACAGGGACTTGAACTCTTGGACTGTTAGGACTTGACTACCGTAGCGGGTCTGTTTCGCCGAGCACCGGTGTGCTCGGGGGACCCATTAGGACCTTCGGTTTTTCGCGGCTTTCTTCGCGGTTTTCTTTTTCTTTCTTACTGTCATTTTCCGTTTTTTCGCGGTTTTTGCTCGAGCCCCTAGATTTAGGACTTTCTGGTGATTGTGACGTAATTAAGTAGGACCCACACACCTTAATTGCATATCTGTTCCTATAGACCGTAATTGGACCTACTTAAAATAAATAATAAAAATAACCGACTCGCTAGCTTCCGTAGCCTACGTGCCGTAGCTCGTCCTGTAAAGCGCTTACTCCTACCCCCGATTTGTCGGGCAGGGGAGGGACGGGCCAAGACCGGACCCTTTGGCTTGGAGGTCGGTGACCGGTTAGACGGTTCTTCGCTAGAAGTTGCTCGTCTAGGACTCGGCTTCCCGCTGCATCATTTAGCTTTGTTTTATTCCTGTCTTTTATTTTATGCGCGGATCATATTGCATGTAGAGAGCTGGAGTAAGGTACGCATTTCTGACTTTGCATGCATCATTGATTTCTCGTGCATCGGCTTTTTCGACTTCTCCCCCCTGTTTTTGACTTAATAATCAGGAGAATCGAAAAATTCGTTAGGCGTTTTGTTTGCTTTGAAAAATACCTAAAAAGTGTAACCATAAAATTGGGACTGCTAAGATTATTGACCTTAAAACTCGCTCACCCTAAAAATTCTGTCTTGGGGAGAGCAACCCCCTCATTGCTTGGTTTGTATGCGCGAGAGAGTGACCCGCACACTAGGTAGAGCCCCCCGCGGCTAAACCCGACTGATTACCGACTCTTCCGTGCGGGCCAGTCGGTTGGGGTTAGCAGCGGATATCCCAACAGGTCACGTAAGCGCTCTGATATTTGTGTGTTCACCAAAATAAAATTGACAAGATAATTTGACCGAACTTTTACGGTCTTCAGCTCGCGTTGCGTTGGTGAACCGGGGGTTTGTTTTTAGCTCATAATTTTTCCAGATCTCATCCGCCCTACTCGCTAGATCAAGATGATGGGTAGACGATCTCTTAGGCAACCTCTGGTTGCACCGCTTTCGGGCGCGTCTACCTCATCATCTAGGTTGGCTCGCGAGAGCTCAGACCCGCTCTCCGAGCCCGAGTACGACTCCACCCTGTTCCCCCTCGACCCCCTTTCTGACCTTCCTGAGAGACACGAGCCCGAGGAGAGATTGATTCACTTGACAGCACCTGAGTTGGGCTCGTTTGATTTTGCAGACGTCGAGATGGCCGGAGCAGGCAGTTCTGATGATCACTCCCGTCCCGAGCACTTTGTTTTAGACCAGGGAGCGATCAACTCCACCCTGATCGCATCACTAGAGACCGTTCAGCAGCAGCTCCGCGATCAGGGAGCATTCATGATCGAGATGAGGAGAGAGTTGGAGAGGCTCAGAGCAGAGCGAGATGCGCAGAGCGAGCCCGAGGAGATCCCGGATGCAGATGCACAAGCACGAGCCGCAGTAGCAGCAGCAGCAGCAGCAGCCGCAGGAGGAGCAGGACCACCGAGACCGATGCGGGAATTACACAATCTTGGATCTACACTGATGCACCATTGGGTGGTGGTTCCGGCTATCGTGGGGGACTTCAAGTTCCCCCCGAACACCTTGCAGATGCTTCCTCGGTTCCATGGACTTGCCACAGAGGAGCCCCACCTCCACCTCCAGGAGTTTCTTATGATTTGCAGTACTGTCCACGACAGGCATGTGGACCAGGACACGATCAGGATGATTGCCTTCCCCTTCTCACTAGCAGACAGAGCAGCCACCTGGCTGAAGCATCTGGGGAGATTTGTCTATACCTGGGAGCAGCTCCGCACCGAGTACTTGAACAAGTACTATCCACTCGGGCGGACGAATGCAGCGAGGGCCCTGATTAGTAACTTCTCCATGTTCCCCAACGAGCAGTTTCACGAGGCTTGGGAGAGGTTCAGAGAGCTTTTGGACAGATGCCCGCACCATGACATTTCCAAGCCGAACTTGGTTCAGAGCTTCTTCAGCGGGTTGTCACCAGAGCTACAGGGCCTGGTGAATGCTTCTTGTGGCGGGTCCTACTTCGCCAAGGACCACGACCAGGTCTGGGCTATTTTTGAGGAGATGGCAGAGAACTACATGGTGATGTCCCAGACCCGGCTCTATACTCAGAAAACCCAGCCACATCAGCCAGGACCCGTGCAGTACCAGAGGATAGCACGGGTAGATGCAGGTCCTTCCAGTTCGTCTGCAGCCGCAGCAGCACAGGCAGAGTCATCAGCTGCAGACATGGGTATCATCAGCGAGAAGTTGGACCGCATGGAGCTGATAGAGAAGAAGCAGTGCCAGAGTATCACGCAGATGGAGCAGATGGCACAGGTCTTGAGCGACTTGAAGACACAGCTCATGTGTCTCCAGGAGGCACAGACGGCTTCTCAGCCCCGTCTTCAGTCGCGAGGCGACGCCGGCAGCAGCAGCAGCTCGTCCCAGCGCTCCAGCACCTCAGTGCAGCCTAGACAGGTTCACCTTGTACAGGCGGAGCCGTACCAGCAGCCGCAGCCCACCTACCAGTCCCCACCATCTCCAGAGATGCAGATGGTGGTCTACCAGCCGGACCAGCCTCTGGCAGTACTCCCGCCAGCCCCCTTCGATGTCGAGCCGTTGATGGATGTCAACGGGATTTGGTATGACCGTCCCCAGCCTGGGATCCGACGAGACCATCCCGGATTCAGGTGGGGGAGTGGTGGTGCCCAGCCCCAGCAGCAGCCGTCAGGACAGGGAGGGCAGTACTCCCATCAGAGAGACCAGCACCAGCCGCAGCAGCAGTCCCCAGAGTATCAGCAGCAGTCATCCTACGGTCCTCGTCCCTATCAGCAGCAGGGACAGTCTTGGAGACGTGAGCAGCAGGCTCACCAGGGATACCAGCAGCAGCACCCTCCATCCTACCCCTCTTACCCACCACAGCAGTTCCAGCAGCCTCACCCACAGAGAGGCCACCCGTCGGGCTCCCACGAGAGCCCCGCCTTGGATGACATCGCCCGCCTCCTCACGGACCAGCAGGCCACATTCCGACGGGAGATGGACGAGTTCCGCCAGGAGATGCGGGACCTGGTGAGAGGGAAGGCCGCCATACCAGCCCAGATAGAGCCCAATCCGAACAGCCTCAAGAGGAAATCTGAGCAGGTAGTACATACCGAGTTAGCCACTCCTAGTGACCCATTTGATGATACTTCTTCGGATCTATTTGATGCTGATTTTGTCACACTTAGGAGCGGTAGGACCCCAGCAGGCGGCGGCGCCTCATCTGAGCACCATCCCGAGGCGCCACAGGAGGAGGAGGAGAGCGGTACTGAGGCCGCTCCAGACGATGACGGTGGTACTGAGGCCACCAAGGATGCTGATCCCACCGGCGGTATTGAGGCCGCCGCCTCACCAGATCTAGGAGGTGGTACTGATGCCACCCAGTCAGTCGAGCCAGCCAGCGGTACTGAGGTCGCACGACGTCTACCAGCAGCAGCAGAGCAGCCAGCCCGTGGTGGTACTGAGGCCACCGGTGTTTGTACAGAGAGAGATGTTGTTTTTCCTCGTGTTCATGTATCTCGGAACTCTGCTATGAATAAAGGAAAAGGTTTACTTTCTTCTGGTCCCACTGTGGTGCGTGATGTATGTGTGGATCCGGTCCTTGAACCGCTTAGACCTTTTCCTAGTCCTTCATCTGAGAAGGACCCAGTGATCCCCTTCCCTAGAGCCCTTCAGATGGGGAAGGGGAAGAAAAATGATCCAAAAAAGAGAGATCTTGAGGAGTTCAGCCAGAGCATGATAGATCGATTCCATATCCAGCTGACCCTCCAGGAGGCTTTGCAGCACATCCCCCTTCTCCAGCGATCTTTGAGAGAGAGGACTACAGTCAGGAGGAGGAGGAGGAACCACACTTCAGAGATACATGTGCTGACCAAAGCCACGTGCTTTGCGATCCAGAACCGTCTGCCAGCCAAGAGGCCAGATTCAGGGGCCCCGTATGTCAGATGCCAGATCAGTGAGCAGTGGTTCGACCGTACTCTCCTAGATAGCGGATCGTCGATTAACCTTCTTCCGGCAGCCCTTCTCGACCGCTTCGAGTTGGGCACTCTTCGACAGAGCGGGACAGTTCTTCAGTTCGCTGATCGATCTGTCAAGAGGCCGAAGGGGTTATTACGAGACGTTATCGTCACGATTCAGGGTCTGCAATTCCCCGTGGACTTCGTAGTGTTGGACATGGAGATCCCTGAGTCAGTGGCCGATACCCCCATCATCCTCGGTTGTCCGTTCTTGGCCACAGCCAAGGCGGTGACTGATCATGATAGCGGGAAGGTGTACTTTCGCGTCCAGGGCAAGAGTATACAAATAGAGACGGTCGAGGACTATAGAGCCAGATGCAGATCCCGCTCAGATGCGAGTACCGATTCAGAGCAGCTGACAGACGCAGAGCCAGACATCCACCAGGACTGTGATTTTGTGATCACAGATGATGAGGCAGCTTGGGCAGACCTTGAGACACAGACCACCCTCTCACTTTCAGACACAGCTGATGCAGAGACGAGAGCAGAGGAGAGTCTGGAGAGCACAGACCTGGTTCAGGATACCATTGAGGCAGCAGAGCCGGTCCTTGATCGCAGCACGATGACTAGTGATGGTGGTGCTGAGGCCACCTTGTTTTCCGGTGGTACTGATGCCACCGTTTCGGATACGGATCCCTCGGATTCAGAGTCTAATTGGGCCGATTGTTATGATCAGATGCGAGACCTGATTCCATCAGAGCCTATAGATGAGGAGGAGGTAGATGCAGAGCAGAGCAGAGACAGTGCAGTTGAGCCGCCTTCTCCCGATCCAGTTTGCGAGAGTACACTTTCTCTTTCCCAAGCAGATTTGGCCGACCTTGCAGCTTTCACTCAGTTTCTTCCACAGCCAGATTTGCCGGCACCCAGCATTCCAGAGCTGAAGCCGCTCCCTACTTCGCTGAAGTATCGATTCCTTGCGGGCGAGCCGGAGATGTACCCAGTCATCATCTCCGCCGAGTTGACTGGAGAGCAGGAATCCCGTTTGATGGGGGTTCTTGAAAAGAACCGCAGGGCGATCGGATGGAGCGTAGCAGATCTCCATGGGATTAGTCCATCAGTATGCTCCCACCATATCTATCTCGAGGAAGGGGCGAAGCCGTCGCGTGAGTTCCAGCGGCGTCTGAACCCCAACCTGAGAGAGGTTGTGATGAAGGAAATATCCAAATGGTAGGGTGCAGGTTTTATTTATCCCATTTCCGACTCCAAGTGGGTCAGCCCCTTGCATGTGGTGCCCAAGAAGACGGGCATCACAACTGTGATCAGTGAGTCGGGAGAGGAGATTGCTACACGAGTACCCACCTCTTGGAGGGTTTGTGTTGACTACAGGAGACTCAACCAGGCCACCAAGAAGGACCATTTCCCCCTGCCTTTTATTGACCAGATCATTGACAGACTGGCAGGGAAGAGCCATTATTGCTTCCTGGATGGGTACTCGGGCTACAACCAAGTGGCCATCGCTCCTGAGGATCAGGAGAAAACCACCTTTACCTGTCCCTTCGGCACATATGCTTTTCGACGCATGCCATTTGGGCTATGCAACGCCCCTGCGACTTTTCAGATGTGCATGCTGTCGATCTTCTCGGACATGGTAGGGGAGTGTTTGGAGGTCTTCATGGATGATTTCTCGATCTACGGCGACGGATTTGATTCTTGTCTTGACTGCCTAGATCGAGTGCTCCAGCGATGTATTGAGTATCACTTGGTGCTATCTTGGGAGAAGAGTCACTTCATGGTGACTCAAGGGACGGTGCTTGGCCACATCATCTCCAACAGGGGCATGGAGGTTGATCCGGCCAAGGTTGATGTCATTAGGAAACTCACACCGCCGTCCAATCTGAGGCAGTTGCGGTCACTCCTGGGGCACGTTGGATTTTATAGGAGATTCATTCAGGATTTCAGCAGGATTGCCCGACCGTTGACCGACCTCTTGACGAAAGACACCGAGTTCCTTGTCGATGACAAGTGTCTTTCGTCGTTTGCTACTCTCCAGCAGTGTGTGATTGAGGCTCCTGTCCTCCAGCCACCTGATTGGTCTCTCCCATTCAAGATCATGACGGACGCCTCCGATTTTGCCGTAGGGGCAGTGCTGGGACAGAGGAGGGATGGAGTGCCATTTGCTATACACTATGCTAGCCGCACATTAGATTCCGCCCAGCGGAATTATACAGTCACAGAGAAGGAGATGCTAGCCGTCGTGTTTGCCCTGGATAAGTTCAGATCATATATCATCGGATCTAGAGTGACTTTGTTTACAGATCACACCGCCATCAGGTACCTCATGGCAAAGAAGGATGCCAAGGCCAGACTGACTAGATGGATCCTTCTACTCCAGGAGTTCGACATTGAGATTAAGGATAAGCCTGGAGTCAAGAATGTGGTGGCGGATCATCTCTCCCGATTAGAGCAGCCTGAGGAGTCTGAGCAGATTGATCCTATCCGAGATACCTTCCCAGATGAGGCGATCCTTGCTATCGCCTCACTCCCATGGTACGCCGATATTGTGAACTTTCTCGTTGCTGGGAAAGTCCAACAAAATTGGCCCAGGCAGAGGCTTGAGACCTTCCTTGCGAAGGCCAAGTCTTACCATTGGGAGGATCCCATCCTTTACCACGAAGGAGGGGATAGCGTCTGGCGTCGGTGTATTCCTCAGGAGGAACACCATAGCGTCCTCACTTACTGCCACAAGCTTGAGGCAGGGGGACATCATTCTGGAAGAGAACGGCACAGAAAGTGCTCCAATCCGGCTTGTGGTGGCCTACCCTCTTCAAGGACTCAGATGAGTTCGTGAAGAGGTGTACTGACTGTCAGAGGATGGGCACTTGTGGACAGCGTGATATGATGCCGATGCAGCCCATTCACTTCTGTGAGGTTTTTGACGCATGGGGCATCGATTTCATGGGTCCATTCCCTAAGAGTCAGGGATTTGAGTACATTCTGTTGGCCGTAGACTATGTGAGTCGTTGGGTGGAGGCTATCCCCGCCCGAGCCGCTGATGCGAGGACAGTTTGCAGATTTTTGAGGAAGCATATCATCACGCGGTTCGGGGTTCCACGAGTTCTTATTTCTGATGGGGGATCTCACTTCATCAACGACCAGGTGAAGGCACTTGCTAGCGAGTTCGGCATAGACCATCGTGTTGCTACACCGTACCATCCACAGACGAATGGTCTAGCCGAAGTGTCGAATAGGGAGATCAAGACTATTCTGCAGAAAGTCGTCCGCCCTGACCGAAAGGATTGGTCACAGCTATTGGACTCGGTCTTGTGGGCATATAGGACGTCTTTCAAGACACCTTTGGGCACATCTCCCTTTCGCCTCGTATATGGCAAGCCATGCCATTTACCTGTTGAGCTGAGGCACAAGTCACTTTGGGCAGTCACAGATATTATCATGGATCTAGATGGTATAGGAGACCAGAGGAGGGCAGAGCTAGCTGCACTGGAGGAGCTTAGAGATGCAGCTTTCTCAAGCAGCCTACATTATAAGGAGAAAGTCAAGGAGTGGCATGATTCTCATATCAGCCACAAACATTTTGAGATTGGACAGAGAGTATGGCTGTTTGATGCTAGGCTTAGATTATTTCCAGGGAAGCTACAGAGCAAATAGAAAGGACCTTATCTGGTTCGGAAGGTACACGACAACGGTAGCATCGACATATCTGAGTTGTCTTCTGAGAGTACCTTCCGAGTGAACGGCCAGCGGCTCAAGCCATTTCTAGATCATGAGCCGCGGGTCGTTGATATTGCCCCTATTCATTTTGCGTGAGATGTAGTCTTTGACTCACATCTAATGCATCTCACGCCTGAGTTTCACTGATCTTCCGCTGTATATAGATCCAGATGTCCATATCATCACATTCCTTAGTCCCACATCCCTTTCTCAATCTTATGATTATGCTATACTTAGGGTGCACTTTACCCTAAGTATAGGGGGATGTGAGACCTTTCGGGTATTTCTTTTGTTTCTGTCTACCCCTGTTTTGCTGCCTATACTTAGGGATATCTTACCCTAAGTATAGGGGGGTAGACCCTGTACATTCTCCACTCGGTTTTCCCTTCATGTACAGCCTGCTATACTTAGGATTACTTGATCCTAAGTATAGGGGGAAGACCCGAGTTCCTCTTGACTTTTCATTTCCCCTTTTGTATAGCCTTCCTTTTCACTTCCCTATATATAGCACGAGTTATATCTTCTTCATCGCTCTTGACTCTGAGGACATCGTTCGAGCTAAGTATAGGGGGGTGTGTATATATTTCATATATACTTTAGCCATAACTCGTACTTTGTGTGAGTGTGTTAATAAATAAAAATGGCTAAAAACCACAAAAATTAAAAATTTTTCATGTACATAATCTTCTTTTATTTGCACATACATAGCTAGTGTACAAATTATTTTTGTAAAAATGATTTCAAAAATCTTTTGTGTGTAAAGCTTGTGTAAATAGTTTTGTATCAAAATTATGCATATAGTACAAAATTTTTCCAAAATGTTTTGAAAATCAAAAGTTTGCAAAAATCTTGTGTAAATGTGTGTAAATATCTTTTTGCAAAACTTGCACTTCATGCATCATCATTCATGATTTCAAAACATTTTTCAAAAATTTTGCATGATTGTAAAATAGTGTGTAAATATGCATCTTTTTGTACATATGTATATAGTTTTTCTGGATGATAGTTGACACTTAAACTAGCCTAGAATCAAATTGAGAAATGGAGCTTGATTAAGATCTTAATCCACCTAATTCTAAGAGGAACCTTAGAGGGCTTAGGTTTAAGGCTTTTCAGGTCCATGGTGACTTAATTCTTTGAGTCCACTAGGCTATGATCACATGTCATCTCAATGAGCCTAAGTAGAGCACTTAACAACAACACATGACTCATATAGATTATGGCTTTACTTGGACAACCGCACTATGCACCGAGCTCTCTACGGATGAGGTGGTGAGGAGGCAGTCTTCCTTGGCTTGGGGTATCATATGAGGGTAGTACTTCTAGGCGGAACCTCTCTTCTTCTTATAGTGAAGGAAGTGCGTCTCAACTTGGTCTGGTTGCCATGAAGTCTAACGACGGGAGTTGTGGGTTGCAATAAAGCTTCAAAAGAGAGATAGTCTACTGGCTCAAGAGGAAAAACTCCTTGTATATATGCTGCACATGTATATGTTGTATAGATGCACTCGAAAAAAAAATGTGCAAAAAGAAAAGAACTCCAAAAAGTGGTGGGTCTGAGAGAAAATGATAATCCCACCGGAGTATGTATATAAGTGCAATAAGCAAAGCTTGGTTTCATGATCCACCTGTTGTAGCTTGCAGCAGGGAGACTTGGCTACACTGGTCAAGCTCCCAAGGGTACTTGGCTACACTGGCCTTGACCCATTCTCTTCTTCCCCCTCTTCTTGAGCCGGTTGTACTTGAACTTAGAAGGGAATACCCCGCTCCTCGAGGAAAGAGTGGCCAGGTTGAGGTCATAGAGTTACCTTGTTGGGGAGGGTTGTCAAGTTGCCATTTCTGAGGTGGAGAGCTTAGACTTCACATTCACAGGACAAGAAAAGATTCATGGTCTTCAGGGTTTGTGATTGATGACTTGTTCTGATCTGGAGCATTGAGGAGTCTTGGTTATAGAGTGGTGGAACTTAGAGGCTGTTAGGTTTTAAGCTTAAGTCTAAATAAGGTTCCGACACATTAATAATCCAAAGATCTGATTGAGCTCCATACCTCAATTTAATGAAGGCAAGTTTAATAATCAACCTTGATCCATGTACATTCTCTTTTTCTTTTTCTTTCTTCTTTTTCACTTCTTTTTCAAATAAGTGTTTGCTAAGGGACTAGCAAAGTATAGTATAGGGGGGTGATGAATGCCCATTCATCACTCTTTATTCTTATATTTTAGCTACAAAAACCTATGCAAATGCATGTAGATATGTGTAAATAGGAATAATTAGCAAAGCATGCATTCTTGTAAATTTCTATAATTAGCATGTTTTTGTGCAAAAAAATAAAAGAATAAAGAAGAAAAAGAAAAAAGAGGGAAATATTTAGAATAAATATTGAGCAACCTAACCCAAGGGAGGGCTCAGCATGGGCCTGACCGCATAAAAGCCAAGTAGAGGGAGATAGGGGCTCATGTGTATATATTTATGTGAATAAATAAAATTATATTTTCCTCATCCAAAAATATGTTGTAAATATTTGTAAATATTTGTACATAGTTCTAAAGTATAAAAAAACAAAAACAAAACAAAAAGCTAAAAATTAAAAATTCCAAAAAGATCCCTTCACCATGTACATAAACCACCCCCCCCCTTATCTATTTAACCTTGTAAATAAATTTATTTATTTTCAAAACTTTTTGTAAATATTCTATTTTATATTTTGTAAATAAAATAAATCAAAAGAAACAAAACAAAAATCAAATAAAAAATACAAAATTAAAAATACAAAAATATATTGTATACATACCATGTATATAAATGTATATATCTATTTATTTCACCTATGTATATAAATAATAAAAATAAAATAAAAATATCCTTTTATTCCTCATTTTATCCTATAAATAAATAAAATATAAAATAGGAATAAAAATGTATAAAAATAACTAATTAAAAATCAAAATTAAAAACCCTATATTGTATATATACCTATGTATAGACCTATATTGTATATACCTTATTTTTATTTCCAAAAATTAATTAAAATTCACAAAAAATAGAAAAAATTAAAACAAACATTTTTTATGTTTTGAGTTTTTACTAAATCAGCCATTTTCTATTTTTAAATTAATTTCCAAATCTTTCTCATGTGGCTGATTCCCATTGGTCCACGGGGATTGTTGACCGCCCGGTCAACTACCCCATGTGGACCACTTCACACGGGTCGTGACGCCCGACCCGACTTCCCCGATTTATTGCGTCATGACCCGGCCTCCAAATCCGCAAACCCAGGGCTCCGATCACTCCCCGTGCATCCGGGAATCTCGCCCGACATTCATCCTAGGGATCCGTGCTCAATCGAGCCGGACCCGAGCTCTTCTTCCCGGACCTGCACCCACATAAAAACCGAGCTCCGCCGCACCTCAGATCCATCTTTGGCTCGCCACTCTCATTCCCGTGACCTCCATTGCAATCATCGAGGTGACAGCTCGCGTTTGCCTTTGTCGCAGTGAGGAGGAGGTGGCCGGACCACTGATCCGGCAGCTTTGCGCCGCCGTGCTCCGCCGCTTGCAGGAGCTCGAGCCTCAGGCAGTGACAACCTTTGAGGCGACGACCGGGAGCTAGCTAAGCTCCAGCACAGTCTTCCGCACCACCCAGGTAGCCTTATAGCTCGCCCATTTCGTTTAATTTTAAGTTTCCCCCAAATCGAAGCTCCGCTGAGTTCCGTCGATTCCGGCCATATCGTATACCCTCTCGATCATCGGAACCCACGCTCACCATCGCCATCCCTCCGCGCACGTTCTTCGCCCCTTCATTCAACCCAGCTCGCACCGTAGCTGGGATTCGAGCTCCACCGTCCTCCGCTCGCCGGAGCTCACTCATCCCGACGCACCGTCCACCCTCACGCCGCTTCATCGGGTCGAGGCACTTTGCCCTCGACCCGCGAAGCTTCTGGTTTACTTTGCAGGTCAAGAGGAGGCCATCTGAGGCCCCCTCACATCCAGGCCAGGAGCTCGACTCCGTCGACCTCGCCGGAGCCCCTCCAGGGCTCGGCTGGGCCATCGGAGGCCTCCATCAGCTGCGGGACTTCACCGCGGATCTGTTCCGATACCCAGAGGCAGCTGAGGAGGACTATTGCACGCGCACGGGGCCGGCGAACTTCGCCGGCCACCTGTTCTTCCAGTATCCTCCCCCACCGTCCGATCGTCCCCCGCTCCAGTTTCAATCGTCACCGTCCAACCTTCGAGGAGCAGATACCGTTGATCGATTTGAGGGTAGATCCAGACCGTTGGAGCAGAGAGAGGGAACCACCAGCACCTGCTAGCCGTTTGATCATCCACGTGGCCCCCTCTGCGTCGTCGATCAGGCTCAAGTGCGGACGAAGAGAGGCGCCATCCACCTGCACCGTCAGATCATCTACGTGGCGCTCATCCAGCCGTCGGCGTAATAAGGGGTAATTTACTTAGGGCCCCCCTCTTAGTTTTTGTTTTCAGTCCTAGTCCTGTAAATATTTTAGGAGTTTTATTTACGTAGGGTAAATTGCACAGTGGACCTCCTGTTTGTTGACATTTGCATTTATGCCCCTGTATGTGTGAGACACGTGCTTCGTCACGTGTAGTTTAGGGTTATTTGCAACTATTATCCTGTAGTTCTGATGGGTTTATGAATGAATGAATACTTTCTGGTATTTGCATATCTACCCCTGTGAATGTTTTATTTGAACATGTGCGGATTTTAGTGGGTTAATTGCAACCGAACCCCTGGACTTTTTGGTACGAGTTACCAAAACGTCCTAGGAGTTGGTTTTTATTACCAGAAGGTCCCTGAGTGCCCCAGGCAGGCGCCACGCGCGTGACTTGCTGGGAAAATTGCACTTGGACCCCCAGAGTTTCGGGTATTTGCACTTAAGTCCCTGTGCACTGTGCCCTCTTTTTGATTTTGAATAAAATATCAAACCACCTCCAAATTCGATGAAAATTTGACACATGGCTCCTGCCATGTTGTTGGATTTTTGAGAATTTTTGAGGACATTTTTGATTTTATTTAGTATTTTTAAAAATTCAAAAACATCCATTTTAGCTACTGTCTAGGTTTAAAAATCCCAAAAAAATATAAAAACACCCCCAAAAATTCCATAAAAAATAGGTACTGTTTATCTTGTGTGTTTTGATTTTCTAGCTAATTTTGGCTACTTTTCATTGAGTAAAAACCCTAAAAATTCAAAAACACCTAAAAACTCATAAAAATTATAATAAATAATCTAAAAATCCAAAAACAATAATTTTGGTGCTCAAATTTTCCTTATGTTTTCTAGAATACAGGAAAATTACCTCCAGGGCCCTCTGAGATCCTTAAAATATTTTATTTTTGGGTTTTGGGCCTTGCTGGACAGTACCTCATCTTTTTAGCACTGTTTGATTTTTAGAAAATAAAATATACCTTATAAAAATCCCAAAAATTCACCAAAAACACTTAAAAACCTAAAAAAACATAAAAATAATTTTTCTTGAATTTTTGCTTGATTTTTGGTGTGTTAAAGAAATTGCTCAAGTGTGCTTGATTTTGTTTTCTTTAATTTTCTTCACCTTTTGAAAATCCAAAAAAATATAAAAATTATTAAAAACCACTAAAAATATTTTGTTTTTATTTTATTTCATTTTTACTACTTCGTAGGCCTCTGGCCAACCCGTGCTCCTTGTGTTCGACCCTGGGTGCTATACCAGGTTAATCTCATAGCTAGACCGCTCTCTTCTTTGTTTTGATTGATTTGACCTGTTTTGAGTGGTTGATTTTTCTTGATACACCTAGTCTGAGTGATTGAGGTCGCAACGACCATTTCCAGACCTTTACCTTAGTCATTCGGACGGGTCTTCAACCTCCACTGGGGAGCACTCTCCAATCATCCTGGGACGACCATTCCTCGCCTCTGCGAGGGGTCGTTATTGATTACGGATCAGAAGAGATTTGCTTCCGTCCTGCTGATGAGAGCGAAGCATTGATCACCGCACCCACTGCCAACCAGAGACCTGCACCTGATGTGACCACACCTATCTTGGCTGACCTCGAGGACCATGACCTTGATGATACTATCAGAGAATTTTGTTGTCTATTGGATTCCACTGAGACCCGAGAATTCCTCCCGGTTGAGGAAAACTTGGAAAGCATGGACCTCGACGTTCCTTCTTCTGGGACTTGGCGTTGTGTTGATGACATCCGCGGGATTTACACGATAGACACCATTGAGCGGAGGGCAGACTTAGAGACGATACAGGACGGCCATGTTTTGACTACTTCCACTGATGGGTTCGTTCCTGTTCATGTAGATACTGATGAGCCAAAGGCCGAATTTGATTTAGTTGCTTTTCTTCGGAAATTCGGACCTTTTGATGAGAAAGATGATCCGGTTGAGATTATAGAGGACGAACAGAGTTCGACTACTTCCACCGATGAGTTCATGCCTTTTGATTTTGACTTGGACGATACCTCGCAGGATGACTCCGAGTACACTACTTCCGATGATGATGAGTTCATCCCATTTCACTTTGACACTAGCGAGACTCCCAAGGCCGGACCTAGTCACACTTCTTTCACTGATCCGTATGTGCCTTCACACCCTAGGGCCACTGAGGATCTTCACTCTGTCGACCCTGATCGGCTTCCGTCCACTGTGGACCCCGATGTCGACCTGCATCACACCAGATCCATTCCTCAGCGATCCCGCAAGAAGGTTCGCTTTCAACCTTCTTGATCATGTGTACATCCATCTCTGTTGTATATTCACTTTTGTGTGCCTCTGTTCTCTCTACCGTATTGTTCGTCCACCCATTCTCGTGTTTGCCTTACTTAGGACGTACTTTGTCCTAAGTATAGGGGGGTGGACGAGCCGAGTGTTCGTTCTTCGTTCCGTCTCATCACTCCTGTTGTTGCCTATACTTAGGGATTCTTTTACCCTAAGTATAGGGGGAGTGGTATGTACATCCTCACGATCTCTTCTTCCATCTTCATCTCTTTTCTTCTTTTCTTCTTTTTATTCTTTTCCTCTTCTATCTTCTTCATCTACCGAAAGGTGCCGCCCCTTTTTATCATTCTTCTATACTTAGGACGTACTTTGTCCGTAGTATAGGGGGATGTGCACCCCGAGTTTCTCGATTCATTTCGATCCTCTCCATTGTCTCCTCTTCTTGTCTATACTTAGGGATATCTTACCCTAAATATAGGGGGAGACAATCTGAGTACGATCTGTTCATTCCCACCCTTGACCCTCCCTGCTTTGTGTACAGTCTGCTATACTTAGGATTATTTGATCCTAAGTATAGGGGGGACGGTCAACTTCTCATTCGTTCATTCATTCATTTATTTATTTCTTTATTCATTAGATTTTCCTATACTCAGTACGAGTTATGTCTTCTCTTTTCTCTCTGATCTATGAGGACATAGCTCAAGCTAAGTATAGGGGGGTCGTATATACTGCGTATATACTTTAGCCATAACTCGTACTTTCGTAATAATAAGGCTAATAATTCTTTAAACTTTATTAAAAATCTTTAATAAAAAGGTGTTATGTTCCTCAAATTCTTTTGTGTATTTACTGATTAATAAATCAGGTGAAAATATTTTTTGCATAATGTTTGAAAAATAGTTTGAAAATCTTTGTGAACATTTATTGAAAACTATTTTGAAAATATTTTGTTACATGTTTTCAACCTTTGTAAAAATGTTTGGTTTGTAAAATTTATTTTCTTTATGTGAAATAAAATGTTTGAAAAATGATTTGCAAATGGTTTGAAAAATGGTTGCAAAAATATTTGACAAATCTATATATACTGTTTTGAAAGCCTTTGCAAAATGATTTTCAAATGTGTGTACATGTTTGTAAAATGTTTGCAAAAACTATTTTGGACTATAGTTTTCAAAAATTGTGTGAAAAAGCTTGTGTCAAATAAGTTTGAGGAACATTTGCATCATACCAAAAATCCACTATATATACTTATAAAATTGATCACTTACCCTTGTAAATTCTTAAAATCCACTTCTTGCAGATATAAGAAGCACTCCCGTGTACATATTTTTAACCTTGTTTTCAGCCAAAACCTTTTTGTTTTTAAAAAATACCAAAAACATTTGCAAAAGTAAAATCCAAAAAAAACATTTGAAAAATTTCTTTGAAAAATACAAAAAAAAATTGCATCTGCATATGCATCATCATCTTTTCAAAAATCCACAAAAAAATTCAAAATCTTGAAAATTGCATCACAAAAATATTTTCTGCATCCTGCATCGCATTTGCATAACATTCGCATTTTTCGGATTGAGTTTGGTAGTTGAACAAGTCTAAGTAAAGTCCGGAGATTGGAGCTTGTGTAAACCTTAAAATCTGCCTAATAACAGGAACCTTATAGGAACTGGGTTTGAGGTACTTCAGGTCTAGTTGACTTAATTCTTTAAGGATCACGGGACTTGGTTCAATGGATTCTTGACTGCCTAAGTAGAATATTTCGGAGCACACGCACGACCCTTGTTGATAATGACCTAACTTGGACACTTGCACCTTTCACATGGCTCAACTCAGTTGGAGTGGTGAGGGGATTGGATTTGCCGGTATGAGACGCACACAAGTGGAAACACTTGTCCTCCTCTAGGGAGGGAAGTGCACCCCAACCCGTCCAGTGATTAGGAAGTCTAAAGACAGGAGGTTGTGGGTTGCGATAAAGCTTCAAAAGAGGGATAGTCTACTGGCTCAAGAGGAAAAACTCCTTATGTAAATGCTGCTGTATATAGTATTCAAAAAAAAAAGAGAAGAAAAAAAATGTATGTTCAGGCATGTACAAAAATGAAAAGCCTACAAGTATATACCAAGTCAATAAGCAAGCTTGAGTTCCAAAGTCATATCATGTGAGCCTGCAGCAGGATGACTTGACTACACTGGTCTTGCATCCCATGATAGATAGCTACACGGGCTACCGTCCATTCTTCTCTTCACCCCCTCCTCTTGAGATGGTTGCCGCTTGAACTTAGAAGGGAATACCCCGCTCCTCGAGGATGGAGTTATTGGATTGGGGAATCATTAGGTTGTCGTACTGGAGAAGTCAGTCTCTTTGTCATTCTAGTTGGGGAGAGCCACCATCACTTACACTGTACGAGTCAGATTCATAGTCGTAAGAGTTTGTGTATGAGTTGAAGTATTTCTGACATGGCTATTAAGGAGACTTGGACAGAGTTTCGGAAATCTCAAGGACTGTTGGATTTCAAATTCGGTTCTCATTAAGGTTCTGCCTGCACTAAAATTCCAAAGGTCCGACTTAAGCTCCAAACTTTGATTTTGTGAAGACAAGTTCGATGATCAAATAAAATCCAAGTTCTTCTTTTTCTTTTCTTTCTTTTTCTTTTGCACTTATTGCATAAGTGTTTGCTAGGGACTAGCAAAGGTAAAGTATAGGAGGATGATGAATCCACATTTCATCATCTTTATTCTATCATTTTGGCCTCAAAAACCCTAGCAAATGCCTGAAAATAGCATTAAATAGAGTAATTTAGCATTCATGCATATGTATGTAAAAAATGTGTAAAATACTATTTTTAGTGCCAAAATTATAGAATAAACGAAAGAAAAGAAAAAGAATAAAATATTGTAAATATTTTATGACCCGAAACCCCGAGACCTAGGCATCTTGATGAATAGGTCGACAAGGAATAAAGTAGGGGGAGATAAGGGCCAAATACCTATAATTATTAGTTCATTCTTTATTCATTTTGGGACCTATTTTTGGTTCCACTTTTTGTGCATCGAATAAAGAAACTTTGTACATGAAAGTTGTAGATAATTAAATAAAGCAAAATACAAAATTGATTTCACTGCAAAACAATACACAGATAAAAAGTTATGTTTTGAATAAAAATCCAGAATCCCGACTTCCCAGACCCGTATCTCACAACTGAAAACTCCAAATGCAGCAAACTCACCTTTAATTGTATATAGAATAAAATAATCAATTTATTGGTGGTGGTTTCACATTTGGCGGAGATATGGTTAAAAAGTCGAGTTTTGGATCCACATTGTATACCTGTACAGAATAAAATATTCAATTTATTCTTTATTCATTATTTTTATATTTTTATAATTTTGTAATTAATATGTATAATAATTAAGTGCATTAGAATCAGAATAAAAATGCATAGAAAACTCAAAATAAAAATAAATACATATAAAATACACAGGTATTATACCTATGTACATACCTATACAAGATCTACTTATATTTTATTAAATATACAAAACATATCAATAAAATGGAATAAAAATATATTTGTGTATATAAAAGTATTTTGTAATTTTATAAAATAAGAAATAAAAATAATAAAATGAAAATACACAAAATAAAAATAAAGTGATAAAATACATAGGTATAAGTACCTATAAAGGGCTAAAAGTAAACTTGCGAAAATATACCTAATAAAAATAAATAAAAATTACCATAAAATAATTTAGAAAATTATAAGCATTTTTTATGTTTTAATCATAAATAAATAAAATAGTTTACTATTTTATTTTGATTTTTGAAATATTTTTCTCTGGTTTTTTCCTGGTTGGTCCACGTGGACCAACCAGGAGGGCTGGAAAGTTGACTTGGGTCAACTCTCTGCCCAACACCTGAGCGTTGTCAGAAGAGGAGTTGACCCTGATTTCACCCTTTTTTCGAGGATGCCTCGATCACCATTTGGTGATGGCTCCTTCTTGGAATCTCTTCCTCGGTCAATGGTGATTCACGCCCAAGTGATTCCTTGGGCTGTGGATCACTGACCGAGGCGCTGGAACCTCGTCTTCCTTGCTGCCCGTCAACCCTACAAAAGAGCACCCCCGACTTCAATTCAAATTTTAATCCTTCTTCCGCCATTTCCACCCTCAAACCCCTAGCCCTTCGTATCCCTGGTGACAGCAGGCGTCGAATCGAGCCTGGGTTTGAAGCGTTTGGCGTCGAATCAAAGAGATTCATCCCTCGCCGGAGCTCCGCCGTGCCTCACAGCCCGTCGTCTCTGGTGAGCTTCTTCCCCTTTTCTTTTCATTTTCTTGTAGCCTTAGCGTAGGTTAGCTTAGCCCAGCAGCAGTTTTCATTGTCTTCGCGTGAGTCGATGTGAATCCTCGATCGAAGCCACGGCGGAGCTGAGCTCCGCCCATCGTTTCCGGCCACTCCAGTCGTCTACCGCTGCCAAGACCACCTCCATTCTCTTCCCCTTCGCTCAGTCATCACGCAGCACCCCTCCAGTTCCCTCGATCTCGCTCAGATCGAGCTATCGAGCTCCCCTCTCTGCCGCTCGCCGGAGCTCTTCGCCTGACCCACCGTTCGCCTCCACTGAGCCTTCAGAACCACCCTTTTTGTTCGCTTGGGTTTTGTGCATCTAACCTTGCAGGTCCGAGCCCAAGAGAATGCTCAATCGACCTTCGACGACCAGGACCAGCCGCCCAGGTCGCCTCCGCCGTCCGAGCACCTCGCGTCGTCCCTGCCTCGCCTGAGACCACCTGCTGACGCGGAAGGGCCCCAGGATCATTTTGCCCCTGATCCTAGGGCCGGAGCGGCCGTGTGTCGGCCGCAGTCGCCGGTCAAACCTCGCCGGGGAGGTGTTCTTCATGAACCTTCCCCTGCCGTTGGATCAGGAGTCGCCTCCAGACGCCACGTACGTCGTCCGATCGTCCATCGAAGATCTAATCTCAGCCGCCCAGGACGAAGGGGTATCCGCCATCGGATGCTCGCCACGTGGATTAGTGAAGCTCCATCGGCCGCACGATCAGATCCGTGGGTATTTTGCATCTTAAACCCACGAATTTTTGTATTTACTTCTTAGTCTTAAAACTTTCGTCTGTAGTTTAAAAATTGTTGTAATATTTGCACTTATGTCCCCGCACTTTTTATATTTGCACTTTAGTCCGCGCCACGTCACCTCACGTGACTGTGGCACGCGCCTTTTGGGCATTTTGCACTTTTTATCCTAAACTTTATGGTGTTTGTAGTTATACCCCTGTGCGTAGATATTTAAATATGTTTGTGGAAAAATTGCATGTATGCCCCGCCGGCTTTTGATATTTACCAATATGCCCCTATGAATGATATGTCACGTGTTTTGCGCGTGTCTTTTTGGCGAAACTTGCACCTAAGCCCCTGGATGTTTATATAATTGCATTTATGCCCTATCAGGCTTAGGGATTTTGTGTGCTTAATCTATTTATTTCACGCATCATTTAAATGCCAAAAATTCTCAAAAAAATAGACTTAAGCCCCTGTTTGCTTATATTTTCACACCATATTTTTAGTTTTTGATTTTATTGCATTTTTTATTTATTAAAAATCAAAAACATCCTATTGCAGTACTGTCTAGCTTAGAAAATACCAAAAAATATTAAAATACCCTTAAAAATTCCAAAAAAATTCTCTATTGTGTGTTTTGACTTACTTTATCTTCAGTCCAAAAATCACTAAAAATCTCAAAAGAAAAACCTTAAAAATTCAAAAATACTTAAAAAATTCAAAAAAATCTAAACAATAGTAGAAAACTCCAAAAATTGTAAACTCAAGTTCTGTGGCTTCCTGTTTTTATTATCTTTATTCTAAAATTAGTTTGAAAAATTTTGGTGGTTGTCTGATATTTTTAGTTCTCATTTTACCCCCAGCCAGTAGCCTCTTCACTGTTTTGGTTTATTTCAGTGTTTAAAAATATCAAAAACAATTTGAAAAATACCCAAAAATCACAAAAATTATAAAAAATTTTAAAAATACCAAAAAGATCTTATTTCTGAATTTTTGCCTATTTTTGCATATTTTTATAAATATTTTGTCACCCCTTTTACTATATAGCTCATATATTCCAATACAAAAAATATAAATTTATAAAAATCAGAAAATTAAAAATCAAAATACAAAATTAAAAATTAAAAAATAAATAAATTAATTAAAAATTAAAACCCACAAAAAAAGAAATTTAGATTGGCTAAGTGGTTCATTAGACCTAGATTTGGATTTTTGTCTATATTCTACACCCTTGTTTCCTGTGTTCGACCCCTACTTGCTTGCTACTGTACATTTTTAGTAGGGTATAATAAATTTTAATCCTTGCTCTTGATTGCTTGATTGATTGTGTGGGTTAATTGTTGACAAACGAGGAGGCTTGAGTAGTCGCATCAGCGATAGTGAGTCTGATTTGTCAGACCACTATTTAGCGGCTCCCGCCAAATCGTTTTTCACCCACGCCATCACACATCGTCCAATCTCCAGGAAAAGGAACACTGCTACACCCTTCATTAGTTGCATTATCTCTGACCATACTTATGAACACACTCTCCTTGATGGTGGTGGTTCGATTAGCATAATACCCTTCTCGCTTGTACAGCCTCTTCACTTAGGATCTCTCAAGAAACAAGGATGATCGTTCAGTTTGTTGATGGATCTATCAAGAGGCCGAAGGGTATTATAGAGAATGTTGTCATTTTGATTTAGGGCATGAGTTACACTATTGATTTTGTCGTATTGCCCATGGAGACCTCTACTGGGGAGCACTCTCCAATCATCCTAGGACGATCCTTTCTCACCTCTGCGAGAGTCGTAATTGACTATGGATCTGGAGAGATTCGTTTCTGTCTTGATGGCAGAAGTGTTGTGGTCATTACAGCAACCACTGCCGACCAGAAACCTGCATCTGATGCGGCTTCACATATCTTATCCGACCCCAAGGACTATGAACTTGATGAGACTATCAGAGATTTTTGTTGTATGTTGGATTCCACTGAGACTCAAGAATTCCTCTCCAAGGAGGAAGACTCGGAAAGCATGGACCTCGGAGTTCCTTCTTCTGGTGTTTGGTGATGTGTTGATGACATCTGCGGGATTTACACGATTGATACACTTGAGCGAAGGGCAGATATTGATGAGATTAATAAGGCCAAATTTGATCTTGTTGTTTTTATCCAGGAATTTAGGCCTTTTGATGAGAATGATGATCCAGTTAAGACTGTAGAGGACGAACATGACTCGACTACCTCCACAGATGAGTTCGTCTCTTTTGGTTTTGACCTAGGAGAGACCTCGCAGGACGACCTTGACCTTACTTCTTCTGATGATGAGTTCGTCCCTTTTCATTTTGACATCTACTAGACACCCAAGGTCAGACCTAGCCACACTTCTTCCACTAATCTGTCTGTGCCTTCTCACCCTAGGACCACTGAGGATCTTCACCGGGTCGATCTTGATCGGCACTTGTCTACCGAGGACCACGATATCGACCTGTATCTTTTTAGATCAATTCCTCAGTGGTCTCGCAAGAAGGTTCGCTTTCGACCTGCTTGACCATTGTACATCCATTCTTCTTGTATATTCGCTTTCGGTTATCTCCTTCCATCTTCCGTGTCGCTCATCCACCCCATTCTCATGTGTGCCTTTCTTAGGATGTACTTTGTCCTAAGTATAAGGTGGTGGACAAGTCGAGTGTCCATTCTTCGTTCTGTTTCATCACTCTTGTTATTGACGATACTTAGAGCTCTTTTACCCTAAGTATAGGGGTTGATGTGTACATTCTCTTCGATCATTTCTTTTTCCTCTATCTCCATTTCTCTTTTCTTCTTTTCTTCTTTTCTTCTTTTCTTCCTTTCCTTTTCATTTTTCTTTTTCTACCGAAAAGGTGTCGCCCCTTTTTGCATGTCTTCTATACTTAGGACGTACTTTGTCTCAAGTATAGGAGGTGTGCACCCCAAGTTTTTCTTTCATTCTTTGATACTCTCCACTGTCTCCTCTTCTTGTCTATACTTAGGGATGTCATACCTTAAGTATGGGGGGAGACAGTCTGAGTATGATCTGTTCATTCCCACCCTTGACCCTCCTGCATTGTGTACAGTCTGCTATACTTAGGATATTCGATCCTAAGTATAGGGGGGACGGTCAACTTCTCATTCGTTTATTCATTACCTTGTAATTATTCTTTCGACTTTTTTAGACTCAGTAGGACATAGCTCAAGCTAAGTATAGGGGGTCGTATAAACTTTAGCCATAATTTGTACTTTCATATATTTAATAATAATTACGGCTAAAATACTATATAATATACTTATACAATTCATTAAAATCATTTAATAAAAGATGTTGATTATTCCTCAAATTCTTTGTGTATTTGCTGACTAATAAATTAGGATAAAATATTTTTTGCAAAATGTTTGAAAACTACTTTGAAAATCTTTTTGAAAAATCTTTTGAAAACTATTTGGAAAACATTTCGTTCAATAACCTTTGTAAAATATTTTATTTATAAAACTTCTTTTCTTTGTGTGAAGTAAAAATGTTTGAAATGTGATTTGCAAATGGTTTGAAAAAGGATTGCAGAAATATTTTGAAAAATCTATATATATTGTTTGAAAAATCTTTGCAAAATGATTTTCAAATATGTGTAAATGTTTGTAAAAATTATTTGTAAAATTCTTTTTGGAATATAATTTTCAAAATTGTTTGTAAAATCATTTTAAAATAAGTTTGAAGAATATATACATCACCCTAAAATTCTTTATATATATATATATATGTATAAAAATGATCACATATCCCTTGTAAATTCTTAAATACCTAACTCTTGTAAATATAAGATACATTTCCATGTAAATATTTGTACCTAGTTTTCTTCCAAAAACTTTTGTTTTCAAAAAAATAATACAAAAAAATTGCATATGCATCGTCTTTTTCAAAAATCCATAAAAGGTTCAAAACTTTGAAAATTGCATCACAAAAATATTTTTCATTACATTGTACATAGCATTTTCATAGCATCTGTATTTTTTCGGATTGAGTTTGATAATTAAATAAGTCTAAGTAAAATCCGAAGATTGAAGCTTGGTTGGACCTTAAATCTACCTAATCACAGGAACCTTATAGGAATTGGAATTGAGGTACTTCAGGTCTAGTTGACTTTATTCTTTGAAAATCATGAGACTTGGTTCAGTGAATTCTTGATTGTCTAAGTAGAGTATTTCGGAGCACACACACAGCTCTTGTTGATAATGACTTAACTTGGATACCTGCACCTTTTACTTGGCACAACTCAGTTGGAGTGGTGAGAGGATTGGATTTGTTAGTATGAGATGCACACAAGTGGAAACATTTGTCCTCGTCTAGGGAGGGAAGTGCACCCCAACCCATCCAGTAGCAGAGACGTCTAAAGACAAGAGTGTGTGGGTTGCAATAATGATTCAAAAGAGGGATAGTCTACTGGCTCAAGAGGAAAAACTCCTTATGTAAATGATGTTTTATATAGTATTTCAAAAAAAAAAGAGCAAAATTCCAAAAAAGTGGACATACCTGATTGAAAATAAAATGCTTGTCAGAGTGTATATATTGTATAGTCAATAAGCAAGCTTGAACTTCAAAGTCAAATCATGTGAGCATGCAGCTGGATGACTTGACTACCCTGGTCTTGCATCCATGGATAGGTAGCTACACTAGCTACCATCCATTCTTCTCTTCACCCCCTCCTCTTGAGCTGGTTGCAATTTGAACTTAGAAGGGAATACCCCGCTCCTCGAGGAAGGAGTTGTTGGATTGGGGAATCACTGGGTTGTCATGCTGGAGAAGTTAGTCTCTTTGTCATTTCAGTTGGGGAGAGCCACTATCACATACACAGTACGAGTCAGATTCATAGTTGTAATGGTTTGTATATGAGTCGAAATATTATGACCTGGCTATTGAGGAGGCTTAAGCAGAGTTTTGAAATTCTCGAAAGCTGATGGATTTCAAATCCGATTCCCAATAAGGTTCCGCCCACAATAAAATTTCAAAGGTCCGACCTGAGCTCCAAACTTTGATTTTATGAAGACTTGTTTGAGAATTAAATTCAATCCATTTCTTTCTTTTTCTTTTCTTTGTTTTTTCTTTTTTGCACTTATTGCGTAAGTGTTTGCTAGGGACTAGCAAAGGCAAGTATAGGGGGTGATGAATCTCCATTTCATCGCCTTTATTCTATCACTTTGGCCTTTAAAACCCTAGTAAATACATGTGAATACCTCTAATTTGCATAAATTGACATTCATGCTTTGTGTATAAGTAGTATATAAAATAATGTTTTTAATGCCAAAATTATAGAATAAAGAAAAGAAAGAAAAAGAATAAAATATCAAATATATTTTATGACCCTAAACTCTGAGATCTAGGCATCTTGATGACTAGGTCAACAACGAATAAATTAGGGGGAGATAAGAGGCAATAATCCAATAAAAATCCTTTTTATTTACTCATTCTTTGTTCATTTTTTGGGACTCATTTTTTTTCTACTTTTTATACCTCAAATAAAGAAACTTTGTACATGAAAGTTGTAGATAATAATGCATAGAAAAATAAAAATCTATTTCATACAAAAATAGTATACATTGCATAAATTCTACTCTAAATAAGATTCCAAAATCCCAACTTCTCGTACATATATCTCCTAAATAAAAACTTGAAATATATTAAAATCACTTTTAATTGTATATAACTTTTAATAAGTTATTTAATGAAGGTGGTTTCATATTTTTTGGAGTTAAGGTGTGAAAGTTAGGTTCTGGACACCATTGTATAATATAACCGATTAAAATATTTATTTTATTTATTCTTTATTATTTTTATAATTTTATATTTTTATAACTTTTTAAATATTATTTATAATATATGTACATAATAAAACTAAAATAAAACCACAAAGAAAACACTAAAATAAAATATGTATATAAAATACATAGATGAAATACCTATATCTATACTTATACAATAAATATACTTATTAATTTAAGTATATTTATTCTATCTAAAAAAATATAATAAAAATATATTGAAGTATCTAAAAATATGTTATAATTTTATAGAATAATAAAATAAAAATAATAAAATCGAATATACAAAATAAAAATAAAAGACATAAAAATATATATAATTATACCTATATATTAACCCTAAAAATTCACTTGTAATTATAGACCTCCAATAAATAAATAAATAAATAAATAAATAATATACTTTATAAATTAAGGGATTTTTACCCGACAGACCCTATAATCTTTTCCCATTACCTCTACGACCTTTGAAACATCCTAATTCATCCCCCGACCCCGTAAACTTGCTAACCCTTACCCTACATACCATGTGGTTAACCCCCGTTCATTTACCTGTTAAAATTAACCGGATTCCGTTATGTTCTTTTATATTATATCCATTTGTTTATTAAATTTACATTGAGTGCCACTCCATCATCCCAGAGGAGCCGATTCCTCCTGCGCCCCCCCCCCCCCCGCCAGTGCCAAGCTTTGAGCCTCGCCACTGCTGCCACCAAGGAGCCTTCCGAACATCTCCTCATCCCTGCTCTAACCCCGACCATCGAGGATCCCCGTGCCCAGCTCCTTCCCTCCTCCCCTGCTCGAATGGCCCGTAGGGACCTAAGTTCCCCCCCCCCCAGGTCCCATGTTCAAGCCCTCCCCGTCCCCCCCCCAGCCTCCCAAGCTCCCTGCGCCGCCCATCCTCCCAAGAGCCCCCTCGCCGATGGAGTCCCCCCACCCCCCGCCGATGGAGTGCCACCCCCCACCCCCCGCCGCCGCTCCCCCCCCCCAAATCAGGCAACGATGCGAAGCTAATCCGTGAAGTGTCAACACACTGCAAGCCGAAAGCTTGGACTTTGATTGCGAAAAAACCAAAATCGAGAGCTTTACGGCTAATAAAAATGACGATAAGCTCTCTCGCAAGGCGGTTGTGGAAGATCTCGTGGATGCCTTTGGTGGTCTGTCAATTGGGTTGGATCACATAGAGGTGAAGTTGACCTATAAGACGGGGAGAGCTAGTAGATCCATCAGTTTGGATGATCTCACCGGATCAATTTCCAGCGAATTCCAAAGAACAGTATGATTGGTGCATAGCTCGAATGATCTGAGCTCCGAAGCCGACCCGCAGTCATCGCGGGAGCGGTTATGGAGGCAATTTGAAATGGAGGAGTCTCTGGATATGGATCTGAGCTCCGAAGCCGAGCAGTCGCCGCGGGAGCGGTTGTGGAGGCAATTCGAAATGGAGGCGTCTCTGGATATGGATTTCATTGGGTCACCAAAAGATTTCTTCTCGGATCACAGCTCCGAAGATAATTCCTTATATCTCTTGTTGCTCGTTGAAGCTGTAGAGGCGGAGCATCGGAAGGCGACACAGGTTATGAAGAGCAAGGAGAAAGTGAAGCTGCTGGAAGATGCCGAAGCCAATGCGTTAATGTGCGAGTACTGCATTCGTGAACTCTCTTCCCGGTAGTAGAAATGGATTCGGGAGTCCAATTGAGCTTCTCCCGCATGACCCACTTGTTCTTCCACCTCTCAGAGAAGGTTTGGGTCCGTCTTTTCGGACCAAGAATGGTAGATTCTTGAGGACCATGAGCGTCGATGGAGCCCCCCCCCCCCCCCCCCCGGCCGCCGCTGCTCCCTGCTCCTCCCCAGCCGATGGAGTCCCCCCCCCTTCCCCCCGCTGCTGCTCCCTGCTCCTCGATGGAGTCCCAAGCTCCCTACTTTTTTTTCTATTTTTTTATTTTGGCTAATCCTAACCGTATGATGGTAAATTGGTTAGGTTAACTCAAGACTAACTCAAGTAATTGATCCAAATATAGTAAAATTGATGGCAGGGTTTGTTGGGTAAGACAGAGCAAGTTTACGAGGTCGGGGTAGGAATTAGGATGTTTCAAAGGTCATAGAGGTAATTGGAAAAGATTATAGGGTCTGCCGAGTAAAAATCCCATAAAATAATAGACATTTTTTATTTTATAATCTAGAAATAATAAAATCAATTACTAATTATTTTAGAATTTACAAATATTTTTAAGATGGTTTTCCTGGTTGGTCCACGTGGACCAACCAGGGCACGTCTCCTGTTGACCGCAAGTCAACTACCTGACCTACTGCCTTAGCCTCTAACATCTCATTTTGGACCATCTTTCTCAATTTTATTCGTGCTTGATGCGTTGCTTGAGGAGGATGGGACCCTTCACGAAATCTACTCTTTGTACAACCATGATCCACACCGAGCATCCCTCGTCCCCTAGATCTCCTTCATGTGCACGCAATCTTCTCTCGAATCTCGATCCTTCACATCTTGTACATAAGCCCACGTCGCCTTCCCTCTCGATTTTGAACCCCTTTAGACCAAGTTTTGACCCCTCCGTGTGTGCTCTGGATTGAAGGCAGTGGCAGATCTTTCTCCAGTCGGTTGGAGCGAGTCAGGCGAGGCCAAGGAGCTTCTACCACCACCTCCGGCGGAGCGTCACCATCGAGGTCCCTATCTCCTGGTTTTGTCGATGAGGTACCCATTTTATTTTGTTTTTTCTAGCTTCATTTAGTTGGTAGAAATGTTTTTAGATCTTATTTCATCGTTAATCGCATGTCTTACCCGTTAATCCCAAGCCTGTGGTTCGCCGGAGCTAGCCTCCGGCGAACCTCCCACTTGTGCTTTGCCTGTCTTCTGACCACGCCACCCCCTCATTCTTCTTCCCCTACGATTCATGCACGCCCACGGCCCTTCTACACACCCATATCCCTCACAGATCTGGTCAGCTGCTCTCCCTCCGCCGCCCTTCGCCGGAGAGCGTCGCCATGCCTCATCAGCCATCCCCCCTCACCAATAAGGCCCATCACCCTTTTCTTTGTCATGCTTAATCTCCTTGCTGGTGCTGGAGGGCCAGACGACTCGTTTTGGAGTCAATTTTTGCAAGACCGAGGTACCTGGAGCTCATGTCTTCCCCGAGCTCGCTTGCCTTCATCTGAGCTCTAGCGTAGCTCCAGAAGACCTCATCTGATGTGGAGCAAGGTTCGAAATCTCGATTTCGATCTCGTTTCGGTGACCTGGAAAACCAAAATTTTGCCGAAATTTCAGGAAATTTCGATGATTTTGGTGGAAAAGTCGGAAAAGGCTCAAAAATCCGATTTTTTTCCCAATGTTATTGTTAATTTTGATATTCCAAGTTATTAGAACAATAAATAACATACAAATACACAATTATTTCACACATATCGGTCATCTATACCCCTTATGTAGACATATCGGTCATATCTGTCATATCGGTCATATCGGTGATATTGTTGTAACATTGTTGATACATAATAGAACAGAGTAATAGAATTACAAGTTACGACAACAAGTGAAAATTACTAAGAACATGCATATTAATGATCAATGCAATAAAATATTAAAATATAGTACATGGTGACATGTTTTGTTCAGAACCAAGAGTTCCGCGGTGGATCTGAATGGCCCCCCCTTCCTTGTTGTCTCTCATAACGCATCGCAGATTCAATGAACTCGCAGTAGTTCTACCATGTCATGTACGAGTACATGGCCTTGTAATCCATCACATACTGCCTGTATTGGTGGTCATCGATGCCTATGAGTATCCCCTGACGAGGATAAGCAGCACTGGATCCGGTACCATGAGTGGCACGACGAGGTTGCGAACTACTGCCCTGAGATCCTCGGGACGACGACGACGGAGTAGGAGAAGATGTCTGCGGAGGAGGAGGAGGAACTAGCGTGTACTCAGGGAAGAAACCGTAGCTGTCACCCACAAAGAAGCTGCCCTGGCTCTGCTCAGGTTGGCTACCTTGGTAGTTGTCTCCGTTGTAGCTACTGTATCCCCCATACCCACTATAACCATTGTAGTACTGAGGAGGAGGAGGAGGAGGTCCTGGAGGAGGAGCATGAAAGTATTCCGGGAAGACGGCAAATGATCTCTCATTGTGCGACGATCCATATCTGCCTAAAGGACTTGGTGCTCCTCCGCGATATGGGCTGTCAATATCCATGAAGCTCAAAGAACCTACAGATGATGTCAAATCGTCCATGTAACTGTCGGTTGGACGATGGCCTCGACCGTACTCGTAATCCGTAGGCCCTGGACTCGGACTTGGAACAAATTTTCCGTGTGCGTTCCGCTGTCGCTCCATATATTTACGTCCTGCATGTAGCCCTTCTTGAAGTCTGGTATTTTGTGGTCCACGAGCACTCCCTTCTGACCCGCCTGAGTTTGTCTCCCCACCACCACCAGGTCCACCACGACCATCATCATCATCATCATCTCCACTGTCATCCTTTGACTTTGATTTGGATTTGGAGCTACTCGAGAGAATTTCATCAACAACCGCATCAATCTCGCCCTCCAACCCTCCAACAGGGTCTGTAATCCGCCCGGATCTTGCCAAATAGTCACCAACGTCTTCTCCCATTTGCTGGCTTATGTTCTCATTTGGTCTTCCACCTGGTTGATCGAGAACGGGGGCACCATTGGAATCCATCCACCTCTGGAGAACGTCTTCATCAGCATCGTCATCGTGCATCTTGAAAATGTATGCAAGATCAATAGGGTCCGTGTAGTCATCTTTGTCTTGTCCCTCCCTTGCAAGTTTCAACTTCAGCCTCAAGTTGTAATGCACGTAGACAAGGTCATTGAGCTTCTTTTCTTCCAACCATGTTCCGTCTCTTGGAATGGATCAAATTGAACGTGCTCCAGTTCCTCTCACAACCGCCAGCAGATGCGGTTCGAGACAACACTTTCACTGCCACACTTCGAAGGTTGGGAGCTTCCATCCCGTATAACAACCACCATTCGGCTGCAAAAAAAGAAAAAGAGAAAAATCAATAGTAGGAATAAATGAACACACAAGTAATGGTTTTATTTGCATTCGTCCCGACCAGGAAGAGTATTGCCCCGTCCGTTGACCGCAGTAATCCGACCAAAGGAACCCAACGCATCCCGGAAATACTTAACCTGCACAGTGCATACATAGGTTTAAGTCGTACTACATCTTTACGAAATTTCTTGTGACTCCAAATTTAGCTAGAAATTGAGGATTACCTCGTTCATGCACGTGATCTGTAACTTCTCGTCCTTGACGAGCTTCTCTACCACAATCTGTACGGCTGCTAGAAGGTCAACATTTGTACCAAGTCCATTCTTGTACTGGTACTTAGGATTGAAGTAATAAGCTGTACACAAATTACGAAGAATCTCATTTATGATGTCCAACCATAGAAATTTAAAAAATGAAAAAAAATCCATTTTTACATAATATATACCGGCCTTGTGAAGAGGATTTGAGAGCATCTTGGACCATCGCTCGTCTATGATGTCCAACCATGCTTTCGATCCCTTTCCAACCGCTTCTCTGACCTTCTCTCTCATGCAGCACATTACCTTGTAGATGACTCCCATGGTGGGCTTCTTGTCGTCATCCACGATCTGCAATGCAGAAACAACTGGATCCATGATCCTCGTGACCTGAGTCACGTCATCCCAAAAGGAGATATCATTGATCAATATCTCCACCTTCCGTCCTCCTTCAGTTCGAGCTTCAGGTATCTCGAACCACTCACCCTGGCAACACATGGTTTTCAAACCTGTCTTATGTTGCTTGAGGCTTTGCAACGCTATAAAATTGGTTGCAAAGCGTGTGATGCCAGGCCTCACCAACTCCCCATTGCACATCCGCCTCATCAGTGCCAGCACTTTGTCGTGGTTGTAAATGAATGTAATGATCATTCGTGCTTTCTCCACCACCCTTGAGACAAGCTTCCTCTTGCTAAAATCCTTAAGGATCAAATCAATGCATTGCGTAGCACACTGTGTCCAAAAAATTCCGTAGTTGCGGGACTTCATTATTGTTTCATCAGCCTTCTTGAAGTTGCTGCTGTTATCCGTCACAATTTGCACATTGTGCTCTTTCCCAACCTCTGTTATAACGTCCTTCATCAACTTCAGAAGGTACATGTGGTCCTTCACATGATCAGATGCATCAAAGAATTTCAAGAAGATTGTCTTCCCATCGCAGTAGACAAGGAAGTTGATGATCTGCTTCCTCGTGTAGCTCGTCCACCCATCGCACATCAATGTCACCCCGTACTCTGGCCATCTCCTCCTCAACTCGGAGATGTACTCATTCATCTCATCTTTCTCCATCCCCAGATATTTGTTCATGATCTCGTAGGATGTAGGAGCCTTCACTCCCGTTCCTGTTGCAGCGATCTCATCAATGGCATGCTGGAGAAAGGGCCCGCCTGCAATGTTGGCAAGAATGCTCTCCCCAAAGAAGAGCTTGCTGATGGCTTTTCCCACCCTTTCTCGTGCATTGTTGAACATTCCCTTCACCGTTTTCTGCCTCGGATCCTTGCTTGCCTTGTATTGCATTGATCCGCTCCTCGTCAAGAAGGGCTCAATTCCCTTCCTCTTGTATTTCTTGGTGGGTGGTGGTACTGGTGCGCCACCAGAACCACTCCCACTCCCACCTACACCATAGAAGCCGCCCCGTGCACCACCAAGTTCTCTCCTCTTGAACTCGCTCCTCAATGATTCTTGTGTAGCCCTTCTGTATGCCCTCCTCTCCGCTGCAGTCTAAATGTCGGCGGGGTACACAAAATCACCGTCGTCTGAATCAGAAATGACGTTGAATTCTTTCCCGAACATGAACTCCTTCATTTGTTCTTCCCTTCTTACCCTCTCTGACTCCTTTTCCTTCTTTCCATCCAAGCTCGCCTTGACGTTGTCCCTCACATCTTTGGGACAACGCGTGCACTTGGCAACATTCTTGTTGTTGCCAACAAGATGTTGCTTCATCCTTGTGATCCCGCCTACTCCCAACTTCTTCCCACAGAAATTGCATTGTGGCTTCGCCTTATTTCCATCAGGAGCAGAGGCATACCTCCAGCCAATGTCCCCACTGAAATCGCCCCTCTGATCATCAGAACTGTCAGATCCAGAACCGGAACCAGAATGTGCCATGGTGATGATCGTCGAAATCTACGAGGAAATTCAAGAACAGTTATTAAGTTGGCATACAATGCGACCGCTTATGAATATGCAAATTATTTTATGTTTTAAATTTCGAAATTATTATATATTTAATTTTTCAAACACCTACTATTCTGACTTATAGAAAAAGGACCTTAGATCTATACATTAGGGTCTTAGATCTACCAATTAGGGGACCATTTTCAAGAAAGAATACCTAAGTGACACAAAATATGAACAAAAACCTAACAAATGATTTTCAGATTTTCTATATTTTTAAATTTTATTAACAAAAAAATCCTGATTATGATTTCTACTTCCAAAACTTAAGATCTGAATATATAATACCCCAACTCATTATCATTACAAATTAAACCTCAAAAGCCCCAATTTCCTCTAACATAGATCCAACAAAATGTTTTCCAACTATGTTTTAGTTCATGTTAACTTCAGATCCGAGATACCATGTTCATAGCTAACACTATTGTGCAATAAAAATACAAAATCCCTAATTTTCGTCTCCAAATTTAAAGCTATGTTTGGGAAATCTCTCAAAATAAACACCATGGCAAGCTATATCAACATCCTAACAATGAAACCCCTAAAAAAATTATGAATTTGAAGAAGAATCAGCCTAATTTGGCTTACCTCGAAGGAAGAAGAGCTTCGAAGAGGAAGGAGCCGGTTCTGCCCGAAGTCGGTCGAAATGGGGTGCTTTCGACCGAAATTTCGGCAGATCTCGACATATCGGTGTATTTTTTAATGAAAGATTCCATAGGTCGACCGATATCTCGAGTTGAGCTGAAATATCGCCGAGATCTCGCGATATTTCGCTCGAAACCGTGGAAATCGATATATATATATAGTAGTTTCGAAAGCCCGAACCCGTCGAAACCTATATTTCGACGAAATTTCGTCGAAATATCGCGAAATTTTAGTCCATGATGCGGAGGAGCGAGTGCTCCATTTTGCCTCTTGCCCGAGCATTCCAGGTGGCCGGAGATGCTCAGGAGAGCAGATCGTAGCTCTCCATTGGCGAGTTCTTGAGCTATTCTTCCAACGGCCTTTGCCACCGTCCAATCTTTTAGCCGCTCCAGATCTGTCCGTAGCCGTTGGATGCACTGCATACCAGCCATCAGATCCAGCACTGGGATTTAATCCTAGTCGTTCATCCACGAACCGGCATCATCGCAGGAGGGCGCGCCACGTGGCAAGTGACCTCCTATCAGTCGTTCGATCGTGTCCCTGGACTGGGTATTTACATCTGCACCCAGCCATGTTTTGTTTTTATAGTTAATAATAATCATTCCTCTATCATTTTAAATATTTTTTTAATTTTGCAAAAAGGCCTCAGACTTTATTATAATTGCATCTAGGTCCCTGACCATGTCACCTCATGTGCCTGTGCACATGAGGTGCTGGCAATTTTGTAGAGGACCCCCTATAGGTCTTGGTATTTGTTTTTAGTCCAAGGAATTGAGTTGCACGTTATATAATTTTGGAAAAATTACTGGAAGGACCCTGACTATATTTTATTTACAAAATTGCCCATGTTAGTAATTTACTTTCTCTTTGTTGTCTTTATTTATTTTAATTAGCAATTTTGCTCCAATAATTCCCTGCAAATAGAGTAATGTTCCTAGATGCTTGAAGTTTTACGCCCATATTTTATCTTAGCATTTTAAGACTTTTTTGTAACCGAAGGCTAGTACCTGTTGATTGAGCGCTCAGTTCTGTTCTCAAAAAATCCATCCCTCTCGACTCTCGCTTTCTCATGCTATTTATTGCGGAAGCGTGCCGGGGAGAGGTCGGGGGGCTTTTCGGGGGGGGGCAGAATGGGGGGGTTACGAAGGGCCTCAGTATCATGCACTTTCATCTCCCATCCTTCGCACCGATTCGACCCTACCGCTTTTTGATCGACTGTGGATTCTTGGAAAATCACCAACACACCCTGGGGACGGGCAAGGTGCTCTTTCTTGTCCTTTGACGGGAGGGGCGAAGCGCTTTCGCTACTTTCATGTTGTTGAAATCCCTGTGCCCCACCTCGATAAGGGAGGAGATAGGCTTATTGATCCATCTGACTCCAACTTCAGAAAAGGACTAGGTCCACAAGCTCCTTGATCTCACCTGGGCACCTATCCTGACTAGGTAGGCTCCGTACTCCTGACCTTCAAAAAATCACATACCTTAATCAAATATCGTGAAAAAGCTTAACAGCAAATTCCCAAGAGCTTGGCTAGGTGGTATTCATACTAGATCTATGTCAAAGTTGTGACGCCTCTGCGCCACTGACCTCTCCCCACCTTAGCCTTCGGACGTGAAGAGAAGACAGGCTAGCAGCTGCTTAACTCTTCGATATATTTCTTGCTGGAAATCTCCCTGATCCCACTGATAACGAGTAGGACCAAATAATTCAAAAATCAAAAAGAGCATTTGTGTCCCTATATACAATAGAAAATACATTAAATATAAAGTTTTTGGAAAATTCCAAAAAATATTTTTTTTATTTAGTTGGTTATTTTACAACTCCAGACCAAAAATCTATAAAAATTACAAAAGAAAATTCTTAGAAATTAAAAATCCCTAAAAACCTTCACAAAATCTAAAAAAATCACTAAAATTCTAAAAATATTATTTTCTATGTCTGAATTTTCTATATATTATTATTATATTAAAATTGATTTGGAAAATTTTGGACCTGATTTTCTATTTTAAATTTCCATTTCAATTTCGAATATTTATTTAAACCCTGATTTAGGGTATTTTTTACTTTAGAAATATATAAAAATTAGCAAAATTTTCTAAAAAATCACAAAAACAGTAAAAAATAATTTTAAACTCAAAAATATTTTATTTTCTTGATTTGGCTCTTTTTAGTATTTTTTTATAAATATGTTTGCTTACATTGTGTATATACTCTATATATAATTTTAATATCTTTAAAAAAAGAAAATATAAAAATATAAAAATATAAAAAGAAAATATAAAAATAGAAAATTAAAAACAAAATATAAAAATATAAAACAAAAATAAAATTAAAAATTAAAAAATTAAAAACCCATAAAAAAGAACATATAGACAAAGAATCACAATCATCTCCTGTGCTTCACAGCCCAACCTATCTAGTTTGCTCCATGTGTTCAATCTTGTACATACATGCACTATACACACATTTTGTAGAGTTAAATAAATATTTTTTAACTCCCACTTGCTTTTCATTGTTTGATCATTAATTGTGGGTTAATTGTTGATTAACTCGGGTTTTGTGAGCAGTCGCTTCAATGAAACTGTAGTTCTCGTCTTGTGTTGACTACTTTAGACCCTCGCAAAATCCGAGTTATCAGCAGTGAACAAGGAATCAAATGGAAAAGGAGAGGATCGAGGGAAGAAGACGAGCTGTGGGAAGAAGAACCGGGTTTAATTTAAATAAAAATTAATTACTAATAATTTAAATTAAATATTTAAAAAATAAATAAGTTAATAAACAATTTGAGGATAAGATCAAGGTTGCAAAAAACGGTATGCGGTATACAGTCGGTAGGGTCACCGATTATTATTTAAACGGTATGCGGGAGTTAAACGGAAATTAAACGGTCTATGCGGTTTTACATTTTTAAATTAATAAAAAATATTACGTATATATATTTAATAAAAAAAAGTATAAATGACCTATAAAAATATTATCACATATTCACAACATTGATCAGATATTATCAATTTCAATGACTTCTTCATCCAAATATGACATGTCAAAGTAGATAGCATAATCAATATAGGGTTTATGTAACCTTAATGCAAAACGCGGCCGCTTAAACGGTGTGTAAATGGCCGATTACACCCGTTTAAACGGTCTGACCGTTTACATAGCCGATTAAAGGTAATACAGTCGGTCGAGGATCGAATGAGTTTAAACGGCCTTTTAAACGGCCGCATGAACCGTTTTTTGCAACCTTGGATAAGATTTTTAATTATATAAAAATGTTATTTAATTAGTTAAATAGGTACATATATAAGTAATCGTAGGTACATTATACATATATAATTAATTGATTGATTATATATAATTTTTATTTTTAATAAATTTTATTTTTATTTTATATTAATAATATAATATTATAAAACATTAATAAAGTACAAAATTACAAGAAATAACAAAATAGAATAAAACTAAGATTCATTGAACAGTTATACGAAAAGGGTCCCAAAACCTATTTTTGGCATATTAACTCTAATCTTAGTGAAATCGCTTTTATTTGATAGAATTTTATAAAACAAACTTTAAAGTGAGTACACCCAATTCGGAGTTGATGTGGTTGAGTTATGAGGTTTGGAGCTTTAGTTTTACGATTTCCGATTTTAGAATTTATTAGTATTTTTCAAAATTAATTTTATGTTATATTTTTGTATTTTTCTACTAATTTTTATAAATATTTTAGAAAAATAATTAAGTTAGATGGAATTAAGAAAAATTAAATAGAAAAGGAAAAAATATTTACATATAGTACATATATACAAAGAGGTCCAAATGTCAAAACTCATACAGTTTATTATACGATTTTTTGGTATTTTCAATTAATATTGTTAGTTATAAAAAGAATTTTAAAAGTGAGTTTCGTCAATTTGCAATTTTCTATAAATAGTTATGAACCTAGAAGGTCAGCTTTTACGGCTTTTTCGATTCAATGTAATTATTTATTTTGTATTATATAATTTTCTTAATATTTTATAAATTTATATATATTATTACAAACAACTTTGATGAAGGAAATAATTTGATTTTGAATTTTCTGAATGATAAATAAAATAGGTAAACATATGTACAAGGTGAAAAATATGTCTAAGTACATTTGTGCTCTTTATTTTCTGATATTTTTTAGGTTATGATCCTTATCTCTCCCTACTTATTTATTTTATCGACCAAGTCAATATTGACATGGTCTCGAGGTTAGGATCAGTATGTACATGTTTACATATCTACATCCTTCTTTCTTTTATTTTTCTTTTTATTATTTTATTTTGGATAAAATAAGTGTTAAATATGGAATATTAACAAATGAGGTTAGAACGTTAATTTAATGGAATTAGTGAATATTTTACATGTATTTTACTAAGGATTATAGAAAGAATAAAGGAGATGAATCTTGGATTCATCATTCCCCTATACTTTACTTTTATTAGTCTGTTAGCAAACACTTATTCTAAGAATAAGTGAAAGATAAAAAGAAAAATAAAAATAAAAGAACTTAGAGCATGATTGTTTCTTTAAATTGCACTTCACTTAGCCAAAAATCAAGAACTTGGAATAAACCTTTGGATTAACGATTTGTCGAGACCTCATTAGAATTAGGATTTAAGTCTCAACCGTCCTCAAATTCTACAAATCCCTATACATGTTCACCTTAACAGCCATCTTAGATCCACCCATCCACCACGTGAACTATTCAACTTTGAAGTCGATTTGTATTGTGTATGAAAGGTGTTAGCTCTTCCTGCTTGAGGAGGCGAAAAATCGACCACTCCAATAATACACTCCCATTGGTTCCTCATCCAGTTACTCGATCCTTGATGAGGGAGTATTTCCTTCTGAGTTCAGGTACGTGTTGTGTCGGCAATCGAAAGGGGAAAGAATGTAGAAGAATGGAAAAAGAAGTGGAGTGTGATTGGTGTACTCGCATCTCCTGCGAAGCTTGGCCAGTTTAGCCAAGTCTCTACCAAGATATGCATGCTCTCTGAAGCTTGGACCATTGTGGTCATGTATGTAATTGGTGTATGGCTTCTTTTTGGTAGAAAATATTTGTTGCACCGAATTGATCTTTTGTACCCCGAAGGAGATAAAATCTTTTTTTTCCGCCTATGTTTTGGAGTCTTAGAAAAATTGTGCCAGTAGACCACCCCCCATCCGAAGCTTTATTTCAACCCCACACTCCTATCTTTAGATGTCAGCACCACTAGACAAGGATGAAAATGCACCACTAAAATGAACTACCCTTCGCAACCCCATGTAAGTTGAGCTAAGTGATGTGTGCATGAGTTCAAAATTGGTTCAAATGATGAAGAGTTAAACTGATGACACCAGGTGTCCTACTTAGGCAAGTTTAAGTTGAATTCGAACACGATCTTATGGAATCCGAAGATTTAAGCCAAAGACTTGAAAAGTCTCAATTCTAGTTTCTAATAAAGTCCTTTTTAGAATTAAATGGATTAAGGTCTACATCAAGCTCCATCCTTCAGACGAACTTAGTTCCATTCGCTTCAAGAATCAATCTTCTTCTGAAACATGCTAATGAATGCAACAATTTATAAAGTGAATTTTTCGATTTAAACTTGTTATGTAGAATTTTAAGAATTTTACAAATTTTTAATGAGTTTTAGAATTTTAATTTTTTGGATATTTTTGAAAGAGTTAGTGACTTGAATCAATTACAATAATTTACAAGAATTATATAGATATTCACAAAGAATTTTATAAATAATTTATGCAAGATTATACACGTTCTATACAAGATTTACAAAATTATATTCACATTATATACAAGTATTTTACAAAATATTTAGATACATTTTTTAAAACTCTTTTCATAGCTCATATTTACAGTTTTCTATCAAATTTTAAAAACCCAAAATATATTGCCATACTTTTAGAGCCATATTATTAAAAATGCTATAAAGTATGAGTTATGTCTTCTAAAGTATATATAATTATATATATATATACGACACCCCCTATACTTTGCGTGAACTATGTCCTCATAGTGACCAAAAAATGATAAAGAAAGACATAACTCACGCTAAGGATAGGTTGGTGAAAAGAATACAATACTACAATGACTAAAAGAATAACGAGTAATGAATAGAAGTCAATCATCCCCTCCATACTTAGGAACAACTAATCTTAAGTATAGGAGACTCAAAAACAAAGATGATCGAGGTCAAGAGAATGTACACAATCAAGGACTCAGCTTGTCCCCCATATACTAAGGGTAAAATATCCCAAAGTATAGAGAAGAATATCAACAGTTGAGGGACAACCGAGAGATAAAATGATACATAAAATGAAAACAATCAAAGATGAAAACGAGCGATATTACCCCCCTTATACTTAGGGTAAAGCACACCCTAAGTATAAGAAACAACAAAGATAATAAAACGGAACAAATATGAACAACACAATATCTACACCCCCCTATACTCAGGATAAAGTGCATCCCAAGTATAGCAAAAATCCTAAGTGAGGCCTGGGGTGTAAAATAACAATGAAAGAATGAATGAATGAAATAGAAAACACGTATGTACAAGGTGAAAAGAATGAACAAATCAACGAACTATATAGGCTCAAGAAAGCTGAAGATTGGCCTTCTTGTGCGAGCGAGGAACAATGGAATGTACAAGAGAAATGTAGACATCAGGGTCATCCTCAAAGATATCCATATCTAAATCAAAGTATCCTCGATATCTGTCGATAGCGAGGAACGGCTCAGATGGCCGAAAAGATGGACAAAACTGGCCTTTGAAAGCTGCACTACAATCTCTGAATCACTGTCATCGCCAATACTAAAATAAGAAGAAGAATCGTACTCTAAGATTGTATCCTCAACTCTATGTGACTGAAGAGACCTCAGTGTAGTGTTTGAAGTAGATGCGATGAAGAGGTCAAACTCCACTGCAATCTGATCTATATCCTCATCAACATAGCCCTTATTTGAATCTGAGTGAAAAGAGGGCTCAACATTCTCGCAATTAGAAGGCTTGAATGAAGGGTCTCGAACAGAATTAGGATTGACCTTCAAAGTACGTTCCACCAGCGGTTTTGATTCAATAATATATATACTGCGAGTCTCATCAATACAACTCCAATAGTGTGTCAATGGATCACAAAAGGTTATGGTTTCCAAGTTTTCCTCTTTGGAGAGGAATTCTTGGATCTCATTAGAATCCATAAAGGTAGAATCGTGTCAAATCTCAGCTGTAAAGTTGCATGCCTCTGTGTCTGATGGCTTGGTAGCACACTTGCCTGATGCAAGTTTCTCTAACGACTCGGAACTCGGCACTGTGTTGTTGGAAAGAAAAGTGACATTATATGTCCCATAATCGATAATGACCATGGTTGCACACAAAAAAGGTCGACTAAGAATAATGGCGGCATCTTGTGATGGTACCGAAGAGTCAGAATCTAAGATAATAAAATCCACATTGAATTTTGTACCATGTACCATCACGACAACATCCTGAAGCATACCCTTCGGCCTCTTGACCGATCTGTCTAGAAACTAAAGAATCATTCTAGCTATCTTGAGAGGCCCTAAATGAAGTGTTTCAATAAGATAGAAGTATAAAATGTTCACTGAAGACTTGTTGTATAACAAGGTGTGTTCCAACTCATGATCTGAAATTTGGCAACTGACAAATGGTGCTCCCATATTTTCCCTTTTCTTTATGAGAGATGTATTTTGGATGGCACAACATGTGGTAATGGTCAACACTTGTTTTTCAGAACAGTGATTTCTCATTTTCTTTATTTTAGGTGTGGTGTGTTGCTTCAAACACTTCTAGAGAAGAGAGATGTATGTCAATGGATCCGAAAGAGTAAGGTTGACCTCGATTCTATCTAGCATTTCTTTTGTGAAATTCTTCAGATAGTTATTTTTTGTATTTTTAATTTTACTCCCTTCCTTAGATTCAGAGCATCTGGGAAGGGTATCTGTACATCCTCCCCAATCATAAGTATACTCGGAGGAACAGAAGAATAAGAAGAAAATCTTTTTGCAAAACTAGGGTTAGCTACATGCAAATCAAGTGAAGTAGAAGGAGAACTAGCATAAGAAACTGAAGTCTTGTCTTTATTCTTATTTCTGGATTTTCTCTTTTTTCATAGTTTTTTGTAATTTTGTGCCTTCATTACATAGAGAATCAAACTTAATCTGCACCCCTGCGTCGTTGCCTACTATGTGCTCATCGCTCCTAAATGTCTCAACAACTGAAGGATGTCTCTGAACACCGTGGAAACTAGGAGTACCAGTACTCAACAACTCAAAAGTCGGCTGACTATTAAAATATAATCCTCGCTCTGCGACAATGCTGGCTACTAACTACCGAAGAGAATCCATCTATTCCTTATAATAGGCAACAGTCTCCTAATCAGATAGACTATGTGCTCAATCTTGGGATCGTATGTATATGACACATCTTCATGACGTCCTGAATCAAAATTTGCCTGTTGAGATAGAAAAAGATGTCTAAAAGAATCTGAGAAGTTATGCTCATGAGGTGTATATTGTGCATGGCTCTTTCGTGACATGGAAACAAAGAAGACTGAGAGGGTTGCTAAAACATCATATACTCCTACTTTGAAAAGTGTTGAACTGGTCCATACTTTGGCTGGAAAACCAACGGAGACGAGATTGATAACTGAAGAGTGGAACTATCTACAACTGTCTCAGCATCCATCATCTGTGTTGCATCAGTATCCACATCAATTATCTGATATGTGATCTTTGAATCATCATGAAGTTGATCGCATCTAATCGGTCCTGCATCTTACTCTTCTAATGCCTCGACTACATACTCTCAAAGAGAATGAGATGTCGACGAGAAGTCGGATATCTCCATAAGGAGTGTCCAAAGTGATTCAGTGTCGAGATTACGGTTTGAACCGCCACACAAGGCATCGACCAATGCTTGCTGCTCTGCGGTCATCCACTGGTAGAAAATCTGAACTAGCTCAAATTTGGAGATTCTATGATCCGAAAATCTCCTCGAAAGAATCTGAAAATAGTGCCACATATCCTATAATGACTCGAGGGGATCATGTGAAAAATCTATTATAACCGACCGCATGAAATTGGCTCGGCTAATGGGGTAAAACTTCCTCAGAAATGCAACTCGTAACGTACGCCATCCTTGAGTGTCAAGGGAAAGGTCTTCATCATGGCATCCTCAGGTGTAATAGCTGAATAGAATCGAGTACCGCATATCTCCTCAAACTCAAACAGTTGCGCGTATGGCTCCTCATGCGGCTTGCCATGGAATCTCGACAACAATGATACGAAGTCTGAATCACTAAGAAAACTCGATGAACTCAATGTAGAAACTGACTTCGCTCCTGAATAATATGTAGGTTGCTCAGTCCACACTCTAGTCTCAGCAACTCGTGGACCCGAATCTCTTATCTAATTTGTACTTAGCTCATGGGTCTCACACATATGCTCAGCTGTCACAAGTGTAACTGAAGGCTGACTCGAGAGAAATGAAGATGGAGTAGAAGGGACGGAGAAGGCTACAAAGAAACACAAGAAACAAAAGGAGAAGACTCCCCCAAGGTCGGAGTCATACTTGAAGAAGGACAGAAGACTCAACTCAGGTTCGAAACATGAGTTGTCTCGAACCAACCTAGATGAACGGGTAGGTGAGCATGAAACTGATGCCGTAAGAATCAGCCTAAGAGACCGTCTACCATCATTGTGACTTAGAAAATAAAAAATAGGAACGAAAAGTTAAACAAAAGAAACTGACAAGACTCGGACGACGGGTGACTGCTAGAACTCAAGACAAAAAGAAGAACACAAACTCACACCAAGTACAAATAATACGCAAAGCAAACCTCAGATTCATCTACTCAACTCGATGATGATTGTGAAAGCTCGGTTGTTAATCTTTTCAATTTTAGCGTTAGGTGATAAAATAGTTATATTAAGCAATCTCACATGTATAGCCTCCTATAGTAGACCGTGAACAAGTCGATAAATCCCCTAAGTAGAGAACTATCCACGTAAGAGCTCGGGACTAGTTCTAAGGAAATCCACCTCCTTACTCGTGTGACTACTTCTGCTAATGTCTGAGACAAGTGGTTACAGCAATAACAGGACCTGAGAGTCGAAGTCCAAGCGTCCAGGGCTTTGCGCTCTACTCCTTAAGTGTACATGCCTCGCTCAGTCTGGAAAGTACCCACGACCAATGAGGAGATTGCTCTCCCAAATCAAGGAATGATGTCCATTACGTTTGATTTTATTGATTGAAGTATATTAGCAGTCCCAATTTTAATTTTTGGTTATCACTTTTTTTATCTTTTTTATTTGAGAAAAGAAACGTCAAACATATTTTTGCTTTTTTTTCGTTTAATCCAAAGTGAGCAAAAATTGGGGGAGAAGACGAAAATGCAATGCACGGAAATCAATGATGCATGTAGATATAGAGATGCGTACCTAAGTCCAGCACTCTACATGCAGGGTGATCCGCGCAGAAAATATAAATCTATCCTAAATGCATGAAAAGCGAAAAATAAAACGAGTAACCTAGAAATAGTGAATAGTTCTACATAGGGAAGAACAAATTTTTATTTGACTAGGTTATGTGGCCTTAAGTCTAATTAACCAACGGTGCACAAACAAGGGAATAAAATCCTACTCAAGCAACTAGCCACTCATAGAAAACCGTGGAAAACAAAGAAAAAGCTGATGAAAACAAAACCATGGTGAGGTCCTCCAAGTGCACCGACACTCGACGAAACAGATCTTGAAAAAGAGTAAAGGTCGGGGACAAATCGGGAAAATGCACCTTCCTCTCTCCCAAAGAAAATAAGAAAAGTAAACAAAAGCGATTACGCAGCTCCTCGTATCTGCCTCGTGATTCCCCTCGACAACCAGCTCGCGATGAACACCGGTCTCTGCGTACCTCGATTGCTCGGCTCCTAAATACCTAGGCCTTACAACACAAAGCAAACACAAAAGTCGTAAAAAGAAAACAAAGAAATAAGAGAGAGAGAGAGAGAAAGCAAATGAAATAAAAGAAAATGCAACAGAAAATAGATGACAAACAAGGGAGAAAAGAAACGCTAATCTTAAGGCTCTATTTATCTACCCAAGCGATGCCTCTCCAATGACAACGCCATCTGAAAAATCATATGATACGTTGCTCTAAAAAGATAGACTGACGTCGATGTGTCGACTAGGTGAAATTACCATAAAATTTGTTTTTTTATTTATACTCCTAAACTCAAAGGTATGGCGATAAGCACGAGAATGTCAAAATCAAGGAGACAAACTATAGAAACTAAGGTAAATGGTAGAGTATATAAGGTAGAGGGATTTCTTGATTTTTATTTATTTTAAAGAAATTTTTATGAATTTTATTTGATTTTATGAATTATATATTATTTTTTGTGACTTTATATACCTATAAGTAAAGGGATATATGTATTTGATTCTATATTTTTTATTTGATTTTTATTTTTTTTATTTTTATGTTTTATGTTTTATTTCCTATTTTTGTATATTTTAAAGTGGTTTTTAGAGTTTTTACTGATTTTGGATTATGATAGAAAATAAGCTTTTATTGAAAACTGTGAAGTATATTTTATTTTTAAAAAAATAATAATGAAGAAAATACGTTTTTTTATTTTTACTTGAAAGTATATGAAAATACCTTTCCAACAAGGTATTATACGTATTTTTATGGTTGTTAATGAATTAGTTATGAATTTTTAAAGTTTTGAAGTATTTTTCAATTTTTAGGGAGTTTAATATTTGATTTTTATTTTGTTTTTTTTGATGTGTAAAATAGAGTAAAATATAATGTAAATAATTTTAGGGATTTTTTTAAATGTCTTTTTTCTATTTTTAGTATTTTTAATGTTTGTGTATTTTTAGTAAATTTATATGATTTACTAAAACTAGAAATTATTTTTGTTTTTTCAAAACTACTTTTATACTGTATATAGTGGAATACTATATATTTTTATGATTTTTATTATATTTGTATTATTATTATTATATTATTTATTATGTATTTAATACGTAGTAGTTATTTAATATACTGGATAGGGCTTTATTAGTAATTTCTGGAACGTTCAGAAGCGTAATGAAATAGCAGAAATGTTGAGGGTACTCACGCAAAACACAGAATATGCACGTGCACGTGCCTAAGCTATTGTAGAGGACCTATATGCAAATTATAAAAGTGATAGGGGCAAACTGCAAAATTCCCAAAAAAATTTCCTGGTGTGGTGATAGTCGTGCGATCACGGATGATCGTGTGGCTCCTGTAAATTCTGGAGTCTGGCAACGAACTCGTTCTTCCCCAATCGAAAGTGGCTCGATTAGGTCTGGTGATGCACGGTTTAGGTGCTATTCCTCAGACTGTCGATGCTACTCTTCGGTTGTGGATTTGTGAATGCCTTTGATTCCTCTTCAGGCTCAATTATAGGTGTGTTCCATTGCTTCGACTCATAATGAGTTCGACCTTCAGCTCCGAGCAATTGTTTGCTTCTCCTTCAAGCACGATACTCACCGACGATATCTAGCCATAATGCTTTGCTTCGACCCGATCAAATCTGCTATTTTTGTTCCAAGCGAATGGCTCAATCTCCAGCTATGGATGTCGATCAGAGGTTACGCCGATGTAGATGATCTTCCTGATATATCAACGATGTTTCAATCGAAATACCCTTTAGATGAGGGTATCGATGGCAATGCTCTAATGACTTGCAAGGGTTTTTATATTCAGATCTCCAAACAAGGTGCGCGATATCATATTTTTGATTCTTGATCTCTTCTCAATACCTCCAGTTCTCTATGTTTTCCTTCGATTTTGAATCGAATATACTCTCAATCCGATCTCCAATCACCGACATTTTCGAATCTCCTTGACTTATGTGCTACTCCCTCATGATCTACCACCTCAGGCCACGCACGGTGGCTGGAGTTCGAGCTCATTCCATCACCTCTGGTCGCTCTTCCACTGATTGTTCTCTACGTTTAGGGCTGGGTTTCGACCTCGAGCCGTTGATTTGTTTGCAGGAAACCTTCAGGAACTGTAGATCAAGTCACGTCCCTAGGTCAACCGTCGCCTAAAGCTCGATCTGATTTGGGAGCACACGACGAATTGCAGCACTTGCAGATCCATCTGGAGTCGTATGTGATGCACAACAATGCGATTGTATTCTCTAGTAATACTGCTTTCTACAACCCTTACAGAACAAAAGAAGATTTAAGCATATGTCCGCTTTTCTTCTAAATGTTGATGGGTCTACAGACGAAAGCTAAGAGCAAATTTAATCACTACAAGTAATTCCACCTGCGAGATGAATAAAAGCATGCACTGTGAGACAAACGCACAAAGCCAGCAAATAGGCACAAAATAGCCTAAGAAGGCAGCGTGTACAATGCTGCCGGTGTCTGAAAACATCCTTACCAGGCTTGAGGAAGGGAAAATAAAGTATCGAAGACATTAAAAAAACTGAGAAAGACCAGAATCTGCACTTTAGTATAAATTTCGTAATCAATTAGCAGAAAGAAACTTGGGTGTAAAGCCCTTCCAAAAGTATTTGCGCTTTTGTGTGTAAAACATTCATCAGCTGGTTGACTCTAAATTCACCTGAATTTGAGGTAACGTCAGAAAGGCCAGTGAAAGAATTCGGCAAAGTGCATGTCCTAGGAGTGCCGGCGCTTCAGATAAACTGTCATGGACAACTGGTGTTTGACTGGATAGTTATGAGGAAATTTGGATATTCTTGGCAAATGCAACTGACATGATCAAATATGGATGTCTCGTCAAAGACATTCGACCATCAGGAGCTTGTGTGATCCTCAAGCGCAACATTGCCTGCCAACTTGAGAGTGATCTAACATTTGGCATTGCAGACTAATCCCCCCAGAAAGCCAGGAGGGCTGGTTCAGTTGCCGGTAATATTATTCAATTACATGTAAGGAGATATCCTGCAAATATTTTCAGCAGATATGAGCTGAAACAAACAGTAGGTCCCTTCCAGATTTCAGGCGCAAAACTTTTTCAACAATTCAGATTGCATCAAAGTAGACAAGCTTCAATAGGTGGTGATTTTTAAAATGTCCACTTTGGAGAAAGGTAGATCATTTCTACATATTACCCTGCCTTCTTGAATCCCTCCTTTTACTACTCATCAATTTCTCTCTATACAGTCAATAATGTGTCTGTCCAACGTGTGGTCACCCAAATATCGTTGATAGTTGGTTTAATCACGATAAATACATTTCCTAGTAGCAATGAATAACATTGTCCATAACACCTTTCATGTTTAAACACGGTCCGCCTTACTCAATAACCACATTAGCTACAAGATTGTCAAAGCATCCAGTCCCAATGCCTTCTGCGACAACTCTCCTTATCCTGAGATTCCTCGAGAACTCATCAAATCCCTATACGTCCAACCAACAAGTGATTCACGTCGTCATAGCCAAATTTATAAAGCACATAAGGCAAGTCTGTCTCACCATTTTGCTTACTTTTGTATCTGCTTACCCTTCAAAAACTGAGTGTGAAAGTGCAGCTTCAGCAGTATCTTTGGCTTTCTTATTTGTTGGTTATCCAGGATGACATCTCGACCCATAGGGCCATATGTTCAGTTGTCCCTCAAGTCATCATATGCAACTTTAATAGTGGACTCATTGTCCTTCCCCTCCAAAGTACCTCTCTCACGCCCTCCCTATGATCCATCTGCCTCATCACTAAGCATGATACATCCCTCCCCAACTCCACCGACCAGAACTTGAGCCACATCTAGGAAGTGATTTGATACCGATGGTCTCTCCTCGGAGCCTCATACGTCCTGGAAACAGGGTAGTCCTCGTTTGCCCACTGTCAAGTGCCAATCTCCCAACTGACATCACATCCTTCAGAGCACCACCAATGATGTGAATCATGTGATGTCATAAATCCTCTCATCAGAAAGCGGTACAATGAACTCAGGTAACCAAACCCAATCCCAGCACCATGCCATCACCACCGGCCCATCCTCTGCGAGTACCGCCATTCTAGGAAAAAAAGCTCCGCAAGAACCTCCTCCCCTTGCTAGTCGTCGGACCAATACCTAAAATCCAACCCATTTCCTAGTTGCCTCACCAAGAACGGTCCCATAGTAGGAAAAAGGGTCTGTGTCTTACAGGATAATGTTCCTCACATAGCTGGCCTCCATGATCTCGCCACACAACTAATCCCTCCACTCGACAGCTTTGCAATCCACTTGGCTAATTATGCCCAATCCCCCCTTCTTTGTTGACTTGCAAACCTCTTTCCACTTAACATAGCATATTCCTTGATCTCCTTTCTCAGTTCTCTTCTAAAGGAACCTTCTACATATTTTATTAATCTCCCTCTCCAATCTGACCAGTATTTGCCTGCACGAACATGTAAAACAAAGGCAGCATTGGGAGCCCCAAACGTACCAAAGCAAGATGACCTCCCCTAGACAACAACTTCAACATCCAACTCCTAAGCATCTGTCCATCTTCACCAACATCGGACCATGTTCGCTAACCTTCACATAACTAAATGTTAGTGTCCCCGCACACGCCATAGCCTTCATGTTTTCCTTACTAAAGGAGACAAAAGCAGACTTTCCGATATTAACACTCACGCATTATGCCAACCGTGAAGATATCTACTACTACATTAACCTACCTTCCATGTTGCTTTGACCTTGGATGTGTTAGCCGAATACACCCCAAAGCACTACTTTAGTGGCACAAAATAATCAATAGATACATGTATTTATTCATCTTTGCTGCAGGAGTAATCAAGATATTCAATACAAGTCTCAAATGACAAAGACAAGTTTTGCTCAAGAAGACTTATCTTTTGTTGCTATTATCTTATAATCACATTTGTAAAAGCTCACAAATATATAGGCTCGCTTGCATGTTTATTCAACAACAACAAAGCCTTTTCCCACATTAAGTAGGGTCGGCTCGCTTACATGTTTATTAAAATGCAAAATTCTCACTCAACTTGAAGTTTTTCATATGTTCAGTCACCAGATTTTGTATGATCGATCAACCTTGGCAATTGTTCTATCATAGATCACCTTTTTAATTTGATCGATCAACTTTGGTTAATGTTTCAGAATTGATCGATCACCATGTTGATCTAATTGATCACTTCCAGTCACTGCCTCATTTCTAATCAATCATTGCTCCGTACATGATTGAGCACCTTAATTTATTGTTTACAAATTGATCGATCAATTATATGATCTGTTCGATCAACATTGGAATTTTGAATACTTAATTCATAACGGTTCTTTGATTGATCGCTCATTTGATACTTGATCAAATATTGATTTCATTCCTAAATTGAATTAAAATTAAAATGGCTTTATTAAGCCCCGGCATCTATAATACACTTATATAGAATATACTCCTCTTTTTACACCATACACATTCAAGCAAATTCAAAGAAAAGAAAGTTTTCCATACAATACATCTTGAGAGCCACAAAATTACTTACACCAAGTATCTATATGTCCTCAAGCCATGATTACTATGTTTTTCACTCTCCGATTCTCTACAACTCGTTAAAGAAGCACTCTCGTGATCAGCAAAACATGTGATCAACTCTCAACTTCTCACATTCGGTCATCATTGGAGCTCAATGTGTGATCTAAGTTGCTGAGATATCTATATTTCTTTATATTTATTTCTTATTTCTCTTTCTTTCATGTACCGCTCATGTTATTTACCCAGGGCTTTTCTCCTATATAAGAGAGCCCTAGGGTCTCAATAATGACATCTCAAGTACATTTCTTCCAACATGGTATTGGAGCAACGGTCCTAGATCGGGTTTCTCATATCTGAATAAACCCTAACCCTACCCCTCCCCCAACCCGCCGCAGCCGGCCAGCAAGCCTCCCTTGTCGCCATAGCAACCCATCCGGCCACTTTTGCTGCCACAGCAGCCCTTTCGACAGCACCGCCGGCTGCCCCAAGCAGCCTTTTCGGCCGGCTTTGCAGCCATAGCAGGCTGCCCCAGCCGTCGACGGCCACCGCATCCAGCCGTTGGTCGCCCCAGCCACCGCACACTCCATCTTCTGCATTTCGGGCATTCTTGTAGGGCTAAAGGGACTGATCTTGACTGGAATACATGATTTCGGACATATAAATCATGTTTTCCGGCCCTAGACTACAGTAACGTTTGGATAGGATGGTTGTATGAGTTTACACATACAACCATTCCTTCATATGATTGTGTAGACTTGTTCAAATAAGTCTACTCTCCAGTTTCGATACAGATTTCCGTCGATTATTCCATCATGTTAGAGAACAAGGGTGGTGTTTTTCATCATCTGGTGCCTTCAAGGGCCCGACTCCTATCGTGAAGATGGATGGGACCAACTACGAGTTGTGGTCCATGAAGTTTCGCACCCCTTATGCAGTGCCATAATAAGGAGCATATTTTGATTGATTAAGAGCCGACGGACAAAACTAGGGCTAATGCTTCATGGAAGCAAGATGATGACTACGCACGGATTTGGCTCTCCGGACGCTCACCACAGAGATTGTCAATGACATCATCAATCAACCCACAGCCAAGGCTATGTGGGATATTTTAGCTGACATGTATGGGCAAGCGAAGAATGAGAGCAAAATACTTCAATTGCAGTATGACATTTTCTCGACCAAGCAGAATGGTTGGCCTTTTTATGCCCACTTCTCGCATCTCCGAGGCATGTTTGAGTGTCTTCATAATTCCATTACTACTAACACGGAGCAACTACATGCATACAGGATTGTCATTATGACAGGAGTCTTTCTGTCATCCCTTGAGTCAAAGTATGATGCAGCACGTACTCAACTACTTACAGGAGAGATGATACCTCCGATGGAGGAGGTCTACAAAAGGCTGAGCATGATCGCTACTATGTCTACTATCGTGGCTCAAACTCCCTCTACAATGGCTGCTTCTCATGGCAGAGGGGATACTTCATAGTTTTGAGGATGTGGGCTCCGTGGTCGAGGAGGAGGACGTCGGCGTGGCCCATTCTCACATTGTCACCGTCCAAGGCATTCGGAGGAGACATATTATCTGAAGCATGGGTATCCAGTGTTTTCCTGTGTAGCTGAGCAGACAGAGACTACTCCAGCTCCTTCTCATGATGCGAGGTTTGATGACATTGTCTCTAGATTGAGAGAAATGATGACTATATCGCCCGCCCCAGCAGTAGGATCTTCAGATGTTGCAGTTGTTGTCAGAGCCTCTACGAGTTCATCAGGTATTGCTTACACTCTTACCAGTTGTAGCAGTTCAGATTTGACTGATTGGAACATGGATTCCAGAACTTCTCATCATATGTGTGGAGATCGAGCTCAGTTTACTTCTTACATATCTATCCCTCCTAGTAGATCAGTGGTGATTGTTAATGGGGTTCATCTAACCATTGTTGGTCAGGGAGAGATTATTCTAGCCCCATCGATGCGCGTGCAGAATGTCTTACATGCTCCAGCATTTCAGATGAATCTTTTGTCAATTAGTCAGATTACAAAAGATTTACATCGTCGTGCCATTTTTGATCCATCTTCTCTTGTGTTTCAGGACATACTCACGGGTAGGGTGATTGGATGTGGCCGTGAACAGTGAGAGCTTTGCATACTAGTCCAAATTCTATGTGCCGATGCAGCTATTATTCCATCTGGATCTGTTTCTCCTTTCATGTGGCATCTTCGCTTTAGATACCTTCCTCTGCAGAAGTTGTGTCATGTTCTCCCTCAGAACTCTACTCGTACTACATTAGAGTCTGAGGCATGTCAGCTTGGGAAGCACCATCGTTCTTCTTTTACGAGTTGTCAGAGTCGTCAAAGTAATCAATTGTTTGAGTTGGTTCATTTTGATATTTGGGGTCCTAGTCGTGTTCCCGATCATCAAGGACATCGGTTCTATATGGTTGATGTGGATGATTTCTCTAGATTATCTTGGATTTTCTTGTTAAATAATAAATCTGAAGTTGGTTATATTATTAAATCGTTTCTTATTGAGATTAAGAACATTTTTGCTGCTAATGTGAAGTTTATTCGCGCTAACAATGCCTTGGAGTTTTCTACTTAACAGTTGTCTGACTTTCTCAGATCTTTTGGTATTGCTCATCTGGGAACTTCTTGTGCTTACTTTTCACAGTAGAATGATGTTGTTGAACACAAACATCGTCATATTTTGGATGTCACGAGGACTCTTTTGATTCAGTGTCGAGCTCCTCATTCGTTCTGGGGTGATACGGTTCTCATAGCATGTTACTTGGTGAACCGCGTGCCTTCTACTATCCTTGGAGAAAAGGTTCCTTTCTTGATTGTGTTTCCCGAGAAGGACCTATTCTCTCTTACTCCTAGGGTCTTTGGGTATGTGGCATTTGTCCACAATTTTACTCTTGGTCGCGACAAGCTCTCTCCTAGAGCTGTCAAATGTGTGTGTATTGATTATTCTCATACCCAAAAAGGGTATAGATGTTTGAACCTGTAGGGAGAAATATTATGTGAGTGTTGATGTCACATTTGTTGAGTCTATTATGTATTTTTCTCCTACACGTGACAGGTTGTCTAATGCTGACTCTGGTGAGGATGTCTTTGTGCCACCACCTCCATTATATCCACCAGCAACTCCCCATGTTGAGTCTCAGTCACCTCCAAGTCCTCCACCACCTCCACCTTCGTCTACCCTGACACAGTTCCTACACAGTTTTACATTCGCAGGTCCTCTACTCGCCCCTTGCTCATGCGCCTTCCCCCATCATCCAGCACGGCTCAGGTATATAATGAACACATTGTTTGTTCTGATGGCACGTGTGATATGCTTGTTCCACATGATACTATACAAGAGGAACTGGTACCAAAGAACAAAGAGGCTGATGACCTCGATGTACATATTGCCTTGAGAAAGCGGTGTCATTTATTCTCTTGTTGTGCATGTTTCCTTGGACCATCTTTCATAGGAGTATAAGAGGTTTGTTATGGGACTCTCGGTTGTTACTATCCCGCGAACATATCAGGAGGCCATACAGGACAGTAGTTGGCGACTTGCCATGGAGGAGGAGATGGCCGCTTTATAGTCTCGTGGTACATGGAGGGTTGTTTCTACACCTTCATGTGCCTCTGCTGTGGAGTGCGAATGGATCTTTACAATGAAGCAGCGAGCAGATGGCAATGTAGATCGCTACAAGGCAAGGCTTGTAACACGTAGGTTCACCCGGACTTATAGGGTGGACTACCAGGATACCTTCTCTTCAGTGGCCAGACATTCGACATTTCGCATTCTTCTATCATTTGATGTTTCACGGGACTGGCCTCTTTACCAACTTGATGTGAAGAATGTATTTCTATATGGAGATCTTCAGGAGGAGTTATATATGCAGCAGCCACTAGGGTTTGCTACTGAAAAGAGTCTCGGAAGGTATGTAGGCTCCACAAGGCAATTTACAACCTAAAGCAGAGTCCGAGAGCTTGATACCAAAAGCTTTCAGAATTGATAGAGCATTAGGGGTTTGCGCGGATCACTCGCTTTTTATTCAGAGGACATAAAGAGGTATTGTTGCTATTCTTGTCTATGTTGATGATATTATTATCACGGGTGATGATGGGCAGGGCATTCAAGTTGCCAAGGAGTTCCTAGGTCAGCAGCTTGGGATCAAGGACCTTGGCAATCTTCGATACTTCCTTGGATTAGAGTTCGCCAAGAACCAGCATGATCTTGTGATGACCCATAGGAAGTTTGTGACTGATCTTCTTCTAGAGTGACAAGTGCAAGCCTTCTACTACCACTATGGATCCGAGTATGAGATTATATGATGATGACACTGAGGAGGTAGATAAGAGGAGATACAGAAAGCTTGTTGGAAAGCTCCTATATGCTACCATCACCAGGCCAAACATACCATTAATTGTGAGCAAGGTGAGTCAGTTTATGGAGCAATCCAGGAAGGTTCATATGGATGCGATCTATATGATTTTGAGATATTTGAAAACTTCACCTGGTACTGGTTTTATATTTAGCAGAGATATGCCTCTTGAGATGTGCAGATGCAAACTATGCAGGATGCCCTAGAGACAGGAAATCTACTTTTGGCTTTGTTATTTTTGTTAGGACCACTCTCGTGTCATGGAAAAGTAAGAAGCAGACAATGGTTGCTAGATCCGGTGCAGAATCTGAGTACAAGGCCATGGCTCAGGGGAGTACAAAGATGATGTGGGTTAGGTCGATTTTGACTGACCTTGCTATTGAAGTTCCTCTTCCCGTGTAGCTTTTATGTGACAATCAAGCAGCTCTATTTACTGTCAATAATCATGCATTTCATGAACGGACCAGGCATATAGAGGTGGAATGCAACTATACCAGAGACATGATCCAGAAGGCTCTCATATCTACATCGCATGTTTCTACTGGAGATCAGACAATTGATATTTTCACCAAGGCCATTGCTAGAAGTCTTTTTCAGAGATGTTGTTCCTAGCTGAGCATGATAGACATGTATGTTCCAGCTTGAGGGGGAGTGTTAAGATATCTATATTTCTTTATATTTATTTCTTATTTCTCTTTCTTCCATGTACCTCTCATGTTATTCACCCAGGGCTTTTCTCCTATATAAGAGAGCCCTAAGGTCTCAATAATAATATCTCAAGTTCATTTTTCTTCCACAATAAGTTAAAGGAAGACTTTAGTGTCTGATCCAAAGCATTTGTCAAATAGTTGAGTTGTCAATGGCAAATAACTCAGGTATATAATGATTGATTGATAGGCTTGGTCAATCGATAATCTAAGTCATGAGACTTGAGCGAGGTTTTTCGCCAATGGGATTTCCAAGTTAAAATCAACTGTAGAAGCGGTATTTGTTGGTTGTGTGATTGCTTACCTGTACATAAACTTTGTGATATATTTTTATTAGGTCATTATTGTGACAACTACTATCCACACCCCCTCGGTGTACAGAAATTCGATAGGTATTCTCAATTAGTATCGAGCATAAGGTTCGCACAAAAGACGTAATTGGAATTCATACAAATGATCACAACATTGAAAAATACCTTTGAAGAACAACCGCCTGTAAAACTTCCTCCTTTTGATGGCACTAATTTCGATTTCTGGATAATCAAAATGCGGGTCTTTTTGGAGCATGGATTATGAAGTATAGGGTGTCATCGAGTCAAAACAAACACGTCCGGAAAAGGAGGGCATTGGATTGGCAGACGGTGACAAGATGAATGCGGTCCACAACTCAAAGGCTATGAATGACATATTATGTGCAACCACTGAGGATTAATTCAACCATGTATTGGCAAGTGGCTCAAGGAACAATGAAGCAATAATTAACGAAATGAGAATAGGAAGATACTAGCTCATGAAAAGATGCTTATGACAAAGAGATCGCCCAATCTAGAAGACCATCCACTCTACAAGGATCTGGTGAACACTATGATCTGTTCACCAATCTTGACTAGTCCTCCTTTAGTTACAATTCTAGTCTCTAGACGTTTGCTCTACCTTCCCTTGCTTAATTTGTGATAATTTGGAATATGTTGGATGTCCATATGACATCAACTTTATTTACTTTTGCGTACTTTATATACTTATACACAGTTTATGTTCTTCACTAAGTTTCCTTGATCTTACTTGTTCTATCATGCAAAGTATTTTATGTCTCTTTTTCTTGATAACTGTTGAGATAATTGTTATCCTTATTATTGTTTTGCTTATTTTCTATTTCTTTCATCCTCATCTTGTAATTTGCCTAATAGGTTCCTCTCCTATATAAGAGTACCCTGGGGCCTCTCATTATTTATTCAATCTTTTCCTCTACATGGTATCGGGGCGACGGTCCTAAATCGGAGTTCCCGTATCCCACCCTAACCCTACCCGTCCCCCTCCTTCCGTGTTGCCGCGTCACCAGCCCTCCACGCAAGGCCGTCATCAAGCCCCAAGACTACTGTCGAGGTCTCTCCAGACCCTCCCAACCGCCGTGCGACGTCGGGAACTGATCCCATGCCATCGTCGGGCCCCAAGACCGCCGTCAGGCCCCTCTCAGCCCCCCCCCTCCCGGTCGCCGTCACGCGGGGTGCTGGGAACTGATCGCAAGTTGTCGCATGGTCGCTCCCGACTGCCAAGACCGGCGGTGATCACCTAACAGCCCTCCCAGGTAGTTGCAGTCCCTTTCGTGCGTCTCCAAGCATGTCTACGACTTGATCTGCAGATTAGATCGGTCTGATTTCGGCTTGAAAAAGTGATTTCAGGCCTATAAATCATGTTTTTCGGCCCTAGTAAGCAACAAAGAAAAGATTGATGAGGATGGTTGTATGAGTCTACACGTGCAACCAGTCCTCTGTATCGTTGTGTAGACTCGTTCATATCAGTCTACTCCCCAGTTGAGTTCCGTGGTTCGGCCGTTTTCCCATCATGTCAGAGAACAAGGGTGATATTTTTCATTCGGAGCCTTCAAGGGCCAAGCTCCCATCGCTAAGATGGATGGGACCAACTACGAGTTGTGGTCCATGCAGTTTCTCACCCTGATGCAGTGCAACAAGAAGGAGCACATCCTGACAGATCCAGTGCCAATGAATAAGACTGGGTCAAAATGCTTCTTGGAAGCAAGATGACGCGTACGCACGTGTTTGGCTTTGTGGGACTCTCACCACAGTGATAACCGATGGTATTTTGACTCAGACCATCGCCAAGGCGATGTGGGACACTTTGGCATCCCCCCATGCTCAAGCGAAGAATGAGGCCAAGATTCTTCAGCTACAGTTTGATATCTACAATGCCAAACAGAATGGTCGCCCTTTGCATGTCTACTACTCTTTGATTCGCAGCATGTTTGAGAAGCTTCATAGCTATATGCCTATTACGACATCTATTGAACAATAGAAGACGTACAGGAACTCTACGATGGTTGGGGTCTTCATGGCTGGACTTGATACAGAGTATGATGCTGTGCGTACTCAACTTCTTACTGGCGCTTCCATACCTCCCATAGAAGAGGTCTATAGTCGTCTCAGTCGGATCATCATGTCTTCGACAGCCACTTCTCTGCCCTCTTCAGCGATGGTCGCTTCTCGTGGCTGAGGGGGGTGATCCAGTCCAGAGGACGCACCCCTCGATGCAGAGGTGGTAGACGACAACGTGGTCCTTGTACCTATTGTCGTAAGCATGGACATGCAGAGGATACATGTTACCAGAAGCATGGATATCCTGCTTCTGGTCGAGTAGCAGAGCAGATTGTGTCTTCAGAGACTTCAGCTTCCCAGGTCGATCCTCGCCTGAATGATATTGTCTCTCGTATTCGAGAGATCATGACTCCTACTGTTGTCACCACCACTACAGATACCGTAGTGGCAACCAGAGCCTCTTCGAGCTCCTCAGGTATCGCCTATGCTTTTACTGGTGTTACTGATGGACATGAATGGATTATGGATTCCAGCGCCTTTCACCACTTGTGTGGAGATTAAAGCTGAGGTCCTATAGGACTATACCACCTAGCAGATGCATTGTCATTGCTAATGGCGACCACTTACCCGTTACAGGAAAGGGGGAGGTGCATTTGACACCGTCCATGCACCTGCAGAAAGTTTTATATGCTCCTGCCTTTCAGATGAATTTACTGTCTATTAATCATATCACTAAGGATTTGCATCGCCGTGTCATCTTTGACCATTCGTCTCTTGTGTTTCAGATCATACTCACGGGCAAGATGATTGGATGTGGCCGTAAGCAGCAGGGGCTCTACAGACTGGTCCAACCTCCCCATGTTGGTGTTTCTACTATACCTATTGGATCAGTCTCTCCATATCCGTGGCATCTTCATTTTGGTCACCTTCCTCTGCAGAAGATATGTCATGTTCTCCCTCAAATTTCTACGAGATCCTCCTTTCAGTGTGAGCCTGAGGCATGTCAGCTTGGGAAGCATCACTGTTCCTCCTTTCCATCCCGTCAGAGTCGGAGCAGTTCTCGATTATTTAAGCTCCTTCATTTAGACATTTGGGGTCCGAGTCATGATCCTGATCACCAGGGATGTCGTTTTCATCTAGTTATTGTCGATGATTTTTCTATACTCTCCTGGGTCTTTCTATTGAAAAATAAGTTTGAGGCTGGATTTATGATCATGTATTTTATTAATGAGATAAAGAATTTTTTTCTGCCAATGTTAAATATCTCCATTCTGATAATGCTTTGGAGTTCTGCACCTTACAGCTTTCTGAGTTTCTTAGATCGCATGGCATTGGTCACCAAATCTCATGTGCTTATACCTCACAGCAGAACGGTGTTACCGAGGGCAAACACCGTCACTTACTTGATGTGACTAAAACTTTGTTGATACAAAGTTGTGCTCCTCATGCCTACCAGGGCGATGTTGTCCCTACTGTTTGCTATTTGGTGAACAGTATGCCCACGTGTGTTGGGAGAGAATATTCCTTTCTCGATCGCGTTTTCCGAGAAGGATCTTTTCTCCCTTGCACCTTGTGTGTTCGGAACTGTTGCTTTTGTTCATGATGTCTCTCCATGTTGTGACAAGCTCTCTCCTCAAGCTGTCAAGTGCGTGTTTGTTGGCTACTCTCATACCCAAAAGGGATATCGTTGCTTTGATCTGCTAAGGCGGAAATACTTTATTAGTGCTGACGTCATTTTCTTTGAGTTTGTCATGTATTTTTCTCCTACAAGTGACAGACTTTGTCCATCTGACTCTTATGATGAGATCTACATCCTACTGTCGGTCCTCCACCTACCTCTACTCATGCTCTACCACCACATCCTCAGACACCACCACCACCTCCTCCACTTGCTCATGTGGTTCAGTTTTTGCCACGTGTTTTTACTCGCAGGTCTCGCCCAGTTCCCCCCGCTCACAGGCCTTACCCATCATTCAGCACGCCTCAGGTATGTAATGAGCATATTATTTCTACTGATGGCACTACTGAGTTGTCTGTACAGCAAGATTCTATACAGGATGAGCAGGTGCCCTCTCCAGGGGGAAACTTACAGGCTCAGAACATGGCAGATGATCTTGATGTGCCAATTGCTCTGCGTAAGCAGAAACGTACATGTGTTACTTACCCTCTTGCAGCCCAGAGTTCCTTGAGCAGACTGTCGGAGGATTTCAGGAGGTTTACCTTGGCATTATCAGCCGTAAAGATACCAGGGACACATCAGGAGGCTCTTCGGGATAGTCAGTGGAGGTTGGAAACGGAAGAGATGGTTGCACTGCAGTCACGTGGTACATGGAGTCTTGTTCCTGCTCTAGTTGACGCATCCATTGTGGGATGCAAATGAGTGTTCACTGTGAAATACCGTGCAGATGGCAGTGTGGATCGCTATAAGGTGAGACTTGTGGCACGAGGGTTCACCCAGACATATGGGTTGAATTATCAGGATACTTTCTCCCCGGTTACCAGACATTCTACACTGCATATTCTACTTTTTGTTGCTGTGACACGAGATTGGCCCCCTTTACTAGCTTGATGTGAAGAATGCCTTCCTCTATTGTGATTTAGAGGAGGAGGTCTATATGCAGCAGTCACCTAGGTTTGCTTCTGAGGGGGAGTGTCAGAAGGTTTGCATGCTACACAAGGCTATCTATGGCCTTAAGCAAAGTCCAAGAGCATGGTTCTAGAAGCTCTCAGACTTGATAGAGGCATAGAGCAGCAGGGGTTTGTGCGATCGAATGTTGATCACTCCTTGTTTGTGAAGAGGACCCAGAGAGGTACTATTGTCATTCTTGTCTATGTTGATGACATTATTGTTACATGGGATGATAAGCAGGGCATTCAGGGTGCCAAAGACTTCCTAGGTCAGCAGTTTGTGACCAAGGACCTTGGACATTTACGTTACATCCTTGGACTGGAGTTTGCCAGGAACCAGCGAGGTCTTGTCATGACCTAGAGGAAGTACGTTACAGACCTTCTTTCAGAGACACGCATGGCAGATTGCAGACCTGCCACTACTCCTATTGACATGAGTATGAAGCTCTATGACGATGATACTGAGGAGGTCGACAAGATGAGGTATAGGGAACTTGTTGGCATGCTACTATATGTGACCATTACCAGGCCCGACATATCATTTGCCGTAAGCAAAGTAAGTCAGTTTATGGAGCAGCCCGGACAGGCACATATGGATGCAGTCCATATGATTCTGAGATATCTGAAGACTTCACCTGGTACAGGACTTCTTTTTAGTAGAGGCACATCTCTTTCAGTTACCGCATGTGCAGATGAAGATTATGCTGGGTGTCCAAAGGATAGGAAGTCTACATCAGGCTTTGTTGTGTTCATAGGGAATTCATTAGTTTCATTAAAGAGCAAGAAGCAGACTGTGGTTGCCAGATCGAGTGCCGAGTCAGAGTACAGGGCCATGACGTGGGCTAGCACAGAGATGATGTGGGTCAAATCTGTTCTACTAACCTGACAATAGAGGTGCCTCTTCCCATACACCTCCAATGTGACAATCAATCTGCTCTCTTTATTTCCAACAACCCAGCCTTTCATGAGAGAATAAAGCACATAGAGGTGGATTGTCATTACACTCGTGACATGATACAGAAGGGTCTTATCATCACTACGCATGTCAGCTCTAGAGACCAGACAGCAGATGTTCTTACTAAGATTCTAGCCAGAGGGCCTTATTAGAGATGTTGTTCCAAGCTGAGTCTGATCGATATCTACGCTCCAGCTTGAGGGGGAGTGTTGAGATAACTGTTATCACTGTTATTGTTTTGTTTATTTTCTATTTTTTTCGTCCTCATCTTGTAATTTGCCTAATAGGTTCCTCTCCTATATAAGAGAACCCTAGGGCCTCTCATTATTTATTCAATCTTTTCTTCTACAATAACAAAAGGGGAAGAAAAGATAAGTTTAAGAAGTTTTTTGCGAAGTATACCTCACTTTATTATAGGATCTTTTGTTTAAAAGTTGCTATTTTTTAAAATTTTGGCTCCAAATTATTTTCAAAACTCCTTAATCAAATTGTTTTTCCATCATTAAAATGGAAAATATTAGCAAAATACATTAAAATGGAAAATATTAGCAAAATACACCAAAAATCATCGTTATGTAATAATGACACAATTATCGATAGGCCCTCCTACTTATTTATAGTTGCAGCTTGAAGGATTGATCATGATATTAAATACAAACCTCAAACGGAAACGACAAGTTTTGCTCAAGAACACTTAAGCTTTAATGTTATTCTAATTATAGTAGTATTTATAAAAGATTACAAATATAAGCATGCATGTGTATTTGTTAGAATGTGAAATTCTTAGTCAACTTGAAGTTTTTCATATCTACTATAATCGATCACCATATTTGATATAATCGATCAACCTTGGACGTTTTGACCAATCACCCAAGTTTATATGATCGATCACTTTCACTCATTGCTTCATAACTAATTGATCATCTTTTTAATACAATTAATCAGCTTTGATTATTGTTTCAGAATCGATCACCCGTATTGATCTGATCATTCGCTTCCGATCGTTGCCTCACTTTTCATATATTATTGCTTTGATACCGATAGATTTACTTGGTTTACTATTCACGTATTAATCGATTAACTTTATGATTTGATTGATCAACATTTGAATTTTGAATAATGAATTAACAGCTCTTTGGATGATCAATCATTGGATATGATCTGATCAATCATTTGACAAACAGATTGATCACTCGACTTTTTTAAGAAAGATTTCAACACTGATTTCATTCCTAACTTGAATTACAACGCTATATTAAGTACCAACGTATATAATCTACATATATGGCCTAACCCCAGCTTCATGCACCATTGAAGCATCTTCAAAGAAAAAGAAAGTGTTCTATACCCTACATCTTGAGTGACAAAAATATTTCTATAAGCACTCTATTAATCTCCAAGCCCCAATCGCTATGATGTTCACTATCGATTCTCTACGACTCGCTAGAGAAGTGTTATTGTGATCAATGCCACACATGTAATCAGCTCCTAACTTCTCATACTCGACCATCACTGGAACGCGGTGTATAATCGGAGTTAAAGGAAGACTTCGGTATGTGATCCAAAGCATCTATAAAACGGTTGAGTTATTAGTGGTAAATAACTCAAGTATTGTAAATAATTGATTGACTTAGTCAATCGAGACTCCCGAGTGAGGAATTGAAGGGAAAAAGGGTGTTTACCGCTAAGATACGCACCCAAAAACTTCTATATATTATCACAGGACTACAAGTATAGGGCGACCAAGATAGCCAACTGAAATAACAAAAGTCAAGATTGAACCAGAAATTTAGCATGATCTTATTACCTTCTCCACGTAATCTTAGTCATGCCAAAACACCACCCTATTACTCGCCGGTCACAAAACCCAAACCACAAGTCCACAACAACCCTAGATCTCTTCATGTCAGATTAATGCCAGTTGGACTTATAGAATCCCAATATGTAGAAGTGCAATCAGTCGCAGCTTCTGGGATTTCAACCTTACTACAAAAAGCCTTGGACTTCTCACATGAAGAAAAGGTGATTTACGTATTCTCCAACTGCCAAACAACGAGCATACGAGTTGTTGGCACCCTGAAAGAAGCAAGCCAATCTAGCCCAAGTCATCACTCTCGCATGTCTCAGTAACCAAAGGAAAACCTTCACCTTTATATGCACCTTTCAGTTCCAAATACGCTCCAGTCAGCAACACAGTCCCCTAATCAGAATCGTTGTCATGTACAAAACCTTATGGGCTTCCCTAATAGAAAACATATCATCACACATATCCAATAATCGTGATCGAAAACTCCATCAACGCCATAAGATTAACCACTCTTTGATTATAGAACTCTGATCTAAAAGTCTGGAAGTAAAAGTCCTCGTCTCATGTCCCTGCCACAAAAATACAAGGCATAGACATAAGAGCAAACAAATGAGGGGAAAATGTGAGTACAGTCCCATCCTCCATCTCACCATCATACTAGAAATTGAAGCCACAATTATCTCCCAGAATAGGTCACAACATCAGCTTGATTTCCGACAATAAAGATCGTGTTCCCTTTAAAAATGTCAAGGAGAGGCCAAATTCCACCGTAGATATTATAAACCATAGTACAGAGAAATAAACGATGTCCCCCCAAATGTGACAGATCTACTTGGACAAAAGAGCCTTATTCATCTTCTTCCGAGTAATCACGCCAAGACCCTCATCGTCCTTTGATAAAGTAACCATCCACCACTCAACCAACACGATATCAGTAGAGTCACCCAGGAGGGCCGAAGGCAACGTTTCATAATATACTCAAGTCCTCCCCTGACACTAACCAAATGAAACCTAGATGAAAGGAAGAACACGAGAATAGACGAAAGGACATATTTGAGTTACATTCAAAAAAAAAGGATGATGCAGCACGAAAGTAACAAATAAGGCTTGATTGATTCTAATTTTATTTACGTTTATTCGAGTCGTTGCAATTTTATTAAATAAAAGAGATCGCATGTGATCTCAGTAGTCGGTTTTTCAATTTGAATTTCAAATTTAAAATTAGAGTCAATCTGGATAAATTGAAGATTTGAATTTATTTCAAATCAATTAGTTAGTTGGTTAGAGCTAAATTAGGATAAGTTTGGATTTGAGTTATAATTTGTTTCTAGTTTTGTAATCCCATCCCTCCTATATAAAGGGATGGTAGTCTATTGTTTTAATGAGGTCAGATTACAATTAAAATTGAGATTTTTATCTCCCTCTCTCGTCTCTCTTCTTCCCCACGCGATCTCCGTGATTCTCTTCTCCAAAAATCCATCGTTCTCCAACGAGTTTTCTCCTCCCAACCCCTCCATATTTCTTCTCCACCGAAAATTCCACCGTTTAAAATTTATTTTCATCGTTGTGAATCTCTTTTTGCATCAACTGGCATCATAGCATGGTATCTAGATCGTCCTCACGATCTGACGATCCCTCCTGTCGTTCACGCGAAAAGTCCAAAGGATCTCGCTCCAATGATCGTGCATGGCATGCCGAGGTTAGTCAAGCACTATCTAATATGCTCCAAGTTTGTGCCGATATGCAAGCTCTGGCGTCACAAATACGAGAGCCGCGGAATATCGAGGCATTGACGCGCCAACTAGAAGAAAATGCCGCCAAATCGAAGTCACCCACTACCGAAGCTGCTGTCCAGATTTTTGATGAAGAAAAACTCGATGTCGATGATGATTTGCTCGTTGTCCAGGCCGTTTCAAAAGAGGAAAACGTCGACCTGCTTGTTGTCCAGGTATTTTCAGACTTGCAAACGCCGCCGAATTCGACTCACGGCCCATCCGCGACCCTCTCGCAGACCCCCTCCACCATCCTCGCACCCCCGACGACCCTCCCTGCCCCACCACCACTGCTTCAGCCCCTCCTCGCCACCTCCCCATCAATCCCAGCCCCAACACCGCCAATACCGTCCTCCCCTCTTCCAGCACTTATCACCTCTTTCTCCAGCCCTTCCCTGCCCCACCCCTGTCGCCAACCCCTCCTGCCATAGCCCTCACACCCCCATCACCCCCTCCCACCGCCCCCACCACCCCGACAAACCACCCAGCCCCAACGCCCCTTCCTGCCAACCCCGTTGTCGCCCTCGTATCACCAGTCCTCCCGCTCGCCTCCATACTCTCCACTTCTATCCAACCTCGCCACGCACCATGTCATCTTTGCACCACCACAGACCTCCCTTCCCCTCTCTCTCCCCGTAGCCCTAGCCCCCTCTCTTTCTTCCCGAATCCAGCCCTAACCCATCTCCCTTCCCACGTCACCTCTTCCCATCTTCCTCCCCACCCGCATCCTTACCTCCGCCGCCGGCTCCCTTCCTCCTGCATCACCTTCCCCTCCGTTTTCCAACTCCGTCGCGTCGCCCAACACCTCCTGTGGCCCCCTGTCAACACCGCCCCACGCCTCCGCCATCGCCATCTTTCTCCAACCCAATTTCACCGCGGATCAACCACTACCCCGCGCACCACTGGACTCATTTCGCCTTGCTGTTGTGACTGCCTGACGCTGCCACCAACCAGGTCTGAAGCACGTACGAAACCCCTTGCCGGTTGTGGACTCAACCTCGCGATCCCCAGCCTTGTCAACACGGCCAGCTGCTCGTGCGTCGATCGCGAGCTGCCACCGCGTTGCCCCAGCAACGCACCACCATCAAGGTTTGGGAAAATTGCGAAAAGAATCCTCCTACCAAAATTATTTATCACAAGGGTCAATTAGAGGATTGATTATGCTATGAGTTATATTTAAGTGAAGGGGTACGAAAATTGCAGAGACGCAATCCAATTGAAAAAAATTACAAACGTAAAGTTGAAAAGGATCTGATTGGGGGAATTTGAAGCTACAATTTCGAGATTGAATTCTCCAACGTCGCATGGAAGATAAAGCAATTTGTCGGGAAACGAATTTTTCAAGCGGAGGAGAACTGATGCAGCACGAAATTAACAAATAGGGCTTGATTAGAGTCTAATTTTATTTACGTTTATTCGAGTTGTTGCAATTTTATTAAATAAAAGAGATCGCGTGTGATCTCAGTAGTCGGTTTTTCAATTTCAATTTTAAATTTAAAATTAGAGTCAATCAGGATAAATTGAAGATTTGAATTTATTTCAAATTGATTAGTTAGTAGGTTAGAGTCTAAATTAGGATAAGTTGGGATTTGAGTTTTGATTTGTTTCTAGTTTTGTAATCCCATCCCTCCTATATAAAGGGATGGTAGTCTATTGTTTTAAGGAGGTCAGATTACAATTAAAATTGGGATTTTTATCTCCCTCTCTCATCTCTCTTCTTCCCCACACGATCTCCGCGATTCTCTTCTCCAAAAATCCCTCGTTCTCCGACGAGTTTTCTCCTCTCAACCCCTCCATATTTCTTCTCCACCGAAAATTCCACCGTTTAAAATTTATTTTCATCGTCGCGAATCTCTTTTTGCATCAAAGGACATATTTGAGTTGCACCATGCCAGCCTCTTCTCCAAACTCTCGATTAAGGCAAGGATACCACCCACCAGAGGAAGTCCAATGTATGGTAAGGGCAAGCAGGTAAGGGGAGACCTCAACAGGGTTTTACAACATGAAACCTCAGCTAAGTTCAAACCAAAGCATACAAAAGCATACTCTGCCCTATTAATCCTCAACCTTGATATGTCACCAAACAGATTAAGAACCACCGACAAGCCCCTACAACTCCATGCCCTACCTTACTTAAATAGGATCGTGTCTTCAACATACTACAAAATATGCAAGGACAATTCTTCCGTTGTATAACGAGCATTGAAACCACCATTCACGGCTCTATCAGCAAGCACAAGCATCAACCACTAGGATGAACAGGAAGGGTGCAACTAACAACCATGTCGAACCTCCCTTATGGCTGGAAAAAATCATCTTGTGGGAGTCTGTTGACTGTGATAATACACGAAGCAGGCACTACTTAACCCAGGAGATACAAATATCTCAAAAACCATGACGATGCAATGAAGATTAAATGAACTACCAGTCCACGTTGTCATAAGCTTTCGAGAAGTCCAACTTTCAAAAAGCACCCCTTGTTGTGCCCCCTCCAATCAGCAATAATTTCAATAGCCATGACTGCTCTATATATCAACAGCCTGCAAGTTAAGAATGCACTCTAGGTAGACGATATGATCCGACCGAGAACCCCTCTGAGCTGGTTCGCCAACTGCTTCGTAATAATCAAAATTGTTGCTTTTTAGATAATGTAATATGACAAAAGTCCTCTAAAGCACCGTGTGCCTCCTCCAAGCAGCAATATATTTTGTAAACATGACCGCGCTATCTATCAACTACCAGTCAGTTAACAATGAACTCCGGGAAGATAATATGATATGACCAAGAATCCCTCTGAGCCAATTCACTAACTGCTTCACAACAATCAATAAAACAACTTTAAACCAAGGCCTTAAATGTCGATTTCGGTCACCATTTCGGTGAGGACCAAAACAAAATTTCGACGGAATTTCGGTCAAATTTCAATCGAAATTTCAATCATTTCGGCCATTTTTTGTACTAGGACCCTCATATTTCGGTCATTTCAGTCGAATTTTGATTTCGACTGGATATCGATATTCGACAGAAATTCGACCGAATTTCGCTGAAATTTGAGGCCATGCTTTAAACAACGTAATATGACAGAAATCCTCAACCGTTACAGCAACCATCTTTGGCAACAAATAGATGAAAGATCAAATCAGACATTTAATTTGAAATTCCCATGGGTGATCTCCGACGTGGAAGGACATATCGATATCGACAACATATCGATACAATGTCGATACCGATATATCGCCGATATATCGCCGATATATCGACGCATATCGCCGAAACCCGGTATCCATTAGGCATTTTTCTACTGTCGATACCCGATATATTCATATCGGCGATATATCGGTGACCTGTCGATACCGATATATCGCTGATATATCGACGATATATCGCGATATGGCGATCCAATTCTCCGTCGCCATTGCCAGTACATACTCCACAACCAAGTCTCGGTTATCCTTGAAGAAGACAACACAGAATCCATCAGGACCAAAGCAATCGTTCGTATTGAGATCAAAAACAACATTTTGAATCTCCTACATCTCAAATGCATCTATCAGGCACTTTACATCCTTATAGGAGACCTAAAAAATCCCCAAGCTAAGCCACCAAGAGCCAATGGAAGTCGAATGCCAACCTGCCAATCTGAAGTAATTAGTAACATTCTCGGTCACCGCATTCTCCGCATGAAAGACCCTCACCCAATAGTTATAGGAATATATGAGATTTCGACGACGCCGACCACTAGTCATTGGCATGAATTTTAAATTTGCATCACCTTCCTTCAACCACTTCAGTCAATATCTCTGCCTCAATTACACATCTCTCCTCCTATCCTCCACGATAATCTTATGCACCAAGCCATGACAATTCAGCTCATCACCATCCAGATCCCACTGATCCTCCACGAGGTCAAGGCAAACTATCTCCTCCTGAGACGAGGAATACCTCTGCTCCCTCAACAACCTAATCACACACATGTAACAAAAGCACAAATAAATTCTAAGGTGGCATTTGGTTGGTGGGTTATCCGGGGGTGGATAACCCGTTTTTGTGGTAGTGTGTTTGGTTGGTGGGTTAAGGGTTGGGAGGGTTTGTGTGATGTGATTGTATTGAAATTTGAAAAGGTTGGTAGTTATTATGGTATGATTGTATTGAAATTTGAAAAAGTCCGTAGTTGTTGTGATGTGATTGTATTGAAATTTGGAATAATGAGTAGAAGTTGAGTATTTTATGATTTTAAGATGATATGATGGTATAATATATAATTTTTTTGATGGGAAGGGAGTGGGGCCAATTAGTGGGTTAAAAGTGTGGGTTTTGGGGGGTTACCCACCCAAAGTGGGGGTAACCCCCCAACCGAACGCCACCTAAGAGATGGGGATTATATATGGCTAAGCTCCTCAATAAGCACTTCTGTTCTTTCTTTCTTTTTTTGACCAAACATGCAACAAAAAGGCAGATCAGTAAACCAGTTCCAATCATTGGATTCCACAGGTAGTTCAACAGATCGGCAAACCATGTTTAATCATTAGATTACATAGGTAGTGCATTACATAAGGTATATTGGTGCATTTTCTTCCCTTCAATTAGCACTGGATAATTGGTAATTGTAGTCATGTTTTAGATGTTTGAAGACAGTTAGACAAGTGGGACCTTTGTTTAACCTAGAAATCTTTCACATCTTGGCTTTTCTTGGACACAATTACCGATATCATGATGATTTTGAGCAAGTTTTTTGAAGTGAAAAGGTGGTTTTATTAATGGAGAATGCAGCAAAATACAGGAAAATACACAAATTGCTTTACACCTCTACGATGATCTTGAAAATAACAAGTAATTCAAGAAGACCAGAATACAAGATCACTCTTGATGTCCCTCACTACATCACCGAGTTCCCGCAAAGTTCTCTCTCGCGTTTCTCTCCCATCGTGCCGACCAACCAATGGCCACAGCAGTACGACCCAAGTCCGAGCACTCATGACCATTCTCCACCCTATTAGCGAATATGCCGCTAAGAGTAAAGTTCCAATTTTGGAATGGTGGTTGTTGACGCATATAGAATAACTGTACCTCTTTGTTATTTTATTTTTCCTGTTATTCTCTTTATGTAATTTACCCATAGGCTACTCTCCTATATAAGAGAGCCTAGGGCTTATGGAATAGATCATCTCATTCATTTTTTCCCAACATGGTATCAGAGCGACGGTCCTAGACCAGAGTTCTCGAAACCCTAACCCTACCCACCCCACCCGCCGGCCCTATCTCTCTCTCCCTCGATCGGCGCGCCTCCAACACCGCCGCCTCTCCTCCTTCGCGCGTCGATCTTCTCCAGCACATCTTCTCCGGCGCGCCTGCGATCTTCGCACATCTTCTCCAGCACATCGATCGGCGCGTCAATCGCCTGCGCATCTGCGCAACTGCGCACAGGCGCACCTGCACATCTGCGCACAGGCGCACCTGCGCACCTGCGCGTGAGGGGCTCCATCTCCAATGCACCTGCGCGTGAAGGCTACATACCGCGTGCGCATACTGTGTGCATCGTTGTCATTCATGTGCGTGTGCGGATTGTAGCACGCGCAAATTCAAGGGGATAGTTGCTTGAGGTCTACACATGCAACTAATCCCGTCTATGTCATTGTAGACAAAGATTATCTCTTGTCATTCGCTCCAATCTTCCGTCTCCAGTATGTCAGAAAGCAAGGCAGATATCCCGTCTATTGGCGCGTTTCGTGGTCCAGCGCCCATTGTCAAGATGGATGGTACGAACTATGAACTGTGGGCAATGCAGTTCATGAGTATGATGAAGTCTGCAAGTAAGAAGCACATTCTTACCGAGCCCGAGCATGCAGAGAAGACTGGAGTCCATGCCTCATGGGAGGCCGATGATGCATATGCCAAGGTGTGGCTATCTGGCACATTGGCTATTGAAATTGCCAATGACATTCTACATCAACCCACAGCCAAAGACATGTGGGATATCCTGGCAGCGACATATTCTCAGGCGAAGAACGAGACGAAGATCCTGCAACTACAACATGATATATTCACAATAAAGCAGAACGGTCGTCCTTTACATTCTCTCTATACATCACTGAGAGGGATGTTCGAGAAGCTCTATAGCTTCATGCCTCTTACCGCCACGCCAGAACAGCAGAAGACATACAAGAATGCGACGATGGTGGGCGTGTTTCTCGCTGCACTTGATCCAGAGTATGAGGCAGCACGTTCTCAGATTTTGGCGGACTCGACTATTCCTCCCATGGAGGAAGCTTTTCACAGATTGAGTAGGATCACAGTGCCTTCAGCAGCTGCGAGTCAGAATTCCTCAGCTATGGCGGCCAACAGAGGCCGCGGTTTTCATCACCAGGGCCGTGGACGTACTCCTCGTGGAAGGGGTGGCCGCACTAGGCCAACATGCTCATATTGTCACCGAGTCGGACATAATGAAGACACATGCTACTCGAAGCATGGATTCCCTGCATCTGCACGAGCCGCTGAGCAGATAGAGCCCCCATCTGCTGCTACACTGGATCAACGATTTGATGATCTAGTTGCCCGCCTCAGGGGCATTATCCCACCATCTGGTCCAGCACCGACTACAGAGAGTCATACTGATGCTGCTGCTTCTGCCTCTGCCTCTACTAGTACTTCAGGTAGTACACTTGCATTCCACAGTAGTAGATCTGATACATTGCCATGGATCATGGACTCGGGCGCTACACATCATCTATGTGGCGACCAGAGTCTACTTACAGGATACACGCAGATTCCTCCAGGACGGACAGTAGTGATTGCCAATGGCACGCACTCCCCTATCACGGGTCAGGGGGAGATTAGATTGGCATCTTCTATGCAGCTCAAGAATGTCCTACATGCACCGCATTTTTCTATGAATCGGTTGTCAATTAGTCAGATTACGAAGGATCTCCATTGTCGAGCTATTTTTGATCCATCTTCTTTGATTTTTCAGGACATCCGTACGGGCAACGTGATTGGTCATGGCTATGAGCAAGGAGGCCTTTACCGTCTGAACCAGACCCCATTTGCCGGAACCGCATCTTCTCCTGCTGGACAAGTATCTCCTCTCCTGTGGCATATGCGTTTTGGTCATTTACCGCTTCAGAAGTTGCGTCTAGTTCTACCCTATGGTCTCTCTCACACACCTATCCAGTGTGAGGCATGTCAGTTGGGAAAGCATCACAGGTCGTCTTTTCCCAGTAGTCAAGGTCGGAGTAGTAGCTCCAAGTTTGAGTTGTTTCATGTCGATGTCTGGGGTCCGAGTCGTGTTCCCGATCATCAGGGACACAGGTTTTATATTGTATTTGTGGATGATTTCTCTAGAGCGTCATGGGTCTTTCTAATGAAAAATAAATCTGAAGCAGGAAATATTATTATCCACTTTCTTAATGAAATTCAAAATGTTTTTTCCACATATGTCAAGATTGTGAGAAGTGATAATGCCTTAGAGTTGTGCACCAACATTCTAGCCAATTACTACTCCTCAAAAGGAATTATTCACCAAACATCTTGTGCTCATACGTCTCAACAGAATGGGGTTGCTGAAAGAAAACACCGTCACCTTCTTGATGTCACAAGGTCACTTCTTATTCAGAGTCATGTTCCGTACTCCTACTGGGGTGATGCAGTCCTTACTGCATGTTACCTAATCAACCATATGCCTTCGTCTGTCTTGAATGAACAGATTCTTTTTTCACTCATTTACCCTGACAAGGATTTGTTCATTCTTACCCCTCGTGTGTTTGGGCCAGTCGCATTTGTCCATCAGTTGTCGCCTGGTACTGACAAGCTCTCTCCTAGGGCTGTCAAGTGCGTCTTTGTGGGGTACTCCAGAACTCAAAAGGGGTACAAGTGTTTTGATCATGTGCGTCGGCGGTATATGATCAGTGCAGATGTTACATTTTTTGAATCTATTATGTACTTTTCAGAATCTGGAAACATGCAGCTACCACCTATATCTCCTGATGCCGTATTCATGGCACCACCACCACCATTGCCACAAACAACACCACCGTCACCACCACCGCCACCGCCACCACCACCGCCATCGCTAGTATCCCCGCTACCATTCCATTACACCCGCAGGCCTCCTCCAACTCATGGTCCTGACCCGTCAACTAGCTCGCCTATGGTATGTAATGAAAATATTAATGTTGATGGATCTGACGACATTTCTCAGCATGATGCATTACAGGAGCATGGTGATAACACAGATGATCTGGATGTTCCAATTGCTCTACGCAAGCCGAAGAGAAGCTGTGCCAAATATCCATTATCAGCAGATGTGTCTTTTGAGAGGCTATCTGGAGACTTCAGGAAGTTTGCATTGGCACTTTCAGCTACAGACATTCCACGGAATCATCATGATGCTTTGCAGGATGCTAGATGGCGGCTAGCAATGGAAGAAGAGATGGCGGCACTTCAGTCTAGAGGAACCTGGAGTTTGGTTCCTATACCTCCAGATGTCAGCCCGGTGAGTTGCAAATGGGTGTTTACAGTTAAGCACAATGCAGATGGTTCCATTGACAGGTACAAGGCACGCCTGGTTGCACGGGGCTTCACACAGACATATGGGGTAGATTACCTTGACACATTCTCCCCTGTGGCGCGTCATTCCACTCTACGGATCCTGTTATCAGTTGCAGTTGCTAGAGACTGGCCACTTTATCAACTGGACGTGAAGAATGCATTTCTGTATGGCGACTTGCAGGAGGAAGTCTATATGCAACAGCCACCTGGTTTTGCTGTTGAGGGGGGGTGTTCCAAGGTTTGCAGATTACATAAGGCCATCTATGGCCTTAAGCAGAGCCCCAGAGCATGGTTTCAGAAGCTTTCAGACCTCTTTGAGAAACAAGGATATAAGCGCTCTAATGCTGATCATTCCTTGTTTGTACAGAAGACGGCTAGAGGTATCATTGTAATCATGGTTTATGTTGATGATATCTTGATTACAGGTGATGATGACCAGGGCATTAAGCAGGCAAAGGAAAGGCTGGGGACCGAGTTTGTCACCAAGGACTTGGGAGTCCTTAGATATTTTCTGGGGCTGGAGTTTGCTAGAAATCCATATGGATTAGTCATGTCACAGAGGAAGTATGTTACAGATCTACTGAGTGAGACAGGTATGCTAGGGTGTCGACCTGCTACGACACCAATGGATCCTAGCATGAAGCTGTATGATGATGACACAGAAGAGGTGGATAAGAGAAGGTACAGAGAACTGGTAGGCAAACTACTGTATGTCACGATCACTAGACCTGATATATCATTTGCAGTGAGTCGTGTGAGCCAGTTCATGGAGCAACCACATCAGGCCCATATGGATGCAATACACATGATTCTGAGATATTTAAAATCATCTCCAGGTGCAGGCTTGCTATTTAAGAAAGGAAAGGAGATCTCTATCACGGCATGTGCGGATGCAGACTATGCAGGATGCCCCAAGGACAGGAAGTCCACATCAGGATTTGCAGTCTATGTTGGAGATGCTCTAGTTTCGTGGAAGAGCAAGAAACAGACAGTGGTAGCTAGATCCAGTGCTGAATCCGAATACATGGCTATGGCCCAGGCTAGCACAGAAATGATGTGGGTGAAATCCTTACTTGCAGATCTATGTCTTGATATACCTCTTCCTATGATGTTGGAATGTGACAATCAGGCCGCCTTGTTCATTGCAAATAACCCAGCCTTTCATGAGAGGACCAAGCACATTGAGGTCGACTGTCACTACATACGTGACATGATTCAGAAGGGGTTCATTGCTACATCTCACGTCACATCAGAGAATCAGACTGCTGATATTTTCACCAAGGCATTACTTAGAGGCCCATTCCAGAAGTGTGCGTCCAAGCTGAGCATGATTGATATCTATGCTCCATCTTGAGGGGGAGTGTTGACGCATATAGAATAACTGTACCTCTTTGTTATTTTATTTTTCCTGTTATTCTCTTTATGTAATTTACCCATAGGCTACTCTCCTATATAAGAGAGCCTAGGGCTTATGGAATAGATCATCTCATTCATTTTTTCCCAACAGTGGTCAATGGTATCCTCCCAAATTCTAGATATAAACAAACATTGGAAGAAAATGTGTACAAGTCACCATCCCAAGACCCCCCCCCCAACACACAACAATAGTATGCAGTCCACATTAGTTGTGACCCACTACAATGCCAATCTATCATTTGTCAAAATTTTGTTGCCAAGCGAAGAGGACTTGGCCATGACACCAAATAGCTAGAAGTGTCAAATCACAATTTCCTTTTCCTCTTATCAAATCAATCAACATCTTCAGCAATGATGATTTGGGGACTTTAAAGCAAGTTTACTCCTTGGTAAATCCAATAAAGAAGCCAAACCACTGTAATTTGGTTTGATAGCAATTGGTTTCAAAGAAAATCATATAACTAGATAGGGAAAGGCTTCGCCAGATGTGCAAAAACATCTAAGAAAAAAGGCAGCATTATAATATCAACTATAGGGAAAGTGAATGCCTCAAGAAAAGGAGTAAACAATAACATCAACCAATGATACATGCATGATAATTTACTTGACACACAATAATATATAGACAGATGTCTCCCTTCTCTCAGGATGCAAAAATCTGCCACACAAGGTCAGCACTAATATGTTCCTATTCTTACTCAATTTAGCAAGAATGAATTAGTCTCTAAGGTAGAAAAAATATAACAAAATGTCATTTCCAAAAGCTAGGGGTGGTAATAAACGTAGGAAAATTGTAGTCGTGGGAGCATGCACTTTTTTACTATAATTAAAAGCTTACATTCCAAAACCATGCCAGATATTCCCAAACGCTCATACTGAAGCATTCTTGTTCCTCAAGATGTTCTTCATAGCGTCCATAACATGCCCATAATCTGCCTTCACTTTCAACGGTGGATTCGCGAACTGACAAGCCATGTCTGGAATCTCTTTAGAGTGATAAGCAACCTTCGACTGCGCAAACTTCAACCCATGTGCTGTGCTCACCACCACTGTCCTATCCGTCTTCCCAATCACCCCCTTCTCCCTCAATTTAATCAACGCCGCGAGCGCTACCCCCGTGTGAGGGCACGCAAACATCCCACTCAAGTCCGCCCTCGCCATGGCATCCATCAACTCCTCCTCAGTTGCCTCCTCCACTATCCCATCCGAATTCTGCAGAGCAAACACTGCCCGGTCGATCGAAACTGGGTCACCAATCTGTATAGCGGACGCAAAAGTAGTCTTCGCAGTGACAGCATTGAACTCGGCCCAACCTGACTTATAATGAAGGTACAAGGGGTTAGCATTGGCAGCCTGTGTGCACACGAGGCGGGGGATTCTATCAACAAGGCCAAGTTCACGGCACATATCAAACCCCTTGTAGAATGCGTAGATGTTCCCAAGGTTCCCGCCTGGAACGATGACCCAGTCAGGCACCTCCCAGTCGAACTGCTGGAGGATCTCGATTGCGGCGGTCTTCTGCCCCTCGAGCCGGAGGCTGTTGAGGGAATTGGCGAGGTAGATCGGGAGCTCAGCAGTGACCTCGCGGATGAGGCGCATGCACCCGTCAAAGTCGGTATCAATGGAAAGCACAAAGGCGCCATTGGCGATAGGCTGCACAAGCTGCGCGATGGATATGCGGTCAGCAGGGAGGAAGACGAAAGCAGGGATGGAGGCAGCGGCACAGTAGGCGGAGAGGGCGGCGGAGGTGTCGCCAGTGGATGCGCAGCCGACGCCAACGATGGGGCGACCAAGCTTGATGAGGCGGTTGACCTGGCTGACGAGGACGGTCATGCCGAGGTCCTTGAAGGAGCCGGTGTGGCTGATGCCGCAGTGCTTGACCCAGAGGTCGTTCATGGAGAGGAGCTCCTTGCCGAAGCGCTCGGCCCAGAAGAGGTTGGAGTTGCCCTCGAAGAGGGAGACAATGTGGTCGGGATCGATCTCAGGGAGGACCCACTCCTTCTTGGACCAGACGCCGGAGCCGAAGGGCCAGGAGGTCCGGCCGACGCGGGAGTCGAAGAGGGAGCGCCAGAAGGGGCCGTCGAAGCGGCGGAGGGCGTCGAGGTCGTGCTGGACGTCGAGGAGAGAGCCAGAGCGGGAGCGGTAGACGACCTCGTCGAGGGAGTAGTGCTCGTCGCAGCAGGAGGAGGGGGAGGAGAGGAGGCGGGAGGGGGCGAAGGGGACGTAGCGGGCGGAGAAGCTGTTGGGGGAGTGGAGGGCGTGGGCCTCCTCGCGGATGGTCCTCGTCGAGGCGCACGAGATGGGGTGGAGGGAGAGCAGCGAGGAGGAGGCCATCTTTTTTGCCCTCTCTACGCCCGAGGGATGGGGGGATTGTAGGATACTGGATTCTTTTGGGTGGTGGCGAGTGGTGGCTGCGGGGAGGAATGTGGGAGAAAGTACTGCTGCTGCCAACCAACGAACTCCCCCGTCGCTTCGTGTGCGGTTTGTAAAATACTCGTTTTGCCCGTTTGCTCTCCCAACCCGGATCAGAAAATTATTGGGTCTACCGTATCCTCCATGATTGATATTTAATAGGGATATTTACATTCATAATCCTGAGTAATTTTATAATTATATACGTAATTTTGAATAATCATGAATTACGCATAGGATCATGTATAATGCTTAACGCTTACACCCATAACCTCGTGTTAACTTCCATCTAATTTCTCGTTAAATATAACCGTATCCGTCAAATATTTTACATTTTATACCTTTTAAGTTCTCACTATACAAATGAGACCACCTACTTCCTCCTCCAGCCCCCCTCCCTCCTTCTCCCCTTCATCCTCCAACACCCACCTCTTCCTCCCCTCCCTCCCTTCGGTCAACCACCTCCCTTCATCCTCCGACACCCGCCCGCAATCCTCCGAACTACCCTCATTGTCGCCCTCCACCTTCCGTCGATAACCTTACTGTCGCTTCTGCCCTCCACCTCAAAGCCTACCCCACCCCTATGCCTCACTGCCATCCTTCACCGTCATCAAAGTGCCCCCCCCCCCCTCCCCTGCTGCCGACTGCAAGCCTCCTTCAAAGCCCCCCCTGCCCTGATCCGCCTGCAAGCCCATGTCCCCCTCCTCGTTGGCATGCCCTCCTGCAAGCCCGCGTCCCCCCACCCATCCATGTTGCCTTATCCGCCTGCTAGCCTGTGTCCAACACCCCCCCCCCCCCCCGCCAGACACCCGTCGCCCCCCCCCCTCCCCCCCAGCTTTCGCTGCCACCTGCGTCGAAGACCCCCCGCTCAGCCTGGAAGCACCCGCGTGGAAGCCGTCTCCCCCCTACACCATGCTTGTGTCCCCTCTATCGCAGCCGGAAGCACTCGCGTCGAAGCCCCCCAGCCCGTGTCCCCTCCGCTGCCACCCGCCTCGAAGCTCTCCCAGTCCGCATCCCTCCATCTCTGTCTCCGTTGGTCTGTTGCTGAAGCCTCACACCCACCCCACCCATTGTCAAGCACCTGTCAAAGGCCCTCACCTCCACTGTTTTCAAAGCATCCCCTCCCCCCTTTCCACATACAAACCCTCCCCCCCCCCCCCCCCGTTGCCTGCAAGCCTCCGTCAAAACCCTCTCTCCCATCCTCCACCAACTTCAACCCCCCCCCCCTCCCTCCAACGGAGAGCCATGCCGTTGTCGGCGCTAGATGGGATTTTTTCCTTTTATTAATTACAACTATTAGATCATGAATTGGTTAAATTAACTCACTCATCTGGTTGAGTTAATGAACTAAACTAACGGAATGTTATGGGTGTAAACGGATCGTTTATTCATGATTCTGCGTGTAATTCATGATTATCCAAGATTATGAATATAATTACGAAATTACTCTGAATTATGGATGTAAATATCCCTTTGGAATATTGTAGTTATGCCAGTGGTGTTGTGGAAATCTTTATCGTTCAAACTCCATTCAAAGATCGTAATAGATTGATGTGGTGTACTTCACACACAAACGAAGCCTTAATCATATAAGATAATCTTGTTAAGTGGACATTGCAGGTAACATATATATGTTGGGTTGTGTATCTTCAAGAAATTCATGCCATGTTGGACTTGGTTGTAATATACATCGCTTAGGCATTACTGCAAATTACCCATCGGACTTTGAGGTTTTCGTGGATTGAACTTCACACCCAATTTCTACCTTCATTTTTGCCCTCGTTCTTGAAGTGTTGTTGTTAGCTTTGGCAAGAAGTTAGGGCTGCAAGTGTTCCATCCTTCCTTTCCTTCATTCTCAGTTGGATCAGGTCGTGCATTGCAGTCGATAATTTTTTTGTCGAGGCGTCTAACATAAGCAGCAATGGAGCTTGCTAGGGCAACATCTCTGGATGACATTTCTCCATCTTCTTTCCATTTATTTTGAATTCGTGTAGTACATGGTTGATATACCTTTGGGAGAAGATTTTAGTTTTGTATAACCTCTAGGGAGAATTATTTTATCACCATATCTAGTGTAGAAGTTTGATCGGGTCGAATCGCTCCCGTGATTTTCACTCCTCTCATTTTGAGGGTTTCTACGTTAATATCTCTCGTGTTTGTGGTTGTACTTATGATTGTGTTTTGTTCTTGATTGCTTGTGATTCTTATTCCATTCGATTTGATTTTGTTAATAATCAAGTTGATCTGTTCGATACATGCTTCCAGATATCCATGGGATTGCTTGTTCCTAACAGAATGGTATCAGAGCTTGTTCAATGGCATATTACAAGTTGGAGTTTGGTTCGAGTCGGATGATTAGTCTAAATGGGATAAATTCCAATTTGTGAAAGAATAAAATGAATGGTCTTTTATATGTGAAGGATGTGCACCTTATGATGTCCACCACCTAGAAGCCCGATATCAAAGCAGATAAGGAATGGGAAATTGAACACGAGCAAGTTTGCATTTTTATCAGACAATTTGTTGATGAAAATATCTACAATGACGTCTAAGATGAAAGTCGTCTAGAAGCCTATGGTTGAAGTTGGAAAATCTTTACACCTTGAAGACGGGAAGTAACAAATGATTTCTTCTCAGGACATTGGTGAACATGAGGTTCAAGATGGGTAGCTCCGTGCTAGATTTTCTTAATGATTTTCAATGCGTTACAGGTCAGTTGACATACTTGGACATAAAGTTTGAGGATGATATGTTTATTAGACATGAGAGCCGACGACGAGCCATTATGCAATAAATGTTTTTGCAGATCATTCCATGATCTGAAATGAAGAGTAACTAATATGCATTATAGGTCCCTTAGTACAATTAGGATTGTGTACCATAACCGTCTTAATGATCATACAAATGTTGATTCAAATGTTGACTCATAGAGGCTGGTGCTTGGGTGATATCTAAAGAGTTAGATTGAGGACTCATTAAGCACCGTCAAGTGATTTAAAGAGAGCATCCCCAACCTGAGAAGGAGATGGCAATCCTTTCTCTAAAGGATGATAGCTAATCGACCTCTTGATGCAGGTCATATGCATAGGAATAGAGATTCAAAGGTGTTAGATAAGTTAGGTCAAAGAGTTGACTTAACGAGATCGAGATAACCAATAACCTATATCATATACTGTCATGATATAGGCACACATACAGATGTATTATTGTATATCTGATTATGTACATTTGGTAGACCTATAGGTTGATGACCCAATCAAGGTCTATAAACCAGCAAGCTGGTGTGCATACAAGGGCATATGAGTAATACGATCTCTCAAAGGGATCATACATGTTCATTACTGAACAGAAAACATGAGCTCACTCATGAGATATTGGGATCAAATTCTGTGCATGGTCAACTCACTTTGGAAGCTTGACTAAATTTGTAAAGTGTATGATCAATACCTAGGTATGATATATGCTTTTTGAAAAGTATATGATCGATACCAACTCCCAATGATCAAATGAGAAACTTAATGACAAAACCCTTAAGAAGATAGTATAAATAAGATCTAAATCTTCGGGTTTATTCAAGGTCTTCCAATATGTAGCATGTACGGGTGATTGGCTCGCTAAGCACGTGATGTAATTTGTACTCGTTGTAATATGGGTACTTAGTGAATCAGTCAGAATCGAGAAAAAAATCTTCGTGAAGAGGATCTCGGCTTGAATTTATATTACGAGCAAGTCCAGGGTCGAACATAAGGATACAAAGGAACAGCTTTGAGTTAATTTAGAAAACTTAGATCTAGGTTTCCAATGCGGATTTTTTGGTATTTTTAATGCAAAAATAAATGCGAATGCAAAATACATGTGAATTAAGTTAATAAGAAAACACACAACTTAACCAAATTAATTTTAATACAAAATTAATTTAATTTAGCCAAATTATATTTTTTTAGAAACTTAATCCAGTGAGGAATGCAAAACACATTTTCTTGGAATTTTATGAGTTAAAATGCAATAGTTAAAAATACACACTTTTTTATGGTTTTTTATGCAATTTCTCACACAAACAGAATGCAAAATTATGGAAATTTTACTGCAATATAAACATGATGAAATCAGTATATAGTAATTTTTTTACAATATATGAATTTTTTATGGATTTTTAGTGAAAACAGAGTGATAGTTAGTATTTAATTCATAATAAATCCACAATGTCAAATCATCTAGAGAACAATTTATCTCAAGAAGGTATTTATATGTGGAATCTAGGAGATTTGAAATTTCACAAAAATACTAATAAATAGTCAGATGATAGACAATTAGTTGATCAACATCATGAAATTTTCCATTCAAATAAATGATACTAAATTGATATCCAAATTAATGCATAAATATAGGGTTGTCCGTGCAATTTCAGGAAACAAAATGACAATTCAAACTTATGCACATGGGAACTTTTGGAATTAGAGAAATATGTAGGACAAAACTTGCAATTTTTACACAAAATAAAAATAGAAAAACGAACTTCTTCTTGCAGAAGGCGCTAGGGCTCGATCCACGAAGGAGGGCGCCCGAGCTTAGGGATATGGGACTGGAAGAACCCTTTTGAATAGATCTTATTCTCTCCGAGAACAGAGTTCCCATCCGAGATCGTAGTTGGATGGTCCTTGGGGATTCGGGGTCTCCTCTGGTCAGGGGCGGGCGGCCCGGTTGTCCCCCACGATTGGTAATGAACTGGAAGAGGGGTCTTTTCAGGATACCAAACTCAGGGTAGCTCATCTGTTTTGGGTACAGAGGCAATGAGGGGTGAGGGCCACCCTCGGGGGCTGAGGACGGATGGGCGAATGACGATGACAACCACGGAGGGGGTGCACGTGTGGCCACGCGATGGAGGCACAGAGGAGCCCCGGCATCCGGAAGGGGGGCAGCGGGTTAGGGAGCACCGACTGGGGTTGTCGGCGGTCACTGCTAGTGTGTGATCGCTGTTGGGGGCGGCAATGGCGGGACAACGAGCTGGAGGTCACTGCTGGTGTACAGCCCGTGCGAGTGGGTGAAGGTCGATGGCGGCCCCGCTATTGCTGGAGAGGGGGTGGCGTTAGCAGACAATTGCGTGTGGCTGCCTAGAGGATTGAGGTGGGGGGCAGGCGGCCGCCTGGAGGAGTAGGTGCGAGCCGCGTGCCTTGGCGTGGAGGAGGGGACGACCGACTGGAGGTTGTGGCCGGTTGGCTGTGCGTGAGCAGCGGTGGCCGGCTGCTGCGCAGGGGGGCGGCCACTGTTGTGTGGCTTTTATAATTTTTATTATTTTTTTCGAATTTTTTTATGTTGAGATGATAATTTTGTATTAAAAATTTTTAATTTTTTAAATTTTCTTAGACAGGAAATGAACAAATGCAAATATGATGGAATGATGAAGGTGGTGATGTGGTAAAAAAATACAAAAATAAAAACAATACCGAATGATAAAAAGAGGAAAATAAAATTACCTACGATGGAAACGGTTGCCTATGGTGTGCTCACGAGAAGCACTCTTCTTTGATCGAATCGTCAGTGAGCGATGAGTGATGAGCTCGAGCAACACGTGGAGGCAGCTGCGACGTTGGTCGGAATACCAACGGATCTCACCAGAGAGGAGACGGTTTGCTCGACCACGATTGTCATGCTATCATCGATTCAACTCAGGGAGCTCGGGGCTCTCTCTCACATAAAGGTTGATAGGACAAAATGAGGATGATGAGATGAATATATAGAAGAAGAATGGGAAGTTGGGGGGAAATGAAGGTGGAGTTGAATGGGAGGTTGAAAAAATTGTGGAGTTGAATGGAAGTTATAAAAAATGGTGGAAGATATGGAGTGGAATGGGAGGTTATTGTAAAGAATGGAAAATAATTAAAGAAAATAAATAAAAGAGAAAAAGTTAGCTACTAAAATACAATAAAATAAAGAAAAGTAAAAGAATGGAGAGTTTACAAAATAAGATAAATAATATGTACTTTTTTTACTTTTCTAATTTTATTTTTTTGTATTTTTAATAAAAGATATTTACAAACTAAAAACACTATAAAATACTAGAAATAAAACAAAACATAAAAATGATTTTTTTGGATTTTTAGTCATTAAGAAAAGTAAAATAAAAATGAGAAAACAAAAAATATGTACAATATAAACAATAAACACCTAGGTCCCAAAACCTAAATTTTGCAAATGAGCTCCAATTTTAATGAAAGTACTTTCATTGGATAGATAATTTTCTAACTTAAGCTTTAAAGTGAGTTTGGTGAATTTGAAGTTCATACGGAGCGAGAATTTGGTCGGGAAGTTAGACTTTACGGCTTCTTCTCTTTGGGATCTAAGAGTATTTATTTGAGTTAGTATTTATTTTACATTTGTGTATTTTTATATATATTTTTATGAACAAATCAGAGAAAGAATTAGCCAAAAAAGAGTTGAAATGAAATTATTAAAAATACATGAACTTTTGAGCTATTTACAGGTGAAAAACTCCTTTATTTTATGGCCTTTTTTATTATTAATTTATTTTGTACAATATAATATACAATAATTAGTGTATTTTATTTACAATAGTCATTTTATTAATTTATTGATTTTATGAACATTTATTTGAGATTTCACTCAGGGATTTTACTAACATTAATATATTGAGATGATGAATCGTGGATTCATCACCCCCCTATACTTAAACTTTGCTAGTCCTCGAGCAAATAAAGAATGAATAAGTTGGATTAACCTCTGACTATGCATGTGAGTACAAGACTTGATCCGTTTAGAGATCCTAAAATTCTGAGCTGAACCAAGCTCTAGTCAAAAGATATCCAATTTCCCTAATCATCGGACTCTCTCTTTATACATATATAATAGAGATATGACTTTAAGTGCGGACTGCATTTACAAGAATAGAGTCGCAACTTCACCAAGGTTCCAGTCTAAGAGACTCTCTTAAGAACCTGATCCTCAACACTAGGGCATAAACCATTTCTTGCATCCAATCCACCGTCTCTTTAGTTGTCAGTCTTAAAAGTGTAGATGGAAGGCCAGTTGGTAGAGGGCATATGATTGCGTCATTTCTTCTCTCCCTCTCATTGGAACAAGGATCCTCTCGAGCGCCTTATTAACTCAACATGTGTATTTTTTTTATTGTTGATAAGTGTGTCTGTCAAGAGAAGTTGGAGTCGTCTGCACTTGTTTTCCTGGGAGTACACCAAGGTGTGTCTTTTTTGAGTACCTATCGTACCTTCTACACCCAGACTTGTACCACTATACGATGAAGAGCCCTTTTTTAGTGCTAGCCGACTCCTTGGTCCTAATAATGGTGGTCCAAGTGGACACTTTGAAATAGTTGTGAGCACTCGCCTTTGGTGGAAGCTCTTTGATATTTGACTTTGTATGGCGAGAGATTTGCTTTCAATATTTCTTTCTTCTTCTTTGTTTTCTTTGCTTTTGACTAGCTCCACTGCTTTTACAAAGAGTTGGCGCGCACAGTTTAAATTTTTTTTTAGATTTCATCATACCCTGGCACATAGGTAAATGTCAAGAGATAATATAAGAACCATATTCTCATACTGGCTAAAGGTGCTGACACTCAGGTTTCATAAAGCCTTCATTGATTTTATCCCATCCTCGAGTATTATAAAATCAGGTCCACACTCAAATCCCTCATCCCAGTTCCCCAAGTGAAATTTCAACGCATCTCACCGTAACTGCAATCATGTATGTGAGGTGATGATCATATTCTTAAGGTTGAGACTAAGCATGCAATATAACATACAAATCTTTCAAACTAGGAAAATGTGAATAATTAAGTCAAAGACCCTAATGACTAAGGTTGGTTAACTCAAAATCTCAACACCTCATAAACCAAGTGTTCTTGAACATCACAAGTCTTATTTGAATGTGTAAGTGTCATGGATTAAACCAACTTATTAGTTAGGTTTTTTATTGATTTTGATTTTTGTGATTTTTTTTGAAAAAGAAAGGAAAGGAAGAAATATGTTTTTTAAAAAGGTTTTTGCTTCTTTTTTTCAAACCTTTTTTTTTTGAAAAAGGGATTTTTTTTAAAATGTAATATTATTTTTAAGAGTTTTTTAGTTTTTGTTTTTTAAACCAATTTTACTCACCCCGTAATTATTTTATAATATATACTAAAATACATGAAAGCACGAGCCATGGATAAAGTATACATGTAATATATATACGCCCCCTATACTTAGCATGTGCTATGTCCTCAAAGCACAAGAAGCGAGAAAAAGACATAGCTCGTGCTAAGCGTAGGAGAGCTAAAATAACAAAAAGTATAAAAGTCGATCCACCCCCCCTATACTTAGGCTCTGGTCAGCCTAAGTGTAGAAGAAGAGCAAAAATGGGACGGATGAGATCAAGAGGAGAAATGGATGTAATATACATATAAAGGGCATCGATCCTCCCTATACTTAGGATCTGGTCAACCTAAGTATAGGACAAGAGTAAGTATGAGAATCGATGTGATCTAGAGAATGTACAGAGAAGGGAGAATGTACAAGAGGAATGAATCTTCTAAACTGCTGAATCTTGATGCTGCATCTTCATGAAGAATAATATGATGTATCTGCCCTATGCTCACTCTGCATGAAGTTGATGACCTTGACTTGGACTAACTGCTCTTTAGAATCTACAAAAGAGCCTAGCATCTCCACCTCCCAGTGACAGGGAGAGGTCGAATCGACGACGCGATGACCATCGTCGATTCCGGTGTCGACCCCTGGCCATGGTAGGCCAGGCCTCCGGCTCAACAACGCCGGCAAGCTGCTCCTCTTGGCCGCTGGAGTTCAGAAGATCGGGGTGCCCACCAGCACTCAATCCCAGGCCGTCGCATCCGCCAATTCTCCAGGTAGCTCTCTCTTGATCTTTCTTAGCTTTTTCTCTGAATTTCTTTGAATTAATTAGGTAACTCTATGCATAGTCACCCTTCGTTGACCACCCTACTTGATCTGCCTCACTTCCACCATCCTCGCGCACACCTTCACCCGTCCTCTTGATCTTCCATAACCCCAAGCCGCTCCGCCTCCCGCTTCTCTGCCTCGTCAAAGAAGACGACCAGGTCGCCACCTTCTTAGCCCCGACAACCGCGCCATCTGATTGGCTCGCTAAGCATGTGGTGCAATTTGTACTCATTGTAATACGGATACTTAGCGAATCAGTCATAACTGAGATAAGATCTCCTGAAGAAGATCTCGGCTTGAATTTATATACCGGCATGTCCGGGGTCGAATACAGAGAGGCAAAGGATCAACTTTGAGTTAATTCAGAAAACTTAAGTCTAGGTTTCCAATGCAATTTCTTTGCTATTTTTAATGCAAAAATAAATGCGAATGCAAAATGTAGGTGAATTAAGTTAATTAGAAAGTACACAACTTAGCCAAACATTTTAATACAAAATTAATTTAATTTAGACAAATTATATTTTTTAGAAACTTAATCCAGTGAGGAATGCAAAACACATTTTTTTGGAAATTTATGAGTTAAATGCAACAACTAAAAATGCATACTTTTATGGGTTTTTATGCAATTTCTCACATAAATAGAATGCAAAAATTATGAAAAATTTACTGCAAAACATGATGAAATGAGTCTACAGTATTTTTTTAGAATTTTTCGACAATATATGAATTTTTATGGATTTTTTAATGAAAACAAAGTGACAGTTAGTATTTAATTCCTAATAAATTCACAATATCAAATCATCTAGAGAATAATTTATCTCAAGAAGGTATTTATATGTGGAATTCAGGAGATTTGAAATTTCACAAAAATAATATATGTGGATTTAATTAAAAATCAATTACGAAAATTATTCTACAATTTATTAATGGCACGGGACAACTCCAATTAAGATGAAATTTGGAAAGTAATTTAAGAACATTTCAAGGCCTTATTTCCAATTTTTTCACAATTATTGGAGCAACCGTAAGTTAAGTATGAATTTAAGAGCCTGTATTGGGTATAATATGCAAGTTTCAATAAAATAATTGTAGTTAATTACCCAAAGGTCGCAAAAATACAAATAAATTGTCATATGATAGATAATTAATTGATCAACATCATGACATTTTTCATTCAAATAAATGAAGCTAAATTGGTATCCAAATTAATGCATAAACATAGGGTTGTCCGTGCAATTTCAGAAAACAAAATAACAATTCAAACTTATGCACAAGGTACTTTCGGAATTAGAGAAACATGTAGGAGAAAACTTGCAATTTTTACACAAAATAAAAAAAATAAAAATAGAAAACAACTTTCTTCTGTGCTAGGGCTCGATATGCAGAGGAGGGTGGCGCGAAGTGGTGGTGGCGCAGACCGCATGCAGGTGGAGGACGGTCGGGCGAATGACAGTGATGGCTGCAGAGGGGGCGTGCGCGTGGCCGCGCGATGGAGGCGCGGAGGAGCCCCAGCGGCCGGAAGGGGGGCAGCAGGCTAGGGAGCATCGGTTGGGGTTGTTGGCGATCGCCGCTGGTGTGCGATCGTCGTTGGGGGCACAACGTGACGACGAGCTGGAGGTCACTGTTGTGTGGCCTGCACGGGTGGGGTGAAGGCCGATGGTGGCCCCTCTGTTGCTGGAGAGGGGGCAGCGTCGGCGGACGGCCGTGCGTGGCCGCTTGGAGGATTGAGGCGGGAGGCAGGTGGCCGCCTAGAGGAGCGACTGCGAGCTGCAGGCCTTGGAGTGGAGTAGGGGACGACCAGTTGGAGGTGGCAGCCGACAGCGGTGACCGGTTGCTGCGTAGGGGGCCGGCCACTGTTGTGTTGCTTTTTAAAAAAAATTATTTTTTTGCTATTGAGATGTCAATTATTTTAATTTAAACTTTTTAATTTTTTTAAATTTTCTTAGATAGGAAATGAACAAATGCAAATATGATGGAATGTCGAAGGTGGTTATGTGATAAAAAATTACAAAAATAAAAACAATGTCGAATGATAAAAAGAGGAAAATAAAATTACCTATGATGGAAACAGTCGCCCATGGTGTGCTCACGAGAAGCACTCTTCTTTGCTTGAATCGCCGGCGAGCGATGAGCTCGAGCAGCACGTGGAGGCGGCTGCGACGTTGGCCGGAATGCCAACGGATCTCATCGGAGAGGAGGCGGTCGCTGCTCGACCACGGTTGTCACGCTGTCATCGATTCAACTCAGAGAGCTCAGGCTCTCTCTCACATAAAGGTGGATGGGGCAAAATGACGATGATGAGATGAATATAAAGAAGAAGAATGGGAAGTTGGAGGAAAATGAAGGTGGAGTTGAATGGGAGGTTGAAAAATTGGTGGAGTTGAATGGAGGTTATAAAAAAATTGTGGAAGAGATGGAGTGGAATGGGAAGTTATTGTATAGAATAAAAAATAAATAAAGAAAACAGAATAAAAGAGAAAATATTAGCTACTAAAATATAATAAAATAAAGAGAAGGAAAATAGTGGATAATTTATAAAATAAGACAAATAATATCTACATTTTTTACTTTTCTAAATTTATTTTTTTGTATTTTCAATAAAAGATATTTACAAACTAAAAATAAAATAAAATACTAGAAATAAAAGAAAACAAAAAATATTTTTTGGATTTTTAGTCATTAAGAAAAGTAAAATAAAAAAATGAGAAAACAAAAAATGTGTGCAATATATACAATGTACACCTAGGTCCCAAAATCCAAATTTTGCAAACGAGATCCGATTTTAATGAAACCACCTTCATTGGATAGATAATTTTCTAACTTAAAATTAAAGTGGGTTTGGTGAATTTGGAGTTTGTACGGAGCAAGAATTTGGTCGAGAAGTTGGACTTTACGGCTTCTTCTCTTTGGGATCTAGGAGTATTTATTTGAGTTGGAATTTATTTTGTAATTTTGTTATTTTTATGTACATTTTTATGAACAAATTAGAGAAAGAATTAGCCAAAAAGAAATTGAAATGAAATTATTAAAAATACATAAAGTTTTGAGCTATTTATAGGTGAAAACTCCTTTATTTTATGATTTTTATAATTAATTTATTTTGTACAATATAATATATAATAATAGTGTATTTTATTTACAATAGTCATTTTATTAATTTATTAATTTTATGAACATTTATTTGAGATTTCACTAAGGGATTTTGCTAACATCAATATATTGAGATGATGAATCGCAGATTCATCAACATGTATTAAGAATAATCAAGGGTGATGTGATCGTAAATGATTGTATAATGTTGACAATTCCATTCCAAGGGAGTTATAAAATAGATTTGGATTTTAGTGATTCCTCTCAATAGAGAAGTAATTTGATCTTAGACTAAATGTTGGACATTGATCTGAATACGACTCAGATGCAATGAGAAGATTAAATTTACGGGTTTGATTTAATCAACATCTTTGAGAGGTCCTCTTGATCTGGATTTGAGGTATGATCTCAATATCCAAATCACTATACATGGAATGTATAGTCGCCATGTCCTTATCACTAAGTATCCGCGGAGAAAGCGCATTATTCTGAGAATAATTTCATTGTTCATAATGTATCCGAGCATTGAGAAATTGATAATTAAATATGATTTAATTATCATGAATAATGTGAATGAGACTCATATTATTTTTATGCATGAGAAAGATAATTAAATGTGATTTCATTATTATGGATATGCATAATGTGGATAACATTATCCATATCGATCACATATATTATAAATTAAATTTATAATATATAAGAGAGAGTTGCTTGTAGATAACATTTATAATTTAAATGCAGGTGTTAATTGGATTTACATTGGACAATTAATTGAAAATATAGTTTTTATTTGGATTGTGGATATGATTTATAAATTTCCAATGACATGATTAAAATTTCACAAAATAATTTGTAATTACTTTTGTGAAATAATATACAATAAAAGTTGTTGTATATAATGAACGATTATATGAGATGTACTCATATAATTCGAATGAGGAGCCCACCTTCCATAAGAGGAGGGTGAACAGTCGCTCTTGATTTAGGAATCAAGGTGCTCGTCCCCCCTTGATTGGAAGGAGGCTTGCCTCTTTCCTAATCCTTCACGGTATATTAATTCGATTGAATTAATTTATATTGATGATTTATTCAAAATATATTAAATTAAATTAAATTAATTGGTATTGTGTCTTTACAATAAAATCATGGTCATTGAAAGGAACACAAATTAATCTCAACAATTGGATTTATATTGTCCATGGATTGAGATCCATGGACTCCTAAAATATTATAAAAGAAGAGGCAACACTAGCTCTTCTTTTACAACAAATAATGCAACAACTCTCTCTCTCTCTCTCATGATCGTCCACTTTCTCAATAATATGGTCGTCCATGTTATTGATCTAGAGTTCCTCATATCTGTTGTGTTGTTGTTATGATGTTGGATCGTCTACTCATGGATCTCCATCTTCTTCTATGCACCCCACTCGTGAAGGAGACGTCGAATTTTGTGAGATGAAATCAAGAAATTCAGTGTTCGGATCATCAACTTGAATTGCGAGAAGGACGCGATTAATCCTCGCAACTGCAAGTTTGATCTATGTCGGATCAGAATTGAGACAGGAGAATCTCTTACGTTAAAGATTAGCAATCGTAACCATGCTTCAAGAGGTATTCCTTGAACTCGTTTGTGATCTTGATGAAACGTTTTGGGAAGTATTCTCAAAATATGTGGTTTCATCCGTTTAAAATTTTTTACCTTCCGTTGCCCGAGCAACTAGTATGACTAGTCGTTCTTGATCGAATATGATACAATCTTCATGCTTCCATGATGTGCTTAAGGTTATTACATAATCTGCAAGTGGTATCAGAGCCTTGGTCAGGTCTTGTATGAGATCCAAAACCCTAGGTGAACAAGGTTCATATTTCTGATGCGTGGGACTTATTGTTTTTGCATTGGATACAAGATTCGAATTGATTTTTCTCTAAAATACCTATTATTTGTGCACTATTTGAGCATATTTTTTAGTTATTAAAATGCATTTAGAATGTTTAAATATGTCTCAAAAGTAGTAGGATATTATCGATCGCAAAATGCATAAATAAAATTCGAAGAGTTCCCGCCACAATATTATTTTTGCATGTATTCGTGGATATGTAAGAAATTAATTTTTGCTTATTGTTTTTCAATTACTAATATTAAATAAACACTTTATTAATTAGAGAATCAAATCAGAAAACCGCTCGAATTTATTTTGCACGATTCTAACTCCGTTTGCTCTAAATATTTCATATTTAGTGGCAATCGGTCGGATGATGATTATATCATCAAATCTTTTACTTAATATGTTTTATCATTCAATGAAAATCATGAAAATTATGAATTTACCTTGATTATTTTGGTGCTTAATATTTATGAAAATAATTAATTAAACATCATTAGCCATTGAATGTATGTTTCATGAAAACCCTAGTTTATATTACAATATTTATTGGACAACTTTTACATGCAAAACCAAGAACATGTTTGGTTGATATGACTACAAATTTAGGATCCTTAAAATTGTTTTAAAGTGCCTAAATCTCAGAGTGATTACTATATATAGTATAATATCGGTCATCAAAGTTGATCGATAAAACCTCAAGTACATTAACATTATTTTGTATTGTTCTCAATCAAAATGACAAAGGTGTCTAGTATGAGTATGCTGGTTTGATTTACTAATTAGCACCTTGCACGTTAAGGAGATGCTCCCTCCCAACATAACTCGAGTGTATTGGCTAGATCCATTTTTGAGGAAAGAATATAGTAAGTCAAGTTGTACTCTAATTATTAAAATACAAAATATTACGTACTTACGATGGTATATACTACATATTAATATCAAGTAAATCCTAAATGTTTGTTGGTTGGTTGAATTAGATTAATAATTGATTTAATATGATTAAATTAATTAGATCCCATTCAAATAAACACTCTATTATGAATACAGGTGTAATTCCCTTGGAAGAATTAATTATGTTAACATGATTCATAATAATTAATTAAATTTTGAATGGAATATGGAGGATCATATAAATGACATCCATGGTCTCCTGACAAGGAGAAGGATTCCGTCACCATGGATTGTATGTAGGAGATGACTGTCCGAAGTAACAACTCTTACATACAAGCGCACATGGATCGGGCTCTTTGCTTCTCGAAAAGAGTAAGGTTGTATGCATAGTAAACACAATATCGGTTCCTTGTATTATTAGGGTGATATTGGATTGCGCATAGCAAGTTCTAATCTTGTTGATGGATGGTTCAATTAATGACAGTTCAACATCGTCTTAGGGGTGGTTAGCCCGGGTGTTAAAGACCGAATTGAGAAATGCAAGTTGGACTTGCAAGGCGAATGAGTTCCCACTTATTTTATCCGAGTTGCAGTTTCTCATATTATTGGGATGCAACAAAGGTAAGAAAGGAGATCTCAGATCTTTCTTGAGATATAATGGTAAGTATGTCTCTTACTTTGAAAGTGAATAAAGGAATGAACTTTCAGAGTTGATAAGGCAAGACAACTTTAGAGTTGACAAGGCAAGACAACTTTGATATAAAAATCCTTAATCAAAGTAAAATATGTAGTTATGCAAATATTTTTTATTTCAAATAATCTACATTAAACCCACTCAAAACTGTACTCCATAATAACCAGTAAATTATCATGGATTGGATTCATAATCAAGATATTGTACTTGTAGTTGGACACATAATTTATGTGGTTGCAATGTGCAAGTTTCCTCATAATAATGAGGAATGATAATTAAATAGACAATAGGACAACCACCTTGGATTTGTATGTCTCCGTAGTCTTGATCTCTCATCAAATGTGCTTTGGAAGTATCATGTTGATAAAATCCTTATAAAACCTAAGAAGATGTTTTGACAGACATATGTGCTCTCAACATTTAATCATGAATGATATAGTTCACTGCATTATGCAGAATGATGTCTCAACAAGAGAATATGTACTCAAAATGTTTGAGTACATACCTGAACCAAAGTTGTTAAGAGTGTTATCATTATACTATCTATACTCTAGTCTTTCATGAAGCTTCATAATATTTATATTTTATGAATTGAATGAAGCATATAAAAATTTTGAAATACTCTTATATTAATATCTTTTAAGTTCAACAAATATCCTTTGTCTTAAGCAATGTCTGTTTATAGATGAAGGAAGCGTAGTGGAAGCATGGGTCTGATCCAAGTGAGAAGGAAACCAAAGAGTTAACTATACTTTTGTGATTTCCACACATATAACATCCAAAGAGTTGAATGAATGCCAATATTTTAACTAGCCGATGTATTGGTAGTATGACTATCTATACTATCTGAAATCCTCAGAGAAGAACCCGGATAGTGTATCAGGACATTATACATCTACATATAATCATTGAAATTGACTTGCTTATTAGATAAGATCAAAATCTAATAACTGTATCTTATTCTTCTAATAACACTTGCAATTGGTTGCATATGTTTTAGAAGAGTAGAAAATTTTATCTTAAAGTTTAATAGTCAACCAAGTAGATGTTGATGCAATTGTTGCAACAATCTTCATTGGATAGATAGACTGCATATTTTTAGTGGGAGAACCCTTAGTCTTAGAGAATGTCTCTATGACCTAGATATTAGAATACACTCATTGCTTATTTCTAAATGTTGAAAATAACATGCATTCTAGAATAGACATGTCATAAAGAGTTATGATGGATATATTTCAGATAGTAATCTAATATTTAGAGGACTCTACTAAATTATAAAATTAATGAATGGTTTATTAACATTTCTAAATACTGAAAAATCAATCTTTAGAGGATAAAAAAAGAGGATAAAGATCATTTGACAATGATCTAACATCAAGCTTTGGACATATATCTACTGATAAGATCAATAAACTAGTACGATATTGAATTTTAGATCATCTAAAGGTTCAAAACTTATATATTTATGAATAGAGAATCAAAGTAAAATGTCCGATACACCCTTCTCTGGGAATGGTGAAAGACTCATAGGTATTCAAGTTCTCATAAATATATGTGGATCGTCTATATCATAATAAACATTAATGATATGTGATATCTATTAATGATTTTTTGTGATATGAGATTTCTTCCTTCACATTAAAAACCTTTGAAATGTTCAAAGATTTCACAATTTTGATTGAGAACCAAAGTTTGAAGGAAGATGAAATGAATTTGATCTAATCAAGGTAGCATGTACCTATTAGATAAATTCAAGGAATACCTTATGGAAAAAGGAATATCATTCCTATCTCACTCCTCCTAATACACCTAAACTCATTAGAGTTGTAGGAAGATACAATTGGATCATGTTTGGCATGATCTGATCAATGATGAACCTTAGCATATATACCTCTTAGTTTCCAAGTATATATGTAGTGGAAACTACAATATATATCCTGAACAAGATTCCATGCAAATTTGAACTCCAAAATCCTCACAAGTTATGTTTTGGAACCTAGCCTACTATTGGACACTTGAGGATTTAGGGTTGCTTGGTCCATAACCATGTCATGGATGCAAGTAAGCTATAATCAAGTACTAGAGTATGCCACTTCATTGAAAAATAAAGGATGGTATTGGATACCTACTTTATGACCTTGAGATTCTTAAAAGGATTTCATCTCTAAGGATATGATTCTTAGAGGATGACTTTATTGACAATCAAGGTGAAAATGAAGTAAAGGAATTCATTGAATCTTGATGAGATAATGAGGCTCCTGAAATCAGAAATTAAAAGGACAATTAAAGATGAAACACACATATCTCTTCAAATTAATTTGAGGGTGGTAAGACCACCTAAAGGGAATGTATTCTATGTGTCAGTTAGGTCTGATAATGATTTGACTTCAAATGATGAAGCTTCTGAGAATCATGACATGGAAAGATGGATGTTAGCAATAAAGTCTAACGTACACTTCATATACAAGTGTTGTATATGAACCCTCGAAGATCCACTTATAAGGGTAAGATCCATAAGGTGTAAATGGATCTTCAAGAAAAAGAGGGAACGTGGTGAGAAGGTAGAGAAGCATGACTCGTATCCATGGGATACACACGAAGAGGAGACATCGATTGTGATGAAACTTGTTCTTCAGTGACCATGCTTAAACTCATCAGAATATAGCTAAATATAGATACACAACTTGACTATGACATCTACAAGATGGAAGTCATGATTGCATTCTTCTATGAATACCTCTCCAAGGATATTCATATGAAGTAGCCCCTATTGGACATGCGAGCCCATGGCGAGCCAGTATGCAATAAATGTTATTGCAAATATTATTCCCTTATCCGAAATGAAGAATAACTAATTAGTATAATAGGTCCCTTAGTATAATTAGGGTTATGTACCATGGCCATCTTAATGACCATACAACTGTTGATTCAATTAGAATCATAGAGGCTGGTGCTTGGATGAATATCTAAAGAGTTAGAATGATGACTCATCAAGAATCTGCAAATGATTATTAAGAGATGATCTCCATCCTGAGAAGGAGATGGCAATCCTTTCTCTAAAGGATGATATCTAACCGACCTCTTGATGCAGGTCCTCTGCATAGGAATAGTGATTCAAAGGTGTTAGATAAGTTAGGTCAAAGAGTTGACTTAACAAGATCGAGATAACCAAATACCTATATCGTATGTTGTCATGATATAGATGCGCATCCTCTAACCGGAGACAGATGTGTTACTATATGACTGAGTATGTACATTTGACAGACTAATAGGTTGATGACCTAACCAAGGTCTATACACCGGTGCGTTGGTGTGCATGAAAGGGCATATGAGTAATACAATCTCTCAAAGGGATCATACATGTTCAGTTACTTAACCGGAAGACATGAGCTCACTCATTCGAAATTGGGAAGGATCAAATTCCGTGCACGATCTTCTCGCTTTGGAAGCTTGACTGAATTTGTAAGGTTTGATATATGCTTTTGAAAAGTATATGATCAACACCTAGGTAATATATATGCTTTTGGAAAGTATATGATCGATACTGACTCTAAATGATCGAATGAGAAACTTAATGATAAAACCCTGAAGTAGACAATGTAAAATTGATCTCATACATCGGATTTATTCTGGGTCTTCCAGTCTGCATGATGTACATGTGTTAGGAATACCTGAGGGTGATGTGATCATAAACAATTGTATAACCATGACGTTGGATTTTAGTGACTCCTCTCATAGAGAAGTAATCTTAGTCCAAATGTTGACATTGATCTGAATGTGATTCAAATGTAATGAGAAGATTATATTTACGATCTTGATTTAATCAAGCATCTATGAGAGGTCCTTAAGATATGGATTTAAGATGTGATCTTAATATCCAAGTCACTATACGTGAAACAATACAATAGCCCTGTCCTTATCGCCAAATCACTATATGTGGAACAATACAATACAATCTCTTCTTCCTCTCATATTAGCTTTCTTAAGTTTGCTATCTCCAATTTGATGCTTCACAGGCCTACATGCCTTGCCTTTTATCAATGTGATGCCGAGTTCTACTTCTAACTTACTACTTGAGTACAGATGCAAGGAGGGATAGTAGCGGAAGTGAAAAGCTTTCTTAGGTTTGCTATCTCCAATTTGATGCTTCACAGGCCGGCGTGCCTTGCCTTTTATCAATGTGAAGCCGGGTTCTGCTTCTAACTTGCTACTTGAGTACATATGCAAGGAGAGGGACAGTAGCGGAAGCGACAAATGCATAGCTACATGGATTTCACTCTTGTAATCTCCATCCTATCACATTTAGATGGAAATTGCCATTCAACTTTTCTTTATATTTTTATATCTTGAAGTTTTTTCTCCTAAAAGATTGCAAGGTCCGCAACGAGCGTAAGACTTGAAGGCTGCAAAGAACACTCTCTTTGTTCTGTACTCTCAGGTTGGTATATCAAAGAAAAATGCTCCATGTATAAAGATGGTACGGGGAGGAACAAGGGATGAGAGACCAACAAAAAGAGGAGAGTTGGAGGAAATATTATCAAAAGGATTTAACATTTGCTGGACATTATTCTGTATACTTATTTAGCATCTCAATCCTACTTTCAACTAACTTAAAAAACCTTTCCTAACTACATATATTCCACTGAAAATTAACTTCTCATGGATTTAAGACACCTTTGTAGGAACTCTCAGACCATCCTGATAAGCACGTCCTCAAAATCTGTCGATAACTTCGTCGTTAGCACATCTTGTTATCTATCTCTTTCCTTCATCTACCTCCAATGAACACATCCTTAAAATCTGTCGATAACTTCGTCATTAGCACATTTTGTTAGCTATCTCTTTCCTACATCTACCTCTGAAGAGCACATCTATCTTCTTCCTTCATCTACTTGGGGGCTTGATGGTAAGCACATCTTATAAATTGACGGTATAATAATTTAAAGATGCTTGCTAACTGAAACGTAAGGTCAGCTAATGTGTTAACTGCTAACACATTTAGGTGAAATTGCTCTATAGATTGGAAAAGAAAGGACATATACATAAAGGTATTCACAGCTGTAACTGAAGTTTTTTATCAAACATTTGAGATATATTCAAATTAGGACTTAAAATTTGGATATAGGGTGCTGGTATATCTCCAAGTAAAGATGCATGGACTATTATTAACTAATATGACAATAATATTGAGCTGAATTTTTTATGCTTTCGTATGAAGACGGTGACATTATCGACTAAATAGAATGGAAGCCTAATTGATGGTTTCAGCCTCTTAAAAAGGGATGAAAAAGGATACGGATATATCTGAATATTTGCTTACTCTATTCAAAAAATTACCGGATATGAATATCCGTATCCGAATAGTAGTCGAATACGGATCGAACATGGATATAGATTGTAAAAAAATTTCGGATATGGATATGGTAATGGCTTGAATATCCGGATCCAGATCCAGATATTTGAATACAATATTTAATGTTGTTTTATATATTAATTAATATAATATAAGCCACATCCATGTGTTATTATATTTGTATTATATATTATATAATACAATATATTACTGATATTAATAAACTTCCGTTTGTTTGGAGATGGGCACGAACAAAAGTTACGAAGCCCTATCACTGCTTTTGCTTTCGATCAATAACGCAGGCCACCTTGATGCTTCCTTTTATCATGATGCAACTTATTTATATTGCATTGTCATTTTTTAAAAATCATGATGAGCCATGATAAAAATTCCATTCGTATTCGTATGTGGTCTTCATTCGATATGTATTTGTATTTCATGTTTATTAGATCCATATTTGGATTCACTCTTTATTCAATTCCTATTTGGATTGGCTCTTTATTCGATCTGTATTCAGGTTCGCTTTTTACTCGATCTATATTCAGATTAAAAAATTATCCGATTCGAATTCATATCTGTATATTTAAGGATATGATTTTCTTAATGCATATCCGAATCATATTCGTATTCGTATTCATATTCAATAGAGACGAAGCGAATATGGATATGGAAATAGGCATATCCGATCCTTATCCAATATGTTTTTATCCCTAACCTTAAACCATTAGTTGAAACTAAAGGGGTTTTTACGCACACGCTCTTCTATATTTTTATACTTACATCCATACCTTTCTATGATTAACATGATTAGCACTTGCAGCAAAATTCCTAGATCACTTTGTCGTACATCCTAACTTACAACTACTTTACTCAACTAACTAACCATTCTTTGAGTTAATCTAACCAAGGTAGAATCAACAATTCTCATCTTGTAAAGTTTTTATTATTTCACCCACACCCCCTCTCCTCCCCCTTCTCATCTCCCTCCTACTTCCCTGAGCAGCTCCATTGATGTCCACCACCGCCTCCACCTCCTCCCTCCCCAAGCACCATCATATGGTCCTTCCACAACAACTCTGCCATGAAGTGGTCGTCTGCGGTCGACGTGGTGATGTAGGGGAGCAACTTGTTGTACCCTTCTTGGATGAAGTTGTTTCCCCTACCACCACCACCACCACCACCGGGTTTAGCATCACACCGAAGGAGGATGGAGCGCGCGTTGGACGTGCGTCAACATACAATGTGAAGGATGCATTTGTTGTTGTCCTAGAGGGACTTAACGCAACAAATGCGATGAAGATAGGTTAGCTTGATGGGGTGGTTATGGTCTACGTGGAGGAGCTCGCAGATGAGTCCATAGTGTTGATAATAGGATCATTATCACATATATTAAACAATAATTACACGGATCCAAATGAATTGAAAGAAAAGCATTACAGATTAACATTATTATCGTCACACATTTCCAATCCATTATCCGATTACAAAATGCAAGCAAGAACCGATTAAATAAATAGAAACATAAAATAGGGCGAGATCCATGAAAGGTAAAGCAATAAACGAATTGCGGCAAATAAAATAAAAGAAGAATAAGGTTGGAGATCACCGAAGCATCCATGAAATGAACTGTCCTTAGAAAGGATACCGCCTCCACAATACCGGTGCAAAGGGTACTGACGATCCGCTCCTAGGATACGACGATCCACGGTCTTCGTTCGTGCACACCGACGAGACCGTCCTCGAAAGTACCTCCGAGAACTTGCAGGCGAGAGAAAGAGAAGGTGGTTCGTCAGCGAGAGGAAGAACGAGAACATAGCACTGGCGGCGTGAGATTTTTTCCTTGCGAGTGAAGAAAACGACGTGGGGGAAGGAGTATAAAAAGAAGATCGTGTGCCCCAGTACGCGGTACCTTTCGATTTCCTAAAACGCCCCTCAACAGACGTGTCCGTTCGGATTCTAAAACCGCGGCTAAAACGAGCCGTTTGAGTCGAGTTGAATTCCCATTTTAGTCGAATCGAAATTAATCATGTGATTAATTTAACCGACCTACTGATGAACCACAAAAATCGACCTCTTAATAAATCGTTTTGAAGCGTTGTAGTTGGCCAGATCGGATTCATCAAAGAACCATTTAATTAATATAATCGACTAAATTAAATGGTCCATTTATATTTTACTTGGGCAAGCCCAAGGTCGAACTCAGGGACATGAGCCTCTCTCGTAATATTTAGGCTGAAATTAATTTAACTAAGTGTTAGATTAATAATCATAGGTCGATGAAAGGCACGAAGACAAGACAACAATATGCATTGAGTAAACAAGAAAATGCATTTTTTTACTTGATTTTTAATCATGCGAATAGATGCAATTAAATGCAATGCAAGTATGCCCTAAGTCAGAATAAAATAACGAGCAATTTAAACATTCATTGATTTCGGGCTCAAATCATGAAACAAACCTGTTGAAGAATTTAGGCAAGACATAAGCGTAGCACATAATAGACACTTAACTATTTAAAATAAGACATTATAATCACAGTGTCAAAATAGGAAACAAATTTGCCATTAAAAAGTTCATCAAACAAGCTTTGAAATGAAACTAAAATCAATTGAAACAGAGATACGGTGCTCAAGATATGCATAAAAGAAGATAAGAGCATAAATGTAAGAAAACATGAAATATAAATAGCAAACAGGTCCCTGGGAGGGACTAAAATGCAAATAAAACAAATTTCGGGACCTTTTTTGTAAATGACCCACATACATGGGTATTTTGGCAATTATTTAAACCCATAGGGGTATGAGTGCAAAATACCCTAGGCAAACGTGGTCTGCATGTGAGCTCTGGACCTGGTTGCAATTTGGAGAAATTGATAGGCCTCACTGCAATTTACCCAGAGTGCACGTGACCTGCACGTGCGCTCTAGGCTCGGATGTCTCTGAGGCTCGGGGAGGCTTGGAACTGCTTCGGTGGTAGGCGCAGCTTTGGCGGTGGCTCGGGTGGTGCGAGCCTGCAGGCTTGGATGGTAGGCTCGGAGGCTGGCTTTGACTGACACGTGGCCTTGTGTGCGTCGTTGATCAAGCCGATCGGACGGCGGGTGTAGAGTGGGGTGATGTCGACGTGGCTTCCTTTCGACCATTGGATGACCACCGGGAAGGGTGGCATCCAACGGTAGCTGTACCTCCTTCATCTCCTTCATCAGGCAGTGAAGTTAGACCTCCAACAAAGAGCAACAAACTGTGCCACCTCCTCGTCGGCTGTGCTCTGCTCTCCTGAGGTCGCCGGTGGGTGGTCGATGAAGTTCTGATCACGGGAGAGACGTGACGAAGACTTAAAGAGGATTTCGATGCTGATTCGTCGGAGAAAGGGCTACTGAAGATGGCTCCGGCGAGACCTCCGTTCAATGAAGACTCGAGCACCTGCATGGTTAGAGCTATAGCCGAAGCGTCGTACGGGAGTGAATGTGAAACGGAGTGGAGGTCGTTTGGTTGTGAAGAAGGCGGCGACCTAATGTCTTCTCCGGTGAGATTGGCGGAGAAGGGGGTAGGAGGTTTTTTGAGGTCGTGAAGAGGGAAGAGGTGATCGGAGGGGTGAGAGAAGATGAGGGATGCGAGGCAAAGCTAAATCATGTGTCAATGGAGAGTGAACAAGATTGTGGAGTCCTAATTAATTCAAAGAAATAAGAAGAAAATACAGAGGAAGAATCGAGAGGCTTACCGGGTCGAAGATGGAGGTTGCGGTCTATGCTGAGCTCCGAAGGGAGCTCGGGTCATCGCTGGACTCCGGCAACCCCTCGGAGCAGCTTGGCAGGGCGGAGCCACCACGGTCCTGGCCTACCATGGCTAGGGGTCATCACCGGGGGCTACCACCGTCGTTGTGCCTCGATCAGCCCTCCCCCTGTCATGGGGAGGAAGAGAGGGGTTGGGCAGAACCCCGCGTAAAGGTGGACAACCGTGACATGCAGAGGAGACGGGGTATTTGAATGAGCAACGGTAGTGGTTCTGATGGGTGTTTTGGTGGAGAATATGGAGCGAGTGGAGGGGAATCGTGGGATAAATGACGACCCGCGAGAATGAGCGATGAGTGGGGTTGATCATGGGGTAGTCAGGAGGTTGTGAGGTAGTGGACGAGGTGGGAAGAATAGGAAGGGGGAAGATGGTGCGCGAGAGGAAAGTCGTGGGAGAGAGGGCCTAGCATGAGGTAGAATATAAGTTCTCTGCCGTTGGATATTGCGATCCAACGACGGAGAAATAGGCGCTAAGGGGTGGTTGGGATTAGGTCTAGGGCGATCCGATCGAAGGGCATAGGACATGCCACATGGCGAAATGCTACGCGGGTGGAAGCGAACGGTTAAGATGCAATGAGGAGTAGGACCGGGTGGTGGAGAAATGCGTAGGAATGAGCGGCAAAGATGGAGGTATCCAGACCATGATCGCGCGGTTGTGAATGCGACACGTGGTGAGAGTAGGTGAGGGTGCTAAAGGACGGACCAGATGTGACGTAGGCTTTGATCGAAGGGTTGAGATACAGGCGGAAGCGGGTGGCTTGGATCTGGCGAGGGATAAGCTGATCAAACGACAGAGGAAGGAGGCAACATGGTGCGCAATGGAGCGGGCCACGTGGCACCACCAGAAGGCACCACGTGGCCCAATCAGTTTATTTCGACAAAGAACTCAAGAAATAAGGAGGAAGATGACCAAATTTGGAAAAACTCAAAACACAAAAGTTGTAGATCTAGAAGAGACCTACATGTTTCATGTTGACCAAAAATGGAGATGACATCAAACAAATGTAGAAAATATTTTTGAGAGCATTTTTTTAAGGATAAAAACAATACGATTTTTAATTTTGCTATTTTTTGTATCTTTAATTTATTCAATGACTCTGATATTTACAGGGATTTGTCTGGTTTTTATTAACACTTAGTCTAAAATATGGGGTTAATTTCAGTGAATTAAGAGCATGAAACATAGTTTCATCACCTACCAAATGAAATCCGCAACAAAAGTATCGAGATCCCAATTGACTCTCCCGAGCCCAAGCCCGAGCTGGAGATGGAGCGGAGCGGAGCACGCACGCACGTGTGTAGTCCTCCATTCCTCCTCTCTACTATTGATACAAGAACTTGGGGTGTGAACTCATATATAAGCCCACCAAAAGTTTAGAGATACTAGGTATGGTACTAAACTTCTACCCAAGCTTTTCCATGTTTCAAATTTGGGAATTCCCAACTTTCACTCCAATCCATTTGGTTTCCCAATTGAAACCAAATTAACTTCAATTGTAATTACATAGACTTTCCAATTAAAAATCTAATTAAATTTTTTAATACAACATTCCCCCATGAAATCACAATTTGAAAAAAGAGATTCAAAGAGAGTTAAAACACATCTTTCGGCTGCCATACTTTGCTTTCAGTAAAAGTACCTTCTGGTTTGAACCTCTACCTGAGTTTACTACTTTCACTTTAACAGGAACGAAGTGAACTACGTCTTGAACTTCAGACCTTGGTGTTAAAGTATACGGTAGAAACAACAAAGTGTTGTTCTTGGTACAATCTTCAGGGTTGGTGCTCTTAAAGACCATGCACCCTTATCCTATTTAATGAGTGTATTCAGGAAAGACCCTCTTCCTTTAACTGCAGCCCACAATAACACTCACATAGGTGAAATTCTCCAAGGATGCACTGCTAACATCCTGCCCAAAGGCTTGAACCCATTCAGAGCCTACGCTCTTCCTAAACTTGCAACTTAAATGACAATCAGGCTTCCAGGGATAAGACACTCATGCATACGCATTAAGATAGGAGTGCCAACCAGTTCTCCATCCAGCTTGTTATTACCACATTGAACCTACTTTGTGGTATCTCCACTCAGATAGGTTGGGTTGCTACTGTAGAGGAACTCCCGATGGGTCTCAGTCCCATCTCAAGCCTAGACTTTAGGTCTAAAGATCTATCAAGTCTCAGTCAATGGATCTACCGTGTTGTCTTTAGATCCAACAAAATCCACAGCCAATACTCCTCATGACACCAAATCCCTTAACGTCTTAAGTCTGATTTGTATGTGTCTTTTTTGTTTTCTGATTGAACTTTGAACTCTTAATCTTGGCGATTGTGATCATATTATCACAATGTACCGAGATTGCAGGAACTGGCTGACCTACCATGAGAATTTCAGACAAAAGTTTCCTTAGCCATTCAGCCTCAATTTCAGTGGTATCCAAAGCACACAACTCAGCCTCAAAGGTGGATCGAGCTACAATGGTCTGCTTCACAGACCTCCAGGAGACTGCACCGCCTCCAAGGGTAAAGACATACCCAGTAACACCATTACTCCCAGACTCCTCTATTTTCCCTATCCAGCTTGCATCACTATATCTTTTTTAGTACAAATGGATGTCTACCATAATGCAAAATAAGTAAAATAGTTCCCTTCACGTACTTAAGTACTCGATCCAGAGCCTCCCAGTAAGTACGGTCAGGACAACTAGTATATCTACTCAGCTTTGCAGCTGAGAATGAAATATCAGGCCTCGTGCAATTTGCAAAATACATTAAACTTCCTATTACTTGTGAATACCTTAGTTGATCTAAAGGTACTCCACTTTTATTCTTAAATAGTGTTTTGGATGAATCAAAAGAGTGCTTACAGCTTTGCAATCTTGATATCCAAATTTCTCAAGTACCTTCTCAACATAGTGAGATTGAGAAACTACGATCCTATCGACTGACCTTGTCAGTTTGAGACCCAAGATCACATCAGCTTCACCCATGTCCTTCATCTCAAACTTGCTACTTAAGAATACCTTAGTCTCATTAATAATCCTCATATGTGATCCGAACAACAATATATCGTCAACATACAGGCACAAGACAATACACTCATTACCTTTCACCTTGGAATAGACACACTTATCGGATTCATTATCCCTAAAGCCACATGATAAAATAATTTTGTCAAATTTTTCATGCCACTGCTTTGGTGCTTGTTTCAATCCGTAAAGGAATTTAACGAGCTTGCAAACCTTTCCCTCATTCCAGGAGTCACAAGTCCATCATGTTGATCCATATAGATCTCCTCCTCAAGATCGCCATGTAGGAAGGCGATCTTCACATCCATCTGGTGGATAGAGAGATCATATACAGATGCCAATGCTATGAGCATCTGGATTGTGGTCATCCTTGTCACAAGGGAATAGGTATCAAAATAATCGATACCTTCCTTTTGCCTAAAGTCTTTAGCAACTAATTTGGCTTTATACTTTTCAATTGATCCGTCAAGTTTGAGCTTTCTCTTAAACACCCACTTGCACCCAATGGTAGAGAACCTTTTGGGTAAATCAACCAACTCCCAAGTTCCATTAGCCATAATGGAATCCATCTCAGATTTGACGACTTCCTTCCATTGTTTTGCTTCAGATAAAGCCATGGCTTCCTTGTAACTTGGTGGATCACCCTCGATCTGGTGGACAACAAAGTTGTTGCCCAGATCCTTGGCTATCCGAGGTCTTTTACTCCTCCTTGGCCCAATCTCTTATGAAAGGTCATTGGGTTCAGATTGAGTCTCTATCCCCACATTCGTTATCCTTTCCACTTGATCTAGAATAAATTCTGATGTGGAGGCACCCTCAATGGTCAGATTTTGAGGAATCCCAGTCTTCAACGAGAAGACACCCTCAAAGAAGGTAGCATCACGGAGTTCAATAATGGTGTTGACATCTATGCCCGGTATCTCGGACCGAATTACCAAGAACCTATATGCATAGCTATTTTCCAAATAATCTAAGAAGACCACATCAAAAGTTTTAGGACCAAGCTTCTTTCTCTTGTATTTTGGAACTAAAACCTTAGCGAGACAGCCCCACAGTTTGAGATGTCTTAGGCTCGGTTTCCTATTTCTCCAAAGTTCAAAAGGACACTTTTCCATATGCCTTGAAGGAACCCTATTCAGAATATGGTAGGCTGTATTCAACGCTTCTCCCCACATATTGGTTGGAAGTCCAGAACTCTGTAGGAGAGCATTGATCATGTCAGTTAAGGTTCTATTTTTCTGTTTTGCTATCCCTTTTGATTGCGGTGAATATGGGGCTGTAACTTCATGAACTCTGCCAAATGATTTTCATTGTACATCAAACAAGTTAGAGGTATATTCGCCTCCTCTATCTGACCTAAGGCTTTTAAGCACTTTTCCTGTTTGTGTCTCAGCCTCATTCTTAAATATAAGAAATTTCTCTAAGATTTCATCCTTGATTTTCATTAGATATACATAGCAGTATTTATTACCATCATCTATAAAGGTGATAAAGTATTTCTTATTGTCTCGGGTCAACATACCATTAAACTCACAAATATCAGTGTGCACTAGATCCAAAATCTCACTATCTCTAGAGACAGACTGAAAAGACTTCCTAGATGTCTTAGCTTGCACACATATTTTACATTTTTGAGTTTTAGCAATAGTGTGTTTAGGGATCAACTATAAATTCATCATTCTCTTAAATTAATTTAAGTTTACATGTCCCAATCTACCATGCCACAGATCACAAGATTCTAGATTATTCACAACATGAGACACAGAATTAGAACATTCAGACTTTAAAACATTCATTGCATTAATGTTTATTGAATCACATCTAATTCTAAACAACAAATCAAAATCAACCAAATAGCCTTTTCCATAAAAAATACCATGTCTTAGAATGACAACTTTATTACATTTAAAGTTCAATTCAAAACTATTTCTAACTAAGATAGAGCCAGATAAAACATTCTTCTTGATGTCAGGAACATGCAGCACCCTGTGCAACGTCCAGACACGTCCAGAGAGAACCTCAAGTTGACTTGTCCCGACCCTAGCACCCTGGCTGCAGAATCCTTCTCCGTCTTCACAGTCCCACCACTGCAGGTCTGATAAGAAGAAAATAAAGTTCTATTAGAACAATTACATTGTCTTCTGTATCCATGAGCCACTCATTTGGATCATGGATATGATATAGTTCAGGTTTTACAGAGACATACTCCTCGCTAGCCCCAAATCCCATGGACTCCCGTTTACAGTCTTAGGTTGAACCTTTACGGACGGACAATCCTTCTTCCAATGGCCAACCTGCTTACAGTGCCAGCATGGTTTATTCTTTACCTTTTTTTGGATCTTGTCCTTTGGTTTCATTTTATTGTTATTAGCACACTTTCCCTTCTTATCTTTGCCCTTCAAGGTCATGAGATTGATCTTAGCCTGAATATCGATAGGAAGCACATGCTTTTGTTTCCTGTGTTCCTCCTCTATGGCAATTTCCACCATCAAATCATCCATAGAAATTTTCCCCTTCATGTGTTTCAGGGTCATACCGAAGTCTTCCCACGATTTGGGGAATTTTTATATCATGCACATGAGCTGAAACTTCTCTATAAGTTTCATTTCGACATCTTCTAAACCATGGAGTAGGAGTAAAAACTCGCGTACATGTTCAGAAACCGACATCCCTTCGGCCATAGAAAACTTCAAAAACTTGGCCACTGAGTATTTCTCAATACCGAGGTTTTCAGTATTATACTTTCGATCCAAATCTTCCCATAGCCACTTCGCAGTCTACGTGGATGAAAAACGCAAACAATGTGTTGGACAGGACTAACAAGATGCAACCATGACATATACGATCTCGTTCCTTCCACGCGGATTGCTCTTTCTGGCTATCGGGTGTGGGGTTTTCCGTTTCCACCGTAGGACAGTCAGTTTCAAGCATAGAAATTAGTCCTATGGTGGTTAACCAGATCTTCATGCATTGTTGCCAACACTTAAAGTTCTGTCCATCGAATTTTGCAGGTGTACCCGTCATATCCACCCTCGATTTAAACATCATTTCCGACATGATTTTAAAATCAGTTCCAGATTTCCTCTCTAAGATTGTTGATAACAGGATCATTATCGCATATATTAAACAGTAAGTACACAGATCCAAATGAATTGAAAGAAAAGTATTACAGATTAACATTATTATCGTCATGCATTTTCAATCCATTATCCGATTACATAATGCAAGAAGGAATCGATTAAATAAACGGAAACATAAAATAGGATGAGAACCAGAAAAGATAAAGCAATAAACGAATAGCGGCAAACAAAATAAAAGAAGAATAAGGTTGGAGATCACCGAAGTGTCCATGAAATGGACTGTCCTTAGAGAGGATATCGCCTCTACAATACCGGTGCGAAGGGTACTGACGTACCGCTCCCAGGATACGACGATCCACGGTCTTCGTCTGCGGACACCGACGAGACCATCTTCGAAAGTACCTACGAGAACTTGCAGCCGAGAGAAAGAGAAGGTGGTTCGTCCGCGAGAGGAAGAACGAGAACATAGCACTGGCGGCGTGAGATTTTTTCCTTGCGAGTGAAGAAAACGATGTGGGGGAAGGGTACCTTTCGATTTCCGAAAACACCCCTCAACGGGCGTGTCCCTTCGGATTCCAAAACTGCGGCTAAAATGAGCCGTTTGAGTCGAGTTGAATTCCCATTTTAATCGAATCCAAATTAATCGTGTGACTAATTTAATCGACCTACCAAATGAAATCCGTAACAAAAGTATTGAGAGCCGAATTGACTCTCCCGAGCCCGAGCCGGAGCGAAGCGGAGTGCGCGCGTACGTGTGGTCCTCCATTCCTCCTCTCTACTATTGATATAAGAGCTTGGGGTGTAAACTCATATATAAGCCCACAAAAAGTTTAGAGATACTAGGTATGGTACTAAACTTCTACCCAAGCTTTTTCATATATTAAATTTGAGAATTCCCAACTTTCCCTCCAAGCCATTTGGTTTTTCAAATTGTAACCAAATTAACTTCAATTGTAATTACATAGACTTTCCAATTAAAAATCTAATTACAATTCTTAACACGACACATAGTAGTAGCCGGTAGTACCAAACCGACGAGTCTTGCGTGATGTTTCAAACTTATTCGCAGAAGCGTTTCTTCATCACTAAATATGATCGATCAGTTCAAGATCCACTGACCCGTAAATCTGCACAAATACCAATTGTAAAAATGTCCAATCGCAACGATAAAGAACACATACACATACATATACACAAACATATATTTCTATGTATGTTCAAGCAAACTATGTATAGTTATCTCATACATGCACACATGCGTACACATGCAAACCCTCCTCCCTCTCACACATAAAGAGGTTTCTACACACAAATATTTACATACAAATACCAACAATTGTGCATACATACACAAATTCAAACACTCACAAACATACATATAGTTGCATGCATCTAAATATATGTATTGTAAACACAAACATACAACATACACACATATAATACATGCAAACATTAAAAAACAAACCAAAATAAAAAACAAGAAATAGAAAAAATAAAGTTAAATTACAAAAACCAAAATAAAAAATAAGAAATAGAAAAATAAAGTTAAATTATACAATTCATAGAATAAGTATACATCTGGAGAATTTCACCTGGATAAGTATAGGGATACCAGTATACATCTGCTTGTACCAGTACACCTTAGACATATGATGGGGTCTAGAGCTTCTTTTGCATTAGTACATACAGTTCCTGGAGCAAGTAAATGGCTTGCAATTTTATTTTCCTTTCTTTGAGGCTTCACATTTGGGTTCCTTTATTGTTCCTTACGGTATGCTATATGTCTCAAGATACTTAGATGATTGTAACAGTCTAAATACGTGGCTAGAATAAGGGACTCATGACATGTTTATTTTTAACAATGCAACTTTTGACTCTAAAATATGTGTGTAGTTCCATACACAAGATCATAATTCACATAATAAATCTATATGGTGTTAGGGTTTCTCCCCGTCCCTAAACATACTCATACCAATGTATCCTTCCCTTTTATTCTCACTAACATAACCCCATTCCGAAATTTCAAGATTCTAATCGATCAAAATATAGCCATATCTCAAGGCCTTCATCATGCACAAAATGCCTATGATCATGGAACCAAACATCATATGAACACAAGGGATTTCCCAAATTGTCATGGGAATTTTCTTGGATTAAGAAACTGTATGCGATGATGCAAACTTGTAGATGCATCCACGTGTAGTTTTTCCACAGTGAGCAAGGGGGCTTTCTAAGGGAAAGACTCTGTTACCTTAACATATAAATGTTCATGTGTAGTTTTCCCATGATCTACGTATTCTCCGCACTGACTGAAGCAAGAGAATCACCTTCAAACCACATATATCAAAGTTTTGGGCGGAGGAAGGTCAAGGTCATCAAAAACTACTTTTTAAAAACTTGAACTAAGGAGAATAACTCACCTCCAAACTTGAGAAACCAAGGTGATATCTATGTTCCCCAGCTTTACCCACGAGAGTGATGCCAATAATGCGCTTCAATGACTTTGATGAGTCTTCGATGACCAAGTGGAGGTTATGGAGGTTGGGAATGAAGGGAAAAAGGAGGGTGAAACCCCGTACAGAAGTTCACATACCCTCTTATGGTGGCATGGACATCCCCAATTTCTAGGTGCCGTGAAATTCATGAGCTACTATCCACATTTGTTTTTGCGTAGTCTGCGTAGATGCGTAGCTTTATTTGGGCAAGAGGTTGTTTTCTGCATCACCCAATATTCAAGGCAGGCGAGTCCAGAAATAAACAATAAGGTGATAACAATAAATAAGTTGATTCCATGATCTTGATCAAAGAAAAACTATTATTTTAAACAATATGAAATATCTCATGAAATAAATAATGTTATCTTACAAGAATCATATCTTTAATCTTGTCATGGATTATGAGTGAGTTAGAGCATGCATTATATATTATTTGTGGTGCCTTACATAACATGAGATGTCCAAATATAGGAAGAGTGTTGCCGCACTAGATTTTAAATAACGAGAAACTCTTTGATGTAACATTGGAATCTTGCAAAGAAGACATGATAAATACATATTTTCATATCTTGAAAGCATAAGATGCAAGCTAAGTGAATAATGATATATAAGATAACTATTACTCATGCACTATAATGGTTCTTCTTCTACTTATACTCTTTTCTATCTTACAATGTACTTTGCTAGAATGTTATGGATCTTATTGAGATGGATAGCTGATCTTGTTATTGAATTGTGATATTTGCACCTTATTGCATATAACATGTTGCTTCTGTATATACGATTGTCCGTGAAACTATTATTATGCTTTGCTTTCCTTTTTCATATATGTGTGTGTGCGTGCGTGCGTGCGTGTGTATGTGTGTGGTGTGTGTGGGAAATATGTTGTTATGTCATTCTTCCTTACTTGGGCATTTGGCTCATCCATTGTATCCTTTGGTTTCCCAAATAAGTTGCAGGTTTATAAGTTGAGACAAGTAGAATCATTTGCAGGAGCAAGCACATATGTAGATGATGTCGAAAACTTAGAAGATATAGTATTTCATTTCTTTGTTCATTTAAGACATAATATAACATGAGTACCATTTTATTAAGGGATTATGAAACTATACTTGTGAATAATACCATGGACATTGATATATTATCTTTTTTATAGTGTTCCGAGTGATGAAGTATGTACTCATTATGACGATTGATCATCGTTAGCTATCAAGAAACAACATATGAATTGAAGATTATAAACTTTACCTTATTTTCAAATTTTGTCAATTTTATAGAAGTTGATACTAACAAAAGGTAGGTTATCAAAAGTTCATGCAATCAACATGCTATAAACAATTGGCACACACTTATGAACTTGATTTTGTCATTAACAACATTGCTGAGATTAGACGGGTGATAATTCAAAACTTGCCCATGACTAAATAAAATTATGGTTGCAGTTAGGCAAAAAGCTATTTAATCAAAACTAACCACATAAGTATCTTTATGAAGAGTTGCAGTTGATGTTTGTTTATTTATCCTGTCAAGTCCAAGGTTGACTCAAGTAAACGAGCCTAACTAGTGAATTAGAAGTTAGATAATAGATTTAATCGATTACTAGCTCAACTAAAATAACTTGGTGGATGCATGATTTTTTGGAAATTTATTTATGCATGAAAAATGAGAATGAATGATATTAAATGCACATGCAAGCCTAAGCAGCTCCTGAAATCAAATAATAATACTACGTTCAAGAATCGAAATTAATCTCAAATCAACAATCAATTTAAGTATAAAATCAAAGCACACAATCAAGAGGTTTTACTGATTATTAATCAATCAATAGTTTGTCCATCATATCCTAAATTGTATAATCTTGAACACCATTCAGAAAGCTTTCAAATGAGACTAATTTCATAACATTTGGAGTTTTTTGTAATTCAAGATATTAGTCAATGAATCTATAAGCCTAAGTGCAATGAAAACTTAATTAAAAACAATTTAAAACTAATTAGTTGACATTTACCCAACACATCCCTCTTGCACTTGACGGATGAGGCTCCGGGTGGAGTTGGAGGTTCGACTTCACGTGGCTGGAGGGAGAAGGCTTGGGCGAGCCTCGATGCATCTGAGCATGGTGGCATAGAACAGAGGCTTAGAGCAGAATCGAGACCATTGGATCATTAGATCCAAGGATCATGATCTGATCTAGGCATGCAGTGATGATCTCCTACTGGGATGATCAGACGAGCAAGGCTGTGGCTCCTTAGGAGCGTTAGATCCAACCAAAAGCTTGATCCGACCGCAAATGTATGTCGTCCTCCTTCACATGCAGTGGCATTGTGGCGGAGCTCTGACAAGCCCTCTCGAGCTCTCCCGTAGACCTGCTTCTCGGCTAAGGATCTTGGAGGCTCGGGAAGACCCATGTGAATGTGTGAGAGGTACGTTGGAGCTGTTGTGGTGGTCGAAGAGATGAGGTGATGGTTGTTCATCAAAGGCGGAGACAGAGATTAGAGCGCTACTACTTCATCTGATCAATGAGGGGAGCGGAGTACCTACTGGGGTTAGAATCGAAAAGCAAAGCGAGACGAGGTGAATGGAGGTCCTATCGGGCGACCAGATGCAGGGACCTGATGGGTCCAGGTCTGTGCAAAACCTGGAGGCGGAATGAGGCGGAAGGGGCTCTAGAGAAGGAGATTGTGATTGTAGATGGGTCAACGAAGGTCTGCGTTGTGTGGCGATGCTCAGGTGATCGCCTAGAGGGTCATACGAGGGTCGTTGTGTGCTGGAAAAATAGGGAAATCGAAAATTACCTAGAGGAGACAATAATTGAAATGTGGAGGAATGATTGGGCGTAGATCTCGGGTGTGAGGCTCCTAGGGTCCTTGCTCTATGCCGTTGTGGGGCGGAGCTCAAGCAATGGTTGGGATAGCTATTGAGATGGTACCATAGGCTACCGGATCTCACCAGCGAGGCTGGGTTCTTTGCTTGACCTAATTGGGTTCTTGATTGTCACTATAAAAGTAAATGGGCTTGCTCAACCTCGCATTGATGGTGGATGGGCGGTGAAGGCCTTGGTGGAGGTGGCTTATAGAGAGGAAGTATGTGTGAGGCCAGGGTTTTGGGTGAAGATGGTAATGGCTGGATACATGCAACTTGATGGGTAGCTGTGCAGCGAGGGAGAGGGACATGAGGGATGTTGATCGATCTAGGGCTGAGTGGGTGAGAGTGCACGGGTCATCGGTAGTAAATGGAAGAAGTAACAACCAGCAAAGTGGAAGTTATGGAGAACAAAATGACTAGAGGTGGAAGATGGGTCCAGGGTCATTGTATCAAATGGGAATGTGCGGCCCAGATGGCACCACGTATACGAAGAGGTGAGCATGAGCTAGAGTCGTTGGATCAGGATCCAACGATCAAGGAGGCAGGGCCAACCACTTGGGGCATCCAGAGGCGGCCGCGTGGCCTGATAAGAAAGTTCAGAAATGTAAAATAAAAGAAAAAAATAAAAAGTAATAAAAAAGAGAACTCAAATGAAAATGTGTTCAACATGAAAGTTGTTCATCTCAATGAGATCTACAACTTTCATGAAGGACAAAATTGCACAAGACCTTGTTTATACATACTTGCCTTTTGAGGTGTGATTTTCAATGTGTATTGAACACCATCTTTGAAGTTTTTATATTTTGTTTTGTGTTTTTAATAAAGACTCTATATTCACAAAACTCAAAGATAATTTTAACTAATTTCATTCATTTTTCTTGACTTGAAAATAAAGAGAAAATGTCTATCACTATTCAATATATACAAGTGAAAAATAGGGTTTGTTTATTTGTAGAAATTGACCATAATTATGTACATCATACTAATTGTTTATTTGCATTTGAAGGGGTTTATTAATTGAATTGATTTAAGAGTTGAGATAAAATCAAGGAATAAGGTAAATGGATCATGGATTCAACAAGGGGGGAAGAGGGATGCGATCATGTACAAGGATGTTCTTCTTGTTAGTGTTGCAGGAACCAACAATGAGGTATAACTGCTCTAGCATGCCAACATCCATGAAGTGGAACTACGACGTGAGGTCGTGGTCGTTGAGGGACGGCTATTGAGACTCTGGCATCAGACTTAGTAGGAAGTCAGACACCTCGCCGATCAACGACTGCAGAGTCCCTCATGAAAAATCGATTTCCGACCTTGTTAGGTTGTAGTAATAGAAAGTAATAGTTCAAAAATACCACTCTAATGTAATAATGTGAAATCCTAACGAATAGATTGTGGTGTCTTTTATTTTACTTAATAATATACAAAGGTCGAATTCAATGAATTAGTGACGATTTTAGTCATTGAGTTGAATTAATTCAGTGTATTTAATTTAAGGTGATATACAACTAATAAGTGGTGCAAATATAATGTATGGTATTAGTGTAGTGCAATGTATATGCAACACGAAGGCAAATGAAGTGCAATTAATGAGATGTTAATCTAATGCAGATAATGTAGTTTGATATTTGATTTTTTATATTTTTATTTTCTACAAGCTTTAAATTATTTTTTGTCTTTTGAAAGAAAAATAATAATTATATTTTATATCATAGAAAGTGAATAAAAAGGTGAATTAATTGTTTTAAATGGTGATAGAAAAATATAAAAAAAGATATATATATTTTTATGATTTTTTATGTATTTTTCAAATTATAGGATATACTTAAAATTAAAATAAAGAAAATAAAGGTTTGCAAAATATGATTTTAAAAGGAATATAGGCTCACTTCAAAAAATATGATTTTTTGTGCTAAAGGGGCTTAAAAATTCGGAATGTATCTCCCCCAAACACCTTATTTAAGAAGGAATTTAGATCATATATTTTTGGGTGATTTTGGGATTTAAAATGACTTTAATATGCTATACAAGCTACGTAATGTTTTTATATTATAAAGTTAAATGTAATATTTTTCCAAACTAAAAATACGGTATGCAGGGCAGTGAAAATGCAACTTACGATAATTTTTTGAGAACTTTTGTACAAATAAAAACAAAACAAAAATGCAAAATTTTTGACCCTGATTTCATGTTTCTGAATTTTAAATCCAACAAATCGATGAATTAAATCTTCAATAACTCAGATGAAGAGACAGAAGACTTCAATACGAGACTTGGACATGATGTCAATTCAAGAGACAGAAGGAAGGCGTGTCATATGCATAGTCACAAATACACCACAAACAAATTCAATGGCAACCCCTAATTAACCATACAATGATTAACATAAGAGTTCGGTCATTAATCTTTTCAGTTTTAAAGTTAGGTAATTCAAGCAGTTATTTAAAGCAGACTCATGTCCTGTCTCCCAACTTATGTCCTCACACTCCCCCAAATAGTGGAACCATCTGCTCGGGTTGTCAGGTTATATCATACCCAGAGGGAATTGTGAAGCTAAATACGCCAAAACAACTCTCTATGGTCGGAGACAAGTGCTTGCAGCTTCGATTGTGTACCAAAAACTAATACATAGGTGCTTAGGCCACAAGTCCAGGGATTTTTGGCTCTAATCATTAAGGCTACGTCCTTATCCATTCTGTTAGGAGGTAAGTACCTGCAACAATGAGGGGATTGCTCTCCAATTATTTTTTGGTTGCAGATTCAAAAGATTTTTTTATTTTATGATTTTCACTTTTTTGGTATTTTAAACCAAACTAGCGAGATTTGATTTTCCTTCTTCAGTGAAAATGTGTCACATAGGGGGAGAATCAAAGAATGCAATGCGAAAACATGATGCGTGTAGGGATAGAAATCATACATGGCTCCAGCACTCTACATGCAAGTGATTGATGAATCTGTGATGCATCACTCTTAAAGTTGAAAATAGAGCCTTGTTCCTGAGTAATTAGGAGCATATTTCCACAAAAATCGCATAATTAGCATTCATGCATGCATTGATAACATTCGCATTTTAGCATTCACATCTGCATTAAATAAGAAGCCCAATTCACTCATCTGTATATATTTTACACTAACTATGAATTCCATAAATTCACTTTATACTGTATATATTACTAACAAATAAAGAACAACAACAACAAATAACAACAAAGCCTTTTCCCACAATTAAGTAGGGTCGGCTACATGAATTCTTCGCCTCCATTCAGATCTATCTTGGGTTAATCATGGGCTTATATCCACAAAACAAGGATCCCTTTGTATGGTCTCTTTCCAACACTTCTTGGGTCGTCCCCGCTCTCTCTTAGCCGGTTCAACATCCCAACACTCGCATCTCCTAACTGGTACATCAACTGATCTTCTTTGCAAATGACCAAACCATCTTAAGCGGTTTTCTCGCATCTTATCCTCGATCGGAGCAACACCAACTTTCTTTCTGATTTCATCATTCCGAATCCGATCTTTATGTGTGTGTCCACACATCCACCTTAGCATTTTCATTTCTCCTACAACTATTCTCGGCACATGTCTATGGTTCACAGTCCAACATTCAGATCCATAGAGCATAGCATGTCTCACGACTGCTTTGTAAAACTTTCCTTTAATTTTTAAAGGAATTTTCTTATCACAGAGAACATCAGAGGCTCCTCTCCACTTTAGCCAACCTGCATTTATTCTATTAGTAACATATCCATCAATTTCCCCATCATGTTGCAAAATAGATCTCAGATATCTAAAAGAATCTCTCTTCTGAATGTTATCATCACCAATCTTCGCCTCAATTCCTTCACCATTGCTTCCATCAAAGGTGCACTCCATATAATCTGTCTTAGCCCTACGTATACGAAATCCTTTACTCTCCAACTCATGTCTCCAGACCTCAAGCTTCTTATTTACTCCATCTCTAATCTCGTCAATCAACACAATATCATCAGCAAATAACATACACCAAGGTAACTCATCCTGAATGTGACTTGTCAACTCGTACATAATCAAAGTAAAAAGAAATGGACTCAAAGCTGAACCTTGATGTAAACCAATATTGATGTCAAAATAGCCAGTCTTCCCAGACGGGGTCCTTACACAAGATAAAGCCCTATCATACATGTCCTTTATGAGGTTATGTATAGGAAATACACTTGTCTCTTCTCCAAAACTCTCCACAATATCTCTCGTGGGACAGAATCAAAAGCCTTCTCCAAATCAATAAAGATCATATGGAGGTTCTTCCTTTTAGCTCTATAAATCTCCATTGTTCTCCACAGCAAATGGATGGCTTCAATAGTTGAGCGACCTGACATGAATCCGAATTGATTTTCTTTGATGTTGGAAACTTGCCTCAACCTTCTCTCGATCACACGCTCCCAAACCCAATCTTCAGGCATTTTCTTGCTTCACCAAATAACATTGAATAGATTCGTAAGCCAAGTCAAACCGCGCTCACCTAAAACCTTCCATACTTCTACAGGGATGTCATCCGGTTCTACACCTTTCCCAGGTCTCATAACCTTTAAAGCCTCCTCTACTTCCTTTCTTTGTATCCGTCTATAGCTTGCACGATTCAAGTAACTTTCACTACTAGCTAGATCACCCAAAGTGATCTCTCTATTTCCTTCCCCAATGAATAGTTTATGGAAGTATTGCTCCCATCTAGTCTCTATATCCTTCTGAGTAACAAGCACGTGACCTTCCTCGTCCTTAATGCATCTCACTTGAGAAAGGTCTTTGGTCTTTCTTTCTCTTGCTTTGGCCAACCTGAATATATCCTTCTGGCCCTCCTTAGAGTCGAGATTTTTATACAAAACTTCATAAGCTTTCGACTTAGCCTCGCTTACAGCTTTCTTTGCTTCCTTCTTTGCTATTTTGTAGTTTGTGACAGTTTCCTATGTTCTATCCTTAGACATAGCTTTAAAGCATGCTCTTTTAATTTTTAGCTTCTCTTGCACCCCTTCACTCCACCACCAAGCCTCCTTTTGACCTAGGGCTCCTCCCCTTGACTCGCTTAGCATCTCTTTGGCTACCTTTCGGATACAAGATGCTACTGCCTCCCACATCTCATTTGCGCTTCCACTACAATCCCAAGATAAATCTTCTAAAACCTTATCCCTGAAGCTCAATTGCTTCAGAGGAAAATTCCACCATCTAGTTCTAGTGATTTTAGGAAGCCTCCTTTTCTTTACCAGCCCTTTTATCTGTACATCCAAGACTAACAAGCGATGTTGGGTTGTCAAGCTCTCTCCTAGGATTACTTTGCAGCCTTTACAACACAACTGATCTCTTCTCCTCAACGCAAAGTAATCTATCTGTGTTCTCGTTGGCCTACTCTTATAAGTAATTAAATGCTCTTCCTTCTTCTTAAAGAGAGTGTTTGCTATGAAAAGATCATATGCCGTTACAAAATCCAGGATGACTTTTCCCCGTCATTTCTATCCCCAAAACCGTGTCCTCCATGAACACTAGCATACCCTGAAGCATCTTTTCCCACATGTCCATTAAAATCTCCACCTATGCAAATCATCTCTCTTTATGGGATTCCTTGTAAAATCTTATCTAGATCCTCCCAAAAATCTTGTTTAGTCCTTTCATCTAAACCAATTTGCGGTGCATAAACTGAGATTATATTCAGAATTTCTTCCTCAAGCACCAATTTTAGCAAAATAATCCGATCCCCGAATCTTTGCACCTCAACCACACAATCCTTCAAATCCTTATGAACAGCCACTCCAACGCCGTTTCTACCCTTATCTTTATTTGAATACCAAAATTTAAAGCATGTCTTCTCGATCTCCCTTGCTTTCTCTCCAACCCATTTAGTCTCTTGAAGACATATTATATGAATCTTCCTTCTTTCTATCGTATCCACTATCTCCGTCGATTTTCCAGTCAAAGTGACAATATTCCAACTACCAATCTGCAACTTCCATTGCAATCTCTTTTGGACTAACCTCTTTACTCGCATGCGTCCATTATGCGAGAACCCTTGTAAATTTTGGACTGCATCCGAGCGGTGATGCAGCGGAACTAGCTTAATTACCCGCATGCGTTCCTCATGCGAGAACCCTTGCAAATTTTGAACTACATCCAGGCTGCGATGTAGCGGCCCTTGCCAATTTTTCATTGCATTCGGGTGATGCAACGCGTCGCAAGTAGGGAATGCCCCAACGAAATCTGTATGTTCGCTTAAATCCATGTTGAAAAGATCCGACTGTCTTGAGGCAACATCCTAAATAATATTTTTTTTAAAAAAAACATTATTTAGGAAGTTGTCTCCGACTGTTTTAGCTGGCTGTCGCCTACCTAACGCAACCCTCCTCATTTACCCGGGCTTGGGACCGGCCATGGCTGAGTTATATATTACTAACAAATAATACAAGAAAAATACCCAAAAAATTGCTAACTTGAATAATTTCCCAATAAAACCCCAAACCAAATTAGAGACCATGGACCTTAGAATGCACATATCTCTCTCATACAGCCTCCGATCTAGGTCTACTCACTTTTAAATTAATACACATTCAGAGACCTTCAGAATGATACCAATTTCATTTAAATCGGAGCTCGTATGCAAAACTTGGATTTTGGGACCCCTTTGTACACTATATGTATGTATATTTGTACCCTTATATTTTATTACTTTATTTGACCTTGTTTCCATTTTTGGTCAACTTGAAACTTGTAGATCTCATCGAGATCTACAACTTTCATGTTTTGAGTTTTTCCAAATTCTGCCATCGCTTCCCCTTATCTCACATTCTTTTTCAGCCAACCAGATTGGGCCACGTGGCGCCCTCTGGTTGCGCCACACGGCCCACTCCATTGCCCGCCACGCGCCTCGCCTCCTGGCTGTTAGATCTTCTTCCTCTTCTTCAGATCTCGGCCCTCCATGGCGCATCATCTCTCAACCGTCCGATCTATCCCCAGATCTCATCAAGACCGCATGTCTCTGCCTTAACCTTAGTGCTCCGCATGGCACGCTCATAGCCGTTGGATCTTAGCCCCGATGATTAGATCTCACCCGCTCACCCCCGCTCAGTCGCAACCATTCTATCCTACGCCAGATCTAATCTCCACCATTCTTTAGCACCACGCTCCAATGATGCCACATGGCGTTCTCTACACCCTTCGATGACGCTGCTCCGATCTGATCTCCACCGTCTCCTCACGCCCACCTCCTGGCCGTTGGATCACTAGATCCAACGGCTGAGGCGTCGTCTCCTACCTCCCGAAGGAGCCTTGCCCACGTCGCCCACCTCAGGAAGACTCCAACCCCTTTCTATTTCTAGATCCACTCCAACCACCTTCTCTACCCCCTGTCACCTCCACGACGTCGCCCATACCTCCCTCATCCTCGTCGGCCTCCACGATCTCCAAAACATCCTTCCTTATCGCTCCACCACTTCACGCAAACCACGCCTTCCATCACCTACACCTCTACCTTATCTCTATAAATCCAGCGCCTCTGTCCACTTTTCACCCCATCCGCCCTAGCAAGAGGTTTCCTAGAGCTCCTATCTACCCGATAGTGATAGTGATCGAGCGTGAAAGCGAGCGATGACGGTGGTATACCTCTGGTGAGATCCGCGGCGTTTCTTCGTCGTGTAGCAGTTCCTCCAATGAGCTGCTCGAGCTCAGGTAGCTACCGGCCCTCGAGCGACGACCAGAGTCTCCACCGTGAGCCTCATATCCCAGGTAGAAATCCTCTATCCACCTCTGATCGCCCTTCTTCTTTCCTCTTCGATTTTCTCTTAATTTATTCCGCTTCTCCGATCATCTTCACGCCTCTTCGACCATTTACCGAGCTCTACCTTGGAGCTCTCACCTTCGCACCACCATTAGATCACATCTACAATGCTTCGCGCCATCTCAGCTCACAGCTCCGCCGATCACGGCGGAGAAGCTCAACGTTCGATCGCCACTTCACGCTTTAGGCTTCCCCGCACTCGCACGCACCTCACGAGCACGTTGCACATGATTTCTTGCACAAGCTAACCCTGCAGGACCCTTCTCTTCATTGGCCAGACTTCACGCCGGAGCCGCTTTGATCTTCGTCTCCATCGGTCTCGGATCGACCCCAGTTGCCTCCAGAGCCTCCGGAGGACTCCTGACGCTTCCACGATCGACATGAGCCATCAAGGAGTCACCGATGAGCTTCCACAACCACATGGGAAGGCGATGGAGCCAGAGCACCATCGTCGGAGCCCCGTCGACTTCCAGCTACCGTTGGATCATCTAGATCCGACGATCCTCTTTACGCCACGTTGCCAGCTTCTGGCCACCGTTGGATTGATCTCCATCCAACGGCCACTACTCTGCCACATCATCATCGCCTCCAGCCCTGGATAACGTCGGATTAATCTTGATTTGATGGATTGCATCATGTCGCATCATCATCCATTTCCACCTTTGGATCGACCACGATCTGACGGTCCCTCAGAAGCCATGTCACCATCAATCAGCACCGTTGGATCGCTCATGATCCAGCGGTCCAGCCTTCGCCATGTGGAGTCCCCGAGCCTCTTCCCCGACCCTAGGCTCGGAGTGACCGAAGCTGACCCGAAGCTGATCCCAGCCTTTAGAGATGCCCGAGCCACCATAGCCGTCCGAGCCTAGCCCCCTCACGTGTATCTCACGTGAGGGCTGGGTAAATTACACAGAGGCCCCAGAAAGTTTTAGAAATTGCATTTTGGTCCATACCAGGAGCATCACATGAGGAGTACGTGTTCTGGTGGGAATTTTGCACTCATACCCCCTACATTATAGGTATTCACCAATTAACCGTACAGTGATTACCATAAGAGTTCGGTCATTAATCTTTTCAGTTTTAAAGTTAGGAAATTCAAGCAGTTATTTAAAGCAGACTTACGCCCTGTCTCCCAACGTATGTCTTCATACTTCCCCAAATAGTGGAACCATCAGCTCGGGTTGTCAGGTTATATCAGACCCCAAAGGGAATTGTGAAGCTGAATACGCCAAAACAACTCTCTATGGTCGGAGGCAAGTGCTTGCAGCTTCGATTGTGTACCGAAAAGTAATACAGGTGCTTAGGCCACAAGTCCAGGGATTTTTGGCTCTAATCCTTAAGGATACACCCTTATACATTCTGTTAGGAGGTAAGTACCTGCAACAATGAGGGGATTGCTCTCCAAAGTAATTAACTCCAATTATTTTTTGGTTGCAGTTTCAAAGATTTTATTATTTTATGATTTTCACTTTTTTGGTATTTTAACCCAAACTAGCAAGATTCTATTTTCCTTCTTCAGTGAAAATGTGTCACATAGGGGGAGAATCAAATAATGCAATACGAAAATATAATACATGTAGGGATAGAAATCATACATGGCTCCAACACTCTACATGCAAGTGATTGATGGATCTGTGATTCATCACTCTTAATCTTGAAAATAGAGCCTTGTTCCCGAGTAATTAGGAGCATATTTCCACAAAAATCGCATAATTAGCATTCATGCATGCATTGATAACATTCACATTTTAGCATTCGCATCTGCATTAAATAAGAAGCCCAATTCACTCATCTGTATATATTTTACACTAACTGTGAATTCCATAAATTCACTTTATACTATATATATTACTAACAAATAATACAAGAAAAATACCAAAAAATTGCTAACTTGAATAATTGCCCAATAAAATCCCAAACCAAGTTGGAGACCTCGGACCTTAGAATGCACATATCTCTCTCATACAACCTCCGATCGAGGTCTACTCACTTTTAAATTAATACACATTCAGAGACCTTCAGAATAAGATAAATTTCATTTAAATCGGAGCTCGTATGCAAAACTTGGGTTTTGGGACCCCTTTGTACACTATATGTATGTATATTTGTATCCTTGTATTTTATTACTTTATATGACCTCATTTCTATTTTGGTCAATATGAAACTTGTAGATCTCATCGAGACCTACAACTTTCATGTTTTGAGTTTTTCCAAATTCAGCCATCTCTTCCCCCTTATCTCACATTCTTTTTCAGCCAACCAGATTGGGCCACGTGGCGCCCTCTGGTTGCGCTACGCGGCCCACTCCATTGTCCGCCAAGCTCCTCGCCTCCTGGCCGTTAGGTCTTCTTCCTCTTCTTCAGATCTTGGCCCTCCATGCCGCATCATCTCTCAGCCATTCGATCTATCCCCAGATCTCATCAAGACCACACTTTTCCGCCTTAACCTTAGCGCTCCACGTGGTACGCTCATGGCCGTTGGATCTTAGCCCCGATGATTAGATCTCACCCGCTCACCCCCGCTCAATCACAACCATTCGATCCTACATTAGATCTAATCTCCACCGTTCTTTAGCATCACGCTCCAATGATGCCACGTGACGTTCTCTACACCCTTCGATGGTGCTGCTCCGATCTGATCTGGATCGTCTCCTCGCGCCCACCTCCCGGCCGTTGGATAACTATATCCAATGGCTGAGGCATCGTCTCCTACCTCCCGAAGGAGTCTCGCCCACGTCGCCCACCTCGCGACGACTCCACCCCCTTTCTATTTTTGGCTCCACTCCAGTCACCTTCTCCACCCCCTGTCACCTCCACGACGTCGCCCATACCTCCCTCATCCTCACCGTCCTCCACAATCTCCATAACATCCTTCCTTGTCGCTCCACCACTTCACGCAAACCATGCCTCCCATTACTGGCACCTCCACCTTATCTCTATAAATCCAGTGCCTCCGGCCAATTTTCACCCTATCCGCCCTAGCAAGAGGTTTCCTAGAGCTTCTATCTACCCGATAGTGACAGTGATCGAGTGTGAAAGCGAGCAACGACAGTGGTATACCTCCAGCGAGATCCGACCCTCGAGCGACGACCAGAGTCTCCACCGTAAGCCTCAGATCCCAGGTAGCAATCCTCCATCCACCTTCGATAGCCCTTCTACTTTCCTCTTCGATTTTCTCTTAATTTATTCTGCTTCTCCGATCATCTTCACGCCTCTTCGACCATTCACCGAGCTCCGCCTTGGAGCTCTCACCTTCGCGCCACCATTAAATCACATCCACAACGCTTCGCACCATCTCAGCTCACAGCTCCGCTAGTCACGACGGAGAAGCTCAACGTTCGATCGCCACTTCACACTTCAGGCCTCCCCGCACTCGCACGCACCTCACGAGCACATTGCACCTACTTTCTTGCACAAGCTAACCTGCAGGACCCTTCTCTTCATTGGCCGGACTTCACGCCGGAGCCGCTTCGAGCTTCGTCTCCATCGGTCTCCAATCGACCCCAACCGCCTCCAGAGCCTCTGGAGGACTCCTGACGCTTCCACGATCGACCTGAGCCATTAAGAAGTCATCGGCGAGCATCCACGACTACAGGGGAAGGCGGCGGAGCCAGGGAACCATTGCCGGAGCCCCGCCAAGTCTGCCGCAGGAGGCTGTGGATCGGAGAAGAAGACTTCCAGCTACTGTTGGATCATCTAGATCCGACGGTCCTCTTCATGCCACGTTGCCAGCTTCTGGCCATCGTTGGATTGATCGCCATCCAACGGTCACTACTCCGCCACGTCGTCATCGCCTCCAGCCCTGGATAATGTCGGATCAATCTTGATCTGACGGATTGCATCACGCCGCGTCATCATCCATTTCCACTATTGGACCGACCACGATCTGACGGTCCCTCAGAAGCCACGTCGCCATCAATCAGCACGGTTGGATTGCTTCTAATCTAGCGGTCCAACCTTCGCCACGAGGAGTCCCCGAGCCTCTTCCCCGACCCTAGGCTCGGAGTGACCGAAGCTGACCCGAAGCTGATCCGAACCTCTAGAGATGCCCGAGCCTCCATAGCCGTCTGAGCCTAGTCCCCTCACGTGTATCTCACGTGAGGGCTGGGTAAATTACACAGAGGCCTCAGGAAGTTTTAGAAATTGCATTTTGGTCCCTGTTAGGAGCATCACGTAAGGAATACGTGTTCCAGTGGGAATTTTGCATCCATACCCACTGCATTATAGGCATTTGCACTTAAGTCACTATCTGCACGTTTTATTTTAAGAAATTTTATTTTTTTATATTGCATTTTGGCCCCTATCTTTGCACGCATATTTAGGTGTCCATATTTCATCATTTTTAAATTTCAAAAATTGCATGTTTAGTTCAACTTGCCCTCTATCTTGTGTGACACATGTCCGATTTTTGTGGGCCATCTTGAATTTAATAATATTATTTTGCTGAAATTTGATATATTTTGCCCATTGTGTGCCTTTTATGTAATACTAAATTCTTTGCTATCTAAAAATCACCATAAAATCACATTAGACATAGGATAAGTTACTCTATATTGTGCCCAAAAATCGTTGCATTTGCACGCATCCCGAGGCCTGAATAAACCAAACATTAATTTGCCTAATTAATTTTTAATAGGCATAATTCACATAGATTTTTAGGTTTATTAATTTTCCTGGAGTCCTCTTACTTAGATCTATCTAAGATAATTTTTATAGCTAAAAATAATGTATCTTGGTATTTATTGAAATTAATTTTGCAAAAACTACCCTGTATTCATATTTTATTCATAGTTAATTCATCTAGAGTCTAAACATTCCAAAAAAATTGTAGACACTTAGTTTCATGGCATTCCATCATCTTGCCAAGTTTCATTAATTTTGGATCTTATTTGACCACATTTCTTGATTTAACTTGCAAATTTGGCCTAGAATTGCATTGTTTTTCTGTTAATTGCATAAAAGCCCCAAAAATATTCTTCTGAAAATCAGACCTCAGAATTAACTATAAATTTACCTAAGGAGACTGTTGCCTCCTTGAATTCGACCTTGGCCTTGCCCAAGTAAAAATAAATCTGCCGCTTAAACTTGATTATCCATTAAGTCTTAGTGGTGTTTTTGACGAAGTCTCGATTACCTGACTGCAACGAACTCAACATCTGATTTGATCAATAATTTGGTTGAATTGACAAGGGTAGATGAGGATTGAAATTTAAACCTAATTCTAATGCATACAAAAAGCGATAAAACCGTAGCCCTAAACAGATAGTTCTAGCGTAAGAATTGATTGAATTGATTGATTAAAACAAAAAAGGAGAAAGAAATCACAAAAAGTCTAAAATCCTAAGTATAGCTTGCACCTCCTTGGTAACAATGCCATTTTGATAAGCACACTCCACCTCACGGATTTTGAGAAAGTCGTCAGATGTAGTAACCACGAGGAGGAGCACACATCAGAAGAAAATAAAGAGAGAGAGAGAGGAATGGAAAATGAATGAATATAAGAAATAATATTATCTCTTTTTTTCACTTGATATTAACTAGGTAAGTGTCTATGAGCCGACCACTTAGAATTTAAGATCGACTTTTGTGAATGATTTTCTTCTTCGCTAAGTCTTTTTGTGGATTTTAGTTTTCTATTGTTTTTATTTGATTTTTAGTTGCAAATTTTTATTTTATTTTAAAGTTTTTATCTAATTTTTCAAAAGTAGTTAATTTTTGGAAAAGGATGATACTATATAGATGGAATAGATTGTAATGTATTATTCTAATAGTGGTTGAAGTGAAGAAAAGACAAAATGATTTTTTTTATTTTCAAAAAGGAGAATATATTTTCACAATAGTTTACTATATAGTAGATATTTGAAGTAGTTATATGTGGTACTATATAGGTAAGAACGAGAATAAAATCGAGCAACGAGCTCGAAGAAACACATAAAGAAAAATCAAAATGAAGACTAACTTTAGAAAATCAAACAAATCAATGAAACAATAAAAATACTCAAAATATACAACAAAATCTCGCTAAGTAGTTGTAAAACTACCCTAGAAAAATCAAAGGAAAAATAAAGTGTATAGAGTGTCCAAATGTCACATATAGTTCAGGGGTATAATTGCAATAAAATATTCTGGAAAGAATAAAAGTGTTTTACGTTTAGATCCCTACAGAGGGGCCTAAATGCAAATAAGAAGAACTTTTGAGACACACTTCAATTTCTAGAGTTCGACGGATTTGCTATGCAATTTTCACACCTCTTCACGTTGGATGGCTATAATTAGATGCTGTGGTGCGATCTGGTCTGTTAATCATGGACAGGTGTCGCACAACTGTGATGTCTGGTGCTTGGGCTTGTTCATCCCCAAATGAAGAAAATGTCATCACTCCATTTGCTCTGGCTGTTATTAGCTTGATCAGGCAAAGATGCGAGTGGCTAATGCGAAGGAGGCATGGCCGGGAGGGGGACTCCTTTCTCCTTAGAGCTCCCCTATTGTGAGGAGATGTGAGTATAAAGGTGGAGCGCTCTTTTAGAGTTCTTGGTGAAATAGGGCTTTGACGAATCCGGAAATGTCGCTTTTAAGAAGTAGTTTATCGTGTTGTGCGTTGTAGGCGGTACTCGGAAACGATCAAGAAAATACCACAAATGATTTATTCAATTTTTAATCTCGTGGTTTTATGTTTATTTTACTTGGGCAAGTCCCAAGGTCGATCACAAGGAGGCAAAGGAACAACCTAGAATTAAATCTATCAAAGTTCGTGTTCGGTTTTCGAGGCGGTTTTTTTTTTGGAATTTTCAATGCAATAAAGGATGCAAAATGCAAATTTGGCCTTATTTTAGGGACTAAAATGTAAATGTCAATCAAACAATGTCCGAAAAATACGAAACTTGGCCACAATTTAAACTATAATGAAATGGATGCACTGTAATTTTTTTGGAATTTTTGGATGCAATATGAATTTTTTATGGATTTTCAAATGCAAACAAAATGATTTTTAATATTTAATTTTAATAAATATCAAACCTACTTATTTTCAAGAATCAAAATTATCTGAGATCTATCACTAGGTGACGGATCTCAGAAAAATCCTAAACCTCGAAAATGTGGGGTTTAATACCTACTAAAAATTAAATACTAAAATATGCAAAATGATTTTTATAGGACAAAATACGCATGCAAATGCAAATCTTTTTGGGCACAATGTTAAGGATAATTAACTCTACAATATGTGATTTTTCGAGAATTTTTAGAGCAACGGCTAGTCACTTATCAATTTCAGAGCAGAAAATGGGTAAAATACGCCAATTTTCACAAAACAATTATTTATTAATTAACCGTCCGTCACAAAAATGCCCACAATATGTCAAAGCGTAGAGAATTAATTAACAAACACCATGCAATTTTTAGATAATAAAATAATGTAGAGAAAAGGTTCAATACTGAGGGGGAACACAGGGATATAGATGCAAATATAATAAATAAAAGAAATAAAGAAAACTGCAGTGGGGGGGACTTGTTTGCAATTACCAATAATCAGAGGGCTCTTCTGCAAATTTCCCAAGGGGGCACGTGCGAGGCACGTGCCCTTCTAGAATGGGGGCTGTCGTGTAATTTGCAGATCTTCTGGGGCCTCTTCTATAATTTTTCCAAGTGGTCACGTGTGCCACGTGACCTTTGGGTTCTGCTGTGAATGAGAGGGACTCCAGGGGCTGGTATGCAATTGACCCACGCGGTCACGTGCCCCGCACGTGACCCATGGGGATGAGCGGTCCCCCCTGTCCACGTGAGAGGCACGTGGCGGGGGTCTCGGGGCAGACCCGGCGGCGTTGGGTGAGGCGGCGTAGGCGGGCCGGCGAGGGGCTCTGGTGGTGCTGTCGGGGTGAGGCGGAGCTGGGGGAGGTGCGGCCGAGGTTAGCCGGCCAAGGTGATGGCGAAAGCCGGCTGCTGCGAGGCTGCGGTTGACCGGAGAGATGCGGAGGTGGGTTGGCGTCGACCGACAGCAGAGCTCCGGTGGCTCCTGACGTGGTGGAGAAGAAGGACCTTCGGGGCCGACACACGGCCGGCGGCCGTCGAGGAAGAGGGCTCGGTGGCGTGGTGGCTCTGGAGTGACCGAAGCGTGGAGCTCCGGTGGCGTCGCAAGCAGCTGGAGATGTAGGTTGGCGTCCGGCCAAGGCGGAGGTGGCGAGGCGTGTCCGGTGAAGAGAGGTGGAGTCGAGGCGGATGGTGTTGGCCGGAGAGCGGAAGAGAGAAAGGGATAGAGAGAGAGAGAGAGAGAGAGATACCTGGGGGAGGTTGGCTCGACGGCGTTGGCGAGGCCGGAGCGAGCAGCGGCGCGGCGGGGCGGAGCTGCGGCGAGGATATGGACTCCTCGGATCACGCCGGCGAAGAGGGGGCCTCGCGGGTGTCACGACCGGAGGTGGAGCTCTGGATGAAGATCGGCGGATGCTTGGCAAGGGAGCGGCGCCGCTGGTTTTATAGGGTTATGGTCTCGCCGGCGATGGAAGAAAATCGGGGGTAGGCCGGGATTCGATTGGGATTTGATTGGGGGAAGATCGGCGAGGGCAAGATTGCGAAGTCGGGGGGATTGGAGATCTGACGAGGCGGCGGCGCGAGATGGGAGGTCGCGAGATACGCGGCGGAGATTGCGGGGTTCACGAGGTGGCGGAGGCTGATTAGGAAGGGGAGGGGGGCGGAGGAGGACGACGCACAGGCGCCGTCCGATCGCGTTTGATCGGACGGTGCCCGTTGCGCCACGTTGCGGCACAAGGAGAGAGGCGGAGGCACGTGCGACGCACGTGCGTGGTTTTTTTTTAATTTTTTATTATTATTTTTTTTTATTAAAACGAATATAAATAAAGTCCAAAAATGGTTGACACGTGGTGGCCTCTGGGGCTGCCACGTGTCAGCACCAGAAAATTCAGAAAATAATTATCTTGTAAAATCGAAAATAAATAGTAAATGACCTCGGATCGAAAAACTTCCTTCACGAAAAATGCTCGTCTCGACGAGATCTACAACTTTCATGAAGACATCAAAACCAAAATCGGTCAAATGTAAAAAGTGAATTTTTGGGGTATCCTATGTACATAGAATACCTTGATTTTTGGGTTTTATAATTTTTTTATCATTTTTTAAGCACGATAAAAATCCGGAAAAATATGGAAAAATCAAAGATAAATAAAAGACACTTAATTCTAGTTTTTTTGGATTTTTATTGATTAAGAAAATATATACATAACGTACAAGGTCAAAACCGCGAAAATATACAATGTACAAAAGAGGCCCAAAACCCAACTTTCACATACGAGCTCCGATTCACTTGAACTTGGTCTTGTTTTAAAGGTATTTGAATGCACATTAGTTCAAAAGTGAGTAGGATTAAATCGGACACTGGATGGAGAAGATATGTGGCTTTTAGTCCGAAAATCTTGAAATTAGGGTTTGGGTTTTTGGTCCACTTATTTGGGTTAGTTATTTTTTTTGTATTTTTCCTTTATTCTTGTTAATGATATGTACACAGTGGAAGTGGTTTTTAGTTATTCAGAGTTAGCATGAATGTGTTAAAAATCCGGGAAGTTAGGCTTATTTACAGGTCATTTTGGCTTGGATTTTTGGCTTCTTATTTTGTGCATATTTTTGTGCTAAAATGCAATTCTTATGGAAACATGCATGAATGCTAATTATGCAAAATAGATGCAAGAATGCTGTTGATTTTGAGGGTTTTGAGCTTAATAAATGAGATTTAGAGTGATGAATACGAGATTCATCATCCCCCTATACTTAAACCATGCTCGTCCCTGAGCATAAAAAAGAAATGCCATGAGGTGAAATGAGATTGGGTTCCATACCAAGACCATGAGCTGAAGGTGAAAGTAAGCCTAAACTCAACCTTTGGATTATTTGTGTGTCAGAACTTCTGTGAGACTTAGGATTTTAAAATCAACAGCCCTCAAGTTCTACACATCATTGCTACAGTTTCAGCTCAGAAGTCATCTTAGATCAATCATCTTCCCAAAGTATACTCTTTGAACATTGAATAACCGACTCTTGTGTGTGAAATATTTTAGCTCTTCCCACCCAGAATGCCGGACTACTGCACAAGCCTCCTCTCCAATAACTCATCCTCGGGGAGTCAGGTATTTCCTTCTAAGGTCTGTCGCGCTGTGTTCACAATCGAATTGGGGGGAGAAGATAGAAGAATGAGAAAAGAACTGGAGGGTGGCCAGTGTAGTCACCTCTCCTTGTGAAGATGGCCAGTGTAGCCGAGTCTTCACCAAGATCTGCAGTTTTCTGGAAGCTTGGACCTTTTTGGTCAGATTTTATTTGGTAGTTGCTTCTTTGTATTTGGAATTTTTGATGGTTCTGCTTGGATCTTGTTGTGCCCCTACGGATATAGAATCTTTTGTTTCTGTACATTTTTTTGGGGTCTTAGAAAAAATTGTGCCCAGCCGTCCATCCCTTTTCCGAAGCTTTATTTCAACCCATACTCCGGTCTTTAGATTTCCACGCTACCAGAAAAGAAACTCACACAGTCTTCCAACATCCCGTTTGAGTTGAGCTAAGTGCATAGTGCGAGAGTACAAATTAATTCCCTATTCCAGAGTTGTACCCAGAATGAAGAGACCAGGTTAGACACTAAGAGTCAAACGCTGTACATTGTCATGTGGAACTCAAAGAATTAAGTCAACGACCTGAAGACTCTAAAATCCTATTTCTCGGTGAAGTTCCTCTGAAAATTAGGTGGATTAAGGTTAAGTCCAGACCACTCTCGGTTTCGGCTCACGACTCGGTTCAGAACCCAAAGACTTTTCACATATGCAAATGCGATGCTTGATGAGATGCGAGTGTGTGAAATGCAGACACACATTTTTTTGCTTTTGATTTTTTTTACTTAATGCAAAAAAATGAATAAGAAGCCATTTTTCAAAAATTTTGGGCAAGGTCAGTGTTAATGAAAAAACATTTTTTTTAATTTTTTAGAAAAACCCACCCCGTAAATACATATAGACTTACGCGAAAGTACGAGGTATGGCTAAAATATATACACAGTATATATACAGACCCCCCTATACTTAGCGAGTGTTGTGTCCTCAAAGCACAAGAAGCGTAAAGAAGACATAGCTCGGGCTACGTGTAAGAGGTTGAAAAAGAACAAGATTTACAAAATCGCCCCCCTATACTTAGACTGTGAATAGTCTAAGTATAGAAGAAGGGCGGAAAAGAAAAGAGAAAGAAAATGAAGCGGTCATGGTATGTGAATGAGGAGAGTATATACAGGTGGGCGTCGGTTCCCCCTATACTTAGGCTCTGGTCAGTCTGAGTATAGAAGAAGGGTGGAAGCGGGTCGATCTGGAGGAGTGTGATGGGAGAAATGGAATATACAGATGGCATCAGTCCCCCCTATACTTAGGCCTTGGCATAAGTAGAGGAAGAAGCTGTACAAGAAGACTGATGTGGTCGGGAGGGAGGGTGGGTAGCCGATGATTAAGGCGATTTACGGCTGATCTTTTTGTGAGCCTGCGGTGGGAGATCGTAATGATGAGTCGGAGATGAGGCATATGATTCCCAACTATTATCAGTGTCATCCTCAGAAGTATCATGATGGATAGTGGACGAAGTGTTTGAGTCGGATGAAAGATATCCATCATCAGAGTTATCCTCAGAGGAATAGTATTGGAAGTGGACATACTCCAGATGTTCATGTCTTTTTGTTTCTTCAATTGTTTCCTCAAGCTTCGTTCCTTTTTAAGATCAGTCGATTTGTCCTCAGATGAATATTCAGATGCTCCGGTCTCAGTCAGCTCATAAGAAATAATTCCAGTGTACTTGTGAAAGGTAGGAGCATCAGCTTTGGATGAGTAATAATTAGGAACAGGAGTTGTCCAACGAGAATCGAATTTTGGATCCTTGCGAAGATATGGCTTTAGAGCTGCCGAACAGACTTCACTCATGTAGACTACCTTTTCCGGACCTGATGAGGGATCATCAACCGATTCCTCTTCTGAAAGATCAACGGTGACTTTCTTTTTCTTGTTTCGTGAAGATGTCGGTTCACTTGAGTACCCGGATGAATAGCCATTGAAATTCTTCTCCTTGGTCGGTGTTCGGGCTACGTGTTCGTTCTTTGTTTCCTGAATGTTGGTGCACTCTTGATTTGGGAGGATTTGGTCAAGATAATCAGAGTATGTTGCTCCAGGGTGCGACCATGCAAATGTCTCAGGATCGTAGTAGAAGGATTTGTCTATTTTGAAATCTGCGGGAATTAAGATATCGGGGAGAGTCTCTAAACCAATAGTCTCATTAACAAACGCAATCTCAGGAGTAGCAGTGGGGTAGGGCTCTTCTACCATTTCATGGTTGCGGTTGTTGGGGACTTCGTGGGTTACCTCAGAAAATCGTGGTTCCTCAAAGACTGTATCAGATCATAGTGATTCCAATGCCGTAAAATTTATTTCCCGAGTCTCACAATCGATGCTCGCCTTGGCCAATGCCAAGAATGGTTTTTCGAGAATGATTGGAGACTGGGTGAATTCTCCTTGATGCTCTATATCAATGATCGTGAATTCTACCTTGAGCGGAGCACCTTGGAATACCATGATGACAGAAATGATTCCTCTCGGCCGCTTTATCGATCGATCTGCCAATTGAACAATCTCTCGTATCTTCCTAATTGGTCCGAGTTTGAGTTCCTGAAATACAGAGGTCGGGAGGATATTGATCGGTGAATCGTCATCAATACGAGCATGTGTGAAAATTGTGTCTTTGATTTCGCAGTCAAATCTGGGCAACCGCTTCACTATGCGGCTTTTGATTTTTCTCCTCAACACCAAGGAGGAGGCCATTGACAAGATGTGTCTTTCAGTTTTTGTTCTGATCCTTCCCGACTTTTTGATGGTTAATCTGTCCATTAGAAATTTCTTAAGGTCAGGGAAGTGTTCAATGGCCTTTATGATGGGAAGTTCAAAAATCAAGTATTTTTCCAGTGCTTCCCGTAAAGCTGGATCCAAATTCCTCAGATCTTCTTCAGATTCAATTTTTATGAGATTCTCTGGATTTTCAAATTTTTTTGTATTTTCTGTGTGGTGTGGCGATGTGGTGTCTTCCTTAGATGAGAAGGGGCCTTGATATTCAGAGTTTGGGGCAGCAAAATAATCGTTCCTAGGGGAGTAATAAGCAGAGGTGTTGATATTAGAATCATCCCTAGGTTTTTGAATATCCTCAAAATTTTCATCATTGGACCCAATCATTTCCTCATTTATACCTGATCCACCATAGAATGAGATTACTCGGTCGGTAAATTTTTGTAATTTGTCCTCCATCAATTCGAATCTTGTTTTTATCCTTGAAACATTATCCTCACAATTTCGTTCATGATCAATCATGGGAGCACTTGGATTTTGTTCAATGATTCTGTCTTCCATTTTTCTGTACGTGCGAAGAGGAGAATTTCTTGCAATATCCATTATACGATCATTTCTTGAAAATTTCTCCTCAAAAATTATGGAAGGAGGCTGCTCATATGGTACCGGCATGTGTATTTGATCTGAGTAGAGTTCGGTCCTTTGATCATGTTTGGTCAGATCTTGATATTGTGGAGTCAGCATACAGGGTTTATATGTGTCTAGGAGGTCCGTCCAGTCCTCTGTATGGGTTTCATGTCTGACAAGGGGCCTGTCGTGGTCAATCCAACAATGATGATCATTAAGCGCACGTCTTTCCATCTGGGTTTGGGTTCTCTGCCAGTCATGGGATCTAAAGAGATTTTGATCTTGAAATGTTTTATTGGCGAGAAAGTGAGAACAAGACGGTTCAGTCCAAGATGGTGTGGTTGGATGATTTGAGAAAGGATTTAATGAGGTCGAAGTCATCTGCGGTTGAAAGCTTACCGCAAATGTTGGAGGATTAAACGAAGAGGAAGTAGTGGATTTTGGCCAAACCGACATAGATTTGTTTTCATAGTGGTGTTCGGCCATTTTTGAAGGAGTTGAGAGAAATGATGGGTTGGATCTGAAATTTGGAAAAATTTCCATGATGAGATTAAAATTAAGAGATGAGAGAGATGATTGTATGGGACAGAAAATTCTATCAAATGTACGGCTATTGATCTTCGATATCGGTTCACGCACACCAATACAAACACAAATCAACCCTGGGTTCACTAACTCACACAATGAAGCCGTAAGATTTCGGCTATTATCTTTTCAATTTTAGTTGGTGATAATTCAATGTTGGCAAAAATTTAGCGAGATGAGATTTTGGATTTGGGCTCTATCCTTAAATGTCGTCTCTCGCTCACTCAGAAAAATAAAATCATCCAAGGCTGGGGTTGCTCTCCCGCAAAATTTTTTGATTTTATGAGTTGTTAAGATCGGATATATTTAGCAGTCCCGATTTTAATGAGGTGATTACTGAAAAATTAGATGAGCACAAATATACGTCTACCGTCCAGTCCCAATTTCCTTTAAAGTTATGTTATAAAACAAGAGGGAGGAATTCGAGAAAAGTCGATGCACGCGGAAAACTATGATGAATGCTCAGTTAGAAGACTTACAGTGAATCCTCGCAATCTCCATGTGGGATGCTAGATAGAATTTAAAAATTATTCTATATGATGTGCAAATCGATGGAAAAACCGCACCTAAGTAGAAAGTTCTATTAGCGGGAAGAATTGATTTAAATTTGGCTAAGTTGAACGATCTATGTGCGTCTCAATTAAAGTGCAGTGTGGCTTAAGATCCTACGAGCACAAGCAAAAATATAAATGCTCTGAGAGCCGTATGTGCAGGTCTATCCTATTCGCCACTCAAGTCGGGCCCCACCCTCACCGGAGAGTGAAACAGGCCACGACACACCACAAATAAAGTCAAGGTCTTTTACACACGCGAGAGTCCAAACGGACACCGCTGTAAAATTGCAGAAATTAAAAGTGCAGAAATTAAAAACCTAGACTCTACTCTTTCTCTCACGACTCAACTCGATCTTAAATTAATTTCGGTTTTTGGTGAAGTTGCGTCGGTTATTGAAAACCGCTCCACATATAAGGTACCTCGCAAAAAAAATAAGAGAGAAAATGTAAGAGAGTGACTCAAAAATAATATGAAAAATAAATGCTGAAAATAAATTGCAGAGAAAAAAAATGGAATTTACAATGAAAAATTCGAGGGTCAGACTACCCGAATGCGAAAAACCGAACAAATTTTTTTTAGACAAAAATCTAAGCCGTTTGCATCCCCGGCAACGGCGCCATCTGACGAATCCGGAAATGTCGCTTTTAAGAAGTAGTTTTTATCGTGTTGTGCGTTGTAGGTGGCACTCGGAAACGATCAAGAAAATACCACAAATGATTTATTCAATTTTTAATCTCGTGGTTTTATGTTTATTTTACTTGGGCAAGTCCCAAGGTCGATCACAAGGAGGCAAAGGAACAACCTAGAATTAAATCTATCAAAGTTCGTGTTCGGTTTTCGAGGCGGTCTTTTTTTTTTGGAATTTTCAATGCAATAAAGGATGCAAAATGCAAATTTGGCCTTATTTTAGGGACTAAAATGTAAATGTCAATCAAACAATGTCCGAAAAATACGAAACTTGGCCACAATTTAAACTATAATGAAATGGATGCACTGTAATTTTTTTGGAATTTTTGGATGCAATATGAATTTTTTATGGATTTTCAAATGCAAACAAAATGATTTTTAATATTTAATTTTAATAAATATCAAACCTACTTATTTTCAAGAATCAAAATTATCTGAGATCTATCACTAGGTGACGGATCTCAGAAAAATCCTAAACCTCGAAAATGTGGGGTTTAATACCTACTAAAAATTAAATACTAAAAGATGCAAAATGATTTTTACAGGACAAAATATGCATGCAAATGCAAATCTTTTTGGGCACAATGTTAAGGATAATTAACTCTACAATATGTGATTTTTCGAGAATTTTTAGAGCAACGGCTAGTCACTTATCAATTTCAGAGCAGAAAATGGGTAAAATACGCCAATTTTCACAAAACAATTAGTTATTAATTAACCGTCCGTCACAAAAATGCCCACAATATGTCAAAGCATAGAGAATTAATTAACAAACACCATGCAATTTTTAGATAATAAAATAATGTAGAGAAAAGGTTCAATACTGAGGGGGAACACAGGGATATAGATGCAAATATAATAAATAAAAGAAATAAAGAAAACTGCAGTGGGGGGGACTTGTTTGCAATTACCAATAATCAGAGGGCTCTTCTGCAAATTTCCCAGGGGGGCACGTGCGAGGCACGTGCCCTTCTGGAATGGGGGCTGTCGTGTAATTTGCAGATCTTCTGGGGCCTCTTCTATAATTTTTCCAAGTGGTCACGTGTGCCACGTGACCTTTGGGTTCTGCTGTGAATGAGAGGGACTCCAGGGGCTGGTATGCAATTGACCCACGCGGTCACGTGCCCCGCACGTGACCCGTGGGGATGAGCGGTCCCCCCTGTCCACGTGAGAGGCACGTGGCGGGGGTCTCGGGGCAGACCCGGCGGCGTTGGGTGAGGCGGCGTAGGCGGGCCGGCGAGGGGCTCTGGTGGTGCTGTCGGGGTGAGGCGGAGCTGGGGGAGGTGCGATCGAGGTTAGCCGGCCAAGGTGATGGCGAAAACCGGCTGCTGCGAGGCTGCGGTTGACCGGAGAGATGCGGAGGTGGGTTGGCGTCGACCGACAGCAGAGCTCCGGTGGCTCCTGACGTGGTGGAGAAGAAGGACCTTCGGGGCCGACACACGGCCGGCGGTCGTCGAGGAAGAGGGCTCGGTGGCGTGGTGGCTCTGGAGTGACCGAAGCGTGGAGCTCCGGTGGCGTTGCAAGCAGCTGGAGATGTAGGTTGGCGTCCGGCCAAGGCGGAGGTGGCGAGGCGTGTCCGGTGAAGAGAGGTGGAGTCGAGGCGGATGGTGTTGGCCGGAGAGCGGAAGAGAGAAAGGGATAGAGAGAGAGAGAGATACCTGGGGGAGGTTGGCTCGACGGCGTTGGCGAGGCCGGAGCGAGCAGCGGCGCGGCGGGGCGGAGCTGCGGCGAGGAGATGGACTCCTCGGATCACGCCAGCGAAGAGGGGGCCTCGCGGGTGTCACGACCGGAGGTGGAGCTCTGGATGAAGATCGGCAGATGCTTGGCAAGGGAGTGGCGCCGCTGGTTTTATAGGGTTATGGTCTCGCCGGCGATGGAAGAAAATTGGGGGTAGGCCGGGATTCGATTGGGATTTGATTGGGGGAAGATCGGCGAGGGCAAGATTGCGAAGTCGGGGGGATTGGAGATCTGACGAGGCGGCGACGCGAGATGGGAGGTCGCGAGATACGCGGCAAAGATTGCGGGGTTCACGAGGTGGCGGAGGCTGATTAGGAAGGGGAGGGGGGCGGAGGAGGACGACGCACAGGCGCCGTCCGATCGCGTTTGATCGGACGGTGCCCATTGCGCCACGTGGCGGCACAAGGCGAGAGGCGGAGGCACGTGCGACGCACGTGCGTGGTTTTTTTTTAATTTTTTTTATTTTTTTTATTAAAACGAATATAAATAAAGTCCAAAAATGGTTGACACGTGGCGGCCTCTGGGGCTGCCACGTGTCAGCACCAGAAAATTCAGAAAATAATTATCTTGTAAAATCGAAAATAAATAGTAAATGACCTCGGATCGAAAAACTTCCTTCACGAAAAATGCTCGTCTCGACGAGATCTACAACTTTCATGAAGACATCAAAACCAAAATCGGTCAAATGTAAAAAGTGAATTTTTGGGGTATCCTATGTACATAGAATACCTTGATTTTTGGGTTTTATAATTTTTTTGTCATTTTTTAAGCATGATAAAAATCCAGAAAAATATGGAAAAATTAAAGATAAATAAAAGACACTTAATTCTAGTTTTTTGGATTTTTATTGATTAAGAAAATATATACATAACGTACAAGGTCAAAACCGCGAAAATATACAATGTAGAAAAGAGGCCCAAAACTCAACTTTCACATACGAGCTCCGATTCACTTGAACTTGGTCTTGTTTTAAAGGTATTTGAATGCACATTAGTTCAAAAGTGAGTAGGATTAAATCGGACACTGGATGGAGAAGATATGTGGCTTTTAGTCCGAAAATCTTGAAATTAGGGTTTGGGTTTTTGGTCCGCTTATTTGGGTTAGTTATTTTTTTTGTATTTTTCCTTTATTCTTGTTAATGATATGTACACAGTGGAAGTGGTTTTTAGTTATTCAGAGTTAGCATGAATGTGTTAAAAATCCGGGAAGTTAGGCTTATTTACAGGTCATTTTGGCTTGGATTTTTGGCTTCTTATTTTGTGCAGATTTTTGTGCTAAAATGCAATTCTTATGGAAACATGCATGAATGCTAATTATGCAAAATAGATGCAAGAATGCTGTTGATTTTGAGGGTTTTGAGCTTAATAAATGAGATTTAGAGTGATGAATACGAGATTCATCAGGCTTCCAGGTCTTGCGTCAATTTAGCTTAGAATCTCTCCAATGGATGCAAAGAAAAGGCAACACACTTTATTACATATGCTACTACAAAGTAACTCCAAGAAAATTGTGCACTTGCAAAGAGATTAAGGCTTGACTCTAGTAGAATCAACCTAGAAATTGGAATTGTTCTTGCATAAAACAGAATTTTTCAGAGCAATTGATTTCAACTCAAATTTCTCAACGAATTTAACAAAATGGAACAGAGCTTTTGGGTGTGATAAAAAATGGGTGTTTAAGGTATCTAAAATAGTGATTAATTGACGTAAAAACTAATTAAAAACACAGATTTTAATGAGTAAAAATCATCTAGGAATAGGAACTTGTAAGAACCTCTAGGTTTTCACTCGACGAGGCGGTGTATTTTCGAAGCTCGCGCATGGCTTCATGCGATGCAAGGCCAAGGAGAACCTTGGAACTCCTTCTCCGATCACTCCTCTTCCTCGCTAATGTTCAAGCACCCTCTGTCACTCAAGGAAGAAGATCCACAGCTTGGAAGTTGGAGTCTCAGTCAGTTGGAACTGGAAGTGAAGGAAGTTGGTTATTTTTCTCAACTTTGATTGGCTTAAATAGGGAAATGGGAAGTAGTTGGGTATATATGAAGATGTGGCATGGATGAAGATTGAATAGGGTAGAGAATCCATGGATTGTAATAAATATTTGTTGCAAATCGATGGTTGGAAAAATTATCGAAGTTGGGTCACAACAACAGTGAAACAGAATGGTTTTTGGGGAAGATGAGAGTGGTGCTGACACGTGTCAGCACCACATAATTCCTAGAACCAAAAAATGCTTATAAATTATATAATAAATAATTAATAAAGTTAAATTTAAAAAATAAAAAATGTAGATAATTAAATTATCTAAATTTTGGTATATTATATACATATTTAAATAATATGTATTTTATGACATATAAATAAAATATCAATGAATATACATATAATGACTTTATAAATAGAACTTATATTTTTAATTGAATATTTTAATAAATAAGGTACTATTTTTATATTTTATTTATTATATAATAATAAATAAAGATTATGTAAAATTTGTAGATGTTAATAATTTATTTTATATAGATTAATAAATACATGTATATACAATGAAGTTTAGTTTTACATAGTTTAGAGGTTTTTTATTTATTAAAAATATTAAATAAGGATTCTAATTTTGGATTTTATTTTATAAATAAACTACAAGATTAAAAAATAATTAAAAATTGCTAAATCGGATATACTGTAAATACTATGAACAGAATATATTAAACAACCTATAAACTCCATTGTCAATAGGTTCAAAAATAGAATTTATAAAAAAATGGACTCTGTTTTCGATGAAATCACTTCATTAATTAGAGAATTTAATATCTTGAATTTTAAAATGAGTATAGTGAAATTGGAGTTTGTATGACAATGTTTTGAGGTTCAGAAGTTGGGAAATTGACAATTTGGACACACACAATGGTGACGAGTTTGATGAAAAATATGTACATATGTTGAAGATTATATATATATATATATATAATAATAATAAATAAATGTAATTTAATGTGTTACTTACATGGTCAGTCATTTTTGGATTTTCTGCCTTATCTCCCCCTACTTTATTGTTTGTCAACCAAGTCATGTCGACTTGGTCTCGGGGGTTAGGTTATATAAATATATTTTACAGCTATATTTATATTTTTTAAAGTCATTCTGTACAATGGTATAAACATTTACAGCCTATCTTATTTTTTTTATTTTTTATTTTTATTATTTTTAATTTTTGCACCAGTTAGGAGATGCGAGTGTTGGGTTGTTGAGTTGGCTAAGAGAGGGCGAGGACAACCCAAGAAGTGTTGGAAAGAGAGCATACGAAGGGATCTTAGTTTTGCAGATATAAGCTCGGGATTGACTCAAGATAGATCTGAATGGAGGCGAAGAATCCATGTAGCCGACCCTACTTAATTGTGGGAAAAGGCTTTGTTGTTGTTGTAATGCATAAAAATGAGTTTTTTATTCTCGAATGTACTTTGGATAGAAAAGTGAGCATTAATGCCTACTTACATGTATTTATTAAGGATTTTAAGATAAAATGTGATAGAAACATTAATGAACCACATATTCGTCACACACTAAATAACCAATACATGGTACAATACTTAAGATAGACCTATCTCAAAAGTTTCCTTGTCTCAAATAAGTCACTGAGTGACCCTAGACTCTAAGACCCAACCATCGTGATGACTTGGTCAATAAGGAATAAAGTAGGGGGAGATAAGGCAAAGAAATTGTACAGTTGATACAACTAAAATCCTAATTTTTATTCTTCAACGATTACATTCTAGGACCTATTTTATTTTCCCATTTTTACAGCTCAAATAATAAAATCTATGTGAATGTTGTACATAAAAATAGAAAGAAAAATACGAAATTGACTTCATTCAAAAATAATGCACAGTGTGCCCGGGACACTGATGAATCTCCAATTCATCACCTTTATTCTTTCATTGCAGCCTTAAATCACTAGTTAAATGCATGTATATATCATTAGTTTGTTAAAATAAACATTCTTTAATATGTATAAAATACTATATAAATATTCTATATTTATTGTATTTAATTCCAAAATTAAAGAATAAAGGAAGAAAAGAAAAGGAAACAAGACATCATAGGTGTTGAGTGTCCATAGCCCCCGAGACTGTCATCATGATGACTTAGTCCACAAGGAATAAAGTAGGGAGAGATAGTGCAACCAATTGTACATGTCGCACAATCTAAAAACCTTAAAAATATAGGCCAATAGTTACCTTTTGGGACCTATATTATATTTATTATTTACACCTCAAATCAATAAACTTTGAACATGAAAGTTGTAGATAAAAACAATAGAAAAATACAAAATTTATTTCATGCAAAAATAATGCAAATTGTACATTCTACCCCTAGAATAAAAATCCAAAATCCAAACTTCCCAGACCTGTATCTCCTCCATATGAATTTAGAATGCATCAAAGTCACCTTTAATTATATGTAGCTTTTTATTAACTATTTAATGAGGAGGTTTCATTCAATTTGGAGTAAAGATGCAAAAGGTAAGCTTTGGACCCCTATTGTATAATATACCTGAATAAAATATTCATTTTATTTATTCTTTATATTTTCATTATTTTATATTTTTGTAAATATTTTTTTTATAGTGTACGCATATTTTTAGAATAAAATAAAACCATAAAGATACACTAAAATAAAATAGTATATATATATATAGATGAATTACATATACTTATACATATGTAATTAATATCTATAATTAATTAAGTGTACATATTATATCACAAAATACAATAAAAATATATCTGTAAATATTTAAATATATTATAAATATATAAATTAAGTATATAAAATAATAAAATAGAAAATAGAAAAAAATATTCAAAACATAGGTCAATAGACCTATATATGCACTTGTAAAAGTAACTTGTAATAAACAACATCATAAAAATAAATAAAAATATAAAGTAAATACTACATATAATAATAATTTTTATTTTATAACCTAAAATTAATAAATTCATTTATTATTATTTAATAATTTTACAAATAATTTTTGGTTATCTTTTTCCTGGTTGGTCTACATGGACCAACCTGAGACCTCCGTTTGTTGATCGGTGGGTCAACTGCCTGCCCTAGGCTCTGACTTGTGTCATAACTTCACCAGCTGCCCAAGTTCTCCTTATTTCCACTCCTTCTCCATGACTCCTCCCTTCTCGAGCTCCTCGCCCCTGCACACCTCCCACATCCGTCCTCTTCGCCGACCACTCCACCTCTACCAACCCTCCTCACTTTGCATGCAATCTCCCCTCGAAAGCTCCACCTCCTCATGTCTATAAAATCTCCCTTGCATCTTCTTTTGAATTTTTGATCACTCTTCCTTGATATTTAGTCCCTCGGATCTATCCTCAAGCACCGCAGTGGTGACAGCCGGTGACCGCCTTCGATCTGCAGCGAGAGCACGGGAGGAGGTTCATCCTCCCACCACTGGAGCTCCGCCCAAAGGTTCAGCTTCATCGGTCTACAACTGATTTGAGGCCAACTCTTTAGCATTCTTAGGTAATATCCTAACCGCAGTTTTATTTCTTGCATTTAATTTCTTGGTTAATCTTGTCTTTACTCCTAATTTTGAAAAGCCTCAATTCCATGGAGTTTGAGCTCCAGGAAAATTTATTGTCCTTCAATAGTGTCCTCACCTCGTTTCTCATCTCAAATCAATCCCATGTGCATTCTCCATCAATCACACCATTTATCTACCTCTGATCCATCGTTTATCAGGGAGTCGAAGCTCCATTTGTCGTCACCCTCCAGAGCTACACCTTCACCTCACTCTTGACATCTTTTTGCCTACCCTCCTGGCCGAGGAGTTAGCCCTTGTGCAATGGAGTTGTTTGGTGTAGAATTTTGACTTCCAGGAAGCATCTGGAGCATAACTGAAGACCTGGAGTAGCTTCAGGTTCTTGGACTTTGTCCGAGCATTCGAAGCCCTCCAGCTGTCCTCAGAGGATCCCAATGCACGAGGAGGAGTCTCAAGATTCTAAAGCACCCATTGGCGTGAAGCTTGAGTTCGAACGTGGTCGAAGAGAAGATCAAAGCCTGTCGGAGCATGAGTTCAATCGTGTTCTTGGCGACCCTCCCGACGCTGTCGGATAGAGAAGGTCAACCCATATATAATTTGGGCCATTGAAGGATATTCGAAGTGGTACACACTATCAACCATCGGATCGTGATAAATGGCGTGATGTGGCACGTCTTGGATCACTCGTTTGCGCATGATCAAGGTATATTTCACTTATGCCCTTCGATTTTTGTATATTAAGTGTCTAACTAAATATTAAGTTATGTAACACACTTTTACTAGGATAAATTGCATGTGAACCCCTGTATAATCTTTTATTTGCATATTAGTCCTTGTCAGGTGATGAATCTGTGATTCATCACGCTAAAAGATGAAAATAGAGCTTCATTCCCAAGTAATTAGCTGCATTTAATCATTTATTCTACATTTTTACCATTCATGCACTTAGAATTAATATATGCATAGCATACATAATTGCATTCATAATAATCTTCACTTTTTTACCTAACTTCATGTATTTTTAGCTAATTCATGCTAACTCCAATTGACATGAAATCAACTTTATTGTGTACATATTACTAACAAGATTAAAGGAAAATACAAAAAATAGCTAACTCAAATAATTGGCCCGTGAGACAAAATCCTAATTTCAAGATAGACATAGTAAAATACACATATCTTCCTCATACAATGTCAAATTTTGGTCTACTCACTTTTAAAATATACACTCAAAGACCTTCAAAACAAGACCAATTTCATAAAAAAACAGATCTCATATGTGAAAGTTGGGTTTTAGGTCTCTTTTGCACATTGTATATTTTAGCGGTTTTTGACCTGATATTTTATGGACATACTTCACTCTTATTCTTTTATTTCTTTTTTTATCCTTTTATGAAAGTTTTATTAAAATTCAGAAAAATCCAAATCCAAAATAAGGCTGAAATTAAAGAAACTGACCAAGTCTGAGTGTCCCTTATGAGTCTGTACAAATATCTCCTGGTTTCCACTTTATTTTATTTTATATTTTTCTATTTATTAAAAATCCAAAAAAAATTAGAGAAATGTGTAATTACATGTCCTTTATTTTATTGCTATTTTTTCTCAATTTTTATCTTAATTAAAAATGACAAAAAATTACAAAATCCCAACACATCGGTGTTCCATGTACATAAAGTACCCCAAAAATATCATTTTACATATATGACCTTCTTTGCTCTTGATCCCCTCATGAAAGTTGCAGATCTCATCGAGATGAGCAACTTTTGTGAAGAAAATTTTTCGATCTGAGGTTATTTGCTATTTCTTTCTTATTTATCATTACAATTTATTTCTTGAATTTTTTTGGAGCTAACACGTAGCATCTTCTGGAGCCGCCACGTGCCCCCCACTTAAGTCCTCTTACCTCTTTCATTTAGGGATGTTGATGAAGGGGTATCTCATCAACCACCTGGATTTTTTTATCTTTTATTTGTTTTTTTCTTTTCTTTTCTTCTCTCTCTCTCTCTCCTCTCGAGATCCCCGTGTCCATAACTGCACACCCGCCTCGCGCACGGCCCACAACTGCCGGGGCTCCGCTCCACCTCCCTCCTATCATCCCTTATCCCCACGCCAGTCAACCAAAGCATCCTAAAACCATCTCTATACTCTATATTTCCCCTATGATCACCAACAACCCACCCTCCTCTCCGGCTGCACCTATTTGCTTCTCCTATGTAAACTCATCACGTATGGAGAACCCAGCATCCGCCAATATCCATATCAAAAAGAGAGAGAAAGCCCGTGGAGTGGCCAGTGACAGGGGCCGACTCCGCCATGATGAATACCATCGACATGATCGAGTTGAGCTTCTCGAGGCCTTTCGTCATCCTCGATTGAGGCGAGAACTAGAGAGGTTTGTACCCCACTCCAACCCAGGCGAACCAAACTTCTTCCACTTTCTTATTTCCTCTGTTTTTTTCCCAAATCCTATGCTTCCACTTCGCCTGCTCTGCCTACACCATCTCGCCTCAATCAGCCTCCCATGCACAACTGGACCACTGCCCTGCTCTTCACCGACTGCCCTGCCTAGCATCATTGTTTGCGATGCCTTTCAACAGCGGAAGGTGGAGTGTCGATCTTTCGCCTGCCACTGCTCATCGAGTCCGCCTTGGGTGGAGCCTCGAATACTACCTACTTCCTCGTGGACTGCCACATCTAACAGTCCACCTCGCATTCTCCGCCACCGGCGAAGTCCAGTACTGTCCCCTTCGTCCTCGTGTGAGCTGCCTATCACCACTTTCGACCTCCGCAGGTTGCACCAGCACTATGGCCCCATTCTTCAGCTTTCTTCCTCGCAGAGCACACAACGTACCTTGCAGAGCTCCCACCATCCATGCCTGTTATGAATTTTTGGGAATTTTATAGCAACAACTAATTTGATATTAATTAAAGATTGCACGTAGAGAAAAATATTGAATTTTCACCCAAATAATTATATTAAATCAATAATATCTCATAAAAATCAGATAAATATCAAAAATGTTAAGCATAAGCTGTTCTACAATATTTAATTTTTAGAATTAAAAAATGATGCTAAATGAAGGTTCAAAATGATACCCAATGATAGGGGCCTAAATGCAATAAAACAAAAATAAAATGAATAAATAAATATGCACATGGACCGAGATATAATTACCTATTCCATGAGGGTATTTATGCAAATTTCCTAGGAGGTCACGCGTGCCTCACGTGCATCCTGGAAGTCTGGACTTCTGTGCAAATGCTTGAAAATGGAGGGGGTGCTTAGCGATGTGAGTGAACTTGGAGGGCCTTCTTGTAAAGTTCCAAGAGGAGTAAGTGATTTGCTTGAAGGTTAGGGGCGTTGGTGTAATTTGAACCCCCCCATACATGCGCTCAATGCGTGAGGAAGCAAGGTTCTTGGAAGCCAGGGTTATTCAGCAAAATGCCCCGCCCTCACGTATAGGGGCTCATGATGGAGCGGCTCGACTCACGAGGCGGTCCGTAGCGATGAAGAGGGGATAAAGGAGCAGGGTGATCGAGGCGAACTGCGAATGTCCACACTGATGCAGTCGAGGGGAGCATTAGTGGCGGGCGGAAGATCGAGGGTGGAGCTAGGGCTCTGGTTAGGTTGTTTTACAGTGTGCCCAAATTTCATCTCATTTGCACGTGTTTCGAGACCACAATAATGAAATGGTGAATTTAGTAATTGATTTTCACTCAATTCCCCACTTGGTATTTTTAGGAAATAATTTTTTTCTTGATATCTCTCACATAGACCAATTGAGGATAATTTAATTTCAAAAAAATATTGAGTTTGGTATTTATTAAAATTAATTAACCCAAAATTACCTAGTTTGTATTATTTAATTCATAATTAATTCATTTTCATCAAAAAATTCTAGCTTAATTTCATTATATTTCACATTCTGACCAAGTTTGAGGATTTTTAGACTTAATTTGATCGTAATTTGAATTTTAGTCCCCGAACTTCACCAAAATTGCATTTCAATATTGCATTTAAAAATACCAAAAAATGCCTCTTTGAGATCCTAATTCTACATCTTCTTAAAATCAACCTAAGGAGACAGTTTCCTGCATGAGTCCGACCTTGTACTTCCTAAATAAAAAAGTTGACCGCTCGCTTTAATTGGACTAATATTTAAAATTGTAGTTTTTGATTAATCATGAATTGCCTGCTTGCAATGAACGAAATTAAACGTTAATTCCAACAAATTAACTACGGCTTTTCACGGTTCTTCAAATGGAGCTGTTGCTGGGGAGCCATGACTTAGGTTGTTTTTAGAAAATCAAGTTTTTAGGTTTTCCATCCCGGGTAGTCTAACCCCCTGTCTTTCTTGTATTCATTTCTCCAATTTCTTCTTTTTCCATCATTTTTATTTGCTTTTGTATATTTTTCTATGAACATCTCTCTAATATTTGATCTTTTATTTTTCGTGCTAGGTACTCGGTGGACTTGGAGCGGCTTTTTTGGAAGCTAGCACAACTCGAAGCGACCAGACACATGAAGAATTTATTTTTAGAGAGAGAGAGAGAGTGATCGTATTTTATTAATTTGTAATTAATCACTTCCAACAGTTCTCATTCGGGTTCTCGTGTACGTAAAGAGACTGGACTCGTTGTGTTGTGTCATATATGTTTCACTCTCCAGTGTGGGTGGGGCCTGACTTGAGTGGTTCATAGTCCTGTTTTGCACTGCGACTATTAGAGCTACTAGGATTTTTTTGTGCTCATAGGATTAGGGCCACGTTATACTTAATTATACACAATAGATCAATTTTTTATTTAGCCAAATTAAATTGTTCTATCACTCACTAATAGACATTCTTGTTTTAGGTGTGATTTCCGGTGCATACATTAGATTTATTTTTCTAGGGAAATTTCAATTCTGTTTAGCATATTGCACGAAGACTGTGAGGAAGCATTGTAAGTATCTCTGACTCAGCATTCATCATCGTGTTTCCCGTTGCACGACGTTTCGATTCTCTCCTAGTTTTCATTCACATAAGATAAAAGGAAATTGGAATGTCCGTGTAGAAGTGTATTGATCCCCACTCAAAATTCATAGTGATAACCAAATTAAAATAAGGGGACTACTAACAGTATTGACTAATTAAAACAGATAAAATTGAATATCATTGTTTACAGGAGAGTAACCCCGTCATCGATTGAATTTACTTTCAAGTGAGTGAGAGAGAGAGAGACGAATACTAGGATAGAACCAAGCCATGATTTTCATATTGAATACTAATTCTCCAAAAAACGATTAGCTAATTCTCAGTGAGGATCTATGGGTAGTCGGTAAACGGTCCGGATTTCCTTAGCAGAGTGGGTGGTTTAGAGGACACTACATAAGGCTCTGTCCTTAAGTAACATGCAGTTTTTTTATGGTCCGTACTTACATCCATACTGGCTGAAATTAGGTGCAAATAGTCATAAGAATCGGGCCAGTCTTTAGGGAAATACGGGCACCTAACAGCTCGTTAACTCTTTCAAAGATTGAATTATCATCAACTTAAAATTGAAAAGATAATTGGTCGGTCCTTTACGACCTTCATTGTGTTGAGTTGTGAATTTTAGGGTTTGCATTTTGTATTGAATTGTGTGATAGTGCACTTGCACATACAGATCGTGGTTTCGTAAATCAAAATTTATCATTCTCTTCGAAGCTGTCGAAATTTTGGCATTCATACACATACTCCATGGGTCATGCTCACATGACAAATTTTCAATCTTCATATCCACTTTCTTTCCAGAGGAACCCTCTCTGAGGTAGTTCCCCCCCAACCATCATTCTTTTCACCCACCCACCCTTGATCGAAACTTTGAGTTACGAACCGCTCACAGAACCGAACACGTACTATATGGTACGAGCGAATTTGAGGATGAATATAGGCGTACCTGACTTTGATAGAGGAACATGATTCCCGATTACGTATGATAATTCATTGTTTGAACCATCCTTTACTCGGGATGACTCACAACCCTAATATGATCACTTTTCCTTTGACCACACATATGACACCCAAAGTCAAGGAAATAGGACTCATGGCCAGACCTTGATCACATAGACTGACTACTTCTCGGTTCAGGAGAAAATACCAATGTCACGGCATACCGAGCATAGTCACTCAAATCCGAGTCATGAGACGATAGTGGATGACATAGCTTGGATCAATAAGAGAATCGAGGTTTTGATAGAACAATTTGATAATGCCATCCAAATAGTAAAGGACATGTTAACCAACCAAGATGAATCGAGAAGATCATAGAGCGAACCCAAAACACATAATGTGCTTGATTCCCACACACATACATCACATACACCTGACCATTCCACTGACCATCCTACCGACTCTATTAAAAATTCTAAAAAAATAAAAAAAATCAGAAAATTCAAAAATTTCAGAAATATCAATACAGAAGTGCTTTGTGAAAGTCTAATCTTAGAACTTCCATTAATTAAGGCCATAAAGTATGTACCTGATCTTTAGAGATTTGTAGAGAGTCGATTATCACCTAAGAAGACATGAAAGAAAAGATCTAGAACTGAATATCATCTAATTACTATGACTAGTTCAATGGTGTTAACCCATACAAACGAGACCTATAAAGTCAAATGATTGACCAAGGTAACTTGTGAAATATAGAAAATTGAGTTTAATAAAGTTTGGATTGACGATAATTCTACCTTGAACATCCTCCTGAAGTCCGTTTGACCGACTCGAACTCGGACCGCTCAGAAAGACCCGAGTGATCATTCAATTCCCTGACTAATCCACAAAAAGATCGAGAGGAGTTTTTTTGTCGCCGTTACTTTCAAAGGTATCACACATAGAGTGGGCTTTATTGTCCTGGACATAGAACATCGAGGAGATTTGTTGGAGTCTCTCATTATTTTGGGAAAGCCGTTTTTGGCTTCCGCTAGAGCGACTATATGCTACGGGACTCAAGACATCATATTCCCGAACCCAAACTAAATTGATCAAATTCTCGAAGGCACACCGAACCCTAAGACAGCTGAACAATAAACCAACAGTCATGACATAAAGGAACCCTCACATGCCCAGACCTCCACTTATCACAAACACAAATGAAGGATAGACACCTTATGAAACAACTGTCGAGGATACAAAGGTGAATGAATTCAACCGGGACACATCCGATTCACAACAACTGGACACAATTAATTCGGGTTTCCTAGATCATTATTATGAGTCCGCACAGGAAAAGCCAACTGAGAGCACCAGCACCTACTTGGGTTGTGGGCTAACCTTACAAGAATAATATGATTTGTATGGAGACTCATCTGATAAGGAATCTATTATCAGTACCTCACATGGAACATCCCCCGAATCGACTAAGACTGTCACCTTCAACATTTCGGAAAAGGAAACTTCTAAGGATTCCTCATCAAGTTCAGAGAAGGTGATCATTACGAGTGAGATCAGTTCAACAGTTCAGAAGCCTGATCAGAACAAGCAGTTGTACATCGACCCACGTTGGACTTTCCCCAAGACTCACTATTATTCTTCTAGGGGAGACTTCCCAGGTCCCATTCAATACACCGAAACAATTTCTTATGACCAGACCGATACTTGTTCATTTGAATATTCAGAGGAAGAACAGATTGACCCGAAAACTGAGTGAACTCTGAGAAAGCAGCTCAAGAATAAGAATAGATGGAGTGACGCGACCTTTAAGTATTATTCTTCCAATGACAGCTTTGACGATGGCTGGGAATCTTTTGATTCATCTTCTTTCTAACAATATTCCCTTCCACCATATGATTTGAAAAAGATCGGTAGTAAACCTCCTTGATCATCGGCCACCCTCCCCCCCCCATCGATTCCCTTGTACATTTTCTTCCTATACATAGGTCAAGGCCTAAGTATATAGGGGGATCGATGCCATCTATATTTACTCATCATTCTATTTTTCACTCGATCTGTATATTATCCAGATCCCATTGGTTCTCATACTCACTCTTGTCCTATACTTAGGCTGACTAGAGCCTAAGTATAGGGGGACCGATGACCACCCTGTCTATATTCATCTATTTTTCCTCTTGACCTCGACCTCTCCACTTTTTGATCTTCTTCTATACTTAGGCTGACCAGAGACTAAGTATAGGGGGCGATCGACTTCTATACTCCTTTTTATTTTTTTCACTCTCCTACACTTAGTACGATCTATGTCTTTTCGCCACTTCTTGTACTCTGAGGACATAGCACATGCTAAGTATAGGGGCGTGTATATATTACATATATACTTTATCCATAGCTCGTACTTTCATGTATTTTGGTATATATTACATAATAATTACGAGATGGGTAAAAGTCCAAAAAACTTCTTATTTACTTCTGCATATCGTCCTTGCATTCATACAAATAAATATATATGAGAAGAAAATCATCATGCACCTCATATACAATTCAAAACATCTGCATTTCATATCTAGCATATGTAATAAAGCTTCGGATAAGGGATGGACGGATGGGCACAATTTTTTCTAAGACCCTAAAACATGTACGGAAAAAATATTCCATATCCGTAGGGACACTAAAGATCCATGCAGAATTACCAAAAATCCATATAAAAAAGCCATCTACCAAATAAATATTTGACCAAAAAGGTCCAAGATTTAAGAAAACATGTTGATGAATCTCCATTTTTCATCTTTATTTTATTATTTTGGCCTTAAAAACCCCAGTAAATGCGTGTAAATACCCTTAATTCATGCATTTTAGCATTCATGCATCATTGTGTAAATAGTGTGTAAAAAGCGATTTTAATGCCAAAATTATAGAATAAAGAATAGAAAAAAATAATAAAATATTGAAAATATTTTATAACCCTAAACTCCGAGACCTAGGCATCTCGATGGCTAGGTCGACAAGGAATAAAGTAGGGGGAGATAAGGGTCCAAAATACAATAAAAGGCCCCTTTTATTTATTCATTTTTATTCATTTTGGGACCTATTTTTAGTTCTACTTTGTATATCTCAAATAAAGAAACTTTGAACACGGAATTGTAAATAATAAAATATAGAAAAATACAAAATTGATTTCACATAAAAATTATATACAATGTACAAAATACAGTCAAAATAAGTTTCCAAAATCCCAACTTCCCAGACCCATATCTCTCAAATAAAAACTCAAAATATATCAAAATTACTTTAATTGTATATAACTTTTAATAATCTATTTAATGAAGATGGTTTAATATTTTTTGGAGTTAAGATGTGAAAGTTAGGTTTTGGACCCTTATTGTATAGTTATATCGATTAAAATATTCATTTTATTTATTATTCATTATTTTTTTAATTTTATATTTTTATAATTTTGTAAGTATTAATTATAATATAAGTATATATTAAAACAAGAATAAAACAATAAAAAAACCACTAAAATAAAAATATGTGTAGAAAATACATAGGTAAAACACCTATACCCATACTTATATAATTAATACTTCTATTTAATTAAGTGTATATATCATATCAAAAAAATATAAGAAAAATATTTACTTCTATAAAAATAAGATATATTTTTTATAAAATAATAAACAAAAATAATAAACTCAAAAATATAAAATAAAAAATAAAATACATAAATATATAGATGAATGCACCTATATATAGCCCCTAAAAAGTAAAGTGTAATTATAAAGCCCTAAAAAATAAATAAAAACCATTAAAAAAATAATTCAGAAATTATAAAATTTTTTATTTTATAACCTAAAACTAATAAATTTATTTACTATTTTAAATCGAATTTTCTAATATTTTTTCCAGGGTTTTTCCTGGTTGGTCGACGTGGACCAACTAGGTGTGTCGGAGAGTTGATCGCGGGTAAACTCTTTGACCAGCCCCCTGATGCTTCTGACACCTCATTTTCCCTCTTCTTCTCGGATTTATCAAGGTTAAATCTTGCACCATTTGATGTTGATGCCTTCTTGACTTTTTCTCCTTGGGGAGCCACCTTACATGCCCTATGTTCGCCTCGAGGATTGTGTCGTTGATTCGTCAGATCTCCATCGATTCTTGGAGCCCTCCCTGACCTTGTACATAAACCCCTCCGAGCTTCCTTCCTCCATTTGGACCCCTTTTATTGGAAGGTGACCACCAAGAAGGTGGTCACCCTCCAGTTGTTTTCCCCGTCTTCTAATTTCTCCCTCTTTTAGATTGTGTACACATCACGACGGACCTTAGAAGGAAATACTTGACTCCCCAAGGACGAGTTATTGGGGGAGAGATTTGCATTTTAGTCCATCATTCTTGATGGGAAGAGCTAAAACCTTCCACACACATGAAACAATGTTAAATGTTCATGGGGTATGCTTTGGGAGAAGGATTGATCTAAGATGACTTCCGAACCGAATCTGTTACAATGATATGTAGAACTCGAGGGCTGTTAATTTTAAAATCCCAATTCTCACAGAAGTTCCGCTACACTATTAATGCAAAGGTCGGGTCTAACTCCATTTTCACCTTTTGTTCATGACCTTGGTATGGGACCCTAAATCATTTCACTTTCGCATTTCATTTTAGCTGCTCAAGGATGAGCAAGGTTTAAGCATAGGGGGTTGATGAATCAGTGATTCATCACACTAAAAGATGAAAATAGAGCTTTGTTCCCGAGTAATTAGTTGTATTTTATCATTTATTCTGCATTTTTACCATTCATGCACTTAGAATTAATATCTGCATTTTAGCACGCATAATTGCATTCATAATAATAATAATCACTTTTCAACTAACTTCATGCATTTTTAACTAATCCACCTAACTTCATGCATTTTTTACTAATTCATGCTAACTCCAATTGACATGAAATGAGCTTCATTGTGTACATATTACTAACAAGATTAAAGAGAAAATACAAAAAATTGCTAACTCAAATAATTGGTCCATCAGATAAAATCCTAATTTCAAGATTGATAGACTAAAACACACATATTTTCCTCATACAGTGTCTGATTTTGGTCTACTCACTAAAGTAATATACATTCAAAGACCTTCAAAACAATACCAATTTTATAAAAATTGGAGCTTGTATGTGAAAGTTGGATTTTGGGCCTCTTTTGCGCATTATATATTTTTAGCGTTTTTTGACCTGATATTTTATGTACATACTTATCCTTGTTTCTTTTATTTCATTTTATTTATATTCTTTGATGAATGTTTTATCAAAATTCACATAAATCCAAATCCAAAATAAGACTGAAATCAAAGAAATTGGCCGAGTCGGAGTGTCCCTTGTGAGTATGTATAATTATGTCTCATTTTACACTTTATTTTATTTTCTTATTTTTCTATTTATTAAAAATAAAAAATATAGTAATGTGTAAGTATATGTCCTTTATTTTATTGTCTTTTTTCTCGATTTCTATCTTAATTAAAATGGCAAAAAATTACAAATGCCAAAATATCGATGTTCTATGTACAACTTTCATGAATTGTGAAGAAAATTATTTGATATGAGGTCGTTTGCTATTCTTTCATATTTATCTTTAGAATTTATTTCTCGATTTTTTTAGAGCTGACACATGGTAGCTTCTAGAGCCACCACGTGCCCACCACTTAAGTCCTCTTGCCTCTTTCATTCTGGGCCATTGATGAAGGGGTATCTCATCAACGATCCATATATTTTTATCTTTTTTTTATTTTTTTCTTTTCTTCTTTCTTCTCTCTCTCTCTCTCTCTCCAAATTTTCTCTCCTATCGAGATCCATGCGCCTGTAACTGCACACTCGCCTCACGCGCAGCCCGCAACTGTCGGGGCTCCGCTCTACCTCCAGCATATCATCCCTTATTCCCTCGTCGGTCAAACGAAGCATCTTATAACCATCTCTACCCTCTATCTTTCCCCTATGATCGCCAACAACCCACCCTCCTCTCCGTCTGTACCTCTCTGCTTCTCCTATATATCACGTAAAAAGAACCTAGATTCTGCCAATATACATATCAAAAAGAGAGAAAAAGCCCGTGGAGCGACCAGTGACAGGGGCCGACTTCGCCGCGATGAAGACCACCAATGTGATTGACTTGAGCTTCTTGAGTCCTTTCGCCAGCCTCGATTGAGGTGAGAACAGGAGAGGGTTGTACCCCACTCCAACCCAGATGAACCTATCTTCTTCCCCTTTCTTATTTCCTCTAGTTTTGCTCAAATCTTCTGTTTCCACTTTGCATGCTCTGCCTATACCATCTCGCCTCAATTAGCCACCTGTGTGCAGCTGGACTGTCGCCTTTCTCTTCACCGTTCGCCCTGCCTAGCACCTCCATTCGCGGCGCCTTTCATTAACGTGGTGGAGAGTCGATCTTCTGCCCACCACTACCTCATTAAGTACGCCTTGGGTGGAGCCTCGAATACCACCTACTTCCTCATGGACTACCGCTGCTAACGGGTCCACCTTGCGTTCTCTGTCACCCGTGAAGTCCAGCACCACCCAATTCGTCCTCACACGAGCCACCCATCACCACTTTCGACCTCCACAGGTTGTGCCAGCGCTACGTCCCCCGCTCTTCTGCCTTTCTTCCTTACAAAGCAGATGACGTACCTCGCAGGGCTTCTGTCGTTTACGCCAGGCCGGAGCCCTAGATCTGCCCTCGATCTTCCGCCCGCCACTAATGCTCCCCTCGACTCCATCAACATGGGCATTTGTAGTTCGCCTCGATCACCCTGCTCCTTCATCCCCTCTTCATCACCACAGACCACCTCGGGAGTCGAGTCGCCCCGTCATGTGCCCCTGTACGTAGGGGCGGGGCATTTTACAGAACAACCCCGCATTCCAAGAACTTTGTTCCTTCACGCATCGATCGCGTGTATGGGGGGTTCAAATTATGCCAACACCCTTGAACTTCAAGCAAATCACTTGCTCCTCTTGGAATTTTACAAGAAGGCCCTCCAAGTTCACTCGAATCGCCAAGCACCCCCTCCATTTCCAGGCATTTGCATAGAAATCCAGACTTCCAGGAGGCACGGGAGGCGTATGTGACCTCATAGGAAATTCACATACCCTCGCATGTATAGGTAATTACATCTTGGTCCCTATGCATATTTATTTGTTCATTTTATTTATGTGATATTGCATTTAGGCCCCTGTCTTTGGGCATCATTTTGAACATGCATTTAGCATCATTTTTTAATTCTAAAGTTGAACAGAACAACTTATGCTTAACATTGTGGATATTTATTTGATTTTTATGAGACATTGTTAATTTAATATAGTTATTTGGGTGAAAAATTCAATATTTTACCCTATGTGTGATCTTTAATTAATATTAAAATATCCTTACTTTAAAAATTCTCAACAGATAGATCTTATGTTGTTTTACATTACATCCAAATTTCATCTCATTTGTGTGCATATCGAGTCACAATAAATGCTTTTAGTTAATTCCTCACTTTGTACTTTTAGGAATTAAAAATTGTTTTGGATATCTCTGACATAGACAAATCTATGATAATTTACTTTCTTGAAAATATTGACGTTTGGTATTTATTAAAATTAATTAACTCAAAATCACCTAGTCTGTATTATTTAATTCATAATTAATTCATTTGTCATCCAAAAATTCCAAAAAAAATACAGTAGCCTAATGTTATCATATTTTACATTTTGACCAAGTTTGAGGATTTTTGTCTTAATTTGATCGTAATTTAAATTTAGCCCCGAACTTTGCCAAAATTGCATTTCACTCATTTATTGCATTTAAAAATACCAAAAAATGCCTCTTTGAAATCCTAAATTTTAGATCGTCTTAAAACCAACCTAAGGAGATAGTTGCCTCCCTAAGTTCGACCTTTGACTTCCCAAGTAAAAAAAGTTGGCCGCTCTCTTTAATTGGACTAATAATTAAAATTATGGTTTTTGATTAATCTTGAATTACCTGCCTGCAATGAACGAAATTAAACATTAATTCCAATAAATTAACTAGGTATTTTCACGACTCTTCATCAGGCACGTGCTCAGGCACGCTTTTTATGTAAAAAGTGCAGGTGACCCTCTGTGCTTTTGTGATATTGCATTTGGGTCTAGTCTAGCTCAGATCACGTGTCGTCCCATATGAGTTGGGCATTTTGTGTGGAAGCCCTCGTAGATTTTTATAATTAGCATTTAGTAATCCAAGCTAAAAATCTAGTTGTAAAATTTTGGGTTATTTGAATGTTGTACCATGCTCTTTCTTTAATTGCAAATGTACCCTTGCTAGTTCAACAATTTGTATGCTTGTTCTTTAATTTTTTAAAAATATCACCCGTGCTCCAAAAATTATAAAAAAGGATTAGGTGCATGCTTACATACACTTTTATGTTATAATATTAAATTAACATTTTAGCCAACTTTCTTATTTTCTAAAAATAAAAAAGAGCACATCTTATCTCTATTTGAATTAAAAATTCAAATAAATTATAAAATAATATTTAAAAATTCCAAAAATTAGTATTTATTTATTATTGTATTTTTTGCCTCCAGGAAAAAATCCCTAAAAATAGAAAAATAAAATGAAAAAAAAATAAAAAACTCTAAAATCCTATAAAAAATATAAAAGATATAAAAAAATCACCAAAACCCCCAAAATAATTCTTTATGTTATGCATTTTTATTTATACATATTAGTATATATTAAAATTGATTTGGAAAAATTTTGAAGATTTTTGGTATTTTTAAACCCCAAATCGATTTGGCCTATTTATTTAATCCCTATTTTGGGATATTTTGGATTTTAAAAATACCTAAAAATTTTGAAAAATACTTGAAAAATCACAAAAATAGAAGAAAAAAATATAAAAATAGTTTATTTTTTTTATTTTTGATTTTTTACCTATATCTTATTATATTACCCTATAGTGTATTATATCTCTATATATAGTTATATATAAGTTATAATATTAATCATTATTATAAATATTTAAAATTATTTTAAAATAATATATATAATATATATATATATATAAGAAATTTAAAAAATTAAAAACCCATAAAAACCTAAGTAAATAGTGTGCATGCCTATATATGTCTATACATATATTATTTGTTTATTATTCTTTATAAATAATATCCTATGCTACGACGTATGTTCCATGAGTTCGACCCCTACCTGTTTATCCACTATACACTTGTTTGTATGGTACAATAAATTTTGATTTGCACATGCTTATTCATTGCTTGATAATATTGTATGGGTTGATTGTTGAGCTGCCACTTGGGTTTTGAGTTCGGTCACACAGTTACAGCTAATTGTGTGAGATTAGCAAGACCGAACCCGAGTTGCTCTTTTTCGTTGTTTCAGACACACAAAATAAGAAGTTGCACATAAAACTTTACAGAAATATATATTCTCCACACAGACTCAAAATTCACCAAACTCACCTTTATTGTTCGTAAAATTAAATTATCTATTTAATGAAGGTGGTTTCATTCACTTTCTATTAAAATGCAAAAGTTAGCTTTTTAGGTGTGCAATATACATGTATAAAATATTCGATATATTTATTCTTTAGATTTTAGAATATATATATATATATATTTATAAACTTGTAAATATTATTGAAAAAACATGTAAATAATAAAATTAAAATAAAAGCATAAAAATTCATGAAAATAAATAATAAATTAACGTATATAGGTAAACCATATCTATAATATGCCTATACATATTTATTTAAGTAAATACATAAATTTTGAAAAATAAAATAAAACATGTAAATACATAATTAACCGATTTATAAATATATAAAATATACAGATAAAAGAGTAAAATATAAAATACAAAATAAAAATAAAATACATCATATATATGTAAATACACGTACAATTATACTTGTAAAACTTATTATCTATTGATTATCTTGTAAAAATAAATAAAAATTATAATAAAATATTACATAAAATAATACACATTTTTCATATTTTGAGTTTTATTTATTTAACTTGTTTATTATTTTATTCTGAATTATTTATCCCTTTTTATTTTCTCTTTTATCTTTTAGCGGTCTACGTGGACTAATGGGAGGTGAGCGAGGGTTGACCTCGGTTAACTCCCAAGTCCTCGTAGCCGTGTAGCTGTTAGAGACGCTCGCCTTGATTTCTTCCAATTTCTCTGCCTGATACTTTCATTTTTTGGCTCAACTCCTTGACTTTTCTTCCTCGATCAATACTCTTACACGCCCTCATGATTTCTCGATCGTAGGACCTCTGAATCAAGCACAATGTCCAATCGAATCATGTCCTATGCATAATCTCCTTCTCTGTCCCATTTTTTTATTTTGGTCCTTTGAATACCAGAACCCTCAGATCCCTCTCAAAATGAGTCGAGGTCAGTGACAATGAGCTCCTTGTGGATTTGCAGTGTGCTCGAGGTGTCATCGAAGTGATCCAAGTCCTCGCTGGACACCTCTTGGCAAAGTTTCTATGTTCCTTATCTTTGGGTAGGTTAGAGCTCCTTTTCTTTGCATTTTAGGTAGTTTTTAGTTCTAATAGCTTTAGATTTTATGTCATGCATTTTATTGAGATGTAGCTTAGATTTCAATTAGTTTCGTACGTCGGAGCTAGTGCTCCGGTCACTATTCTGCACGTGCTACGTCTTGTTTGGACTCCATTTCAATTCCATCTTCTTCCCCTTTACGTTCTCTGCACTCCAAGCCACTCTATCCCCCCTGATTCCTCCCAGATCAGGAGATCAAGGTTTACTCCTCCGTCTTTCATTGGAGACTCCCTCCTTTCCATTTCCACTAAATGAAGGGCCGCACAACTTCGTTTTTGTCCCCTCTTGCTAACAGTGTTGGCCTTGAACCAAAAGGACCCCATCTAGGGCTGATTCGTATGAGGAGACCAAGCTTCAGGTTGATGGACATCGCCATACTTCCAGGACTCCATCGATGAATTCTGGACATAATTGAGCCCCCCATTAGCTGCGGAATCGTCCTCGGAGTGCATAGAGCCCATCAAAAGAGAGGAAGGTGATCAGAGTCAAACAATAAGATGAATTGAAGCTCGCCCTTGAGCTGTTCTTCATCAGTTCTTCCTGAGCCGCTCAAAGCCGTTGGATGAAGAATGAGCTCCAGTTTTGATCGCAAGCATTGGATCGAGTTATGCCATCACCGTCAGATCTCAATGGAGATCTCATCTCCACCACTCATCCATAAAGGCGTACACACCAATTTCAGCCATTAGTGTGTAAGTGGTACCACGTAGAGCATGCATCGTCGTCAGTCAACGCCTTAGGGGGTATTTCATGTACTTACCCCTACTTTTTGTTTGTATTATTTAATATCATTCATCTGTCGGTGTATTATTTTTATCACAATCGAACTTAAGACCCCAAACTTCTCATATTTGCATTTCAGTCGTGTGCTGACTCACCTCGCGTGGCCCCACCATGTGAGGCGGGTATATTTTGCACTCATATCCCTCCAGGTTTGGGTATTTTGTTTCATTACTAATTTTTTAATATTAAGTGCAATATTTCGAGGAGAAATTACAAGTTGGGCACTGAATTTACGTTGTATTGCAAAAACATTGCTTCTAGACCGTATTTAATTCGATAAATTTGGGTATTTTGCTTGTTGTCCTTTGGAAATCTGTAGGATGTTCTAAAATGCATAGAAACTTTATTTAAATTGCACTTAAGTCCCCTATAGTGTTGAATTTTCTTGTTTTTGATTTTATTTTTATTAAATTTCTCTGATGCTCTAACAATTCTAGAAAAATTAAGTTAGATGCCTTAAATATTATTTCAACACATATATTTTTATTAATGTATTTTCTTTATTTTTCTATTTATTAAAATTAAAAAACTAGAGCATTTATTTACTGTCTAAATAGAAAAATATAAAAAATATAAAGACAACACAAAAAATTCCAAAAAATAGATTTGGTAGATATTTATTTATTTTATTACATAAAAAAATCACTAAAAATTGCAAAAGAAACTCCATAAAATCATAAAATACAGATTAAATTATAAAAATCATAAAAATTTCTAGAAAAAAAATCCAAAATGGCATTTTAGATTTTAGAATTTTCTTTATATCATCTAATTTGTAGGGAATTTGTATTTGGGCCATTCTGAATTAATATATAATTTTTAGGCCCAATACAATGTCCCTGGTTTTTTGTTGTATTGTGTTTCTTTCACTTTCAACTTTAAAATCCATAGAAAACATAAAAACCTTTTAAAAAGTCTAAAAACATTTGCAAAGCTTAAAATGCCGAAAGTATTTTATTCTATTTGTTTTTTTGCTGTAGTAAAAAAATCCAAAGGATTTTTACTTGTTATTTCTCTTTTTCTCTCTATTATTATTTATATATATTTATACTATTATTACTATTATCTCTTTCTAAAATATAAAATCACAAAAAATATTTGCATAATTATAAATCAAATTAAAAATTTAAAGATAAAAACCCACAAAAATATTAAATAAAAAGGCAAGAGAAGGAAAAATTGAGATTAATTTCTCCATCTATCATGTTTGCTCCCATAGTTCGACACTCTACATACTTATACTATACACATACTTTGTAGAGTTATAATAATTTTTCACTCCACACACATATTGCATTGCTTTATCATTATATGCGGGTTAATTATTGTCTGTCCGCATTCTAGAGCGGTCATCACAACGACTCGAGTATCTGACTTGTCAGAATACGTAACGACCTTCAAAAATCGCGGTCCAACAAATGGCACTATTGTCGTGGTGCAACGCCTCTTAGATTGCTTTTCTGCTTCATTGTCTTATTTATTTCCAATGTTTATTTCTCTATTTTTATTTTTATAAAAATATTCTGACCATTTCTCTGTTTGATCTTTGTTGAGAGGGACCGCTAATCGAGGGAGTTGCTCTTAGGAAACATGTGCACCCACGTGAAGTGGAGTCAGCTTTTCGGAAATAAGCCGGTTGGAGAGAGCAATAGAGGAAAAACCCAGAGTTTTTTAGAGAAGCTGTACTTTTATTTTACTTTGTATTTAAGTGAGAGAGAGACATTTATAATTTATAATGATTAAACTCTTTGAACACTTCGACATTCAAGATCCATTGCCTAGGTGATTGTTCACTTCGGAGCCTTGTCAGCTTTTTTTGTAGTTTTCTCGTCTTTTTTTCTTTATTTCTCGTGTTTTGAGTTTTTCGACTCTATTTTCCTTATTTTGTGTGATTGAGCCCTAACTTAGGATCTCTTGACTCGGTAATCTAGGTCCCAAGCCCTAATTATTCCATGTTCCTATAGATTCTTCGCTGCGACTTAGATCAAATTAATTGTTGCCTACTTAGATCTGAAATTATGCACCGAGAAAGGCTCAATACATCACTGGTTGGATCCGATTTGTCAGACACCGACAAACCTCTAAGATCAAACTTTTGAGCAGTTAACATACAGTTCCTCACGCTAATAGCAATTTCTGTATTAGATCGATTTCATCGGCTTTGCATCTGTATATAGCGTAGGCTTCAATTCTTTTTAGTATCCTACATGAAGAGAGTTAGGAAGCAAGATGAGTATTTCCGACTCAGCATTCATCATTGGTCGCTCCTGCATGAAGAGAGCTGGGAAATAAATTATTTACAAAATAAAAGAAAAACACTCTCTCTTCAAAAATAAGAAAATAAATTCTCCGTGCGTCTTAGCAGGTTCGATTTACTGAGTCGTTTGCCTCCTATCACTCCGAAATATGTCGACATGGAGAAAGTTTCTCCAAGTCACCAAGTGCCTCTTACAAAAAAATAAGAGAAATAGAAGTCAGATATATTTCATAGAAATATTATACCCAAAAAGAAAAGAAATAAACATACTGAGGAAAAATAAACTGAGAAAATAAACAAAGAAGACTGGGGGTTAGACTACTAGTGGATGAAAAACCTAAGATTTAAATTATTTAAAAACTAATCCTAAACCATATACCTGTTTATCCAAATGATTCAAGGGAAAGGATCGTACGCTCCTCACAAGGCGGGAGTGAAGTCGCTGAAATGATCCCTCACCAAGAACAACTGATCAGAATAACAATCAACCTACACAATATAATCAGGCAAGAATAAACATGCGTGAATCAAAATTTATTATAAATCCTACTAATAAATGTGTATAGCGATAAATAGAGTAGGGTATTGAACACAAGGAACATGCATAGTAACACTTAATATTATTTGTAAATAAATACTAAACAAATAATATATGTATTCGCATGTATAGTTATGCACATTATCTATCAAAGAATGTGGGTTTCTAAATATAATATATATTTTTTAATTAATTAGTTTTTATTATAATTTTAAGTAAATATTTCTTATATACTTTTTATTTTAAAATAATTATAAAATATTTAAAATAGCAGATAATATTATCACTTATATATTAATATATATACTACACTATGGGATAATATACTTATAAATATAAGAAAAAAACAGTCCAAAATAAAAAAAATAAAATGCTTTTGTGTTTTTTTTTATAATTTTTCATTATTTTTGCGATTTGCAAGTAACTTTGCTAATTTTTATATATTTTTAAAGTCAAAAATATCCCAAAACAAAGATTAAATAAATAAGCTGAATTTATTTGGGGTTTAAAAATAGCAAAAAGCCTTAAAATTTCTCCAAATAAATTTTAATACATACTAATATATATAATTAAGAATAGGGAGAAATATTTCTAGAATTTTTGAAGATTTTTTATATTTTTATAGTATTTTGGAGAGAGATTTTAATTTTTTTTCTTATTTTTTTTCTATTTTAAGGATTTTTGGTCTGAGGGTACTAGATACTATATTAGACAAATGCTGTTTTTTTGGGAATTTTTAAACATGTTTTTATGATTTTTTGGATTTTTGAAAAAATAGGGAATATCCATGCATTGTTTGACTTTTAATAAATAGGAAATATGCATGAAATGCAAAATAAAAATTATGGCGTGAAAAGAACACTACATATGGTACATTATCCTATTTTTATCTAGTTGTTGGAGCACGGATATATTTATAAAAACTAGACGAATATGCACACAAATACTTAAACTGGAAGGGACATATTTGCATTTAAAAATAAACACAAAAGGCACAATGCAAATAACCTAAAAATTTATAACTAATATCCATAGTTTATATATTAAACAACAATTAAAGTTACATGTAGGGGTTTACATGTAATTTTTACAACATAACACGTGCTAGTGCGCGTGAGCCAAGTAGGGACTATTTTGCACTATTAGAAATGTTCGAGGGGATACAAGCAAATTGCCTACTATTTTTTTAAAGTACATAAAATATTTACAGGATTATTAGCTATTACAAAAAAGTGGAGGGCGTCTTTGAAATTTACCCCTTAAGCGACTTGATCGCACCATTGATGCGCTGCCACGTGGAAGATCGGGTAGTGCTGGAGGGGCATCATTTCGTTATGATCTAAGGGACGAGAAAAGACCTGGGGTATGTCCTTGATCCGACGGTGCGGAGCAGAAGAGGAAGAACATGGAAGAACTCCGTTCTCTCACTTCGTCCGTTGATTCCAGGCATTTCCAACGATGATTCGATGATCTCATGATAGCCAGAGGACGCTGATGTGCCTCCACAGGTGCAATGCAAATGAGGCTGCAAGGCCCTCATGCCTGATGTAGTGAATTGTCAAAGGAATCAAGAGTCACGTAGAAAGTAGATCTCTTCTACTAGGGCAAGCTACATTACTGGTTCCACATAATTCCTAAGAAGTTGTCCATTCATTAAGAATGGTTCTGAACCAAGTGAGAATTCTGATATCTCACCACTTCCATTGTCATGCACAACTCTCGCTAGAAAATTCCTGTTTATTTGCTCTTCAACTTGCCATGGAAGAGCTTAAACTGAGCATTGAATAACCATACATTTTGTCACAGGATAAAGATCTTTTATTGAATGTGATTATCATGCCATATCTTGATATTATCCTTCTAAATCACGTCATCCTCATATGCTCGATTTCAGGTCTCTACAAGATCATTCTGATCTATATCTATCTTCTATATGCTATGGTGATTGTCCATGTTAACTTACTTGATTGCCCATTCTGAGTTGTAAATTAACTCCACAGTTGATGAGTATGTGATTCATCACTCTAAAAGTCGAAAATAGATCTTCGTTCTCGAGTAATTACCTGCATTACTCCATTTATTTTGCATTATTCTTATTCATGCATTTAGAATCAATATCTGCATCTTAGCATGCATATTTGCATTAAATAAGAAGCCAAATTTAGTTGTAAATATCACCTGTATATTCACCATATTTTCCTTATATATATATCTCATTAACTCATAATTAAATAAAATTAACTTTATAGTGTACATATTACTAACACTAATAAATAAAAAATGTCAAAAGATGTTAACTTGTAAAATTGACCAATAAAACCTTAACCCTCATTTGAGACTAAGAATCTTAAAATATGAATATCTTTCTTATATAGTCTCCTATGGACACCTGCTCACTTTTCAATTAATGTACGCTCAATTACCTTCAATACAAGATCAAATTCAAAAGAATCAGAGTTCGTATGTGAAACTTGGGGTTCAGACCCCTTTGTATATTGTACATATGTTCCTTTTATCTGTTTAATTATTAAAAATACAAATAAATAGACTAAATTGTATATTTTTATCTTATATTTTCTTCGATTTTTATATTATTTTTAAAATGACAGAAAGTTGTAAAACAAAAAAATCGGTATTTTATACCAATAAGATACCCCCAAAAATACTTTTTGTACAGACGATTTATTTTGATTTTTGATCCTTCACGAAAGTTGTAGATCTCGTTGAGACGAGCAACTTTTGTGTTGAAAACTTTTTAATTTAACCCTTTTTGTTATTTCCTTTTGATTTTTTGTTTACATTTAATTTTTAATTTTTCTAGGTGTGGCACGTGGCAGCTCCTGGAGCCACCACGTGTCACCCTGTTTTATGTTATTTTCATAATTTACTTTTATTTACTTATATTTATTTATTATTATTATTATTTTACTTTTAATTAAATTTTTATAATTAATTATTTTTTAATTTTTAATTTAATATTTTTCTTCTATTTTTATTTTCTTTTCTCTTCATTTATTAGTAGCCTACTTATTTTATTTTTTCTCCTTTTACTTATTCTCTATTCAACATCCCACCCAAGCCAACTTCTCCACCTCCTTTCTAACTTCCTCCTACTTTCTATTCCCTTCTCCTCCTTCATCCTTATCCATCCACCATTCTTAGAGAAAAGGAGAGAGCTCATCGAGGTAGATCGGTGACAATGTTCCACCACGATACGAAGCCACGATCTCATTCAGGCGAGATCTGCGGCGACCACCGTCCCTGCATAGTGAGTTTCTAGTCAAGCTCGCCCAGCTTCACGACACCTCCGCCATGCCGCTTGAGCACACCACAGGAGTTCAGCATAGCTGCTCCGCAATCCGGAAAACCACACAGGAAGTTATCCTTCTCCTTTTTCCTCATTTTTATCTAACATTTTTTTGTTGTTATTCTACGCCATATCATCATCAATCATGTCCATTTCCACCTCTCATCTTAGTCGCATTTGATTCCATGTTGAAACAAAAAAATCAGAAATCAAAACAACAACAAATTTACAAAAAAATAAAAAAGAGCAGGCTCTCACCGACCAGCACCGCTGGCCTCAAGGCGTCTGTCACCGTCGTACGCCACCTCCTGCGTGCAACTCCATCGGCCACCACCGCTATTCTCCAGGCGCCCCTCACCGCCATCCTTCAGGCTGCCATCCCTAGCGACTGCACCCTCAGTTGCGCCAGCAGTCGCACCCTTCACCCCTACCACCGCACGCATCCCCAGTTGCCGTTTGTCCTCCCGCACATGACCACCTGAAACCTCCAGCCGCGCCACCGCCCTTCCCCTCCATTCGACAACTCCATTCCCGATCTCCTCCGACTTCCCCTACGATGCCCCCTTTCTACGTCGCTCACCACCGACTAGAGTCGTACACACAGCCGCTTCCTCCTCCAAACGAGCCGCCTTGCGACAACCCCTAGCTCGTCATCTTGTCGAGCCACGTCCGACACCAGCCTCGTCGGCCGCCTCCTACGCCCCCTCCGTCACAGTGCTCACAGCCGCCCTCTTCGTTAGTGGTGGGTTGAAAACCCTGAATTTTATCCTTTTAATAATGTCGAATTAACGATTTCATCGTAGTTGAATAAATTCGAGTCAATCAAAACAGCTTCAATTAATATATCAATTAATACCGAGCGATAATTTTTATTTTACTTGGGCAAGCCCAAGGTCGAACTTAGGGAGGCAACTTTCTCCTTAGATTAATTTAAAGTCGATCTAAATGCTATGTTTCAGAAAAATAATTATTTTATGGTTTTTATGCAATTAGAAAAAATTCAATGCAATCATGGACAAATTCAAGGGTTAAAATATGAATATGGACAAATTAAGTCCAAAAATTCTCAAACTTGGCCAGAATGTCAATTATGATGAAATGAAGCTACCCTATTCTTTTTAGAATTTTTAGACTATATATGAATTAACTATGAATTAAATATGAATACAAGGTGATTTACGCAAAATTATTTTTAATAATACAAAATTAAATTATTTTTAGAAACTAAAATTATCCTAGATGACTCTATGTGAAATGAATCTAGGAAAATTACTAGATCCCAAAAACAACTAATTTTTTTACTTATTAAAAATCAATTAAGCGAAATACCAATTAATTTATTTAGACCTCGTTATGCATGCAAATGATGTGATTTTTGGGCACAAAGTAGCACTCTCAAACTATATCTATTGTGAATTTTTGGTAATTTTTGGAGTAATGATTAATTCAAAATCAGTTTCAGAATGAATGTTGGGTACAATATGCAATATTTCACCAAACTATTCTATTAACTAAACCAAGGCTCACAAAAATATAACTATTTTTCACAATGATAAAACATGAGTTCTTCCATAATATGTAGTTTTTAGAATGACAAAATGATGCGAAATAGATGTTTAAATAAATATGCGAACACAGGGGTGTGAATGCAATACAAAATTAAAAAAACTGAAATAAAACAAATGCAAACATGACTCTAATGTAATTATCGAAACTTACAGGGACTTGGTTGAAAATCTCCACCAGGGCACGTGCAGAGCACATGCCTGCTTGAGAGAGGGCTGCTACGAGCATGCTGAAGATGTAGGGAGCGTTTTGCAATTTATTGATTTCATGGGGGGGGGGGGTCCTCCTACAATTTCTTCAAAAGGGTGTGTGAATTCCTGAGACTCGAGGGGCACCCGAACAATTTTCTAATGAGGAATTTGTAACCCCTATGTGAGCCCTTTGGACCCTTTTTTTCTTCATTCTATCCAGTGGCAAGGGGGTGCAGCGACAGGGGTGGGCTGCCGAGGTGCTGGTGCTGATATGCGAGGAGTGCAGGCTCCAAGGGCTCACTGATACACGGCCAAGCCTGGAGCAACAAGTTGTGGGGATGGTCGGTCGATATTCTATTGTACGGTGGATGGCGGAGCAAAGGCCGCTGATCGGCACTAGGGTCGCCCGAGAAGTTGGTAGACTCGCGTGAAGGTGTAGTGACATTGTGGTTGCGTGGCGCGGCTGTTGCACGTGGTCATGGGCTACAACGAGGATCTGGCGGAGGTCTGCAGTGTCACGGTCGGTCGGTGGAAGTGGGGACCTCATGTGGTGCGGTTGCAGCGGCTGGAAGGGGCCATGCAAGGAGATGGTGGCCTGGCGAAGTGCTACAAGGCAGCGGCGGTGGTTGGGCGCCCGCACGTGGAGGAGAGGGTTGTGGTTGGCACGGGCGTTGGCAGCCGTGAGCGATGGGTGGGATGAGGAAGGGGAACATGGGAACTTTCCCTGTGAACAAGGGAGTTTCTGGATTTGTTCTAATGCCGTAAATTTTTGATTAAATGGTTCACAAAAAATCCTCAAAATCAAATAAAAATCACCATTACATCCATAATGGTTGATTTATCCGTGAAAGTGTAATTTATTTGATGATTTGTGGGATGGATGATGGTGGATCAAAGAGAGAGAGAGAGAGTTTATGGAGGTAGAGAAACAAAGAAACGAAATGACGGAGGAAGAAAGAAAAGATAGAAGGAGGAAGAGGGAGGAAACAAAGGGGAAGGAGTTACCTGAAGGTGATGGTTGGATGCCTGGGATTGCTGGAGAGAAAGTCCAATAGATCTTCGCTCTTCTTCACAACAAGGAAGGAGCTCAAGCAGCTCTCGTTAGAGCTGCGGTAAGGGAAGATCCCTTGGATCTCGCTTGAAGTGCAAAGGTCATCGTCGACTCAAGCTCCAATGCCCGGAGCTATCACCAAGGGGGAGGAGCGAGCTGGGCCTGTGCTTTTCTAGAATGGAGGATCAATTGGATTGACTGTGGGGAAGAGGTATTTGTAGTGGAAGATTAACGTGCAGGAGGTGGTTGGCGAGGTTTGCGGGAGAGCTATGCAACGTGCGTGAATCGGGTCGTGGCCCTCGTGGGGACGAGGGAGTCGTGCGCTGCAAGGCAAGGGGAAGTAGGCGATGTGCGTGAGGCGGTTGCGCGCGAGGTGGTTGCGCCCCAGGCGGAGAGCGCGGGCTGGTGCGTCGTGGGAGAGGAAGGTGGAAGGGAAAGGGAGGGGAAGGTCACGTGCCAGGCACGCGACCTAGAGGAGAGAGAGAAGGCGCCACGTGGCGTGCTCGAGAACAACCACATGGCGTTTATTTAGTTAATAATAACAATTTAATAAATTAAAATAACTTAATAAAAATATTTAAAATAAAAATAAAAGGAGTAGAAATAATAAAATGGGTGACACATGGTGGCTCCAGGAGCTGCCACATGTTGCTCCTAGAAAATTCAAAAATTAAATATAAAGAAAAATAAAAAAGAAATAACAAAAGAGTCAAAACATAAGTGGTCAACATGAAAGTTGCTCGTCTCAACGAGATCTACAACTTTTTTTGAAGGACTGAAAATCAAAAGAAGTCATATGTACAAAGTATATTTTTGGGTGGTATCTTATAGGTATAAAATACCGCATTTTTATCTATTGCATTTTTTATCATTTTTAAATAAGAGAAAAATAAAAATAAAAATAGAGAAAATATGAAAGGAATATTTACAATTTAATATTTTTTTGGATTTTTAATAATTAAGAAAATAAAAAGATAAAATACAAGGGCAAAAAGGTCAATATGTACAATATACAATAGGTCTCATTTTGAAGGTCTTTAAATGTATATTACTTTAAAAGTGAATAGACCTAAATCAAACACTGTATGAGAGAGATATACACATTTTAAGGCTGCTAGTTTCAAACTTGGACTCGGATTTTATTGGTCAATTTTACAAGTTAGTATTTTTTTGATATTTTACCATAATTAGTGTTAGTAATATATACACTATAGAGTTGATTTTATTGGATTTGGAGTTAGTACAAAATAGATACAAATATGGCATTTACAAGTGATTTTTACAAGTGAATTGGGCTTCTTATTTAATGCAAATATGAATGCTAAAATGCAGATATTATTTATGCATGCATGAATGCTAATTATGTAATATAAGTGGAAGTATGCAGCTAATTACTCGGGAACAAAGCTCTATTTTCAACTTTTAGACTGATGAATCACATATTGATCATGGGTTCCATTTCTTGGAACCCACAAAGAAGAAGGTCCTTTCTTTTTATTCCTTTATTTTAGAAAAATCTCATAGTAAGCCTGTTAATTTTGGTTAATTGCAAAAGTGTCCTCAGGCACATACTTTTTTTGTTAATTTTTTATTTCATGATTGCAAAAAGACCCTTGTGATTGTGATTTAATTTGAACTCCCATTTTGCATCATTTTCTAATTCTAAAAAATGCATGATGTTATTCAATTAATGCTCCATATCTTGGTTATTTTATAAACTTTTTAAGAGCTTTTATGAATTTATTAAAAATTATAGTGTGAAATTCAATGATATTTTACCCATTTATGCTTTGAAATTCGCATGCATTAATTTCTTTCCCTAAAAACTCTCAAAAAATCAATGGCGATGCGTCTGAGTGTGCTTTAATTTCTTTCCAAATTTCATTAAAAATGGAGATGTTTTGTGCTTAGAATAAATTCTTGCGTGATTTCAGTAAATGTTTTAATTAAATCCATGAACATTATTTTTATGAAATTCTAGCTCTCATGGCTTGCTTATTAATACATCTTTTTGAGATAATTCACTCCCTAAATAAATTAATTTTGTGCATTTATTTATAAGTAAATACCTACAATCACTTTGTTTTCGTTAAAAAATCATAAAAATCCATATATTCTCAAAAAATTCTAAAAAAATCATGATAACTTCATTTCATCATGTTTCACTTCCAGTACAAAATTCATAATTTTTGCATTCTGTTTGTATGAAAAATTACATAAAAACCTATAAATTTGCATCTTAAACCCAAAAATTTCAAAAAATACACTTTGCATGCATAATTAGATCAGGTTCCTAGAAAAAAAATATAATTTGGCTAAATTGGATTAATTTCGTATTAAAATTAATTTGACCAAGTTGTTTAATTTCTTAATAACCTAGTTCAAATGCATATTTGCATTTGCATTTATATTGCATAGAAAAAAATATAAAAAATCCCGTTTGGAAAATCATGCACTAAGTGACCTAATTTGACCCTAGATTATTCCTTTGCCTCCTTGAGTCGACCATGTGGCTTGCCCAGGTTAAAAATACATAAAAACCATACATTAATTAATTCGTTGATTTATCAATTCGTGTGGTTAGTTTTTGATCGATCTTGATTGCCCGACTACAACAACCCAGTGCATTTAAATAGGGTGATTCATGGCTTGTCAACATGAAAATGGCACTGCTTCATATAAACTACTTTGAAAGGGGGTATCTAAAGGGATCTTGTAAATCATTCCATATCCCAAAGAACTTGGTCCAAGAGCTTGGATAGATTCTTCCTGTTGAGTGGAACGAGCTTCTACAAGATCATTTTTACTTCCATGTTCGGCATCTCTGCCTTGCCATTACTTTGTGGAATGTAAGGACTTGTGATATGATGATCGATGTCACAATCTTCCACAAATTTCATTACATCTTTGTTCACAAAAATGGCTACCCCCATCAGATATAAAGATCTCAGAAATCATGAACCGAGAGGTTAAGTTCTCTTTTAAGAACTTGCAAATAATACTAATGTCTATGATTCAGGTGAAAATAGCCTCCATACACTTATAAACATAATCTACAACCATACGCATGTGCTCATTTCATTGGATTCAAGTGAATGGACTCATAAAAACAATGTCTAAGCATCATAGACATCACAAAAGAGATTGGCTTCACAGATATATCATTCTTGGAATCTACTGTTCCTCCCATCCTCTGATAGACCAAACATGTCTTTGTAAAGGCATAAGAGTCCTTAGACAAATTCGATCACCATAGACTCAACTGGAATACTTTCTATGTAGTCCTCTTCCCTAAGTGGTGTCCTCATGCCTTCAAGGTATGACAAGGTGTGAGGACACTATGGTATTCCTCCTCCGGAATACACCTTCCCAAGCTACAATCTGCTCCTTCATGGTAAAAGAATAGATCTTCCCAGTGGTAGTTTCTTCTCATGTCAGTTGATCAATGCAACAATTGGACCAATCCTAGGGAATTTTCTTGGACACAAGATAGTTCACTAGATCAACATACCACGTAATTGAGTTGATGGTAAGTATCAACTCGTCTGGAAATGAATTAGGAATAGATGTGTCACCTTCACGAGTCTCTTATGGCTCAATTCTGGAAAGATGGTAAGCTACTGCATTCTTCACTCTAGGTTTATCATTGATCTCTAAATTGGATTTTTCGAAGGAGCAATATCTATCTACGAAGATGCACAATCACATCCTTATTCTGCATCAAATAGCAAATGGACGGATGATTAATGAACACGGTTACGTACCTTGGACCTTAAGATTGAGATCAGAACTTGTCCAAGGCGAAGACTATGACAATCATCTCTTTTTATGTAACTATTTAGTTACTTTGACTATCATCCATTGTCTTCTTGCGTATTGAGTTATACACGGTACTCCATCCTTCCTCTGTCCTAAAACAACCCCAACAACATAGTCTGATGCATCCGCTATAATCTCAAAATGTAGAGACCAATCAGAAGACTATAAGATAGGAGCTTCCACTACCATCTTCTTCAAATGCTCAATTCGTAAAAAAACTCCGTGTCTTTCCTAGGAGCCAAGTTAGCGAATGGGAAATCTTAGAGAACCCTTGATGAATTGTCAGTAGAAACCGACATGCCTGAGGAAGGGCTACACCTACTACAGGTTTGGTGATGGCTCGAGTTTTCAAATCACATCCACTTTAGCAGGGTTGAACTCCCTTCCTATCTTGGATATGATGTTCCCCACCACGATGTCCTCAATCACCATAAAGTGACTTTTATCCCATAAGGTCATAAGACTTACCTCACAACACTTGACGAGAACTTGATCTAGGTGCTTGAGGCAGAAATTGAAAGAATTCCCGTACAACATCTCACCATGTATCAATACATGGCAGTTATTGATTTCCTATGTCTTGTCCTAAAGTTGTTTTATTACCCCATCTTCCATATATGCCAGTGCAATAAGGACTTTTGCCAAGTCCATCTTAAGGAGGTGTATCGATACACCATCATAATGTATCATTGCACGTGGACTTTCGTCAAGTCTAGACCTCGGAGATTGATTAGTACATATCCTATTGGTACGTCTCGCTCGCAGTGCCTAGATTCAGAAATTTATGGAGTTGTCTTCCTTTCTTTGTGTCCTTAAACCTCCCAAATGGTTCATTAAAAACTTTTATTTTGTTCATCCAAATCCTATGACTTATCCATCCTAGACATGCATACAATCATTTTTAGATCATATGCAAAAACATTACATTCATATTTCTTCTAGACATTTTTCCTAGAACATGGATGGTAAATCATACACTAAACCACAGTGAAAACTATCCAGAAAGTAGGACACACCAGTTCGTCGAAAATCACAGTGAAACTAACCTTACCTAACACTTGCTCGTCTAATACTAAGGAATCATACTAGGAGAGACATCATACCTTGTATGCAAATGGCTTGCATGAACCTATATCATGCAAATCGTGTTCTTTCTAGTCATGCCTCACATCTCTCTACACGTACAACATCCCTAGTCATAAGGAACCCGTGGTTAAAAACCCACCATAAAAAAATGGAAATGAGAGGGCAAACAAGATTATAGTACCTTAAACCTCAAGGTCCAACCTTCTCTCGCTCATGGGAAACTCCCACATGAAAATGGCGTTGATTGGCAAACTCCATTGACTCTCCAACCAATCTCCATTGACGCTCCTGACTGAAGGAAAATCCCTATAAGCTTCAACCCCATATTCAAGTCAAAACATTGGAGCTCCAACTTGATGGGACTCATTACTGTCCTGTAAATAGTGTGATATTGATTATATTTATTTATTATATGCCATGACTAAATCGTATTTTTTTATTTATGATTTCTATTTCTAATTTTCCACTTTAAATTTTTATACTAAGTAAAAATTGGTTCCCCGTTCAGTGAAATAAAATGGAAACTTATTCCACTTATCATTTTACCGATAGTTAATTTAAATTATATTTAGGTCACTATAGGTAACAGTAATCTTAAATTCTTGTAAATTTTCTTTGTCCTGTTTAAATTGACATCACAGTCACTGTTCTTCGAACTCAATTAATTGCAGAATGTTGTAACACTCATACCCTCAAACATAGTCCAACATCTAAAACTTACAAAGTGTGAGAGTGAGTTATAAGTGGTGGAGATTACTACTTGACAACTTGGACTTAATCATTTTGGGTGGTTGTCAACGGGTATATTCGGGTCCGAACCTAACAAGTTGTCAAGGTCAGTTTTCCTCGATAACGGATCAGGGACCTAAGCACAAGACGTTACAAATGATATCAGAGTCAATTTTCCTCTGATATGGAAAGGACTACCCAAGAGGTGGAGCCACCCCTACAAAGAGATAGGAGGAAATAGCTACCCGGAGCGTGCAACCGCTACTGTCACTAAGAATAAGTGATGAGCCATATCGCAACGAGGATGTTGCGAATATTAGTGGGGGATGTTGTAACACCCATACCCCCGAATATAGTCTCACATCTAAAACTCATAAAGTGTTAGAGCGGGCTATAAGTGGTTGGGAATACTACTTGACAACTTAAACTTGAACATTTTGGGTGGTTGTCAACGGGTCTATTCGGATCCGAATCCAACAAATTGTCAGGACCAGTGGGACTTAAGCCCGGGATGTTACAATATCCTTTAACTTTTTTACTTATAATAATATGATTTTACCTGATGCGTGCGTTTACAATCAAAATTATCAGTTTGAAAATAAAGATACCATTGCCGTTGAATGGGAGATGGACAGCTTTCCTGTGCTGGCAAGAAAAGTGAGAACCGGTGAGAGCGGGAAGACGCCAACATCGCGTCTGTAGTTAACAACAAGTAATCGACTAGAAAAGAAACGCTCAGAAACCTAGGAGACCAAAACGCAATTCACCCTCAACAAGAAACGGAAACCCCCTCCATTTCCCCGCCAATTCGGCAGTTATGTAGCACCATCCTCCCCCTTCTTGGTAACTCTATACTCTCTATCTCCCTCTTCTCTCAACCGCCCCCTCTCCTCTCCTCCCTCACCCCAATTAGGGTTTTCCCCGATTGCCCCATGGATCCGCCCGCCGACGGCTCCGTGAAGGCGGCTGACAGCCCTGCGAAGGTGACTGATGGATCTATGAAGGCGAAGGGCGCCTCCGACAAGTTCATCCTCCTCCACGGCGACCTCGACCTCCACATCGTCGCAGCCCGTCGCCTCCCCAATATGGACCTCTTTGCAGACCGTTTCCGTCGCTTCTTCGCCGCCTGTCGTTCCCCGTTCCCCCGCAGCCCTGCCCAGCAACCCTCCTTCCACCACCGCAAGGTCATCACCAGCGACCCCTACGTCACTGTCACCATTGCCGGTGCCACAGTAGCTCGCACCCGTGTGATATCCAACTCGGAAGACCCCATCTGGGACGAGCACTTCCTCGTCCCCATTGCGCACGCCGCATCAGACATTGTCTTTGTCGTGAAGGACAACGATACCTTTGGGGCGCAGCTGATTGGATCCGTATCGATCCCTGTCGGAAGGGTCGCTAGCGGGGAGGAGATCAGGGAGGAGTGGTTCCCGGTGATCGGACCACATGGAAAGCCACCTAAGCCGGAGTCTGCGCTGTGCATCTCAGTGAAATTTAGGGCCGTGGAAATGAGCCGGGTTTGCAAGGTGGGGATCGCCGGGGATCCGGAGAGGATGGGGGTGAGGAATGTGTATTTTCCGGTGAGGAAGGGAGGGATGGTGACACTATATCAGGATGCACATTTGAGGGAAGGGGAGGTCCCAGAGGTTGAGTTGGATGGGGGGAAGGTGTTCGGCCAGGGGAAATGTTGGGAGGATATATGCCACGCCATTTTGGAGGCGCATCATTTGATATATATAATCGGATGGTCAATCTATGATAAGGTGAGGTTGGTGAGGGAGCCGACGAGGACGTTGCCGAGCGCAGGGGAGCTCACGCTTGGCGAGTTGCTCAAGTACAAGTCCCAGGAAGGAGTTAGGGTGTGCTTGCTGGTTTGGGATGATAAAACCTCGCACGATAAGTTCTGGCTAAAGACGGTAACCATGTACATAATTTTTGCACTGGAATTTTTTTTTCACTTGATTTAGTTGTATCTGGAACTGCAATTTCTTTTTAAGTATATTCCTGTAGTTTCTATCATCAGAATGACTGCGATGGGTATGCATAAGTTAGAGGTCTGAGATGAGGATCTATCTATTCCAATTATTAATAAATAACGTATTGAAATGGACTTGGCACTTTTAGTGTGCTTAATTCAGAACATGCATTCTGATTTCTTAAACGCTTTCTTTTGCAGTAACTTGTCGGGGGTTCTCTCTATCGCGATTATATTGAGCTTTCAAAACTGTGGTAAATGCCATGCTTGGATGCTCTGGTTACATTTGTTTTACATTTCTGGTTGCAGGTAGGTTTGATGCAGACACATGATGAAGAAACTCGGAAGTTTTTTAAACATTCATCTGTTATCTGTGTGCTATCACCTCGTTATGCCAGCAGTAAGCTTAGCATTTTCAAGCAACAGGCATGTTCCATATTGTTGTTATTTAGTTTTGATAAACATATTGTGGTATTATCCTTATTGTCTTTTTTATTTAGGCTCATCTTAAGTATGGCATTGACACTTGTATGAGTTCCTTTTCTCTTGCATAACATCCATCTATATCCTCTTTGACTAGAGTGAGTTTTACTTGGCTTTGGTCCCCATTCTCATGTTTGGAAATGGGTTAATATGTGGGGTTCATTACTAATCTATATCATCTTTGACTAGAGTGAGTTTTACTTGGCTTTGGTCCCCATTCTCATGTTTGGAAATGGGTTAATATGTGGGGTTCATTACTAATATTGGGTTACCACCCCAAAGGACAAGTATGTATAATAAAAAAACAAGCATACAAAGATGGTGGTTTACGTGGAAATACTCTACAAAGATGGTGGTGTACGTGAAGGTCAATTGTTGGCTCACAACTTGGATTTTTTTATTTTTCTATATGAATCCTAGGTGGGGAGAGTTACATATTATCCAACATAAATGGATCATCACCATGCTCTATTTAACTCTAAGATAACGAACTCAACACTCCCCTTCAAGTTGGGCGTAGGGATTGTATATGCCCAACTTGCCCTCATTCTTCTCAAAACTAATCGTGGGAAACCCTTTGGTGAAGACATCAACCACTTGATCTTCAATTTTTATGTATGGCTAGATTAACTCATTACATTTAATTCTCTTCTGATAAAATGACGATCAATCTCCACATGCTTGGTTATATCATGTAGGACATGATTTTTGGATAGATTTATAACAACCTTGCTGTCACAGAAAAGCTTCATAGGAAACTCAAGATTTATTTCAATATATATCAAAATAGTTTTGAGCCACAACATCTCAACAACCCCCATAGCAACAATGATGCATCGTGAGATGATAAATTGGGCCTCAATTGAGATCTTTCATCCGTCGATTAGCATTTTAAAATTAGAATTTAATCCTCAATAGTTAGAGTTTAATTTAATTAGGATTGGATTTATTTCCGTCCAATAGAGTCCATTGCGATTTTTATTTAAATAATGAGATTGATTGTGATCTCCAATCACTGTTGTAAAAGTCCCTCGACTAGCCCGACTAGTAGGTCCGACTAGTCTAGTCGGTGGGGTTTGATCGAGTATTGACTAATTCCGACTAGACCGACTAATCGATTGATTTTTGCTTGGAGATATTATATTTCTTTCTTTTTTAAAGAAAGATTATAATAACACGCTTAATGTTTTTATTTAAATTCAATTACTTCTTTTCTTTCATCATGATAATATAAAAATATATAACTAAATCTGATTAGTCACCTGACTGTAAATCAATCCTCAATCAATGACCCAACTGACTGAGTACCGACTACCGATTTTTGCAACCTTATCTCTAATTAATTAGTTAGATTTAATTAAAGTCCAAATAGGGTATGCTAGGCTTTGAATTTTATTCGCTTTCTATTTTTTATTGAGATTTCTCCAAGACATACGACACAGTGGACTAGCATTTCTTATGGATGGCGAAGTCAAGGCATGGTTTTCCAAACACCTGAATCTTCTGGATGAAATGTTGTGTTACCATGGCTTTTTATGCAATGCTTGTCAACGGAAGGCCTGAGGGTGGGCTATTCCAGCCTCAACGTGGGGTTATGCAGGGATGTACCCTAGCCCGGATGCTATTTGTGATCGCACAGATGATCTTGCATGTATGGTAAACCAAGTGGTTCCTAATGAGAACTCGATAGGCTACAATGATGATTTCATATCTATTCCTCTGTTACAATATGATGATGACATTATCTTCTTCACTAAGAGGGAAAAGAGGAGGCTAAAGGCATGGCTCTTACTGTGGAGATATTTGGGGAGCTTTATGGGATGGTACTAACTCGTAGCAAATCTATTGCAGTCTTGCTAGGCCATTAGTCCGTTGCAAACACTTATATCTATAAGTGAAGAAAAAAATAAAGAAAAGAAAAAGAAATAACTTGAATTGATTTTAACTTTTAGATTTGTCTTCATAATATCAAAGTTTGGAGCTCAGTCAGACCTTTGGATTTTAATTTGACCGGAACCTCATTGGTAAGAGGATTTGAAATACAACAATGTCTGAGAGTCACAAAACTCTGCCCAAGTCTCCTTAAAAGTCAGGTCAGAACAAGTCGACATCATATGCAGTCCCTTATGACTATGAGTCTATCTTGTACAGTATGTGTGATATATAGCTCCTCTCGTCTGAAGCGATAGAAGTCAGTCTTCTCCAACATATTCCCCAATTCAATAACTCTTTCCTCAAGAAGCATGGTATTCCCTTCTAAGTTCAAGTACAACCAACTCAAGAAGAGGAGGTGGAGAGAAGAATTGACGGTAACCAGTGTAGCTACCTATCCTAGGATGCTTGACCAGTGTAGTCAAGTCATCTGGCTGCATGCTCACATATATCTTTGACTTTGAAGCTCAAGCTTGCTTATTGAATACATACTTACTCCGACAGAAACTTATTTTTCCTTATTTTTGCCCATCTATTTTTTTTGAGTTTTTTCTTTTTGCATTTTTTTGTAAAACACTATGTACAACAACATTTATATAAAGACTTTTTCCTCTTGAGCCAATAGACTATCCCTCTTTTGAAGCATTATCGCAATCCATGACATTCTGTCATTAGACTTCATGGCTACGAGATCAGGTTGGGGTACAATGGCAAAATATATTTGACTTCTGATTTTTCCATTGGCTTGTCTCATATTGGCAGATCCAACCCTCTACTACTTCAACTGAGTTGAGCAAGGTGCAAGGTGCATGTGTGCAAGTTAGGTCACTGTCGATAAGAGTCATGCATGTGTTTCGAAATATTCTACTTAGGCAGTCAAGACGACATTGAACCAAGTCTCGTGTTCTCAAAGAATTAAATCTAGCAGACCTGAATTTAAAGTTCCTGTGATTAAGTGGATTAAGGTCCAACCAAGCTCCAATCTTCGGATTTCATCTAGACTTGTTAAATTACCATTATCAATCCAAAAAATGCAAATGCTATGCATAATACAGAAAATATTTTTGTGATGCAATTTTCTAATTTTGAACTTTTTGTAGGTTTTTGAAAAAGTTTTGCAAATTTTTATGCAGTTTTGAAAATATTTTGTAAATTTTTATGGCCTTTTGGTTTTGTAAAATTTTAGTGATTTTTCAAAAAACAAAAGGTTTTGAGAGATAAATATGTGCAGATTTTTACACGGGAGTGTATTTATTATTTACAAGAAGTTTGGTAGAGAATTTACACAGTCTCTACCAGTTTTATGTACATAAGTTGTAGAGAATTTTTATTTGTTTGAATTATGTATAAGGTTCTCAAAACAATTTTCAAATATTTTTACAAACATTTTAAATTCTTGAAAGAATAATTTGACAAATAACTTTTACAAACATTTACAAAGTTTGAAAATCATTTTGCAAAGATTTCTCAAACAATATGTATAGATTTTTCAAATAATTTGTGCAACCATTTTCAAAACCATTTGCAAATAGTTGAATTGTGTGAAATATTTTTAACTAGTTTATTATCCATAATTACAAAGAATTTTGTGTATGTATTATTTTTTATTAATTAGCCATATTTTTGAAAATACACAAGTATGAGTTATGACTGAAATATATACAATGTATACATGACCCCCCTATACTAAGCTTGAGCTATGTCCTCATAGATCAGAGAGAAAAGGAATACATAACTCGTACTAAGTATAAGAACATCTATATTAGAACGATCGATTAATGAATGAGAAGTCGACCGAACCCCTATACTTAGGATCAAATAATCCTAAGTATAGTAAATTGTACATAAAGCATGGAATGTCGAGAATGGGAATAAACAAATCAGCAGCTCAGTCTGTCTCCCCCCATACTTAAGATAAAATATCTCTAAGTATAGAAAGAATGTCAAACGTTGAGGAGACAAGCGAGGAATTAAAGAATGAACACCCATTTATACTCACCCCCCTATATTTAGGATGAAGTATATCCTAAGTATAAAAGCTTCGTATTCACCTGTCGGCTCCCTGATGAGTAATCCAATGTCGGGCCATCACTCACTTCTAACGATGAATGGGATGAGTGAAGCTTTCGGAAGAATCAAAGAATGAAACATGAAAAGAAGAAAAGAAGAAAACGATAAACTAATCAAAGATGTTTCTGATTGCTTTGTCTGAATCTTTAGATGTTGTGGCTGGAATTTCTTGTTCATAGGCCACCTGAATGGAGTCAGCTACGACAACAAGGTATCATATTTAAGGTAAGGCTTCAGAAGATGTCCGTTGATGATGAAATGTTGTGCATCAGTTGACAATCCAGATATAACTGTTAGAAAAAAAACATGCGGAAGCGAAACATGGAAAAAGATATAGAATAATAAGAACAACAGGATTTACGTGCAACCCTACTCCCTAAGGAGCGGGATGAAACCACGGGAGAATACCTCAGAGGACTGGTATGTCTATTGCACTTTTTCAATGGTTACAGGAGGTCTGGGGCTCCTTATATAGTCTCCACAGAGCCTCCGAGTCCTACCACTGGTAGATGTGGGACTAAAGATGTGGATGGTAAATGGATCTCTCAAACCCTCCTACAACTCACATGGCTCACAACCAAATACTCCAACACTCACCCTCAAGCTGGAGCATGCAATGCTCAGCTTGGACAAACAGAAAGAAACTCAACTCATGCTACAAGACACTACGGACAATATCAACTCAACGTGCACAACTGTCGGCTGCTGTCGAGGACGTTGCTTCTCATGCCGTGCAGGTGAGGAGGATGAATGGGCTGGAGTGTGAGTCTGCTGAATCTCCTCGTCAGAGAGCATGTGCTCTGAACTGCACCTGTCAGAGTCACTGCAACTAGAAAATGAGTCTCCTCGTCAGAGAACTCTAGCCCGCCACAATATGTGGACAACTGCTCTATCTCTGAAAAAGGGTCGAACTGAAAGGGTCGTGGAAGTGCAATCCTCGTCAGAGTCCACGGTCGCTGGAGAATGGAGTCTGAAAAAGTCTCCTCGTCGGAGAACTGGATCTCTCCCATTTGGCTCAGAAAATAGTGCTCTACTCTGGAGTACCTATGATACCACATGAAAACCCTTGCCCACATGGCATAGAGAATGGTCCTCTGCTCTGGAGTCCCTATGGCTCACATGAAAACTCTGGCCGATAAAATAAGAAGAATGATGGGGACCACTACAAAAGATGGCCAAACATGTGCACATCTGAAAAAACCGCATACTCGTGCGTGTCTAAACTGAAGACTCAGAAACATCTGACGTCGAGTCTGAACAACTGTAGAGTCTGAATCTGAATGGTCTGCAATTTGGAGTCTGGAGAATCTGGAAAATCTGGCATGTGACTCTACTCTCATACTTGTCAGAAACTCAACATCGACAAAGTTGGGAGAAGACAAAATATGGGGAAAAATAAAACATCAATAAGTCGTATCATTTTTTTTTCGATTCTTTTTTTTTTCGTACGGATTTTTTTGTACGATTCCAGTTTTTTTTGAACTGGGCATTTCCTTTTCCTTTTTTTGGTATGCAGACTACGTACTCTCTCTTCTCTCTCTCTCCTTTTTTTAAATATCATTCGGCCTGCCTGGACCAACAAGCAATCCCTTTTTTATAACATTTGCCCACTTGGGCGTTTATAGCAGTCGAAGCTCACATGGTTGGAATATATATTTTTTAAAATAACGTCGCCCACAATGGGAACCCTTCTTATCAAGTGCCCCCCATTGGGTCTCAGCACCAGCCGCCTACAGGAGAAGTTCGGGGAGCGGGATCTACAGCACATGAGGTCGCCGCCGCAGGGGCGTAACGATCTGGGAGCGCTGTTGGAAGCTTCTGAAGGGGCGACGCCAAGGGAAGCTGCTAGATGGAAGGGCAGTGCCATTGATGGAGGTGCGATGCCGAGACCACCGCCTTACGCCTTGAGATCGGCTTGGAGATCACGAGACCACCGCCTTGCGCCACCTAGGGTCTGCACGAGGGAGGGAAGGGCGGTAAGGGAGGCTGGACTGTGCTTGTGGGAGCGAGATCTAGTGGAGAAGGATGCCGCCGCCTGGGAGGAACTCCGCCTGCTTGATGATCGACAAGATCTGGGGAGTGCACTGCCTAGGCGGTACCGCTCTGTCTACGAAGCCTGGAGGTGCGCCGCCTGCGTTGCTCTGATATAAAGAACTGAAGGAGCCCTTAACGGGCGATGGTGGCGACTCTAAAGCCCCACTGAAGACGGTGTTATCCTGGGGTTCACGCAGGACACAAAGATCATGTGCGGTGACCCCGTGTGCATATTTGGGATCTGATTCCGTTGCATACCGCTAGGCTGGAGATGAAATCTCCCAGGAATCATAGAACTTCGGAGGGCTTCGCACGGGGAGTATAGATCTGAGTTTCTTCGAGCGCCGCTTGGTTGGGATGAAGAGTTGGTGCGTTGAACTCCACCAGGACCTGCTTCCTCTTGGATACCAACTCTGAACTGCAGATAGGTAGAACCTTAGAAGATGATTGAATCTGCAGATTGGCAACTAGGGTTGCAGAACCCTAGAAGAGGATTGAATATGGTGTAGATGGTGGCTGCCATGATCAAGAATAACTAGGGTTTCGAAAAACCCTAGATGCATAGAACTGGAACTCAAACTGAATAATCTCTAGGTTTTCATTTCAACCCTAGAACATGAACATGATAATCGAATCTAGAAAAATAAAGCATAATGAAAACCTCAAGAATCTAACCCTCTCTGATATCATGTTAGAAAATAAACATGTGGAAACGAAACATGGAAAAGATAAAGAACAGTAAGAACAACGGGATTTACGTGGAACCCTACTCCCTAAGGAGCGGGATGAAACCACAGGAGAATGCCTCAGAGGGCTGGTGTGTCTATTGCACTTTTCTCAATGGTTACAGGAGGTCTGGGGCTCCTTATATAGCCTCCACAGAGCCTCTGAGTCCCACTACTGGTAGATGTGGGACTAAACATGTGGATGGGGTAAATGGATCTCTCCGGGATCCATTTACCCTCCTACAACTCATATGGTGCACAACCAAATACTCCAACAATAACTATGCTTCCATTGTCACACATATGCTTCACTATGAATGACCATGTCCACTTGCTTTTCAACTTCCCTAGGAAAAGTTTAAACTTTGCAACAAACAATCAGACCTTCTGACTGGGCTCGAAAGTCTTGCAGTGGATGTGCTTGTCGTGTCACTTCTTGACCTTCTCCTTATACATAAGGCTATTGTCTTATGCATAGTCGCAGAATTCGAGAAGTCTTTTCAGATCTACTTTTTTATTCTTTCCAACTTTTTTCAGATCCAAATTGCATATGTTTATTGGCCACAAAGATTTGTGAATAAGCTCAACGGGCAAATGGCATGGCTTGTTGTATACCAGGTGGTAGGGGAACATTCTCAGAGGTTACTTGTATGCAGTCCGATCATCTCAGAGAATTGAGTTGGGCAGTTGAGACCAATTCTTTCTGTCTGGATGTACAAGTTTTTGGAGAATCGTCCTGATTTTCCTATTCGAACATTCTGCCAGGCCATTAGATTTTAGGTGCTATGGAGAAGCTACTGGATGTTCTATGTGGTTATCCTGAGTCAGTTTCTTCACTTCTCGGTTAATAAAATGACTACCCCCGTCAGATATCAGAATTTTGGAGATCCCGAACCGTGCAATGATGTTCTCCTTCATGAACCAGCAAACGATGCGACTATCGATGACATGGATAGGGATAGCCTCTATCCAATGACTCACGTAGTTGACATCAAGTAGAATATATTCGTAGACTTGAGTGTTGGGAAATAGACCCATGACATCAATTCCCTATGATAGAGTTGAGTGTTGGGAAATATACTTCTTGATCGCTAAGTTCATGCGTATGTAGTCAACATAGACGTACCATGATGTAGGAACTATGATAGCGATCTCCTCTCCCCTGTCATTCTTCACAATGGTGATCCTTGACTTTTTCAGCACGACATACAAGGGACTCACCCACTTTAAATCTGAGATGGGATAAATGAAGCCCGCATCACACTATTTTATGATCTCCTTCGTGACAATCTCTCAAAAATTCAGATTCAGTTTTCACTGAAATTCATGGGACGACTGCTATCTTCTTCCAAGTAAATGTGATGGGAGCACAATGAACCATTAATCCCTCGGAGATCTGAAATTTCCTTCCAATTACCTTGTGGTTTCTTTCTATAACCTCGAGCAGATGAGATTCATGTTCCTAAGAGTTGATGATGACATGAAATGTGTTCGGATCTCCCGCAAGGAATGCGTTTCATATTTGCTGGAAGTTACTTGAGCTCTGGTGGAGTTTGAATTTTCTCTGAGGTAACCTTGGAACTGTGTGGGGCATTGGTAGTGTCAAGTCTGTCAACTGTACGTTGTCCACCTTTACCGATTCAGGCTCTGAATCTATAGATGCACATAAATTTTCAATGATGGAATCTTGTTGTAAGAAGTCCGCAATGATCTGTTCTGCCTCTGCTAACGTTAGGTGGCCATCAATAAATTCTTCAGGCGCACCAGCAAGAGTCTCATCTTCCAAGACAGAGGGGAAGTCGACTGTACTCTCCACTCCTTCCTCGGTAGAGAGGAATTCATAGGTCTTAATATCATCCATGAAAAGATTTGTGTCTCTAATCTCTGCAAGAAAATCATAGTCTTCTGTCTTTTCTATAGGCACACTCTCATCAGGTGCATATTCTGTCTGTTTCGGCACCTGGATCATCTGAATGGGTACCTTATCGCCATCGAGCGAATGGTAATCTGTCCACTATCATAATCCACCATTGCTTTGGATGTTCGAAGGAATTGTCGTCCAAGTATACATGGGTTATGTAGAAGAGGAGCTGAGGTGTCCATATCAAGAACAATGAAGTCCACAGGGAACTGTATTCTCTGAATGATGACGATGACATCCTCCAAATTCCTCGAGACTGCTTGATCGATGTATCTGCAAACTGTAGAATCATCCGTGTGGACTTGAGTGGTCCCAACCCAAATTCTTTCAGCAGTGAAGTGAGCATCAGACTGATTGATAATCCGTTGTCCAAAAGAGTTCAGTCGAACTCTTGATCAAATATCGTGCATCAAATGAGAGACGCTTCCATGTCTTTCTTCTTGCTAGGGAGATTGATGATCGCACTAACTGTCTCCGCCATTAGGATGGCTCGGCGTGGCTATATCTTCGAAGTACACGCCTCTTTAAGTCCCTTCTTTATGTTTAGCATGTACCTAATGACCTGTAACAAAGGCATCTCAAGAATAAGATTCTGAATAATTTGTTCAACATCAGGATCTGACAAAGCTGTTTTTTTATTTATTTTGGATTTTTCTAAAATGTCTGGAAAAGGAACATGTATAGAACTAAAATTAGCAAGAATATTATTCTTATTTACAGAACCAAAATCTATGCTCACATCGGGTTGTATGAATGGATGACAAAGAGTAGAATCTTCATCCGTCTGAATAGTGGGCATCCCAAAATAGCAGGCCTGGTGCTCTAGTTGCTGCTTCCCTCTTTTTGTTGTTTTTTATTTTCCCCATTTTTTGGCTTTTTCTTGGTGCTTCTCCTTCTTCCTCACCCGGCCCTGCTGCTGGTCCGGCTGATGCAGATGAAGATGATGACTCGTTCGTGGAAGCTTTATTCTTCCCCTTCATTGTTGTAGACGGTTGAAGAGTCCTTCCGCTCCTAAGAGTAACATCATTAGATAAAATTATATCATGTACCTCTGGCTCTGTAAGTTTTTTTTTGAAATTAAAATACGGATGAAGCCCCAATGTGGCTCATCTCAACGATTCATTGATGAAGTTTAATAGTTACAGAAAAAGATGGGGGAAGTTCGAAGGAAAGGAACATCAAAAGCACATCCCAGAAAGAACGAAAGTTGCTGCTTCCCAATCCAAAATCTTAGACCGTTCCCCTTGCTATTCTTCTGAAATGATTGATGACGTTTTCAGTGTAGAATCACTGATCCTTGAAGATGTCCTTTCGCGTGCACCAGATCGCCCATAAGAGTAGGTATGCATGAGAAATATTGTCTTGGGAGTTACCGCCAACCACCCTAATAGAATCCCAGAACGATGTTGAGTCATCGACGTTGAGCCATTGAATCCCAACCTCGTCCCAAACTTGTAATGAAATAAGGCATTTGAAGAATGTGTTCTAAATCCTTGTCTTCCTCATTGCATCTTGTGCAAATGCAATCTCTCGTACGAAGGATACTATCCCATATTTTCTTTGACATAACGCAACCATGCCTTACTAGCCATAGAATGAACTTGATCTTTTGTTGTATCTTTGATTTCCATATAAGGGTGAAATCCTGCTCCTACTCCATCCGACTTTCCGCTTGTCCCCGCTCGAAAAAATTGTATGCCTTTTTGACGGTAAAGCCCCCAGAAAATCATGTAAAATGGTCTTTACCCCCAGCCGGTCCATCGATCTCCTCAATATGCTTGCTTAGCTCCATGTATTCTTGTAGCCGTTGTTCTGAAAAAAGGCATCATGAAGCAAGGGTTCCACACCTCGTCTGAATATGCATCCGCAATGGTACAAGATCTGCTCGTAGAAAGTTGGAATAATCTCGGAAAACGATCCTTCAAGGGTTCTAAATTCTCCCATTCATCAATCCAAAATTTAAAAAATTTCCATTTCCCACCACCAATTGCAGCGCCTCTTTCAGTTTTGGCAAAGTATCTCATACCCAACCAAAGCGACGAAGGGTAATTAACATGTGGTAAATGCAGCGACCCGTCAACGTAATAGAGCTTCCTTAACAATTTGGATGTGAGGTCTTCCTCGGATCCCCACAATTTAATGATCCACTTAGAGATCAAAGCTTCATTCATGTTCTGGATTCTCAGCACGCCAAGGCCTCCGTCCTTCTTTCTCCTTGTGACCGTTCCCATCCTAAGTTGTAAGGTTGGACGGAACATCACAGACTACCTGCTATTTCTTGCAGAAATTGTTGGGGTTCGCCTCCACCTGTGCCGGAATTGGGGTCTTAGCAACAATGAGGTCATCAATCTTCTGACTCATTTCTGGGAGGCTCTTGACAAGCTGAGTCAAGCAGTCGAGGGCAGGGTTCACATGATGGACCTCTGATGGTTCAGCGTGTTGTCCACGCTGAGACCGCAAGTGGTGCTGAGGTTGCTGGTAGGAATTCTGCGATGGATACTGAGAAGAAGAATGATATTGCTGCTGATGATGAGGGTGTTGATATGGCACAACCACGTACTGCTGCTAGGACTATTGCTGGTGGTGCTGCGGTTATTGAAACTGATTCTGTCTCCATCCCTGCTGATATGGTTGAAACTACTGGTGATGAGGCTGACTGTTCCCTTGGACAAACCTCCCTCCTTGTTGTTGAGGGAATGAACGAGAATTTGCAGGCTGACCATGCTGAGGTCCACCTAGACGGACCCGTTGTGTATCGTTGGACCAAACTCCATTCACCTCCTGAATGAGAGGCGATGGAGGGGAGCATGGATCTGAAAGGGTTTGGAGTTCTTCCTAGTATATAATTACCTATTGTTGTGACTGTTGAGGCAATGAAGGTTCTGGGGCTTGCACGTAATAAACGTGCTGAATCGCTGGATGGCACTAACTCTATTGAGGAGGCTGAGGCGATTTTGGTTCCTTTGTCTCAGCTGGAGTCACGATGGATGCAGACACAGAATTACAGGCGCTGATTGTGTACCAGCAGCGCCAGCTGCTTGGTAGTCTGATCCAGTTTATCCAAGTTCTAAGTCCTTTGTTCGATCACAGTGATCTTCTCAAGATCTCGTGATCGCTTTTCGATGATATCCACCTTGGATAGGTGACTCCCAATAATGCTCAAATTTGAGCTTACATTACTGTCCTGCTCATGTGAGAATGCCATGTGTACTGCTTTTGGTGAACTTGTGGATGTCTCTGATATGCGCGGGATGATGATATGACAGCTTCTCCTTCATCCATTTCTTCAAAAATTTGCCACACTACATCCCCGTCTTTGCTGAAATGTGAACCGCCACAAGTGGCATCGATGATCTTTTGATTTTCAATAGTGAGTTCACCAAAGAAATGTTAGGCTAAGCTGATCTGCGTGATGTCATGATGTGAATACTTCTACTGTAGATCTGTAAACCTCTCCCAAGCCTCATGAATGGACTCATGGCTGGCCTTGGTGAAGTTTGCAATGCAGACGCGTATCTGATTCAACCACCTGAGAGGGTAGAACTTGTTCTGAAAGGCAGACTTGAGTTCCTCCCAGGTGGTGACGACCTTCCCCAAATGAATAATCCAATAAATAGCCTTATCTTGAAGGATGGACGGGAATGCGGTCATTTTAACTACACCTAACAAGATGTTAGGGTAGTGCATGGTTCTGCAAATGCGTCCAAATTGTTGGAGATGAATGTAGGGTTCTTCGTTTGCATTCCCGTGGAAGGTGGCAAGCAGAGCCAGGAGCTGATGCTTCAACTCAAAATGTGCATGGACGACATGGATTTGAATCCATTCGGTCATTTGTCCAGCACCGGGTTGTATGCTTCTTTAAGGGTCGGCTTGGGCTGCCCTCCTTTTGGTCCAACAGCTCCACCTCTATGGGGTCCACATCCTATCTCTTCTTTTTCTCCTCCTCCCCGATTCTCTCTCTCCCTTCTCAGATCATTCAGCATATCCTGAAAGGCGACTTGGACCAATGCCTGATCGGTGAGCTGATGCTGGATTGCCTGTATGGAGGCAAGGAGCTGTGCATTCACCACATTCTGATCTGGTTGTTGGCCTGTCTGCGGCTGTTGGTGCTGAGGTCCCTTTCCCTTTCCATTCGGAGCCATCTCTTTTTCTGAATCTGAATCGGAATCTGACAAAATCTGTGGCTCCAGATTGGGCTCGTGATCTGCATAAGGAATGATGCCCCGATCAGTCTGTATGGAAGCACCAGATAAAAGAATTGTTTTGTGTTAAGGTCAACACAGAATTTCATTAAGGATGGAGATGCATAATGAGTGAAATCAATTTCCATCCAAAATGGGCAGATTTCGAGACAAGAGTGATCTCTATTTATTGAAGAAGTCGAGGGGTCTGGAGAGCGGTTCGCGAGTTCGAACTGTGATCTCAAGAATCGTCCTGAATTATTGGAGAGGTCGATCGCATGGAATCGATGCATGTGTCGGGGAGTCCTGACTAATCCATTCAAAGGTCGCCATCTTGATGGTCAAAGAGGAGATAGATAATGGATGAATGATACAGAGGCTAACGAGAAATAAAAAGAGTACAAAACAGTAGAATGGCTCAAAAACGAGCGGGGTCAAATAACAATAAAAGAAGAGAAAAATGACAGTCAAAATTTACACAAGTGTGCGGGACTTGATTTTGGACCTTAACTAAATCAAACAAACATCGTCAATTTTTGAATTCACCAACACAACCCAAGTGAAGTCGTGAGACTTAGACTATTTTTTATCTTCTAAATTTTATGGTTGTATTGCATGCAAATCTTTTAACAAGTCCTTAAGAACGCTAACCCTATAGGAGTGTGTGTACTGCCAAGAAAGTACCCCGTACTTCTTCCACCTCCTTTGTAGCATGTGATTTGCGCACTTTGAGGTCCTTGAACTTGTGCCTAGACGACTACTGAACCAAAAAAATAGAGAAAGGAAGCCAATAGGCGAAACTAATACTTCCTTCGCAAGCGAGGTATTCGACTGCAAGATAATGAGACAGACACCCCGTGAAGGCGTGACTTATGCTCAATACTTCGGACCAAGTAGGATGCTCCACATAAGCGAGAACATCATCATTTACAAGGCCCTACTCGCCCACGTACGATAGAAGTGTTAATACTTCTACAATCAAGGGTGCCATAGATCGGGTTTTTGGCTCTAATCCTTAGGGTTCGTGCCTCACTCAGTCTGGAGTGTACTTGAAAGCAATGTGGATCTTATGAACCTAAAGCAAGGATGTCGATTACTATTTTTATTAAGGTTAAAGTTTTATTAGCAGTCCCCTTGTTTTAATTTTTGGATTTTCACCTTTTTTAAGTATTTTTCAAAGCAAGCTGCTAATGTTTTTTTTGTATTTTCTAAACCTAAGTGATAAAACAGAGGGAGAGGACAAAAAAGAAATACAAGTGGACACGAGAGTGGAAATCTCCCTCTTGTATCAAATGATGCATGTAAAGTAAGAAGACTCGCAATGCTTCCCAACGCTCTCCATACGGGATGCAAGTCAAAATTGAAATATTTATACTATATGGTGATATGCAAGCGATAAAGCGTCCTAAACATAAATTGCTATTATCGGGAAGAAATAAATGTAAATCACTCAAAAATGGATCCAAGTATCCGGTCTTGGAGACTCCTCGATGCCCACCACAATGGGTATTGCAAGTGTTGTATAGAGTCTCTCACGGGTCGCAGTTCCAAATCGAAGTAATTCACTATTAATTATTTGACTGAGTCCAAGCACAAGAGACTATAGATGCATGCTTCTATTAGAGCTTTGGACCTACCTACCGAGTCAAGCAACCTAGATCTAGGGGCTTCAATCACATAAAATAAATGAAAATAAAGGCGGAAAGTGCGAAACACCAGAAATAAAATAAAAGAAAGTGATAAAATGCAAAAGATCGTGACGAGGTCCTCAAGTGAACAGACAACCGGGCATTGGACCTTGTTATATGTGAAGTGTCCAAGTCCAAAATTATTATAAATTAATTAAGCAAAAATGAAATAAAACACTCTCACAAAATAAAATAAAAATCTAAGTGACTATGCTGCTCTTTTCCTTCTCTCCTTGCTTTCTCTCATGTCTGGCTGACAAGTAGAAGAGCCCATCTCCTCATAGCTCGGGTGCGTCCACCTCCTAGGAAGTGACCGTCGCCATGTAGTCCCTCGCAAGAAAGTCAAATAAAGAAATATGGGTCAGAACAGACTAAATAAGTATAAAAAATATAGAGCAAAAATAAGAAAGAAATAATGTACATAAATATATACAAAAATTATGCTATTTGTTGCTCTCCGGCAACGACGCCATTTGAAATAGCCAAGAAATATCTCAGAGAAATACTGTCTTGTGGTCCACATAAGGTAGGACCACTAAGTCGCTGCGATGACAACCCAAAAAAGATCTCATCTAAATTCAACAATCAACCCACACAATATAGGAATCAAGCAATGAAATCAAGGTGAATCAAAATTTATCCCCTTGAAATTCTTCCGTAGATAGCTGTAATATAGAGCTTTCCACCATCCCACAACTAGCATTCTTGAGCATATTTTCTTGGCCTAAGCTTTTCAATTAGGGACTACATTTGAAGTCCTCATAGCGTTCATCTGGGAAATGCTACATTTGATGTTTTTAGATCCTTTAGCTCAAACCCTCCCTTTGCCATTGACTGATAGTCTTCTATTGTATTATATAAGACATATCTACATTTAAAGTAATAGAGCCCTGCCTCAAGATTTTTATTCACAAGGTAGTTGCCTTTCTACCTTGCATTATTTATAGAACTAAAGAAGAACCTTCGTATGATCTTTGTTGATTTGAAAAAAAAGGCTTATGATTCATTTTCAAGGGAGATTTTGTAGAGAGTTTTGAAGAAGAGATAAGTACATTTCCTATACATTAACCTTATAACGGATATGTATGATGAGGTTTCATCTTGTGTAAGGATCCAGTCTGGAAAAACTGACTATTTTAACATCAACATCAGTCTGCATCAAGGTTCAGCTTTGAGTCCATTCCTTTTTACTTTGATTATGGACAAGTTGACTAGTCGCATTCAGGATGAGATACCTTAGCATACGTTGTTTGCCGATGATATTGTGTTGATTGATGAGACAAGATATGGAGTAAATGAGAAGCTGGAGGTTTGGAGACATGCATTAGAGAATAAAGGATTTTGTATAAACAAGGCTAAGACTGAATATATGGAGTGCACATTTGATGGAAACACTGATGAAGGGCTCGAGGTATAGATTGGAGGCGATAACATTAGGAAGAAAGAATCTTTTAGATACTTGGGATCTATTTTGAAACATGATGTGTAAATTGATGGAGATGTTACTCATAAAATAAATGCAGGATGACTAAAGTGGAGAGGAGCCTTTACTGTTCTTTTAAAAAATATCAAAGCCTTCTCCCACTATAAGTAGGGTCGGCTACACGGGTTCTTGCTCAAATCTATGTTAAAAGATTTGACTATTTTTTACGCTGGCTGTCGACTACCTAACACAATCCCTACAAGAGGGGATTTGAACCCTGATCTTTTGGATGGTAGGCACACTACACTACCACCAAATCATTTAAGTGGGTACACCCTTTACTGTCTTTATGATAAGAAAATCCCTTTAAAAGATAAAGGTAAGTATTACAAAGTAGTCGTGAGACACACTATGCTCTATGGATTAGAATGTTGGCCTATGAACCATAGACATGTGCAGAGAATGAAAGTAGCAGAAATGAAAATGCTAAGGTGGATGTGTGATCATATATGAAAAGATCAGATTCGGAATGATGCGATCATAAGGAAGTTGGTAGCTCTGATAGAAGATAAGATGAGAGAAAACCTCTTAAGATGGTTTGACCATTTGTAAAAGAGGTCGGTTGATGCACTAGTTAGAAGATGCACGATTTGGGATGTTGAGCCGGTTAAGAGAGGGCGATGAAGACCCAAGAAGTGCTGGAATGACACTATTTGAAGGGATCTTACTGATTTGGATTTAAGCCCTATAATGACCCAAAATTGATCTGAATGGAGGCAAAAAATCTATCTACCCGATACGACTTAATTGTGGGAAAAGGCTTAGTTGTTGTTGTAAGGTAGTTGCCTTCCTAGCAGTACCAACAATGATCATGGAAGCAGTCATGAGATATATTGGTGTATGGGATAATATTGTTTTCTCAACATACCAGATTACCTCCTTGAGATAGCACCTTAAAGACCATATATTTATAAACTGATTCCAACAGCAAACTCCGATTCATAGATTTTGAGCTCAAGCAGACCAAAGGCAGACCTTAATATGTAACTGATAGAATTGCACTCATCATAGATAAGACTACCGAAGATTTTATTGTAGCGTGCTCATCCACGTGGAAAGATATGAAGCTCAACTTGTGGTCAATTACCCACAGCCTTGAGGCCTCCCTAAAGGTGTCCAAAAGTGATCTCTTTACAAAAGCATGATCACAACCTCCACTGACGTAGATATGGTGTTTGTATGTATTGTATGTGTGTGTGTGGGGGGGGGGGGGTTAATCATGGCCCCATCTAGGTATCCCCTCTCAATCTCATAGCGCACATTGGTTCTTACTACGATGTTAGCATGGGCCACAAATGAAAATGGTGCCGACAAGCAACCCGATACCCTGGTATAGCTAAATTCATTGTTCTTCAGTCTAACTATTCGCAAGAACTAAAAATGAGACTGTAGTCATAACTCTTTTCATCTAAACTACCCATATTTTTGGGAAACCCCACCTCATGAGAACTAACTAAATAATAGATTACCTCCACGTGTTGTATTCCTTGCTGAAATCCACTCTATTGAAGTCCACTTTTCAAAGGAAACCATGTGAATTTTGTCTCCTCCCTTGAGGCAGTCATCATAAATATAACCTCAAACTCTCCAACATAGATTGCCCCCTAAATAAAGACGCTTAATAAAGTTGACATGATTCTCCTTACCGTGCATGCGGATGATTTTTCTAACACTCATATTAGTTGTTGTCCATTCCCCTCTAAACAGACATTAACTTAAGGGCACAAGCGTATTGGAACAAAAAAGGAGTGGCACAAGTGCGAGTTTTTTCTTCTTCCTTCTTCCCTCCTCCTTGCTGCCCACCTCTACCCCATCCCCAATCCTCATCCTCGGCCCTCTTCGACCCTCAACAACCTTCGCCCTAACCCGTCCCTCTCCTCATCGCTACCACCAAGCCCATCAACACCTCCCCCTCCTCCCCTCGACCACCTCCTCCCTGCACTTGATCATCGTCCCCAACCCACTCCTCACTATCTCCAGCCCCCTCTGCGTCGATCACCTCCACCCACCCCTAATCCTTGCCCCCATACCCCTCCTTGCTGCATCCATCCTCCAATACTTGCACCCTCCTCTTTGTCGCCACCACCCCCACCCCCGTCCTCCTCGTTGATATCACTAACCACCTTAATTATCCATCGAGCTTCAAGCTTCTCTCTCTTTTGTTCCCCACTCTATGCAGTGGTGGGCTTTGGGTGGAAGGACGTACTCATAAAAGAGGGAATGAAGAGGCTGCAAGTTTGGACGGCCTCGAGGTAGAGGGGATGGAAGCTGTGTCGTTAATGGGATGAATAAGAAGACGATTAAGGAGGGGCATAAATATAATAAGATTTTCCTTAACGAAAACTTGATTTGTGTAAACCATGGTTTGATTCATCTGATTGACGATCAAACTAGCAAGGGCACACATGTTAACAGTGCAAGAAGGTAGGGGTACAATTGATATTGCAAAAAATGTAGTTGTATAACTGTAATTGCATAATCTTGTAGACACACAAGTGTAAAAAACCTAAATAAATTATCAAGCATCTCAACCCCCATGTATGACATTTGGCCAGACTCCAAAGCTCTCATTAGAATAAAATAGAAAGCCAACTAGACCCATAGACCCTCCCCATTTCAAAAAATTCTATACGGGCACCACCTCATCTTCAATGATCTTGCTTAAGAAATTTGTAGACTCGTACATCAATATGCATGCTTCACATCTCGACACCTCCATGACCCATTACCACCCTCGGTTATGAACTTTCTGAAATGAGAGTAAAAAACAACCCCAATCTCCACCCTTTCCCTCCACCTCCTCATTTCCAACCAAATCGATTATATTCCACCATTACCTATTACTAATATACAAATGGAAGGATCTTGTATAAACATCCCCTTCTTTCAACAAAATCTTTCTTGATGTTGCATCTAGTCCATCTTAACCTTCTTATCCTTACTTTATACATCACCATGTTCCCATGTCCTTTCTTCCTTTTCCCATTTTCAAGAGAGCACACTCATACTCCACTCCAATAATGAGCGCAACCTATAGTGCCACATTTCTTGATTGTTCAATCTTCAACTTGTGCTGACAATCCAAAAGAAAATATGCAATGATATCCTACTGCTCACCTTTTAGTCCCCTCTCCAATAATCTACCACTATCTCCTTGATCACATTCTCTTGAAGCCTCAATATGTTAAATTTGAAGTAATACCCTACCTATGTATCCTTGTTCGAACACAAAAGGAGAGGTGTATGGTTAAAAAGAAGAAGTAGAAGTGCCTAGGTAACTACGAGGAGAAAAGTCCTGGTAAAGACAACATAGCTAAGAAGGCAATTCAACCTTGATCTCATGTGATTATTGCATTGTTATGCTAAATATTACGAAAGTTGGGGAATAATTCCTCCATGCCTTGTTCCTCTACCATATTGGGAAAATTAACCATCATAGATGTCCATACAGAGCACTCGCCCTACTGATCTTGCAGGATAAGAATGTCATTATAATCATTACATATTATGTAGGATCTTCCATCCATGAAAAATGCTACTGATTTCATATCTATCCAAAGTTCGCCCCTCTTATGGTGTTTTACCGGTCTACAAATGGATGCACACCCAAATGGTAAAATCATCTGAAGAGAAAAGCCCATCTGAAGAGAAAAGCCATCAACGTGCTCCCTGACAGCGACTTCAACGCTCAATTGGGGAACTTCATTTTTGCCACGCTTTTCGACCACGACATGAACCCATAGAGATCCCACGAGAGGGGATGTTCAGGTATCTCACATTAGCACTCACCAGTACTAGCAAGGCCATAACAGGTGTTGATGTTTACGCATTCGAGGTGTTCCTTTTGGAGGTGGCGTGCATGTGTAAGCTGATGGAGATGGATGTAATGGAAGAGACATCTTTGGGGGTTCGTATACTTCATCGCTGTAGTGGGTAACCATAGTCGAGGCAGCAAATAAGAGGATGGAGGGGGACTACATGGTGGAAGAGATGGTGTTGTGGCTGGGGAAGCACTACTTGCAACGAGAGGTGGCAATGCCCATCTTGACATTGATACCAGCATATGTAGAAAGACAAAGGTGGGAGAATAAAGAAGAAGAAGAAGAAGAAGAAGAAGAAGAAAGGAGCTCACATGCCTTCATATGAGTTCGTCATCATAAGAAAAGATCTCCACGAAGTTATTTAACCTCTCAATGTTTGCTCACCATTCCTATGTGCATCTCTCCATTGTTCTGCAGTTTTCTACCACCTATCACCATTAAATTTGATGTTAAGATATTCATTAATAAAAAATAATTAATACCCATGCACAACTACCAATGCTAACCCTTGTTCTTCTAGACAAAGTCAACAAAAACAAAGACTGACCCTTCAATGCCTCAACATATGCCCCTCATGGCTATCCTCCCCTTTTTATTGGAGTTAGCCTGCTCCACTAAAAAAATTCCCAGTGAGATTGGGAAATTCACACTTTTGCCTTGGGAAATTCACACTTTTGCCTCTTTTTTCCTATATGATTACCCCAAGGTTGTTGTGAACCCCTCAGGATCCGAGTACCCGTTAATCACACACTCGCACTATTATTCACATAAGATCGCATGAAGTTACAGAAAAGCAGGGAAAATTTTTCGCGCGGCTAATTATCCACAAGACATTCACACCCACAACATAACCACAAAGTAAAAGAGATACAAATGACACCAAAATTTCCTTTTTATTAATATTCATTTCCATTTACAACTTGCACAAGCATCTTTCATGTTACAACATAAATCCCAAGTGATACAAAAGAGATAGCATTTACATTACCAACTAAACAAAAACTGAGACAAAATACTTCATACCGTCTGGTGTATACTCTGTCTCCAGGAAGCATGTATAGCTACTGGACTGCTACTAAACTGCGGGCTGTTTGCCTGCCAAACACAATAGGAAAGAAGAGGCGTCAGCCATTGCTGGTACCTCCCCAAAACTTATAAAAATAACTAGACATTCAAAATGTGCAAAAGCAAGCAAGTAGAAAGGTGGTACCTGTAAAATCTACATCTACTTGCGTAAGTAAAAAGGGGTTTCAGGTTGTTTGTAATGCATTTCTAATGATTTCCCCAGAACCCAACATTTTCCCACATATGACACATTTATTTTGTAGTTGAATATTCATCAGTATAAGAGTATAAACATATATATTATTTTTTAGCAATCTTAACTTTTGATCATAACCTCTCCAAATCTTTACTTCAATTGATTCAGATATAACTACAGATGATATAGATATAGATATGGATGATCTAGATGTAGAATCGCCAAGTCTGTTGGCGAGGTAAACTCAAGCGGTGAAGAAGCCTACAAATGGCTCTTTCGTCTCGCCCTCTAATTGGAAGTGCGGTCCAATAGAGGGATAGGTCTACTCCCCAACTATGTCACTGAGACGGGTGGGAGAGACTCCCTAGAAAAGTCGCTCTAGAAAACTGCCCGACTAGTACGGGCGGACGAGCTCGTACGTAAAACTGAAAACCAAGGATCCCCCGCCTGGGTATCCTAATAGACAGGGTCAGCGGAACTGGTCTAAAGTCTGGATCCCAACGAGGGCGTAAAAACACTGCGAGCTCGCGTAAAAATCGTGTAAAAGACTGGAATCCTAGACCCGCGCACTTGGCGGCCGCTGCCCTAACTGGGCTTCCTTTCCTCCGCCCAGGTGAGGGTCACCGCGCCCTCGCTCAGTCAGGCATAAAAGTCACCATGACCGGCTCTATATGTGTTATCAATGATTTACATTAAACAAAGATATCCCAGACTATAGATTATACAATGGTTGAATGGAATAAAATCACAGAACAATAATCCACATCCTCCAATATAATGTGTCTCTCGAGGTTCTTGTCATTGCTGTAAAGAAACTCTCCTGAAGATGGAGTGCAGTCTTACATCCTAAATTAGCACATGTATTTAATCCTAACCCTGATTTGATTTTTAACCTTATCCAAAATCCGCAGGGCTCTGCTCTTTGAGAATAAAATCAATAATTAATGAATTGTAATTTGAGAAGTCCATAATACCCCCCCTTTTAACTAATATGTACAGAAGATCCCATAGTAATTCGATTAAAATATTACTGGACTACATTTTAGATCTCAATGATGACGAAAGGAGAATAGGATTAAAACTAAACATGGCATCAGATTATGAGAGTTTACAAGAAAGATATCAAACTCTTGAAATAGGAGGATCATCTAGAAACTCATGTTTCCACGGATTAGTTTCAAGCTCAAAATCAATATTTCGTTTAATAGTTTTTTTTATACTAGTAGTATTTACAATAGTTGAGTGCTATTGTTGATAGAGAATATCGATGTCTGGCAATTGATTAAAACATTAGTCCAGAGCTAATTGATGAAATGTACTCAATAAATCATCAATTTCAGCCTATGGTTTCTTGCGGATGTTGCTGATTTTACATGTAATATTCCTGAAGTGATTAGTATAACCTTTATTTTAGAACAAGCTATTCAATATTCTACCATATGTACTATCTTTAAAAACAATCAGAATAAAAGTAAGTTTAGTATGAATTTGCATATAGTCACTTAACATTCTAACCATTATTTGTTTGCAACGTGATTCTTAAAATGTTGAAACAGGGTTTTGTTTCTAATTATTCTTATCATATACAGTTAAATTTTTTTTATCAGTGCAGATTTCTAGTTGTAACCTAGAGATTGGATCTTGAAAATAAATAAGGAGTTTAGTCTAGACCATTGTTCTTGATACAAGCTTCTGTATTAATGCATCAATGTCTTACACTAATTGGTTTATGATGTTACTAAACAATAAATCCAGCCTATATAACTACATACAGTTCAACCAGATGCACTAATTGGTTTATGATGCTACTAAACAATAAATCCAACCCATATAACTACATACAATTCAGCCAGATGCACTAATTGATTTATGATGTTACTAAACAATAAATCCAGCCCATATAACTACAAACAGTTCAGCCAGATGCACTGTACATATTACTTTGTAATTACATCGAAATCAATGCTACCTTCTAAGGTTCCAGATGTTTGAATCCCCCAATATTGAAATCCTCAAAATGGTTATTCACCAGATTTTTTATAATGATTTTTTTTATTTTCATGCATATGTGACTTTTATATGCTTAGCAGAGTCTAATTCAGATCACAAATTTAAATTCTGAGAAGCTTATTCCATGATATAGAGTCCCAAAATTCCCAGTAAAAGAGGAAATCCATGGTGAGAAGCTTATGCTTGGCAGCAAAAGGAAAAGTAATAGGATTGTACCTGGAATTGCTCCAGATCTTGTAGAAATTAACATGCAGCAGATGAATAGATCGGCAAAGGCTGCATGCAAAGAGGGCTGGAGGCTTAAGAATGTAGCAACTGTTGTGTCTTGTTGCTGGAATTTGCAGGCAAAGGCTCCAACGGCTGGAACTTTTAGTATGAATGGAAAGAGAATTGGAAGAGAGGAGAGGAGAGGGGTTTGACGTTGGAATTTGAAGAGGAATTAGGAGAAACTAAGGGTCGTGTGTTGGTGTTTATATAGTAATAAGAGGTTTTCTTTGGATGCCAAGTGGCATTAGGAGGAAAGCTAAGTGGAGGAGAAAGAAATTTTTAAAACTGCCGACCTGTACAGTCTGTACAGAGAAAAAATATATATATTTTTTCTAAACAGTAGCCAACTGCTACTAGAATTTAAGTTTTAATAATTTTTTTTTCTCTTATTCATTTGACAAACTTAAAATGAACCGTACGGGCACCTCGGGTCTCCGTTTTCGACGCGAAGTATCTCGATTTGATCGTTTTTCAACGACGATCAAAATAAGTATAATATTGATATACTTTCGATCGGATTTTGAATACCCGAACTTTTCGGATACGGTTTTGTTTAAGATTAAATTTTGTGATTTAAAAATACCAAATGACCTCTGATTGACGAACGGTCAATTCCGTTGATCTTGTTTCGTCGAATCGGATCTAATGATGGTCTCGGTTCGTTTCACGGTTACCAAATTTATGTCGCGGCTTTTTCACGGCGCGCATTACGATGCGGTCGATTTTTGGTCGATTTTGTCCGAACGACTTTTGATTCATAATAAATTGACTGTTTTGGGTTGTTTGGCATTGACCAACAACGTTTTTGGGTTCATTGGATCCAAAATCGGACGAGTTCGGGTTTGTTAGAATATGGATGTTACAATTATAAAAACCTCAAAGGAAGTCTCGTCCTCGAGACTCGAGTTAAGGCTATTCGGTGTCTTGTTTGAATTTCATATGTCCATAAAAACCTCAAAGGGTTTTGAACTCATAAAAACCTCAAAGAGAAAACAAGCCATATATTTATCATGTATCTAATTACAAAAGCTTGTTTTGATGATTACATCAGAAAAGCTGCGGGTATCGTGCCCGTCTGTCGGTTTCAGTCTCCCATGTTGCTTCTTTGACTCCGTGACGATGCCACAAAACCTTGACCAATGAAATCTCTTTACTGCGAAGCTTCTTCACAGCACGGTCAAGTATCTGGATTGGCTTCTCTTCATAAGTCAGATCTGGCTCTACGTCTAGATTTTCATAACTGATGACGTGCCGAGGGTCGTGCACATACTTCCTCAGGTTGGATACGTGGAAGACATCATGGATAGCTGAAAGATGTGGAGGAAGGGCTACTCGATATGCCACTTTCCCCACTCTCGCAAGAATCTCAAACGGACCCACATATCATGGTGCGAGCTTGCCACGAACACCAAATCTCTGTACTCCCTTCATGGGAGATACACGGAGAAATACCCAATCTCCAACCTATAATTAATAGGAATGTCATTTGTATGAGATTAAGTTGAACACATATATATCATAATTGAGGGGATGAGGAGAAAATAATTAGATTACCTGAAACTCTAAGTCTCTCCTCCGACGGTCTGCATAACTCTTCTGGCGGCTCTGTGCCGTCAGAAGCCTCCGTCTCACAAGATCAACAGCTCTCGCAGTCTCCTCCAGGAGATCTACGAAATAGAGAGCATGATCACCTACCTCACGCCAACTGAGAGGTGTGAGGCATCTTCACCCATATAGGGCTTCGAATGGTGTCATGCCAATACTGGAGTGATAGCTGTTGTTGTACGTGAATTCCACCAAAGGCAAATGGTCCTTCCAGGACCCTTTCCACTCCAAAGTGCATGCGCGAAGTAGATCCTCAAGCGTCTGAATGGTGCGCTCACTCTGCCCGTCTGTCTGAGAATGATAAGCAGAACTCATCTTTAGCTCTGTCTGTAGTGCTGACATGAACTGATGCCAATAGTGAGATGTAAATCTCGAATCCCTGTCAGACACCACCTCTCGTGGTATACCATGTAGCCTGATAATGTTCTGCACATAGAGATTGGCCAATCTGGATGGAGTATAAGTCGCGTTGACAGGTATGAAATGGGCTGACTTGGTCAACCTATCAACAACGACCCAAATGGAATCATGGCCTCCTGGCGTCTTCGGCAGACCTGTGACAAAATCCATAGAAATGCTCTCCCACTTCCACTCGGGAATGGGGAGAGACTGCAATAATCCTGGCGGTCTCCTGTGCTCAGCCTTGACCATCTGACAGGTCATGCATCTGCTAACATGTAGCGCCACATCGCGCTTCATTCCATCCCACCAGAAATGTCGACGCAAGTCACGGTACATCTTCGTACTACCAGGATGGATAGATAACCGTGAACGGTGTGCCTCGTCCAAAATGTCTTTGCGAAGCTGCTCGTCATTGGGTACAACGACCCGTCCTGCCTTCCATAAAATAGACTCTGTCATGACAAAATCATCAAATTCATCCTTGATGGCACGCATGTATCTATCTCGGATCCAAGGATCTGTCTTCTGTCCATCTACAATACGATCCCAAAGACTGCTGTATCGTGGAGGCACGGCGGTAGAAATGGATGCGCTCTCCTGAGGATGCCAATCGGTCAAAGCTGCAAGCGTATCCCACGTGTATAGCCAGTTCACCGTACCATCAGCATGCGCTCTCCTGCTAAGTGCATCAGCCACCACATTTCCCTTACCGGGATGGTAAGAGATCGTGCAATCATAATCCTTCAACAGCTCGAGCCATCTGCGTTGTCTCATGTTCAACTCTTTCTGATCAAAGATGTACTTTAGGCTCTTGTGATCCGTGAAAATCTCGAAGTTCACACCATATAGATAGTGGCGCCAGATCTTCAAGGCGAAGACAACTGCCGCCAACTCCAAGTCATGTGTGGGGTAGTTCCGCTCGTGCGGTCTCAACTGCCGTGATGCGTAAGCAATCACCTGTCCTCTCTGCATCAACACTGCTCCTAGACCTTCCCCAGATGCATCTGTGTAGACTGCATAGTCCTGAGTGCTTGAAGGAAGAGCAAGAATAGGCGCTGTAGTCAACCTCTCCTTCAGTGTCTGGAAGGTCTGCTCACATGAATCGTTCCAAATGAATGGAACTCCCTTCTGCGTCAATTTTGTCAATGGACGGACGATGCGTGAAAATCCGCTGACGAAGCGTCTGTAATAACCTGCTAGTCCGAGAAAGCTCCGAATCTGAGTAACTGTCTTGGGCTGCTCCCAAGACATAACTGCATCTATCTTCGCAGGATCAACCGCGATACCTGCTGCAGAAATGATGTGCCCTAAAAATGAGACCTGGGATAACCAGAACTCGCACTTGCTCAACTTGGCATATAGCTTGTGCTCCCGCAATGTATCTAGACAATCCGTAGATCATTCACATGATCCCATTCATTCCGTGAATAGATGAGCACATCATCGATGAACACCACTACAAACTTGTCCAAGTATGGACGGAAGATACGGTTCATCATATCCATGAAAGCCGCAGGTGCATTGGTGAGCCCAAACAGCATCACCACAAACTCGTAGTGTCCATAGCGAGTCCTGAAGGCTGTCTTCGGAATATCCGACTCGCGAATCCTCAACTGATGGTAGCCTGAGCGAAGATCGATCTTCGAGAAAACCGAAGATCCCTGGAGCTGATCGAATAAATCATCGATGCGCGGCAAAGGATAACGGTTCTTCACCGTTCTCTTGTTTAGTTGCATGTAATCGATGCACAGTCTCATAGATCCATCCTTCTTCTTGACAAATAGAACCGGAGCACCCCAAGGTGAAGTGCTCGGCCTCACGAATCCCAAATCAAGTAACTCCTGTAGCTGCACCTTCAGCTCCCTTAACTCGGCTGGTGCCATGTGATAAGGTGCCATAGAGATCGGCTGTGTATCTGGCAGCAATGTGATCTCGAACTCGATCTCTCTCTCAGGAGGTAGCCCTGGTAGCTCATCAGGAAAGACATCTGGATATTCTGATACTACTCGGATGTCCTGTATCATCGGCTCCTGATCAGATACCTCCCGCACAAATGCAAGGTATGAATCACAACCCTGATCAACAAGTCGCTGGGCCCGTAACACTGAAATATACTCCATGGTGGAGTCATGCAGTACCCTCAAAAGTGAACTCGGGTAGATCAGGAATCCTGAAGACAACGGTCTTCCTAAAGCAATCAACAAGTGCATGATGAGGGGATAACCAATCCATGCCCAATATCAAGTCGAACTCATCAAGCTGCAGAAGTAGACAATCTACGATCATCTCGTGACCGCCAATCAGTATGGGCAAGTGCCTGACGATCAGTGAAATAATGAATAACTGGCCACCTGGCCCTCGGATGTGATATGGAGAAGAGAGAGTCTCTGCGACTCTACCCAAAGAAGCAAGTAGCCTCGAAGCAAGAAAAGAGTGTGTTGCACCAGAATCAAATAAGACATGGAAAGGTCGGCCCAAGACTGAGACCATACCTTTCATCACAGTAGCCGTTGAACGTAACTGCTCCTCAGTAACGGCATGTAACTGTCCCTGCCTGGCCGATGCAACACTAGATCCCGCCACACTCTGCGTCTGTCTCTGCTGCTGTCGCCTAAAATTGGAGTTCCTACCACGGAAACTCCCTGAACGCTGTGTCTGAGGCTGTGACTGTGAAGGCTGTGGCTGAGGCTCGCCAGAAGCCTGTGGACACTGTGCTCGGTAATGTCCCCACTCGTGACATCGATAGCATCTGACTGGCCTGGTAGGTGGAGTGGCGATGTCTGTGCTCCGGGCTGGTCCTGTAGGTGGTCTATCTGCTCGCTGTGACCCAGATGGTCGAGCGGACTCTGTGCCACGTCCGGCAAGTGCTCCTCCTAGAGTAGTCGATGGAGAAGAGCGAGCACTGCCTGTGAAGGACGAACCTGTAGGTCAGAACCGTCTGTCTGACCTCTGCCGCTGAAACGGTCGACGTATCGGTCCAAAAGATCGCCGCGGTCTAGGCGCTGCTCCATACGAGCTCCCGAAATGTCTCCCTCTAATGTCCTCGAATTTCTCCGCAGCATCGGTAGCTTCGGAGATGGATGTGATATGTAGTCCAGCCAGCTTCTCCTGCACCTCCTCTCGCATGCCGCCAATGAACTTCTCCAGATTTTCCTCTAGAAATGCGCCAGCTGCTCGTGTATGTCGTGACAGCTCTGTGTATCTGATAAAGTAATCCCTGGCTGTCATCTGTCCCTAACAGAGCTCGGCAAACAGTCGGCGCTGGGACTCCTTCCACTTCGCAGAAAAGAAGTGGGCTCTGAACCTCATCTTGAAATCGTTCCAAGTAGGCTCTCGGCCTAACTCGGACGCTACGGCCTCCCACCATCGCTCGGCGAAGTCTGTCAGTGAATACTCTATGAAAGATAGCCACGTGTTTCGTGGCGCATGAATCGCCCTGAGCACCTTCATCACTCTCTTCAGCCACTGCTCAGCATCATCTGGTGGACCTGTGCCCTCAAACAAGGGTATGTTGGCGCGCTGATAGGATGTGAAAATAGACTGGTGCCTGTGAATAGCTGAGTACTCGTGCGCACCCTCGTCTGCTAAGTCCACAGGGTCCTGCTCCCTGTCAAAGTCTCCATCCTCCCGAGCTACATGCTCTGGTGCCTCCTCAAGTGGATCATCGGGATGAGGCTGTTCCACCTCAACAGACTGGTGTTGGTCCTGCTGTGTTCCATCCTGGGATGGATGGTACGTGAAATCTGACAGGTCCTCAAATCTCATCTCTATGTCCGTCTGCCTGTCAGCAATCTCAGTCTGCTGGGCCAATATCTGCTCCTGCTGGCCTCTAATAGCAGCCTGCTGCTGCTGAAGATCGGTAAGTGCGCTCAGTATGCGTGCCAGCTGATCAGAAGTATCCTGACCTGGTCGAGATGCCATGGCTCTGCATGAGAACCATAATTAGTCATAAGAATGCCTTAGACAGATATTTATCATAAATGCTTTTCTCTTCTTGGGATATAATATGAAAATTAAGGAACTTAGTGACATCTGTGGTTATTGAATATGAATGTCATATTTCCCGTCTTGGACTCACGACATGCCGGAAGACTGTCGCTATCCGAGAACTTAATACGATCGGAATCGAAATACTGCGAATGTGCGTATCGGGATACCGCCGCTATGATACCAAACTGTGAACCCCTCAGGATCCGGGTACCCGTTAATCACACACTCGTACTATTATTCACATAAGATCGCATGAAGTTACAGAAAAGCAGGGAAAATTTTTCGCACGGCTAATTATCCACAAGACATTCACACCCACAACATAACCACAAAGTAAAAGAGATACAAATGGCACCAAAATTTCCTTTTTATTAATATTCATATCCATTTACAACTTGCACAAGCATCTTTCATGTTACAACATAAATCCCAAGTGATACAAAAGAGATAGCATTTACATTATCAACTAAACAAAAACTGAGATAAAATACTTCATACCGTCTGGTGTATACTCTGTCTCCAGGAAGCATGTATAGCTACTGGACTGCTACTAAACTGCAGGTTGTTTGCCTGCCAAACACAATAGGAAAGAAGAGGCGTCAGCCATTGCTGGTACCTCCCAAAAACTTATAAAAATAACTAGACATTCAATATGTGCAAAACCAAGCAAGTAGAAAGGTGGTACCTGTAAAATCTACATCTACTTGCGTAAGTAAAAAGGGGTTTCAGGTTGTTTGTAATGCATTTCTAATGATTTCCCCAGAACCCAACATTTTCCCACATATGACACATTTATTTTGTAGTTGAATATTCATGAGTATAAGAGTATAAACATATATATTATTTTCTAGCAATCTTAACTTTTGATCATAACCTCTCCAAATCTTTACTTCAATTGATTCAGATATAACTCCAGATGATATAAATATAGATATGGATGATCTAGATGTAGAATCGCCAAGTCTGTTGGCGAGGTAAACTCAAGCGGTGAAGAAGCCTACAAATGGCTCTTCCGTCTCGCCCTCTAATTGGAAGTGCGGTCCAATAGAGGGATAGGTCTACTCCCCAACTACGCCACTGAGACGGGTGAGAGAGACTCCCTAGAAAGGTCGCTCTAGAAAACTGCCCGACTAGTACGGGCGGACGAGCTCGTACGTAAAACTGAAAACCAAGGATCCCCCGCCTGGGTATCCTAATAGACATGGTCAGCGGAACTGGTCTAAAGTCTGGATCCCAACGAGGGCGTAAAAATACTGCGAGCTCGCGTAAAAACCGTGTAAAAGACTGGAATCCTAGACCTACGCACTTGGCGGCCGCTGCCCTAACTGGGCTTCCTTTCCTCCGCCCAGGTGAGGGTCATCGCGCCCTCACTCAGTCAGGCATAAAAGTCACCATGACCGGCTCTATATGTGTTATCAATGATTTACATTAAACAAAGATATCCCAGACTATAGATTATATAATGGTTGAATGGAATAAAATCACAGAACAATAATCCACATCCTCCAATATAATGTGTCTCTCGAGGTTCTTGTCATTGCTGTAAAGAAACTCTCCTGAAGATGGAGTGCAGTCTTACATCCTAAATTAGCACATGTATTTAATCCTAACCCTGATTTGATTTTTAACCTTATCCAAAATCCGCAGGGCTCTGCTCTTTGAGAATAAAATCAATAATTAATGAATTATAATTTGAGAAGTCCATAATACCCCCCTTTTAACTAATATGTACAGAAGATCCCATGGTAATTCGATTAAAATATTACTGGACTACATTTTAGATCTCAATGATGACTAAAGGAGAATAGGATTAAAACTAAACATGGCATCAGATTATGAGAGTTTACAAGAAAGATATCAAACTCTTGAAATAGGAGGATCATCTAGAAACTCATGTTTCCACGGATTAGTTTCAAGCTCAAAATCAATATTTCGTTTAATAGTTTTTTTTATACTAATAGTATTTACAATAGTTGAGTGCTATTGTTGATAGAGAATATCGATGTTTGGCAATTGATTAAAACATTAGTCCAGAGCTAATTGATGAAATGTACTCAATAAATCATCAATTTCAGCCTATGGTTTCTTGCGGATGTTGCTGATTTTACATGTAATATTCCTGAAGTGATTAGTATAACCTTTATTTTAACAAGCTATTCAATATTCTACCATATGTACTATCTTTAAAAACAATCAGAATAAAAGTAAGTTTAGTATGAATTTGCATATAGTCACTTAACATTCTAACCATTATTTGTTTGCAACGTAATTCTTAAAATGTTGAAACAGGGTTTTGTTTCTAATTATTCTTATCATATACAGTTAAATTTTTTTTATCAGTGCAGATTTCTAGTTGTAACCTAGAGATTGGATCTTGAAAATAAATAAGGAGTTTAGTCTAGACCATTGTTCTAGATACAAGCTTCTGTATTAATGCATCAATGTCTTACACTAATTGGTTTATGATGTTACTAAACAATAAATCCAGCCTATATAACTACATACAGTTCAACCAGATGCACTAATTGGTTTATGATGTTACTAAACAATAAATCCAACCCATATAACTACATACAATTCAGCCAGATGCACTAATTGATTTATGATGTTACTAAACAATAAATCCAGCCCATATAACTACATACAGTTCAGCCAGATGCACTGTACATATTACTTTGTAATTACATCGAAATCAATGCTACCTTCTAAGGTTCCATATGTTTGAATCCCCCAATATTGAAATCCTCAAAATGGTTATTCACCAGATCTTTTATAATGATTTTTTTTTATTTTCATGCATATGTGACTTTTATATGCTTAGCAGAGTCTAATTCAGATCACAAATTTAAATTCTGAGAAGCTTATTCCATGATATAGAGTCCCAAAATTCCCAGTAAAAGAGGAAATCCATGGTGAGAAGCTTATGCTTGGCAGCAAAAGGAAAAGTAATAGGATTGTACCTGGAATTGCTCCAGATCTTGTAGAAATTAACATGCAGCAGATGAATAGATCGGCAAAGGCTGCATGCAAAGAGGGCTGGAGGCTTAAGAATGTAGCAGCTGCTGTGTCTTGTTGCTGGAATTTGCAGGCAAAGGCTCTAACGGCTGGAACTTTTAGTATGAATGGAAAGAGAATTGGAAGAGAGGAGAGGAGAGGGGTCTGACGTTGGAATTTGAAGAGGAATTAGGAGAAACTAAGGGTTGTGTGTTGGTGTTTATATAGTAATAAGAGGTTTTCTTTGGATGCCAAGTGGCACTAGGAGGAAAGCTAAGTGGAGGAGAAAGAAATTTTTAAAACTGCCAACCTGTACAGTCTGTACAGAGAAAAAAATTATATTTTTTTTCTAAACAGTAGCCAACTGCTACTGGAATTTAAGTTTTAATAATTTTTTTCTCTTATTCATTTGACAAACTTAAAATGAACCGTACGGGCACCTCGGGTCTCCGTTTTCGATGCGAAGTATCTCGATTTGATCGTTTTTCAACGACGATCAAAATAAGTATAATATTGATATACTTTCGATCGGATTTTGAATACCCGAACTTTTCGGATACGGTTTTGTTTAAGATTAAATTTTGTGATTTAAAAATACCAAATGACCTCCGATTGACGAACAGTCAATTCCGTTGATCTTGTTTCGTCGAATCGGATCTAATGATGGTCTCGATTCGTTTCGCGGTTACCAAATTTATGCCGCGGCTTTTTCGCGGCGCGCATTACGATGCGGTCGATTTTTGGTCGATTTTGTCCGAACGACTTTTGATTCATAATAAATTGACCATTTTGGGTTGTTTGGCATTGACCAACAACGTTTTTGGGTTCATTGGATCCAAAATCGGACGAGTTCGGGTTTGTTAGAATATGGATGTTACAGTTGTAAAAGCTAGCCCTGACTTTAGTCGTGGTCATCCATCGAAGTCCATGCCCACTTGTATGACTTGCCTTTAACTCATGGAGAATATCAAAGGTTATTGCTCATGCAACTAAGGAAAATTCTTGGATATCATTAAGGGTAAAATGAATTCATTATATAAGATACCACATCTTTTTTCTGCAAGTAAGACACCACTTTAAGAGATGATTTCATTCTAAGTTAAGCCTATAATTTCCTACAAATTTTGAAAGAAAGGTATATGTTCAAGAAGAGGCTTTAGTCTTAAAATCGTTGCTTGAAGATACGACTTTGATTCGTATAGAGCAAAGTTGTCTCTTGAAGAAACAACTTTCTTTATTTAAAAAACCAAAGCCTATTTTGAAAAGGTGGCTTTACCTAATAATGAAATCCACCTTTTCACGAGATGGCTTCTCTACATTATAAAGCAAAAAAATTGATACCTTGTAAATGAATTCATTTATCCTTAATAATATCCATGAGTTTTCCTCTCATGGGTCTATTTTAATAAGCATGGCTTGGAAAGCCAGTGCATGCCATGCTAGAATTCGTGGATCACGACTTGTGGATCGCGACGCGTGGATCACAACTTCTTCAACCCCTTCGAGAGGTGCCACTAAAACCTCCATTTAAAGGCGATCTTGGTTTTGGGGTAGGACCTTCATAGCCCAACATTGAAGCATTCATGGTGAGGGCAAGTCTTTATCACTAATCAAATGACATAGATACATAATGGATGCCCTATACCTCATCGTTGTTGTAACACCCATGAGCATCAATATGTCACTATTTAGGAAGCCCCGTAAAAGAAGTGCGGAACTCGGAAGGTGAACAAATTGCCTTGAAAGGATCTCCCAACAAATTAGCTATCAACTTTCTCACTTTGTCCTCCATCTCTTTCGTGACAACACTATAGAAAGCCATCCTTACTAATTGACTATTATCACTATTATTCTCCTTTTATGGCACCATCTCCTGGTTATGTAAGGACGTCTGCTCCATTTTGCATGTTGATAGTCAGTGTTCAACATCCCGACATCTGATGGATACCACGTGATCCTGACACTCTTGTGCACAACGACCCTTCCAACCACAACAAAAGCACATACCATTGCTTGAGAAGCCCAAGTTCGAGGAAAATTTTGACCACCCAACATCATCCACCGACCACATAGATCTCAATGTCTGCATCATCGTAACTTCACCAACCCTCCCCAATACACTCTCCAACATCGCCCTCACCTCTCCTCTCCTCTCTCTATGTATCCTCTCGTTTGTCTCATCTCCTATCGTGAAATCATGAATATATAATTCTGTTGGTTGTTATGCCTTGATAGTCAGTGATGGAGAGGAGGTTTGTGTTTATGGACATAAATATACCCTTGATGGAGAGGAGGTTTGTGTTTATGGACATAAATATACCGTTCTCTAATGGAATATTATATAACATAGTTTGGTTGAAGCGGACAATCATTTTATGAGGTCAATGTAACAAAAAGATACCTATGAAGTGGTTTGGTATTGTTCTTGACTGACATGATGGTCTTCCCGCGTGGATTTCTATGATTTCTAATCATGAGTGGTATGGTCACATCAGTTGAGTAGCTTCTACATAGTAACTATTTGGCATTTGTCTTTGAAGCAACATTGGCGTAATGGCGAATTCTTGTTTTCATCAATCATATTTACAAGTATAACTGCATAAAGTTTCATGCACACTTCCTTTTTCAGGAAGAAGCTCCATCAGATAAGTCTCCTATTACCCCACATTTCATCTAAGTTGGGAAGTTCTGATTCTTTTTTTGATTAACCGATTTTCTTCTATATAATAAAATCTTTTTAAAAGTTGTGATATGTATGACATGCCCTCCATCAAGTAAATAAAAATTCATAGTAATCATAGATGAAAGTGACAAAAATAGATAGTTGTAATATGACTTAGATTGAATGTTGTTCAGAGATGGAGCAATTGTCCACATGATTGTGGCGGGCTAGAGTACTCCGACGAGGAGACTCATTTCAATTTGGGTGACTCTGACAGGCGTAGTATAGAGCACACCCAATTCGCCTCATACTCCAGCCGGTTTGTTCCTCCTCACCTGCACGACACGAGAAACAACGTTCTCGACAGCAACCGACGGTTGTGTTTGCATTGAGTTGATATTGTCTATAGTGTCTTGTATGACGAGTTTGGGATTTTTCTATTTGTTGTCCAAGCTGAGCATTGCATGCTCCAGCTTGATGGGGAGTGTTGGAGTATATGTATCATTCTTGTATAGATGGGTCAATGGATCCTGGAGTGTGAGTCGAATTGGGTGTGCTCTGTACTGCACCTGTCAGAGTCACCGAAACTGAAATGAGTCTACTCGTCGAAGTAGTCTGGCTTGCCACAATCATGTGGACAACTGCTCCATCTTTGAAGGGTCGAACTGAAAAAACTGTAGAAAACATCCTCGTCGGAGTCCACAATTGCTGAAGAATGGAGTCTGAAAAAAGTCTCCTAGTCGGAGAACTGGGTCTCTCCCATACTGACTCAGAGAATGAGATCTTTACTCTGGAGTTCCTATAAAACCACATGAAAAACCTAGTCCCATATGACATAGGGAATGGGATCTCTACTCTAGAGTCCCTGTGGATCACATGAAAACTCCGAGATCAAAAACAAAAGATGGAGACAACACAAAAATGATCGCATACATGTGCGTCTGAAAAGAGTCTCTCTCTGGAGAACTCGAAGAAATTAGGTCACTCAAATATGGAGTGCCTCGAACTTGGACTCTGAACCAATCTTCAAAATTTGAAACTGAATTGCAGAGTCTGAAAATCTGGCTGGTCTGGAATATGGGAAATCTAAATTTGTCCTGTAACTCTACACAATACCCCCCCTTTCTCCCATACTTGTTAGAAAACAATGGCATCGACAAATTTAAGAAAATGGGGAGGAACTAAAAAATCACATAAGCCGTCGCATACTTTTTTTCTCAGCTTTTTTTTTCTCTTCCCGCGTATGTCATTTATTTTGTACGCGCCTTTTTTCAAAAAAAAATTTAAGCTGTTCTAAAAGAATATTTTCCTTGGATTTTCACCCTTTTTAAGACATTTTTTTCCAGATATTCCAGATTTTTTTATAGTCATCTCTTCCTCTTTTTTTAAATAGGTCGTTCATTTTTTCCTTTTTTTCTCCGGCCTCTCTCTTCTCCTTTTTTCTAATTTTCTTTTGACTAGGCCCTTACAATAGCATCAAAATTTTTTAAAAAAATAAAAACCCAGCTCCCTTGGCCCTTATTTAGGGTCCCCACTTGGGAACCCTTCCTTCGAAGACCCCGACCCCTGTAGGGGTTTCTTCTTGCTACCGTCGCATGTAGGAGATGAGGGGAAGGGAGCACCATCACCTGGAGGGAGGGGCGACATCGCCACGTGGGAGGTGCCTCTGCATGAAGTTGCGGAGCTTTGGAGCCACGCGAAGGAGGAGCTGAGGCCGTGAGAGGCTCCTCGCCACTTGGAAGGGTGTCACGATGCATCACCTGAAGGTATGTGCGGCACCGTTGCCACGTGGAAGCTGATGTAGAGCGAAGGTTGTGTCACCGCTGCCTGTTGGGGCGATGGAGGTGTGAGGGGCTGCCGCTTGGATAGAGAGCACACCTGAGAGGTGCGACAAGGGCGCCACGAGGAAATGTAGTGCGAGATCGGAGGCGTGCAAGGGAGACTGCGCCCTAGAGACGCGAACGACGTCAAGGCCTCACTGGATATCGTCGGGGAGGGGAGCAGTTGCAGCGGGTGTAGAAGAGGAGATTCTGAATCTGGCTTGGAGATAGTGATGCGGCTGGAGATGCTGCCGCCTTCATCTAGAACTTGGAGATTCTAGCTATAGGCGGCACTGCCTAGAAGATGTTGCGCCAATGAGGTCTTCAGCGAGACCTGGAGTGCCCAAGGGCTTCAACATGAGGATGGTTGGCTGCTATGAGGGCTGGTACGAGGATGGATCCCTAAATTCTTGATGACAACATCTCAACTAGAGCCAATTATTCCAGAAATTAGGGTTTCAAAAACCTATGTAAAAACAATATGCAGAACTTGAACAATCTCGAACATAATATTCTTGAAGATCAAAATACCAAAATTGAATCTCGAACAACTAACTCACAAATATAAAATTCTTGAAAATTGAACCCTCTCGGATACCATGTTAGAAAATAAGAATGCAAAAGCTAATATCAGAGAAAATGGAGTACATAGTAAGGAACATCGAGATTTTACGTGGAACCCTACTCCCTAAGGAGCCGGATTATACCATGGGAGAACACCTCAAAGGGTTGATTATTGCATTCAACTTTTCATCTGATACATGAGGTCTGGGGCTTCTTATATAACCTCCACAGACCTTCCAAGTCCCACCACTGGTAGATGTGGGATTAAACACTGGATATGGTAAATGGATCTTGGAGGGATCCATCTTCCCGTCTATACAAGAATGATGCATATACTACAACAAATGTTAATGGGATTTCACACATCTGAATGAACCAATAAATAAGGTGAATTATTTATTTTTGGATTCTTGAACATTTTTTTTTGAATAAGAACAAGGGGGTGCACTCCCAAGATGGAGTCACCACACCACAAATTTCATTGATAATGAAAAGGATACATCATCATCCGGATACCCAGAAGGTGTAAAAAGCGTTACACTGCGCCACCACATTCTCATAGTAAAAGCGCTGCCCCTTGAATATGACATCATTTCTACCAAGCCATATAGCCCAAAGTACCGCAAAGACTCTGGAAACATCATCGGTGGAGCCGGCACCCACCGCCCGAATAGAGCCCCAAAAAAGATCCGCACAAGAAGACTGAACCCACGGCAACCCCAAGGACTCCCAGACGTCCACCGACAACCTGCAACCGAAAAAGATGTGATTCGCGTCCTCCACGCCATCAGTGCATCTGTCACAATGAATGTCCGTCGTGCCCAACAACCTTCCCCTTCTGACCTTGTCACACAGACGACCCCGCCGCAGACACTAGAGGAACACCTTAACCCTGGTAGGAATCTTTGCCGCCCAAATAATCTTCAGGTCCACACATAGGTCCTCGTCATGCTCCAACCCTCCAGCACACAACCTCCGGTACGCCTTCTTAACCGAGAACTTACCCTCCACCCACTCAAAATAGTCCGACTCCCCCGACAACTCCCCGGCAGAGGGAATCTTCGAAAGCAACTGCAAAAAATCATGCATCCTCTGCTCAGACAGAACCTCAGTGAACCTCGGAGACCAAGTACCAGAGTCCACCACCTCCGCCACCCGCGCCTCCTTATCCATAGCCAACGCCATCAACCTAGGGAAACGGAGCCCCAAGGGCCCCTCTCCCGTCCAGTCATCACGCCAAAATCTGAAAAGAAACCCATCTCCCAGCCGCGGGCGAAGAAGAGGCCTCATAGCTGGCAGAACCGCCCGGACCCCACTCCACAGCGAAGACTCATGACGCCGCCTCGCCGCCACCAACTCGCCCGAGACCCTATAAATCTTCCTCAGCATCCGCACCACCAGTAAGTCTGACGGGCCCCAGATGCGCACGACCCACTTCACAAGCAACGCCCTGTTCATACATTCCACATCCCTGACCCCCAACCCGCCCTCGGAAACGGGTAGAGTAAGATCCCTCCAAGCCACCAGGTGCAGCCCCTTCTTATCCTGCTTTCCACTAGACCAGAAGAAAGATCTCATCAAACCCTCCACCTTCTTTCTAACCCTAACAGGCATCAAGCGGGTAGAGAAGAAGAAAATCAGAATCACAGAAAGAACATGTTTGAGCAGGGTAAGCTTCCCGCCCTTGGACAAAGTGACTGCCTTCCACCCCTCCATCCGCTCCTCCAGCCTCCGAATAACACAGTCCCAGTCGGACTTCCTCAGTCTGCCGTCGACCAAAGGCAAACCCAAGTAGGAGATGGGTAATGTACCAAGGGGGCAGCCCGCCCACTCAGCTAACCGGATCCTCTCATCCTCCTGCTTCCCAAGAGTTACCAGAACAGACTTCTGCCTGTTGATCTGCAAGCCAGAAAGACATCCAAACACGTCCACCAGGACAACAACATTGTGGTTCTGAGCCTCCGTCCCCCCCAAAAAAAATCAACGTGTCGTCCTCATATGGCAAAACCGGGACGGAGATGTCCCCCAACGAGAACCCCTCACACCAACCTTCCTCCACTGCCCACCGAAATAAAACCGCAAGACAATCCGCAACCAAAACAAACAAAAGGAGAGCAAGAGGGCATCTCTGGCGCACCCCCCTCTGCGGTTGGAACCAGCCTCCCTCCTGACTCCCATTGACCAGCACCGAGCAAGAGCACGTAGTGACACACCTCTTAACCCAGTCCACCCAAAGAGGAGGAAATCCCTTCTTCTCAAGCGATCTACAGGAACTTCCAGCTGACACAATCATAAGCCTTCGCATAGTCAATCTTCCAAATCACACATTTCTTCCTAGATCTCTTCCATTCACGGCAGACCTACGACGCAGTCACAATACCATCCGCCATACACCGCCCAGGAATGAATGCAGACTGAGAAGGAAGAACCACACTTGAGAGAACAGCTCTAAGCCTGCTCGCTAAGACCTTGGCCACAATGAGATAGATGCCGTTAGATATCGATATAGGCCGATAGTCTCCAACACCCACTGGGGTCTCTTTCTTAGGCAAAAGAAAAATCAAGGCCCTGTTGACCTTCTCAAAGCCGCAGTTGCCAACCCTGAACTCATTCAGAACCTCCATAATTTCTCCCTCAACAGCTCCCAGAACTCCCTGTAAAAACAAATAGAGAAACCATCCGGACCAGGAGCCCCATCCACATTCAAATCTCAAACCGCCCGACGAACCTCGGCCTCCGAAAAGTCGGCCACCAACAAACCCGCCTGCTGACCGGTCAACGACCCTGACCCCCGTCCGGTCCACCCCCAACCAGCCTCCCCCCTCACCCTCCTCGAGGCCCGTATAAAATGCTCCCGTAAAGCAACACCAATGCTCCTTTCCCCCGAAACCCTTCGGCCCCCCACCTCCACCTCATGCAAGAAGCTCCGCCTCCTCCGCCCCGATGCAACCGAATGGAAGAAGCGAGTGTTAGCATCACCCTCCCTCAACCACTTCTGGCGTGATCGCTGCCTCCAATGAACCTCTTCTTTCCTATCCTCCTGGTAGACCACCTCCAACCAAGCAGCCCTCTCCTCCACCTCCTCCGGAGACAGACCCCGGTCATCATCCAGCCTGCTCACCCCCGCCTCCGCCTCAGCTCGTCTGGCCCTCCTCCTACTGGCGACCTCCTTCCCATACGACAGCAAGACCTTCCTGAGCGCGGTCAGCTTCGCCGCAAAACGCGACACCGCCGAACCGGAGACGGAGAACGCCCGCCAATGCTCGGAAACCAGATCCCGAAAGCCCTCCTCCAACAGCCACTTCTTCTCAAACCGGAAAGAGAACCGAGCCACGCGCTCCTCGCCGGAAAACCAAAGAACTGGGGTATGATCTGACAGCGTCCTCGGAAGAGCCCAAGCCCTCGCCAAAGGGAATAGTTCCCCCGCCTCAACTGACACCAGGAACCTGTCGAGCCTGGACCTGGACCTCGCATTCCTCCACGTGAACCTGCACCCTGCCGCGTCCACCACCGACAAGTCTAAAGAGCGGACCACCTGCCTCAAGTCCGCAGAACCAGCATCCAAGCCCCCGCCACCCCCCGGCCTGTCCTCCGGGAACAAGGTGACATTCAGATCCCCACCAATAATCCAGGCTCCATCCCCCACCTCAGGCGCAATATCGTCCAAGTCAGCAGCCAATCTGCCATCCTCCGACAAAGCAAAACGGATTACTGCCTTGTCTTTTTTTTTACAATATATGCACTTCAAAATAATACATACTTCACAGTAAATCTCGAATGCTGATTACTGAGAATACTTCCAAAAACTACTACTGTAACCCGTGTATGTTCACATGTCCGAGTAATCTATGCCAAAAGAAAATTAGTATCTTGGATCTTCCAAATACTTTTCACCTTTGATTTTGGTGCAACATTAAGTACCAGGTAAACCTTCTGACAAAGTCTATATAAAACTTCACTTTTAAGTTGACATATGGAACTGAAGATCTTTTTTCAAGAACTATACTAATTTCTTCATCAAGTTTTTTCAAGACGTACCTATCTATCATTTAAGTGGTTAGTTCTTCGGAGATTTTACCGACTGCAAAACGTGTTCAAGTTGACACATGGAACTGAAGTGCGTTTGTAAGTCATGTTGTAGGTGAGATATGGATCATGAAGAGCATTTTTAAGTTTGATTCTATTTAACCGAATAACACTTCCCCTCCCGGCAATATTGGTATTAAAAATGTCAAAAGCTAAGAATACATTCTTTGCCAGATTCAAGTTTATCCTGTGATAGAGATGTAGGTTTTCTGATCATGTGGACAATCCTTATCAGAAAGCAGAAAGTGCACACGAGAAATTTTTACGACTTTACATCAGAGATATTGAATCTCATGGCCAAACACAATGTAAAGGAAACAATGATAAGGATCCAGTAAAACGTCACTAGAGATGATACAATCAGGTGAACCTGAAAAATTGAGGCCACCCGTGCCACTTTAAACAATGGGATGACTATTGGGTGTAAAGAAGGAAAGATATTAGCACCAGGGAGATAGAGACATAATAACTGCACTAGAAGGAACCAGATCAATCCAGCGATGAAAATCATCATCGTTATGCATTCAGCAAATATGGTCATCTCGACAGCAATGAAGAAAATGATCACGAGTGATGTGCTGTTGAAAAAGGCATTCGCCGGATCCTCCTTTTCTTTGTAGGGGTTAAAGAAAGAGAGAACCCTTACAGATTCAGTTACCAATGGCAAAATACCCTGTATGGGTCATAACAGAAACACACCACGAAATTTAAAGCTACTGAATATTTAAAGAAAGAGAGAACCCTTACAGATTCAGTTGACAATGGCAAAATACCCTGTATGAGTCATAACAGAAACACACCATGAAATTTAAAGCTACTGAATATCTTTTTACAACTTTGTTTGGGATTTTGATGAGTTTTATAGTTAGAATTTGATGTGTCTTTCCATTTTCTCTATTCTATTTTTCTGGATAATTCTCTATTATATTGGAAGAGTGTTATTGCTTGCTAAAAGGATTATTTCCGTAATTGTTATGGTGTGTAGGATCATTAACAGATTTCTTACACATAACACTCCAGGTCGTTGGAACACTTTTTACTCATCATCAGAAATGTGTTTTGGTGGACACTCAAGCATCTGGAAATAATCGAAGAATTATTGCTTTCTTGGGTGGTCTTGATCTCTGTGATGGTCGCTATGATACCCCAGAACACAGACTATTCACAGACCTCGGCACTATATTTCATAATGATTTTCATAATCCAACTTTTGCTGTATGTTCTACTTCTTCTTCTTCTTCTTATTATTATTATCATTTTCCTTTATTTAAATTAGATCCTAGACTATCACTGATTAGTTTTCTTGTGCAAGGTTACTTTCTGAAAATATAGTAGACTTTTGCAGTTCATTTTGCACGTTCCTTGCATTTTGCTTTCCTTAAATTAGTTTTATAAATGTTAGGCCTCTCGTAATATGCTCAATTTCATATTTTCAAAGCTAAAAATCTGCTGCATATGATGGCGGTTTCTTTTGAGGTTATAGTTCAGATGATCTGTGTTTCTGAGAAGCATTTTGCTCATCTCTACTTAGGTTATAAAAATTTCATTAGAGTGAAGAGATGTACATATTAAGGATGTACTAATCCCAAGAAACTTGTGCATTTATTAGAACTCTGAATAGCCAATCATATATTTGGTACTACCGAGGAATTCTCGATAGTGTAAAAGAAACCTATATATTGAAGGTGTTGGATTGATGTTCTTGTAACAGAATCAATAATCAAAACGATAAGAACATTGATGAATGCTATTTGCAAATGAGGTAGACTGATGCACTAGTTAGGAGATGTGAGTTTTGGGATGTTGAGTCGGCTAGGAGAGGGTGAGGAAGGCTCAAGAGGTGTTGGAATGAGACTATATAAATGGATCTTAGTTTTTTATATCTAAGTTCGAGATTAACCCAAGATAGATCTGAATGGAGGCAAACATCCATGCAGCTGACCCTACTTAATATGGGAAAAAGGTTTTGTTGTATTGATGAATGACATTATTTTACGTGGATTGAGGTGCAGGATGTAACCATGGGAGAAAGCATCTAGGTTCGTATTGCGTTATGAATCTCTCAAAGGTCATAGGGGTGTGGGGCTCCTTATTTAGCCCCACAGACATACCAGAGTCCCACTTATATATGATGTGAGACTAAACAAGAGAGCATACCCAACAATTACATAATTTAACACTTGCTCTCAAGCTGGAACCGGGAAAGCTGCAACTTGCAAAAAAAAGCACAACACATCTTCGCTCGATACAACCTGAGAGAGATGGGTAGAGACCCAATTGGAGTAGCCGTTGTTAGGAGGAGACTCACGCAAGGATGACCTACGACGACCATGACATGTCTAGAGTTGAATCTCTTTAGGAGGAAACTCGTGGGAGGACCGATCTGCGACGATCAGGACGTGCCTGGAGTAGAGTCACACCTAGGAGGAGACCAATGGATGAAGTAGATCCACACTAGGAGGAGACATGTACATGTAGTGGATGCTTAGGAAGATGGCAGGTATGCATCAGATGTGCTAGAGTATTGGTTTTCATGTTGTTCATGGTCAGTAGAAGTCTGAAAATGATCCCAAGCAGTAGAAGTCCATATGTAGTAGTTGATGTCAAACAGCAGAAGCATACTGGTTGTTGTCCCCATATACCGAGAGTGTTGGATTTATCCTATATGTGAACCTTTAGAATGTCATTTCCCATATCTTATGAGGGTGTAGAATCAATTAACTTATATAAAGACCCTGGCGATGAGATCTCTTTTTTGAGGAGTTAAGAGTGGAGGATGATGGACAGGATACAAAGCCTGTACGAACATCTAAGATAGAGGAATATGCATGTTCTCACTCCCCCTTTTTCCCATATTTAGAATATGGAAATAAATAACTAAAGTAGGAGTACTCTTTTTTTCAGCTTTTATAATCTTTTTTTCTCAGAAACCCTACTTCCTTTTTTCAAATTTTCCTTTTCTCTGGGCTCTTTTTTTTTGCGTACCATCCTTTTTTTCCCGCGTACTGTAGCTCTCTTTTTTTTTAATACTGCCAATTAGACCCAAATATCACCCTCAATTTTTTTAGACCAGCCTTTTTTTGAATGAAGCAACCCCCTTTGGACATTCTACTTACGAGGAAGGGGTATCATGCCCCTCCTTCCTCCCTGCAAATCAGAGGAAAGTTCGCCTGGGCGGTGCCCGTGGAAACTTATTCGATGGAACCCCCAGGCGAACTTATAATTTGTTAAGTACCCCAAGGAAGCCATCACTTCAAGTCACGGCTTCCATTGAGATTTGTTTACATGTGATTTATTTACATGGAAGCCGCCTCTTGCCAAAAGCGAAGCCGCATCTTCAAGAGGCGGCTTCCATACATTTTTTTCCTATGTAAATAAACCCCAATGGAAGCCGTGACTTGAAGTGACGGCTTCCTTAAGGTATTTAACAAATTATAAGTTCGCCTGGGGTTCCGTGGAATAAGTTTCCATGGGTACCGCCCAGACGAATTTACCTCCTGCAAATCACATCTAGGGTTCCACACATGAACCCATAGTCGTCGTCGAAGTGTCTTGGAGAAGGGGTCACGTGCGAGCCGGGCTTGGAAGAGATCTTGATCGGGTGCGAGAGGGTGGCGATGAGAGGAGAGGCGCCTCACGAGGGATGCTGGGCGGCGAGAGGAGAGACTGGCGGCGAGGGAGTTGCCGCCCGGAAATGCGACCTGGATGCGATCCCGTTGTTGCCTGAGGTACGATCTGGAGATGCGGCATGGTGTAGGATTTGCGCGCCTAGAGAGAGATACTTGCATGGGAGAAGAGGCCGCACCACCCGGAGTTTCGCACGGATCCCTTTTCCTTCTTCGCGTGGGAAAAAGGCCGCTGCTGCTGACTAGAGGCGGAGGTCACCTGGAGGTTTTGGACGAAGCCCCGGTGGCTAGAAGGGTCGCGTAGGGCCCAAGTTGAACCCTGATCACTGGATGCCTGGGGGGCACGGGTGCTGAGAGAAGACCTGGCCTTGAGGGTATGGCTCCCCTAGGAAAAATTGTGGGACTACCCTGACGATGGGAAAACTGGGCGTCATCGTGAATAGTGGAGATCAGAACGTGTGGTGCCGTGTAGAATATGGTTCCTAGACACTCATTCGAACTTGACCGAATTAGGGTTCCATCAAGTTGATCTTCATACCTTGAATAAGAATCTTGATGCCGTCAAAACATACCACGAACTTCAAAAAACACAGAATAATCAAACTGAAATTGATTCTCCTAGAGGAACCCAAAATTGAACCATATTGGAATCTAGATTGCGGAAGTAGAATTGATAATCAAAATAGTAAGAACATTGAAGAATACCATGCTTTTATGTGGAACCTTATTCCATAAGAAGCATGAATGGGAGATGGCCTCTAGGCTGGCTATTGCATTATGAATCTTTCAAAGGTTACATGGGTGTATGGTATTTTATATAGCCCTACAGACAGACCAAAAGTCCTTCATAGATGATGCGTGACTAAATAAGAGAGCATGGTAACTGGATCTTTGATCCATCAATTACATACCCTAACAGTTCTAAATATATTCATTCTTTCCAAATTCTAGCATCACTTATATAATTATATGTAGTCCAATTTTACTTGGAAGTTTCTGGCCGAAATTTCATTTCGTAGCTACACAAATTGCAAGAACAACAATGTAGAAAGAATTACACTCCTATGTATGCATCAAGAGCTCATTGATAAAAAGAAGTCGATGAAATCTTGATCCCGATTCCAGTATATGTCATAATTGGAAATTTACCTAGGGAACTTTACATTTGCGTATTTTGATAAGATCATTAGTATTTCTTGAAGCTCAATCTTCGTTTCCATAAAACATTGCCAAAAGGAATTATGAACTAGAACCGAAGAGCTTGCCATGCCCACATGTAAATATTTATGAGGAGCCTCACAGAATGAAGCATCTCTTTTGGCATATCCAGCTTGTAGAGAATCAAGCAACTAAGATATACACATGTTTTAATACGGAAACCCTCCAATATGGAAGGAAAAAGTTGACGGGCTGCTAAATCTCTAGACCTCGCAAGAGAATACGGTTTCTACTTGAAAAAGAAGGGGGATTGATAATATAGAGTGCATTTCAAATGAGATTGGGTATTTTGATCATTTTGTAAAAAATAGTATTTCGGTCATTTTGTTTCCATTTAAATTTGAATTTTATTTAATAATGTCAATTATCATTTTATGCTTGTTATAATTTGGTATTTTCGTCAATTCCTTTATTTGTTGATTTCCAAAAACGTTCTCAACAAATATAATTTAATGCAGATATTTATTAACACGAATCAAATTATGTAGAATTTAGATTCGATTTTGTAAAATTCAAACCATACGTTTTTACATTCCCATTCATTAGTTTTTTTAGTACTCACTTAATGGTCTAGTGGTATTACAGTGTGTCTACCGCACAAAAGACCAGGGTTCAAATCCCACTCTTGCAGGGGTTGTGTTAGGTGGTCGACGGCCAGCGTAAAAAATAGTCGAATCTTTTAACATGGATTTGAGCAAGAATCCATGTAGCCGACCCTACTTATAGTGGGAGAAGGCTTAGTACATTTTATTCATTAGTTTTTTTGTAAAATTATTATTTTCATTTGTAAATTTTGTATTATCCTTTGTAATATGTCATGGGTATTTATAGTTTCTTCGAACGCCTTTGTAAAATTTGTGCACCTTTTATAAGTCTTTTGTGTAATATTATATGGATCTTTGTAATTGTTCTGCGTTTCTTTGTAATTTATTCATGTTCCTTTGTAAAAATTCGTGTTCGCTTTGTAATATTTGTGTAGAAATCTGTAACATCCATATTTTAACAAACCCGAACTCGTCCGATTTTGGGTCTAATGAACCCAAAAATGTTGTCGGACTATACTAAACAACCTAAAACGATCAATTAATCGAGAATCAAAAGTCGTTCGGGTGAAATCGACCAAAAATCGGTCGCTCCGTAAAACGCGCCGTGAAAAGCCGCGACGCAAATTCGGAAACCGCGAAACGAACCGAGACCGTCATTAGATCTGATTCGACGATACAAGACCAACGGAATCGACCGTTCGTCAATCGGAGGTCGTTTGATATTTTTAATTCGTAAAATTTAACCTTAAACAAAATCCGTATCCGAAAAATTTGGGTATTCAAAACTCGACTGAAAGTATATCAATATTGTACTCATATTGACCGTTGTTCTGAGACGGTCAATTTGAGATATTGCATGTCGAAATCCGAGGTCCAAGGTGCACGTACGATCAACTTATGTATATCAAATAAAAAGGAAACAATAATAATAATTAACAAATATTTAAATTCTGCTACTGCAGACTTGTCTGTTTAAAAAAAAAAATCCAGCCCACGTTGGCATCTCAATCCAACGCAAGTGGCTTCTTTCCTTCCCCCACTTGTCAACACCCAAGTTTAGCCCTTCTCTTATAAATATCAATCAAACCTCCATTTATTTCCTCTCCTAATCTCCAGCCGTGAGATCCAACCCCATCTCTCTCCCATTTTCCTCTTCTCTTTAAAATCCCAACTCTTCTCCTCTTCTTTTCTTCAGCAATTCTTTCCTTTCTCTCAATTAGAACATGCTGTCCAGTAGTTCTTTGAAGGAAAATTGTTGCTCTTTTCCCCAGCCGATGGAGCTATTGCTGCTCCAATTCTTCAGTCAAGCATAAACAGCTGAAATCCTCTCCCTGGAGCCTCCAATCAGCTTCCATAACTCTTGCTTTTGGAGCTGCATGCAAGTCTTTGATCTCTATTTTTAGAGATCCAAATTGGTACACTCCTTGACCCTCTCTCTTGCTGCCATGCATGTCTATTATGTTTAATTTTATGTACAAACCTTAGCCCCTTTGCTGCCATGTATAAGTATACAAGTCAAATCCCCATTTCTGCTCCTCATGGGTGTTCTTTCCACAAGTTTACTTCCCTTAGGCTAAAATCTGGGTTATGGTTGTTTGCTGAAACCATGATCGATGGGCAATAATTGTTATTGAAAGTTTTACTTTAAACTTTTGGCTAGAAATAAAAATGGTGGGTTTTGATGGTGGGGTTGGTACAATGGCTACATTTTCTCTCTATCCTAATCTAATTAGGTGATCAGAAGCAAGTGATTTGATACGATTAGCTGATCTAGTCTCTCTATTATCTACAATCTGATTTGTCATTCGAAATTTGCTATTTTACTTGTCTAATATTTTTTGTACTACACAAGATCTGGCTACAATTTATTCGAAATCACATGAGCATTTTTTAGTAAATATGCCATCCATGGTCCTAAAAGATATACTAATTATTTGTTTAAGTATATAAATATCACATATAGACATGAGATCTGGTATTTGGTGAAGTGCATAGTTCTCATCTCACTACCGACCTCAGCAGGAAGGTAAATTGAGTGGTTAGCCTCCTATTAATATCTTACACTTTCTGGGTCAAGTTTCATGATAAATTGATTTTGTGTTTAATTGACCATTTCCATTATATATATATAACATAATAACTATGTAAAAAAAATAAAATAGATTTAGATATTATCCTTGAAGCTATCTTACAGTGAATAAAGATAATCCGTGGCCGATAAATATTGTTGTTGCTCTTTTATTGTTAAGATAAGCATTGAAATTTTTACCCAAAAAGAAGGGGATTCAGAATTATGTTCCAATTGACATTGCTTTAACACCTTGGGCTCCAATGTATTCAAAGTGGTGAAGCCTTCTCCCATTTAAATTTTTACTGAAATTATTTAAATTTATGCTGAAATGTAATTAAGATTAAGTTACTGTTGGATTTCTTTTAAATTAATTGTCTACTGAAATTAATTAAATTAAAACTATTATTAGAATAAGATAGTGTTACTGCTATATTTATATATGTGTGTGTAAAATGAGGGTTTACTCGGGATAAAGTGGAAATTTGTGCATGATGATTTCTTTCTACTCGAAATTGTTCCTTTTCAACATTTGGACAATATAGATTCCTTATTTTCTTATATGGCACATTATAAAAGCAATTCCTGAAACCTCATCGGTTTACCTAATGGCCAAGGTTATTGATGTTTTGCGATTGCGTCATTGTAGCAATATAAGTTTGACCGAATCTCTCGCCAATCTTTAAATAGATATCTTTTGTCCTGAGTATATCAATTCTCAAAATAGGGTAATAATCAATATTTGCCAATCGAATGTCTCATAATTTTAGGATAAAAAGTATTTGGAAATTTTTTTTTTAAAGCCTTGATTTTAATCTTGATATAATAAATCTCTTATGATCTTATGATAATGGGTAATCGCAAGGACCAATTAGTTTTACTAGACCATCTTTAGGAATACTCTCCTACCTATTGATCATTATCAATAAGGTCGATAATCCCAAGACAGAGATCTATAAAACCAAACATCGGAAAGATTGAGAAAGAATAAAGATGTCAGGAGATAAGATGTTCGGAAATAACTGATGATAATTATTATTGCCGGTCATGGTGACTTCTACACCTGATCGTGCGAGGGGGCGGTGACCCTCAACTGGGCGGGAGAATAGGAAGCCTAGTTAGGGCAACGGCCGCTTAATGCGCGGGTCTAGGATCCCAGTCTTTTACACGGTTTTTACGCGAGCTCGCAGTGTTTTTACGCCTCGTTGGGATCCAGACTTTAGACCAGTTCCGCTGACCCTGTCTTTTAGGATACCCAGGCGGGGGATCCTTGGTTTTCAGTTTTACGTACGAGCTCGGTTGCCCATTACCGGTCGGGCTGTTTTTCTAGAGCGACTTCCCGGGAAGTCCCTCTCACCCGTCTCAGTGGCGTAGTTGGGGAGTAGACCTATCCCTCTATTGGACCGTCCTTCCAACTAGAGGGCGAGACGGAAGAGCCATTTGTAGGCTTCTTCACCGCTTGAGTTTACCTTCGCCAAACAGACTTGGCGATTCTACATCCAGATCATCCATATCTACATCTATATCTACATCTAAATCATCAAGAGTTGCATCTGAGAGAGTTAGAGTGAAGGATTGGAGGAAATTACAATTAAAATTGAGTTGATTGGAGCTGACTTTAATCTGGTTTGAAATTCCTATAAGTTAATGGACGTGTTGGGAACTTAGTTAGGATGCATTACACAACACCGCATGCCTACGGAGGCCCCCCAACCCTAAGGTAGTTAATACCTTAGAGTCATAGTGTGAGGCTACACACAGACCAAGACCACGGACTATCCACTAACTTAGAAGGAGTAAATAGAATTAAGGATCAAATTCATCATCATCATATCAGTCCATTATCGAAACCCATGACATGATCTCAATGACAAGAAAGTAGCCATTGAGTTCCGCAACATGATCTCCAAGACGCAAAATCATGATCTTAAAACACATGAAATCATTATATATTAGGGTCTTTTATCTAAACTTTATATAAATATATATATATATGGGATGAATGGGAAAAAGGGGAGAACAAATGAACTTAATGTCAAACAGTTGAAAATCCTTTTACTTACGCAAGTAGATGTAAATTTTAGTTATTCCACCTTTCTACTTGCTCTCTTTTGCACATAAAATTACTTGTTATTTATTTTAAACTACGGGTTTGTATTCACGTTTGTGACTCCTTTTCTTCCTTGCACGCATGGCAGGAAAGGAGTCTATTGTTCACTAGTTATACAGGGTTCCAGAAGACAGAGTATATACGAGACGGTATGAATTCCTTGTCTCAGTTTTTTGTTCGGTTGTTAATGTTATATGCTTCTTTTCTCTTCAGTCAGATTTTGGGATATACTGTATATATTTTCAGACATTGTACATGTTGAAAATGAAATGAAAGTTAATGAAATAAATTCTTGGTGACATTTATCTTTATTATCTTGTGGTTGTAAATGTGAATGTCGAATGTCACTTGCAATTATATTCATTGCGAAGAAAAAAATTTCCCCATAAAATTATGTTGTTAAATGCGATGTCATAAATGGAATTTCGCGAATTGTGTCGTAAACGGGTACCCGGATCCTCGGGGGTTTACAGTTTGGTATCAGAGTAGTGGTACCCCGATACGCACATTCGCAGTACTACTATTCCGATCGCATTAAGTTCTCGGATAGAGACAGTCTCCCGACTTGTCGTGAGTCCGAGAAGGGAAATATGACATTCGAATTAAATAACCACAGATGTCATCAATTTCATTAATTTTCATAGTATATCCCAAGAAGAGAAAAGGCATACATTATAAGTATCTTGAAATGGTACTTCTATGACTAGTTATGGTTCTCATACAGAGTCATGTCATCTCGACCAGACCAGGAGATGACTAACCAGCTAGCACACATACTGACTACTCTTATCGACCTTTCCATGTTATATTTGATTCTAGTGCGACACATTCTTTTCTTGCTTCGAGGTTACTTGCTTCGTTAGGTAGAGTCGCAGAGACTCTCTCTTCCCCATATCACATCCGAGGGCCAGGTGGCCAGTTGTTCATTATTTCACTGATAGTCAAGCACTAGCCCGTATTGATTGGCGGACACGAGATGATCGCAGATTGTCTACTTCTGCAGCTTAATGAGTTCGACTTGATTTTAGGCATGGATTGGTTATCTAATCATCATGCACTAGTTGATTGTTTTAGGAAGACAGTTGTCTTCAGGATTCCAGATCTATCCGAGTTCACTTTTGAGGGTACTATACATGACTCCACCATAGAGAATATTTCAATGTTGCGAGCTCAGCGACATGTTGATCAAGGTTGTGATTCATACCTTGCATTTGTTCGGGAGGTATCTGACCAGGAGCCGATGACACAGGACATCCGACTGTGTCAGAATATCCAGATGTATTTCCTGATGAACTACCAGGATTACCTCCTGAGAGAGAGATCAAGTTCGAGATCACATTGCTGCCAGATACACAGCCGATCTCTATGGCACCTTATCGCATGGCACCAGCCGAGTTGAGGGAGCTGAAGGTGCAGTTGCAGGAGTTGCTTGACTTGCGATTCGTGAGGCCGAGCGCTTCACCTTGGGGTGCTCCGGTTCTATTTGTCAAGAAGAAGGATGGATACATGAGACTATGCATCGATTACAGGCAGCTGAACAAGAGAACGGTGAAGAACCGTTATCCCTTGCCACGAATCGATGATTTGTTTGACCAGCTCCAAGGATCTTCGGTGTTCTCGAAGATCGATCATCGCTCAGGCTACCATCAGCTGAGGATTCGCGGGTCTAATATTCCGAAGACAGCCTTCAGGACTTACTATGGACACTACGAGTTTGTGGTGATGCCGTTTGGGCTCACCAATGCACCTGCGGCTTTCATGGATATGATGAACCGTATCTTCCGTCCATACTTGGACAAGTTTGTAGTGGTATTCATCGATGATGTGCTCATCTACTCACGAAATGAATGGGATCATGCGAATGATCTACGGATTGTCTTAGATACGTTGTGGGAGCACAAGCTATATGCCAAGTTGAGCAAGTGTAAGTTCTGGTTGTCCCAGGTCCCATTTTTCGGACATATCATTTCCGAAGCAGACATTACAGTTGATCCCGCGAAGATGGATGCAGTTATGTCTTGGGAGCAACCCAAGACTGTTACGCAGATTCGGAGCTTCCTTGGGCTAGCAGGTTATTACAGACGCTTCGTCAACGGATTTTCATGTATTGTTCGCCCTCTGACACGATTGATACAGAAGCGGATTCCATTCATTTGGGACAATTCATGCGAGCAAGCCTTCAGTACACTGAAGGAGAGAATGACGACAACACATATTCTTGCTCTTCCTTCAGGCACTTAGGACTATGCAGTCTATACAGATGCATCTGGAGAAGGTCTAGGAGCAGTACTGATGCAGAGAGGACAGGTGATTGCTTATGCATTACAACAGTTGAGACCGCATGAGCAAAACTACCCCACACATGACTTGGAGTTAGCAGCAGTTGTCTTCGCCTTGAAGATCTGGCGCCACTACCTATATAGGGTGAATTTCGAGATCTTTACAGACCACAAGAGTCTGAAGTACGTCTTTGATCAGAAGGAGCTGAACATGAGGCAGCGCAGATGGCTCGAACTGCTGAAGGATTATGATTGCACGATCTCTTACCATCCCGGTAAGGGAAACGTGGTGGCTGATGCACTTAGTAGGAGAGCGCATGCAGAGGGTACGACGAACTGGCTATACACGTGGGATACGCTTGCAGCTTTGAGCGATTGGCATCCTCAGGAGAGCGCATCCATTTCTACCGCCGTGCCTCCACGATACAATAGTCTTTGGGATTGTAGAGGGACAGAAGACCGATCCTTGGATCCGAGATAGATACATGTGTGCCATCAAAGACGAATTTGATGACTTTGTTGAGATGGAGTCTATTTTATGGAAGGCAGGACGGGTCGTTGTACCCAATGACGAGCAGCTTCGCAGAGACATACTTGATGAGGCACACAATTCACGGTTATCTATCCATCCAGGCAGCACGAAGATGTACCGTGATCTGCGTCGACATTTCTGGTGGGATGGAATGAAGCGCGATGTGGCGCTACATGTTAGCAGATGCATGACCTGTCAGATGGTCAAGGCCGAGCATAGGAGACCACCAGGATTACTGCAGTCTGTCCCCATTCCCGAGTGGAAATGGGAGAGCATTTCTATGGATTTTGTCACGGAATTGTTGAAGACACCAGATGGCCATGATTCCATTTGGGTCGTTGTTGATAGGTTGACCAAGTCAGCCCATTTCTTACCTGTCAACACGACTTACACTCCATCCAGATTGGCCAAGCTCTATGTGCAGAACATTATTAGGCTGCATGGTATACCACGAGAGGTAGTGTCTGACAGGGATTCGAGATTTACATCTCATTATTGGCATCAGTTCATGTCAGCACTACAGACAGAGCTGAATATGAGTTCTGCATACCATCCACAGACAGACGGGCAGAGTGAGCGCACCATTCAGACGCTTGAGGATCTATTTCGCGCATGCACTTTGGAGTGGAAAGGATCCTGGAAGGACCATTTGCCTTTGGTGGAATTCACGTACAACAACAACTATCACTCCAGTATTGGCATAGCACCATTCCAAGCCCTATACAGACGGAGATGCCTCACACCTCTCAGTTGACGTGAGGTAGGTGATCATGCTTTATATTCCGTAGATCTCTTGGAGGAGACTGCGAGAGCCGTTGATCTTGTGAGACGGAGGCTTCTGACGGCACATAGCCGCCAGAAGAGTTATGCGGATCGTCGGAGAAGAGACTTGGAGTTCCAAGTAATCTAATTCTTTCCTCTTCATCCATTCAATTATGACATATATAAATATATATGTTCAACTTAATCTCATACTAACGACATTCCTATAAATTATAGGTTGGAGATTGGGTATTCCTCCGTGTATCTCCCATGAAGGGAGTGCAGAGATTCGGTGTTCGTGGCAAGTTGGCGCCACGATATGTTGGATCTTTTGAGATTTTGGCTAAGGTGGGTAAGGTTGCTTACCGAGTAGCCCTTCGTCCACATCTTTCTGCTATTCATGATGTCTTCCATGTATCCACCTGAGGAAGTATGTCCACGACCCTCGACACATTATCAGTTACGAGAATCTCGATGTAGAGCCGGATCTGACTTATAAAGAGGAGCCAGTTCAGATACTTGACCATGCTGTGAAGAAGCTTCGCAGCAAGGAGATTTCATTGGTCAAGGTTTTGTGGCACCGACACGGCGTCAAAGAGGCGACGTGGGAGACTGAAGTCGACATGCGGGCACGATACCCGCAGCTATTCTGATGTAATCATCAAAACAAGCCTTTGTAATTAGATACATTATAAATATATGGCTTGTTTTCTCTTTGAGGTTTTTATGGGTTCAAAACCCTTTGAGGTTTTTATGGACATATGAAATTTAAACAAGTCACCGAATAGCCTTAACTCGAGTCTCGAGGACGAGACTCCCTTTGAGGTTTTTATAATTGTAACATCCATATTTTAACAAACCCGAACTCATCCGATTTTGGGTCTAATGAACCCAAAAATGTTGTCGGACTATACTAAACAACCTAAAACGATCAATTAATCGAGAATCAAAAGTCGTTCGGGTGAAATCGACCAAAAATCGGTCGCTCCGTAAAATGCGCCGTGAAAAGCCACGACGCAAATTCGGAAACTGCGAAACGAACCGAGACCGTCATTAGATCTGATTCGACGATACAAGACCAACGGAATCGACCGTTCGTCAATCGGAGGTCGTTTGATATTTTTAATTCGTAAAATTTAACCTTAAACAAAATCCGTATCCGAAAAATTTGGGTATTCAAAACTCGACCGAAAGTATATCAATATTATACTCATATTGACCGTTGTTCTGAGACGGTCAATTTGAGATATTGCATGTCGAAATCCGAGGTCCAAGGTGCACGTACGATCAACTTATGTATATCAAATAAAAAGGAAACAATAATAATAATTAACAAATATTTAAATTCTGCTACTGCAGACTTGTCTGTTTAAAAAAAAAAATCCAGCCCACGTTGGCATCTCAATCCAACGCAAGTGGCTTCTTTCCTTCCCCCACTTGTCAACACCCAAGTTTAGCCCTTCTCTTATAAATATCAATCAAACCTCCATTTATTTCCTCTCCTAATCTCCAGCCGTGAGATCCAAACCCCATCTCTCTCCCATTTTCCTCTTCTCTTTAAAATCCCAACTCTTCTCCTCTTCTTTTCTTCAGCAATTCTTTCCTTTCTCTCAATTAGAACATGCTGTCCAGTAGTTCTTTGAAGGAAAATTGTTGCTCTTTTCCCCAGCCGACGGAGCTATTGCTGCTCCAATTCTTCAGTCAAGCATAAACAGCTGAAATCCTCTCCCTGGAGCCTCCAATCAGCTTCCATAACTCTTGCTTTTGGAGCTGCATGCAAGTCTTTGATCTCTATTTTTAGAGATCCAAATTGGTACACTCCTTGACCCTCTCTCTTGCTGCCATGCATGTCTATTATGTTTAATTTTATGTACAAACCTTAGCCCCCTTGCTGCCATGTATAAGTATACAAGTCAAATCCCCATTTCTGCTCCTCATGGGTGTTCTTTCCACAAGTTTACTTCCCTTAGGCTAAAATCTGGGTTATGGTTGTTTGCTGAAACCATGATCGATGGGCAATAATTGTTATTGAAAGTTTTACTTTAAACTTTTGGCTAGAAATAAAAATGGTGGGTTTTGATGGTGGGGTTGGTACAATGGCTACATTTTCTCTCTATCCTAATCTAATTAGGTGATCAGAAGCAAGTGATTTGATACGATTAGCTGATCTAGTCTCTCTATTATCTACAATCTGATTTGTCATTCGAAATTTGCTATTTTACTTGTCTAATATTTTTTGTACTACACAAGATCTGGCTACAATTTATTCGAAATCACATGAGCATTTTTTAGTAAATATGCCATCCATGGTCCTAAAAGATATACTAATTATTTGTTTAAGTATATAAATATCACATATAGACATGAGATCTGGTATTTGGTGAAGTGCATAGTTCTCATCTCACCACCGACCTCAGCAGGAAGGTAAATTGAGTGGTTAGCCTCCTATTAATATCTTACACTTTCTGGGTCAAGTTTCATGATAAATTGATTTTTTGTTTAATTGACCATTTCCATTATATATATATATATATAACATAATAACTATGTAAAAAAAATAAAATAGATTTAGATATTATCCTTGAAGCTATCTTACAGTGAATAAAGATAATCCGTGGCCGATAAATATTGTTGTTGCTCTTTTATTGTTAAGATAAGCATTGAAATTTTTACCCAAAAAAAAGGGGATTCAGAATTATGTTCCAATTGACATTGCTTTAACACCTTGGGCTCCAATGTATTCAAAGTGGTGAAGCCTTCTCCCATTTAAATTTTTACTGAAATTATTTAAATTTATGCTGAAATGTAATTAAGATTAAGTTACTGTTGGATTTCTTTTAAATTAATTGTCTACTGAAATTAATTAAATTAAAACTATTATTAGAATAAGATAGTGTTACTGCTATATTTATATATGTGTGTGTAAAATGAGGGTTTACTCGGGATAAAGTGGAAATTTGTGCATGATGATTTCTTTCTACTCGAAATTGTTCCTTTTCAACATTTGGACAATATAGATTCCTTATTTTCTTATATGGCACATTATAAAAGCAATTCCTGAAACCTCATCGGTTTACCTAATGGCCAAGGTTATTGATGTTTTGCGATTGCGTCATTGTAGCAATATAAGTTTGACCGAATCTCTCGCCAATCTTTAAATAGATATCTTTTGTCCTGAGTATATCAATTCTCAAAATAGGGTAATAATCAATATTTGCCAATCGAATATCTCATAATTTTAGGATAAAAAGTATTTGGAAAAATTTTTTTAAAGCCTTGATTTTAATCTTGATATAATAAATCTCTTATGATCTTATGATAATGGGTAATCGCAAGGACCAATTAGTTTTACTAGACCATCTTTAGGAATACTCTCCTACCTATTGATCATTATCAATAAGGTCGATAATCCCAAGACAGAGATCTATAAAACCAAACATCGGAAAGATTGAGAAAGAATAAAGATGTCAGGAGATAAGATGTTCGGAAATAACTGATGATAATTATTATTGCCGGTCATGGTGACTTCTACACCTGATCGTGCGAGGGGGCGGTGACCCTCAACTGGGCGGGAGAATAGGAAGCCCAGTTAGGGCAGCGGCCGCTTAATGCGCGGGTCTAGGATCCCAGTCTTTTACACGGTTTTTACGCGAGCTCGCAGTGTTTTTACGCCTCGTTGGGATCCAGACTTTAGACTAGTTCCGCTGACCCTGTCTTTTAGGATACCCAGGCGGGGGATCCTTGGTTTTCAGTTTTACGTACGAGCTCGGTTGCCCATTACCGGTCGGGCTGTTTTTCTAGAGCGACTTCCCGGGAAGTCCCTCTCACCCGTCTCAGTGGCGTAGTTGGGGAGTAGACCCATCCCTCTATTGGACCGTCCTTCCAACTAGAGGGCGAGACGGAAGAGCCATTTGTAGGCTTCTTCACCGCTTGAGTTTACCTTCGCCAAACAGACTTGGCGATTCTACATCCAGATCATCCATATCTACATCTATATCTACATCTAAATCATCAAGAGTTGCATCTGAGAGAGTTAGAGTGAAGGATTGGAGGAAATTACAATTAAAATTGAGTTGATTGGAGGTGACTTTAATCTGGTTTGAAATCCCTATAAGTTAGTGGACGTGTTGGGAACTTAGTTAGGATGCATTACACAACACCGCATGCATACGGAGGCCCCCCAACCCTAAGGTAGTTAATACCTTAGAGTCATAGTGTGAGGCTACACACAGACCAAGACCACGGACTATCCACTAACTTAGAAGGAGTAAATAGAATTAAGGATCAAATTCATCATCATCATATCAGTCCATTATCGAAACCCATGACATGATCTCAATGACAAGAAAGTAGCCATTGAGTTCCGCAACATGATCTCCAAGACGCAAAATCATGATCTTAAAACACATGAAATCATTATATATTAGGGTCTTTTATCTAAACTTTATATAAATATATATATATATGGGATGAATGGGAAAAAGGGGAGAACAAATGAACTTAATGTCAAACAGTTGAAAACCCTTTTACTTACGCAAGTAGATGTAAATTTTAGTTATTCCACATTTCTACTTGCTCTCTTTTGCACATAAAATTACTTGTTATTTATTTTAAACTACGGGTTTGTATTCACGTTTGTGACTCCTTTTCTTCCTTGCACGCATGGCAGGAAAGGAGTCTATTGTTCACTAGTTATACAGGGTTCCAGAAGACAGAGTATATACGAGACGGTATAAATTCCTTGTCTCAGTTTTTTGTTCGGTTGTTAATGTTATATGCTTCTTTTCTCTTCAGTCAGATTTTGGGATATACTGTATATATTTTCAGACATTGTACATGTTGAAAATGAAATGAAAGTTAATGAAATAAATTCTTGGTGACATTTATCTTTATTATCTTGTGGTTGTAAATGTGAATGTCGAATGTCACTTGCAATTATATTCATTGCGAAGAAAAAAATTTCCCCATAAAATTATGTTGTTAAATGCGATGTCATAAATGGAATTTCGCGAATTGTGTCGTAAACGGGTACCCGGATCCTCGGGGGTTTACAAAATCTGCAACAGAAAGAAGACTGTTAAAAATCGACAAAGTGTAAAAAATATTTGAATTTGTAAATAATAATCAAGATTTGTAAAAACCATTCTAAGATTTGTAAAAAAATTGAGATCTGCAATATATGCTCTAAAATGTAAAACTGATATTTGCCTCTACCGGACCACCTCTGCATAACCTCCAGACCGTACGTTGTCGTGCTCCTATGTATTCCAGGTTGCGTGCCACCGCACACTCCTCTTTCCAACTGTGCATACGTTCTCCATTCTCCTCTAGATTGCACCTCCCTCCTCTGTACTCTTCACAGTCGCCACCCGTGCCCCTTTTGCGCGAGGGAATCTCTCTTCTCAAGTCGCTCTTATGGTGAATGAACAATATAGATCGCTACAATAGGATCATCGCCGATCTGTTTATTCATCGAAACGTCCTAATAAGCAGGAAAAAACTAATGCGATGCTTGACTCACATGTGCAGCACTACTTCCGTCATGAGAGATCTTGCCATCGCTGCCATGAGAGATCTTGCCACCGCCGGGTCGGGATCTTGATGCCGTCACCAACCATTGTCACCACTGTCGTGAGACAGAGAGCCGCCGCCGTCACCAACATGAGAGAGAGCCTATTCGAATTAGGTTATGGGTTGCCCCCATAAAATGACCAAATTAGGTTTCTCATCATCAAATTAATACAATTAATATGTCATTTATTTTAGCTGTATGATTTAAAATAGATGGATGAGATTGATGGCTCACCATGGAGGTGATGAGCCCCGATCTCATTTGCAGTTTATTCTCTATATATATGGAGAGAGAGACTTATGTGGTTAAGAGGATCCTTGCTCATGACCCAATACATTACTCTCCTTCAAGATGGATTTTAGGATCAAATATGTTTACTTTTTTTTCCTGAAAACCCAAAAAGTGGTCATCTCATATGGGAAGCCATCTAAATGCTATTTGAAAACAAAACACAAGAGTACATGACTTTTTACGGCCCTTTATCAAATCTCTGTAAACCCAGGCATGCATGAATGCACCTATACAACACATGCGCCTTTGGGCTATACACAACATTTTCAACATAAAACCTCCTACTCTCGAATATTACCATGATCTCTAATTCTAAATAGTTAAAAGAACCTTCGGGCTATGCACAACATTTTCAACATAAAACCTCCTACCCTTGAATATTACCGTGATTTCTAATTCTAAATAGTTAAAATAACCACTATTAGCTAGCTTCTGTGCCGATGCCTTTTACAAACTTGATCCACTTCTGTTGTTCACGTTCTAAAGCAAACCCAGAAAATCTTTGCTCTATTCTCACCAATCAAGTGGATTTGCAATGCTTTTTAAGCCACTATCATCTACAGACATGTGAAGAACAAGTGATCTAAATACTCCTCCCACAAGCCACACATCAGACACTCGCTGTTGAGGCCCATGCCCTACTTGCTCTTGAATAACATAGTAACTAGTCATTTCCTCCGTACTTACTAAAGTCTGATACTTTACTTTTAGGGTTGTTGTGAGCTTCCAAAGTAGCATGTAGTCTAAGATGACGCTTGGCATCAATATTGTTAGTCTTACATTTAATTTCTCGTAAGCTAGGGAGCCCTATCCAGTTGTTTGTGCATTGATGTGATATTGATGATGCTATCGTTCGAAAGCAGTGCTGTAAAACTGGGTAACCAGAATCCATCCCAACATCATTCCACCAAAACCTGCCTATCTTTGTCAACCACACAAAGCTTGGGGAAGGTCTAGGAAAGCACTCCTTTTCCAGACCAATTGTCCTCCCATAATATGAAGTTCTTTCCATCCCTTAGCCTTCTTTTTAATAGCCATCTCGTAGTTATTAGTAGTTTCATCAAACCAATCTAGAATATTAAGGCCCTCCTCTCCATCCAGACTCTATCTCCCAGCTCAAGATACAAGTCGTAGCATGCTTCCACGAGTCTACTATACATCTCTTCTATGATATCAAGCAACTTCAAAATCTACTTGGTTGGTAAATCTTTATGCACCCAATCCTCCCTTCTTTTGGACCTATACACCTCCTTACACCTGACCTAGCATGTGCCTCACCTCCTTGCATATGGACTTCTTCCTGATCTATAATTTTGATTTTCCACTTTTATTGGTAACTGGAACACAAACATGTAGAACGGAGGAACATCCATCACCAGTGAACCCAACATGCATCCTCCAACATTGGTCTCCAGTCCACTGATCTACATGACGATTTTACCAAGGGTAACCGCATGCAGGTCATCAACAACAAAACCTTGACCCGTTGAGCCTATAGATCTAAGCTTTGTATGAACAAAGCATGTTCTCCGCATTGCTAAAGCAACAAAATTTAATAGCTACACCATGGGTCCACCTCGAAATCGTAAAATACACTGTAGCATCGAGACATTGTTGAACCCAACACATTTTCCATCATCATGAATGCCATGGGGTACAACAATCCCTTGTTACACCCTCTTACATGTTGCACCTGCTTTCCCTTTGGTCTCATGTTCACCAAGACAGAGAAGGACACTGTTGTAGTGCACAACTTCTCCAAGCAATCCATAGCATTGAGAAACAACTATTCCTCAAGGTGCTCTGTAACTTACCTTTATTCTTCTCTAAATTCATCATTAATAGACCCTTAATGTAATCATATGCCACTTTGCTTTGATCATTTGTAAGAGAAAGCCAATTCCTTGGGGTCAATACATGAAAAATGTTGACTGATCTCAACATGCCTTATTCGATCGTATAGAATATGATTATTTAAGAGATTGATAACTACTTTTTTACTACATTATTGTGGAGATAGTCGTAACTTTTATGTTGTTACTTATTTCATTTTCTTTATGTACCTTTCATGTAATTAACACAGGCTTTTCTCCTATATAAGAGAGCCCTAGGGTCTCATGTTTATTAACGAATCTCATTTTCTCAAACATGGTATCAGAGCAATGATCCTAGATCGGGGTTCCAGATCCCACCAACCCTAACCCTAACCCTACCGCCCCCTCTCCCCTCCCCCCGTGCGCGTCGCCAGCCCACCCCTCTCCCGCACGTCGCCCAGTGGTACCACAAACCGCCAGCCATGTCGCTGCACCCCCCAACGGTACACATGTCGCCAACCCCGCACCATAGATTCCTGTCGCCCCCTCCCTGTGGCCTCCTACCACTGCTCGCAGCCCTAGGGCTACGACTTGGGTCTGTGCGGTCGTGTGACACTTCTTTCTCGTCATAAGGCTACAGTGGGGAGCACGAAACAATCTGATTTTGGTCGATTTCTGTAACCGTGGGCGCTTAAAGCAAGGTTTTCTAGTCTTAGAACTTCACCGAGTGAAAGAAATGGTTGTATCAGTCTACCCTTGCAACCACTCCTCCATATGTTTGTGTAGATGCATTCACAATTGTCTTCTATCCGGTCTTGGTTCGGATTTGTTCGGCTCCATTTTTCTTTTATCATGTTAGACAATAAGGGTGACATTTTCTCGTCGTCCGGTGCCTTCAAGGGCTAAGCTCCAATCATCAAGATGGATGGGACCAACTACGAGTTGTGGTCCATGCAGTTTCGTACCCTCATGTAGTGCTATAAAAAGGAGTACATTCTGATAGAATCATATCCAACTGACAAGATCGGAGCTAATGCTTCTTGAAAGCAAGATGATGCTTATGTGAGGATATGGCTATCTGGGACGCTCAACACAGAGATTTCCAATGATATTGTCAATCAGCCCATGTCTAAGGATATGTGGGATATATTGGCTGCCACATATGGCCCAGGCAAAAATGAGAGCATGATTCTACAGCTACAGTATGACATCTTCTCGACCAAGCAGAATGGCTGACCGCTTCATACTCACTTCGCCCATCTTCGTGGCATGTTTGAGCGTTTGCACAGTTTTATGCCGATTACTACCTACACAGAGAAGCAACAGGCTTACAGGAATGCCACAATGACTGGTGTCTTTCTTTCGTCACTTGACTCTGAGTGCGATGCAGCACATACTGAACTTCTTACTGGTGAGACGATACCTCCAATGGAGGAGGTCTACAAGAGGTTGAGCAGGATTACTATGTCATCTACGACAGCGACCCCGTCTCCCTCTGCTATGGCTGCTTCTTGTGGCAGAGGCGGTGCTTCACAGTTTTGAGGGTGAGGACCTTGTGGTCGAGGAGGAGGACGTCACCGTGGCCCCTGTTTCTACTGCCACCATCCAGTTTACTCTGAGGAGACATGCTATCTGAAGCATGGGTACCCAGCGTCTGCTCGTGTGGCTGAGCAGACAGAGCCTGCTCCAGCTCCGTCTCATGATGCACGATTTGATGATATTGTTACCAGGCTGAGAGAGATGATGACTACACTGACTAATCCTACTGTTGGATCATCTGATATAGCAGCAGATGCCAGAGACTATTCGAGTACGTCAGATATTGGTTATGTTCTTACCAGTTGTAGCAGTTCAGATGTGACAGATTGGATTGTCGACTCTGGAGCCTCTCATCATATGTGTGGCGATCACATTCAGTTTGGCTCGTACAGGGCTATCCCTCCTGGTAGATCAGTGGTGATTGCTAATAGGGTTCATCTGCCCATAGTTGGTCAGGGGAAGATTGTCCTAGCTCTCTCGACGTGTCTACAGAAAGTTTTACATTCCCCTGCATTTCAGATGAATCTTTTGTCTATTAGTCAGATTACAAATGATTTACATTGTCGTTCCATATTTGATCCCTCGTCTCTTGTGTTTCAGGACATATTAATGGGTAGGGTGATTGGATGTGGCCATGAGCAGCCTCCTTGTATTGGTGCTGCTATCAATCCATCTGGATCGGTTCCCCCTTATATGTGGCATCTTCGCTTTGGTCACCTTCTTCTACAAAAGCTGTGTCATGTTCATCCTCGGATCTCTACTCGCACCACCTTATCCTGTGAGGCGTGCCAGCATGGGAAGCACCATCGGTCTTCTTTTCCGAGTAGCCTGAGTCGTCACAGTAGTCAGCCAGTTGAATTGTTTCACTTTGATATCCGGGGTCCTAGTCGTGTTTATGATCATCAGGGACATAGGTTCTATATGATTGTTGTGGATGATTTTTCTAGATTATCTCGGATCTTTTTGTTAAAGAATAAGTTTGAAGCTGGTTCCATCATTCGAACATTTCTTGTTGAAGTTAAGAATATTTTTTTGGCTAATGTGAAGTTTATTCGCATAGACAATGTCTTAGAATACTCTACTTTGCATTTATCTGAATTTCTGAAATCTCTTGGTATTATTCATCAAACGTCATAGGCTTACACATCGCAGCAAAATGGTGTTGCTAAATGCAAACACCGTCATCTTCTTGATGTCACACGGATCCTTTTGATTCAGAGTCGGGCTCCTCACTCTTTCTGGGGTGATGCGGTTCTGACTGCATGTTACATTGTGAATCGCATGTTGTACATGGTTCTTGGAGAAAAGGTTCCCTTCTTGATTGCGTTTCCCGAGAAGGAACTATTCTCTCTTACTCCCAGAGTCTTCGGTTTTGTGGCTTTTGTTCACAATTTCACCCCTGATCGTGACAAGCTCTCTCCAATAGCTGTCAAATGTATGTTTGTGGGCTATTCCCATACTCAGAAAGGATATAGATATTATGATTCCGTAGGACAAAAATTTGTGTGAGTGCTGATGTCACATTTTTTGGAGGCAAATTCCTTAGTAACGTGGCTAGAAAAAATTTTCTTCAAATAAGCCACCAATATTTTTTTTCTGTGTATAGTGTAGAGATATCGCATACAATGTATGCGCTATAGAATAGCGCAGCTATTCTATGTGTTTTCTGTAGGTAGCGCAGACAATTCCTGTGATATGCCCTTAACGAAAAATAAATTACAGAGAGCGAACGAAGGGTCACTTACGCAACCCTTCGTTCGCTCTCTGTCTTCGTTTCTTTCTATCCGCGCGAGCATCTCCGCCCAGCCTCCTCTCACCGCCTGCCAGCGTCCCCGGCTCCGCAGAGCATCGTCTTCGTCGTCGCGGCTGCCACAGGCGACCCCGCACCTCGGCCCAGGCGTCCCCGCACCTCCGCCCAGCATCCTCTCCGTCGCTGTTGCCGCTGCCTCCCCGCGACCTCCGCCCAGCTTCATCTCCGGTGCCGCTGCCGAAGCTCTTCCCCTCTGCCGCTGCCGCCATTGCCTTACAAGAGTAATGGTTTTGACATTTTTTAGTTAGGGTTCTTTATCTGTTATGCTTAGTCATTTTGTAGTTGGACATTGTGATTTTGTATGACCTAAGACCATGTGAATATAATTTATAGGATGTCAATGGATTCCATATTTTACGTGTTTGAGTTGAAGAGTCATAATGAAGACTATTGTTCTACTGTCAAGCGAAGTCTGCGATTGAGAAAATCCATGTCGTATGAAGAGTTATTGGATTTGGTTTGTAAGAAGTTTTCATTGGATAGGAGCACTTACAACGTGAAGATATCGCAGTGCATTGGAAATGGTTCAGTGATGACGTCCATTGCAGATGATGATGATGATGTAGACAATGTTTTCCTTTACGCTGAGACTTATGCAAAGTCGTCTCCCATAGAGATGGTAGTAGAAGCATCTTTGATTGAATTCGGAACCGAGCAGCGCGCCTTTGAACATCACAGTGTGCCCACATTTGCAGATCTATCTAACGACGAGGCACCTATTATGGCACACAATGATGAGAGAACATTTATTGGCGAGTCTCTGATGAGGGAAGTGGATCGCGTTCTGAATGACTGTCCTCCAGAGGTCACTGATGATGAGATAGAGAATGAAATCGATGAAGCTGAAGATGTCGGGCAGGATGTAACAAATGATTCCCAAATTGTCTCTTCAATACCCTTCTTCAATGTTTTAGGCGGTGACGGCCTCGCAAATTTCGAAGATAATTTTCGAAAGGAAAGTGCCATTGACAGCATTACTGATGAACTACGAAAGGGTCGCACTTTCAAAACGAAAGATGACCTTGTTTTTTGTGTGAAAAGGTACCACATTTTCTCCCATTACAACTTCACTATTAAGGAATCCACCACATTGGTTTGGTCCATCTCGTGCACGATGGATTCCAATGGATGCAAGTGGTTTTTACGTGGTCATTACCGTAGATTCGATGGGATGTGGGTAATATCCAAGCTTGGTGATCCACATTCATGTATCAATCCATCCATAGGTCAAGATCATCCCCAACTTGACTGCAATTTCATGGCACGAGAAGTTCTTGACTTTGTGAAGGATAGCCCAATTGTTTCAGTTTCAACTCTGAGGACCCATATCTACAAGGTGTACAAGTACTTGATTACAAAGAAAAGGGTGTGGGATGCGAGACGAAAGGCGATTGCAATCATTTATGGTGAATGGAAGAAATCCTATGCGGAAATGCCACATCTCTTACATGCTTTGAAGGCTGTCATTCCAGGGACAGAAATAGCTATTACGCATACGGTCCATCCTGATCCAAGGAAGCCACGTTGTCGTAGATTTCAGCAATGTTTTTGGGCATTTGGTCCATGTATTGAAGCGTTCAAGTATTGCAGGCCACTGATCAGCATAGACGGTACACACTTGTACTGAAAATATACACAAAAATTACTGATTGCTTGTGGGATTGATGGTGATAACCATATTGTCCCCCTTGCCTTTGCCATTGTGGACAAGGAATCTGCGCCAACTTGGAAGTGGTTTCTTTCTCTATTGCGTATCAAGATTATTGGGATGCATCCAGGCCCCATTTGCATTATTTCAGATCGCCATCCAGGTATAAAGTCTGCAATGAATGATGTTGATGTTGAATTACTGCCACCATTTGCACATTGGCGTTTTTGTTCGCGACATGTGGCTAGCAATTTCAACACTGTTTTTAAGAACGGTTCCATGAAAAATATTGTGACTGCAGCTGCCTTACAGACATCCTCTAAGAAATTTGCATATTTCATGAGAAAATTGAGAGAATGGAATAGAGACGCAAGTAGATGGTTTGAAAGTCATGATTGTCCAAAAGAGCAGTGGACTTTGGCTTACGATGGTGGTTTTAGATTTGGTCAATCAACCACCAATCTCAGTGAGAGTTACAATGTCGTACTGAAGGACGCGCGATGTTTGCCCATTTCAGCACTTAATGAAAAAACATTCTACAATTGCATTTTGTATTTCAATAAACGCAAAGAAGAAGCTGCCGCCGCCATTGCTAATGGGAAGAAATACACCGCATGGGCTTCTGCAAAACTACAAGCATGGAGTTCTTATGCAAATGGGCACAATGTCACAGAAATACAATGTGCTCCTGATTTACTCTTTCAGGTAGTTACAGGTGCTAGGCGTACACAGTACGGCATGAGAGGCCGAAAAAATATACAGTTTTGATAAGCAAAGGCACATGCACATGCCAGAAATGGCAAACCTATCAGATTCCTTGTTCGCATGCAATGGCTGTTATGTCGCAAAGACGTTCTGCAGTGGACTCTTACATAGGTGAGTGGTACACTTGGGAGCACCAGTTAAAGGTGTACCAAGGAAAATTTTTCCTCTTGGGCGATAGGGATACATGGGTGCCTATGTCGTATCCTGAATTGAGACCGGACAAGAAGTTAAAGCGGAGTAAAGGGAGACCTAAGTCCACGAGAATCCATAATGAGATGGATATTAGAGTAGCAATGCAAAAAAATACATAAACCACGTGTATTTTCTTGCATTGCTACTCTAATATCCATCTCATTATGGATTCTCGTGGACTTAGGTCTCCCTTTACTCCGCTTTAACTTCTTGTCCGGTCTCAATTCATGATACGACATAGGCACCCATGTATCCCTATCGCCCAAGGGAAAAAATTTTCCTTGGTACACCTTTAACTGGTGCTCCCAAGTGTACCACTCACCTATGTAAGAGTCCACTGCAGAACGTCTTTGCGACATAACAGCCATTGCATGCGAACAAGGAATCCGATAGGTTTGCCATTTCTGGCATGTGCATGTGCCTTTGCTTATCAAAACCGTATATTTTTTTCGGCCTCTCATGCCGTACTGTGTACGCCTAGCACCTGTAACAACCTGAAAGAGTAAATCAGGAGCACATTGTATTTCTGTGACATTGTGACCATTTGCAAAAGAACTCCATGCTTGTATTTTTGCAGAAGCCCATGCGGTGTATTTCTTCCCATTAGCAATGGCGGCGACAACTTCTTCTTTGCGTTTATTGAAATACAAAATGCAATTGTAGAATGTTTTTTCAATAAGTGCTGAAATGGGCAAACATCGCGCGACCTTCAGTACGGCATTGTAACTCTCACTGAGATTGGTGGTTGATTGACCAAATCTAAAACCACCATCGTAAGCCAAAGTCCACTGCTCTTTTGGACAATCATGACTTTCAAACCACCTACTTGCGTCTTTATTCCATTCTCTCAATTTTCTCATGAAGTATGCAAATTTCTTAGAGGATGTCTGTAAGGCAGCTGCAGTCACAATATTTTTCATAGAACCGTTCTTAAAAACAGTGTTGAAATTGCTAGCCACATGTCGCGAACAAAAACGCCAATGTGCAAATGGTGGCAGTAAGTCAACATCAACATCATTCATTGCAGACTTTATACCTGGATGGCGATCTGAAATAATGCAAATGGGACCTGGATGCATCCCAATAACCTTGATACGCAATAGAGAAAGAAACCACTTCCAAGTTGGCGCAGATTCCTTGTCCACAATGGCAAAGGCAAGGGAGACAATATGGTTATCACCATCAATCCCACAAGCAATCAGTAATTTTTGTGTATATTTTCCGTACAAGTGTGTACCGTCTATGCTGATCAGTAGCCTGCAATACTTGAACGCTTCAATACATGGACCAAACGCCCAAAAACATTGCTGAAATCTACGACAATGTGGCTTCCTTGGATCAGGATGGACCGTATGCGTAATAGCTATTTCTGTCCCTAGAATGACAGCCTTCAAAGCATGTAAGAGATGTGGCATTTCCGCATAGGATTTCTTCCATTCACCATAAATGATTGCAATCGCCTTTCGTCTCGCATCCCACACCCTTTTCTTTGTAACCAAGTACTTGTACACCTTGTAGATATGGGTCCTCAGAGTTGAAACTGAAACAATTGGGCTATCCTTCACAAAGTCAAGAACTTCTCATGCCATAAAATTACAGTCAAGTTGGGGATGATCTTGACCTATGGATGGATTGATACATGAATGTGGATCACCAAGCTTGGATATTACCCACATCCCATCAAATCTACGGTAGTGGCCACGTAAAATCCAGTTGCATCCATTGGAATCCATCGTGCACGAGATGGACCAAACCAATGTGGTGAATTCCTTAATAGTGAAGTTGTAATGGGAGAAAACGTGGTACCTTTTCACACAAAAAACAAGGTCATCTTTCGTTTTGAAAGTGCGACCCTTTCGTAGTTCATCTGTAATGCTGTTAATGGCACTTTCCTTTCGAAAATTATCTTCGAAATTTGCGAGGCCGTCACCACCTAAAACTTTGAAGAAGGGTATTGAAGAGACAATTTGGGAATCATTTGTTACATCCTGCCCGGCATCTTCAGCTTCATCGGTTTCATTCTCTATCTCATCATCAGTGACCTCTAGAGAACAGTCATTCAGAACGCGATCCACTTCCCTCATCAGAGACTCACCAATAAATGTTCTCTCATCATTGTGTGCCATAATAGGTGCCTCATCGTTAGATAGATCTGCAAATGTGGGCACACTGTGATGTTCAAAGGCGCGCTGCTCAGTTCCGAATTCAATCAAAGATGCTTCTACTACCATCTCTACGGGAGACGACTTTGCATAAGTCTCAGCGTAAAGGAAAACATTGTCTACATCATCATCATCTGCAATGGACGTCATCACTGCATCATTTCCAATGCACTGCGATATCTTCACGTTGTAAGTGCTCCTATCCAATGAAAACTTCTTACAAACCAAATCCAATAACTCTTCATACGACATGGATTTTTTCAATCACAGACTTCGCTTGACAGTAGAACAAGAGTCTTCATTATGACTCTTTAACTCAAACACGCAAAATATTCACATGGTTTTAGGTCATACAAAGTCACAATGTCCAACTACAAAATGATTAAGCATAACAGATAAAGAACCCTAACTAAAAAATGTCAAAACCATTACTCTTGCAAGGCAGTGGCGGCAGCAGCAGAGGGGAAGAACTTCGGCAGCAACGCCGGAGATGAAGCTGGGCGGAGGTTGCGGGGAGGCAGCGACAGCAGCGACGGAGAGGATGCTGGGCGGAGGTGCGGGGACGCCTGGGCGGAGGTGCGGGGTCGCCTGTGGCAGCCGCGGCGGTGAAGACGATGCTCTGCGGAGCCGGGGACGCTGGCAGGCGGCGAGAGGAGGCTGGGCGGAGATGCTCGCGTGGACAGAAAGAAACGAAGACAGAGAGCGAACGAAGGGTTGCGTAAGTGACCCTTCGTTCGCTCTCTGTAATTTATTTTTCGTTAAGGGCATATCGCAGGAATTGTCTGCGCTACCTACAGAAAACGCATAGAATAGCTGCGCTATTCTATAGCGCATACATTGTATGCGATATCTCTACACTATACACAGAAAAAAAATATATTGGTGGCTTATTTGAAGAATTTTTTTTCTAGCGACGTTACTAAGGAATTTGCCTCCATTTTTTGAGTCTTATGTATTTCTCTCCTACAGGTGACAAGTTGTCGAATGTCAACTCTGGTGACGATATTTTGGTTTCACCACCACCTCCACCTCAAACACCACCTTTGGTTGAGTCTTTGTTATCTCCACCACCACCACCACCTCCACCGCCTCCGTCTTCCATGGCTCTGTTCCTACCACGTTTCTACGTTCGCAGGTCCTCCACTCACCCCTCTGCTCATGCGCCTTCCCCATCATCCAGCACACCTCAGGTATGTACTGATCACATTGTTTCTACTAATAGCATTGGTGAATGGCTTCTACTTCAGGAGACTGTACAGGAGGAGGTGATAACAAAGGAGGATGATCATGATATTCCTATTGCTATGAGGAAGAAACGTCGTGAATGTGCCACCTATCTACTAGCTGCTCATGTTTCTTTAGATCATTTATCAGGAATACATGAGGTTTGTTATGGGGTTATCTGTTGTTTCCATACCAGGCACTTACCAGGAAGACATGTAGAATAATAGTTGGCTTCTTGCAATAGAAGAGGAGATGACTGCTTTACAATCTCGAGGTACCTGGAGTGTTGTCTCTGCTCTATCAAGTGCATCAGTTGTTGGATACAAATGGATCTTTACACTCAAGCATCAGGAAGATGGCACTATGTATCGTTACAAAGCAAGGTTGGTAGCAAGGGAGTTCACTCAGACTTATGGAGTGGACTATCGGGATACTTTTTCACCGGTAGCTAGACATTCGACATTGCGCACACTTCTGTCAGTTGTTGTAGCTAGAGATTGGCCTCTCTTCTAGCTTGATGTCAAGAATACGTTTCTTTATGGAGATCTACAAGAAGAGGTGTACATGCAGCATCGACCAGGATTTGCTGCTAAGGGGGAGTCTCAGAAGGTTTATAGACTCCATAAGGCGATTTACGGCTTGAAGCAGAGTCCGAGAGCCTGGTACCAGAAGCTGTCAGAATTGATTGAGAACCAAGGGTTTATGCGATCCATTGTGGATCATTTGCTGTTTGTCCAGAAGGCGCAGAGAGGTACTATTATGATTCTGGCTTATGTTGATGATATTATTGTCACGGTTGGTGATGAGCATGGTAAGGCTGCCAAGGAATTTCTAGGTCAGCACTTTGTGACCAAGGATCTGATGCCCTCGGATTCGAGCACCCGTTTACGTCGCATTCGCACTATTACATTCACATGCGATCTCACTAAGTTTTGGAAATTAGGGGAAATTTTTCGCATTTCTTTGCTTTTGCAAATGACATTCACATTCATGCAATATTGTATCAACCATTAAACAAAACACAATAAGTGCCATCAATATTTCTTTTGATTTAATCTCACAACATGTACATGAGAGCTGACAATTATACATATATATCCCAAAAACTGACTGAAGAGGAAAAATAAATATTTACATTATAACTGAACAAAAGCTGAAACAAAAGTGATAGTACCGTCTGGTATATACACGATCTTAGAAGTCATCAACCTGCTACTGTATTACATGCTCCTTGCTTGCCAAAACATGCAAGGAAGAAGAGCATGTCACAAATGTGAATACAACCTGCAGTTTAGAATAGCAAGTAATTTATTATGTGCAAAAGAAAGCAAGTAGATAGACATGTATGAATGAAAAATCTACCACTACTTGCGTAGAAAAAGATTTTTGAAATTATACTGCATGCATTTCCCCCTTATTATTCACTATCCCAAAATTTTCTATTTATAATAGTCTCCTATAGTAATTGACGCCAGTAAGTATATGTTGTTTACTTAACATTGAGATCAGATTATGGGTCTTAATAAGGAACTAGTGAGGTGATACTTTATTTTACTCTTAATTTATTTATGATGGAAAGGATAATATACTAATTGGATTTTCAATTCTATTTAGCTTTTAAAGTCTAGTGGATAGTCTGTGGTTTTGGTCTTTGTATAACCTCACACTATGACTCTAAGACGTGAATAATGCCTTAGGGTTGGGGTGCCTCCGTAGGCATGCGGTGTTGTATAATGCATCCTAACTAAGTTCCTAACACGTCCACTGGCTTATAGGGATTTTGGATTCAATTTAATTATAGTCATTTCCAAACAATTCAATTTATCATTAATTTCATCTCTTAACCCATATTCATTATAACCCAGTCAAGTTGATTGAAACTCCACCAAACCTCTGCCGTAACTGACTCATATGTAACCCTAGCAATGTTCAGAAAAACGGTCGAGTAAGCCGCATACTCGGCCGCATACTCGTACTGGGTAGCCTTGCCGCTCCGAGTATGATGAAACGGTCATGTATGCGGGTTGACCCGCATACTCGGCCGAGTATACCCCTTATGCGGCCGCATGCTCGGCCGCTTTTCAGATAGAACTTTTTTTATTTAATCTGAAGCCAAATAGCCCCACCAGCATAACCGCATACTCCCCGCATAAAACCTCATACTCTCCCGCATAAAATCGCATACTCCCCGCATACTCTCCCGACTGAGGATATTACCATAATATTAAATATTTATTTATATTTTTAATAATAAAAAATACCAAACCACATAAAACCGTATACCCCCACATACTCTCCCGCATACCGCATACTCTCTATGCAGTGACCCCTCCGACTGAATACCGCATATCGCTTTCCTGAACATTGAACCCTAGATAATCTAGATGTAGACATGGATGACGCGGATGTAGCATCGCCAAGCCTGTTGGCGAAAAGTAACCAAAACTCAAGCGGTGAGGTAGTCTCCTAAGGAAATTCTTCCGCCTCTCCCTCTAATTAGAAGTACGGTCCAATAGAGGGAAAGGTCTACTCCAAAACTACGCCCCAGAGACGGGTGGGAGACTCTCCGGGAAAGTCACTTTAGAAACCAACCCGATCGGTAATGGGCAAACGAGCTCGTACGAAAAACTGAAAACCAAGGATCCCCCACATGGGTATCCTAAACAGAGGGGTCAGCGGATTGGTCAAAAGTCGGGATCCCAACGAGGCGTAAAAACACTGCGAGCTTGTGCAAAAAAACCGTAACAAGAATTGGGATCCTAGACCCGATAACTAAGCGGCCGCTGCCCTAATTGGGCTTCCTATCTCCCGTCCAGTTGAGGGTCACCGCACCCTCGCACGATCAGATGTAAGGTCACCATGATCGCATGAGTATTTATCATCACTGATTCCCGGTATTTTTATTTTTTTGACCTCTTTATTCTTTCTCAATCTTTTCGGTGGTTTGGTTTTATAGATCTATGTCTGTGGGTCATCGATCTTATTGATAATGATCAATAGGTAGAAGAGTATTCCTAAAAGATGATCTCGTGAAATTAATTGGTCCTTACGGTCACTGATTGTCATTACTACAATTGTAAAATTACAGACTATTTATTAAATTCTTGGATTCACGAAATTCCTAAAAACTTTTTATCTTTAAATCACGAGATATTCAGATGACTGATATTGATTATTATCAAATTTTGGGAATTGATATATTCAAGACAAAAGATATCTATTTAAAGATTGGTGAGAGATTTAGGTAAACTTATATTGCCGCAATGACACAATCATCAATAACCTTGGCCATTATGTAAAGCTATGGGGCTTCAGGTAGTTATTTTATAATGTGCCATATAAGAAAAGCAAGAAATCTTCATTGTCCTAATGTTGGAGCAGGAACAATTTCGGGTATATACAAAAAATCATCCTGCACTAATTGCCCATATTCACAGGGGTATATAAGTAAAAAAAATTCCTCTTGTACTTTGTATTATCATCATCATTTTGAATGGAGGTCAATTAGCATATAACAACTTAGAGTCTTGTAGACTCGTCTGCACAACCATTGTCGACCTCACTAACACACATGCAGACATATGAATGCTTAGATCTGCCTATCATAATTATTAAAATCTCATATAGTTATTCACCTCACAAATTAGGCGGCTAATGGATAATCCTTTTTTTAAAGGAAAGCCAACTATCACTATTATCAAATCAACCAACGAAAGTGAAATTTTGAAAACTCGATCATATTATTATAAGCAAGGTTCCCAGCATGCATTATTTCATTTTTTTATATTGAAAACGGCATCAGGTTCAAATAATCTATACTTCAAAGTTTAAGGTTGGAGAAAAATATTCTAAAGCTATGGTGTACCCGGACATAATTTTTTTAGAGAAGGCATCGATATTATTTCGACCACAAATCATAAGTATCCACCCCAGGCGGACTTGTTCCAGTTCTAGCTTGAGGAGTGCTAAAATATGTATGTATATTTGATCTTTACAGGATCCAATTATGCTACTTCCATGTTTAGTACAATATTACTCATTGGTGGGAATTAGGTCCACACCTTTTATATCCCTTGAGAAGTATAATACAAAGTTCGGATCTAGAGAGGGTCCCTTATCCTGTGAAGTATGGTGATCATTGTCATGGTTTTTAAATTGTATGCCTCGGGTTTTTTCTCTCTCAAAAAAGCTATCTCTAGGCTATAACCTTAGGTGTCCCATACAAAGGTACATGCTTCATCAACCCAATGCACTCCTCGAGGTGCTATAGCACCAATGAGGCATCACCTGAGATCTATACTAGTTATGGAACTCAGATTGATTGTTATACATTGGTATTTTATAATATGTTAAGTATTATATTAAGCATTGGCAATATAATACGTAATGCAATTATATAGATATGGTGTATGTTTAAAAATTGTACATTACTCTTATATGATAGGCTTATATGGTAGTCATATATGACTCACAACAACAACAAGACCTTTTCCCACATTAAGTAGGGTCGACTACATGGATTCTTTGTTGCCATTCATATCTATCTTGGGTCAATCTCAGACTTAGATCCAAAAAAGTAAGATCCCTTCGTATAGTGTAACATCTGAAATCCGCCAAACCCGAACCCGACCCGATTAGCGTCCGATTGACCCAATAAAGTTATCTGACAATATTAGATAACATAAAACGATCAATTGATCGTGAATCAAAAGTCGTTCGGGCGAAATTGACCAAAAATCGGTCGTTTCGTAATGCGTACCGTGAAAAGCCGCGACGCAAATTCGGAAACCGCAAAACGAATCGAGACCATCATTAGATCTGATTCGACGATACAAGACCAACGGAATCGACCGTTCGTCAATCGGAGGTCGTTTGATATTTTTAAATCATAAAATTTAACATTAAACAAAATCTGTATTCGAAAAATTCGGGGGTTCAAAACCCAACCGAAAGTATATCAATATTATACTCATATTGATCGTCGTTCCGAGACGGTCAAAACAAGATATTGTGCACCAAATTCCGAAATCCGAGATGCGCGTACGGTTCGTTTTAAGTTTTGTCAAATAAATGAAAAAAAATAATAAAAGTAATAAAATCAGTAGCAGACTCCAGCCGTTGGGGGCCTTCTCTTTCTTTCCACTTGGGCCATTCCTTCTTCCCACTTGGCCTAATTTCTCCTTACACTTGGCTGGATTTAAGACCTCTCCTATTTCTATATAAACACCCAATACACTTCCCATTTCTTCTAATAACTCCCAGCCGAGAGAAGAGGAGAGCCCTGCTATTACTTCTCTCACAATCTCACCCAAGAACTACTCCTCTCGTCTTCTTCCCTTCTCCATTATTCTCCCCATCTTCTTCTCTCCAACACAGAAGCTCAAAGTCTCCTCCAGATCTTGTTAATGCTGCTGTCCAGCCACTGTCAGGAGCAACATCAGCAGCTGAAGCTACTGTCTTTCATCTCCTGGAGGCTCCTGCAGTCTCCCCTCAAGCCATTGAAGCCTCCCTTGTTGCTGGAGCTTTCTCCCAAACCTTCAAAACAGCTCTCCATGTTGCATGCAACCATTGTTCTTCCAAATTTGAAGCAATCTAATTAGGTACAACTCCTTCCCTTTCTCTTGCTGCCATACATGTGTTTTCTATACATTCAAAATCATATGGGAATAGAGTCTCTACACATTCTTTGGGAATATGGTTTGGATTCTGGATATTCATATTATCTTATTGACCTAGTACTTTTAGATCTGAAACAAATTCTCCTGTACATCAATACAGAATTTTTTTTAAACTCCTTGCTATATATATATACATATGTTGTATACTGTAATTCCAGATTTTAATATATATATATAATAAGTTAATTTTATAGTGTGTTTCTCATCTCATAAATTATAGGGAGGGGGAAAGTTTAAAGCTCAAAAATGTTATTTGGAGAGAGAACGTGGTGTTGGACTGAGATGTTCTGACTTGCAATTGTGGTTACAGTGTTTGGCTAAATTCAAAATTTCCTTATAAGAAGAAGAGCACTGCAGTCTGATATGTGTGGCCTCATTCTACCCTCCAAAATGCCATTAATCATCTCTCTCTCTTCATTGGAAATTTATAATAATTCATCTTTTAAGTTTTGTTTTTCCCTGTGGATTAATTTAGAGATTTGAGTAGGGTTTCTTCATTCGAAATGTTGGTATTGATACTGTCAAAGTCTGAAATTTCCAGTAAATCTTAATTCTACAAAAATAAAATAAATGCTAAGAATAATGTATGAAATGACATAAGTATTACAACCTTGTGCATCCAATAGCAAATATTCTTTATTGGTTCTTTCCACGATCGATGAAATAAGTTCTTATTAATCCATGCTGATCAACCTATCTCTAATGTTTCTATACCCGCTCTGATTTGTTTATGACCACGTCTACATGTTTCTGATCAACTTTTACACTTCTGTTTCATATTATCAAAGTCTATACTTACATTAGAAATGAGTAATTCCTGACCATGAAATGTTAAGTGCAAATCACCAGAGTATACTGAAAATACTATGAAGAAATCATGACATCAGCGAATTGTGGAGATAAATTGCTGAGATATGTAAATATGTATATATATCACCTGCAAATGCTTTGTAGAGCAATTTCATGCATGCTGATATTTGGGATCAGTATTTTCGTGTAGACTCATAACTTTAATAACCATGCACTGAATAATGGAGAACCACTTCTTCCTTAGTATTATAAGTAGAAAAGTGATATGATCTGAATTGTAGGTAAATAGATTGAACTTGTTATATGTTCCGCATCATTTGATCAAGATTCCAATTAGACTATAAATAGCTTGTCCATTCAAGCAAAAATGATGTATTCTTATGAACTAAACATCATGCCACCAACCAATGGAAACAACTTACAAAGACCAAACTTGTAATCATTACTATTCTTTAGATCATCCTTTCACAAATACATTTCTAGCCTATTAATGAATTGTTGACACATATATATGGTTTGATGAGCATTGATGATGATAGTAAATAATTTATAAATTGAAGTGCCGGTCATGTTGACCTTTACACCTGACCGTGCGAGGGCGCGGTGACCCTCAACTGGGCGGAGGAAAGGAAGCCCAGTTAGGACAGCGGCCGCCAAGTGCACAGGTCTAGGATCCCAGTCTCTTTTCGGTTTTTACGCGAGCTTGCAGTGTTTTACGCCTCGTGGGATCCAGACTTTAGACCAGTTCCGCTGACCCTGTCTTTTAGGATACCCAGGCGGGGATCCTTGGTTTTTAGTTTTACGTACGAGCTCGTTCGCCTGTACTAGTCAGGCAGGTTTCTAGAGTGACTTTTCTAGGGAGTCTCTCTCACCCGTCTCAGTGGCGTAGTTTGGGAGTAGACCTATCCCTCTATTGGACCGCGCTTCCAATTAGAGGGCGAGACGGAAGAGCCATTTGTAGGCTTCTTCACCGCTTGAGTTTACTTCGCCAACAGACTTGGTGATTCTATATCTAGATCATCCATATCTACATCTACATCATCTGAAGTTATATATGAAACATTGAAGTTAAGAATTGGAGGAGTTACGATCAAAAGTTGGGATTAGTAGGAAATGACTATTGTCTCTATCTAAGAATTTAAATAAATTAGGAGATCTTTCAAATCTTAATTTTTCATTATCACTCACCAACGTGATCTCTGAAGAAATTGACATGTGTGCTTACACTCATACACTCATGAATACTCAACTACTATATAAAAATGTCACATATGGGAAATGTTGGGTTATGGGACAAACAATTGAGATGCTTAAAAATAGCCTGAAAAACCTTTTTACTTACGCAAGTAGATGTAAACTTTACTTTCCACCTTTCTACTTGCTTGCTTTTGCACATTTTAAATCTCTAGTTATTTTTATGAGTTTTTGAGAGGTACCAGCAATGGCTGACGCCTCTTCTTTCCTAACGTGTTTGGCAGGCAAACAACCTGCAGTTTAGTAGCAGCTCAGTAGCTATACATGCTTCCTGAAGACAGAGTATACACTAGACGGTATGAATTACTTTGTCTCAGTTTTTGTTCAGATAATGATGTAAATGCTATCTCTTTTGTATCATACTTTGGGATATATGTTGTAAAATGGAAGATCCTGGTATATGTTGTAAACTGATATGAATATTAATGAAAAGAATTTTGGTGTATATCTCTTTGATCTTGTGGTTATGTTGTGGATGTGAATGTCATGTGGATAATTAGCCGCGCGAAAAATTTTCCTTGCTTTTCTACAACTTCATGCGATCTCATGCGAATAATAGTGCGAGTGTGTGATTAACGGGTACCCGGATCCTGAGGGGTTCACAACATATAGTCTCATCCCAATACTTCTTGGGCCTTCGTCGCCTTCTCATAGACAGCTCAATATCTCGAAACTCGCATCTCCTAACTGGTGCATCAACCGATCTCCTTTGCAATGGCCAAACCACTTTAAGTGGTTTTTTCGCATCTTACCCTCGAGTTACACCAACTTTCCTTATGATTGCATCATTCTGAATCCGATCTTTACCTGTGTGTCCACACATCCACCTTAGCATTTTCATTTTTGCTACTATCATTCTCTGCACATGTCTGTGGTTCACAGACCAACATTCATATCCATAGAGCATAACAGGTCTTACAGCTACTTTGTAAAATTTTCCTTTAATTTTCAATGGAATTTTCTTATCACAAAGAATAGTAGAGGTTCCTCCCCACTTTAACCAATCTACATTTATTCTATTAGTAACATCTCCATCAATTTCCCCATCATGTTGCAAAATAGATCCCAAGTATCTAAAAGAATCTCTCTTATGAATGGTATCATCACCAATCTTCACCTTGATCCCTTCACCATTGTTTCCATCAAAAGCACACTCCATATATTCGGTCTTAGCCCTACTTTTACGATATCTTTTAGCCTCCAATGCATCTGAAGACCTCAAGCTTCTCATTTACTCCATCTCTAGTCTCATCAATCACCACAATATCATCAGTAAATAACATACACCACGGTATCTCATCTTGAATGTGACTTGTCAACTTGTCCATAATCAAAGTAAAAAGGAATGGACTCAAAGTTGAACCTTGATGCAGATCAATGTTGATGTCAAAGTAATAAGTCTTCCCAAATTGGATCCTTACACAAGATGATGCCTATCATACATATATATGACTCATACATGTATGTAAGAAATCATAATGTCACATTGCATAGATTATACAACATATTGCATGTTATTTATATTAGCTATAATATATATTATGGAGGATCCTCAAACTTATTTTTTCTCTGCGAGACCCTTGTGTTGATGGCGGGCTTCACCCTCCAGCAGTGGAGGAGGCTGCATAATAATCGTTGCCCATGTGTTCGGTTGAATATATTGATTATGATCCAAGCATCTCAAGATTCTCAATAACAAATTCGTAACATATATGGTTAATATAGTGTATAGTGCGCATGTGTTCAATATGGGTGGTCAATTTTAGAATTTTACGATAATATTTCTTTAGGTGTAGTTTTATGTGTTTTTCTCTATAAATTGAGGATCATGTCCTGACCACTTTGAGGCTTATGCCTCGCCTTAGCAATGGAAAACCACCTCGATCTGCCTCTCGTTTTTTAAAACTTTGGTTAGCATGATTGCCTTGAACCATATAAATCATGTTTGTTATGCATGTTATTTGATCACATTGTATTTTTATTTTACACGAGATTTATTTAGGATTAGATTTGTAGGTAAATCCTACCTTTTTGTGTAAAAAGTGTTACTATGCTCGGGTAAAGGATAAATCATGGCATAGAAAATTGGAGTTACTAGCATATACTTATGTTATCTTCTACTTATTCTTGTATATATTCGTGACACTCTCCACCCCCAAACCCCATGTGACATGTTCATTTCCCCCTTTTCTCCCTATCCCTTTCGCAACATTCCATTCTATCACACATCAATAGTTGCTTCGTCAAAGAATTTGTGAATTTACCCTCCATCTTGTTGATGCAAATAGGAGTTTTATGGTTCTAGGGACGAGGTGGTTGTCCAGTATGCCTATAAGGAGGAGACAACAATGAGATTTACAGAGCAGATGTAGGCTTGATGTTCACAGATGAATAAAGAAGTAGTTGGGTTTTTAGGACATAATATATATTGGAATTTCCTATGGGGGTAGGGTTTGTTAGGAAATTGATGAGCATACAATCCACTTTGTCGGAGTTCCATCTGATGATGGAAATTAAAATCACTTTGTTATTTGTGGTTTTTGAGATCCATTATTGCCCTTGTTTCCTTAATTATTTAATTAAATGTTGATCATCCATTTGATTCCATTCTCTCAATTTATAATAGCTAAACATCCTCACTCTATAATTGCCAAGAAAGTTGACAAAAAAACTGTTGCAATGAAAAACCCTTCTGTTCACATGACAATCCGAATATTTATTTTTTACTTCTATTTTTACCCTTCCATTTAGCATTTGTTACAACTTTATTATATTTTTTACAACTTTATGGGTAGGAGGATTCCAAATTTGTAAAAATTATAACACAGATGCATAAAACATGATAACAGAGTTGTAAACAGCCATCAAGGAGTTATAAAAAAAACAAAGGAGTTGTAAAAAATACATGAAGTTGTACAAATTTAATATGAAGTTGTAAATGAAGGCTATCGTTGTAAAAACGGTGCAAATTGGTAAAAGACGACATGAAGTTGTTAGAAAATAACAAAAAATTGTAAAAAAAGGAAACAAATAAATAAACCCTTCCATATATCACACAAGAGTTTAAAAAGATCAAGGAGATGTAAGAAATAATTAATAAACAAGGATTAGTAAAAATGTCAATAAGGAGTTTTAAGAAATATATACAGAGTTGTAAAAAACATACATGAAGTTGGAAAAAATAAAAAACAATTAGAAGTAAGTATAGAGTACTTTTTGAGGTGGGTCCCAACTTGGGAGACCACCCACGTTTTCATTCAAAAAAAAAGTAAGTATAGAGTTATAAAACATAACAAATAACTGTAATAAACATGCATAAAGTTATAAAAGATATCAACGAATTGCGATCATTTTTTTTCAATATATGCATTCAAATCTTCTCCAAACGACATGCTTTATATTATTTATTTCATTTATTTGTGAAACAAAAGCGGGAACACGTATAAGTGGCTGTCCCAAGATTTGAACCATGGACTTTTGGGTGGTAGGCACATTGCACTACCAACAGACCAATGAAATGGGTTTCAATATTATAGATGGGAACAATGGAAGCACTGTACTTGTGAAATCGTGGAGTGTTTTTTTGCATAAGAAACAATGATGATGGATCAAAAATGGATGGTGGAGATTGCATGCTCATTAGTTTGCTAATGAACCCTATGCTCATTGGAAAATGCCTTTTGTGTGTGTGTGTGTGGAGTGGGAAACAAGAAATCTGTAGTCATCACATGTGACCACCTGTGCCGATATATCAAGGTCAGCACTCCAACACCTAAAGGATGACTTGAATCCCATAGCATGCACCGCAGTAGTTAAGCAGATTTTGCAGATCTCCCCACTCATTCCTGGGGCTCATTTAGTTAAAGCAAACTATAACTACAGTCGGAGTAATGAAAACCAATCATGCATCCACTTCTCACATCAGGCTCTTTTATTCTCTTCACAAAAATAATGTGCGAATACAATGAGTGCTGTCCCCAAGGTCACTCGTATACTGCAATGCTAGGGTTAGGGTTACATGAAATCACCAATAAAATACCTTGGTTCATTAAAAAAACTCACCAATTAGTGTTCACAGTAGAAAACATAACATAGAGAGATTATCAACGTAAGCAAAAGCTCTCAATCCTTTGGCATTAAACTGACATGTTTTGCTAAACTTTAGTGCCTAAATTTACACTTCTGAAGTTGTGAGAGAGCACCTTCTTCTCAAGGAAATATGATCTTTAATGAATCAAAATGAGCTCTAGTGCTTCCTTGAATAATATGCAAGCACTTGATTCATAATCTTAATTTTCAGGGTGGAGCTAAGCATTGTCAGTATTGCCACATGATCCATTAAGCTTGAGATATGATATTTTATGTTGCCCTCCTTTATGTTATAGTGTTATAACTGATATTTATGTCATAGTGTTATAAGTGATATCTTTACCTGGTTTTGTGTAGACAGAAATCAAAGGTCCAAGACAACCATGGCATGATTTACATTGTAAGATAGAAGGTCCAGCTGCATATGATGTCCTTACAAACTTTGAACAGAGATGGCGTAAAGCCACTAGATGGTGGGAATTAGGGTCACGGTTTAGGCGAGTAACCCATGGGAATGATGATGCTTTGATAAAACTTGAGCGCATATCATGGATACTGAGTCCATCACAAAATACTCCGGAGGATGATCCTAGCCTTTGTGTTTCAGAGGAAAAGGATGACGAAACCTGGCATGTTCAGGTTGTTATGCTTTTTTCTTTGTTAATCTACCATGGCATATGGTGAATGCTTTACAAAATCTCAATTATTCATTTTCTTTCACACCAGATCTTCCGGTCTATCGACTCTGGGTCTGCGAAAGGGTTTCCCAAAGGCATCAAAGAAGCTGTTGAGAAGGTTTTTCTGTTAGCATGATCTTTTCATAAATCATGATATGTGATGTCCTCCTAGAAATTGATTTATGTTTTAGCATGGTACCATTAGTATATGACATTGAAATGCATAATTAGTTGGGTTATGATGTTCTGATATGCCTTCTTTTTTGTTGGACTGTTGCAGAATCTTGTCTGTGGAAAGAATCTTGTTATTGATAAGAGCATTCACACAGCATATGTAAATGCCATCAGATCTGCAAAACATTTTATCTATATTGAAAATCAGTATTTTCTGGGCTCGTCATATGGTTGGCCATCGTACAACAATTCAGGTTGGATTCGAGGACAATTTTCGTTTGTTCAATGATAGTTTCCTGATAATGGCTGTAGTTGTTTTGCTTTATACATATGGTTTTATGATGACCGCTTTTAGTGACATTTATATCTCTTCTTGATTTAAGCTGCATAGACAACACAACTCCGTTGGAAGAGACAAATAATATAATTTCGCTATTGCACTGCATTTCTGATTGACAAGTTTGATAGGGAGCCTATATTTGAGGGGAACAAAGCTATGGGCAGTCCATTGTGTGAAATAATTAAAACTCAGTCATCAATATGGCTACTTAATTGTGAGTACTTGGTGATGAAATTTATATTATGTTAGAATTAGGTTGATTATTTTCCAACTTATGGGTATATGTAAGCGATCCTCTTTTCTTAAGTATGGTCAGAGTTTACCTACACAAGTTGCATTTTGTGCGGATTCTTTTAAGTTGATCGATTAGGATCATAAATATTGCATGTCTAGCAACTGCAATTTGATTTAGGTCACGAAATGAAATTTTTAAATTTGGATTTAGAACAGATCAACTGGATTGCAATCCTGTACTTTGTCTTATTTTACTGAAAGTACATCATTCAAGATACGATCTTCATTCTTCTTATGCACACATCTTTTTTGAAGTAAAATAAGGGTTATCACAGTTGGTGCTCACTCAGAAACCCCATTTGTTATTATAAATAGAATTATATACTCTTTACCCATAACTCAAGTCTCAAACACTAAACACCCATGCACAAATGCATTTTCAGTGTAGTGTCTCCCATCCCAAATGTTTAAAGCATTCTTCGCTAACCAGGTGGCCCATAAAAATGCAGAAGGCCTGACCTCCTCCACCATTGACCGATAAGTCGTGGATCCAAAGTCCTTCTAAAGGTGGCCAGAGCCAAAAAAAGTAAGGCAATCCACAATCCTCTTCCATTTCTCCTTAGCACCAGATGATCAATGTATTCAAAAAAACTCTCCAGAAATGACATGACACAATAGTGTTTGGGATAAACCACACCTTGAAGTTTCTTGCATCAACATGTTCATCCCGAGAAGCCACATAAAAATCATAATGGTCGAAGGTGCATGCACCCTCCAAATCAACTTATACTCCATTTGAATTACCTAACAAGCTCTGTGATGAAAACTCTTTATCTGAGTTCTTTACCATGAACGCTTCATACCAGATCTAGTCAGCGACGAAGCTAGAAAATTCTTCTTGCGGGGGCTAAATTATGTATATATCAATTATGTAATTTATCTTGTCATTTTAGTTGTTAATGTTTGGGGATGGGTTCCTCTGTTGTAACGCGAGTTACAAAAGAGATGTTGTAGCTATTGCTTTCAAATTTGTTTCTTAAAATCCAACCTTATAGATAGAATCTTCGAGTATTGTTATACATATCCTTCAAAATTGCTCGAATACAAGGTCATTTGCTATTCATTATAATGGCAAAAAGTTTGATTCTCTTTAAATGGGATTTAAGTTGCTTAAATATTGATTGAACTTTTAGCCACTAAGATAAAATAGGAAATGTCATCGGATTTGAGTGAAATTCAGAGGATATGTTGAACATTAACTATTGCATTCAGAGGATTGCTTAAATATTGATCGGTTATACTATGGCTTCACCCGCTACATCCCATGCTACAACATCTACTACAAGTCTACAACACCACTTGTTGTAGCGTCACCTGCTATCTGCTGCACCTTCTACGACACCACATGCTATAGCTTTACCTTCTATGGCTTTTGCTGCTGTCGTAAGCACCTGCTGTAACACCAATACACATGGGCTGGATTTTGTAGTAGGTCTAGGTGCCCCTTGTGGGTGCCACTTACTACTAACATATTGTTCCTTTTATTTGATTCCTTGAGTGTACTAATATATCATCGTTTCACAAGTTCTGGCTCCTTTTTTAAAAAAAATCCCTTGAATGCTATCATTTATTTCTCTAATGGTAGGTGCTGATAATCTTATCCCAATGGAGTTGGCTTTAAAGATTGCTAGTAAAATCCGGGCTAAGGAGCACTTTGCTGTGTACGTGGTTATACCAATGTGGCCAGAGGGCATCCCTACGGACGCCTCTGTGCAGGAAATTCTTTTTTGGCAGGTAAATAATTTTTGAATTATATTAATGTTTGCTCGACAATGTAGTCATCCTATTAAAAAACTGCTATTGAAAAGCATCTCAAAAGTACATTTAACAGAACATTTATTTATCCTGATTTACTCAATGCATAGTTTCTTTTACTAGTTTTGGAAAAGTGTTGTAATTAGTTAAGTTCTTTTGATTCAAATGGTTAGATAGCGAAGTTATCATTCTTGATAAAAGTTGCATGGTTAGGGTGATTCTTATAAGAGGGATTGAGAGATTCCGAGAAAAAGGGCTCTAGGGCCTTTGGTTTTAGGATATTCTGTTGCATATGCATGTAGTCCACCCATGGACTTCTAGAATTCGATCCCGGTAACCTGTTGAACTCATCAGATTTAATTTTCAGGAATAAAATGGAAGAGCTATTGTGAATGCATTCTATAAGTTCTCCATTTTTCTCTCCCTTTTTCTTCCACCTTCATTCCATATTACCCGAGCTTTTCAAATTCCGCTGCACCTATCCATCAACATGGCAATTTACCATCTGAACTTGTGGTGGAAATTGTAGGTTCATGATTCAGCTTAGGATTTCAAGATATTATTATCTTTTATTTTATAGCATGGTTAACTTGCTTTAGAAGGATGCAGAATATTTTTATTTTTCTTTTGCTGAAGCAGTTTAGGTTATTCATAGGGTCTGATTTTTTTGATGATGAGATTGGACTGTTTATTAGATAAGAGTGTTATTCCCCAAATGTATGGATATAAAGCATGAGAAAAAATCAAACACACAAACACATGGATTTAGAAGGTTTGACAACATTCAGGCTGAAACAGTGAATTAATGTTCGTTACTATATGGAGAAAAAAGACGATTAAATACGACTTTCATGATAGTCCTAACCTAGCTTTTGGGATCTTATATACCACACCTTGCTCGAGCCGAAGTGGATATGCTTAAAGACCTAGTCATCTATTACATCATACAAATCACAACTGTAATCATATTAAATAACATCTGAAGTGCATAAATGTCAAAAAGTAACCCATAGCATGTAAAATAAAGAAAAAACAAAAAGGCAGAAGGAAAAGAGTAGTACAAGTAACGACATCAAACATATGCCTTGCTTAATAGAAGTTTAACCATTGTCATGTGTCGAATGACCTAATTCATTAATGAGCCAAGCCCTCTTTATATAAATATACTATGTGTCATTGTCGCAATAGTCAGCCGACTGGACCAAAAAGTTGGTAAGACTATGAGGTGTGGGGAGTGACCGATTGAATAATCAATCAATATTTGTCCGACCGAGATGTTTGAAAATTTTGTCGACCGACCGACTATTGGTTGTTTTGCTGAAAGATGTTTAATTTTTTTTATTTTCAAGGGTTTCAATTTGTCCCAATATCACCAAACATGTAAAACCTCCATCTCAATTTCCCCATTGTCTACCTTTTTATTAAAGCTAGACTCGACTGTTGCTTTTTCGAATGCTATCTACTTGATCATGGTAAAGATTTTGGCAAACCATTTGAAGGGGGTGTTGAGCAAGCTTGTTTTACCAGTCCAGAGCACTTTCCTCTCGGGCAAACAATTAATGGACAATGTGGTTCTAGCATTTGAGATAATGGCAGATTGGTGAGCATGTAGAACCAAAGGGGTTATATTGAAGGTGGATTTTTCCTAGGTTTAAGATTGTTTAGATTGACGCTTCATCTGGGCATCACTTTACAGACATGGTTTTCTGGATATGAGGATTACTTAGATGAAGAGGTGTATAATAACATCGTCTTGTGTGGTACTGATAAATGGCCAACCTAGGGGGGGTTGTTTAGCCGCAGCGGGATGTCCATCACGGATGCCTATTAACACCCCTCCTCTTTGTTCTTGCGACGAAGGTGCTATCGGTGAAGCTTGAACACACAGTCATGGGGGTCTTTGCAGAGGGTATTTAAAGGAGGTCTCGATCCCCATTCTCCAGTACACAGATGATACGATCTTATTTGTGGAGGGCAAGGCTGCAAAAAACGGTCCGTGCGGCCGTTTAAACGACCGTTTGAACTCATTCGGCCCTCGACCGATTGTATTACCTTTAATCGGCTATGTAAACGGTCAGACCGTTTAAACGGGTGTAATCGGCCGTTTACACGCCGTTTAAGCGGCTGCGTTTTGCATTAAGGTTACATAAACCCTATATTGATTATGCTATCTACTTTGACATGTCACATTTGGATGAAGAAGTCATTGAGATTGATAATATCTGATCAATATTGTGAATATGTGATAATATTTTTATAGTTCATTTATACTTTTTTATTAAATATATATATACGTAATATTTTTTATTAATGTAAAAATGTAAAACCGCATAAATCGTTTAATTTCCGTTTAAACTCCCGCATACCGTTTAAACAGTAATCGGTGACCCTACCGACTGTATACCGCATACCGTTTTTTGCAACGTTGGTGGAGGGAGGCTCATCTAGTTACGGAGGTATGTTAGCGGTTCTTGACCTTTTTGGTAATGTTTTCAGAGTTGAGGATAAATAGGGAGATCTCAGAATTCATACCATTTGGTTTTAATGAGGAGATCCTGATATGTGCAGCTTCGTTGCGCTGCCTTCAAGGGCAGTTACCGATGCGCTACCTGGGTGTCCCATGGGTAAATGGAAAGATGAAGTTTGTGGACTGGCTTTCATTGATTGAGAAGATGGAGCACAAGTTAGCAGGTTGGAAATCGATTTGCTAATCTAGTGGGGGCAGACTCGTGTTGTTGAGATCGGTACTATCAGCGATACCTATTTTCTTTTTTTAAATCTCAAAACAATTTGACCTATTTATTTATTCCTGGATTTGGGATATTTTAAGTATAAAAAATAGATAAAAATTAACAAAAATCCTCCAAAAATTCACAAACCGAAGAATATTTGAAAAACATAAAAATATTTTATTTTGTAATTTTTGACTATGTATAGCTATATATAAATAGAACACCTTATACTACACTTATATTCATACATATAGTTATATATAGTTTATATTATTATTAATTATTATAAATACCTTATATATTTTAAATCCTTTAAAAAATAAAAAGACTATTTTTATTTGTATTTACTGATTTTTATATATTTATTATATATATATTATGTATTACCTATATTATACATAGGGGCAGGGAGCCTGCACCCTGGGGTGTAGGAACTCCCTGCACCCACCCCATTTTTCGATTATTTTTTTATTTTTCTTGAAATAAAAGTTGGGGGGATTTACTTAATATGTTAAGGGGAATATGTGTTTCAAGTTTCATGCAAAACAAACATTCCTAACACGTTCATCTAGACAGGGTCGATTTCAACAATTCTGAGACCGTTAAAATTTGGTAGTCTTGATGGAGATGATAAAAGTCTCGAATTAAGTTGAATTTGAAATGACAACATGGTGATACATGGTGATCTAAATCCCCCAAGGTTTATTTCAAAAAAATCAAAAAATAATGAAAAATTAGGTCGGGTGTAGGGAGTTACCTGCACCCGCCGAGGTAGGCTCCTTTTTCCCTTATACATATTACATTATATATATGTGTACTTATTATAAATTAAAAAGAAAAAATAAAAATCAGAATAATATAACAAAATTAAAATATATAAATATATATAAATGAAAAATATAAAAAATTAAATAATTAAAAAATCCACAAAAATACTAAGTAAATAGCTAAATATATACAATACATATAGTATTATTTAGAGATAAATAATAATACCGCTACACCCCATTGTTCCATGTGTTCGACACCCTACTCGTACTTGTACACTATACACATTTATTTGTAGGGTTTATAATAAGTTTTGACCCGCTTCATTTGCATTGTTTGATTATTCTACTGTGGGTTGATTATTGAATTTATCGTTGGTCGTGAGCGGCCACCTCAGTGACACTGCAGGTACTGCCTTGTGTGGACCGCGATAGACCGCCTCTGACTTGATGGTATTTCAAATGGCGCTGTTATAGGGGATCGGCGGATAGTATAACACATTTTGTATATTATTCTGTACATTATGTTTTCTTTTATTTCCCATTTATTTTTAATAATTATTATATATGTTTCTGACTATCTTTTCTTTGTTGCCTTTCTTACGAGGGACCGCGTGGCTACGATGAATTCGTAGGAATTTGGCGCATTCGAGCCGTGAGGAGATTGGCTCGTTCTCTTATAGAGCTAATTGGAGAGCAGGAGAGAGGGACAAAGAGAAGAGGGGTGGATATTTTAGCATTTATTTTATTTTGTTAGAGTGAGCTTTTATTTTATTTTGATATATTAATTTATAATAATTCAGGACATTCAGAAACTGTCACTTCACGAGGTCCATTGCCCAGGTGTCTGTTTACCTGGGGGCTTCGTCGGATTTTTCATGTTTTATCACCTTTAGTTTATTTTGGTTCTCACATTTTGAGCTTTCTGCCTTCTTTTATTTTGTTTCTGTGATTGAGCCCATAGACATTAGATTTGCTTGACTCAGTAGCTAGGTCCAAAGCCTAATGAGAAGCATGTACCTATAGTGATATACGCTTGGACTTAGTCAAAAATTAGTTATTGATTACTTAGATTTGGAATTGAGCACCGTAAGAGGTTCAATACAACGCTAGCATGACCCATTGTGGTGGGCATCGAAGAGTCTTCAAGAGCGAATATTTAGGTTTCATTTTTGAGTAGTTAGCATAATGCTAATAGCAGTTCTTGTTTAGGACGATTTCTCATGCATGTAGTGTAGATATTTAAATTTTTGTCTTGCATTCCGTATGAAGAGAGCTGGGAAGCACTGTAAGTCCTCTTACCTTGCATGCATCATTTGATACATAGATGAGACTTCCACCATGTATCCAATTGTATGGCTTTTCCGCTATTTCCCTCTGTTTTTGCGAACTTAGGTCCAAAAAGAAAATACAAAAAAATCATTAGGCGTATTTTATTGAAAAATACTCAAAAAATTGAAAACAAAAAATTAAAACATGGGGACTGCTAAAAACACTTTGACCTTAATTAAAATTCGTAATGGACATCATTGTTTTGAGTTCATAAAGTCCTCATTATTTTTAGATACTATTCAGATAGAGTGAGGCACGATCCCTAAGGATTAGAGTCCAAATCTTGATCTGTGGCAGCCTTGATAATCACCTGAGTCAACGAAGTATTGGTGCTTCCACCATACGTAGGCGAGTAGAGCCTTGTCGACGATGGTGTTCCCGTCTTTTGTGGAGCATCCGACTTGGTCTGAAGTATTGAGCATAGGCCACACTCTCACGGGTGTGTCTATCTCATCGTCTTGCATCCGAGTACCTCACTTGTGAGGGAAGTATTGATTTTGCCTATTGGCTTCCTCTCTATTTCTTTGGCTGAGTAGCCCCCCATACACGAGATCAAGGACCTCTAAGTGCGCAGATCACATGTTACAAAGGAAGTGGAAAGTACGCGGTCCATTTCTGGCAGTACTCACTCTCCTATAGGGATATCCTTCTAAAGAATTGTGAAAAGATTTTGCCTACAAAACAAAAATAAAATTGAAAAGATAAAAATAACCGAACCCTTATGGCTTCATTTGTGTTGAGTCGGTGAACCCAAACTTGTTTGGTGTTTGTTTTATTTAGGTTAAGATCAAATATCAGTCCCGTACATTTGTGATATCTTTCATTTTCTCTGTTTTATTCTCTTTTGACTATTGCTCGCTTTAAGCCATTCTACTGTTTTACACACCTTTTATTCCTTGCTCATCACTATATCAATTATCCATTTTCTATCTCCCTCATGATCCTCGAGATGATGACTCATGGATGGCTTGGTCGAGACCCCACCTACACCCATATCGATTTCATGCAGCCAACATCTCCAATAATTCAGGACGATTCCCGAGATCACGGTTCGGACTTTGCAAACCACTCTCCAAACTCCCCGCCTTATTCAATAATCTAGGATCACTCTTGTCCCGAGCCTATTTTGGATGGAAATATATTTCACTCGTTACACTTCTCCATCCTTGATTAAGTTCAGTGTTGCCCTTAACACAGAACACTTCTCTACATTTGGCGCTTCCATCCAAATTGATCGAGGCATTATTCCATGTGCAGACCAAGAGCCCAATCTGGAGCCCGAGATTTTCTCAGATTTTGATTCAGACATGCCTCCCACAGGACGAGGGAAGGGACCTCAGCACCCACCAAAGCCAGAATAAGGCCAACAGTCAGACCAGAATGCAGTGAATGCCCAGCTTTTTGTAAAGGCAATTCAGGAGCAACTCACAGGCCAGGCATTGGTCCAAGTCACCTTCCAAGTCATGCTCAATGATCTGAGGAGAAGGAGAGAAAATCCAGGAGGAAGAGGAGAAGAGGAAGAAAGAGAAGATAGAGCCTGTGGAGGCCCGATAGATGGGACAAGAGGAGAGATGCCCAAGCCTACTCTCAAGGAGACTTACAACCTTGACACTGGCTAGATGACCGAGTAGATCCAAATCCTACCGGTCCATGCACATTTCGAGTTGAAGCCTCAACTCTTAGCTTTTCTTCCCACCTTCCATGGGAATGCAAATGAAGAACCTTACATCCATTTGCAACAGTGTGCTCGCATTTGCGGAACAACGTACTACCCTTACATACTGTTAGGCATGTGAAGATGACAATGTTTCTATTCAGCCTTCAGGATAAGGCTCTCTACTGGATCAATCATATGTGGAAAGTCATCACGACCTGGGAGGAGCTCAAGTCTTCCTTCTTTTACAAATTCTACCCTATAGGTCGGTTCGATCAGATATGAGTCAAGATTGCCAATTTCATCCAAGCCACCCACAATTCTATTCATGAGTCTTAGGAGTGTTTTAGAGATATAAAGGAGAAATATCCCCACCATGATATTCCTCGGACTAGCTGGTTCAACACTTCTTTGGGGGACTTACTCTCGAAAGCAAAAGGCTCGTAGATGCCACTTGTGACGGGTTGTACTTCAATTAAGATGAAGACATCATTTGGCAGATCTTTAAGGAAACAGTCGAAGGAGAGGTCGCCTTGTCATCATCTCGCACATATCAGTGTCAGCTACAGATTCAACAGAAGCTAGTTCATATGGCGACATCTCATGATCAGGACAGGGATGAGAGCTCCAACCTAAACATAATTAGGAGCCACCTATCCAAAGTGGACATCATTGAAAAGCAATCACAGGACCTTGCAAAATTAGTTGTGATCGAACAGAGGACCCAGAATGTTTGACAAATTGGATTAAATCACTAAGCAGCTGGAGCTATTGTTGAGTACAATCAGTTCTTACCAGTCGGTATCGGCATCAGCCACGACTCCTACCGAGACGAAAGAGCCTTCATCGCCTCAAACCTCTCGGTAGAGTTCAACGCAATCGACAATCCAGCACGTGAACTAAGTGCAAGCCCCCGAGCCGACATCGCCACAGCAGCTGCAACAACAGTTTATTGTCTACCAGCCTGAGCTTCAGATTCTTTCGGATCCATATTCTCCACCTCCACCTCTCATTCAAGAGGTGAATGGCATATGGTCCATCGATGCACAACAGACCCATTCAGGCGGACATCAACAGGGCCAGTCTTCATCAAACTGTCCATTCCCTCAACATCAAGGAGGAAGATTTGTCCAGAACAACAACCCTCAACATCAGCAGTCACTGTACCACAACAATTGGAGACAGAACTCCTACCAGCATCTGCAGTACCATCAAGTAGTATCAGCAGCATGGTGCTGCCCCATATCAATATTATCCTCCACAACACCACCAATACCAACCTTCTCCTCAGTATAGAGTATCCCTACCAACAGTCTCCACACCATTCCCAGTCTCACCGTGGACAGTACGCAGAACCATCCGAGGTTTCTCTCGTTGATTAACCCAGAGAGACAAGGCAGAGTGGTCGTGTGATCCACACAAGGCAGGACCACAGTCGCTAAGTGACTGACGCGAGGCTCAATGAATTAAGTCAACAATTAACCCACAAGAGAATTAAGTCAAAATTTATTGTAACCCTACAATAAAATGTGTGTATAGTGACAAGTAGAGTAGGGTGTCGAACACAGGGAACAAGTTGGTGTAGCAGGTATATTATCTATGAATAAATAATAAATGTATGTATGTATGAGATTCACTCATTTATTTGCTTAATATTTTTGTGGATTTTTTATTAATATATATTAATTATATAGTTTTTTTTAATTTATTAACTTTATAATTTTTCTTTTTATATTTTTTGATTTTTAATTTCTTTTCTTTTTTAATATATAATAAGTGTATATATATGTAATATGTAATAATAGGTATAATAAAGGATATATGTATAATATATAATAAATATGTAAAAATAAAAAATATAAGACAGAGCCATCCTTTTTATTTTTTTAAATGATTTAAAATATTTATAGGGTATTTATAATAATTAATAATAATATAAATTAAATATAATAATATATAGATATATAGGTTATATAGGGTATTTCAATTATAAATATAGTTGTAAATTCAAATTTTATAAAATAAAATGTTTTTATGTTTTTGTTATATTTTTCTCTTTTTTTTGAATTTATAGATGCCTTTGCTAATTTTTAGGTATTTCTAAAGTCCAAAATATACAAAATCAGGGACTTAATAAATAGGATGAATTGTTTTGAGATTTAAAATAACTAAATAGGTTCAAAATTTCTCAAAACTAATTTTAATATATAGTAATATGTATATATAATAATATAGAGCATGAACTAATTTTTTAGTATTTTCAAAAATATTTTGCAAAATTTTTAGGGTTAGCTAGGTTTGTGATTTTTAGGGTTTTCTTTTGTTATTTTTTGTTATTTTGGAAAGTTATGTTAAAATACAATAATAAATCGTAGGTAATTGTTTTTGGAATTTTCAGTTAAGGTTTTATATTTTTTATTTTCTAAGGCAAACAGGGACTGAAACACGCGCTTTTGATTTTTAATAAATAGAAAATGCACGTGAAATGCAAAATAAATTAAATGGTGTGAACAATCACGTATCTAGCTCATAATCCTATTTTTTTCATGATTTTTGGAGCATGATAACTATTTTTAGAAAATAGAAAATCATACACAAAAATAAATCAAGTTGGCATTTATGTAATTAAAAATAAAGTCAAGGGGGTTTGTGTAAAAATACAAAAAGTTATAGACGAGAACTTGATTTTTATATAATAATTTGTAATTTACAAAGCCATATGCAGCTCACGTGGGGGACCACGTGAGCTAAGTTGACATTGGACCTACTTGCAATTACAAAGAGTACGAGAGCTTTGATTCAATTTTTCCACAAGTTTTTGAGCGTTATAAAATATTTACAATACTAATTGCAATATACAAAAAGGTGGAGGGGGTTGTATGCAATTTATTCCTTTAAAACCCGTAGATTAGAAGGGTCTTCGATGCACATCGTTTCGATTAGAATGAACGATACAGATTAGATCTAGGTCGTGCTCTTGATCTAACGGCTTGTGCAGGACCTGCAAGAACGTGGATAAACTCCTCCGGTGAGCTTCTTCCGTCGATTCCCGCTGACTCCGATGACTATTCTTCAATCCGACGATGGCTTCATGATGTTGGGGGCCTTCCGCACGTGTAGGGGGCTTCAGATGGGATGGAAGTGGCTCGGACAACGATCTGGAGCTCAGATTAGCTTTAGGTGCCCTGGAGCTTCGTCTCAGGCGCTCCTTGGCTCCAGGAGAGTCCTTTTGGCTCAGGACCTGCACCAAAAGATTTCTTGGCACAAGGCGAGGCTCCTCGACCAACAAATGAAGCTGCTACGCTGAAGGGGCGGAATGAAGATGTAGCTCCGGCGAAGGGAGACTGTTGGATCTTGAATCGTGGATCTGGGTTGACTAGATGTATCGATTGGTGGAGAATACAATGGGAAATGAGGTGAGGTGATAATGGGTCGGAGGCACAGTTGGGAACAATCGAATTTAGCGGAGCTCCAGGTCAAATTAGGGCTTTCTATTTGCAGCTAAATTACTTGATTAACGATAAAATTAAAGCTAGGAAATGAAAAGAGGAACTAAAATCTATCTATACTGAACAGGAAATGACCTCGATCTGGTCCGAGAACTAGAGAAGCGGAACCTACCAGAGGTGGAGGTGGCTTCGGCGATAGTGTGGACCTCCGTTCCTCGCTGCAGAACACTTGGGTTGCACTCATGTCACCAACAACAACTCACAAAAGATGATCTGAGGGGCTAAGAACGAGGGAAGAGGGATCAAAACACAAAAAGGTAAATAGGGGCGAATTTTATAGTGGTGGAGGACGAAGTTCGAGGTAGAGTTGCGTGGGATCGAGCGGGGGTTGGTGAACAGGGTGAAGTCGGCATGAAGGACGGATGTGCGGTGGTCAGAAAGGGTGGAGCTCGAGAGTAACGGCGAGCGCAGAGAAGGCGTGAAAATGGGGCAAAGTTGGGTGCCACGTGAGTCTGACAGAGGTTGCGGGTCATATAGGACAGTTGAGCCGCGATCAATGTTTGAATGGTTCTGGTTATTCCACGAGGACCAACCAGGAAAGATAAATATATTAAATTGAAAAGGTTTGTAAATTCAATAAAAATATAAGATGAATTAAATAATTTTTGGTCATAAAATGAAAATTGTTGATAATTTTATATAGTATTTAATTCCTATTTTTATTTATTTTTATGAGGTTATTTGTTATAAGTTAATATTTACATGTAAAGTATAGGTATAAATACCTCTATTTTGATAATTTAGTTTTCATTTTAAATTCTACATTTTATTATTTTATATAGGTATTTTATAGATTGATAATTTATTTAGTTACAAATTTAGATATTTTTGTTGTATTTTTATGAGTTTATTTGTACATTTTATTAATTATGTATATATTTTTGGGATATTTACACACATAACCATGAGTAGTTTTCATAATTACCCCAGGAACCCTCGATAATAACAAATTACACCCAGAACCCTGAATAATGCTTAACCTTTACGTGACATAACCCTGTGTCAAGTTCCGTCTTTATTCTCCGTTAACTCCGATGGAAAAAGTCATATGTTGACAATTTTGGCCTTCGAAACACATCATATTTATAACATGATATCATTCTGTAGATCAAACAAAATGATGACATTCTAGAGAGTAGGGAGGATGAGGAGGCACAGTGTGATGGTTAGCTTCCCTCCCTTCTCCTCAGAACTTGCGTGCAGAGCTCCCCCTGTGTGCACCTCCGCCCGCAAGCTCAAGATCGTCGATCTCCCCACGCCTCCGGCAAGCCCTAGGCCCTCTCGCTCGCTCCCAGCAAGCTCTCCCCCCGCATGCGAGCTCCAACCCTTCCCCCATCCCCGCGCCTCTGCCCCCCGCCCCTCGCATGCGAGCTCCAATCTCGCATTCCCCTGGGTAAGCCCCAGGCCCCCTCGCTAGCCCGCAAGCTCCAGCTGCCCCCCCTCCCCCCCGAATCTGCCTCCCGCTCGCATGCATGCTCCAGTCTCGCATTCCCCTCGGCAAGCCCCAGGGCCCCCCGCAAGATCCACCTGCCCCCCCAACCCCAGCAAGCTCCAACTGGCCCCCTCCCCCCGCTCGCCCGCAAAAGCCCTAGGCCCCCTACAAGCCTCAGGTCGGAGCTCCCCCCTGAGCGCACCTCCGGTCGCCTACCCCCATCGCTGCCTGCCGCCCTCCGTCATCGTGAAAGACCCCACTGCCTGCTGCAAGCTCTAGGATCGAGCCCACCCCCTCCTCTCCTTCCTTTATTTTTTTTGATTAATCTCGACCGTTAGATCACGGATTGGTTAGATTAACTCAACCATCTGGTTGAGTTAATGAACTAAACTAACGGAGGGTTATGAGTGTAAAACAGAGCGATTATTTAGGGTCTTGGGTGTAATTCGTGATTATCGAGGGTTCCTAGGGTAAATACGAAATTACTCAGGGTTATGGGTGTAAATATCCCTATATTTTTTATACGTATACATTTGTATATTTCATCTATGTATAAAGGTAATTGATTTTTTTAATGATTTTATTTTATTTTAATTATGGACATGTGTTTCAAATAATATTTACAATTTTATAAAAATAAAAGAAATTGAAAAATATAAAGAATAAATATATCAAATATAATGTACAAGTATATTGCATAATGAGGGTCCAAAACCCAACTTTTGCATCTTAACTCCAAATTGGATAGAACCACCTTCATTAAATAGCTTATAAAATTATATAATTAAATGTGATTTTAGTCCATTTTGATACATTATTGAGAAGATACAGGTATGTGATTTTTATTTTGGCTTTTTATTTTGTGTGTTCCGGACACATTGTACATTATTTTTCAGTGAAATCAAGTTTATATTTTTCTTTGTATTTTTATCTACTATATTTATGTAGAGTGTTTTGTTATTTGAGGTGTAAAAGTAATTAAATAAAATAGGACCCAAAATGCAATATTTGGGCAATTTAAACTAGGATTTTGCTATGATTTTCTATGTGTTTCTGTACAGTTCTTCTGCCCTATTTCCCCCCTACTTTATTCCTTGTCGATCAAGTCATCGTGATGACTTGGCCTCAGGGTCTAGGGTCACTCAGTGTCTTTGATATTTCATTTCTTTTTCTTTTCTTCTTTTGTTCTTTTATTTTGAAATTAAATGTAATAATTATGTAGTATTTTATACAATATTTTATATAGTTTTTAGAGTGTTTATTTTGGCAAATTAGTGATATATACATGCATTTAGTTGGGAATTTAAGGCCAAAATGAAAGAATAAAGGTGATGAAGTGAGTATTCATCACCCTCTATATTTGCCTTTGCTAATCCCCTAGCAAACATTTATGCCTATAAGTGCATAAAGAAAATAAAGAAAGAAAAAGAAATAACTTGGAATAATTTTCACTTTTAAACTCGTCTTAATAAAGTCAAAGTCTAGAGCTCGAAGGTCTTTGAATTATAAGTGTATTCGGAACCGCATTATGGTTAGGAATGGTAACACAATAACCCTTACGTTCCATAATCCTATCATTCAGTCCAATTCATGGTTGGATCAGCTTCTTCCTCTCAGTAGCATACTCTTGCTACCCTTAAGTGATAGAACCATGTGTGTGAATTGTTCAGCTCTTCCTAAACAAACCATTGAACCAAAAAGGAGTCTGCTCTTCTGGTAACTCGTCCTCGTGGAGACATATATTTTCTTTTAAGGTTAGGTGTTGCCGGTTTTTACGATCGAATGGGGTAAGGAGTTAGAAGAAAGAGAAAAGAAGTTGGAATGGACTAGTGTTGTCTTCATTCCTTTGTGAAGCTCGGTCAGTGTAACCGAGTCTTCACCAAGAAGCAAGCTTTTTCTGAAGCTTCAAATTTTTGGTTGAACTTTTCGTATAGGTTTCTTTGATTATTTTCTTTGACTTTATAAACTTCTGCACTCTTGTTTGCACCCTGGCCGATATAACATATTTTTGTTCTGCTCATTTTTTGGGGTCTTAGAAAAAGTTGCATCGTCTAACCATTCCTCATCCGAAGAATTATCTCAATCCATCTCCAGTATTTAGATATCATTGTTACCAAAAGAAGTGGATTAGAGCACCGGTTTCGGCATCCCCAAGAATGGTTCCTGAGCTACTCTTGACGAAGCAACCTAGCATTGTCCCGACTTAGACTCCAAGATTTTTCAGCAATCCATCTGGGTTGAGCTAAGTGCTAAGTGTGGGGTTTCTGATCACGCCACTGTCTCAAGAGTCTTATGGATGATATGAAGGGTTCTATTTAGACACTTTGAATTAACTTATGAACATAGTCTCTTGAAACCTAAAGAATTAAGTCAAGGCGAGCTGAAATATCCCCAATTCTCATCCTCAATGGGTTCCTATGAAATTAAGTGAATTAAGGCATATTCCAAGCTCCAATCTTCGAGCTGTATTTTAACTTATTCAATTGTCTTGACTGTTCTGAAAAATGCATATGCTATGTACAATGCAAGAAAAATATTTTTGTAAAGCAGTTTTCTAATTTGAATTTTTTAGGGAGTTTTTGAAAAAGTTTTGCAAATTTTTATGCACTTTTGAAAATATTTTTAATTTTTATGGGTTTTTGGCTTTGCAATTTTTTAATGATTTTTGAAAAACAGAAAAGTTAGTGAAGATATTTTACAGGGGAGTGTATCTTGTTATTTACAAGATTTAGGGTTGCAGAATGTACACTAGGTTTTTACAGTCTTCGAGTTAATTATTATTTACAGAATTATATATAGAGTTTGTAAAAATTTCCGTTTGTTTGAATTGTGTACAAGGTTCTCAAAATAATTTGAAAATATTTTGACAAATATTTTGAAAACTTTATTTTGAAAATGATTTGACAAACACTTTTGCAAATATTTGCAAAATTGAAAACCATTTTGCAAAGATTTTTCAAATATTGTGTTTAGATTTTTCTAAGTGTTTTTGCAACCATTTTTCAAACCATTTTCAATAGACTTTCAAAATATTTTTATTCAAATAAAGAAAATAAATGTTTAGAAACAAAACATTTTTACAAAGATTTGAAGACATCTCACAAAATATTTTCCAAACATTTTCAAAAGGATTTTTCCAAAAAAAAATCAAATTATTTTGAACATTTTGCAAAATATTTTTAATTGGTTTATTAACCGTAATTACAAAGAATTTCAAGGTATGTTTTATCTTTTATTGATTAGCCATATTATTGAAAATACGAAAGTATGAGTTATGGCTATAGTATATACAACGTATATACGACCCCCCTATATATAGCTTGTGCTATGTCCTCATAGATTGGAGAGAAAAGAAAGACATAACTCATACTAAGTGTAGAAAAACCTATAATGAAATGACTTAACAAAGAATAGGAAGTTGACTGCCCCCCCATACTTGTATCAATTAATCCTAGGTATAGCAGACTGTATTCAACATGCAGGGAGGTTCGAGGGTGGAACGAATAAAATCATCGGCTCAGTCTGTCTCCCACTATACTTAGGTTAAAATATCCCTAATTATAGACATAATATCAAGAGTTGAGGAGACAGACGAGGGATCAAAGAATGAAAACCCGAATACACTCATCTTCCCCATACTTAGGATGAAGTAAATCCTAAGTATAGCAATGATGAATGGGATGAGTGGAACTTTCGGAAGAATGAAAGAATGAAAAAACGAAAAGAAGAAAAGAAGAAAAAGATGAATTAATCGAAAATGTTTTCTGTGCTATATTTAATTGCATTAATGATGTGACTGTAAGCTCTTCATGGTAGACCACATGTATTGAATCAACCATGGACAGGAACGTATCATGTTCAAGATATGACGTCAATAGCAGTACGCTGATTACGAATGGATGCGTGTCAGCTGACAAACCGGATATCACGATGCTTCTATTGCCACACGCATGCTTCACTACGAAAGGTCCGGTCCACTTGCTCTTCAACTTCCCTGGGAATAGTTTCAACTTCGCATCAAACAACCAAACCTTCTGACCCGGTTCGAAAGTTATCGGCGGATGTGCTTGCCATGCCAAGGAGTTGCGACATGTTCTTTATGTCGGGACGCAAAAGCTTCTACAGAATTGTCTTTATCTCCTTATTTGAACATTCGTCCAGGCCATCGGATTGTGATTGGTATGAAGAAGCGATGCGATGCTCAATGCAATATTCTTTAGTCAGCTTTTTCACTCTTCTGTTTATGAAATGACTACCCCCATAGGATATCAAAATTTTGGAGATCCCGAACCTTGCAATGATGTGTTCTTTCATAAACCGACAGACAGTGCGATTGTCGGTGGCTCGACTTGGGATAGCCTCCACCCAATGACGTACATAGTCGACAACAAACAGAATATACTCAAATCCCTGACTATTGGGAAATGGGCCCATGAAGTCAATGCCCAATGCATCAAATACGTCCGAAATCTGAATGTACTTCAGGAGCAGTGTGTCCCTCATTCCAATAGTACCGTCCATCTTCTGACAGTTTGTGCAGCGTTCCACAAAATCTTCTGCATCTTTAAAGAGAGCCGACCACCAGAGGCATTGAAGTACTTTCACTGTCGTTCATTTCCCAGAGTGGTGTTCTCCTTGATTCTCAGGCATGGCAATATTCGAGGATACTTTAGACTTCCTCTTGAGGAATGCACCTCTTTCAGATGCAATCTGCCCCCTCACGAAAGAGATAAGGATCCTCCAACTAGTAAAAATGAATATCTAACAAGAATTTGTCAACTTTCATCTTCGGACAATCTTATGGATTTCTCTTGGACACAAGATAATTTACAATATTGGTGAACCAGGGGATCGAGGTGACTGACAGAATAGCTTCATCTAGGAAAGTCTCTGTAATTGACAATAAGCTCTGCTGAGGAGTTCCTGGCTCTGATAATCTTGACAAATGATCATCCACCACATTTTTAACTCTAGGTTTATCACGGATTTCAACATCGAATTCCTGAAGCAGAATGATCTATCTGATCAGTCTTGGTTTGGCATCCTTATCGACTTGAAAGTACTTGATGGTAGAATGGTAAGTGTAAACAATTACTTTGGACCCGAATAGATGAGTTCTGATTTCTCCAAGGTGAAGACAACTACTAGCAGTTCTTTTTCAATGACAATGTAGTTTTTTCCGAGATTCATCTAGAGTCTTGCTAGCATAGTGAATAGCAAATGGTAGATTGTCTCTTCGTTGTCCTAAAACCGTACCAATGGCATAGTCAGAAGCATATGTCATGATCTCAAATGGTAGAGACCAATCTGGCAGTTGAAGGATAGGGGCATGGGTGATCAATTCTTTCAACTGATTGAAGGCTTGGAGGACTCTGGCATCTACAATGAAATCGGCCTCCTTGCTTAGAAGCCCAATCAACGACCGTGCAATTTTGCTAAAATCTTTTTGAAGCGATGATAAAATCCAACATACCCAAGGAATGACCGGACTTGCTTCAAATTTGTAGATGGCTCGAGTTTTGAATTATGTCCACCTTCGCAGGATCTACCTCCATGTCATGTTTTGATATGACATAGCCTAGCACAATCCCCTCGGTCACCATGAAATGGCTCTTCTCCCATCACAGCACCGGGTTCACTTCATAGCATCTCTTTAATACTCGGTTTAGATAAGATAGGAACTGATCAAAACTGTCTCCTAGATCGAGAAATTGTCCATGAAAACCTCGAGAAAACTGCCAACCATATCTGTGAATACGACCAACATGCATCGCTGAAATGTCGTCGGAGCATTGCACAACTCGAAGAGCATTCTGCCGAAGGCATATATCCCAAATGGACAAGTGAAGGTAGTATTCTCTTGTTCTTTAGGAGCAATAGCAACTTGGTTATAACCAAAGTATCCGTCCAAGAAATAGAAATATTCCTTCGCGGTCAGTCTTTCGATTATTTGATCGATGATGGGGAGTGGAAAATGATCCTTTTTGGTTGCTAGATTCAGGCGTCTGTAATCCACACAGACACGCCAAAAAGTTGGAACTCTGGTTGTGATCCCCTCTCCTTTGTCATTCTTCACGATGGTGATCCCTGATTTCTTTGGTACTACATGCAAGGAACTCTCTCATTTTAAGTCAGAGATGGGATATATGAATCCCGCATCACACCATTTTGTTATTTCATTCATCACAATCTCCCAGAGATTTGGATTTAATCTGCGCTGGAACTCTTGGATGGTTTGTTGTCCTCTTCAAGGTATATGTGATGCGAGCACAATGATGGATTGTTTGCATGGAGAGTTGAAATTTTCTAGCCTATTGCCTTACTGTTTCTTTCTAAAACATCGAGCAAGCGAGATTCTTGTTCCTTGATCATCTGTGAATTAATGACCACTGGGAACATTTTCTGCGCACCCGCAAATACTTCATGTTTGCTTGAAGTGGTTTGAGCTCGAGTGGGGTATGATTCAGTTCAGTGGTGACCTCAGCTATTGTGCAGGGCGATGGTGTCAGATCACTCAACTGTAGAGTGTCCGCCATAGGCATTTCAATCTCTGCATTCAGTGTTGCACAGAATTCTGCGATGATTGAATCTTGTTCACAAAAAATTTCAATATTTCTTCCTGCTTTGTTATGGACGGGTGTCCAAAAATGTATTCTTCAAGCAACTCAGCAAAAATCTCATCCTCAAAGACATCTGGGAACTCGACTTGTGCTATCCACTCCTTCCTCTGTGGAGAGGCTCTGATCTCTGCCAAAAAGTTACAGTCTTCTATTCTCTGATCGGCCAGCTCACTCTCGTCTGATGCATACTCTGACAGTTTCGACACTTAGATCGTCTCGATAGGCACCTTGTTATTGCTAGAACGGAAGGTGATCTTCCTGGTGCCATAGTCCACCACTTCTTCAGCTTTTCGAAGGAACGACCGTCAAAGGATAATCTGGGTATGAAGTGAAGGAGTTGAGCTGTCCATGTCAAGCACTATGGAGTCCACAGGGAACTGCATCCCTTGTATTATGACAATGGCATCCTCCAAAATGCTCCGGAGCCGCTTGATGGATGTATCTGGTAACTGCAGAATCATTCGTGTGGACTTGAGCGGTCCCAACCCAAATTCTTTAAGCAGTGATGTAGGCATCATGTTGATTGACGATCTACTATCGAGTGTTCGATTGAAATCCTGGTCAAACATCTGGCATCTAATAAGAGGAGCTCCCATATCTTTCTTTTTGGTTGAGAGATTGTTAATTGTGTTCACAGTAACCGCAGTCAGAATATGCTTCACATTTCTTTTTCTGGTTTGATACAGATGTTTCTTTGAAGTACATGATTCTTTTAGCCCTTTCTTGATATTTGGGATGTACTTGATAGCCTTAAGAAAAGCCATCTTTAGAACAAGATTCTGAGTGATTTCGACCACATCAAGGTCGGACAAGGAAATTTTTAAATTTTTATTTTTTTGGATTTTCTCAAAGAGTATGGAATGGAATATTTATAGAACCAATAGTGTTCTTATTTACATCAAACTCAGTGCCCACACCTGGATGTACAACTAGATGACTACGAGGAAGATGGTCATCTGAAAGAGGTGGACACCCAAAAATTGCAGGTGGGGCTCCGTCGGCTGGCATAGGGGTAGTTGCGGGTGCGGTCTCCTTTGTTGCTGCGCGGTGGTGCTTCGGCTGCTATTGCTTTCTTTTTGTTGTTTTTGATTTTTTTAGATTTTTTAGGCCCTTTATTTCTGGTAATCTCCTCCGTCTTCATCTTCCTTACCGACCCGGCTGCTGGATCGACTGATGCATAAGAGGATGATTCGTCAGGTGAAGCTTTATTTTTCCCTTTCATTGTGGTAGACGGCTGCAAGGTCCTACCGCTCCTGAGAGTGACAACATTAGGTACAAATATATCAAGTATATCCGACTTTGTTAGATTGTACGGGACACTACGACCTACCTACTCTTTTTTCCTGAGATTATTGGGATTGGCCTCCACCTGTGTCGGAATTGGTGTTTTCGCAGCGGTAAGGTCATCGAGCTTCTGGCTCATTTCCACAAGTCTCTTCACCAGTTGATCCAAGCACTCTAAGGCGAGGTTCACAGGAGCAATCTCAGATTGTTCAGCGTGCTGACCACACTGATACTGGGAATAGTGTGGAGGCTACGGGTAATGCTGAGAATTATAGTGAGGATAAATGGGGTACTATTGATGCTGCTGAGGAGGGTACTGATATGGAGTAACCATGTACTACTTATTCTATTGGTACTATCAGTATTGCAACTGTTGGTATTGATTTTATCTCCAATTGCCATAGTATTATGGAGACTGCTGCTGCTGAGGCTGTTGATTTTGGTCAAATCTCCCTCCTTGTTGTTGACGTAATGGGTGGTTGCTTGCAGATTGACCCTGATGATGTCCACCAGGATGGGGCAGTTGTGCATCGTTGCTCAATACACCATTCATCTCATGAATGAGAGGTGGTGGAAGAGAACATGGATCCTGAATGATATTGAGATCAGGCTGGTAAACCACAAGGTATTGTTGCGGTTGCTGAGGTGATGTAGGCTCGGAGTCCTATACATAGTACATGTGCTGGACCGCTGGTTGAGATGAACTCTGCTGAGGAGGTTGAGGTGATGAGGGCTCCTTCGTCTCCGATGCAGAAACAAACTGGCCAGCACTAATAGTACTCACCAGCAGCTCCAACAACTTGGTGATCTGATCCAAGTTGTCCAGATATTGGGTCCTCTGTTCGATCACAGACAACTTCTCGAGGTCGTGTGATCGTTTCTCAATAATGTCTATTCTGGACTAGTGGCTCCTAATGATGTTCAAGTTGGAGCTCTCGTCCTTGTTCGGCTCGTGAGATGTTGCCATATGAGCTGGCTTCTGGGGACTGTGTGGTTGACAGTGATATGCACGGGACGATGACATGGTGGCCTCTCATTTGGTTATTTTCTCGAAGATCTGCCAGATGATGTACCTGTCCTTATTGAAGTGTTACCCACCACAAGCAGCATCCACGAGCTTTTAGTTAGTCTCCTAAAGAAGTGTTGGACTAGGCTAGTCCGAGGAATATCATGGTGGGGATACTTCTCTTGCAAATCTCTAAACTGCTCCCAAGCTTCATGAATGGACTCGTGGTTGACTTGAGAGAAGTTGGCTATTTTAGATCGCATCTGGTTGAGCCAATTGAGAGAGTAGAATTTATGCAGGAAGACTGACTTGAGTTCCTCCCAGGTCATAACGACTTTCACCAGATGGTATGTTAGGGTAGTGAGTTGTACCACAGATACGAGCAAACTGCTGCAAATGAATATAAGGTTCTTCATTAGTGTTCTCGTGTAAGATGGGAAGAACCGCCAAGAGCTGAGGCTTCAGCTTGAAATGTGCATGGACCTGTGGAATCTGGATCCACTCGGTCATCTGTCCAGCGCCATGGTTGTAAGTCTTCTTGGAGTCGGCTTGGCTCATCTAACGAGCCTTCACGACCTCCATCTGCTCTTTCTTCCTCTTTTTCTTTTCCTCTTGGGTTGTCTCTCCTTTTCATTGAGCATGTTCTGGAAGGCAACCAGGGCCAATGCTTGGTCGGTGAGCTGCTGTTGAATTGCATGTATGGAGGGAAGAAGCTGGGCATTCAGTGCATTTTGGTTTGGCTGCTAGCCTGACTGTTGCTGTGAATGCTGAGGTCCCTTGCCTTTTTTAGTAGGAGCCATCTCTGTATCTGAATCTGACAAAATCTCTGGCTCTAGATCAGGCTCGTGATCTGCATATGGAATGATGTCCCGATCAGTCTGTATAGAAACACCATATGTTGAGAATTATTTTGTGTTAAGGTCAAGACAGAACTTTATTAAGGATGCCGATGTATATGGAGTGAAATCAATTGCCATCTAAAATAGGCATAGTTCGTGACAAGAGTGATCCTGAATTACTGAAGAAGGCGGGAAGTCTGGAGATCAGTTCACGGAGTCCGACCGCCCTGAATTATTGGAGAAGGCGGCTGCATGGAATCAATATGGGTGTCGATGGAGTCCTAACCAAGCTATCCATGAGTCGCCATCTCGAAGGTGAAGAGGGAAATCAAGAATGGATGAAGGATACTGTGTCAAACAAGGAATAAATGCAGTGCAAAACAATAGAAGGCTCAAAGGAGTGAGGGTCAAATGAGGATTAACACAGATGAGAATGAAAAAAGGCACAAATATGCGGGACTGATCTTTGCACTTAAATAAAATCAAACAAACACCAAACAGGTTTAGATTCGCCAACTAAACATAGGTAAAGCCGTAAGGGTTCAGCTATTTTTATCTTTCGATTTTATTTTTGTTTTGCAGGCAAAATCTTATAATAAGTCCTTGTGAGGGCTATCCCTATAGGAGTGTGTGTACTGCTATACTTTTTCCACCTCCTTTGTAACCTGTGATCTACGCACATTGAGGTCCTTGATCTCGTGCTTGAGGAGCTACTCAACCAAAGAAAAAGAGTGAGGAAGCCAATAGGCCAAACCAATACTTCCCTCGCAAGCGAGGTACTCAGATGCAAATCGATGAGACAGACGTACCCGTGAGGGCATGGCCTAAGCTCAGTACTTTAGACCAAGTCAGATTCTTCACACAAGGCGGGAGCACCATCGTCGACGGGGCCCTACTAGGCTACACAAGATAGAACGGCAATACTTCGCCGTCCCAGGTGATAATCAAGGCTGCCACATATCGAGTTTTGGGTACTAATCCTTAGGGTCGTGCCTTACTCAGTTTGAACATATACCTGAAAACAGTGAGGGCTTTATGAGCCCAAAACAATGATGTCCATTACGATTTTTAATTAAGATCAAAGCTTTATTAGCAGTCCCCTTGTTTTAATTTTTGAATTTTTAATTTTTGAATATTTCAAAGCAAAGTGCCTAATGATTTTTTTTTGTATTTTCTTTGAATCTTCAATGTGCAAAAATAGAGGGAGATAGCGGAAAAGCAATGCAAGTGGATACAAGAGTGAAAATCTCACTCTCATATCAGATGATGCATGCAAAGTAAGAGGATTCACAATGCTTCCCAGCACTCTCTATGTGGGATGCAAGGTAGAATTGAAATATTTATACTATATGAGCGATATGTAAATCCATAAAGCGTCCTAAACAAGAATGGCTATTATCGGGAAGAACCAAATGCTAATTACTCAAAAGTGGAGCCAAGTGTCCGGTCTTGGAGACTCCTTGATGCCCGCCATAACGGGTCCTGCAAACGCTATGTGGAGTCTCTCACGGCTCGTGGTTACGAATTCAAGCAATTAGCAATTAATTTCGACTAACTCCAAGCGAAGTAATCTATAGGAGCATGCTTCTATTTAGGCTTTGGACCTAGTTACCGAGGTAAGCAAACCTAAATCTAGGGGCTCAATCATAGAAAACAAATAAAAAAGGAAGGCAAAAAACTCAAACTTCGTGAAACAAAATAAAAGAAAGCAGTTAAAATGGTGAGAAAACCGACGAGGCCCCTAGGTGAACAAACATCCGAGCAGTGGAGCTCGTAAAGTGACAGTGTCCAGTGTCCAAAATTATTGCAATTATTTTTAAAAAATAAAAATAAAACATTTCCTCCCCAAAAAAAATAAAAAGCTAAGTGATATGCTCCTCTTCTTCTCTCTATCTCTCTTCTGCTCTCTCCTAATTGGCTCACAAGCAGAAAAACCAACCTCCTCACAGCTTGGGTGTATCCACCGCCTAAGAGATAGTCGTCGCCATGCGGTCCCTCACAAGAAAGATCAACAAAGAAACAAGTGGTCAGAACAGTAAAATAATTATTAACTATAAAGGATAGAAAAGTAAGAGAGAAATAAGCAGTGTAATTTACAAAATGTGCTACACTCTGTCGCTTTCCGGCAATGGCGACATTTGATTAACCAGAGAGATAGAGCCGAGCGGTCACACGGTCCACACAAGGCGGGATCGCAGTTGCTAAAGTGATCGACGTGAAGCTCAATGAATTAAGTCAACAGTTAGCCCACAAGAGAAATAATCAATCAATGAAGTATAGATGTGGATCAAAATTTATTATAACCCTACAACAAAATGTGTGTATAGTGACAAGAAGAGTAGGATGTCGAACACAGGGAACAAGTCAGTGTAACATGTATATTATTTATGAATAAATAATATAGGTATGTATGCACAATATTCACTCACTTATTTACTTAATGTTTTGTGGGTTTTTAATTAATTATTATATAGTTTTAATTATATAGTTTTTTATCATTATTATTTTTGTCATTTTTTATTTTTATAATTATCTGATTTTTAACTTTTTCCTTTTTAATATATAATAAGTGTATATATATGTCATGTAATAATAGGTATAATAAAGGGTATATATGTATAATATATGTAATAAATATGTAAAATTAGAAAATACAAGAAAGAACTATCCTTTTTATTTTTTTAAAGGATTTAAAATATTTATGGGGTATTTATAGTAATTAATAATAATATAAACTGAATAAAATAATATATAGATATATATAGGCTATGTAGGGTATTGCAATTATAAATAGGGTTAAATGGGGCTGCCCCCCGGGGGAGCTAACTTGGCTACCCCCGCATCATTTCGCCCATTTTTTTATTTTTTTTGAAAATTTCTTCCATGAATATTCATCACTATATCTCTATATTATGCTATTCAAATTCGTGCGAAACAGAGACTCCTATAGCCTCCATCCAGACAGTTATTTTTTAACGGTAGCATGATTGCTAAAAATGACCCTTCTGGACGGAGGTCGTAGGAATCTCTGTTTCGTGCGAAATTTGAATGACATAATATAGGCATATATTGATGAAAATCCATGGAAGAAATTTCAAAAAAAATAAGCGAAATGGCGCGGGGGGAGCCAAGATAGCTCCCAATGGGGGCAGCCCCATTTTGCCCTTATAAATATAGTTGTAAATAATCAAAATTTATAAAATAAAAAATAAATGTTTTCTATATTTTTCTCCTTTTTTGTGATTTTATGGGTATTTTTGCTAATTTTTTTAATGTCCAAAATATACAAAATCAGGGACCAAATAAATAGGTCGAATTATTTTGAGATTTAAAAATATTAAATAGGTTCAAAATTTCTCAAAATTAATTTTAATATATAGTAATATGTATATATTATAATAATATAGAGCATGAACTATTCTTGGGGGAATTTTTAAAATATTTTGCAATTTTTTTCAGGGTTTCCTTTGTTTTTTTTGTGATTTTTACTCTGTAATGATAAAATAAAATAATAAATCTTAGGTGATTTTTTTGGAATTTTAGTTAAGGTTTTATATTTTTTGTATTTTCTAAGGTAAATTAGGACTGAAACGTGTTCTTTTGATTTTTAATAAATAGAAATTACGTGTCAAATGCAAAAATAAATTAGATAGCATGAACAATCATGTAATTAGACATATATCCTTTTTTCATGATTTTTGGAGCTTGGCTACTATTTTTAGAAATAAAAAAGCATACACAAAAATAAATCATGCTAGTATTGACATTTATGAAATTAAATATAAAGGCAAGGGGTTTGTTCAAAAACACCAGAAACTTGATTTTTATATACTAATTTACCATGCAAATTACCCAGCTTATGTGGGGGCCATGTGAGCTGAGTTGACGTTGGACCTACTTATAATCACAAAGAGTACGGGGGCTTTGATGCAATTTTTCCACAAGTTTTTTAATGTTATAAAATATTTATAGTACTAATCGTGAAATACAAAAGGGGGGGGTGTATGCAATTTACCCTTAAAACCATGCTGATTGGATCGTCTCTCGCTTGACACATGGAGGATCTAAGGGTCTTTGATACACACCATTTCGTTTAGAATGAACAACCTAGATTAGATCTGGGTCGTGTTCTTGATCTAACGGCTTGGACGCGACCTGCAAGAATGTGGATGAACTCCTCCGGTGAGCTTCCTCCGTCGATTCTGGTTGACTTCGTCGACTATTCTTTGATCCGACGATAGCTTCACAATGTTGGGGGCCTTCCATACGTGCAGGGGGCTTCATATGGGATGGAAGTGGCTTAGATGACGATCTGGAGCTCAGATTAGCTCCAGGTGCCCTGGAGCTTCATTTCAAGCGCTCCTTGGCTCAAGGAGAGTCTTTTTGGCTCGGAACCTGCACCAAAAGTTTGCTTGGCATGAGGCGAGGCTCCTCGACCAACAAATGAAGTTGCTACGCTAAAGGAGCTGAATGGAGATGCAGCTCCAGCGAAGGGTGATTAATGGAGCTTGAATCCTAGATCTATGATGGATCTGGGTTGACTAGATGAATCAATCGGTGGAGAGTACGATGGGAAATGAGGTGAGGTGATAATGGGTCGGAGGCACAGTTGGGAACAGTCGAATTTGGTCCGGAGCTCAAGCTCCAGGGCAAATTAGGGCTTTCTAATTGCAACTAAACTACTTGATTAACGACAAAATTAAAGTTAGAAAATGGAAAGAGGAACTAAAATCGACCTATACTGAACGGGAAAATGGCCTTGATCTGGTCTGAGAACCAGAGAAGCAGAACCTACCCGAGGTGGCTCCGATGATGGTCTGGACCTCCTCCTCCGCTCCTCACTGCAGAACACTTGGGTTGCACTCCCGTCACCAGCAGCAACTTGCAGGAGGTGATCTGAGGGGCTAAGAACATGGGAAGAGGGATCAAAATGCAAAAAGGTGAAGAGAGGTGAATGTTATAGAGTGGTGGACGACGAAGATCGAGGTGGATTTACGTGATCGAGCGGGGGTTGGTGAATAGGGAGAGGTCGACATGAAGGACGGATGTACAGGAGTCAAAATGGATGGAGCTCGAGAGTAATGGTGAGCGTGGAGGAGGCGTGAAAATGAGGCGAAGTTGGGCGCCACTTGAGTCTGACAGAGGTTGCTGGTTAGACAGGACCGTTGATCCGCGATCAACGTTTGAAGGGTTCTGGTTCGTCTACGTAGACCAACCAGGAGAAAGATAAATAGAAAAGGTTTGTAAATTCAATAAGAACATAAGATGAATTAATTAATTTTTGATATTAAAATAAAAAATGCTGATAATTTTATGTAGTATTAATTCCTATTTTTTTATTTTTATGAGGTCATTTGTTATAAATTAATATTTACATGTTAAATATAGTTATAAATACCTGTATTTTGATATTTTTATTTTGCATTCTATATTTTATTATTTTGTGTAGGTATTTTATATATTTATGTTAGAAAATAAACATGCGGAAGCGAACATGGAAAAAGATAAGAAGAATAAGAATAGTGGGATTTAACATGGAACCCTACTCCCTGAGGAGCGGGATAAAACCACGGGAGAAGCCCTCAAAGGGGCGTATGTTGCATTGCACTTTCTCTCATCTGATACAGGGTCTCCTTATATAACCTCCACAGAGCCTCCAATTCCCATCACTGGTAGATGTGGGACTAAACTCTTGGATGGGGTAAATGGATCCTGGAGGGATCCATTTGCCCTCCTACAACACAATAGGCGCACATAACAAATACACTAACAATTTATAATTTATTAAATTGTAAATTTAGGTATTTTGTTGTATTTTTATGAGTTTATTTGTATACTTTATTAATTAGTATATATTCTTTACAGGTATACATACGTATATTTCATTTATGTATAAAGATAATTGATTTATTTTAATTTTATTTTAATAGTTTTATTTTATTTTAATTATGAACATGTGTTTGAAATGATATTTAAAATTTTATAAAAATAAAAGAATTTGAAAAATATAAAGAATAAATATATTGAATATAATACACAAGTTTATTGCACAATAAGGGTCCAAATCCTAACTTTTGCATCTTAACTCCAAATTGGATGAAACCACCTTCATTAAATAGCTTATTAAAAGTTATATACAATTAAATGTGATTTTAGTCCATTCTTATATATTATGGTGAAGATATAGGTTGAAGTGTATATTTTGGATTTTTATTTTATGTGTCCTGGGCATACTGTGCATTATTTTTCAGTGAAATCAAATTTTAATTTTTCTTTATATTTTTATCTACTATATTCATATAGAATGTTTTGTTATCTGAGGTGTAAAGATAATTAAATAAAATAGGTCTCAAAATATACTATTTGGGCAATTTAAATTAAGGTTTTGCGTGTGGCTTTGTATGTGTTTCTGTACAGTTCTTCTACCCTATCTCCCCCTACTTTATTCCTTGTCGACGACTGGGTCTCAGGGTTTAGGTTCACTCAATATCTTTGGCAATTCATTTCTTTTCCTTTTCTTCCTTTATTTTTTTATTTATACATTATTTTGAATAATTTTTAGAGTTTTATTTTGACAAATTAATGATATATACATGCATTTAACTGGAGATTTAAGGCCAAATGAAAGAATAAAGGTGATGAAGTGAGGATTCATCACCCGTGAATCCTGCCTTGGACTGTTTGGCTTAACTGGTGAAGAACCTAGCAGAAATAAGCCAGAAGCTCAATGACCTCACCATTGTCAAAACTCATATTCCGGTACAGGTGGAGGTCAATCCCAATAATTTCAGAAAGAGAGAGCATGTAGTTTGTGATATTCCATCCGGTCTCGCAGAGTCTGATGTGTTTGATTTGTTTTTATCTAATTTTGTCACTCTTAGGAGCGGTAGGACCTTGCAGCATTATGCTATAGCAAAGGGGAAAAATAAAGCTTCGCTTGACAAATCATCATCTTCTGCATCAGCCGATCCAATAACCGGGCCAGGTGAGGAAGAAGAAGACAGAGGAGAAGAACCAGAATTAAAAATTTAAAAAAATCAACAAAATCTAAAATAGCAAAAAGATAGCAGCAACCGAAGCGACGCTGCATCAGGAATGAAGAGGATCACACCTGTAGTCGATCCAGTACCAGTCGATGAAGCCTAGCCTGCATTTTTTGGATGTCCACCTCTCGTGGATGATAACACTCCTTTTTGTCATCCATTTGTACAATCAGGTGTGGACATTAATTTTGATGTAAATAAGAATAATGCTTTTGATTATGTATATATTCCATTTCCAGATGCAATGCAAAAATACAAAAAAAAAATAGAAAATTGAAAACGGTCTTGCCCGACCCTGATTTGGTCGAAATCATTCAGAATCTTGTTCTAGAAATGCCTCTCTGTTCAAGGTCATTAAGTATATGCCTAACATTAAGAAATGACTGAAGGAGGCATGTACTTCCAAGCGACATCCACATAGAGTCCGTAAAAGAAATGTGAAGCATGTCCTGGCCGCGGCTACCGTCAACGCGACATGGGAGATCCTCTTGTTAGATGTCAGATGTTCGACCATGAGTTCGACCAAACATTTCTAAATAGTGTATCATTCATCAATCTAAAGCCTATTTCACTACTCAAAGAATTTAGGTTGGACCGCTAAAGTCTACCAGAATGATTCTGCGGTTTGTAGACACCTCAATCAAGTTGCCAGGGGTATTTTGGAGGATGTCATCGTTACTATTCAAGAGATGTAATTCTCTGTAAACTTCATTGTCTTGGACATGACATCTTAGCTCCTCTACTCCACACTCCGATTATACTTGGACGGTCATTCCTTCGAACAGCCGAAGTAGTGGTGGACTGCGGTACTGGATATATCACCTTTTGTTCCAGCAGCGACAAGTACCGAACCTGTCAGAATCTGCACCAGATGAGAGTGAGTCTACACAATAGAGAACCGAAGACTGATTTTCTAGAAGAAATCAGAGATACAAATATGTTCATGGATGATATTGAGACCCACAAATTCCTCTCCACTAAGGAAGGAGTGGACAAGACAATCGAATTCCCCTTTGTCTTTGAAGATGAGATCTTTTTTGAGTTGATAGAAGATTTCATTTTTGACCACCTGTCCTTGGTAGAGAAAGAGGAAATTGTTGGAGATTTTTGTGAACAAGATGCAATCATTGAAAAATTCTGTGTAGCACCGAATCGACGTTTGAACTACCTATGGTGGACAATTTACAGTTGATGGAACCGACACCACCACCCTGTACAGTTGCTGAAGTTGCTACTGAAATGAGTCAGACCCAACATGAGCTCAAATCATTTCCAGCAAACATGAAGTATGTCTTTCATGCGGGTGTGCAGAATATGTTACCAATAATCATAAATTCACAGCTGACCAAAGATCAAGAATCTCGTCTGCTCGAGGTTCTAGAAAGAAATCACAAGGTAATAGCCTGGAAAATTTCAGATCTAGATGAAATAATCCTTCATTGTGTTCCCATCACATCTACCTTGAAGAAGACATCAAGCCTTCTAGGAGGTTGTAATGAATGAAATAACCAAATGGTGTGATATGGGTTTCATAAATCCCATCTCTGACTCAAAATAGGTGAGTCCATTGCACGTGGTGTCAAATAAATCAGGAATCACCATCGTGAAGAATGACAAAGGAGAGGAGAGCCCAACCAGAGTTCCAACTTCTTGGCACGTTTGTGTGGACGGCGACCAAGAAAGATTATTTTTGGATTCCCTTCATCGATCAGATCGTCGAAAGGCTGGCCGCGAAGGAATACTTCTGTTTCTTTGATGGATACTCTAGTTATAATTAAGTTGCAATTGCTCCTAAAGATCAAGAGAAGACTGCCTTTCACATGTCCATTTGGGATACATGCCTTCCACATAATGCCTTTCGGATTGTGCAACGCTTCGACAACATTCCAACGATGTATATTGGTAGTATTTTCAGACTTGGTTGGTAGTTTCTCGAGGTTTTCATGTATGACTTGTCGATCTACGAAGACAGCTTTGATCAGTGCCTTGCTTATTTAGACTGTGTATTGAAAAGATACTGTGAAGTGAACCTCGTACTCTCATAGGAGAAGAATCACTTTATGATGACTGAAGGGACCGTGTTAGACTATGTCATATTTAAACGTGGTATGAAGGTTGATCCTGCAAAGTGGATGTCATTTCCAAGCTAGAGCCACCTACAAATTTGAAGCAAGTCTGGCCACTCCTTGGGCATGTGGGATTTTATCGAAGATTCATAAAAAACTTCAGCAAAATTGTCCGACTATTGATTGAACTTCTGGACCAGGAGGCAGATTTCATTGTTGATGCTAGAGTCCTCCAAGCCTTTAATCAGTTGAAAGATCTGATCACTCAAGCACATGTCCTTCAACCGCCAGATTGCTCTCTAGCATTTGAGATCATGACAGATGCTTCAGATTACGCCTTTGGAGTTGTTTTGGGATAGAGGATGGAAGGATTGCCATTTGCTATTCACTATGCTAGCAGAACACTTGACGAAGCTCAAAAGAATTATACCGTCACTGAAAAAGAGCTGCTACCAGTTGTATTCACCTTGGAAAAATTCAGACTGCATTTGCTTGGATCCAAAGTCATAGTATGCACTGATCATTCTGCCATCAAGTACTTGCAAAGTAAGAAGGACACAAAATCGAGACACATCAGATGGATCTTTCTACTCCGGGAATTCGATCTTGAAATCAGAGACAAGCTTGAAATAAAAAATTGGTGGCAGACCATATTTCAAGATTACCAGTCATACACTACTAAGAAGTGCTTGCTTCCAATTATAGAATCCTTTCTGCACGAGGCAATTTTGTCGGTCACCTCGCTCCTCTGGTTCATCGATATTGTGAACTATCTTATTTCCAAGAGAACTCCGCAAGATTGGTTGAAGCTGAAAGTTGACAAATTCTTGTCAGATATTCATTTCTACCAGTGGGAGGATCCATATTTGTTTCGAGAGGGGGAAAATTGCATCTGGAGAAGGTGCATTCATCAGGAGGAAGTCCACAGTGTCCTCGAACATTGACATAACGGAGAATCAAGAGGACACCACTCGGGGAAAACAACGGCAACGAAAGTGCTCTAATGCGGCCTCTGGTGGTTGATTCTATTCAAAGATGCAGAAGAATTTATGAAACATTGCACTAACTGTCCAAAATGTGTGGAACTATTGAAATGAGAGACATAATGCCTACATTCAGATTTCAAGCATATTTGATGCATGGGGCATTGACTTCATGGGCTCATTTCCCAATAGTTAGGGTTTTGAATATATTCTGCCCGTTGTTGATTATATCAGTCGTTGGGTGGAGGCTGCCGACAGACGCATAGTCTGTCATTTTCTGAAAGGTCTTTGTTCACCCTCTGACCTTCGGGGATGCAGAGTCTGCCTCACCTAGACCAAGGGCTTGTACTACCTTTGGTCAGAACACCCCTCTCTTATTGATGTTGACGCTAGATATATGGGCCTCACCCACTACTAAAGAATGCCAACATCCCTTGCGTACCACTCTGGGATAAAGCGAGGGGGGAGTGCTCGCTAGCTAGCTTAGAACATCATTGCAAGGTTCGAGATTCTAAAAATTCTAATATCTGATGGTGGTAACCATTTCATTAACAAATAAGTGAAGAATCTGACTCAAGAATATTGCATTGAACATCATGCCGCTTCTTCGTACCACTCGCAATCCAATGGCCTTGCAGAATGTTCAAATAGTGAGATCAAGATTATTCTTCAGAAGCTTGTATGACCCGACACGAAAAACTAGTCTCGATTGCTCAACTCAGTTCATTGGGCCTATTGGACCGCGTATAAGTTACCTCTGGGAATGTCTCCCTATCGCCTAGTTTATGGCAAGCCATGTCATTTGCCCATAGAATTAATTCACAAATCTTTATGGAAAATAAATATCTACAATTTGGTTGCTAAGAAGGCCAGCAAGAACAGAAAACTTGATCTGAACAGACTGCTTGAATTCAGAGACTATGTATATCACAACCTGATGTACAAATGAAAGTCAAGAAGTGGCACGACAAGCACATATGCAGAAAGACTTTCGAACCTGGTTAGAAGGTTTGGTCGTTCGATGCAAAGTTGAAATTATTTCTAAGGAAATTGAAAAGCAAGTGGACATGACCTTTTGTATTGAAGCATTTGTGTAACAATATCAGTATTGTGATATCTGGTTTGTCAATTGACGCACAACTCTTCATGACCAATGGACAGTTGTTGAAGTCATCTCTCAAGCGTGATACATTCTTGTCCATTGTGGATTCTATACAGGTAGTCTATCATGATGGACTTTAAGTCACATCATCGACAGAATCAGACGAGACCTCCAAAAATATTTTTGATTAATTCATCTTTTTCTTCTTTTATTATTTTCTTCTTTTCTTCTTTTCGAATTCCATTCTTTTATTCTTCCGAAAGTCTCACTCATCTCATTCATCATTTATACTTAGGATATACTTTATCCTTAGTATGGAGGGGGTGAGTGTATACGGGTGTTCATTCTTTGATCCCCTCACCTGTCTCAACTCTTGATATTATGTCTATACTTAGGGATATTTTACCCTAAGTATAGAGGGAGACAGGTCGAATCGATGATTTTATTCGTTCCTATCCTCGACCCTCCATGCTTTGTACACATTCTGCTATACTTAGGATTAATTGATCTGAAGTATAGTGGGGACAGTCGACTTCCTATTCTTTATTCAGTCGTTGTAGCAGAGATGTACCTATACTTAGCACGAGTTATGTCTTCCTTTTTCTCTCTGACCTATGAGGACATAGCTCAAGCTAAGTATGGGGGGTCGTATATACGTTGTATATACTTTAACCATAACTCGTGCTTTCATATTTTTAATAATATAGTTAACTAATAAAATCTCAATACACATCAAATTCCTTGTATTTACGGTTAATAAACCGATTAAAAGATATTTTGCAAAATGCTTGAAAAATGCTTGAAAAATTCTTGAAATCTTTTGGAAACCGTTTGAAAAAAATTGTGAAATGTTTTCAAATCTTTGTAAAAATATTTTATTTGTAAAAATTTCTTTTATTTGTTTGAATAAATATTTTAAAATTTTTTTTGCAAGTGGTTTTGAAAATGGTTGTAAAAATACTTTGAAAAATCTATACGTATTGTTTGAAAAATCTTTGCAGAATGATTTTCAATTTTTTAAATATTTACAAAATTTATTTTTCAAATTAATTTCAAAATATAGTTTTCGAAATGTTTGTCAAATTATTTTTAAATTATTTTGAGAACCGTGTACGTAATTCAAACAATAAAAAATCTTTACATACCTTGTATATAAAAACCTGTAGATAATCACTAATATACAACTTGTAAAAATCCAGTGTAAATTCTTGAACCTTGCATCTTCTAAATGAAGAAGCACTCCCCTGTAAATATCTGCACATAATCATTTCATCAACTATTCTATATTTTTAAAAAATCGCTAAAATTTTGCAAAACCAAAAACCTATAAAAATGTGTAAAATATTTTCTAAAACTTGCATATATTTTGCAAAACTTTTTTAAAAAATCAATAAAAAGTTCAAAACCAGGTAATTGCTTCACATAAATATTTTCTTGCATTATACATAGCATCTGTATTTTTCGGAATAATCAAGGTAATTGAACAAGTCAAAATAAAGTATGAAGATTGGAGCTTGGAATAGACCTTAATACACTTAATTCTAGAGGAACCCATTAAGGACTGGAATTGGGGATACTTCAGGTCACCTTGACTTAATTCTTTAGCCTCCATGAGACTGTGTTCATGAGACGATTCAATATGTCTAAATAGAACCCTTCATATCATCCGTAAACTCTTGAGATATTGATTTGATTAGAAACCTTGCACTTAACACATAGCTCAACCCAGATGGATTGTTGAAAAATCTTGAATTCTAAGTCAGAACGATGCTAGGCCGCTTCATCAAGGGTGACTCAGGAACCATTCTTGGGGAAATCCAAAATTAGTACTCTAACCCACTTCCTTTGGTAACAATGATATCTAAAGGCTGGAGATTGGATTGAAACAATGCTTCAAATGAGGAATGGTATGTCGACGTAACTTTTTCCAAGACCCCAAAAATAGGAGGACCAAAAAGACTATATCCGTCAGGGCACAAACAAGAATGCAGAGCAATGCAAAGTCAAAGAAAAATCCCAAAAGAAGCCTACACCAAAAATTCCATAAAAATTCAAGTATAAAAAAAGACCGCTTCTTGGTGAAGACTCGGTTAAACTGACCGATCTTTACAAGGGTATGAAGACTATACTTGTCCATTCCCACTTCTTCTAACTTCTCCTCCCTTTCGAATGTAAAGACTGGCACCACCTGACCTTATAAGGAAATATCTGTCATTACGAGTACGAGTTACCAGATGAGCAGACTCTTTGATGGTTCAGTGATTTGACTGGGAATAACTGAAAAATTCACACACATGGTTCTATCATTTCAAGGTTGCGATAGTATGCGACTGAGAGGATGGTTTTGACCTGACTGTGAATTGAATTAGATAGTTATGGAACCTAAGGGATGTTGGGTTACATTTCCTAGCCTTAATGCGGTTCCGAACACATAAATAATTCAAAGGTCTTCTATGAGCTCCAAACTTTGACTTTATTAAGACAAGTTTAAAAGTCTAAAATTATTCCAAGTTATTTCTTTTTCTTTTCTTTTTTTATGCACTTACAAACAAAAGTGTTTGCTAGGGACTAGCAATGGCAATTATAAGGGGGTGATGAATCCTCATTTCATCACATTTATTCTTTCATTTTGGCCTTAAATCCCAAGCTAAATGCATGTATATATCATTAATTTGTCAAAATAAACACGCTATAGATTACATAAAATATTGTAAAAAATATTATATAAATAGTGCATTTAATTCCAAAATAAAAGAAAAATGAAAAGAAAAGAAAAAGAATGAAGTGTCAAAGACACCAAGTGATCCTAGACCTCGAGACCTTGTCATCATGATGACTTTGTCGACAAGGAATAAAGTTGAGGGAGATATGGCATAAAAACTGTCAGAAAATACACATAAAATCACATAAAACACAACTTATTTTGTCCAAAAATTGCTTTTTTGTTACCTATTTTATTTTATTTATTTTATACTTAAAATAATAAAACCTCAACATGAATATTGTACATAAAAATACAAAGAAAAATACAAAATTGATTTCACTGAAAAATAATGCACGGTGTGTCCAGGAACATAAAATAAAAACCGCAAAGAAAATTTTGCATAATTAAAATTGACCCAACTCACCTTTATTGTTTATGAAATTAAATAAGTTATTTAATCAAGCTAGTTTCATTCAATTTGGAGTTAAGATGCAAAAGTTAGATTTTGAGCCCTCATATGTAGTATACAAGTATATTGTATTCAATAAATTTATTCTTTGCATTTTCACTTTATTTTATTTTTATAAATTTGTAAATATTATTTAAAACACATGTACCTAATTAAAATAAAACCATTAAAAAGAAAATAAAAATAAATAATGTATTCTAATACATATATGAATTCCATATATATACACCTATATAATATACCTAAATAATTAGTTAGGTAGGTAAATAAATTAAAATATAATAAAAAATACCTAAATATATAATTAAATATATTAGAAATATATAAAATACATGTATATAATAATAAAAAATAGAATACAATGTAAAATTAAAATAAGTAAAATAAATGCATATTTACCTATAAAGATGCATGTAAATATTAACCTATAATAAATAGACTTGTAAAAATAAATACAAATAAGCATTAAATGCTATATAAAATTAGAAATATTTTTTATATTTTAGAAAAAAACAATTAATTCATTTGTTATTTTTTATTGATTTTACAATAAATTTTTGACTGGGAATTTTCTGGTTGGTCCACGTGGACCAACTAGAGGCTTTCATTTATTGACTCTGGTTAATTGTACAACCTTCTTCGCTGACATGTCAGAAACTCATGGGGTACCTCTTTTCTCCCATTTTCTACACCACTTCCATGCACACCTCTCCCTCGAGCCCTTCACTTTTCTGATCCTCGCACCTCCGCCACTCGCGCTGACCCATGCTTGCTCACCTACCCCTTCTCCATCACACACCACCTTTCCTCGAAACTCATCGTTCACTCTCCTATAAAACTTCATCCTCCTCTGCCTTTTTGCGATTTGATCGATTCAGAGTTGCTATTAGCCCCTCAGAATAACCCTAAAGTCTTCAGCTCATGACAAGAGCTCCGGGTCATTGTCCTGCAGCAAGGAGGAGCCTCATCATAAGTGATCCACGTCCATCATCGACGACTTCGCCGGCAGTTCAGCTTCGTTGGCCTCTAGGCCAAGTCAAGGCATATCCTTCTATTTTTAGGTAATATCTTAGGTCCACTTTTTTTCGTTCTTTAATTTTGTGTTTAATCATTATATTTAGGAGTAACTAGAAACCCCCTTTTGACCTGGAGCTCGAGCTCCAGGACAAATTCACCAGTATCCGACCGTTGATCAACCCCAATCTTCTCGCCATTCCGATTCCCTATTCCTTCTCCATATTTCACCCTAATTTTCAACCCAGATCCATCATGGATCTAGGAATCCAAAGTTCCTTCTAACGCGCTCGTAGGAGCTTCTCGCCATTCCGTGCACCCCTTGCTTCTAGCTTCAAACAACTAGTCGGGGAGATAGCCCTCAACCAACAAGTCATTTTGGTGCAGGCTCAGGTCTTGGAGACCCATTTAGAGCGGAACAGAACACCTGGAGCACCTCCAGGCCATGCTTGAACAAAGGTGCTCCAAATCTTCATCGAGGATACTTGGAGCTCATCGGACCCTACCTGCGCATGCGGAGGAGCCCCAACACACTATTGTATCTGCCAGATCTCGGAGAAGACGCTGGAAGATGGAGAAACTCAAGATCGAAGCGAGCCCCCGTCGGAGTTCTTGGTTGTTCTTCCTGATCCCCTACCAGTTGTATGATTAAGAATACAACCCAGATCTAATCTGGGCCGTCCAATTAATTCGAAGAGGTGCGTGATGACAACCATCCGATCCTCCACGTAGCGAGCAACGAGCGGTTGGATTAAGGGGACATAAGTGGGGTAAATTGCAAAACCTCCCTCCACCTTTTTTGTATTTAAGTAATAGTTCTGTGAATATTTTATCAAGTGTAAAAGTTTTGGGAAAAATTGCAAAGGATCCCTTATACTAATTGGAATTGCATATTTGTCCTCTGCAAACTCAGCTCACGTGGCCCCTATGTGAATTGGGCAAATTTCACTTCTACCCTTCCGACTTTGAATGTGATGCCCTCGGATTCGAGCATTCGTTTACGTTGCATTCGCACTATTTCATTCACAAGTGATCGCATTAAGTTATTGAAAATCAGGGGAAATTTTTCGTGTTTGCTATTTATATATGACATTCAAATCAATATAACAAGCACATAACCAACAACGACAAGTGTCACTAACATTGCATTTCATTAATTTCCATATTTTTATACATGTACAAAGAGGCTGACAGTGTATACATATATCCCAAAATATTTACAGAAGAGAAAGAAAAGCATTTACATTATGAACTGAACAAAAATAGTGAGAAAAGTAACTATACCGTCTGGTATATACCCGATGCCAGAAATCATCAACCAGCTACTGAGCTGCAGGATTCTTGCCTGCCACACATGAAAGGTAGAAGATACGTCAACGAGCGCTAGTACTTCCCAAAAACTTATTAAAATAAATAAACATTTAAAGTGGCTGCAAAAGAACAAGTAATAAGACATAAACAATTTAAAATTTACAACTACTTACTACTCAGAAGAGATACCCCAAGTTTTACCCATCGCTTTCATATGTCATATTTTTATAACGTGGTTAATGCCGTATATATGATTTCTCCATTTCCCCATATATATATATATTCATATATTAGTTAATGACCCATAAATAGATGTTATAATCTTATCATTTAAATCATATTATGGATCTTGATAAGAAGCTGATGCGGTGATGCTTGATTTGACTCCATTTCTTAATGGAGGAAAAGATGAGATTCTAATCTGGTTCTCAATTCTATCTATCTTTTCAAGTCCAATGGATAGTCTGTGGTCTTGGTCTATGTATGACCTCACATTATGATTCTAAGGCGTGAATAATACCTTAGGGTTGGGGTGCCTCTGTAGGCATGCGCTGTTGTATAATGCTAACTAAGTTCCCAATACGCCCACTAACTTAATTATAATCAACTCTAGCGAACACAACTGTAATTGACTTCATCTCTTAGACAATATCCATTATACTTCATTCCGAGTTTAACAGTAACTCCTCTACATTAATTGTAACTAACTCAGATGTAACCCTAGATGGTTCAGATGTAGCATCGCCATGCCTGTTAGCGGAAAGTAACCAAAACTCAAGCGGTAAGGTAGCCTCCTAAGAGGCTCTTCCGTCTTACCCTCTTATTGGAAGTGCGGTCCAATAAAGGGAAATGTCTACTCCAAAACTACACCCCAGAGATGGGTGAGAGAGACTTTTCGGAAAAGTTACTCTAAACGGGCCCGATCGGTAACAACAAATGAGCTTGTACGAAGAACTAAAATAGAGGATCCCCTGCATGGGTATCCTAAAACAGAGGGTCAGTGGAACTGGTCAAAATTTGGGATCCCAACGAGGCGTAAAAACATTATGAGCTCGCGAAAAACTGTGATAGAGATTGGGATCCTAGACCCGCACACTTGGCGGTCGTTACCTTAACTGAGCTTCCTTTCCTCCGCCCAGGTGAGGGTCACCACGTCCTCGCACAGTCAGGCGTAAAAGTCACCATGACCAGCAATAAAAATTATCAGTTATCACTAATTCATAACTCTCAAGTACCTCATAGATTCCACCGTAGTGCATATTACTTAAGTTCCTTGATCTGTTAAAGCACTGAGGTTCTCGGTTTCCATGATTTGGCCTATTGATTGACTTAATTTTGTAGATCCATTGTATGAAATTAACCCAATATCCTCAGTTCTTCTATGATTGTCTAGAGTAGAGCTTATCATTATTTCAGAAGATTCATAAATCTCCTAGATATGATGAGAATTTCTTTATTCTGTCTATTACTACTCCTTAAACAACTCACTCCTAAAAAATATCCTAACATTAACTGATCTGAGCGTGTATATTCATATTTTACCTTTTGTGATATTTTTCAAAAATTTAATAACTGGGGTTATCTTAAAAAAAATAAAGGTATTCAAATCTAATAACCTTTGAGAAAGGGGGTTTCAATCCCACATAAAATTTGCAATACCACTACCAACTAGCCTATCAATTTTCTTTGTGCAACATGGTAAGCACTTCGGAAATTATATTGGCAAGGCATTAGAACTCTTTGATGAATTATATCAATGTACAACAACAACAAAGCCTTTTCTCACAATTAAGTAGGGTCGGCTAATGAATTATATCAATGTATAAATATAAATATATCAACTAAACAATAGTTACAAAATTCCAAAAATTTAATTCTTCCATAACACAATTTAGCAATTCAGTAAATCGAGAACTGCAACAAAACTAAAACTTATAATTCAATTCGAAAGTAAATTTAATTCTTTTTAATAAACTTCATAAATTTATCAATCAGAGAATAAAAGTTAGAACAATAAGCAGATCTTATGATTCAATTTAAAGTAAATTTTAATCTTTTAATAGGCTTCATAAATTTATAAATCTGATAACAACAATTCACCAAACAATGTGCATTTAGAATTTAGGATATTAGGAGAAATACATATTCAAAATAATTCATTTGGACGTATCTGAAGATATACTGCAATTAGTACATCACAGGAAACATGTGAACCCGTCATTTCTTTCAATATAAAATTACAGCACAAGAATGAGAAACTAAAGCTTCCATGATACAAGGGTCAAGGCATAAATTTATTATATAATACTATAAAAGAAATTAAACCCCTATTATCCAAATCCAGATTTCCATGATTCTGCATGTTGGAGTTAACAACATTAGTTTTTTTATATATTTTAATAGTCTACAAAAGCAACAGAGAATTTAACTACTTAATTTCATCACATTTTCATACTAGTCTACAGTACTTATAGAAGCTTTTTTTAATTTCCTAAATTCATCATTTTTTTTAAAAAAACTCTCAGCATTAAAAACAAATGAGTAGAATGGAAAAATTGGATTGGAGGGGAAAGAACATGCTCAACAACAATTGGGGAAATATATTTTTACATAGGATTAAAAAAGTAACTCTTCATGCATGGTAGCAAAGGAGTTAGAGGAAAGGAGTATACCTCTTATTATTAGATATCTAGAATGGAAATCATATCATGCAGCCGATTTCCCTGGGAGATTTCAGTAATATGCCAGTAGGGATCCTTTTGGGCTGCAGCAGCTCTCAGCTGCTGGAAGCAGCAACTGTAGCTACTGGAAATTGTTACAAGGAAAAAGGTAGGCAACAATCTTCAATCAGATTTAGAAGAGAAAGGGAGGAATTGCTGGAATCACTTCAGCAGTGAAAATAGGAGGAAAGCAACTCCTTTTGTGGAGAAACTTTGAGAAAAGAAAGGAGAAAGGGGTTTTCGTCGTTGGAAAAGTAGGGAAGATATATAAAGAAAAATGAAGAGTAAAGGGGAAGGAAAATTTCCAGGAACCTTACTTATTTCTATAATATGTATATATATATATATTACATCGGCCTTGACATCATTGATGATATCAGCAGGCTTACATCAGGCTGCTGATGTCATAAATCAACTCTTTTTTTAGCTGATTTTTTTATTTTTTTAACTGTGCAGTCTGTATTACTAGTAGAAATTGATTTTTTTTATTTTTTAACAAACCCTCTTTATTTGAAAAACTTAAAGTTGACCATATTCATGCCTCCAGCCTCTGATTTTAACACACAATATCTCAGTTTGATCGTCTCAGAACGACGGTCAATATGAGATACACTTTTCATCGGCTTTAAATCCCCGAATTTCTCGAGATACGGTTTTGGTTTATTGGTAAATTTCGTGGTTTTAAATATCAAATGATCTCCGATTAACGAAAGGTCAATTCTGTTGGTTTTATTTCGCCGAATTGGATTTTTAGTGGTCTCGGTTTGTTTTGCGGTTTCTGATTTCAAGTCACGGCTTTTCTGCGACACGCATTACGATGCGACCGATTTTTTATCGATTTTGCCTGAATGACTTTTAATTCATGATTAATTTACCGATTTAAGTTATTTAATATTGACTGATAACTTTATTGGGTTAAAGAGACCCTAATCGACTCGAGTTTGGGTTAAATTGGATCTGGATGTTACAAATATAAAAATTTCAAAGGGAGTCTCGTCCTCGAGACTCGAGTCAGGGTATCTACGTGTCTGGTTTGGATTTCATATAGCCATAAAAACATCTAAGAGTTTTGAACCCATAAAAACCTCAAAGAGGAAACAAACCATGTTATTTCTACATGTTTATAATTACAGGGACTTGTTATGATTATTACCTGAGAAAAGTTGCGAGTATCTTCCCGCATGCCGACTTCGGTCTTCCATGTTGCCTCTTCAACGCCGTGTCGGTGCCACAATACCTTGACCAATGGAATCTCCTTACTGCGAAATTTCTTCACAACGTTGTCTAGGATCTGCATTAGCCTCTCCTCATATGTCAAATCTGGCTCAACTTCTAAGTTCTCGTAGTAAATGACATGTCGAGGGTCGCGCACATACTTCCTCAAGTGGGATACATGAAATATGTCGCGAATAGCAGAAAGATGTGGAGGAAGGGCTACTCGGTATGCCACCTTCCCCACTCTAGCCAGAATCTCGAATGGGCCAACATATCGTGGTGCCAACTTGCCACGAATGCCAAATCTCTGTATTCCCTTCATGGGAGATACTCGGAGAAATACCCAATCTCCCACCTACAATTTACAGGAATGTGTTCAGATTAAGTTAAAACTTATTGAGTCATATTTTCCAAAGGAGTAAGAGAAGAGGATTAGATACCCGAAACTCCAAGTCTCTCCTCCGATGATCTGCATAGCTCTTCTGGCGGCTTTGTACCGTCAGAAGCTTCCACCTCATTAGATCAACAACTCCCGCAGTCTCCTCCAAGAGATCTGCAAAATATAGAGCATGATCGCCTGCCTCACACCAACTGAGAGATGTGAGACATCTCCGCCCGTATAGGGATTCGAATGGTGGCATGCCGATACTGGAATGATAGCTATTGTTGTACATGAATTCCACCAAAAGCAGATGGTCCTTCCAGGACCCTTTCCACTCCAAAGTGCATGTACGAAGTAAATCCTCAAACGTTTGTATGGTGCGCTCATTCTGCTCGTCGGTCTGCGGATAGTATGTAGAACTCATCTTCAGTTCTATCTGTAGGGCTGACATAAACTGATGCCAATAATACGATGTAAACCTCGAGTTTCTGTCAGACACCACCTCTCGTGGTATACTATGAAGTCTGATGATATTATGCATATATAGCTTGGCCAATCTGGATGGTGTATAGGTCATGTTGACAGGTATGAAATGAGCTGACTTGGTCAACATATCAACAACAACCAAATAGAATCATGGCCACCTGGTGTCTTCGGCAAACCAATGACAAAATCCATAGAGATACTCTCCCACTTCCACTCGGGAATGGGGAGAGACTGTAGTAGCCCTGGTGGTCTCCTGTGCTCAGCCTTGACCATCTGACATGTTGAGCCACATCGTGCTTCATTCCGTCCCACCAGAAATGTCGACGCAAATCACGATACATCTTTGTGCTGCCATGATGAATTAATAATCGTGAACTGTGTGCCTTGTCGAGAATGTCGTTGCGTAACTGCTCATCATTGGGTACAATGACCCGGCCTGCCTTCCACAAATTAGACTCTGTCACAACAAAATCATCCATCTCATCCTTGACAACGCGCATGTATCTCTCTCGAATCCAATGATCTGTCTTCTGGCATTCGACGATGCAATCCAAAAGACTGTTAAATCGTGGAGGCACGGGAGTAGTTATGGATGCACTCTCCTGAGGATGCCAATCAGTTAAAGCTGCGAGCATATCTCATGTATATTGCCAGTTCGTTGTACCTTCAGCATGAGCTCTCATGCTAAGCGCATCTGCCACCATGTTTCCCTTACCGTGATGGTAAGAGATCGTGCAGTAGTAACCCTTCAATAGCTCGAGCCACCTGCGTTGTCTCATATTTAGCTCCTTCTGATCAAATATATACTTCAGGCTCTTGTTATCAGTGAAGATCTCAAAATTTACCCCATATAGATAGTGGCGTCAGATCTTCAAGGTGAAGACAACTGCCGCCAACTCCAAGTCATGTATGGGGTAGTTCCGCTCATGCAGTCTCAACCATCGTGATGCATAAGCAATCACGTGACCTCGCTGCATCAACACTGTCTTGGGATGCTCCCATGACATAACTGCCTCAATCTTCGCAAGATAAACTGCGATACCTGCTCCAGAAATGACATGCCCAAGAAATGAGACATGGGATAACCAGAATTCGTACTTGCTTAGCTTGGCATATAGCATGTGCTCTCGCAATGTGTCCAAAACAATCCTTAGATCATTTACATGATCCCATTCATTTCGAGAATATATAAGTACATCATCAATGAACACCACTACAGATTTGTCCAAATATGGACGAAAGATCCGGTTCATCATATCCATGAATGTTGTAGGTGCATTGGTGAGCCCAAACAACATCTCCACAGACTTGTAGTGTCCATAGCGAGTCATGAAAGTTGTCTTCCGAATGTCTGCCTCTCGAATCCTCAGTTGATGATAACTCGAACGAAGGTCGATCTTCGAGAACACCGAAGATCCCTGAAGCTGATCGAACAAATCTTCGATATGTTACAAAAGGTAACTGTTCTTCACCGTTCTCTTGTTCAACTGCCGGTAGTTGATGCACAATCTCATGGATCCATTCTTCTTCCTGACAAATAGAATCGGAGCACCCCAAGGTGAAGTGCTCGGCCTCACAAATCCCAAGTCAAGTAATTCCTGCAATTGTACCTTCAGCTCTCTCAACTCAGTTGGAGCCATGCGATATGGTGCCATCGAGATCGGATGCGTATTGGGTAGTAGTGTGATCTCGAACTCGATATCTTTATCAAGAGGTAATCGTGGTAACTTATCTGGAAACACATCTGGATAGTCTGAGACTACTCGGATGTCCTGTGCCATCAGCTCATAATCAGATACCTCTTGAACAAATGCTAGATATGAATCACAACCCTGATCAACAAGTCTCTGAGCTCTCAATACTGAAATATACTCTATTTTGGAGTCATGTAAGGTACCCTCAAAAGTGAACTCGGGCAAATCTGGAATCCTGAAGATAACCATATTCCTAAAGCAATCAACAAGTGCATGATGAGCTGATAAGCAATCAATGCCTAAAATCAAATCAAACTCATCCAGCTGTAGTAGTAAACAATCTGCGATCATCTCGTGACCGCCAATCAGTACTGGCAAGTTCCTGACTATCAGTGAAATGACGAACAATTGGCCACTTGGCCCACGGATGTGATATGGAGAAGATAGAGTCTTTGCGACTCTTCCTAATGAAGCTACCAATCTTGATGCAAAAAAGGAATGTGTCGCTCCAGAATCAAACAGAACATTGAAAGGTCGGCCCAAGACTGAGACCATACCTTTCACCACAGTAGCTGTGGAACGGGCCTGCTCCTCGGTCACTGCGTGTAGTTGACCCTGCCTGGCTGATGCGATACTGGAACCTGCCACACTCTGTGTCTGTCTCTGCTGCTGCCTCCTGAAGCTAGAGTTCCTGCCATGAGAACTCCCTGTATGTTGTGCCTGCGGCTGTAACGATTGTGGTTGTAGGAATGGCTCACCAGATCTCTGGGGACACCGATGCCGATAATGTCCCCACTCATGGCACAAGTAACATCAGACTGGTCGGGTAGATGGAGTGGTCGTGTCTGTGCTCCTAGTCGGTCATGTTGGGGGCTTGTCTGCTCGCTACGACCCAGATGGTCATGCTGAATCGGTGCAACGTCCGGCAAGTGCTCCTCCTAAGGTAGTCGATGGAGATGAGCGAGCACTACATGAGAATGATGAACCTATAGTTCGGAATTGTTCTGGCTGACCTCTGATGCTGGAATGCTCGATGTATCGGCTCAAATGATCGTTGTAGTCTAGGTGCCGCTCCAGACGAGCTCCTAAATCGTCGCTCTTGAATGTCCTCGAACTTCTTCATTGCATCAGTAACCTCGGAGATGGAAGTGATGTGTAATCTGGCCAACTTCTCCCGTACCTCCTCTCGCATACCTCTGATGAACTTTTCCAGATTCTCACCTGGAAATGCAGCGGCTGCTGGAGTGTGTCGCGACAGCTCGGTGTATCGAACGAAGTAATCTCTGGCTTTCATCTGTCCCTGTCGAAGCTCTACAAACAAGCGACGTTGTGACTCCTTCCACTTTGCAGAAAAGAAGTGGGATCTGAATCTCATCTCAAAGTCATCCCATGTAGGCTCGCGGCCAAACTCAGAAACTGCTGCATCCCACCATCTCTTTGCGAAGTCTGTCAGTGAATACTCTATGAAAGATAGCCACATATCTCGTGGCACGTGAATCATCCTCAAAACCTTTATGACCCTCTTGAGCCATTGCTCTGCCATATCTGACGTCCTTGTGCCCTCGAACAAAGGCACATTGGCCCGCTGGTAGAAAGTGAATACTCGATGAAATATAGCCACGTGTCTCGTGGCATGCGAATCATCCTCAAAACCTTTATGACCCTCTTGAGCCATGCTCTGTCATATCTGACGTCCTTGTGCCCTCGAACAAAGGCACATTGGCCCGCTGGTAGAAAGTGAAAATCGATTGATGCCTATGAATGGCAGAGTAAGCGTGTACACCCTCATCTGCAAAGTCAACAGGGTCCTGCTCTCTGTCGTAGTCTCCATCCACTGCTCCAGGTGCTGGCATCTCCTCATGTGGATCGTCAGAATGAGGCTGCTCTACCTCAACAGAATGGTGTTGGTCCTGTCGTGTTCCATCCTGGGATGGATGGTATGTAAAATCTGACAGCTCCTCAAATCTCATCTCCATGTCTGTCTGTCTGTCTATCAACAATCTTCATCTGTTGAGCTAGTATCTGGTCCTGTTGACCTTGCATAGCAACCTGTTGCTGCTGTAGGTCGGTGAGAACGGTCATAATGCGCTCCAAACGGTCAGTCATATCCTGAGCAACTCTAGACGTCATGGCTCTACATGAGAACCATTATCAGTCATAAAATTTGTTGTTCACAGATACGATGATATATGTTTTTTCTCTTCTTGGGATATAATATGAAAATTAATGAATTTGATGACATTTGTGGATATGGAATTTGAATGTTATATTTCCCTTCTCGGACTCGCGACAAGTCGGGGGACTATCGTTATCCGAGAACTTAATGCGATCGGAATAATAAAACTGTAAATGTGCGTATCGGGGTACCACAACTCTGATACAAAACTGTGACGCCCTCGGATCCGGACACCCATTTACATTGCATTCACACTATTTCATTTACAGGTGATCACATTAAGTTATTGAAAATGAGAGATTTTTTTTTGCGTTTGCTATTTGTATATGAAATTTAAATCAATATAACAACCACAGAATCAACAACAACAAATGCCGCTAACATTTCATTTCATTAATTTCCATATTTTATACAACATGTACAAAAGAGTCTGACAGTGTATACATATATCCTAAAATATATACAGAAGAGAAAGAAAAGCATTTACATTATGAACTGAACAAAAACAGTGACAAAAGTAACTGTACCGTCTGGTATATACCTGGATGCCAGAAATCATCAACCAGCTACTGAGCTGCAGGTTGCTTGCCTACCACACATGAAAGGTAGAAGAGACATCAGCGAGCACTAGTTTTCCCAAAAACTTATTAAAATAAGTAGACATTTAAAGTGGTTGTAAAAGAAATAAATAGTAAGGCATAAACAAATTAAAATTTACAACTACTTGCTAGTCAGTAGAGATGCCCCAAGTTTTACCCATCCCTTTCATATGTCATATTTTATAATGTGGTTAATCTCATATATATGATTTCTCCATTTCCCCATATATATATATTCATATGTTAGTTAATGGCCCATAAATAGATGTTATAATCTTATCATTTAAATCACATTATGGATCTTGATAAGAAGCTGATGGGGTGATGCTTGATTTGACTATGTTTCTTAATGGTGGAAAGATGAGATTCTAATCTGGTTCTCAATTCTATCTATCTTTTCAAGTGTAGTGGATAGTCTGTGGTCTTGGTCTATATATGACCTCACACTATGACTTTAAGGCGTGAATAATGCCTTAGGGTTGGGGTGCCTCCGTAGGCATGCGGTGTTGTGTAATGCATCCTAACTAAGTTTCCAACACATCCACTAACTTAATTATAATCAACTCTAGCCAATACAACTATAATTGACTTCATCTCTCAAACAAGATCCATTATACTTCATTTCGAGTTTAACTGTAACTCCTCCACATTAATTGTAACTGACTCAGATGTAACCCTATATGGTTCAGATGTAGCATTGCCAAGCCTGTTGGCGGAAAGTAACCAAAACTCAAGCGGTGAGGTAGCCTCCTAAGAGGCTCTTCCGTATCGCCCTCTTATTGGAAGTGTGGTCCAATAGGGGGAAAGGTATACTCCAAAACTATGCCCCAGAGATAGGTGAGAGAGACTCTCCGGAAAAGTCACTCTAAACGGGCCCGGCCGGTAAATGCAAATGAGCTCGTACTAAAAATTAAAATCAAGGATCCCTCGCATGGGTGTCCTAAAACAGAGGGTCGGCGGAACTGGTCAAAAGTCGGGATCCCAACGAAGCGTAAAAATATTGCGAGCTCGCGTCCATGAAAGAGACTGGGATCCTAAACCCGTGCACTTGGCGGCCACTGCCCTAACTGAGCTTCCTTTCCTCCGCCCAGGTGAGGGTCACCGCGCCCTCGCACAGTCAGGTGTAAAAGTCACCACGACTAGCAATAAAAAATATCAGTTATTACTAATTCATAACTCCTAAGTACCTCATAGATTCCACCGTAGTGCATATTACTTAAGTTCCTCGATCTGTTAAAGCACTGAGGTTCTCAGTTTATTAGATTTGATCTATTGATTAACTTAATTTTACAGATCCATTGTATGCAATTAACTCAATATCCTCAGTTTTTCTATGATTATCCATAGTAGAACTAATCATTATTCCAGATGATTCATAAATCTCCTAGAAAGGATGAGTATTTCTTTATTCTGTCTACTACTCCTTAAACAACTCACTCCTTAAAAAATATCCAAACATTAACTCATCTGAGCGTGTGTATTCATGTTTTGCCTTTTGAGACATTTTTCAAAAATTTGATAATTGGGGTTATCTTAAAAGAATTACAAAGGTATTCAAATCCAATAACCTTTGAGAAAGGGGGTTTCAATCCCACCTAAAATTGCAACACCACTATCAATCAGCCTATCAATTTTCTTTGTGCAACATAGTAAGCACTTTGGAAATTATATTGGCAAGGCATTAGAACTCTTAGGTGAATTATATCAATGTATAAATATAAATATATCAACTAAACAACGATTACAAAATTCTAAAAATTTGATTTTTCCATATCACAATTTAGCGATTCAGTAAACCGAGAACTGCAACAGAACTAGAACTTATAATTCAATTCGAAAGTAAATTTAATTCTAAAATTTATCAATTAGAGAATAACAATTAGAACAGTGAGCAGAGCAGATCTTATGATTCAATTTAAAGTAAATTTTAGTCTTTTAATAAGCTTCATAAATTTATAAATCATTAACCAAACAATGAGCATTTAGAATTTAGGATACTAGGAGAACTACATATTCAAAATAATTCATTTGGACGTATCTGAAGATAGACTGCAATTAGTATATCACAGGAAACATGTGAACCCGTCATTTCTTTCAATATAAATTTACAGCACAAGAATGAGAAACTAAGGCTTCCATGATACAAGGGTGAAGGCATAAATTTATTATATAATGCTATAAAAGAAATTAAACCCCTATTATGCAAATCAAGATTTCCATGATTTTGCATGTTGGAGTTAACAACATTAGTTTTTATATATATATTTTAATAGTCTACAGAAGCAACAAAGAATTTAACTACTTAATTTCACCACATTTTTTATACTAGTCTACAGTATCATTTTTAAAAAAAACTCTCAACATTAAAAACAAACGAGTAGAATGGAAAAATTGGATTGGAGGGGAAAGAACATGCTCAACAACAATACGGGAAATAGAATTTTACATAGGATAAAAAATGTAACTCTACATGCATGACAGCAAAGGAGTTAGAGGAAAGGATTGTACCTCTTATTATTAGGAGTAGTAGGCCAGCAGGGATCCTTTTGGGCTGCAGCAGCTCTCAGCTGCTGGAAGCAGCAACTGTGGCTACTGGAAATTATTCCAAGGAAAAAGGTAGGCAGCAATCTTCAATCAGATTTAGAAGAGAAAGGGGAAAGGAAATTTCTAGGAACCTTTTTTATTTCTATAATATGTATATATATATATATATATTTGGGATTTTATCACTTGTGCCCTTCCGAGATGTTGCAATATCAGTTATGCCCCTATCTTTTTGGTAATATCAGTTGTGCCCCTCAAAACTTGCTCCGTCATCAGTTGTGCCCTTCCGTCAGATTGACCGTCAAAAAATTAAAATAACCATGGTTTATTCAAACCATGGTGTGGTTAAGAAGGGTATTATGGTCCTCTTCTGTCTCCCTTCTCCTCCTCCGTCTTCTTCCTCCCTTCTCCTCCTCCTCTCCCATCTTCTTCCTCTCCCACCTGTTGCCGCCCCGACCTCCCCCCACCCCCTTCGTCGCCTCGCTCCTCCGCCAAACCTACATGTTGACACGGTGGACGCAACCACGACAGCAGCATCCGCCTGCCACGCCACGGGCGCATCGGCTTTCACTGCCTGGAGCCACTGGGGCAATGGGTTGGAGTTGGAGGATCGCTCCACGGAGAGCTTGGAAAGCTTCTTCTTGTAGTCGGAGGTGCAGACGAGGCACATGTCTTTGCGGTCTGGCGGCTGCCACTTCGGGATCATTGCCGCAGCCGTCGCGGGGACCAATGGAGGAAAAGATCTCGATGGCATGAGCGATTCCACGGAGCTGCTGGTGGGCTTGACGGCAGGGCTGGAGAAGCTGGCCTCACGCATGACCAGGGGAGCGGCGTCGGGGAGGGGAGGGGGCGGTGTGGAGCAGGGGGGCGGCGCCGGGGAGGGGAGGTGGCAGTGCGGGGCAGGGGGTGCGGGGCTGGGAGGGGGTGCAGCCCAGGGAGAGGGGGAGCAGGGGGCGACGCCGGCAAGGGGAGGAGGTGCGGGGCTGGGAGGGGTGCAGCCCAGGGGGAGGGGGCACAGGGGGCGGTGTCAGGGAAGGGAGGGGGCGGCGCCGGGGAGGGGAGGGGGCGGCGGGCTGGGAGGAGGTGTGGGGGGGAGGAGGTGCGGCGCCGGGGAGGGGAGGGGCTGCGAGGAGCTCGGGGCGGAGAGGGAGGAGGAGGAGGTCAGAGGAGGAGGAAGAAGATGGGAAGAGGAGGAAGAAGAAGAGGTTGGGGAAGAGGAGTCAAATTCCTAAGTAGTACCTGGGAATTACTTAAATACCCAGGTACTACGTAATGTTTTTTTTTACTTCAAAACTACAGAGGTGTCGCATGTTCAACATGCGACACCCCTTAAGTTTTTTTTTTACCCAGAAATTACGTTTGTGTCGCATGTTGGATATGCGCTATAGGTAACGCATATTCAACATGCGATATCGGCCCTAATTAAGCCCCGCACCCAGCGGCCTTCTCATTTCCCCGACCTTGCCTTCGTTTCAGCAACCCAGCCGCCCCCGACGCCCTCCCCTGCACCCGCATCTTCTGATCTCCTCCCCTCTCAACAACACCCTTTTTGGTCACTCCTAGCCCCGCGGAACACTCCTTTTCCGTGTTTTCAGTGATTGGCACCATCCTACCCGTCCTCGCTTCTCATTAGGGCTAATCACTTAGTAAAACGTTTTCTATAATTTTTTTTGTATCATATGCATGTTATTTTCATTTCTCGAATGTATGACGTTTGCTTGTACGTTGTGTCACGTATTAGGTTAGAATGGAGCAGTTGTTTTGTATGTGCCATTTGAGTAGTACACTCGTGTCCGGATCGTCAACCAACGTGAGGGGGTTTGTGTTGACTCCTAATATGACGTTCGATGAGATGTTGAACTTGGTTTACCGTAAGTTCAACTTGGATATTGACAGTCAAAACATCCGATTATTACATCGCATCCCTCGAGGCCCAGGGGAGGAACCGTCATTTTCATCTATTATCGATGATGATGATGTGCAGGCAGTTGTTGTGTACGCTCGGACCATTGGGAAATCAATGCCTACCGATATTTATGTTGAAGATGTATCTGTGAGCGAAGTCCCAACTGTTATGACTAACAAGGGACCGTCTGGAGTCCCGAGCACACAAGCAGCAGTTGTCCGCAGCACGCCACCAAGAATTGTTCCAACCATGGGACCCTACTTTGATACGGATGCGCCTGTAACGCAGCCAAGCACGGTTCAGGATTTGGGCTTGAGTGAGCCGTTGCTGCGAGAGGTTAACCGGATAGATCATGATTTCATCCCTTGGGGGACTGATGATGACCTGGAAGAAGGTAGCGAAGATGTCGAAGATGATCTGATGGACGAGGAGCTCCCAACTGATGAACAAACCGTGCATACTATTACACCCCGTATACCCTTTTTTGGGGTTAGAGGGTCTAATACTCGTTCAACATATGAAGACGACATTCGAAGCAAGTCTAGACTTGATGGTGTTGCTGACGAAATCCGCAAGGGTAGGACGTTCAAATGTAGGGAGGATTTGGTTTACGCTGTGAAGAAGTTCCACATTCTATCACATTATGACTTCATTGTCAAGGAATCCACCAGCTTGATATGGTCGGTTTTTTGTTCGCAGAGAGCAAATGGTTGCGTCTGGTATTTACGAGGACATTTCAGAAAATTTGATGGACTGTGGGTGATCTCCAAGGTTGTTGGGGCACACACTTGTATAAACCCAACAGTTAATCAAGATCATCCTCAGTTGGACTACAAATTCATGTCCAGATCATTGCTAACTCTTGTTAGGGATGACCCTAATGTTCGTGTATCTAGTTGTAGAGCTCACATCCACGAGATGTACAACTACTGGGTTTCAAGGAAAAGGGCTTGGGATGCTCGAAGGAAGGCCATCGGAATTGTATTTGGTGACTGGAAGAAGTCATACGCTGAAATGCCTTTTCTTTTGCATGCAATGAAGGCTGCTATTCCAGGGACTGAAATTGATATTGAATACAACGACCATCCCGATCCTCGGAAACCTCTCTGCCGCAGATTTGAACGATGCTTTTGGGCATTTGGTCCTTCCATTGAAGCATTCAAATATTGTCGGCCACTGATTAGTGTTGACGGGACACATTTGTACGGGAAGTACAAACAAAAACTGCTCATTGCTTGCGGGGTTGACGGGGATAAACATATTGTTCCCCTTGCATTCGGGATCGTCGACGAGGAATCCTTGTCATCATGGAAGTGGTTTCTTTCGTTGGTTCGTCTAAGGGTAATCGGCATGCGAGCTGGACCAATATGTATCATCTCCGACAAGCATTCTGGTATAAAAGCCGCTATGAAAGATGCTGACGTGGATTTATTAGAACCCTTTGCATATTGGCGGTTTTGTACGAGGCACGTCGCGAGCAACTTCAATAGCGTATTTGAAAATGGCTCCATGAAAGCTCTGGTGCAAGCCGCAGCATTACAGACGACACCTAGGAAGTTCGCGTACTTCATGAGGAAATTACAAGAGTGGAATAATGGAGCAGCTAGATGGTTTTCAACTCATGATTGTCGCCGTGAGCAATGGACCTTGGCCTATGACGGTGGGTATAGGTTTGGTCAGATGACTACAAATCTGAGCGAAAGCTACAATGCAGTTCTTAAAGATGCCCGTTGCTTGCCAATCTCTGCGTTAATTGAGAAGACCTTTTATAATTGTGTGTCATACTTCATTCAACATTTTGAAGAAGCAAGCGCAACCATTGCTGCTGGTCGAAAATTCACGCATTACGCTTCCACAGAGCTGACCCGTTGGACTGCAGCTGCGAATGGGCACACAGTAACTCAGGTACAAGTACAACCAGAAATATTATTCGAGGTGTCTACCAGGGCTCGACGGACGTCCACTGGTATTCGCGGGCGCAAACAGTACACAGTAAACTTTTGCAGATGCCGCGAGATTGCGGCACAAGCGAAGGCGGAAATGACGGAGTGGCTGTCATTACAATTTGCAGATGCAGTCACGTTACATGACGAGCGTGCAGATGTGGCTAGGGAGGAGGCAAGGCGAGGAAGGGCAAGAGGACGGGGACGAGGAAGAGGTCGAGGTAGGGCGCGTGAACAAGTCGCGGAACCCATGGACTTTGAAGAAGCCCCTGCGGAGGATGATAACATTGCGCAAGGAGACTACTTCACACCTGCCACCGAGCGACCAAGAGAGGACTTGCCAACGCCTCAAGCACCGTTGAGGCATGGATTGGACCCCAGCTAGACACGACCAACTTTCTGCACACTAACGCCGCCGTCTATGCCAACATTCGAGGAAGATGCCCCAGGACCCTCTCAAATCCACATGATAGACGAAGCGAACCGTCTATTACCGTTCCATCCTCCAGATTCTACGATTACATACCAGCGGAGGAAAAAACGTTGAATTGTAATCAATGTAATTTTTAATATGATGCAAAAAATGTAATGTGTATTCATGAACAAGTCTACTTATATTCAATATTTGAAATGTCTTCTTTGATATTTGGAATGTCTAGAATGTTTGCAATGTCCGGAATGTTTACAAAAACATGTCAGCTATATGTTCCAAACATGTCTTCTTTTCAAGGGTTTTTAGAAACTTGAAATTCCAAAGCCCACACTTGGACAGCCATTTTCGCGGAAAAATCCCTGTAAGGATGACGCATATTGAACATGCGTTATATGTTCAAATTTCAAAGCCACGCCTGCCCAGCCATTTTCGATGAAAATTTCCTGTAAGGATGACGCATATTGAAAATGCGTTATCAGTCCCCTGCAAGAATGTCGCATATACAACATGCGATACCTGTACAGGAAATATCGAGACGTGCGATACCTGTACAGAACATTTCGAGACCATCTTCGAGGGGAATTCCCTGGATATATGTCGCATGTTGAATATGCGTTATCTATAGCGCACATCCAACATGCGACACAAACGCAGTTCCTGGGTAAAAAAAAACTTAAGGGGTGTCGCATGTTCAACATGCGACACCTCTGTAGTTTTTGAGTAAAAAAACATTACGTAGTACCTGGGTATTTAAGTAATTCCCAAGTACTACTTAGGAATTTGACTCTGGGGAAGAGGAGGAAGAAATGACCATATAACCTTTAAAAAAAATAATTCCGCTTATGTCCTCAAAGTTAACATCCGTTTGCACTGTAGATGGACGGTCACTAACCCGAGGGGCACAAGTGATAAAATAGCAAGTTTTGAGGGGCACAACTGATATTACCAAAAAGATAGGGACATAACTGATATTGCAACATCTCGGAGGGGCACAAGTAATAAAATCCCTATATATTTATATTTACATCAGCCTTGACATCACTGATGACATCAGCCGACTGACATCATCCTTCTGATGTCATAAATCACCTTTTTTAGCTGATTTTTTATTTTTTTAACCGTGCTGACTGTGATACTGTAGTAGAAATTGATTTTTTTAACAAACTCTCTTTATTTGAAAAGCTACACAATATCTCAATTTGATCGTCTCAGAACGACGATCAATATGAGTATAATATTAATATACTTTTCATCGTGTTTAAATCCCCGAATTTCTCGAGATATGGTTTCGGTTTATTGTTAAATTTCACGATTTTAAAATATCAAACGATCTCCGATTCATGAACGGTCGATTCTATTGATCTTATTTCATCGAATCGGATTTTTAGTTGTATCGGTTTGTTTTGTGGTTTCCGATTTCACATCGCGGCTTTTTTGCGGCACATATTACGGTGCGACCGATTTTTGGTCGATTTCGCCGGGACGACTTTTGATTCACGATTAATTTATCGATTTAAGTTATATAATATTGTCTGATAACTTTATTGGGTTAAAGGGACTCTAATCGGGTCGATTTCGGGTTAAATTGGATATGGATATTACATTGAATATTTCAGTTTAATATAAAAAATCAGTTCAAAACTTTGGGATTTTATCATGTACCCCCTCGCATTTATTTTATATTGCAAATATACCCTAGTCAGCTTGTATAAATTTTAATTTTGCTTTCTATTTTCTATAAATAGTTCCTGTGCTCCAAAAATTAAGCAAAAATAGGGATAAATGTCTGATATGATGCCCATTCATGTTCTACATTTTATTTAGCTTTTTATTGATCTTTTATATTTATTAAAAAAATAGAAGAGAACTTCTATTCCCTGTTCGACTTAAAAAATACAAAAAATTATAAAACCTCCATTAAAATACCGAAAAAATACCAATTGTTTATTACTATATTTTATCACTCCAGAATAAAAAACACAAAAAAATATCAAAAGAAAACGAAAAAATACAGAAAACCATTCCTAACCCTTAAAAAATAGTAAATATTTTTAAAAACAAAAAAATAGTTTTCCGTCCTATATATTTATATATAATTATTATATATTAAAATTATTTTCGAGAAATTTTCGGACCTATTTTTATTTTTAAATATCAAAACAATTCGACCAATTTATTTATTCTGTGATTTGGGATATTTTGGATTTTAAAATAGATAAAAAATAGCAAAAATCCCTCAAAATTCGCAAAAACAAAATATTTGAAAAACATTAAAATATTTTATTTTATAATTTTTGAATATTTATAGCTACATTTATAAATAGAATACCATATATTACACAAATAAAATTTGCTACAAAAGCCGGCTAACGGGGGTATTCCTGCGTATGAGAACATTGTAATGGAGAAAGTCAGGGCCAAAATATGATTCGTTTTGGCTAGAGCACCCAAGTCTGCTATATATTTGACACGGGTTTGTCGTAATGCTAAAACTATGGCGAATGCATTTATCGTCATTAATACATAAAGAAAAATACCAATTAGTAGTGATTGAATTCCTTCTATGGTTCCACATGAGAAACCAATACAAATATAACCTACATGTCTAATCGAACTATAAGGCTAAGCTAGAAGTCTTTTGACTTTCGTTTGGGCCATGGCGGCCGGTGCTCCTAAGATCATAGAAGCAATGCAGCAGAAAAAGAGGATTTGTTGCAATGTACCGACTCATATACATATAAATAGTTTTATATAGTTATTATTATTATAAATTTTAAATACCCTAAATATATTTTAAATCCTTTAAAAAATAAAAAGACTATTTTTATTTGTATTTATTATTTTTTATATATTTATTAATATTATATATTTTACCTATATTATACATATTACATTATATAGATATAAATATACTTATTATATATTAAAAAGGAAAATATAAAAATAAAAAAATATAAAAAATAAAAAAATAAAAAAACTAAATAATAAATAATTAAATAATTAAAAAACCCACAAAAATACTAAGTAAATACTGTACATCTAAATATTTATAATACATACATTATTATTTAGAGATAAATAATAATACCGCTACACCCCATTATTCCCTATGTTCGACACCCTACTCTTACTTGCACACTATACACATCTATTGTAGGGTTTATAATAATTTTGACCCGCTTCATTTGCATTGTTTAATTATTCTACTGTGGGTTAACTATTGAATTTATTATCAGTCGTGAGCGGCCACCTCAACGATACTATAGGTCCCGCCTTGTGTGGACCGCAATAGACCGCCTCTAACTAGACGACATTTCACTCAATGCCAGTAGTAATGAGCATAAAGATATGAAGTCGCTCAAACATGTATCGAAGATGCGAGAAGTGGGCATGAAGAGGCTAATTATTCTTTCTTGATCGAGAATATGTCATACTACAACTGGTGGATCTTGCTCTCATTCTTCGCTTGCCCATAGTGTCAGGTAAGATGTCCCACATAACCTTGATTGTGGGTTGATTGATAATGCCATTGGCAATCTTCGTGGTGAGGGTCCCGGAGAGCCAAATCTGCGCATCGACATCATCTTGCTTCCAAGAAGCATTAGCCCCAGTCTCGTCCATCGTCCCTCAATCAAAATATGCTCCTTGCCATGGCACTGTATAAGGGTGTGAAACCGCATGGACCACAACTCGTAGTTGGTCTCATCCATCTTTATGATGGGAATCATGCCCTTGAAAGCACCGAACGACGAAAATACGTCACTTGTTCTCTGCCACGATGAAAATATATCGAAAATCCTGAATAAAACTGAGGAGTAGACTACTCTGAGCAAGTCTACAGAAGGATTGGTTGTACGTCTAAACTCATACAACCATCCTCTTCAACCCATGTTATATTCTAAGGTTGGAAAACGTGATTTATATGTCCGAAATCACAGTTTCCGGTCGAAATCAGATCGTATAATACTATAGAGTAGCTGGGTTGCGGTCCACAGGAGGTGAGGTGGCCCACAACCTGCAGGAGTGGCTACTGCCGACCGACAAATGGCCCGCAAGGCTGCGGCGGGTGGCAGGCGGTGACCTGTAGGGGTGCAGGTGACGGTCGACAGGGGTGGGGGGGTAGGGTTAGTGTTTTGGTGCGATACGGAAACCTCGGTCTAGGACCATTGCTCTGGTACCATGTTGGAAGAATAGAATTGCATGTCTTTATAGAGACTTTAGGGCTCTCTTATATAGGAGAAAATCCTGTAGATTACATAAGAGGCACATAAAAGAAATAGAAATAAGAATTAAATACAATGAGATACAAATATCTCAAAATAATGATAAATTCAAATATTAGACATTTATATTTCAAATAACTAACATGGAAGAAATATAAAGCATATACATTTAAGTACAATGTGATTTCAACCAAAATATTTTCAAAAGGCATCCATTTAGATAAAAGAATTCCTCGTAACAAGAGTTTGAGAGGTGGAAATAGTTGTGATATTTACTGTTAGAATGAAAATATAAGAACAAAAAATTTCTTATGAAATATAACAAAACAAACCAATTCCAAAATAATGATGAACTAATTTCAAAATAAGAAATTGGCATATTTCAGAAAAAATAATAACATTAGCATCATTTGAAACTTGAAGGCAGCAATGGAAGAAACGTAATTAAATAAACGAGAGAACATATTACTGTGAAATCAACTGAAAGTTAAAAAAATAACTAATTTAACATTTACAGAAAAACAGCAGAAGTGACATTTGAATCTTGAATAACTAAATTTAACATTTATGATAAACTATAGTAGCAACGTTTAAAGCTTGAAAGTTTGAAGGGCAGCAACAAGAGAAATCAAATTATATAAATAAATATCAAACTACTATAAATTCGATTGAAAGCACATAGTAAAATTTAATATTTAACGCAAACAACAATAGCAACATCTGAAGATTGAAGGGAAATGATAGCAGTTGAAGTTGAATCCTTAAGAGCATCAACAACAACGGATGCCTAAAGGGAGGGGATCTATCACATAGATGGTTGAGTATGTGGCCACATATGCGGTTTAGTCGGCCGCATACTCATCAAAACCACATATGCACCGAATAATGTATATGTGGTTCGGGAGTGTCACCACCTATACATATGTGGCCGCTTGTGCTTCCTTTCTTAACACTGGTTATAGGTGATGGGAGAGGTTTTTTGTTTTGGGGCGATGATTGGACGGAGGAGAGGGTCCTATGTGATGCTTTTCCTAGACTATACGCTTGGCGTTGGACAAGGAGACATGGGTTGCAAATGTGTGATCAGAGGGGGGCTTGGACAAGGAAACTTGGTGGTTGATGAATTGTCAAAACCTTGAGGTGGTTTTGGGCATCACCGAAGAGGGTGCAGAACCCGAAGAGGGTCCCGAGTTGGCACATGGTATCGCTGGATAGCGGCCAGGACTTGAGTATACCATAGGAGGGGCACACGGACCTTCGAGCAGACCCAAGAGGGGTGTGTAATGGCCGCAAAGGAGGGATGGAGGCCGTGCACAATATCAGAGGGAGAATGTGGTTGTCATGTGGGGTCTAGTGCATCAAGAGGATACCCGAGCTCCGAGCTCTGGTCTAAGACCATCACTCTGATAATATGTGGAAAGAAATACATAAGTTGTTTATTCGTAGATCGTAAGGGTCCTTTTTATAGAGGAAAAATCCTAAAGGGAAAAATAACATAAGGATAAATACATAGGAAAAAGAAAATAACATAGGAAAGAAAGGACAAATAATATTTCCTATAACAATATTTGAATCCGATTTATTTGAGAAAATATTTTCTATTAACTTAATCACTCAGGGGATAACTGAGCACCATGCAATGATCCTAAATGCTTATTTCCAAGTTGTTCCAAAGTATTTCAGACTCTTACAGATTTGAGTTTTCCAATCCAATCCATTCAATAACGTGATATAATGCAATAGAATAGATAAGGACTTGTCGGAATTGGATCAATTTTTTAAGAATAGTATCTCTTGTTTTCCTACTTTCATATCACTTTGGTCTGATTGCTAGTTTCCTACTTTTCTTATAATAGACATTATGACGGGATATATTGAGAAACGAAAACTAAAAGAATTCAGTAAATGTGCAAATATTATGATTTTAATTTATTTAAACATGAACTAATTGACACACACTTCAGTGATCTGATGGTAGTGCAGTGTGCCTACCACCAAAAAACAAAGGTTTAAATCCCTCATTGTGGAAGTTGTGTTAGGTAGCTGACAACCAACATAAAAAATAGTCGGATCCTTTAACATGGATTTGAGCAAGAATCCATGTCGTCGACCTTGCGTAAAGTGGGAGAAGGTTTCGCCATTTTTAAACATGAATTAATTGAAACATCTTTATAACTCACTTACATTGGTTAAGTTAGGTGTTGGTCATGGTGCATGTGGAGATGAGAAGTTGAAGGAAAGAATTATCACAGAGATGATATGGACGTGATGAGATTAAAAAAGGTTGTTGGTGGTAAATATGCAGGAAGGAATTGCCTCACTGAGGTTAATAACGGGAGGCACGAGGGTGTCAACTTAAGGTGCCATAGATGTGAAAATATGGAGGATGTGTCTAGAAAAGCATCATTGATATGAAGGTCAATCAAGATGAGTTGTAGGGAAGGGTGTGGTTGGCATGATTTTGATTATAAACAAATAGTTGAGGGGAGAGTTTCAATTGGATAGGGATATTCAACAGTTGGAGTAGGCAGAAATAGGGGAAGAAAAGTGAAGTGTAAGGGTGGCTTTAGTTTTTTCAGATATTCCAACCCTAAACATGGTGGATTTATGATTTATAATTAATTTGGTGGTGACTCACCTCGAGCTTGCAACCCTTTTAAAAATTGTATCTTCAAAAGAAAACCCTAAATATGATGAATTTTTTAAATCATGAATGACAACATATCAAACAATTATACGGAGATATGCAGAAAATGATAGGAATAAATTGTGAATAAATAAAAGAATGTACATATCTAATTGCTTTTATCGTTGTCGATTGAATTGAATCAGATTAAAAAGAGAAGTCAATCCAATTCTTATGTGCAGAGATTCGCAAAATCTTGATCCAATCCAATCCCTCTAGTAATATAGCCAAATCTATCCAATCCAAAAGGTAAGACTTAGATTATATTATGGATTTCATCCAAACCATGTGCCCACTTCCCCCTCCCCCATACATACACACCCTCCCTTTCCTCTCCCTCTCTCAAGTTAGACATGGTATGCCACTTTGGATGTTTTTACGATCTTCCTTGCATTGTCACTTTCCTCGTGGCAAACAAATTGAGTCATGTTGTCGTTAATTCCATCGCATACTCTAGAAATCTAAATTAATAACAATAAACATGACAACACAAACATCAAAACATATATTTATGTAGTTTGAGATAGTCCTATAGGACCGTCCCACTCCGTGGCAGTTGGGGTTCTCCATGTTAAATCTTCATATTATACTTCTCAAGAGATATAAGAGGAAAGTTCCATTTCCCATTAATGTGGGATCAAACCACAAGAGTAGTAGGAAATTATATCTTAAAAAGATCCAAAAGGCAATGTGGGACCAAACCAAATGAGACCCTTTCTCTATACTCAATTTCCATCATAAGAAAAAACAAAAAAAACAAAGCCCTAGTTGTTGTGAGCAAAATGGACATATTTCTCCTCGTGGTTTTTTCCTTCCAGTGTGGAGGGTTTCCATGTTAAACACTATCGCTTTGTGTGCTTGTTGTTCTACGTGGTATCAAAGCCTCATTGAACTAGTGGATTGCATCTTCCGCTGCTTCAGGTGCTGGAAAATGGTATCCACTATGCTGGAATTTTTTTGGTGGTTGATTTTTGGCTTCTCTCACCGTCGATCCACCATATTACATTGCAGCAACCCAACCATGGTGTTGTGGTGGAGGTATGAATCCACCTGCAGGAGGTTATTGCTGATGTTGTCTTGTTTTTTGGCATCTAAAATTGATTCGAGCTCCGTTGGTGTTGTGAGGTAAGTTCCCTGGTTGTTGGGGAAACAACCAATGTCAGCTTCATGCTCTTGAATGTTGTTGTGGGTATATAGCCCATTTCTTGGGAACATTTTTTACCCCTCTTTTGCAGGAGCTAATTAGGTTATGTGTTGTTGTCCATCAAGTATTTGAAAAAATGCTACAAAGGTCTAGTACAATGTTGAACGATGCTGATGATGTTCGACAATATTAGGACTCCTCCTGAAGGTCCTTTTATTTGTTTTTTGCGATTTTTTTGTTTGCTCATTGTTGGGTTCTGTTGAAGTGGGGTCGGAAACCCCCGTGCACTCTTCCCTTGGTGGTTTTGGTTGGATTGGAGCTTGGACTCCGTTATGGCATTGTGTTCCAATTCACGTACAACTATTATGTCTCTCTTCTCGTTGGGCTGTAAAGTACTACTATTGTTGGTTCTCTTGGGCATGCACTGACATTAGAGTGATTGCTTTTTGTCGTGACAATTTTCTTTTTGGCTTGTTCCTACCTTGACTGAGCAGCTATAATGATCAAAATCTGGTATTGATGATATTTCAAGGTTGTATTGGTGTGTTTCTTCTCTCATAGTGGGTGTTCCAAAACTTGAGTGGATAATTGGTAGTGGTGCCACTGGTCACACAACGGGCGATCCAAAAATCTTTAGGGCCTATAAATTGGCCTCTGGCAAAGACCATGTAGCCCATACTGACGGATCTCATGTCACATTTGAGGAAAATGAAGTGTTTCTCTTCTTTTTAAATTTGATATCCATAATGCACTTCATATTCTATACATGCCTCTAAATCTCATGTCTGTTTGCAAGATAACTAAAGAATTGAACTATGAATTTATCTTTTCTTATGATCGTGGCATGCTGCAGGACTTGGTGACAGGAAAGAGAATGGGGATCAGTTTAGTTTCTGACAGTTTGTATCAGCTACCAATTAAAGTAACAACTGCTTAATAACTATGATTCCTGGAAAAAAGAACAAGAATGAGTTGAAGTGTCAAGTTACTCAATGGAACGAATGACTTGGTCATTCTGTTTAGTTATCCTAAAAAATTATTTCCTGTACTATTTGAAGACTTGAATTATATGGACTTAGTGTGGCATGTTTGTTTAAAGATAAAGCACACTTGTGCAACTTATCATGTTTTTGAGAGCAAGATAAGTGGGTTGTTTGAGCTTGTTCACTCTAATGTTTAGGGTCTCTCTAACATTCTACTCATAATGGTTACAAGTACTTCATTACTTTTACTGATGACTATACTAGAAGCACATTTGTCTAGTTACATCATGATCATGGGGAAGTAATCAATACTGTGAAAAATTTCTTCAATCTTATTAAGATACAATAAGGAAGTGATCAAACATTTCAGGTTTGATGATGCTCATGAATATTTGTCTAAGGAGCTGCAGGAACTATTTAGTTCTAAAGGAACTATTTGTGAAACTTCTTGCATTTATACCCCTCAACAAAACGGTATTGCAGAACGAAAGAATGGACATCTTGTTGAAGTTAACAGAACGATCTTATTTCAAAAAAACCTTCCTAAAGGATTTTGGGGAGAGGTAGTTCTCACAAGTGCATTCCTTATAAATAGGATACCCTCAAGATGACTGAACATGGCAACTCCTTTCTCTTTTGTTCAACCTGAGAGTAAGCCATTTGCTCTTCCTCCAAAGACTTTTGAGTGTGCTTGTTATTTCTACAATTGAAGTGAAGAAGCTTTATGCTCGTGCTATCAACATTATTTTTCTGGATATTCTCCTACTCATAAAGGTTATAAATACTTCAATCATAATGATGGAAAAATACATGTGACTAAAGATGTCACCTTTATAAAGTTTGACTCTTATTTCTCTGAGCATTCCCTTCAAGGGGAGAATGGAAGTATTGATGAAGGAAATGTATAGGCTATTTTTTTCTTTGATACATGTAATGATTCTGTAAGCTCTTTGGGCAACTCCATTTAGACTGGCACTAAGACATAGGAGTAGAACCTTTGTTCTACGTATTGGCATGAAAAAAATATAGTAAGAAAGATCAATAAAGGACCCTATTGCAAGCTTATGGAAAAGAAACAAATCCGATCGTATTCAATCATTTGATGACCCAAGTTCCTCTACCACCTTTAGGAATTCTAATCGTCATCTAGAAAGTGATCGAGAAAAGCATGAAGATGAGAAGGTTGACAACTTGATCATATGTGAAGGGGACTACGTGGCACAAAGGTGTCGATGCAGATAAATAAAGCCTCCCTCGAGATACGCAGATTGCACCAGATAATCCATAAACATATATATTGGTTATTCCAAACTCAGCATAAACTACAATTGTTGTATAACCTCTTTGTCTGCATCTGTGTCTCTCAGGAATCTTGTAGAAGCATTTGTCGATTCTTGGTGGATTTGTGCCATGGAAGAAGAAATGGAAGCACTTAAAAAGAATTGCACCTTGGGCATTATGGACATCCCTGAAGGGGTATATATGTTTGGTTCAAAGTGGGTGTACACCATAAAGTATAATCCATATGTCCAAGTGGAGAGATGTGAAGCTAAACTTGTAGTAAATGGATTTAGTCAAAAATATGGTGTTGATTACTTGGAAACTTTTCCCTAGTGGTAAAAATGAATACGAAGCATGTTGTTCTTTCTCTTGTCATCGTTAAGGACTGGAAACTCCATCAGAAGGATGTGAAGAATGCTTTCTTGAATGGAGATCTACATGAGAAGTTTACATGCATATGCCACATGCATTTGAAAGGATAAGAAAGTGTTGCAAGCTAAAGAAGGCATTATATGGTCCAAAACAATCACCTGGAGCGTGGTATGAGAAGCTTAGAGTTGTGATGACCAGATTGGGATATCACCAAGGAAATGGAAACCATACTCTCTTCGCCAAGAGGAAAACAAATAAAGTTTCCTTACTTCTTGTCAATGCGGATGCCATGATCATTATTGGGGATGACTATGCGGAGATTGTGCAGTTGAAATGTGAACTTGCAAGAGTGTGTGACCTGAAAGACCTTGACAAATTAAAATAATTCTTAGGCATTGAGATGGAAAGATCTAGTGATGGGCTTTTCCTATGTAAAGGGAAGTATAGTCTGGATCTTTTAAAGGAAATCGAAAAACTAGAATGTAAACATGCATTACTCTGATTGAGGAAAATCACAAGTTGAGCTTAAAGGATGAGAAGCAACTTGATGAAAATTCCAAATGCCGATATCAAAGACTTGCTGAGAAACTTACCTACCTCATGCTTACTAGACATGACATCGCTTATGTTGTGATTGTAATGAGTCAACTTATGCATGCTCCCGCTGATTTACACTTGAAGGCGGTTGAACGTATAGTTTACTACATAAAAGTGAGTCATGGGAACGAACTTATATTTACAAGAAATGGTAAACTCGGGTTTGAGTGATACAGTAAGTCTGATCGGACCGGATGTGTTGATACAAGGAGATCTACTACCGGATGTTATGTGTACCTAAGTGGCAACCTTGTGATTTGGAGGAGTAAACAACAATATGCTTGTGTGAGGTCAAGTACTGAAGTTGAGTACAGAGCTGTAGCGATGGGTGTCACAGAGATGTTGTGGCGCAAGATTATTGTGATCGACAATGAGGTTGATCTAGATATGCCTATGAAACTATTATGTGATAGAAAGTCAGCATAAGTCTCTCCAACAATCATGTGTTGCATGACAAAACAAAGCATGTTGAGATTGATCCCCGCTCATCCGAGAAAGAATAGATTTCAAGGAATTGGTTCTACATATATAAAAACAGAAGAGCAAGTTGCTGGTGTCTTCACGAAAGGATTGTCAAATACCAAGTTGGGTATGTTTGATCTCTATGCCCAACTTGTGGGGGAGTGTTGAGTGTCATATAAATGGGTAAGCGAATCTTGTGGGACGATCCATCTTAACCTCGGGCATATATGTATCTCTCCCCTCCCATTTCAAGTGATAAGAAAAAAAAAACAAAAGCCCCACTAATTGTGAGCAACAGGAACATCTCTGTGGTTTTCCCCTTCCGGTGTGGAGGTTTTCCACGTTAACCACTGTCTCTTTATGTGTTTGTTGTTCTACACTACTCAATCTTTGACTTTCATTCTCAGGCTGCCCTTTATATTTGTAGTAGAGCGCGCCCTTTCTGTTCATATTAGAAATTGAGGAAACATTCTCAAACAACTAACTGAACTCCCAACCAATTTGAACAAACAGTCAACCGATTTGCTGAAGTCCAACTTCTCAAGTAGTATAATCCTTAGCTCTATGTATCACTTCTATATTTTTGAGTTCAATGTGCAACACTATTTGGGGGCATTATAACTTATGATCATCTTATTCAAAATTTTCTTCATTAACTGCAACACATCCCAAGTATTCTGGCTTGCAAGTTTTTTTAGGTTTTTGAATAGTAATTTGACACAAGTCACATCTCATACCTTGTAAACAAATATTGCAAGGACATGGTACACGTTCATTTGTAGATTAAACTTTTAAGATGCGCTAATTTGTATTCTTCAGTGGTCTTTCATTCAAATTAGTTTTAACCTATAAAGTTACGAGGAGATATTTTTTAGTATTTAATTATGCGTGTAGTATTTCAATATTATATACTTCTTACAAGACTCGGAAACTACATGGACAGAATCGAGTTTTATGGGTTTGACCACACTGCGTTTTTTTTCATATGGTGTCATGTTGAAAACAATATAGAACCCACCCACCAGGACCCAAACTTTTCATCCTTTTCCTCTGGTCTCCCTCCTTCACCCGTCCTACAGAGTAAAGAAGGAGAAGTACGAAGCAAACGGAGCTCCAAGGAGTGGGACTTTGGGGTTGGGAGGGTAGGGTTGCAAATTCTGTAAACGCTGACATTATTAGTGTCAGGAGAAGTTAAACACGGACATATAGTAAAATGGAATAAGTTCATGAGGACATTTTTCTAACTTTTGAGATGTTGGGTGTAAGCTTAACATTGACACTCTTTAAATAGCACATTTGAAATCTCATGGACTTACCTCCTTGAAATCTACAGGGCCAGACAGTGCAGATGATGTATGAAATCATAGCAAAGGAGCTTAGCTCCTTTAACATTGAGGGAGCATATCCAGAAGATTACCTGAACTTCTACTGCCTTGGAAATCGTGAGCAACTGCCTAAGAATGCATCACAATCTACTGAGCAAGCATCGACAAGAACTTCTGCAGTAAAGTGATTTTTGAATTTATAATAATACGTAGATGAAAATTCTACAAGTTTTCGAATATTTTTCCCTTCCCTTTTTATTTCAGAGCATTCTGCTGAATTTGAGCTAGTAAGCTGATATGGTTATTTCCTCGTTTGAGGCCGTTGCTTCCTGGATATTTAACAGGGTTGATAGCACTTTCTTTTAGTATATCAGTCAATTTTCCACAGTAAGCACATCATAATGTTCCACACGTTTTTAAATATTCTCCATTCTCTTTATTGGTGACTATTCTATGGTAAGCTGATATGGGCGTCCCTTTCACTGCGGCCTTTTGGGAAATATAATATGGTGATGGCATTCCTTTGTCTGTTGTACAATTTCGTACCATATGAAAAGATGATGTTTGTCACAAACTACCATGTTATATTTATTCTGGTCCCCCAAAAAATTAAATAATACCTTTTATTTGCTTTTTTCCTAAAGTAAAGCATGTCCGCTTTAGGTTATTTTTTATCATATGTCATTTATTAAACTAAATAAATGCTGTAAAACCCAGAAAATGCCCCCATCAATTCTTCTCACCCTAAGTTACCACCAATTGCAAGAATAGAGAAAGAGGACTACGAACTAAATTATCAATAGCACATTGACCCCTCCAAATGGCGTGCAGTTTCTCTGCAACCATAGGGTCTAAAATACTGTTGTTTACATCATTTTCAATCGTATCTTATGCATGTTACCACAGATTTGGCAATTGAATTTCTCAAATAAAAATAAGCCATGCAATCCATTTTTTCTTCCCAGGATTTATATTTTCGTGTCATTTTGTAGAGCTGATTACAGCTCGCTAGAAGTAGCTCAGTCATCAGTGCTGATCAATGTTCATCAAGGCAACAATTGTTCCAGATTCGTGACCACTTGATGATACCAATCCTTATCACAGAAGTTTTTCCTTATAGGTTAAATTAGCTCAACATTTTTGGTCTAGAGTGCCAAGGAAGATGCATGCACCCACGAATTCTTGCAAAGTTCTAAAAACTTTAAAACCGGAGGGTCCTTTTCTATAAAGATCATATAAACCAACACAAGCTTGAAATACACGTGATTTACTTGGAAACCCTCTTTTAGAGATGGAGAACCATGAGAATTATGGTCTTGCAGCCTCTCGCAGATGGCTATCTCTATCATTACTATGTTGTGAAACATAGGTGAGGTCGGTACAATTTATATAGAGAAGTGATGCATATCCAAGGCCAAGATTTATTTTATATATTATAATAGGGGATTTATCCAATGGACCCTGTGCCCATTTGAGATGAGATGAGCCCACTCATATTTTACCAATATTTTCTATCATTTCGAGTTAATGTTTATTTATTTACAGTTGTTATATCATATTCTTACTATTAGTAACTATTTTCATATAAAGAAAACCTTAGATTCACATGAAATGATAATTAGTAAGAATAAAAACGACACTAGTAATACGAATAATAATACAATCATTTTCTATGAATTTAAGGTTTTTTTTCTGAAAATAATTACTAGTAGTAAGAATATGATATAACACTTGTAAACAAATAAATATTAAGCTCAAAATGATAGGAAATAATGGTAAAAATGAGGGGGCTCATCTCATCTCGAATGGGCATAGGGCTCATTGGATAATTTCCCTATTATAATGTTCTAAAAAATAGGAACTGAGTAGCACGGCTTATATGAAAGCCTTGCGGTCTTGTATATGAGAAAACCCAAGAGTCAAATACAATGAGAACCACACAATAGACATACTTAAATTACAAAAGCTAAATCTAGTTAACATGCTAAATATGATAGATAAAGATAAATAAATCTCAACATTTCCCGTCAAGTTGAAGCATATAGATCCATCATACTCAATTTGGAATTGCATCTGTCAAAGGCTACTCGTAGAAGTGGCTTGGTAAAGATATCCATTTTCTTGGTAGTGGAAAAACATGAGACATAGCCACACCTTATGTTTCATGTCTCTTGAATAGTGGCAATCAACCTCTACATGATTGGTTCTCTGATGGAAAACACAAGTTTTAACTATAAAAATGTTACATGATTATCACACTGTATATTCATAGGGAGTGCCACCACCACAAGATGGGTCATAACTGTCGTGACCCATACTGTTTCTGTCGCAGCATAGGCCGTGTTTTTATACTCCTAACTCTGCATTAGATCTGGTCACCATAGTCTACTTCTTGCTATGACATGTTTCAAGGATCCTATCAATGTAGTTGACTTCTTTTCCTTATAACAACCAACATAATCTGCATCAATACATTTTGTAACATCAAGAGACTTTTTGCTAAGAAAAGAAGTTATTTGCCTTGAGCAACATTAGGCACCATAATATTGTCACCACATCATCCCAATGTATCTTTTTATGCTTGTCCATAAACTAGACAAGCTTGCTTCCTGCAAGTGAAATATCCGAATTTGTAATTTAGAGAAGTTTCTTAATGAGCCCTATGTACTTCCTAGCGTCAATATCTTTGTGTCTATATCATCGTGATGAATTCTTGGATCAATGGAAATGCTTGTTGGATAAGCTCTTAATATCCCCATCTCATATAGTAGATCCATAGCTTGCATCCGCTAATAATGAGGCCTCCATGATTGCTACCAAGCTCTATGCCAAGGAAATAATGGAGATCATCAAGGGCTTGGTAACAAAATGCCTCTCCAGGAGATCTGTAGTTACTGAAATGTCCAAAAGGTCATAACTTGCGACAATAATGTCATCCACATAGATAATTAAGATACTACAACCTCTAGCTATCCTGCTTAAAAATAGAAAATGATATGCAGTAGAGTAGAATCCCTCTCTCTCTCTCAACCATCTGCTACAGCTCATGTAACCATACCTTTGGACTTTGCTTAGGGCTATATACGGATTTATGCAATATGTGTAACTTTTGACACTCCACCCTCAAGTAGAAAAATCAGTGGCTGATAGACGTAGACTTCTTTCATTAGGTCACCATGTAGGAAGGCATTTTTGACATCAAGTTGGAATAACAATCAATCCTTACTAAACATTAATAATATGAATAATTCTTTCAAAAAATGATAATAAGGAAATAAAATGTGTTTCTATAGTTCACTCCATAGGATTAATCATAGCCTTTAGAAACCAATCATGCCTTGTAGTGCTCATTGCTACATCAGAATGGTACTTGACCATGTACACCCAACATCTCACAACTGCTGGATGTGTTGATGGTAACACGTGTCTCCTATTGGTGAGATAATTAGAAGCAAGCATAAAATATTTTTACTATAAAATTAGAACGCTATTGTGAACCAAAAGACCAAGCGACATCAGGAATATTACGATGTTTCCTTCCAATAATGTCATTTTGTTTTGAGGTGTAAGGACATAATATTACAATGTTTCCTTCCAATAATGTCATTTTGTTTTGAAGGTGTAAGGATATGATATCTGATGAAAACATGCCCATAAAAAAGTAAACAAAGAACCATTACAGAATTCATGCACATTATCCAATTTTACAATTTTTATGATCAAATCAAAGTGGGTTTTTATTTCAATAAAAAGGATTTAGTATATAATGTCTTGGGTCTCAGCCCGAAACATTACGGAGGATAACCGACCCTCATAACTTGTTGAGTGTGGGTCCTAGTGGGCCCCTTGACCATAACTAAAATGCTTAAGGCTAAATTCTGATGCGGTAGCCTTCCTTTCTTATAACTCATTCTCACACTTTGTGAGTACTACATGGCCTTCATAACATCCTACTTATAAGTAAATATGTAGGATTCGATCAACTGATTATGGTAATATGGTTCACCTATTTACCTTCTTTTTTAGTTTTTATCTTCACATAAGAGGGAACAAGAAGTGGACTACAACCCACTATTTATTTTCATCATCTAGGTCCCTCTCCACTAAAAGATGTGAAGTCTAAATGTATTTTTCTTACACTTTGGTCCATGCTAATCAACTGGAGCTACTCCCACATTGGTTCAAGCTAAATTAACCTACCCATATTGGCAACCAAGAAATTAAAATGCAAATTGAGCACAAACAACAATTCTAAATAATTGTACTTAGTAAAGAATAATTCAGACTTAGAACACCTTAGAACCAACCTGAGAGAGAGAATTAAAAAAGGAGGTGGGTTATTTAATTGAGTTGGGACAAGCAAGTAAATGGGCCACCTAGACCCAAGGTGTTACAATCATAACAATCTTAAATGAATTCCATCATCGAACTTAAGGCAAAGTTAGGGATATAAATAAATATGTTATTGGATAGCAATCTCAACGAGAATGAACCGGGGGTCAATGGACATTGTTGGGAAAAATAAGCATTGTGTTTTATTCCTTGAGCCCTAGACTCTCTTATATAGGGAGAGGTTTATGGGCAAATTACATACGGTAGACAAACGAAATGATCAATAAATAAAAGATACAGAAACATAAACTAAACTTCTACAATCCCTCTCAAGATGGAGCATAGATATCTATTATGCTCATCTTGGATAGGCGCTTGTGGAAGGAACCCCGAAGTAAAGTTTTGGTAAGAATGTCTGTTGTTTGATCTCCTGAGCTGACATGGGTTGTAGAAATGAAACCTTTCTGGATGATATCATGGATATAATGGCAATCCACCTCAATGCGCTTCGTCCTCTCGTGAAATGCAGGGTTATTTGCAATAAATAATGCAGCTTGATTGTCACATTCTAGTGATATGGGAAGAGGAACATATATATGTAGATCTGTCAGAACTGCGCGAACCCACATCACTTCTGCACATGCTTGGGTCATAGCTCTATACTCCGATTCAGTACTAGATCTCGCAACTACTGTTTGCTTCTTGCTCTTCCATGAGACAAGTGACTCCCCAACGAATATAGCAAAGCCTGCTGTAGACTTCTTATCCTTCGGGCACCCTGCATAGTCTGCATCTGCACATGCTGAGATAGTAATAGTGCCCTTCTTTCTAAACATCAATCCTGCACCTGGGGATGACTTAAGATACCTTAATATCATATGTATGGCGTCCATGTGTACCTAGCGAGGTTGCTCCATAAACTGGCTCACTTTATTTACAGCAAATGTAATATCTGGTCTGGTAATAGTAACATAAAGAAGTCTCCCTACCAGTTCTCTGAACCTTCTTTTGTCAACCTCCTCAGTATCGTCATCATGCATCTTCATGCTTGGATCCATTGGTGTAGAAGCAGGTCGACATCCAAGCATACCTATGTCACTTAGCAAGTCAGTGACACATTTCCTCTGAGTCATCACGAGTCCTTGTCCTTTTCTCGCAAACTCCAATCCAAGGAAATATCTCAGTACTCTTAGATCCTTGGTAATGTATTCACGACCCAAGAATTCTTTTGCTATTTTTATTCCCTGCATATCATATCCTGTAATGAGTATGTCGTCAACATACACCATAATAACAATCATACCTCTCGATGTCCTCTGTACAAAGAGAGAATAGTCTGCATTTGACCTTTTGAACCCTTGCTTCTCAAACAAATCTGAGAGCTTATAGAACCAAGCTCTTGGACTCTGCTTTATGCATAGATTGCCTTATGAAGCCTGCATACCTGTGCACACTCCCCCTCAGCAGTAAACCTAGGTGGCTGCTGCATGTAAACTTTTTCATGAAGATCATCGTATAAAAATGCATTTTTTGACATCTAATTGAAAAAGGGGCCAATCTCAAATCACAGCAAAGATAAAAGAATCCGTAAGGTAGCAACATGAGAAAACGTGTCCAGATAATCTAACCCCATACGTCTGAGTAAAGCCCCGAGCAACCAGTCGAGCCTTGTACCTATCAATGCTGTCATCGGTATTATGCTTCACCGTGAACACCCACTTGCAACTCACAATAGATGCCCCAGTAGGAGCTGGAACAAGACTCCAAGTACCTCTCGACTGAAGGGCGGCCATCTCTTCCTCTATAGCCAGACGCTATCTACTATCAGCTAATGCTTCCTGGTGCGTCCTTGGAATATTCACAGCGGATAAAGCACCTACAAATCTCCTGAAATCTCCTGTAAGACACTCAAATGTAACATGAGAAGCAATCGGGTATGAAACACTTGACCTCTTTTGCTTCCTCAGTGCAATCGGAAAATCAAGATCTGCATCGACTGTACCAACATCCGTGTCATCCCCTGCCTGTTCCTGCTGAGAAATGCCGTCAGTCCCATCATTAGAAATAATGTTATCAGAACAAACCTAGGGCATGTTTGATGTTGACCATGATCATGAGTAGGGGCTGGACGTCGACTGTAGTGTCGTAGTAGAGGAGGAACCGAAGATATGGGAGGTGGTAGAGGTGGTGGCGGTGGTGGAGATGTAGGAGCTTGTTGTGGCGCATACAAGGATGGAGGAGGAATATAGATTTCATCATTTATATCTAATGGCACCAACCTGTCACCTATAGGAGAGAAAAACATGACTGACTCAAAAAACGTGACATCTACACTGACATACTATCTTCAACGTAACGGATCATAGCAACGATATCCCTTTTGAGTCTTGGAATACCCAAAAAAAATACATTTGACAACCCTAGTAGAGAGCTTATCAACTCCTGGAGACAACTTGTGAACGAATGCCACAGACCCAAAGACACGTGGAGTTAGAGAAAACAACTCCTTGTTAGGAAAAACGAGGGAAAAAGATATCTTCTCCCCCAATACAGACGAGGGCATGCAGTTAATGAGATAACATGCAGTAAGAACCGCATTGCCCCAGAACGAGGAAGGAGCACAACTCTGGATAAGAAGCGTACGAGTGACATCAAGAAGATGGCGATGTTTTCTTTCTGTGGCACCATTTTGTTGGGACGTATAGGCACAAGACGTTTGATGAAGAATGCCATGGAATGAAAGAAACTGAGATAATGTTCGAGTACAGAATTCAAGGGCATTATCAGTTCTCACAATCTTGATAGAAACAGAAAACACATTCTGCACTTCTTTAATAAAATTCATAATAGTGATGCCCGCTTCAGATTTATTCTTTAACAGAAAAACCCAAGACAAACGATTGAAATCATCCATAGCAACTAAATAGAACCTATGTCCCTGATCATCTGGAACACGACTTGGACCCCAAATATCAATATGAGAAAACTCAAACGGAGAGCTACCGCTCCGACTCTGATGACTAAGGAAGACAGACCGATGATGCTTCCCTAACTGACAAGCTTCACAATCGAACAACGAGCGGGGTGAGATCAGAGGAAGGACTTGACGCAGTTTCTGAAACGGAAGATGACCAAAGCGCAGATGCCGTAAGTAAGGAGAGACAGGTCCAGTGGAATGGGATGATGCTCCAGCATAAGGTGTATGGACCAGTCGACTTGGACTCCATTTTTAATTATCTCTTCAGTTTCTATTGTAGGAACTTCATCGGTCTCATTAGATTCGATCAGTTCATTAATTTCATTATTTTCTTGACTTCTAAGGAATTCATCTTCCAGAAATTTAGCGTCTCAAGAAGTAAATACCTTTTGAGTCTCAAGATCATAAAGTTGGTATCTAATATTATTCTTTACATGTCCAATGAAGTAGCACTCTCTAGTGTGAGATTCCAACTTGCCTGCATCAACGTTTTTAACATGGACCAAACAACCCCAAAACCTCAAGTGTCGTACACTCAACTTGGTACCATACCAAAGCTCGTGAGGGGTCTTAGGTACAGATTTAGATGGAATCTTGTTTAGGACATAAGTTGTATTCTCTACTGCATGTCTCCAGAAATTAAGAGGTAATTTTGCTTTATTTATCATTGATCTAACCATGTCCAACATGGTTCTGTTATGTCTCTCTGCAACTCCGTTGAGTTGAGGAGTATCTAGAGGAGTGAGATTGGAAATAATTCCCATCTTATGGTTGAATTCATCTAAGTGGTATTTTCCACCTCGATCAGATCGAATTCATTTTATCTTCTTTCCGATTTTGTTCTTAACCAAAGTTATGAACTCTTTGAACTTTCAAAGGTTTCGTGTTTGTGGTATAATAAGAATACAACCATGCCGTAAATGATCATTAATAAAGGTCACATAATATTGATGTCCATTCCGAGTCGTCGTACAAAAGGTACCATATACATCATTATGTCTTAGGTTAAGTATACTTTCGCATCTTTCAACTTTATTAGAGAAGGATGCCCTGAACATTTTCCCACGAATACAATGTTCGTAAGTAAGTACTTAGCCAAAATTAAACTTAGCCCAACCAAATTGATTCCTGCCCAATCGATCAACTAGCACAAATTTTCTTAGATCCCTGCCAATCAATGGGAACTTAGCCCAATTTGATTCAAGCCAAATCGATCAACTAACACTGACAACCGAGCATTTTTAAGCATAACTAAACATTCAGAATAATTAGGATAAAAATATATCTCATGCTTATAACTAACCTGAGAGAGATTAAAAATTAGAATCGTCTTATTAAGTAGGCTGGTAATAGGTCACCTAACACTTGAGGTGTTAAATTAGGAGTCTGATCAGGAATTTTATGTCTCGGTTTGAAATGAGTTGGTTACAAGGATGAACCAACCCATTAAGCCACCTTTTGAAGCCGCATTGTCATCTACACACCCTATGCCAGATTTTATATTTTTTGTCATAATCTCTTATACTTATAATAGTAAGATTGACTAGTTTGCTGATTCTAGTGCATCCCATTATCTCTTTAAGGATGCACAAAAATTCTCCAAGTTTCAATTCATTCTTAAAGGATGGATAGTCATATTCCCTAATGGGTGACATTTTCCCGTCAAGGATCATGGGATGATAGAAGTCTCTCTACATCTTAGTTTTTTGCATTTTCTTTAGCCCCTATTACTTTCCATTGAGAATTGTTGGTGGAAATGAGTGAACTGTTTATTCCATAGAACCCTAGTCTCCTTTATATAGAGAGAACCCATGGGTAAATTACATAATAGTCCAGAAGAAAAATAGAAAATATGAAATGGTACATAATAATATAACATAAATCTCTAAACTCCCCCTCAAGATGGAGCATAGACGTCAATCATGCTCAGCTTGGAAGAACATCTCTGAAAGGGTCCTCTGAGCAATGGCTTGGTAAATATGTCGACAAACTGATCCTCTGAACTAACATGTGAAGTAGAAATCAAGCCCTTCTGGATCATATCTCTAGTGTAGTGGCAGTCTACTTCGATATGCTTTGTTCTTTCGTGAAATGTTGGATTATTGGCAATAAACAAAGCTGCTTGATTGTCACACTGAAGCTGCATGGGTAAAGGTACATCTATATGTAAGTCTTCTAATACGGCTCGAACCCACATCATCTTCGTGCTCGCTTGCGCCATGGACATATACTCGGATTCAGCACTAGACCTCGCCACAACAGTTTGTTTCTTGCTTTTCCAAGAAACCAGAGAGCTCCCCACAAAAACAACAAAGCCTGAAGTAGACTTACGTTCCTTAGGGCGCCCTGCATAATCTGCGTCTGCACAAGCTGAAATAGATAAATCTGTGTTCTTTCTAAACAGCAACCCTGAGCCTGAGAAGACTTCAGATATCTCAGTATCATGTATATGGCATCCATATGAACTTCTCTTGGTTGCTCCATAAATTGACTCACCGACTTACTGCAAAAGCAATATCAGGTCGAGTTATAGTGATATAAAGAAGCTTACCCACCATTTCTCTATATCTTCTCCTGTCCACTTCTTCAGTATCGTCGTCATATAGTTTCATACTTGGATCTATAGGAGTGCTCGATGGTATACATCCAACCATACCTGTTTCAACCAGAAGATCTGTAATATGTTTCCTTTGGGTCATCACCAGACCCTGTGCATTTCTTGCGAATTTCAACCCCAGAAAATATCTTAGGGTACCAAGATCCTTCGTAACAAACTGACGGCCCCAAAAGGCTTTTGCCATCTCTACTCCCTGAACGTCATCTCTTGTAACCAGAATATCATCAACATATACCATGATGACAACCGTACCTCTAGAAGTTTTCTGAATGAACAACGAGTGATCCGCATTTGATCTTTTGAATCCCTGTTGTTCAATTAGGTGGGAAAGCTTCTGTAACCACACCATTGGACTCTGTTTAAGGCCATATATCACCTTGTGAAGTCTACATACCATATGATTTTCCCCCTTAGCAGTGAACTCCGGTGGCTGCTGCATATAGACTTCCTCCTGCAGATCTCCATACAAGAATGCATTTTTGACGTCAAATTGAAATATGGACCAGTCACGTACCACAACAACCGAAAGAAGAATGCGAAGAGTAGAGTGTCGAGCCACTGGAGAGAATGTATCCAAGTAGTCTACACCATAGGTTTGTGTGAAACCTCTCGCAACAAGTCTTGCCTTGTATCGATCAAGACTGCCATCTGCATGGTATTTAACTGTGAACACCCATTTGCAGCTAACAATAGATGCGCCAGATGGAGCGGTAACCAGGCTCCATGTACCACGGGACTGTAAAGCATGCATTTCTTCTTCCATAGCCAATCTTTAGCAGTCAATTTTCATAGCCTCTTGATAAGTCTGTGGTATCTCCACGGAAGACAAAGCCACGACAAACCTCTGAAAATCACCTATGAGACGGTGAAAGGAAACCTGGGAAGCAAATGGATAAGATACGCAAGTCCGTTTCTGCTTACGAATAGCAATAGGGACATCAAGGTCATCGTCCACTGTACTCGATGGTGTATCCTCCTCCTACAATGAAGAATCATGCACATTATCTGACCCATCATTAGTAATAGCATCTGAACATACCTGAGGCGTGATAGATGCTTAACATGTAGTCTGAGCAGGACATGACCGACATGTATAGAATTTAGGTAATGGTGGGATAGGTTGTTGTGGAGGAGGTGGTGGTGGTGATGGTGGTGGCGTGACAACAGGAACTGGATTGGACGCAAGTGGACTCATACTAGGAGGAGGAGGAGCATAGACATCATCATTAGATGTGGAGGAGACCAACCTGTCACCTGCAGGGGAGAAGTACATAACGGACTCAAAAAATGTAACGTCAGCACTGACAAAATATTTTTGTTTATGGGGTCATAAAAACGATAACCCTTCTGAGTCCGAGAGTAACCTACAAAGTCACACTTGACGGCTCTAGAAGAGAGTTTGTCAAGTCCAGGAGACAAGTGGTGAACAAAGACAACAGTACCAAAGACTCGTGGAGTAAGTGAAAATAATTCCTTATCAGGAAAAATAACTGTTAGAGTATATGGTTGTGCGCCCTATTGAGTTGTAACAGGGTAAATGGATCCTGGAGGAGATCCATTTACCCCATCCAGTGTTTAGTCCCACATCGTCCAGTGGTGGGACTTGGAGGCTCTGGAGAGGCTATATAAAGAGCCCCAGGCCTCCTGTAACAGATGAGAAAGTCAATAGACAAACACGCCCCGTTGAGGGCTTCTCCCGTGGTTTCATCCCGCTCCTCACGGAGTAGGGTTCCATGTAAAATCCCGTCTTCTTTATATTTCTTTATCATTTTTCCATGTTCGCTTCCGCATGTTTATTTTCTAACATGGTATCAGAGCGGGTTTGATTCTCGAGGAATAATGTTCTATTTTTTTTCGAGTTTCGATTTTGAGTTATTGTTTTGAAGATCATGTATGATTCGAAGTTTTGAGTTCATATGGGTTTTTCAAAACCCTAGATCATCCAGGAGTATCAACATCGTCCTCATCGGTCAGGCGGTGCCCTTGCTGCCATCCAGATGCAACGCTTCTCTCCGCACAGCCCAGGCGAGGCTTGTGCTACAGGCATCACACGCAACCCAGCCTGCGCGACCCTTCAGCTCGCGCCTCTCTGCTCCTGCCGCTGAAAGGGGCCCTGATCCCATCGGGCGGCGCAACCACGATCCTTCCCCAGACACGGTCATCTCCATCGCGAAGCCCAGGCGTGATCCCCAGTCCAGGCAACACGACTCCCCGATCGCCGCACGCCATCATCGGCCCTGGCGATGCTCCTCTTCAGCCTGCAACTCCATAAGGGCGGCGACGAACCCCAGCCTAGCGGGACCCCCTGGCGACGAACACGACTCTCGGAACCACGCCGCTCGTCTCGCGCAACGTCCAGTGCGCGCCTCCTCCGACTTCTCCCCTTCAGGCGGCGCCACCAGACGGCACCTCCGCTTCCTCGGCAGCAGCAAGAAGACCCCCGTGCGCGCGAGCCCTCCTCCAGTATGTAGCGGCTCGCCCTCCTTTCCCCCTCCAGATCTGTAACGGGTACAGATTTGTTGATGACGCGCGCCTCCGCCCCCGCCTCCAACCTCTGCAGCCGGTCGACTCCATGCGCAGGCGGTCTCTCTCCCCCCTTTTTGGTCTTCGGCGGTGGCATAAGAGAAGATGGGTTCCCACGATTGGGAACCCTAGTGCGCCCCTTCGTTATTTAAAAAAAAATGTTATTTTTTTTCTGTATTCGGCCCAAGTGGGCTGAAATTAAAAAAAAAGGGGGGGGAGGGGGGGCGAGAAAAGCTTCAGCCCATGTGAGGCCGATGATTAAAAAAAATGGGGGTTATTTTGTTATGTCTCATCGTGAGCCGAGAGAATTTTTAAAAAAAAAATGAAAGGAGAAAGAAAAGGGCCAAGGGGCCAGTTTAACAAAAAAAATTTTGAAAAAGGCGCGTACAAAAAAAAAAGCCGTACGCATGATTTAAAAAAAAATGTGTGATGTAAAAGCCGAAAAAAAAAGGTGGAACGGCTTACAAAAAAAATGATGGCTTAAAAAAAATTGGAAAAGCCGCGAGAAATTGTTGTGAATTTTCATGTTTACCCCTATTTGTCTTGTCTTCTCCCAACTTGGTCGATGCCATCTTCCGACAAGTATGGGAGAAAGGGGGAGTATGTGTAGAGTCACAGGTCATGTTGCAGATTCAGATTTCCAGATCGTTCAGATTGTTCAGACTCTACAGTTGATGATCAGACTCGACGTCAGATGTTTTCCGAGTCTCCAGTTTTAGACACGCATGAGTGTGCGGTCATTGTCAGATGAGCATATGTTGCCATCATTGTCAGAGGTCCCTATCATTCTTCTAATTGTCAGGCCAGAGTTTTCATGTGAGCCATAGGGACTCCAGAGCAGAGGACCATTTCCTTGAGGGCAAGGATTTTCATGTGGTATCATAGGTACACCAGAGTAGTACACCATTCTCTGAGCCAGATGGGAGAGACCCAGTTCTCCGACGAGGAGACTTCAGGCGCAAGTTCAGACTCGATGGTCAGATTCCGAGTCTTCAGTTGACTCACACTCCAGCCCGTTCGTCCTCCTCACCTGCACGGCATGAGAAGCAACGTCCTCGACTGCAGCATGTGCGCGTTGGGTTGATATTGCCCGTAGTGTCCTGTAGTGTTGAGTTGAGTTTCTTTCTGTTTGTCCAAGCTGAGCATTGCATGCTCCAGCTTGAGGGGGAGTGTTAGAGTATATGGTTGTGCGCCCTATTGAGTTGTAACAGGGTAAATGGATCCTGGAGGAGATCCATTTACCCCATCCAGTGTTTAGTCCCACATCGTCCAGTGGTGGGACTTGGAGGCTCTGGAGAGGCTATATAAAGAGCCCCAGGCCTCCTGTAACAGATGAGAAAGTCAATAGACAAACACGCCCCGTTTAGGGCTTCTCCCGTGGTTTCATCCCGCTCCTCACGGAGTAGGGTTCCACGTAAAATCCCGCTTGTTATTTTGTTCTTTATCTTGTTCCATGTTTATGTTTCCGCTTCCGATTTTCTAACAATAACAGAAAGAGGAATTTTCTTACCAAGAACAGAAGACGGCATGCGATTGACCAGGTAGCAGGCTGTAAGGACAGCATCCCCCCAAAGGGTAATAGGCGCACAACTCTAGATTAGCAGGGTTCGAGTGATATCAAGAAGGTGACGACATTTTCTCTCTGCCACTCCATTCTGTTGAGATGTGTAAGCAAATGTGGTTTGGTGAATAATACCTTTGGACGCAAGAAAGTGGGAGAGAGAAAGAGTGCAGAATTCCAATGCATTATCCGTTCGAACATATTTGACAGTTGAAGAAAAAAATTCTGCACTTCACTGATAAGATTTTTAATAACATCCTCTGCTTCAGATTTATTCTTTAAAAGAAAAAGCCAAGATACACGAGAAAAATCATCAACTACAACTAGATAGAACATGTGTCCCTGATGATCAGGTACACGACTCGGACCCCAAATATCAATATGAAACAACTCAAATGGGGAGCTACTGCTCCGACTCTGACGACTAGGGAAGCTAGAACGATGATGCTTCCCCAACTGACAAGCTTCACAACGAAGCGACGAATTCGGAGAAATCTGAGGCAAGAGATGACACATTTTCTGGAGCGGGAGGTGACCAAAGCGAAGATGCCAGGTGTACGGAGAGATTGATCTGGCTGAATGAGAAGAGACACCAGCATATGAATTCCGGACCAGACGATAGAGACCATTCTGCTCAGAGCCACAACCAATCACCCTGCCCGTTAGTATGTCTTGAAAAATAAGAGATGATGGGTCAAATATAGTGCGGCAGTGCAAATCCTTCGTAATCTGACTAATGGATAATAAATTCATGGAAAACTCAGGAGCATGTAGAACATTCTGTAAATGCATAGAAGGTGATAGGGTGATCTCCCCCTGTCCAACAATAGGGGAATGAGTCCCGTCAGCTATGAGCACTGAGCGTCCAGGAGGGATGTCCTTGTATGACTCAAGTCTCTCTGTCACGACAGAGGTGATGGGTGGCGCCGGAATCCATAATCCAATCTGAGAGATCATGACAAGATGTAAAGGCAATAGCACTACGTGAGGTACTAGCAACGGCAGAAGTACTGGCTGATGCTGAAGCGGCAACATCTGAGGATCCACCTAGAGAATCAGGAGATGATTGAGGCATAATATCACGCAGACGCGCCACAAGCTCTTCGAACCGGTGATTTGTAGTGGATGCCGACTGAGATGTAACATGCTCGGCTATACGCGCCGATGCTGGAAACCCATGCTTGGAATAACATGTATCCTCTGAGTGACATGTGCGATGACAGAAAGAGCACGGCTGGCGAAAATGACCTCATCGTCCACGAGGTCCACATCCACGAAAGGAAGACGTACCACCTCTCCCTTGCGATACCGCCATCGCCGAAGGGGGTGGAGTAAATGTGCTGGAAGAAACAAAGATACGACTGAGCCTCCGGTAAACTTCCTCCATAGGAGGAATAGTAGCATCGACAAGTATCTGAGAGCGGGCTGCCTCATACTCAGGATCAAGCGCTGCCAGTAGTACGCCCACCATGGTAGCATTCCGGAAGGTCTTCTGCTGCTCTGGAGTCGCCGTGAGTGGTATAGTGCTCTATAGTTTCTCAAATATCCCCCGCAGGGACGTGTATAAAGAGTGAAGCGGCCGCCCATTCTGCTTCATTGTAAAAATATCATGTTGTAGCTGTAACATCTTGGTCTCGTTCCGCACCTGTGAATATGTGGCAGGCAGAATATCCCACATCGCCTTGGGGGTGGGCTGATGGAGGACATCATTGGCAATCTCCATCGATAGTGTTCTTGATAGCCAAACCTTGGCATGCGAATCATCGGCCTCCCAGGAGGCATAGATCCCAGTCTTCTCTGCCGGCTCATCCTCGGTAAGTATATGTTTCGTACTGTTCGACTTCATGAGACTCATGAACTGCATCGCCCAGAGCTCATAGTTCATCCCATCCATCTTGACTACTGGCGCTGGACCTTTGAATGCGTATTTGGAGGGCATATCGACTTTACTTTCTGACATCTTGTCGGAGATGAAAACTAGGGATTGTAGACAAGAAACTAGTGTCTATGTAAACTTCATAGGATTTAAGTGCATATGTAGACTTTTATGCACTCAAATCCATGACAAGATGGTGGCCGGCGGGGGCTGGAGTGACCGATGGAGGCTGGCGGGGCTGGCGGGGGCCGAGAGAGGTTGGAAGGGGGGTCGGCGGGGGCTGGCGGGGCCGACGGAGGCTGGAGGGAGGCCGACGGAAGGGAGGAGCGGGGTTGACGGGAGCCGGCGGGGCTGGAGGAGAGAGAGAGAGAGAGGGTTGGCGGCGCTGTCGAGAGAGAAGAGAGAGGGGGGGCGGTGGAATTGAGGGTAGGGTTAGGGTTTTGGCTCCGATACCATGTTGGTGGAAATGAGTGAACTGTTTATTCCATAGAACCCTAGGCTCCCTTATATAGAGAGAACCCATGGGTAAATGACATAATAGTACATAAGAAAAATAGAAAATATGAAACGGTATATAATAACATTACATAAATCTCTACAAGAATTACTATCAGTTAGGAAGGTTACCATGGATCTAAACTACTAGGTTATTTTTTGTACATGTATCTATTGGAACATGTATCTGTTTTGATTAAGTACCAAGGGATGGGTGATTATATGTGGAAATCAAGAGAATTCCAGTTTTTATGGCATCTCCATGTTGGTCAATCAATCTTTAGAACCTTAGACAAGTTCTTCCTCACTTATCTCCATAGTTATTTTTTGACTACGAGTTATGCTGGCTTGGAAGGCACTATTGTAACTCCTTCTCAAAGCATGACATTATTTATTTGATCAATCTGTTTGATCTTCTATATACATTTTATATAGGGTCCGTTGTATTTATGATCGCCAAGCACATCGTTTTACTTAGTTAATGTAGATGTTTTTCCTTGCATTTTGTTGAGTGAGTGGATGTTTATGCGGGTAAATGGATCATTGGGTGAGGGATCATTTACCCGTCCTCCTTTATATATTGTACCCACCCCTCTTACCTTTGGATTAAGAAAAAGAAGTAAGTCCTAATCTCCATTGAAAGGGATATTAGTGTTTGAGAATGTTTTGTGGTTTTTTCCCTCTGATGATGGTTTTCCATGTTAAATTCATGTTTCATTTATGCGATTAGTATCTAATTATTCTACATGGCATCAGAGTCATGGGCTTGATTTCCATCGTTAAAGCTTCTTCCATGTGCCGCCAACCTCCAGCCTTCGTGCGCCATCGTCGAAGCTTCTTGCTCTAGATCTCTTAATGCTCGGGCACCTCCTGTTTCAGGGCTGAAGGTATGCCATCCCCCAGATCTTGGGCTTGCTCCACCCTGCTCAAGGTGTGTTTCCCCTTGTTTCACCCCAGATCTAGAGCCCATATCTAGGGCTTAAGGAGTGATCTCTATTGCGGCCTCCCCCTTGCATCGCCTATATGCTTCGCCCCCTTTCTGCATATTACGACCTCCTATAGGTGTGATCTCCTCTGCCTCTTCTTGTGCGGGTGCGACCTCTTTCGCCTCCACTTGTGCTAGTGCGCCTCCGTGGCGAGTGCGACTTCTCCTTTTGTGCAGCTTGTAGGTCCCTGTCTTGTGGTTCCCTTGTGAAACCTCCCCTTGTGCGGGTTCCCTTGTTGTATCCCTCTTGAGGTACCACTCGTTCATGACTACAACCTACTATAGGTCCTCTGTCCTTGTGACTCGTTATGGTGGCCGAAGATGATGCAGAAAAGATGGTCTTCAAGATGGATAATGTCCCTGCCCAAATCACATCGTTGAATCTCACCAAGACAAACTACCTCATGTGGTCTGTTTTCATGGAGGTAGCTCTTGCATCAAGGGGTCGTGGGGCCTACATTGTTGGTCGGAAGAAATGTCTCGCCATCACAGACAAGCTTCATGAACAATAGTATATGGAGGATAGTCAATGCCGAAACTGGATCATTAATGTTGTCAGTTTGGACATCCAGCCCCTCATTCTTCGGAAGAAGTCTGCTAGAGAACAATGGCTTACTCTAGAGAGTATGCATGGTCAGAAACGTCAAGATATTCGCTTGTATTAGTTAAGCGAAGCATACAGTACAAGGCAAGGGGAGCTTTCAATTGCCGCATATTATGCGACTCTTTAAGCAAAATAGGAAGAGATGGATTACTATTATCAGTGTTCATGAAATCGGTTGCACGGGCCGCATATGCACGTGCAGCAGGTAGACCGAACCGATTTCATGAATCAGTGCATTATGTGGCCTCTCCGCATATGCGGCCCGTATGTGCCCGCTTATGCCCTGCATATCCGACATATGCCCCGCATACTGCTCTCGCATCTCCAACTTTCCAATCCTCTCATTCAGGTGCTTAATTCCGCAGATCTGCCTCTTCCTCCATTCAATTGTAAGAATATGGCATGCATTTGTATATAATTGCAATGCATTATACCATTATATATGTAATGTTTTATGTTTATCTCATGTACTATTTTCATGAGTATATGCAATGTATCGTCAAATATTTTACTATATGCCGATTGAGGTTTTGCTTATGTAGAGTATGTATGTGTAATAAAGTTTTGTTATCATGAATCATCTAATATGTGAAGTTTTTATGGCTAAATATTTTTGTGATTAAATGTTAGGTAATTAAAAACATACACTCAACCATCCAAGATGAACCGTTTTTCTTAGATCTTCTTTACCTCCATTTAGATACATAAATTCAGAAGTAATGTTATTCATAGATATTTATTAATTTTTAAATTAAAAATTAGAAAACCATGTAGAATCGCATATACCCCGCATATGCCCCCGCATACCGCTTATTCAGTATTCGGAGGCATGTCCGCACGTATACGCATACCGCTTTCATGAACCTTGACTGTTATGATGACACATGGACGAGTACCACTGATCAGAAGGAATTTTGGGGTGTGATTTTGAAACAAAGAGTCTTCATTTTCCTTGGTGGTCTTAATAGCGAATTTAAGGCGACCGGGAGCCAACTCGTGATTGTTGGAATTGAATCCAACATTGAGGAGATGTATCGTACTATCGAGTACGAGGAACAGAGACGTGGTGCAATGAAGGATAAACATATCAATGTATTTAAGAAGTCTTTCTTACTGAGTAAGGGGAATAAAAGCGGTTACTGGAAGGATAGGAAATGTGCACACTACAAGAAACTTGGTTATGGAATCGACTATTGTTGGGAGCTGCATTCTAAGAAAAGAATGAATAAGGGGAAGAAACCATACTATGGTAGTTGAAGGAAGACGTCTTAAGGAATGCCATATCAAAAATCTAAAAGAGTATGCAAAGATAATTACTATCTTTGACAAGAATGGAGACGAAGTGGAAGTAGTGAACAATGCCCTGGTGGCCAAGACTAGTAAGGTAATCATTCTCCTAGTTCTGAGTGGATCATTGATAGTGGGGCCCAAAGTCTGGACTCCAAAATGTTTCAGGAGTATTATCTTACCTCTGTGATAGAGCACGTAAATTTAGCTGATGGATCATATGTGACCGTTGCTGGAAAAGGGAGTATACCTCTAATCATTAAATTCCTATTGAAAGATGCCCTTCATGTTCCTGATTTCCCCTTGTTGCTATAGATAATAAAAGCAAGGCATATCTTCAGAAGTTGAAACATCAACATAAGTATCTTGGTCACCCTGAGTTTGCTACTCGTCATTCTTTATTCCCTGTATTATGTAATAACACTGTGATTTTTGCTTATGTGAGGTGTGCAAGCTGACCAAACACATTAGAACTGATTACCTTATTTCATGCAATAATAGTAAAATGATATTTCATATTGTTCATTCTAATGTGTGGGGTCCTGCGAGTGTAAGGAGTCTGGGTGGTGGTGAGTACTTCATTACCTTCATTGATGATTTTTAATATGCATTTTTGTTTATCTACTGAAAAACAGAAGTGAGGTCCCAAGGGTGGTGAAGAATTTTATAAGAATGATATTCAACCAATATCTAACAAATGTCAAAAATATACGAACGGATAATGCAAGGTAATACCTTTAGGGATCTTTACGTGTTTTTCTTGAGAAAGAAGGCATCATTCATGAATCTTCATGCAGCTATACTCCTCAGCAGAATGGAGTCGCTGAGAGGAAGAGTCGACTGTTGAATGTGACTAGGGCTCTTCTTTTCCACAGAAATGTTCCATATTATTTTTGGGGAAAAGCAGTCCTCACAACTGCCTGTCTTACCAACAGAACTCCTTCTATTGTGATTAAGGGAAAGATCCCCTTCTCCATTATTCAATCTGGCATAGCCCCATTCAATATGGATCCTCGTGTGTTTGGATGTGTTTGTTTTCTTCACAACTCTAGACCTGGCTTACGAAAATTGGAACCAAAGGCTACAAAATGTGTCTTTCTTGGCAACTCATGGACTCAGAAGGGCTACAAGTGCTATAACCCTGTAACCTATCGTCTTCATGTAAGCAAGGATGTTGCCTTCTTTGAGGATCAATCCTACTTCCCAGAGAATGTTGTTAAGGGGGAGATCTTAGGTACAAATGGCGAAAAAATTGGAGATGGATTGTATCTTCTTGGTGACGATGCATAGGGGAGTTTTTCAGTTTATGACACTGATAAGATCGTGGGGGATGAAGATCTCATGGAGGTTGAAGATGTCACAGTACCAAACCATCAACCCAATCCCTCCTCAATATGTCTCCAAGTCCTAGCAGTACTATAAGTAACTCTCTGACCTTTGTGAATTTTTTAGATACTTCTTCTGACAATGCAGAAAACCCTCTTGATGGAATGACCAATGAAAGTGGAGATGTGACGGATGATCGCCCCATTGCTATGAGAAAAGGCATCAAAATCTGTGCCTCATCTCGGTACCCTATGGACCAGTTTGTACCTTACTCCAATGTGAACCCTCGATACAAAAGTTTTATTTCTAGATTGGTGTCTAATGATTCCAAATACACTACGCGATGATCCCAAGTGGATGAGTGCCATTAAGGAGATGGCTGCTCTTCAGAAAAATGATACTTGGGATGTGGTTGATGCTCCAAAAGGTATACATTTGGTTGGCTCAAAGTGGGTGTATATGGTGAAGTTCAATGCTATAGGGGAGATTGAGAGTTATAAGGCTAGATTAGTTGCAAAGGGGTATACCCTGTACGAGATTCATTCCTTGGAAACCTTTGCTCATGTGGCAAAGATGAAAACTGTGAGAGTAATTATATGCTTGGCAGATCAGTTTTCCTGGAAAATGGATAAGTTGGATGTAAAAAATTCTTTTTTAAATGTATGTCTTAAAGAAGAAGTTTATATGAAGATGCCACCTGGTTATGTAGAACTGGGAAAGTGTTGCAAATTAAAGAAGGCTTTATATGATTTGAAGCAATCCCCTTGAGACTGGTTTGAGAGACTTCATGTCATCATGCTCTAGAGTGGATATACACAGACGAACATGGATCATACTCTGTTTGTAAAAACAAAGGTCAAATAAACGTATTATCCTACTACTTTATGTTGATGAAATGATCCTCACAGGTGATGATGATGATGAGATATCTAATATAAAGGAGGTCCTTCTGATCGAGTTTGATCTGAAAGATCTGGGACAAATGTGCTACTTCCTTGGTATTGAGATGGCTAGGTCCCCTGATGAAATGTGTCTGAACCAGCGTCAGTATGCACTTAACTTGCTACAGCAAATTGGAATGCTTGGTTGCAAACCGGTCTCTAACCCTACAGAGGTGAATCATAAACTAAGTCAGATAGGTGGGACACATCTTGATGATGAGGAGAAATGAAGATACCAAAGGACCATGGGAAAGTTGATCTGCCTTACGCTCACTAGACCTGACATCACCTACACTATGAAAATTGTTAGCTAGGTCATGCATGCTCCCATAACTACTGATGCTCGTGATGTTAACAGGATTTTGTGCTAGCTTAAAAAGTTTCCTGGTCAAGGACTCGTGTTCATAAAGCAAAACATGGTGCATATTGTGGGCTATATTGATGCAAATTGGGCCGGAGCTATTGACGACATGAGATCTACTTTAATATATGTTGTGTATCTTTATGGTAACCTGGTCATTTAGAGAAGAAAGAAACATAATGTGGTTTCAAGATCTAGCACAGAAGCTGAGTATCGTGCTCTTGCGAATGGGGTCGCATAAATCTCTTGGTTGAAACTTCTCTTGGAACAATTGGTTATTCGAGTTGCTATGATGATGAAGATGTTCTGCAACAACAAATTTGCGATAAACTTGACCAATAATCCTACGATGCACGATCGAACTAAGCATGTGGAAATATATCGTCATTTGATCCTTGAGAAGATCGATGTTGGGCTGCTTTGACTTCATTATATGAAGTCCTAAGACGAGATCATAGATTTCTACACTAAGGGGTTGCCTAGGGTGCAATTCAGGCAGAATGTAGGCAAGTTAAGCATGGTAAACATTTATGCCCAACTTGAGGGTGTGTTGATTGAGTGGATGTTTACGCGGATAAACAGATCTTTGGGTGAGAGATCGTTTACCTGTCCTCCTTTATATATTGTATTCACCCCTCTTACCTTTGGATTAAGAAAGAGAAGTGAGCCCAAATCTCTATTGAAAGGGAGATTATGGTTTGACAGTGATTCATGGTTTTTTCCCCTCTGATAAGGGTTTTCTACGCTAAATACATGTTTCATGTGTGTGATTAGTATCTGATTATTCTACACTTTTCTTAGGAATTTTAAGTATACTTCTTGTCTATGCTTATTTTCTAGGCATATTTATTATTCATCGATCATCATGTCCTTGCACCTATAATGGATTGGAGTGGATAAGAGGAAGTATATGCACATATTTACTGTTGTGCGTACATTTCTTATGCATATATCAATATCCACCATTTGTCTAGTGGGGGATGCAGTGATGACACTATGCCAATATATTTACCGCATGTCATTCATCCTTCAGGAACAGATCACTCACTCTATTCTCTCTCCTAACGAGGAGTTATTTCAGATTCCTTGTGTTTTCGTAAGGTTGCCTTTGGAGAAGTCAATGCCAGGTTATGAGTTGTCTCAAGAAAGTAAGTACATATTGATGTTGTGATACAAATTTTGGGCTAAAGGTTGCACTAGAGAATGGACTCCTATTCTGGAAAAGATTCTCTTTGCATATTGTGGATACTCTTATTCGGATTACATTGGGAGCAAACAAGATAGGTAGTCAACAATTGTGTTTAGTATTAGTGGAGAAAATCTTGTGTAATAGGTATGATACTAATTGCAGCTGAGTTGATGGGGCTCAAACCCATTTTGACAGATTTGAGTAGTGAGACCGCGTTACCATAGAAATGAAATGTGGCAATAAGGTTTCCATCTTCATTGGCAATAACCTTGTCTTCCATGAGAGGACTAAACTTATAGAGGTTGATTATTAATTCACCTGAAATATGATTTAGAAAGGGCTTTTGTGGTCTCCCCATGTATCATCTACTGATTAAATTGTAGATGTCCTCATCAAACCCCTTGCAATGGCCTTTTTCAGATTGATTTGTTTCCAAGCTGAAGATGCTTGATATCTTTCTTCTAGCTTGGGGGCGTGTCTTGAGATAGCAAAGAGATGTGGACTATTTTATTATCCATGTATCTATAAGCTATCCCATTTTATGCCTAGGGCTCTCGTACTAATTATCCCCCTCTCCCTATATAAGGATGGGAAAGCCTCTTGTAATGTACAATTTCAAGCAATAATAGTAGAATAATATTTCATATTGTTCATTCTAATGTGTGGGGTCCTTGGAGTGTAAGGAGTTTGGATTGTGATGAGTACTTCATTACCTTCATTGATGATTTTTCAAGATGCACTTGTGTTTATCTACTGAAAAGCTAAAGTGAGGTCCCAAGGGCATGAAGAATTTCATAAGAATGATATCCAACCAATATTTAACAAGTGTCAAAACTATACGAACGGATAATGCAAGGGAATACCTTTAGGGATCTTTACGTGTTTTTCTTGAGAAAGAAGGCATCATTCATGAATCTTCATGCAGCTATACTCCTCAGCAGAATGGATTCGCTGAGAGGAAGAGTCAAATGTTGAATGTTACTAGGGCTCTCTTTTCCAAAGAAATGTTCCACATTATTTTTGGGGAGAAGCAGTCCTCACAACTGCTTATATTACCAACAGAACTCCATCTATTGTGATTAAGGGAAAGACCCCCTTCTCCATTATTCAACCTGGCAGAGCCCCATTCAATCTGGATCCACATGTGTTTGGATGTGTTTGTTTTCTTCACAACTCTAGAACTGGCTTAAGGAAATTGGAACCAAAGGCTATAAAATGTATCTTTCTTGGCTACTCATGGACTCAGAAGGGCTACAAGTGCTATATCCATGTAACCTATTGTCTTCATGTAACCTTCTTTGAGGATCAATCCTACTTCCCAGAGAATGTTGTTAAGGGGGAGATCTTAAGTACATATGGTGAGAAAATTAGAGATGGATTGTATCTTCTTGGTGACGATGTATATGGGTGTTTTCCATTTGATGACACTGATAAGATCATGGGGGATGAAGATCTCATGGAGGTTGAAGATATCACAGTACCAAACCATCAACCCAATCCCTCCTCAGTGTCTCCAAGTCATGGCAGTATTGTAAGTAACTCTCTGACCTTTGTGAATTTTTTAGACACTTCTTCTGACAATACATGTAACATCCGGATCTGCACAAACCCGAATCCGACCCGGTTAAGGTCCGTTTAACCCAATAAATTGTCAGTCGACATTAGATGACTTGAATCGATCAGCTGATCGCAAATCAAAAGTCGTTCGGGCGAAATCGATCAAAAATAGATTGCATTGTAATGTGTGCCCAAAAAAGTCGCGACGCAAATTCGGAATTCGCGAAACAAACCAAGACCACTATAAAATTCGATTCGACGAAAGAAACTGTGAAACCCCTAGGATCCGGGTACCCGTTAACAACACTTTCCCCACATTTTCAGTAGCTTGTGCGATCTCTAGCAAATATAATGTCGTGAAAGTGTTGTTAACAGGTACCCGGATCCTAGGGGTTTCACAATTAAAAACTGAAACAAAAGAAACATACCATCTGGTATATGCCCGATCACCAGAAGTCATCAACAACTACTGAGCAGCAGGCTCCTTGCCTGCCAAAATATGTTAGGAATGAAGGGGCGTCAGCGAGCGCTGGTACACCCATATATCATATTATTATAAAAAAATAATATTTAAAGTGGTTGCAAAAGAGGCGAGTAGAAAGGCATAAACATCCAAAATTTACATCTACTTGCAAATGTAAAAAGGTTTTCAAGTTGCTTGTATATACCTCCCAAGCTCACCCATTATCCCAACATTTCCCATATATAATATATTTATATTGTAACTGATTGTTCATAAGTGTATGGGTGGGTGTGTATATATATATTCTCATATTATTATAGTCATATTATTTCAAATCAAATTTTATTATAAACACTTCCATCCAACTCAACTTTGATTGTAATTCGTCCAACTCTCAACTGTAATTGTCTCAGATGTAACCATAGATGAACTGAGATGTAGACATGTATGATTTGGATGTAAAATCGCCAAGTCTGCTGGCGAAAGTAAACAAAACTCAAGCGGTGAGGTAGCCTACAAAAGGGTCTTTCGTCTCGCACTGTAATTGGAAGTGCAGTCCAATATAGGGAAAGGTCTACTCCAAAACAACGCCCCAGAGACGGGTGAGAGAGACTCTCCGGAAAAGTCACTCTAGAAACCGACCCGACCGGTAACTGGCAAACGAGCTCGTACAAAATACTGAAAATCGAGGATCCCCCGCATGGGTATCCTAAAACAAAGGGGTCAGCGGATCTGGTCAAAAGTCGGGATCCCAACAAGGCGTAAAAAAACTGCGAACTCGCATAAAAGCCATGAAGGGACTGGGATCCTAGACCCGCGTACTTGGCGGCCGTTGCCCGAACTGGGCTTCCTATTCTCCTGCCCTGTTTGAGGGTCACCGCGCCCTCACATGGTCGGGTGTAAGGTCACCGCGACCGGCAATATTTATAAATTTATTAATCATCACTGATTCCAAATCATCTCTACTTGATTGTCTACTCATCTCATTTTCAACTCTTCATGTGGTTAATGGTACAAATCTAGATTTTCTTGGTCATAAATTTTGTTGATAGCACTCTGTGGTTGGTTGAACAAGTTTAGGTCTTTTGTTGTATTAAAGACATATATATTCTTTGATGATGATCACTTAGCATAATGATCTCAAAATTATTGAATTTGATGAAACATGTGTGGCAGCAAAGGTATGGAGATAAGATTGTACATATGATCAAGTATACTATGCCATGCATGCACCATCTCCAGCTTCTATATTACCATCTTGGGTACAATCTAAAGCCATCTTTCTGCTATACCAATTTGATCTATGATTAAGAATATGTTATTAGAGCCTTAGGGATATTTGGAAGACGTTCTTGCTCACGGGATTTGGAACCACATAGTCTAAGTTGGCATATATTTTTTTATATACATGTTTTTGTAGCAATTATGACTTGAAGATATATTTAGTTAATCCCATTGCATGTCATTTCTTAATGTCTTTCTTGTATTCTAGTTACACTTACTAATTAAGGGGTGTTAAGATGTTGGGTTCTCTTTTGTGACATAGTCATTAGCCATAACGGAACTTTCTTGGACTAATTGATTAGAAAAAAATGGACAGACAAATTGAGGAATTCAATTCTCTGTTTTCTGTTTAAAAATAAATTGATAAATAAATTTTGGCTTGAAATTTAACTTTTGTATTGTTATATTGTAGATGTTATTTCCTCTTCAGTCTGATGTTGGGATATGTGAATGTACCTTCAGCTTCATGTACATTTTGTAAATTTATATATGAAAATTAATGAAAAGAAAAGTCGGTGGCTCCTGTTGGTGTGTTGTTATGTGGTGATACAATGTTGCTTGAATGTGAATGTCATATGTAGCTTCAGCGCGAAATTTTTTTCCTGATTTTTGATACTTTGTGCGATCATATGTGAATGTAATAATACGAATGTTTTGTAAAACGGATACCCGGATCCGAGGGGGGTCACAATGCAGAGAGCCCTCTTGTTGGAATGACCAATGAAAGTGGAGATGTGACGGATGATCTCACCATTGCTATGAGAAAATTCGTCATAATTGTTTGTGCCTCATCTTGGTACCCTATGGACCAGTTTATATCTTACTCAATGTGAACCCTAGATATAAAAGTTTTATTACTAGATTGGTTTCAAATGATATTCCGGATACACTGTGTGATGCACAAAATGATTCCAAGTGGATGAGTGCCATTGAGGAGATGACTGCTCTTCAAAAAATTGTCACATGGGATGTGGTTGATGCTCCAAAAGGTATACATTTGGTTGGCTCAAAGTGGGTGTATATGGTGAAGTTCAATGCTACAGGGGAGGTTGAGAGGTATAAGGCTAGGTTAGTTGCAAAGGGGTACACCCTATATGAGATTGATTACTTGGAAACCTTTGCTCATGTGGCAAAGATGAAGACTATGAGAGTAATTATTTGCTTGGCAATTCAGTTTTCCTAGAAAATGGATCAGTTGGATGTAAAAAAATCTTTTTTAAATGTATATCTTCAAGAAGAAGTTTATGTGAAGATGTCACTTGGTTATGACGAACTGAGAAAGTGTTGCAAATTAAAGAAGGCTTTATATGATTTGAAGCAATCCCCTCGAGCCTGGTTTGAGAGACTTCATGTCGTCATGCTCTAGAGTGGATATACACAGACGAACATGGATCATACGCTTTTTGTAAAACAAAGGTCAAATAAACGTACTATCCTACTAGTTTATGTTGATGAAATGATCCTCACAAGTGATGATGACAATGGGATATCTAATAGAAAGGAGGTCCTTGTGATCGAGTTTGATCTGAAAGATCTGGGACAAATGTGCTACTTCCTTGGTATTGATATGGCTAGGTCCCCAGATGGAATGTGTCTGAACCAGCGTCAGTATGCACTTAACTTGCTATAGGACTCTAGCATGCTTGGTTGCAAATCGGTCTCTACCCCTATAGAGGTGAATCATAAACTAAGTCAGATAGGTGGGACACGTCTTGATGACGAGGAGAAATGAAGATACCAAAGGACCATGGGAAAGTTGATCTTCCTTACGCTCACCAGACCTGACATCACCTACACTGTGAAAATTGTAAGCTAGTTCATGCATGCTCCCATAACTACTCATGCTCGTGATGTTAACATGATTTTGTGCTATCTTAAAAAGTTTCATGGTCAAGGACTCATGTTCAGAAAGCAAAAGATGGTGCATACTGAGGGCTATATTGATGCAGATTGGACTGGAGTTATTGACGGCATGAGATCTACTTCAATGTATGTTGTGTATCTTTGTGGTAACTTGGTCATTTAAAGGAGAAAGAAACATAATGTGGATTCAAGATCTAGCGCAGAAGCTGAGTATCGTGCTCTTGCGAATGGGGTCGCATAAATCTCTTGGTTGAAACTTCTCTTGGAACAACTGGGTATTCGAGTTGCTATGATGGTGATGATGTTCTGCAACAAATTTGCGATAAACTTGACCAATAATCATGTGACGCATGACTGGACTAAGCATGTGGAAATATATCGTCATTTCACCCTTGAGAAGATCGATGTTGGGCTGCTTTGTCTTCATTATATGAAGTCCTAAGACCAGATCATAGATTTCTTCACCAAGAGGTTGCTTAGGGTGCAATTCAAGCAGAATGTAGGCAAGTTAGGCATGGTAAACATGTATGCCCAACTTGAGGGGTGTGTTGAGTGAGTGGATATTTACACGAGTAAACAGATCTTTGGGTGAGGAACCGTTTACCCCTCCTCTTTTATATATTGTATTCACCCCTCTTACCTTTGGTTACAAAAGAAAAGCGAGCCCAAATCTTCAATGAAAGGTAGATTAGGGTTTGAGAGTGTTTCGTGGGTTTTCCCCCTCTGATGAGGGTTTTCGATGCTAAATCCATGTTTCATGTGTGTGATTAGTATCTGATTATTCTACACTTTTCTTAGTATTTTTTAGTATAGTTCTTGTCTGTGCTTATTTTCTAGGCATATTTATTATTCATCAATCATCATGTCCTTGCACCTATAATAGATTGGAGTGGATAAGAGGAAGTATATGCACATATTTAATGTTGTGCGTACTTTTCTTATGCATATATCAATATCCACCATTTGTCTAGTGGGGGATGCAGTGATGACACTCTGCCAATATATTAACCGCATGGCATTCGTCCTTCATGAACAGATCACTCACTCTATTCTCTCTCCTAACGAGGACTTGTTTCTGATTCCTCATGTTTTCGTAAGGTTGCCTTTGGAGAAGTCAATGCCTGGTTATGAGTTGTCTCAAGAAATTAAGTACATATTGATGCTGTGATACAAATTTTGAGCTAAAGGTTGCACTGAAGGATGGACTTCTACTCTGGGATTACATTGGGAGAAATCAAGATAGGCAGTCGACAATTGTATTTAGTATTGGTGAAGAAAATCTTGTGTAAGAGGTATGATACTAATTGCAGCTGAGTTGATGGGGGTCAAACCCATTTTGACAGATTTGAGCAGTGAGACCGTGTTACCATAGAAATGAGATGAGGCAATATGGTTGCCATTTTCATTGGCAATAACCTTGTCTTCCATGAGAGGACTGTAGAGATAGTTCGTAGTTTCATTATCTCTTTATGTAGTTTATCGTTATTTCTTTCTTTTATATAAACCTCTCTGTAATTTACCCTTTAGGTATCTCCCTATATAAGAGAAACTAGGGTTTTCTGAATCAATAACGAAGTCTCTTTTCCCAACATGGTTACAGAGCCACCCTAGGGCTCTCCACCCCCCCCCCCCCCCGCCGCCCCTTCCCCACCCGCCTCCCTCTTCTCGAAATCATCGCCGCCTCTCTCTCCGGAGGACCTAGCCCTCCATCGCCAGCGATCTCAGCCAGCCCCAGCGCCTTCCCCACCCCCAGCGGCTCCAGCCAGCCCTCCGTCAGGGGAGATCCCAGCCCCCAGCCAGCCGCCGGAGGGGATCCCAGCCCCCTCTGCGGCTCCAGCCACCCGGCGGAACCACCATCTGCCGCTGCCGACCCTCCGGGTGCGTGAACAACCACCCGCGCAAGGTCTTCAAGCGGCTCCCAGCCGCTAAAAAGGGTTGTCAGCCCCTTGTAAGGCGTGCCCTAGTTCCTTCCTCGTCCGTTCTATGGATTTGAGTGCGTAACGTCTACATATGCACTCAAATCCGATGCAGTTGTTGTAGACATTCAGCATTACGTCTACATATCCTAGTTCTTCTCCAAGCGGCAGTATGTCAGAATCAAAAGTCGATATGCCCTCCACCGGCGCATTCAAAGGTCCTGCGCCAATTGTCAAGATGGACGGGTCTAACTATGAGCTATGGGCTATGCAGTTCATGAGCCTTATGAAGTCGAATGGTAAGAAACACATTCTTACCGAGGATGAGCCCGCAGAGAAGACTGGGATCTATGCCTCATGGGAGGCTGATGATTCCTATGCAAAGGTCTGGTTGTCCGGTACCTTGACGATGGAGATTGCCAACGACGTCCTCCACCAGCCCACTGCTAAGGCAATGTGGGACATTCTTGCCGCCACATATTCGCAGGTGCGAAATGAGACGAAGATGTTGCAGCTTCAGCACGACATATTCACAATGAAGCAGAGCAGCAGACCTCTCCATTCTCTTTATACATCCCTAAGAGGGATGTTCGAGAAGTTATACAGTATCATCCCTCTGACTGCAACTCCTGAGCAGCAGAAGGCGTTTCGAAACGCCACCATGGTTGGTGTTCTACTTGCGGCCCTTGACCCTGAGTACGATTCAGCTCGATCTCAGATTCTCGCTGATGCAGTTATTCCTCCAGTTGAGGATGTTTACAGACGGCTTAGCCGCATTCCAGTTTCCTCCAGCTCTTCTACTCCACCTCCTTCAGCGATGGCAGTCTCGCTTAGGAGAGGTGGACCATCATATGGCTGTGGTCGTGGACGTGGCCGTGGACCCCAGGGGAGGGGTGGTCGCTTTAGTCAGGCATGCTCTTATTGTCACCGCACAGGACACTCGGAGGAGACATGCTATTCGAAGCATGGATTTCCAGCATCAGCACGTATGGCAGAGCATTCTCAGTCTCCACTGACTTCTACTGCAGATAGTCGATTTGACGAACTTGTAGCCCGTCTCCGAGATATTATGCCACATGCTTCTGGTGATTCTTCTGGTGGCTCCTCAGATATTGCTGCCACTGCCTCTGCCAGTTCTTCCGCAGCCGCAAGCTCCTCAGGTAGATCTACTACACCTCATGATATATCTGACTGGATTATTGATTCCGGAGCCACACATCATCTCTGCTGAGATAGAGGTAGATTACAGGCCTACAGGGACATTCCTCCCGGTCGTTCAGTGCAGATAGCAGATGGTACCCATTCGCCCCTTATTGGACAGGGGGAGGTTTTCCTGTCCTCCACTTTGCAATTACAGAATGTTCTGCATGCCCCTGAGTTCTCAATGAATTTGCTATCTATTAGTCAGATTACAAAGGATTTGAATTGTCGTGCCATATTTGACCCGTCTTCTCTCATTTTTCAGGACATACTCACGGGCAAGGTGATTGGTTGTGGCTCTGAGCAGAATGGTTTGTATCGGCTGGTCCGGGATTCATATGCTGGCGTCTCCTCTCATTCTGCTGGACCAGTCTCTCCGTACATTTGGCACCTCCGATTTGGTCACCTTCCACTTCAGAAAATGCGTCATCTTCTGCCTCAGATCTCTCCTAGTTCTTCGTTTCAGTGTGAAGCGTGTCAGTTGGGAAAGCATCACAGGTCGAGCTTCCCGCGTCGTCTGAGTCGGAGCAGTAGCTCCCCTTTTGAGTTGTTACATATAGATATATGGGGTCCAAGTCGTGTTCCCGATCATCAGGGACACAGGTTTTATCTTGTGGTAGTGGATGATTTCTCTCGTGTGTCATGAGTCTTTCTTTTGAAAAATAAATCTGAAGCAGGAAATGTGATCAAGAACTTGATTAATGAAGTGTTCAATGTCTTTTCTGCAAATGTCAAATATGTTCGGACCGATAATGCCCTTGAATTTTGTACACATTTACTTTCACAATTCCTGTCATCAAAGGGCATTATTCACCAAACCACTTGTGCATATACCTCACAACAAAATGGTGTCGCGGAAAGGAAGCATCGCCATCTCTTAGATATTACTCGTACATTGTTGATTCAGAGTTGTGCCCCTAGTTCTTTCTGGGGCGATGCTGTTCTTACTGCTTGTTATCTGGTCAACCGAATGCCATCCTCAGTCCTTGGTGAAAAGATACCTATGTCCATTATTTTTCCAGATAAGGAGTTATTTTCACTAACTCCACGTGTCTTTGGTACTGTGGCTTTTGTGCATCGTCTATCTCCCGGACTTGACAAACTCTCCTAGAGCAGTCAAGTGCGTCTTTGTTGGTTATTCCAGAACTCAGAAGGGCTACCGGTGTTATGATCCTGCAACTAAGAGGTACTTTGTGAGTCATGATGTCACTTTCTTTGAGTCTGTCATGTATTTCTCTCCTGCAGGTGACAGAATGGTACCATCCACTACCACTGATGATATCTATGTTCCTCCTCCACCTACATTGAGTACACCTGAGTCGTCCCCTGTGTCTGTCTCCACGCCAGCACCACCTCCACCACCCCCACCACCTCCTCCACCTCCACCCATTCCACGGCCCATCATATCACCATTACCTATGTTCTATACACGCCGGTCGGGTCCTGCTCAGACTACGCTCCAGCCGATCATCACGCCTCAAGTATGTTCAGATGGCATTACTACTGACGGGTCAGATTTGGTACATGTGCAGGATCCTTCAGTACAGGCAGACACTAGCCCATCCAGTACAACAGATGATGATCTTGATGTTCCGATTGCTATTCGGAAGCAGAGGAGGCAATGTGCCTCGTATCCTTTCGCTTCACAGGTTTCCTTTCACCGTCTCACTGGGGATTTTCAGAGATTTGCCACAGCCTTGTCTTCCGTGAATATACCACGGACATACCAGGAAGCCTTACAGAATGAATGCTGGAGATTAGCAATGGAGGACGAAATGAGGGCCCTACAGTCTCGTGGCACTTGGTCTTTGGTTCCTGCACCTTCTGATGCATCCATTGTGAGCTGTAAATGGGTCTTCACAGTCAGATATCATGCAGATGGCACGTTGGATAGATACAAAGCACGCTTGGTTGCCCGTGGGTTTACACAAACCTACGGTGTGGATTACATGGATACTTTCTCTCCAGTGGCGAGGCACTCTACACTTCGTATTCTATTATCTGTTGCTGTGGTACGTGATTGGAGCATATTTCAACTGGATGTGAAGAATGCCTTTCTGTACGGTGACCTACAGGAGGAAGTCTACATGCAGCAGCCACCTGGGTTTACTGCTGAGGGGGAGAAGCACATGGTCTGTAGACTTCACAAGGCGATATATGGTCTCAAACAGAGTCCCAGAGCATGGTTCCAGAAGTTGTCTAACCTGATTGAGCAACATGGATTCAAGAGGTCAAATGCCGATCATTCATTGTTTGTCCAGAAGTCATCGGCAGGTACGGTTGTCATTATGGTCTATGTGGATGATATTCTTGTTACAGGAGATGATGTTCAAGGCATAAAGAGGGCGAAGGCATTCCTAGGCAGTCAGTTCGTTACAAAGGACCTTGGAACCCTAAGATATTTTCTGGGGTTGGAATTTGCAAGGAATGCACAAGGCTTGGTGATGACACAACGGAAGTATATTACAGACTTCCTGACTGAGACTGGCATGGATGGGTGCAAACCATCTAGTATTCCCATGGACCCCAGCATGAAGCTGTATGATGGTGATACAGATGAAGTGGATAAGAGGAGATATAGAGAAATGGTGGGAAAACTCCTCTACATTACCATTACTCGTCCAGACATTGCATTTGCTGTTAGCAGGGTGAGCCAATTTATGGAGCAGCCAAGACAGGTTCACATGGATGCTATACACATGATACTGAGATATCTGAAGTCTTCTCCAGGGTCAGGGCTACTATTCAGGAAGGACACAGACTTATCTGTCTCAGCGTGTGCAGATGCAGACTATGCAGGATGTCCTAAGGACCGAAAATCAACCTCAGGGTTTGCAGTGTTTATTGGATGCTCTTTGGTTTCTTGGAAAAGCAAGAAACAAACTGTCGTGGCAAGGTCCAGTGCAGAATCTGAATATAGGGCCATGGCTCAAGCCAGCACGGAGATGATGTGGGTTCGTTCTGTACTAGAAGATCTACATGTAGCTGTGCCCCTGCGGCCTGCCTATGAAGCTCCAGTGTGACAATCAGGCAGCATTGTTTATTGCCAACAATCCAGCTTTCCATGAAAGGACCAAGCATATTGAAGTTGACTGCCATTACACGAGGGACTTGATCCAGAGAGGATTGATATCTACTACACATGTGAGCTCGGGAGATCAGACAGCGGATATATTCACCAAGCCACTGCTCAGAGGACCGTTTCAAAGATGTTCATCCAAGCTGAGCATGATAGATATCTATGCTCCACCTTGACGGGGAGTGTAGAGATACTTCGTAGTTTCATTATCTCTTTATGTAGTTTATCGTTATTTCTTTCTTTTATATAGACCTCTCTGTAATTTACCCTTTAGGTCTCTCCCTATATAAGAGAGACTAGGGTTTTCTGAATCAATAACGAAGTCTCTTTTCCCAACAAGGACTAAATTTAGAAAGGGCTCCTGTGAACTCCCCATGTATCATCTACTTGTTGAAAGGGAATAAGCAAGATGATCATTAATCAAACCCTAGAGCTCTCTTATATAGGAGAAAAGCTCTATGGGTAAATTACAGAAACAGGACAATTAAAAACTAAAATAACATAATTATTCTAACACTCCCCCTCAAGCTGGAGCATATATATCTAACATGCTCAGCTTGGAACAACATAGATGAAAAGGACATCTAACAAGAGCCTTGGTGAACATGTCTGCAATCTGCTCTCCTGATGATACATAAGAAGTCGAAATAAGCCCCTTTTGAATCAAGTCCCGTGTATAATGACAATCTACTTCAATGTGCTTTGTCCTTTCATGGAAGGCTGGATTATTGGCTATAAACAAGGCTGCCTGACTTAAGATGCATAGGAAGAGGTACCTCAATAGTTAAATCAGTCAAAACATATTTGACCCACATCATCTCAGCACTACCTTGGGCCATTGCCCTATATTCTGACTCTGCACTGGATCGAGCCACGACAGTTTGTTTCTTACTTTTCCAAGCCATTGGTGAGCTGCCAACAAATACAATAAAACCTGAAGTGGACTTTCTATCATTAGGGCACCCAGCATAGTCTGCATCAGCACAACCTGTGACAGATATAGAGGTATCTTTTCTAAACAGAAGACCAGCACCTGGAGACGACTTCAGATATCTCAAGATCATAAAAACAACATTCATGTGAGCCTGTCTGGGTTGCTCTATAAATTGACTTACCCTACTAACAGCAAAGGATATATCTGGTCGGGTAATGGTGACATACAACAACTTCCCCACGAGCTCTCTATATCGTCTCTTGTCCAACTCCTCGGATTCATCATCATAAAGTTTAACATTAGGATCCATAGGAGTAGTAGCTGGTCTACATCCTGCCATTCCTGTCTCAGATAACAGATCAGTAACATACTTCCTTTGTGTCATTACCATGCCTTGCTCATTTCGTGCAAACTCCAATCCCAAAAAGTAACGAAGTGTACCCAGATCCTTCGTAACAAACTGCTCACTAAGAAAATCCTTGGCTGCTTGAATGCCCTGCTCATTACTACCAGTGATAACAATATCATCAACATACACTAAGATGATCACACTACCTCGCTGGTCTCTCTTTACAAAGAGAGTATGATCTGCTATAGATCTGACGAAGCCCTTCTGTTCAATCAACTCCGAGAGCTTCTGAAACCAAGCACGTGGACTCTGCTTCAGGCTATATATGGCCTTATGAAGACGGCACACCATACTAGACTCCCCCTCAGCAGCAAACCCGGGTGGCTGCTGCATATAGACCTCTTCCTGCAAGTCACCATACAAGAAAGCGTTCTTGACATCTAACTGAAATAGGGGCCAGTCACGGACAATAGCAACTGCAATGAGAATCCGTAATGTAGAATGACGGGCTACTGGAGAAAACGTCTCCTGATAGTCCACCCCATATGTTTGGGTGAACCCACGAGCAACCAACCTGGCTTTGTATCTATCAACCGTACCATCAGCCCGATGCTTAACAGTAAAAACCTATTTGCTTCCGACTATCGACGCACCTGGTGGAGGATGCACAATACTCCACGTACCACGTGACTGCAACGCCGCCATTTCCTCTTCCATAGCTAAACGCCACGAGCTGCTCTATAGGGCCTCTTGATAAGACCGTGGGATGTCTACTGTCGATAACCCAACAAAAAACTTGCGAAAGTCTGGGGACAAACGCTCCAACGAAGCCTGAGAGCCAAAATCCATCCCATATTTGGGATTCATCGTCCGCGCACGCTTCTGCCGTCTATGAGCTATAGGGATATGTAGGTCATCGACTGGAGGAGTGAAAGTACCATCAGTACCCTGTACATCCAACTGCGCATGCAAATCACTTGTGCCATCAGTAGAACTCAAATGATCAGTACATACCTCGGGCATGCTGGATGATGGAGGAGGTACATGAGCAGAGGGCCGATGCTGATAGACCTGAGGATAATAAACAGTAGCTGATGGTGGCGGTGGTGGCGGTGGTGTAGGCTGTGGAGGTGGTGGAGTAGGCTGTGGTGGTGGATTAGAGCATGGAACAGATGGAGGTGGAGGAGGCACATAGATATCGTCTCCTTCCTCTGAGTGAGTGAGTCTGTCACCTGTAGGAGAAAAATACATAATGGACTCAAAGAATGTGACATCTGCACTGACATAGTACCTTCGTCTAACTGGATCAAAACACCGATCCCTTCTGGGTTTTGGAATAACCCACAAACACACATTTGATAGCTCTGGGAGAGAGCTTGTCAAGACCAGGAGAAAAACAATGAACAAACGCAACAGACCCAAAAACACGCGGTGTTAGGGAGAAAAGATCCTTCTCGAGAAAGGCAGTCAAGAACGGAATCTTCTCCCCTAACACTATCGAAGGCATACGGTTAACAAGATAACAGGCAGTTAGAACCGCATCCCCCCAATAGGAGTGAGGGGCACGGCTCTGAATCAAATGGGTTCTGGTCATATCCAACAAATGACGATGCTTCCGTTCAGCCACCCCATTTTGTTGGGAGGTATAAGCACAAGACGTCTGATGCACAATCCCATGAGACATAAGAAATTTGGAAAGTTGGGTACTACACAACTCTAGAGCATTGTCAGACCGTATGTACTTCACTTTAGCAGAGAAAATATTTTTTATTTCAATAATAAAAGACTGAATAACATGACCAGCATCAGATTTATTTTTAAGAAGAAAGACCCAAGATAGCCTAGAGAAATCATCGACAACAACAAGATAAAACCTGTACCCTTGTAGATCAGGGACACGACTGGGACCCCAAATATCAAAGTGAAGTAACTCAAACAGACCATGACGACTTGGACCTAGACGACTCTGGAACGACGACCGGTGATGTTTCCCAAGCTGGCATGCCTCGCATTGAAAAGTAGACCTGGGAGAAATCTGTGGAAGGATATGGACCATATTTTGCAACGGAATATGACCAAAGCGGAGATGCCATGTGTAAGGAGAGACAGATCCAGCACGGACAGAAGAGACACCAGCATAAGGAGACTGCACCAGTCTGTAGAGACCCCCTTGATCACGGCCGGTTCCAATCACGCTGCCCGTTAGAATGTCCTGAAACACAAGAGCAGATGGGTCAAATATGGCACGACAATGTAAATCTTTAGTGATTTGACTAATCGACAATAAATTCATTGAAAAATCCGGAGCATAAAGAACATTCTGAAGCCGTATCGCAGGGGTCAACTGCACCTCCCCCTGACCAGTAATGGGAGAGTGTGTCCCATCAGCTATCACCACAGATCGTCCAGTCTGAGTTGTATTAAAAACATCCAATTGCTTTTTGTCACCACATAAATGGTGAGATGCTCCTGAATCCATGATCCATTCTGATAGATCTGCGTTGTAACAACTAGTGAGAGCATATGCTATACCTGACGTGGATGCTGATGCCGAACCTGCTATCTCTGAAGATCCTGATGTACATGCTTGCCCCTGATCTGGCATGATCTCTCTGAGTCGCGCCACAAACTCCTCGAACCTCTGATCTGGTACATGGGAAGGACCCCCATCCTGCTGAGTCTGCTCCGCCACACGTGCTGTAGTAGGAGGAAACCCATGCTTAGAATAGCATGTTTCCTCAGTGTGACCAGGCCTGCGACAGTAAGTGCACGGCTGTCGAGGAGGTCTGTACACTCCTCTTTCACGACCACCTCTTCCTCGAAACTGTGGAGATCCTCCCCTGCCACGAGATGCTGCCATGGCAGAGGACGTCTGAGATCCACCATGAGATATGGAGAGTCTGCTCAACCTGCGATAGGCCTCTTCCATAGGGGGTATGGTAGCATCTGTAAGAATCTGTGCTCTGGCGGCGTCATATTCCTGATCAAGGGCGGCTAGAAATACCCCTGTCATCACTGAGTCCCTGTATGCCTTCAACTGCTCTGGTGTGGCTGTCAATGGGATGTACCCGTGAAGCTTCTCAAACATACCCCTCAGAGAGGTATACAGGGTATGAAGAGGACGACCGTTTTGTTTCACAGTAAAGATGTCATGCTGGAGTTGCAAGATCTTGGACTCGTTCTTCGCCGGAGAATATGTGGCAGCGAGGATATCCCACATAGCCTTCACGGCGGGTTGACTCAGAATGTCGTTGGCTATCTCTATGGACACGGTACCTGATAACCATACACGTGCATATGCATCGTCCGCCTCCCATGAGGCGTTAACCCCAGCCTTCTCAACAGGTTCCTCTTGTGTGAGGATGTGCTTCTTGCCATTGCATTGCATAAGACTCATGAACTGCATGGCCCACAGTTCATAGTTCGTGCCGTCCATTTTCACAACGGGTGCTGGACCTTTAAAGGCCCCCAGAGACGGGAGATCTACCTTGTTGTCTGACATGATGACAACAATACTTTGCAACTGGGGTTAAACAAATCACAACTAGACAATAATGTCTACGTAAACATATAGGAAGGCCGTTGTGAACGTAGACTCAAACCACAACGCCCTTCGAACCACAAATCGCGGCTAGCGTGCAAGAACCATGGGGTGGCACGCTACGTCGAACAGGTATGCACAGGGGTGCACGCAGGGATGCACGGGGGTGCACAGGTATGCACAGGGGTGCACGCAGGGATGCACGGGGATGCACAGAGGTGCACGCATACAGGGGTGCACGCGCACAGGGCTAGTGCGCAAGGAAGGCTTCACGCCTCGCCTCGCGCCCTTCACGTGCTTCGTGCTTCGCGCCTAGGGCTTCGCGTCGCGCTTCTCGGTGCGCGTCGCCTGGCGCTCCGCCTCGCGTGTCGCCCAGCGCCTCGCGCGTCGTCTGAAGCGTGTCGCCTCGCACCAAGCGCTTCGAACGATTAAGGAGGCCTGGAGGCCTGGAGGGCGATGAAGGCCCGAAGGCCTTGTGGGGCGGCGCCGATCGTTCGAGAGAGAGAGAGAGAGAGAGAGAGAGAAGGGCCGGTGGGTGGGGTAGGGTTAGGGTTAGGTTTCTAGAACTCCGGCCTAGGACCGTCGCTCGGATACCATGTTGAAAGGGAATAAGCAAGATGATCATTAATCAAACCCTAGAGCTCTCTTATATAGGAGAAGCTCTATGGGTAAATTACAGAAACATGACAATTAAAAACTAAAATAACATAATTATTCTAACAGATTAAATTGTAGATGTCATCATCAAACCCCTTGCAATGACCTTTCTCAGATCGATTTGTTTCCAAGCTGAAGATGCTTGATATCTTTGTTCTAGCTTGAGGGTGTGTCGACTCTTGAGATAGCAAGGAGGTGTGGACTATTTTATTATCCATGTATATTTAAGCTATCCCCTTTTATGCCTAGGGCTCTTGTACTAATTCTCCCCCTCTCCTCATATAAGGAGGGGTAAGCCTCTTATAATTTTACAATTTCATCTCTTTTCCCAATATTTACTGCTGCTCAGATCAATAGCGATGTAACTGATTTTTTATGCACATGGCAACAATACAGGCATCATGTCAGAAGTTCCGTAGATTCATGATATATGTTCATGCGAAGGGGATGATAGTCGATGATGAATATGTCCTCATTGGCTCTGCTAACATCAATCAGCGATCTCTTGACGGATCAAGAGACACCGAAATAGCAATGGGTGCATATCAACCGCATCATTCCAGGGCAGAAAATGGAAGGCATCCTCATGGTCAGGTAGGTAAAACTGTACTTATCAAGGTGATTCAGTAAAGGCCTTCCGATTATTGGAAGCCAAACAGCTAAACCCGAAACCTATTATGCTTTGTAGTGAGAATATTGCCGAACATTTCTTCGCTTGTATGTCGAATGAAGCGTGCACAATGGGAAATGAGTCCACAGCACTTGCTGCTCCTAGCAGTATAGTGCTCCTATGAACACAAGATTATAACATGCCAAAAAGGTCAATTGTGTAAAGATTGGCAAATTCAATCCACCAAACCTTAACACATTTCAGTTCTTTATCTGCACACGGCATTGGAAGTAAGTTCAAGTGATGTACAGCATCATCAATGTAGAATGTGTCGAAGACAGTAGAATTTCGCTAGACAATCAAATATTGTAGAAGTTGATTCTGGCATCCACCTTTTAGCTAATAATAGGAGATTTGTACATCAGGCTTCTGTTTTATGATGAAAATGAATGTGAATGTTAACATAAGAGTTCATAAAGCAGAAATGATGCCGAAATTCATGCTGGAAGTATCTATATTTTGCTCTTCGATTTGAGTTTTCCCATTCATTGAGGTCATCAAGCTAATAATCTGCTATTTTTTTACTTAGTTGAGCTAAATTTCAGCTTCATTGCATGTTCCGCGTTGCAGATTTATGGATACAGGATGTCACTGTGGGCAGAACATTTAGGAAGGGTGGATGACCTCTTTAAGGAGCCTCAGAATGTGGAATGTGTGAAGGAAGTGAACAGAATAGCAGAAGAGAACTGGAAGAGATTTACAGCGAATGAAGCGAGCCCCCTCAGTGGCCATCTTCTCAAGTACCCTTACAAGGTCGGTGCTGATGGAAAAGTGCGTGCCCGACCAGATCAGGAAACCTTCCCAGATGTTGGTGGTAAGATTTTGGGCTCACAAAGTAGACTTCCAGATGCACTGACCATGTAGTCCACTTGATTTTTCGTGTCACTTGAAATGAAAAAAAAAGGTTAGGCAGCTATTTATTCGGTAATTTTAATGTAATGAGTTGAGTTTGGAAGCTGCAATCACTAATTCATAAGAAGGCGTTGATACGTTTTGTGTAGCTCGAAAAATATAGTGCATTTCTTCTTTTTTAAGTTGGCAACCGTATTTCAAAAATATTTCTTTTGCAAGCAGTTGTTAGTTGTGTTTCAAAGACATAAACTTAGGGGTGTGTATATAATATCTTTGTACAGAGGGATCCTCTAAAAGTGATGAGAATTGGGTATCAAGCTCCACGAAAACGTTGATACCACTTTGATGTGCCGGATCGATGCATAGGAGGTTGATAGTTGTGAATGACAGTGAAGATAGATAATTCACCGAGAAGAAGAACAAATGCATCAAAGGAGATGATCCCTTTCTTGGATCAGCTCTTTTCTTTACAACTAAAGAACAGTGTACAAGGATGAAAAAACAACACCTTTGTGAGTTCTCAACGCCGAAGTGAAGAGCCCTCAGTTGTTACGCAAAACACCCTACCAAGCAACCACAACACTAGAAACAATACACGAGGGAGAAGAACAAGGGAAGGGGAACACGACCCACTCTCTTCTCACGCACACCTCGCTAACTATTTCTCGACTTGGATACACATCAAGAAACGCAAGTTATGTTATTTATAACTATGGTGCACGTCCATTGTGCATGGAATGACAATGGTCAATATTGATTGCATCCGTTTTGCATGGCAATCTTGATTCCTTACGTTTTTGCATGGCAATCACCAATGGCCAATTACTAATGGCCAATTTATTCCACGTCCCTTTGTATTGCACGTCCGTTAGCCTTTGCATGGCCATGGATATTACAATGGTCAATTACTTAATGGCCCTTTGATTGCACCATTTGCATGGCCAATTTCTATGCTCCTCCGATTGCACGTCCGTTAATTCATGCAAGTGCACGTATGGCTTGTCCACGTGATTGCTTACATGTGCAATCTCAACTTTGCACATGTGACACCATGTTGGCGCCACCAAAAGTTCATTGGAGGTGTTCAGATTGATACCTCCTCTTCTCTACAGAGCTCCCTCAATTATGTGAACCTTGACGCTGTGGGAGATGTCGAATACAACTAAGTGCGGAGGAAGGCGAGGGAACCCAACAATTTCCCCCTTCACGAGCCTTCATTCCAACAATCTCCTTACATTCTTGAAACTTCAACTGTGGTAGCACTTTCGTGAACATATCTGCCCCATTGTCATCCGTGTCCACCTTGTCTAGCTGCAAATCTTTTCTCTCCGATGCATCACGTATCCAGTGGTATCGCAACTCAATGTGTTTTGACCTAGAGTGAAACGTGGGATCCTTGCTAAGATAAATAGCACTCATACTATCACATAACAGTACGTATTTATCATGTATGAATCCCAAACCATGCAGCAACTTTTTGCACCACATAAGTTCTTTGTCAGCTCTATCACGGCCATGTATTCGACCTCTGTAGTGGACAAAGCCACACTCTTTTGTAGCTTGGATTGCCAAGCCACAGCTCCTCCCGTGAGAGTGATCAAGTATCCTGATGTTAACCTTCTACCATCAACATCACCTGCCAATCTGAATCTGTGTATGCCATCATGTAAGCTTTACTTCCTCCGTAACAAAGGCATTGGCACGTGCCTTTGAGATACCTAAGAATCCATTTCAAGGCTTCCCAATGCTTTTTTCCTGGATTCGACACGTACCTGCTTACAACTCATATGGCATGTGCAATATCTGGTTGTGTGCATATCATGGCATATATCAATGATCCTGCAGCAGATGCATAAGGTATATGGGACATACCTTGACGCTCTTCCTCAGTCTTGGGTCCGAAATCCTTAGTTAACCTGAAATGAATTGCATGGGGGTGCCAACGGGTTTGCATTCATTCATATTGTATCTCTCAAGTACCTTTTCCACGTATTTCTGTTGAGAGATCCACAACCTGTGATTCACCCTATCACGGGTTATCCTCATACCAAGGATTTGTCTGGCTGCGCCTAAGTCCTTCATGGCAAAGGACTTGCTTAGATCTTCTTTCAACCTGCTGATCTTGATCTTATCCTTGCCAACTATAAGCATATCATCAACATATAAGAGAAGAATAAGTTCCTAATGCCCATTACCTCGCACATACATGCATGTGTCAACAGTGTTCCTTGTGAAGCCTTGGTTTGATATGAAGCTATCAAACCTCCTGTACCAATTTTGGGGGTGCCTGCTTCAATCCGTATAATGACTTTTTCAATCTGCAAACAAGATGAGTCTTCTTCTTGGATTGGAATCCCTCTGGTTGCTCCATGTACAACTCTTCCTCAACATCACCATGGAGGAAAGCAGTCTTCACATCCATCTGCTCTAGTTCAAGATCTACATATGCGACTAGAGCCAACACCATCCTGATGGAAGTCATTTTTACCACGGGGGAGAAAATCTCATCAAAATCGATACATTTCCTCTGTTCGAAGCCTTTGACCACAAGACGTGCTTTGAACCTTTTTAAGCCATCAGCTTCGCATTTGAGCCTGAAAATCCACCTGTTCTTCAAGGCTCTGGCTCCTTCAGGCAGGGGTACAAGGTCGAACATCTTGTTCTTTTTTAGAGCTTCTATCTCCTCATGCATTGCTTTCAACCAGTGCTCTCTGTCACCATGTCCATTCGCTTCTTCAAAGGACTCGGGCTCACCATCATCTGTGAGCAGGAGATACTGGTCAGGTGAGTATCTCTTAGATGGTTTATTGACCCTTGTTGAACTTCTCAATTAAGGTTGTTGTTCAGCTTCTTCAACCAGATCGACCACCGATTCTCCGAGGGGTGGCATCCCCCCTTCAATGCCATCTTCTATGGCACCATTTTCCTCCCTAGCGTCATCATGGAGGGCTTCTTCTAACATGGAGGACTCATCATCATGAGTCACGACAGGCTGTGGTTGTTGCTTAAGGATGTCCTGGATCGTTTGGTCCTCTACAAACTTGACATCTCAACTACTCACAATCTTCTTTTGAGTAGGATACCACAACCTATACCCATACTCATCCTGACCATATCCTACGAAGATACACACCCTCATCTTCGAGTCAAGCTTGGTGCGTTCATCATTGGGTACGTGAACATATGCAACGCATCCAAAAACCTTCAGGTGATCAAATGAGACATGCTTACCTCTCCAAGCATGTTCAGGATAATCTCCATCCAAGGGATGAGATGGAGAACGGTTGATCACATATACGACCGTGTACAGTGCTTCTCCCCAGAAGCTCTTCGGAAGATTTGATTGAGAAAGCATGGTTCGTACTCTCTCCAACAAGTTGCGATTCATCCTCTCCGCAACTCCATTCTGTTGTGGCGTCTTTGGCACTGTCTTCTCCATGTGGATGCCATGGCTTCTTTAGTAGCCCTCGAACGACCCTCGATATTCTCCACCGTTATTAGATCGGATGACCTTCAGACTCCTCTCAATCTCTCTCTCCACAGCAAGGTACCACATTTTGAAGACGTCTAGTACTTGGTCCTTTGTCTTCAAGGCAAAGGCCCACACCTTTCTCGAGTAGTCGTCGATGAAGGTTACAAAGTACAAAGCACCTCCAAGCGTCTTTACACCCATGGAGCACACATATGTGTGCACACGATCAAGTGGTTGTCTTCTCCTTGACGTTCTCATATGAAATTATGTACGTCTTTATTTGCCAGCCATACAATTGCTGCAAACCTTTGAGAGGATTCCGGTGGATGGAATGACATCTTTCTTGGCGAGAATTTGCATACCTTTCTCGCTCATGTGTCTCAGCCTCTGATGCCAAAGAGTTGCCTCGTCTCCTTTGGCTGCATAGGTGCTCCCACATGACCGACCATGAGTCATGTACAATGAGGCTTCCTTCTTTCCTCGGGAAACAATCAGAGAGCCCTTGGAGAGTCTCCATTCACCTCCGTCGAATTTGTTGGTATACCCTTCATCATCAAGTGTGCATGTGGACAACAAGTTCATGCGCACTCCAGGGACGTGCCTCACATCGTTCAGGTTGATTTTGGTGTTGTCTGGCATCCCAGAACTACTTTTTCACGACCAACAATAAGACAACTTTGATCATTGCCCATCCTCATCACGCCAAAGTCACTAGGCGTGTACGAAGATAAGAGCTCCTTCCTAGGTGTGATGTGGAAGGAAGCACCAGAATCCACCACCCAAGTGGACTCTTGAAGGGAGATACTGGCTAATCCAACGTCCCACATGATAACGGCTTCTTCTTGGCTAGCCATGACTGAAGAGCTAGCCTTACCGATTTCCAGTGCATCTTCTCTTTTAGGTTCTTTGTAGAACCTCTTGATGTGCCCTTTCTTCCCACAGTTGAAGCATGTGATATCTTTGCGGGGTCCCGACTTCGAGTGTCCGCGAGACTTGGTCCTCCTTTGAGAACCATCACCATGACTCTTGTTGCGACCCTTTCGTTCATTCACCAAGGCTTGTGAATGATCCTCGCGTGCTCCTTCCTCCTCAGCTCCTCGTTCATCATACTGTCCTTCACGGTATTGAGGGAGAGCGTTCCACTTGACGTGGAATTTCTTAGGACCACCAGCGTTTCCCATGAATCAGGCAGCGAGCTTAAGAGGAGAAGCGCCTGCATCTCATCATCGATGTCCATCTTCAGAATGGAAAGTCGGTTTACACAATCTTGAAACTGACTCAGATGCTCGATGAAGGAGGAGCCCTGTTGGTACTTCAGATTCACTAATTTTCAGATGAGAAATGCCTTGTTCTTCGCCGTCCTTGGCTCGTACAAGGCTATAAGCTTCGTCCACAAGTTGCTTGCATTTGTCTCCGTCGAGTCATGATGGACGACGGAGTCCTCCACCCACTGACGAATAAACGCCACAACCTTGTGATTAAGCTTGGCACATTCTTCATCTGATTTGCACTCTGGCTTCTTCTCATCTCCTTCGATGGGGTCGTACAGATCTATTACAAATAAGAGATCTTCCATCCTTGGCTTCCAGATGTTGTAGCTGGTGGAGTTCAACTTCACCATGGTCGTTGACATCAATTGGTTGCATCTTCTCCTTCTATCAACCACCACATCTTAGCCAACCTGGCTCTGATACCAGATTGACGAGAACTGGGTATCAAGCTCCACGAAAACTTTGATACCACTTTGATGTGACGGATCGATGCGTAGGAGGTTGATAGTTGTGAATAACAGTGAAGATGGATAATTCATCGAGAAAAAGAACAAATGCACCAAAGGAGATGATCCCTTTCTTGGATCAGCTCTTTTCTTTACAACTAAAGAACATGGTACAAGGATGAAAAAACAACACCTTTGTGAGTTCTCGACGCCGAAGTGAAGAGCCCTCGGTTGTTGCGCAAAACACCCTACCAAGCAACCACAACACTGGAAACAATACACGAGGGAGAAGAACAAGGGAAGGGGCATGACCCACTCTCTTCTCACGCACACCTCGCTAACTATTTCTCGACTTGGATACACATCAAGAAACGCAAGTCGTGTTGGTGCACGTCCGTTTTGCATGGAATGATAATGACCAATATTGATTGCATCCATTTTGCATGGCAATCTTGATTGCATAGGTTTTTGCATGGCAATCACCAATGGCCAATTACTAATGGCCAATTGATTCCATGCCCCTTTGTATTGCACGCCCGTTGGCCTTTTGCATGGCCATGGATATTACAATGGTCAATTACTTAATGGCCCTTTGATTGCACCATTTGCATGGCCAATTGCTATGTTCCTTTGATTGCATGTTCGTTAATCCATGCAAGTGCACGTATGGCTTGTCCACGTGATTGCTTACATGTGCAATCTCAACTTTGCATATGCGATGCCATGTTGGCGCCACCAAAAGTTCATTGGAGGTGTCCAGATTGATACCTCCTCTTCTCGACAGCGCTCCCTCAACTATGTGAACCTTGACGTTGTGGGAGATGTCGAATACAACTAAGTGCGGAGGAAGGTGAGGGAACCCAACAAAAAGTAGGTTGGTCAACAAACCTGAATACGAAATGATCCTTGTTTGAGATGGCAACATTTGTCTGATTATGATATAACTACAATGCGTTGAACTGAATGAATGTGTACTATCTCAAGAAATCATATAAAACTTGTTGTTAAAATAACTCAATTTCCATTTGCTGATGTTTGTCCTTATGATGGATGCATTATGCTACCACTGGGATCGCAATACCATGTCTTCGCTTGATAGGGATCACAATACCATATGCCGGGCTTCGCTTGACGGCAACAGGTATTTATGGTATCATCATAGTTGTCAGTGGCAAAATTGGTAGGAATTTTTAGGGCTAAATTTGTATATAGGGTTAGTTCATTCTTTGTTGGCGACTTGTCAACTCATTGTCATTGGGAGCCCATAATATATTATTGTATCTCACAGCTTCATCGATTTCAATTGTAAAATCATACACCTCTTGGATCCTTCAATCATTTTAGGAAGGTCGATGTCTTTTATTTGTGGTGCCATGATCTTTCCAAATACCTCAAGTTCGAATTTCAGTTTATAAGCAAGAACTTTCTTGTATCACTTAAGAAAGGTTTTTACTCTTCAAAATCTTTCATCATCTCCCATTAAAGTTTTTAACTCGCTATTATGTCTTCTCACTTCATAATCAATACATCAACTGTAGGATTTGCTTTTCTGAGATGATGGTTGATGGTGAATTCATAGCATTCATGAACTCTAGTTGTTTCCTCAAAAACTTCCTTCTGAGAAAAAATATCTATTTGAGGTTCTTATGATCATTAAGGACCTCAAACTATTCACCGTAAAGTAATAACTTTGCCACATTTTTAGAACATAGACTACAACTTTAACTCGAATTCATGAGTAAGGTAGTTCCTCTCTTGAGATCTTAGTTGGCACGGGGCTTAAGAAATAACTTTTTCATTCTACATAAGAACACACCCAGGTCATGTATCTGATGCATTAGTATATATTACAAGCATCCAGTGTCCAACGGTGAGCCCGAGATTGGCGTCATACTCAATTTCTACCCAATTCATGAAATCTTCTTTCACAATGTAAACTTTTAATTTTTCTAGTTCTTTTTTTTTCCAAAACCCTATCAAAATACTATACTTAGAAGATATGTCTCATCAATGAGCTAGAACTAGCTCCAAGGATAATGACCAAGCTTGATTGTGGGCTTGAGGACGGAGGCAACAAGACAGACGAAGAAGTGAGGATCTCCACTTAATTTGCTTACTAACTTCAACTCCAATTAACGAGGAGTGCTCAGATAGGACAATAAGAATGGGATTATAGGACTAGCTGACTGGAGAGAGAGAGAGGAGGAGGAGGAGGAAAGATGTGGATGTTCTTACAGGAAAATCCTTGTTAGGATGTGTGGTCATGCTTTGGGAGTACCTATTGATGGCAGAGGTTCTTTAAGAGAATGAACGAAGACGTTTAGAAGTGAAAGCCCTTGGTATTATTGAGCATCGATATGTGCACGGACCCATGCACATTGGCTTAAAAGCAGTGGATGGCTTACGATAAGGTCAAAATTCAGATAAGAGCAGCTTTGCCCCTCTAATCAATCAGATCGACACTATATAAGGAAGGGAAGAGAATCTCGTATGGGCAGCCTCAAAAGAGGGTGGCTCCTTGATCATTGCTTCCTTGCTTAGCTCGAAAAAGTATGTTGTTCAAAAAGAAAAGAGAAGGGCTAGGTTGATCTGTAGAGGAGAGATTTCCCTAATACATAGTCATAAAGCATGAAAGTAGCCCTAGCTCAATTCATGTTTAAGTGCAGTGGCATTTTCCATAAATATTGAGTTACACGTGTCTTCATCAGTTGAGACATAATCAATCCAAAGTCTATGAGTTAACATATTATCCTACTATGCTAGATAGGAATAATAGAAATCAGGAGTCAACTTTTTGTAATTCGATATATTTCCTAGGAGTATATGAGTGTCCAATCCATCTATATGTCTTTTAATCGAATCTGTTATGACTAAATAGATCTCGAATTATCCCACCAATCCGACTGTTGGTGATGCATCCATTATCCAAAAACATTGATTGTTTTGATGTTGATATACTAACATCTATCATTGATTTAACAAGTATCTTAGTTGCCATTGAAAAACTATAGTTTGGTCTCAAATATCAATGTTTTGATAGCATTACCAGGGTGTGATTGTGTTGTTGATTGAATTTCACCACAATTCAATCATGTTCTTTACTTTTCTATCTTATGACATTGCAGTATATTCCAACTAATCTAATTCTCTTTTCTTCTCTATAAAATTCATATTTTTCGCTAAAGTCATTGTCAATTATTTTATTCTTTGATCTTGAAATTACTTCTTTCCAACTAATAAAACTTTTAAATGACAATCTTTTCCTTATTTTCTCTGTTAATTCCATGTCTTGTACCATTTTTTCGCTTATTAAACAGATGCTCGTTGCATAAGATATCTAATGAAACCGTAGCTGGAATTGAGAACTCATTCAAAGAGAAAGATAGCAAGTATATGGAGTTTCTTTTTTTTATCTTATACATATGATCCGATCTGAAAGGACCATGATTGGGAATTGTTGGATCGTCTTTCTCCGAGGAAGAAGCGAAACATAATCACCTTGAATTCGGGACATCTATTCAAAATATTAGGAAAACATTTGATTTCTTGATCCATTGATCCAGAATTATTTCTACTTCAGGAATAAATGAATCTAAAGAAGATTTTCTCTTTCAGGTGTGCAATAGATCCTTACCATTACTATTTATTTTGCAATTTATATCATGGGAAAAATGAGGATGCCCCCTGGGGAGCTAACTTTCTCCTCTCCCCCCCCCCGCCACATTTTTCCTATTTTTAAATAAATATATGGGTTTTCATCATTATATCCCTTATTATGTCAAGTTTCGTGTGAAATAGAGACTCTTCTCCATCCAGACATTCATTTTTTAATGGTCGCAAAATTGTTGAAATTAAGCCCGTTTGGATGGAGGCCATATGAGTCTTTGTTTTGCATGAAACTTGAATGACATAATATAGGAATATAGTTATAAAAATCCACAGAATCATTTTTCAAAAAAATAAAAAAAATAGGGAAAATGAGGAGGGACAAGTTAGCTCCCGCAGGGAGCAATCCCATTTTACCCTTATATCCTATGAATGGCAATATATAAAATTAAATTTGTAAATCAACGTTCAAAGTATTATAATATGTCATATTTGTTAGCCTTCTTAATTATTAAAATGCAGGGTAACAAAATAAAAAAATAATATCTCTTTTTAGTATTTTGAGGCATTCAACATGGAATCCCTGGTAGGCTATGGATCCTATTTCATGATAAGAAGACTGCATAAAACTTTAGTTGCATTATAAAATCTAAATCTGCAACCATACGTTAAATTTTGTAGCTGGTTATTTTTAAATGTAAAATATCTTACGAAAGAATAAGTATGCAAAAAATATATAATCTTCACTATATATATATCCATAAATTTTGAAAGTAATTTGAGATCAAAATATGACATATTTGTTACTCTTCTATATTAATATACCACATGTTTACAAGTTTAAAAGTAAGCATTTTTATGTATTTCAAAGAAATCGAATTTGAAATCCCTGATAGGTTACACATATTAGAGAATATTGTGACATCTATGTATAACAAGTTGTATTAATTGTATTACAAATCTATATTTGACATGATACATCACACTTTTGTAATTAAAAATAAATAATTGCAAATTTTCTGGGTAGACTATGAGGTTGCATCACTTCATAGTCTTCACGAGTAGGAGTGTAAACGGATCGAATCTGAGTGAACTTTTAGTTTTGAGGTTCAGTTCATTTATTTAATCGAGTTTAAACTTGTGTTCAGGTTCGGATCATTTATTCTCGAATTGAATCTGAATCGAACCTCTTTTTAATCGAATCGGATCTAGGTGAATATCAAATTTGAGAATTCTCTAATAAGAGTGTATGAAAAGAAAAAAAATGGAAATGTGTGTGTGTGTGTTTGTGTGCGTGCGTGTGATTACAATAAGCATCCATTCAAGTTTTTTTTTTGTATTTAACTCTTCTTCATCTTTTGAAAAAAATTGATTAATGATGATTCTTTCCTTTGAAAAAGTATATTTATAATATATTTTTATATCCGTTCAGATGAGAATGAGGAATGATATGTGGATATGAGATAAGTAAGGTTTATACTTATGCGGATAAAGATTTGTAAATATGTATATATGTGTGTATATATTTATCGAGCTTTTAACTAATCGAATCTGAGCAAACCTATGATTTTTAGATTCGGTTTGTTTATTTAATCGAGATTAAACTTGTGTTCAGGTTCAGTTCGTGTATTTCTGAACCGAATCCGATTCAAACTTTTAACAAGACGAACCTGAGCGAATATCGAACTTGAGAATTTTCTGACACCCCTATTCACGAGATATATCGTGTTACACAACCAAACTTTGCAAGTTAACTTGAGATTATGTAACTAAAAAATAAATTATTGTAATATTATCTATATCATTTCTTTCTGGCATTCAATACAACATAGTGTACTTCGTAATTAAGATCATCACAAATGCCATATCTAGTACCTGTGAAATCCATCTCCAAATATCAGATTAACAAAATATTAATAAATATTGAAACTTTTAACATACAAAATTGAACTGTTGCATGATTTAAACAATAGATACATACCTGAGGTTCTTTAAGTTCATATAGATGTTCCATGTCTCGATAAACAGAAATTGGTAATGGAGATCTCATCAGTTAAAAAAAGGGATATTTACACTTGTGCCCCTCCAAGTTTCCACAATAATACATGCCTCTGACTTCTTTGCATTCATACTTGTGGGCCTTGTGGCTGTATACTCTTTGAAAGTCACAGTAGCCCTTTTGTTATGAAACTTGTGGAACGATATTATACTATAGTAAAAGGACAATACTGTAAATTTTATGAGAATAGGACGTCATAAGTGTAATTGCAACTAACTAGGGGCATATGTGCTATTGGAGAAACTCGAAGGGCACGAGTGTACAAATCCCCAAAAGTAAAGTAAGGAATCAAATGGACCATAATTGCATTAAAATTTGCCTTTTTTTTTAAATTCACGGTATGTAGGTGGGGATGTCAGCAGGTTTGGGGTGGGTATTACTATTCTCAAATCATATCCATTTATAATATCACTACCCATACCCGCTCATTTATTAAACGGGTAATTCTAGCGGGTACCCATATACCCGTCATATACCCGTGTACCCAATGTGTACCCATATCTACAGCATGATAAATCTTAAGTTGTTTATAAATGTATACAATATTTTCACAGATAGACAAAATAGAGTGAGATTAGGTAATATGACGTTTCATAAAAATGTCCAATATATAGAGAATATTAACGGTTTATATATGTTAAGTGTTTATCTTTTCTGTTGATAGTTTTTATTTATTGAAGATACATAAATTTAGTTGACTTTGAATAAATGGATGGAGAGGAGAAAATTGAGTTGGATATTTATACATGTAGGTCGATACATATTAGATATGAAATGGATTTGAGGCAAGTTTGATTAAAATGCAACACACACTTCTATCTTTATATATATTTTTTATTCGGATTAGGGGCGGGTTCGGGTTCGGGTACCCACAAGGCAATCCCAAACCCACACCCATACCCGTATGGGTAGTCAATTCAAAACCCAAACCCGTCCAAAAGTAAATGGAACGGGTTTCTGGTCCTTAAATGGGGCGGGTTCGGGTTGGGTACCCAATGGGTAGACCCAAATTGACATCCCTATATGTAAGAATGTTAACTCACTAATCCAGTTTCAAGTTTTCGATTTTTTAAATGATAAGTCGTTACCTTCCCTTTTTTTTCCTTTTGCTTGGATGATTCTGGAGGTGGTTTTATCAAATGTTAATGTTTTTTGTCACGTCCATTGATCGAGATCTAACTGTCTGTGTCGATGGTTTATCACAAAAATGATAAGATCTCACCTTATTTGAAGTACTCCCTCCCCCATAGAGTTGGCTGGTGGCTCTGTCCTCCACACTTTATCCTAACATCTCTCTCAATCTCTCTCTTCTCATAGCAGATACACTCCATCCATTTACGAAGAAAACAACAACGGGTGATCAGTTTATCGAACCCCTCTTTTGACCATGCATACACAGCCGCTCATAGAATCACTTATGCACGCCTTAACTGTAGGCATCTCCCGATCGAGTGATCGAGCAGATGTTCCTAACGTCTGGTCTTGGAGGGTATGCGATGTCAGACAAATCAGATCCAGCAATCGTTGTATAGGTCGCTCTCGCAATACTTGAAACATGGACCATCAATCAAATCAACAATCAACACACAATGTATGATAATTCAATGCAAACATGTGAGCCCAAATTTATTTTTATTTTAACTCTACAAAATATATGTGTAAAATATATAAGTTTGTTAAGTGTCAAACCACAAAGAAAAATAGGGATATGATAATTATTGTTTATTAATAAAAATGAACAACAATTATTTTTGTACTTTTGGATTTTTTTCCATTTTTGTAGATTTTTAATTATATTTAATTTTTATAAATTTTTATATTATATATGTTTTTTTAAAAAATAAAATTTTATTTTCTTTTTATTTTTGTAATTTTTTAATTCTTTTTCTTTTTGAAGATATTATAAGTACATATTATAAAGATGATATAATATATATAGTAAAATTTAAAAATATAGGAAATATATACAAGAATCATCCTTTTTATTTTTTAAGGATTTTAAATAAATAAATATATATATAGGGTAATTATAATTGAGGAAAGGGAGCCTACTTGTGAAGTAGGTAACCGTACCTACTTCACATATATTTTTAGCAATTTTTTATTTTTTTTGAAAAATGCTTCTGTAGCTTTTCATACTATATCCCTCTATTATGTCATTCAAATTTTGTCAGAAACGGAGACTCCTACGACCTTCATCCAGAACATGTAATTTACAACAAATCTAATACCGTTAAAATACATGTTCTGGATGGAGGCCGTAGGTGTCTCTGTTTCTGATGAAATTTGAATGACATATTAGAGGAATATAGTTATGAAAATCCACTATGGTATTTTTCAAAAAAATAAAAAAATTACTAAAAATGGATGTGAAGTAGGTAAGGTTACCTACTTCACAAAGTATGCTCCCTTTCCTCATTATAATTCTAATAAGTATATAAGTAATATTTAGTACAGATAGTCTATGTATGGTTTTATATTTATAAATATAGCTATATATACTCAAAAACTACAAAATAAGATGTTTTTATGTTCTTATAATTTTCTCTATTTTGTGATTTTTCTTGTATTTTTTTCTAATTTTTAGGCATTTTAATTTTTTTAAATATACAAAACAATAGCTAGAATAAATAGGTCGTGTTGTTTTAGGTTTTAAAATAGATAATAAGTTCAAAAATTCCCAAAACTACTTTTAATATATAATATAATTTTCAATTTTTAGTGTTTTTCTTTTATTTTTTATGATTTTTGGTCTGGATTTATATTATATAATAATAATATGCTCTAATTTTTTGGAATTTTTAAGATAAGTTTTATATTTTTTTTCATTTTTTTAGACAAAAAGGGAAGAAATATCTCTTAAAGGATTTATAACAAATGGAAAAATGCAATAGAATATTAACATAAAATAAGGCATGAACAAGCATCAAGTGAAGCATTTACTACAATTTTTCCAAAATTTATAATACAATGGAGCTATTTTAGAAAAATAGGAAAGCAAGTATTTAAATATACTTCTAACAAGGGTATATTTGCAATAAAAAATAAAGTCTGAGGGGGCTCGTGAAAAATACCCTTAGAAGTTTACACTTATTTACAAATTTCTAGGACTAAATACAAATACAATATTTACAATATAAAACGTACTTAAATGTGCTTAAGTGAGGTATACAAGCAAATACAAAAAGTTCTGGGGGCCAATTGCAAAATATATTAAGTTAACAAGTTTTGTGTTCATAGGACTAAATATAAAATACAAAATGTGGGAGGGGGTCGTTACAATATACCTAGTGGGCTTGTGCGTGGTGCATGCAAGGAGGGTCTGATCTGACGGTTTCGGGCTTGTGCGTGGTGCATGCGAGGAGGGCAAACGTACTTAAGCGTGATGGAAGATCCATATGAAGTAATGATTCGTCTTGATTGAACGATCTAGACTAGATATGAGATCGCTCCTTGATCTGACGATAGCTAGAGGAGCTAGAAGAACAATGAAGAACACTTGTCTGAGTGAGGTTCCTCCGCCTGAATGTCTCAGAAGGTTCCTGGAAGTTCCCACAACTCCTAGAGGTGCTCAGTGGGTCCAGACCTTGCTAATCGAGGCATAGATCTCAGGTAAGAAAGGGCGACGTTGGAAAGAAGACCTGGGATTGAAGACACCCAAAATGGATTCCTCCACGCATGCTACCTACACAAACACCCTAGGGCGAGGGTGATGCTCCTCACCCCGTTTATTGTACAAAAAAGATGGGGAATGAAGGGGGTGAATGTCTTCGATGAATGACAGAGGAAGGAGACCAAGGGAACTCGATCTATGCAAGATCGAGGTGGTTGGATGGTTCAGATGATGGAGAAATGGAAGGGGAAGAAGATGGAGTGTTGTAGAGGTCATAACATGGGCTAAGTACTCAAGAATAAAGAGCGAAGCCTAGTGATCTGGCGTACAATTTTTTTTATTTTGATGAATCTAAACAGAATCAACTTAAATAAAGGGCATGTATAGACTAAGAATTCAAATACAAAGCTAAATGGCTAAGAATAAGCAACTCACATGGTCTGTAAGACCTGGGAGCAGATGACATGGCGAAGCTTGGTTGCATGTGGTCTTAATCACACTCCACCTTCTCCTCATTGCAGATTCGTCGGGGGTCGCCTCCTGTCACTACCTGCTAATGGGATTGTGAAGTTACAGTGTTGGAAGAGGATTAGCCGGAGATGAAGGTGGAAGATGAGGATTTATATCATTGAATGGGAGGTGATTTTTGATCGAAGATTGTTCACACATTGAGGGTGGTTGGTAGAAGCTAGGGCTATGGCGAGATGGAGGAAGGTCGTGCGATCAACTTTCGTTAAGGGCTCGAGGCGATCAAAGGAGTAGAGGAGGCATAAAAGATTGGAGAAGAGAGGGAGCTTCGTAGTTCTGACGGGTCTAGGGCTGTAGGGGTGGGTGTTGACCAGGGGGTCAGCAGTCCAAGGCGTTCGATTGGGCCATGTGTGATGCTAAAAGACAAAAGAGAAATAAGAGATGAAAGATAATTAACAATAAAATATTAAATGACTTTATTTTCAAAAACTCAAAAGACGGAAAATGTGTACTATTTTACAAACTATATTTTTAGTGATTTTTATTTATTTTATAACCTTATTTAATAGGTAGTATTTGTTATAAACTATTATTTATAGGTATTTATACCTATATATTATAATTTACATTTATATTTTGTTATTTTTATACATAATATCCTATTTAAATAATTTATCTATTTACAATATTATTCAATACATATTTTTATGGGATCATTATGGTTTTATTTATATGTACAAATAAATATATGTATTTATAAAATAGGTACATTATACATATATATTAGGATTTATTAATTATTTTTGGTATTCTTTAATGCTTTTAATTTGTATTTATGTCTTTAACAGATGTTATATAATATGTACAATGAGTAAAAAACATAAGCAGACTAAAAATGTAAAGAGTAAAATATAATGGCTTTATATACAGATGTACAAGTACCATAGTACCCCCAATAGATGATTTTTGCATCTTGACTCGAATTCAGATGAAAACATTTCATTTTAAAGATAACTAAACTTAAAATACAATGGTGGTGAGTTTGGTTCATTTTGAGTTCATATGGAGAATATATTGATCAATGAAGTTCTGTTTACAACTTTTTCAACTGAGCTGAGTGACTAGTGCATGATTTATTTTTGTCAATAATTTTCTTATTTTCTATACATGATTATATACAAGTTTTGTGTTGAAGATATTATTATTTGAAGTATGTATGGTGATAACTAAAATAGTATAAGTTTGAGCTATTTATATAGTGTATTGTACTTAGAATACTTAGGGTTTTCTTTGTATTTCTGTACATTATTTCACCCTATCTCCCCCTACTTTATTCCTAATTGACCTAGTCAATATTTGACTTGATCTTAGGGTTCACGATCAGTCAGTATCATAGGCACTTCTTTTATTTTTCTTTTATTTCTTCTTTATTCTTTTATTTTGAGTTAAAATAAATATATTTATACACTATTTACACATTAATGTTAGAATATTAATTCATATAAGTTAGTGATATATACATGCATTTTACTAAGGATATAAAGCCAATATGAAAGAATAAAGGTGAATGAATGGCTATTCATCAATTATCTTGTGATTTTTCAACAACCTTTTATGCAATTAATCCACCACTATCTTTCTATAAGTAAGCGATATCGTCATTTGGTTACGGATTTAAAAAAAATCACATTCAATAACCAATACCTTTTTTAAAGGAACAACTCCTATAATATAATGAGATGTTGTTTATTGCTTCAATTAGTAAAATGGTAACCTCGATTATCCCTTTTATAATTTCTTATATATGGTAACATTGGCTTAATTTAATCATAAGATAACATAATTAATTGTACACTGCGTGACCGTGTGAGATTGAAGATATACAATAGTAGTGCATCCATTTATTTAATTGGGATGAAATAGTTGAGGGGAGAAGAAGCTAGTGAAGTTCGCATAGATATTATATAGCATTTCTGGTGTTAAGGTCTAGGTCTGTGAGAACCTTTTTTGAATTTAACTCCCCCTAAGTAATCACGCTGAACATTGCTATGATGCTTTTTTAATCTAAATCTCTTTTTTGCTCAAAAAAGGAAATAGATTATATATCCACGTGGGTTTTTATCAGTTGTGCCCCTCTGAAATATTGCAATTTCAGTTATGCCTCTCCCTTTTTAGGAATATCAGTTGTGCCCCCCAAACTTCTTTGCCTTTTTATCACTTGTGTTCCTTGGGTTAGTTGCCGTTCATTCCCAACTCAAACGGACGTTAACTTTGGGACATAACGAGAATTAAATTAAAAATAACGTCTGAAAATGTCATTTTACACACTCTTCTTCCTCCTTCCCCAGCCTCCTGCTCCTCTACCACCTCCTCCCCCGCCCCCATGTACTCCCTCCGCCCCAAGCTCCTTCCCTAGCCCTCGCATCGCCTCCTCTGCCCCAAGCTTCTCCTCTCCTCCCCTTGCCCCCCTTGGGCCTCCCCCCGTCCCCGCCTCCTCCCCCGCCCCCAGCTGCCCCGAGCCTCTTCCCCCTGCCCCTGCTGCCCCCGCGCCACCCCATTCCCCGCCTCCTCCCCCCGCCCCCAGGTCGCCCCCGCCCCCTGCCATGAGCTTCTTCCCCTGTTCCCGCCGCCCCCGCACATCTCCCTCCCCCCTCCTCCTCCCCCAGTGCCTCCCCCTTCGCTGCCTCCTCCCCCCACCGTCAGGTTGCCCCCCGCCCTCGCCGCCCCGCGCCTCCTCCCCTCGTACCTCCTCCCGCTTACTTTTATCTTCTCCTTTTGTGCGACAGAATCCCAGTCTTCCACCTCTATCCCGATCTCCAGTCGAGGTTTATGTTAGCAGTGGGGCTACGGTCGTGATCTTCTAGCCAGAAGCATGCCGGTAGTTCCCCGACTCGGTCGTCGTAAACGCGAACTGCCTACTGGTCACGTTCTTCTGTCGATGAAGGCTGTTCCCATATGGAGATGTAACATGAAGATCAGTGATACTGACAGGATTATGATCATGAAATAGATAATGACAGGATTATGATCATGTCTGCAAGGTCGGCAGGGCGAGGTCGGGGAGGTGGTCAGAGGAGGAAGGGTTGGAGGGTGAGGAGGAGGGACGAAGAGGGAAAGGGGGATGTCTATCTTTTTTTTTCGGGATATGCCTCTCTTAACTATATCATAATTTTAGAAAATCATGGTTAAGTTCAAATTACTAACGGTTAAAGTGACGGAGGGGTACAAGTGATAGAATGGTAAGAAGTTGGGGGTACAACTGATATTACCAAAAAGGGAGTGGCATAACTGAAATTGCAATATCTCAAAGGGGCACAACTGATAAAAACCCTATCAACAAGGTGGCACTAATTATATATTTTAGTACTTCACTCCTTGGAAGAAGTATATCATTATCCTTTTCTCTGATTTCATCGAATGGAGAAGAGAGGGCGCTTCCACTTTTCCTACTTCCTTTGCAACTGATGTTACAACTTGCCTCCTATTTCTTTTTTCGCTTCCCTAAAGAATAATTATCAGGATAGTTCTATAAAAGAAGGTTTAGTGTATTGTAAGTCATAATTCCCTTTTCTTCGCTTCAAGTATCGTTGTCTTTTAGAATAAGACAATGTAAGACACATGCGTCGATGGTTTCTAATTCAGCTATAGTATAGTATAGTTACTAGAGAAATTGGACAAGAGAAAGAACTATAGTTTTTATTAAAATCAATATTTTTAAAGTCGTGCTTGGGTTTCCTTCGCACTAGTAACTTGATGCTAATATTCCGCATAGACCCATTCATCGGACATCATTGGTCTCCTCAAATTAGAAGTGGATAGATCTCGTTGCTTTGTACTTCCAGACCCCTCTCCTTTCTCCTCTCGCTTTACCCTCTTCGATTCTCGATGGTAATAGGCTAATAGCCTTAATGAGGAGGAAGAAAGTAGATGTCATGATGTAATAAAGGGAGCAACAAGTATATGAGATAAAAACAATTTCCCTAATAAGTGAAAGATGTTAATGTTGGTTCTCTAAAAAGTGGAACCCTAGAATTGCAAAACTCAAATAGTCGATGCGATGGGGATGAATGAAATTTGATTTTCTTCTAGTAATGGACTCCAATCAATCTTCTAATAAGTACTCTTTTTTTTGCTATAGACGACTGAATGCCAGGCCCTAGCCAACATCTTCAAAAAGGGAAACGACTAATGTCTTGTTTTTGGGCTTTTCATCTCTGGTGCAATCTTTCCCTCAGTTCACTGATAGAGAAGAAAGCGATAAGCAATGATTAGACGAAAGACTAATCAAATCATGTTTTATCTTCGTTTATCAATCATGCCTATTTTTATGCCATTATTACAGAAGCAAAAGCAACAATCATACAAGACACGTAGCTAGCTATTGGCTATGAGTTGGTTGTTATAGTTAGACAACCCATGATTAGATTGACTAAGCTAGATTTAGGGGCCAAAAAGAGGTCTGTGTGAGGGCATATGGAGAGAGAGCCCAAATATATACAATATTCCGAGATTCTCTTCATAAAACTTCTCTTAGCCTCTTAACTCTCGCTTTGGAGTTGGTATGCGATACACATCACCTATTTCTCTTCTACTTATCGCTTCAAGAAAGAACTCCAAGGATGAGCGAAGGTGAGCTTAAGTGCTTTTCTCTGGTATTTGATAGTTGAATGAAGGGGCGGGTGAGTGAACAATGGACAAACCCTGATTAAAGGGCAAGCTATTAGCTCAGTCGTTGAGGCAAGGCAGGAGTATTCTATTTTTTATTTTTATCGAAAACTTTCTAGTCATATAGGCCAATCCCTTTAAAGCAAGAGTCAGAACCTCAAAACCTATCGAAGCCAATAGGAAAGGTAGCATCCTCGTTTCTGTCATGTACTTTCAATAGGGCCCTTTATACAATCACCTCCCTACTGAACGCCCGCCCATGTTTAAAAGTCACAACTCATCGACATGATATATACATTGCGTATATCAGTGACAAATATCCATTTTCTATATGATGCTCAAACACATATCTTAGACCTGATGTGTGTGCATCCAAATCGTGGCCACTCGCCCATGACTCCATCAATGCTATATACCTTCGCACTCGACGCCACCTCATATGTGCGAAGATAATCCTCCTTTTCTCTCAAGCACAAGAAGAGGGGAAGAAGAGAACGTCCTGTGGATTTGAATTGTCCTTGGGATGTTACATCACATTTAATTGGGTATTCCAATTTAAATATCTGATGATGTTAATTGAGAGAAAAATGAAAGGTTGGTTGTGGTTAGGATGCCAACCATTACAATTTGCGTCTATTTTATGGACGGAGTTTAATTTGATTTGTCTATTTCAAAATTAATTTTAATTTACAGTTGATTTCATAGCAATAATGAGTCTAGGGAAAAAAATCAAATGGTGATATGTAAAGTAACTTAGTTTCATTTACTTACAATGGAAGCTTAAATTGTGGAAACAAATGAGTTTGTTGTTCGAGTATATTATAGATATTTGGGTCATAACTGAATACCACTTCACAAGATTCTGTTCAAGCATCAGCTACATCTTCATCGAGTAAAGTATGCAAACATATCTTAAGACTAAAAAGAATAATGATTTTTACCACTTGTGCCCTTCTTAACTTCTGCAATATAAGTTATACCTCTCTTTTTATAATATTAGTTGTGCCTCCGACTTACAAAATTCACTATTCTACTCTTTTGTAATATCAGGTATACCCCTGCTTTACCTTAATGTAATGACATAACTGTGAATTTGTAATAAGTCAAGGGCATATCCAATATTAAAAAAACTGGAAGGATATAATTGATATTGCATAAGTTAAGAAAGGTACAAGTGAGAAAACTCCAAAGGAATATGTATGTTAGCATTTCGAGTCAGTAGTGAGTCAGATTATCGCTCATGAGTGCATCATTTCATTATCAATTTTTTACTGTCTTTTTCTCGCCCATTCATAAATTTGACAAAAACTTAAAAGGATATCATCTTAATTACTCGTTACTTCCATGAGTTCAACATTCACAATCTTTATACGAATTAAAATTACAATTCAAAATTCTCTGCATGACAGTGGATGGATTAAAATAAAAAAGTTCTGATTGTTGAATATCATAGGTCCAAATTATGGAGCACTAGACCGGGCTGGTCGAACCTGACCTGCAAAATTCCGAACCCAGCCCGAACAGGCTATATTTGTGGGCCCGGCCCGGTTTTGTTTGAATATCAAAGTTAGGCCAGAGGCCCATCCTAAACCCGAGAGATCCGAGTTAAACTCGGCCCGACCCACTTAATTTTAGCGATGGATCATCGGGTCACGATCCGGCCCAAGGTCCGGGACTCGATCGGACTTTCTCGAGTCGAGTCCAATGTCCACACTCCTGAACGAGAAGAAAACAGTCCTGTCACCATCAATCCAAACCCCAAAAACCTCACTAAGCACACCACTTACCACCACCGCTCAAAACAGATCCGGACTCCTCAAAACCCTCCACGGTAACCGCACCTCAGCACAGATCTCTCCCCATAAATTACACCAGACACCCCTGTACAACTCACCTCCTCGCTCTTCTCTTCCCTTCTCTTCTCTTCTCTTCTCTTCCCACAGCACCAACAATGGCCAGCGCCGCCCTCCTGGTAACCCTGGGCCTCGTCCTCGCCGGGGGGCTCTACTGGTTCCTCTGCCTCCTCGGCTCGCCGGAGCAGAAGGGCAAGCGCGCCGTCGACCTCAAGATGGGCGGCATCTCCAACGACCACGTTGAGGCTAAGTACCACCAGTACTGGTCCTTCTTCCGCCGCCCCAAGGAGCTCTCCTCCCCCTCCGAGGGCATCGACGTCCCGGACTTCGTCGACACCTTCTACAACCTCGTCACCGACATCTACGAGTGGGGTTGGGGCCAGTCTTTCCACTTCTCCCCATCCGTTCCGGGCTCCTCCCACCGCGACGCCACTCGCCTCCACGAGGAGCGAGCTGCCGACCTCATCCACGCCCGCCCGGGCAACCGCATCCTCGACGTGGGCTGCGGTGTGGGCGGACCGATGCGAGCCATCGCCTCCCACTCGGGCGCAAACGTCGTTGGCATTACCATCAACGAGTACCAGGTCTCCCGAGCGCGCGCCCACAACAAGAAAGCCGGCCTCGACCACCTCTGCGAGGTCGTGCAGGGCAACTTTCTCCAGATGCCCTTCGACTCCTCCTCCTTCGACGCTGCCTACGCCATCGAGGCCACCTGCCACGCGCCCCGCCTCGAGGACGTCTACTCGGAGGTCTTCCGCGTGCTCAAACCCGGTTCTTTCTTCGTCTCGTACGAGTGGGTCACGACGGGTAAGTACGACCCGAAGGACCCAGTTCAGGTGGAAGTCGTGCAGGGGATCGAGAGGGGCGACGCGCTGCCCGGTTTGAGGAGGCAGGACGAGGTGGCCGGGATCGCGAGGGCGGTGGGATTCGAGGTGGTGGACGAGAAGGACCTTGCACTGCCGCCGGCCGGGCCGTGGTGGACCCGGCTCAAGATGGGGAGGATCGCCTACTGGAGGAACCACCTGCTCGTCTCGGTCCTCACGATCCTCGGCGTGGCGCCCAAGGGCGTCGTGGACGTGCACGAGATGCTTTACCACACGGCGGTGCACCTCAGCAAGGGCGGCGAGAGCGGCATCTTCACGCCCATGCACATGATCCTCTGCAGGAAACCTCTGGACTCCAATTAACAGTAGAACAACAAGACGATGTGGTAAAGTCTAATTGCTCTTTCTTTGTTAAATCTCAATGTTTGTTGGCGTCTTTTGATTTTTGGGTTTTTGGGTTTAAGTTATTATTAGCGTGGGTTGCTTTTCTTTTGTTTTTTCTTTGCTTGTTCATGTTGGGATGGGGATTTTTGAGCTGGAAATCAATGACAGGGAATATTTGTGTGAAAAAGTTCTACACTTTGGTTGTAACGCCTCGTTTGTTCTGCTCTCTCTCTCTCTCTCTCTCTCTCTGCCTTTTGTTGTTCAGAGAGAGAAAGCTGCTACTCATATTTGCTTGTCCTCAAAGTTAGTTGCAGATTTTATGTTAAGCTTCGTTTATAATCTCAGAAGGACTCGACTTAATATCAATGCCATTTTTTGAAATCTTTCCGTTTTGACTGTGGGCTGCAATTATGGAGGGTATGCAACTGGCCGGCTTTTACTGTGTCAATAGGAAGCGGCAGATCTCATCTTGCCTTAATTATATTTGGTCTTAAATTTAATTAGCAGGAATGCAAAGTTCGTGGTATTCGATTCATACCAACATGCTGTAATTTTATCTTCTAACTTCATATATTGCATCACTACAGTAAGAGGTGCAGAAAGCAAGGCATGCCATTGTAAGTATATTTATCTTTTTGTTTTGAATCGCAGCTTGGTTAAGTCTAGATATTCAGCTTGTAGTATTTTCTTTCCATCAGTGGATCTTGTCGGCTGTAGGTGGAATTACAGCAGTGGGTGGACCCTTTCAGATCCAATCCAATGTCCATGATTCTACATTTGAAACTAGTGGTTTTAGGGATACATATGGTTTTGCAAAATGGTTTGGATTTGAAGGGTTTATATGCTACGAATCACACATGGCCTTTTATATGAAAGGCCAAGTGGCTACTGGCGTGTTTCGTCTGGTCTCCCTGTGATTCAGGGTGGCATTTAAGTCAGAGTTTGTATGATTTGTTTGTTAGTTATGTGCTGCCGCTGGACTCCACTCAGCAAGACTGTGATGTGTGGGCGCACCATCGCATGCTCTTGTCTCTGTGTTCTTGCCATCATGTTCAACAGCATGTGCTGTGGATGCCACCATAGTGGAGTCGCTCATTCTGTTCTAGTGGGCCGCTCTTGGATATATCTGACTTGTTCTTCAGGGTTTGATTCCCTCTCACAGTCATTATAATAACCAGATACTTGAGTTGAGGATTCAACCGGAAGTTTTGACTTGGATTCTTATTCCTCCGTAAAAGCAGACGGAAGCTGTCATCTTGTCCTGTATGGAAGAAGTTATTCCTCTGTTTGGACATCCCTTGGAAATTTGGTCTTGTTCAGATGAGGGATAATGAATGAGGAGTTGATGATAAGTGTGGTTTATCTCCTGTTTTCCCTCGGTTAATCCGAGAGAAAAGGATGCGATATATAGACAGACGTAAAAGATGATGTAAAGAGAGGCATAACAGATGTAATCATACTGTGATTACTGTATCGTTTTTATTCTGGGTTGAAGTCTCCTTATCCTGGGGTTTGAGGGACTTGCTGGATGTTTTTATCACGTATGGTAGACAAGCAAAAGGAGATGTGAAAATGGAAGATGTATTATGTATCTGTTTGGTGTGAGGGACTTGATGGATGGCTTTACAAACAAAGAGATGTGAAAAATGGAAGTTATATTATTGCATTCCAGGGGAATATGTCTTTAAGTATTTGGGAATTGATATATGAACATGATGGAAAATGAAAAGTTCGATTGAACAGGAGAAACTTCAGGTGCTTTTTGTGACGAGAAGATGCATGTTTGGAATCTGAAGATATGTAGACGCTGCTATGTGTGTTGAGTGAGATACGTTTCACTTCAAAGGTTCTTGTAGAATGTAAGATGTCTATGATGTCTCAAGATTGTTGGCTCTCTTCATAACGAAGTTGTTAGCAGAAGTCTGCAGTACAATGATAACATATAGTATGAAGATACTCACACAACTGCAATGCTTATCTCAACCGTCCATAGAAGATCCAAACGCAGAGGTTGTTTGGGATAATAAACCACTCTGTTAAGAATGTGTTTTGCCTCATAAGAATGTGCATCCAGTCATGAGAAATGCATCTCATGATAAGATGATTTTTATATGGTAACAACGTGTACAAGTTGGCAAAGAATGTTGGTATATAACTAACTCAATGTCAAGGCTGGTAAGATTGAGCATAGATTTACATCTAGAGACGAAATGATGCATTTTCTGGTAACATTTGAAAGCTCCTGTTATGTTACCTTATCAGAGTATACGAGATTTTGGACGAATGTGGGCATCAGTTTGTTATAAATATGATAGATCTGTTTGGTGGAGCAGGAAAGATACTGTAATCAAACTGTGGCTGGTTTTAGATGAGGGTGGAAGGAGCACAATGGGCGGAGGGCTTCACTTTGACACACTAAATCGGGGCAAGTAGAAGTTCCTCAAAAGGTGTTTAGAATGTGGTTCCCGCTCGGTGCGTGCTCTGCCATCTTCCCTTTAAATAACAACTAGCAACTTTTTAATTATTCCCGCTTTTATTTTTAAATTAAAGGGAAGGAGACATGATTCTGGTTTGATTAAATTTTTGTTATTCGGCGTTATTCGCATCATCTCTACTATCTTTACCGGGATAATTATCAGCATCATTTGCAGCGGGGATAATTACCCATGGGTAAATCGAGGCAATGTGGGATTTTATGCGAACAGCCCTCAAGTAGGCCACGGCAGCTTGCGACGGGCAGTGGGTGGTCCGATGAGGGCTGGAGAGGAGAGGGAAGGGAAGAAGTAAATGTATAAGGAGAAGGGTGAAAATGCAGTATTAGGGCCCGTTCCCGTTCGATTCAGGAATAAGCGGGAATAAGGATGGGGAATAAGGAGAATAAGGGTCTATTCTCTGTTCGGCTGGAGGATAAGAATAAGGAGAATAAGGTGAAATAAAGGTAGGTAAGGTGTGATAAAGATAAGAATAAGAGTGAAATAAGATTGAATAATGGAGAATAGTCGTATCATTGAGAATCGTGTCGGGAGGAGAATTGGTCTCTTATTCCATGGCTCATTCTCCTACCAAACAGGGCATTGATGTGTAAATATTTTTGTTATGTTTTAGTTCTTTGAACATTATGGAAAATGATTCGACCTATCGATCTGAACGGAAGGAAGACAAGTTATGATAGAGGGATTTTTTTACCAAATAAGCAGAGATATAAGCATAAAAAAGCCAAAGAAAAATGATGGGTGGATTTGTTGTGCTGTGTAAAAGGAGGCGATGTCGGTCGGATGCACGTGATTTTGCCTCGTGACGGATCCCATTGTTTGGAGGCGTTTTTTCTCGTTCTGACGCGAAGCATGTGACTCTCGAGTGAATTGTGGCCACAGGGATCCGTTGAGGACGTGGCCTATTGCCAACTCGTGGTCTCTAGCCCATAACAGCAAATATAGTAGGTAAAAGGACGAGTAAATTACACGAAAGTTACTCAACTATACACCCAGTTTCAATTCCTTACCCCGACTATCAAATACGTCTTGAAGTAATGCGATTTGAAGCTAGAAAGACAAAATGAACAACTACTGAAAAGTAGTTCGGATCAAGATCGGAATAAATATTAAAGATCGAATACCGTATTTTTAAATGTAGGTACGTCATGGAAAATTGAGTGCATAGTTAAACAACCCTTTATGTAATTTCTCCAAAAGGAATTTCTACTTGTTGTAATTACAGGGCAAGCTTCAAAAAATAAATATAATAGAACTCCAAAGCTTCGTTTGCTTGTCCGGAATCACCCTAAAATTCATTTTATATTTTTTTTGGACCCAGTTGTTACTATTGAAAATATACACAATATATCTATAAATTAAATGTATACTATTTATTTTGAAGTATTTTGGGGGAAATCATTTTACAAACTTGAAGAACATGGTATGATTCCCTCATTCGACCTCAGTTGTTTCTATAGAAAGGACACCGTCCCTCCGAAGACACAAAATATTTTGGCAAGTGTTCAATTGAGGATATGGAGGTAGTATTTAACATGTCTGTTAGACAAAAGGTAGTTTAAGTAGATCATGCCCAAGATTTTCTCCTTACTTTTCCTATTGACGGACTCAGACTTCACATGTCACTGGTGGAGTACCGCAGTATTTTCAGATATCGTCTCATGATTCCGTTATTTCCAGCTGATGAGATATGTCCAGTCTGACGCAAGGCATGCTTAGACAATTTTGGTGATCATGCAGTTCATTGCAGGGAGCTTCCGAGTTTTAAGTACAGACACGGTCTTGTTAGAGACGTTTTATTTGATATATACTCAGATGTGCATGTATTGCTGCTAAGAAAAAGGCGCCTGTGAACATTTTAACTAATCCACAGGAGGAAAGATCCACACTTAGACCTACTGATATTTTGATTTTTGGGTGGATCGAAGGGAAATATGCTTGTGTAGATTTGACATGAGTTTCTCTGCTGGTGGGGTTGAAGAGTGTGCCCTTCACAACAGGACATGCTGCCCTTAAAACTGTTTCAGCAAAAGTGGTGAAGCACGAGAAAGCATGCACGGGGAATCAACATACCTTTATCCCTTTTGGTTTCTTAGCACCGGAAGCTGTTGAGCTTTTAAAGAGGATCCAAAAGGTGATGAACAGTAATGTGATGGGTCCTAGGTTTATGGATGTAGTGTTTAAGAGAATTGACTTTGCAATTAAAAAAGGACTAGCGGCGCAGTCTATTTGCCCGCTTGTCTCATGTTTCAGTGTAAACTTTGCCCAGTTTGTACCTTTGGTTCTATATTATTACTCGATAATGATGTAGTATTCATTGTGAAGAACATATTTTTATCTACACTTCTCATTTTGACTAATTTTTTATCTTGAAGTTGTTTAGCCATTAATTATATAGATAGATAGATAATTTAATCATTGATACATACCATAATCAACTCACCGGACAACAACCCTGAGGCAACCAACCTATTAAAGGCTTTCGCTGGATAAACCTAGTGTAGTGATCACCTAACGTCCAACAACTTCCAACGGCAAGTTCCTTACTCTAACTACCCAATGTCTTCATGGCCATCTCTGACGACGTCAGTAGATCTACAGTAGAAATACTAGTCAACAACCCTCATCCACTTTATTCTCATTTCTCTTTTTTAGCAAATTTTCCTCGGATGAGTTGCTTCCACTAATAGAGGTTATGCGGTAAAGTCCAACTTCTCCGTTAAATTCCCGCTCCGTATCAACTCCAAATTCATCAAACTCAATTTTAAGGTTCAAGTTACAAAATTTCATATACAAAAAAAGCAATTTTATTAAAATCAGAGCTCGTGTGTAAAATGTCAGTTTTGAGACCTAATTATATATTGTATATTTTGTAGATACTTTATTTTGTCGATTCATCTTTTTCTAACCTATAAAAAATTAGATTAATTATGTATATAATGTTTATAAATTAATTCACTAATAGATCCGTTGAGAAAAAAATTGGGTACTTAATTATTTGATTTTATGTTGTTATTGTAACCCAATTAACGTTTCAAACAAAAGATTAGATTTGTAGTTTTTGAATATGATATATATTCAAAGGTCGAACTCGAAGAGTCGTACTTACAATTCGGGAAGGTAAATTGAAGCATTTGATGTGTGGATATTTTTTATGCATTTTTGTGGGTGTATACGTGTATTTTTTATATGGTTTTGTGTTTATATGTTGTTTTTTGGTGCCTTAAGTAATACACATGTTCATGTTCATGGTTTATGTACAAAATTTATGAATTTTGAATGTTCTTACTTTTTTTATACAATTTTATTTTTTTGTATACTTATTATTTTCATGTTAATTTGAAATTTTTCATTGATTTTGGAAATAAACATTTTTATTTTGAAAACTATTTCGTTATAGAGGTAAAAAGGATGTTTTTATTTTCTAATATAGATAGAATATTCCCAAGAATAAAGTTTGAAAATGTTCTTATATTTATTATATTTTAAGTATTTTTTCTAAATACTAAGCTTTAAATTTTTTTATTAAATTTTTATTTTTTTAAAATAACTTGTAATAAACGATAACATGGGTATATTTATCTTTTAAAAAAAATAAATAGTAGCTATTTTGTAGTTTTTATTTTTAGCATGTAAAGTATTATAATATCTATAAAAAGATATATTATTTTTTCCTAATTTTTCTATATTTTATTTTATTTTTAGAAAGTAGTCAATATTTTTAGATTTCAAGTTGTATTTTTATAGTTTTTGGAAATGTTTTAAATCAAGATGTTAGGAATATAATTTGGAATATTTTATAGCATCCTCAATGTGTTTTAATTCTGATTATGTTTTTTTGTCTTTGAATTAAAAATGAAAAATCTTTAAATTATAGGGTATACTAAATAGTAGTGGAATTTGTACAAACAAAATTTTGATGAAGTATTGAGAAATATTTTCCTATGTTTTTTGTCTTTTCCATAATTTATTTATTTGGTAAATATTGTAATGTTTCTCTTTGAAAACCTTTTTAAAAGCACTACAAAATATAAGCTATTTTTGTATTTTTTATAGACATTAATATTATATATAATATATTCTTTGCTTGTAACTAATAAAACAAAAACTAAATTAAGCACCTAAAAATTAAGGAAAATACAAAAATGTAACATAAAAATGAAACAAATATGCAACTACGTACAATAGGGATATCTGATACAATACCTCAAAAATATAAAATGCAAAAATATTCTCAAATGATACAAAGATGCAATTATGTAAGAATTTGGACCTAATAGCAATAAAATTTCTGAGAAATAATCAGAAATTTTATTGCTATTAGGGACTTGTTAAGTAATCTAAAACCGGCTAAAATTTTCCAAAGAACCTCCTGGCGGGGTCTACTTAGTAGCACATTAGAATCTCTAAGGGTTTAGGCATAAAATTCACACATTATTATTTCAAAATATGATAGTCCACGTTGGAACACGTGGTGTCCTCTCAGCTAATCTCTTTCGATTAGGCTCTGTGGCCGTCCGTAGGAACGTCCGGTGGCTTTCGTTTATCTTCACAGCATTCTCCTCTACATTGCAGGGTTCTGAATCTGGTCAACTCAACACCACCGGCACCCTCCTCGAAGAAAAAGCTCCCAGTTCGATGAAGAGGTTAAGGCTAGTGATGCACTGTAGTCTGTATCTCCTGCCAATGAAAAGATTCTTGGTCTAGGATTCAAATCGTCCAGGAAACTCTTGGAACACGATCGTTTACAAATAATGAACTCCACATACTTAAACTAAAGATGACTAGGTGATGTGATCGAGGGTTTGATCTCTCATCATCCGACAACTTAAGAACGCCCTTGATTGGGTAAAAACTCGATCATTCACTCCAAAAATGATCGGCATGCCTTCACGATAAATCTGAACCACAGAAAGGCGAAGGCCTGATCAGTTTGATACCTAACTACAGACCTCACCGGAGCACTACAAGACGTTGCTCTGATGAAGGGTGCAATTGAATGAACAGCGAGTGAAATGGTCCTTTAAACGATAGCGGAAGAAGAAATCGAAGACCAAGAGCCTGACTGTCTGGGATGGTCGTGAGGATCAAAAATGGAAGAGGGGTTGAGGGGGATGATCGGAAGTGATAGATGAGAAGGGAAATATATATTGAAGGGGAAAATAGAGTCAAATCATGGTGATCATCCCAACATCCGAAAGATGGAAGCTTGATCGTGCTGTAGTAGAACAAGGCAAGCCTTGGATGGCCTTGGAAGCCACGGAACCTCTATTATACAGCCGAGGCGTACAGCAGAGGTGCTATAACAGCTGAAAGCTGCTCGATCACAATGGAGCGACCCGCACGGAGAGGCCCACCACAACTGCAAATTCGTATGCACCGCTCGATCGTGATCAATCGGCTCTCCGTTGTACAACACTTTGCTGTACAACAGAGAATCTGAGCCCAGCCTTGGAACGATGCTACTCGCTTTTAGGCACGGATCCTCTAATGTAAATTAAAGCAGGTGTTGTAATTGCAAGTATCGAGTGGTAACAACAGAGTGAAGTCTATGGTGACAATCTTCTGGTTTTGAAGCTATTAATGGCCATGTACCCTTCCCTGTTTCATGAGTATATTAAGGATAAACCATCATCCTTTATCTGCGGCCCACAGAAATACTCATATAGGTGGCATTCTGTAAGGATGCACTGCTCACATCCTGCTTATAAAAGCTTGAATCCATTAAGAGTATAATGCTCAACCTTTTCCACCAGCTTTCAGGCACTCGACTTTTCAGGGATAGGACTCATATGCAAAGTATTGCATAATGAGTGCCAATCAGTTCCCCTTACAGCTTGTTTTCCCATTGAACCTATTTTGTGGGATCTCCACTCATTTAGGTTGGGTTGCTACTGCGGGTAAACTCTCAGTGGGTTTCATCCCCATCCCAAGTCTAGATTTTTGGACTAAAGATCTATCAAGTCCCTTTGTAAATGGATCTGCCATGTTATCTTTGGTACCAATAAATTCCACATCAATCACTCCAGAAGATACCAAATCCCTAATAGACTTAAGTCTAACTTGGATATGTCTTCTAGTTTTCTGATTGTACTTTGAACTCTTTACCTTTGCAATAGTAGTCATGCTATCACAATGTAAAGAAATCGCCGATATCGGCTTACCCACCATGGGCATCTCAGAGAGAAGCTCCCTAAGCCATTCAACCTCTATACATGTTATGTCCAAAGCACACAGCTCTGCCTCAAAAGTAGACCGAGCCAAGATGGTCTGTTTCACAGACCTCCAGGAGATTACACCGCCTCCAAGGATAAATACATACCAAGTTACACCGTTACTCTCGGAGTCCTCCATTTGACCTATCTAACTTGCATCATTATATCCTTCTAAGGTACGATGATATTTACCATAATGCAGTCCAAGAAGTGCAGTACCCTTAAGGTACTTGAACACTCGATCCAATGCCTCCCAATGAGTACGGTCAGGACAGCTCGTATATCTACTCAACTTTGCGACCGTGAATGAAATATCAGATCGAGTACAGTTCACAAGATACATCAAGCTTCCTATAATATGGGAATACCGTAGCTGTGTTACAGGTACTCCACTCTTGTTCTTGCAAAGGAGTTTAGATGAATCATAAGGAGTGCATATAGATTTACAGCTCTGATAGCCAAAATTTTCAAGAATTTTCTCAGTATAATGTGACTAAGACACAACTATTCCATTAGTAGATCTAATCAGTTTGATCCCCGAAATCACATTTGCAACTCCTAAGTCCTTCATCTCAAACTTACTGCTCAATAACTTCTTTGTTTCTTCCACTATCCTTATGTTTGATCCAAATATCAAAATATCATCTACATATAGGCACAAGACAACAAAGATATCACCTTTAATCATAGACTACACACATTTATCGGATTCATGAACAATAAAGCTATAAGACTGGATAGTCTTATCAAACTTGTCATGCCGGTGTTTCAGAGCTTGTTTTAGTCCATAAAGAGTTTTTACAAGCTTGCAGACCTTTCTTTCATTATACACTACAAGAAAAAGCAGATTTTGCCACCATAACTTTGCTACTACAGATAGTCCCTTTGTCATCGCAATAATATTAACCACTACAATACTACTACTTTGCTACTACTATATAATCGCAATATAATTAAGGCTATTTGGGGACTATTTTGTAGTCGTATTTTGTGGTATCAGTCTTTAGGACTAAGTTGTGACCACACAATATTCGCAATTGTAGTAGTTATTTTTTGAGGTGAAATTTTGTAGCGCTCGGATTTCCCTCCAAGCGAGCCCTAATCTCCTCCCCTTCTCGCCTTCACTATTTCAAAATGCAAAACAAATCCTCCCACGCCTCCTCTCCGACCTCCCCCTCCTCCTATCCATCGACCACTCCTCTCCACTCCACCTCTTGCTCTTCTCGTCAGGAGAACACACTAGCTAGCCCTCCAGCACAGTTGACCCCTCGACTAATCCATCTCCTCTTCGCCAACGCTTGTAAGTTCCTTACCTTCGTTTTTGTCCCTCCAAAATCCCGCTGTCCTGATCCGTAAATTCTTCTTGCTCCTACTTACCCACCAAATCCTATCTCCTTCCGTGTACTCCTCCAAGCGCCATTCATTCCTCTTCAGCGGTGTCGAGGTCGTGTCTTCTATCGGCGGCCCCATCCAAGGTATATCTAATCTCGCCTCCACTTTCACCGAAAGGTCGTTTGTAAATATCTTTTTCGTCCCTCTCTCTCTACATATTCATCGCACACATGGATTGTGCTTCTTGCGCAGTGTCTACTAGATAGTGCTTTTTCTCATCATTGTTGCTGCATGCCATCTTCTTCCACCATCATTGTTGCTTGTACTGGAGTTGGAGAAGGAGGCTGATGCATTTCAACGGAAGGCATCATTTGAGTGTTGAACAACATAATTTTCAGAGAGTTTGAACGGTTTTTTATTTGGGAGAGGAGAAAATATCGTTAGTGGGGGATTACAGATTGGGACATCTACGTGGAATCGTAATTTTTCTGAAATATATGTTTTCAAACTCCAGGTATAATCTTTATTCTACTTTGGAATATCCCCTTATTTGCTCCTTCACTTCCATAAATATCCTCAAGATCTCTTCCTATGTGCTCTTTGTCAAGGGAAACATTGTCTACATCAAGCTCATCTCGGATTCAAGAGTTTCGCCACTACCTCCATCAACGGTATGTCTTCCTTCCTTTTTGTTTTTTTTTTTCATTTTCTCTGCCTCTTTAGGATATATCTTCAGCTTGGAACTCTGCCCTTTTAGGTCTGAAGATGTTGGGATCAACTAGTGGGAAAATATAAGTGCTAAGCATTCCATGTTAAGTGGGAGCGAAACTGGATTATTGATCTCATCTCCATGTCATTACTCCTTTCATAGTGTAAGATTGTGAGAGATAGAACAGAGGATATAAAGAAGATTATTCTAATTGGTGGTGCCATTTCAATCCTCAATTTTCCCCCATGACATTTGGTAAATCTTCGTTATTTGAGTTTCCGTTATGCATTTTCTGGAGATCTGATAAGTGTTCTTATATCTTTTAGTCCATCTCCATTTTCTATATTCTTTATTTTTCTTTTATTGCATTGTCGACAAGCTTGATTGGGTATTATGCAAACTTTGCTAGACAGCTTGTTGGAACAATTGAGTTTACATCGAGAATGGTCAATATCAAGAGGATGCACAACTCTGCAGTATTGGTTCAAATAGAATTCTGGTTAATATACATGTTGAGAGAGTTGGGTTCCTGATAAGGTTCAACTCTGCAGTATTGGTTCCATTTTAAAGATAAGACATGACCTTTAGGGCGAACTTAGTTTGATAAATTTAAATCCAAGATGCTTTTCAAGCGACTACCTAGTGAGGAAAAAATGAGATCATCTTTTGAATATGTTGATAAATTTAGTGGCAATGAGGAGGATAAGGTTAATTCAATAGTAAGCAGCTATGCAATGTAAACTATACTCCTTATTGTTATACTTCTAGGAACATACATGCATGTTGCATTCTCTAAAGCTTTAGATCATGTTGAGTATATGCCAACTGCTTTTTATTCCGCATCTTACCTCATGTGGTGGCTTCTATGCACAAGTCCTTTGATAGCTTTCTTCCTAGTTCCCTCTTACAAATTGATATGGAGATGATGTTTTAGCTTCAAAAAAACTATGGCGAATGCTCCACTAGGTGACTTTGTCTACTACAGCCAGAAAATGTCTTCTCATTGGTGAGTTCAGAAATGCCTTTTTTTCAAGGTTAACATTCATCCATTTCTTATAAGTGGGCCTACTTTCATATTAATATCAAAACTCACATCTGTAATTTTGTTGTTTTGGCAGAACAATAATAATGTAAATGATGTTTTTCTTAGAAGTGAACAACCTAACTTGAGTTCTCATGTAAGCCACTATTCCCAATGGTTATTACAACGGTTAAAAACTGTCATGAATATCTTTATATGCATGTGTATGTTTGTGTAAGTGTTTGTAAATGTGTACGTGTGTGTAAATGTATGGGAATGCCTATGTAAGTGGGTATAATTTAGCATATTATTTTTGTTTTGTAATATGATATAAGATTTATTATATATGCAGCTGGCTCAAACACGATTCAATAGGCTTAGTGTGATGAGGATGACAATGATGCAACATGAGTTATCTGACCCTTTAAGGTTTGATTTTTGATTGAATTAAACAATATTTATATTTAATTTAAATACTTCAAACATGCATCATCCGAGGCAGAAGAGAGGGCCAATCCACTTCCAAATTGGCAAACTGTGGAGTGGGAAGCTGCTTGTAGTTGCTGGTGCTGTGAAGACTTTAAGGTAAAAGTTATTTATATGTCTTATATAAACAATTGAAAGTCAGAAATTCTTTTATGATTCTTATTTTTTGCTAAATTGAGAAGCCCTCTTAACAAATAGGAAAATAGGAACAAATCCCTTGAATGATAGTTGATGTCACATTTTTTTAATATTTATTCTTTACCCTTAGATAGTTGATGTCACATTTGCATTCATGAAGCAAGATGATTTTGTGATGTTGGTGTTACAAACTCCAGCATTGTCATGGAATTCCAAGTTTTCTTTAGTAATCGTCGTGTTCTTGCATAGTTAAATTCTACCCATACACAATCCTATACATAGACATGTAGTAAAATATTTTATGGGTCCAAGGAGTGATTTTCTTGCTCTAAATCTAAATTCGTGATGGATGATGGTTTCCATTCAGTAATCTAGTCATAAAAACATATACAATGGGGCTTTAAGATGTTTCATGTATATTATTATTGGTTCAAATTTCAGTAAAGTAAATGGTGCAATGAGATTTTCTGGTTGTTTTACCTACGTATCGAGTTAGGAACTAATCTGCATATATGTTCGAGCATGGATGGCTATGCAACTTTCTATAGAATCCAGAAACAATCTCAGCCTTTTGTAATCTATTTTTACAGTATACGAGTCATCTTTAGGAGACAAAATATCAATTTTACTACGTCACATAGAGGAAACAAATCCTTGAATGATGGGCTATGATAACAACAGTTGCTCTATGTTGATTTGTCTGACTAGTTTGAGGGAAGTATTCCATTATAAACATAGAGGGTTATGCTCTATGAGCGTCCTAGGTAAGGAGTTCGGTGAGATACTACGAATATTATATTTAAGTGGTTTAGGTAATTTATATTTTGAAAATAAGAATAGTATATTCCCTTCATAAGATCAAGCTTGTTAAAGAGCCATTTGTCCTCATAATTATTTTCCATAAGAAGCCGTATTGCTACTATCAAGAATTTACCAATTTTGACTTAGCAAACCACTTCTTGTAGAGAGAGTATTAAAATTGAGAACATAGTTACGATAAAAATGTAAGCCAGTGGAATCAGTCTTGCTTAACATAAGCTGTATTTTTGTAGTAATTTTGAGTTTGATTACTTTTTAATATCGGTTCAAAACTTGATGATTGGAAGCCAATTCAAGAGAAAGCTTTGATTGAAATATGATATGGTGTTATCAACAGATATGCATCCTAGAAGGGGTGCATATGGCACATTAATAAAGATTTGCCGAAGAAACACTAAGTCAGACTATAGTAAGTGGAAGAACTAATAGACTTTGTAGAAATCTTTATATATATATATATATATATATATATATATATTAGGGCAGTTATATGGAGTTGTATAGAGAAAAGTTCGGTATCAAGGTCGACCTACAGTGAGAAGTCGTCACCGTACGTGAAATGGGACCCAATGGTAGGCATACTTTTGATGGTTTGTCACCCAGGTTCTCCTCCTATGTAGTTCCAATGGTACGTCCAGTTTTTTAGGACGGCCTCAACATATAGCACACCAACATCTCAGTCGAGTGTATCTGAGATTGAGTTTAGACAAATCTCACTTGCCATGAAGGCACTGGTAAATAAAGTCAATAATATATAATACAAATTGCCGTCTGGAATCGAATCTTTGAAGGAGGATGTTATCTATTTGAGGTATAACTTAAATTCTCATTATTATATAATGTTTTGTAGTATACTCAACTATTCATCTTTGTAACATTTAAATTGGCTTCTTTTGCTTCTTAAAATTAGAACTACTATACCTCAAGTTCATGAGATGGAAGATGATGAGGATGAAAAGGAGAAGAACGAGGAGGATGTCACCGCATATAAAGTATTGCATTGCAAAGGGCTTATCATCTCAGAATGTGGGGGCACTCAAAGGGAACACAATAAAACTGACGAGGGAGATGACATTGGAAAGGCGAATGCTTATTTTTCTTGAAGATGAATTGTCATTTCTTTTGGCTTGGAAATTTCAAGAGAATACATGTTGCTCATCAAATCTCAAGAGATTGTATTATAATGTTGTATTAAGTTAAATTATATTATTTTCATACAAGTTTGTTGGGAAATTACATGTTGCTTTCGGTTATTTTTTTTTTATTAAAAAAACAATTTTTGCGACTACATTACTACTACTTTGCTACCATCATAATAGTAATATAGTAGCGATGTGGTCACAAAATGGTGATGCATGTTGTAGCAAATATTGAGTTGTGAAAACTATGGTAGTAAGATGGTGCCCGAGTAGTCGCTGATTGGGCTTCTATGTGGTGCTAACATGGTTGCAAACTGGTGTGCATGTGGTCGCAAATGTTTGAATGTCAATGGACTAAAATGTGACTACAGAGCGACTAAATGCGACTACAATTGCGACTACAAAAACGATTATATCGTAGTCGCAAGCATTTTGCGACCATCTATATGCGACTACTAGGTTTGCTACCACATATGGTAGCAAATCATAGTTGCGACTATATTGCTACTACTTTACCACTATGTTGCTACCACATTTATAGTCGCAAATTCTGCATTTTCTTGTAGTGATAGATGCTACGAATCCCTCAGGTTGGTCCATATAGATATGCTCCTCAAGATCGCCATATAAAAAGACAGTCTTCACATCCATTTGATGAATTGTGAGATCATTTATGGAGGCCAATGCAATGAACATCCGAATTGTAGTCATCCTAGTAACAGGAGAATAGGTGTCAAAATAATCAATACCCTCTTTCTTCTTGAAACTTTTGGCTGCAAGTCTTGCCTTATATTTTTCTATGGATCCGCCCCGTATAAGTTTCCTTTTGAATACCCATTTACTTTCTATGGTGGAACACCCATGAGGTAGATCGACCAATTTTCATGTGCTATTTGAAATGATCGAATCTATTTCAGATTTAATGACATCCTTCCAATGCCTTGCTTCAGTAGCAACCATGGCATCCTTGTACGTGGAAGGATCACCCTCGATTTGATAGGAGACAAAGTTGCTACCTAAATCCTTGGCAATCATAGGCCTCTTACTTCGTCTAGGTTCAACATTCTTCAAAAGTTCATTGGGTTCAGAAGAGGTAGCCCCCACATTTGACATCTTTTCTATTTGTCATGGAATAGAAGCAGATGTGGAGGCAACGTCACTAGTCAGATTTTAGGAATTTTTTTTTTCATTGGAAAAATATCCTCGAAAAAGGTAGCATCATGAAGTTCAACAATAGTATTAGTATCTATGCCCGTGATCTCAGACCGAATTACTAAGAATCAACATGCATAACTATTTTCCATATACCCCAAGAAGACCACATCAATTGTTTTAGGTCCAAGCTTCTTTCTCTTGTGTTATGGAATTAAGACTTTAACCAATCATCCCCACACCTTGTGATATTTTAGACTTGATTTTCTATTTCTCCAAAGTTCAAATGGACTCTTATCTTTATGCCTTAGGGGAACTCTATTCAGAATATAGCAGGGCGTATTCAAAGTCCCCCCCCCCCCACATATAAGATGGTAGCCCGGAACTTTGTAAAAGAGCATTGACCATATTAGTTAGGGTTCTATTCTTTCGTTCTACTATTCCATTGGACTGCGGTGAATATGGTGTAGTGACCTCATGAACTATACCAAATAATTTGCATTGTTTATCAAATATCTTAGATGTGTATTCACCACCCCTACCTGACCTTAGACGTTTTATTATTTTTCCGACTTGTGTTCCTGCTTCATTCTTAAAGATAAGAAACTTTTCTAAGGCTTTATCCTTAGTTTTAAGCAGATACACATAACAATATCTATTGCTATCATCTATGAAGGTGATAGAATATCTTTTGTTATCTCTAGTCATCATGCCACCAAACTCACAAATATCAGAATGAACTAAGTCTAAAATCGCAGTCTCCCTAATCACAGAATGAAAAGGCTTTCTAGGCAACTTATCTTGAGCAGATATTTCACATTTGGTGAGTTTGTCTGTAGTATGATCAGGAATCATGTTAAGTTTCATCATTCTTTTCATAGAATTGAAATTCACATGTCCTAGCCTAACATGCCATAAATCAGTAGATTCAATATTTGAAACAACATAAGTAGAGGAATCAGAATCAGAAATATTATTAGCAGAATTATCAATGTTACGTCTTATTCTAAATAAAAGATCATGATCAACCAAATATCCTTTGCCAAAGAAAACACCATGTCTCAGAAAAACTACTTTATTACATTTAAAGTCTAATTGAAAACCCTCTCTAACTAATAAAGAACCAGACAAGAAATTCTTCTTAATATCAGGAACATTCAGCATCCCGCGCAAAGTCCAAACTCGTCCAGTTGAGAATCTCAGCTCGACTCGTCCATACCCAAGCACCTTGGATGCAGATCTGTTCCCCATCATTATTGTTCCACCAGCTAAGGCTTGATAAGACACAAAGAAGGTCCTGTCAGTACAAATGTGTACATTTGTACCAGTATCAACAAGCCACTCATTAGGCTCATTTACTAAGTAGAGTTCAGGGTTCACTGGGACATACTCCTCACCGGACCCGCCTCCCTCAATCAGCACAAGAGCCTGAGGAACGACATCCATAGACTTTTGTTGGGTCTTTAGAGAAGGACAATCCTTCTTCCCGTGTCCAACCTATACACTGCCAGCAAGGTTTGTTCTTTGGTTTTTTCTGGATTTTTCCTTGGCTTTCAGTTTTTTATTTTTCCCTTTAGCATTATTTCCCTTTGAGGTTATGATATTGACCTTAGGGTTCACGTCAACAGGCATCACGGGTTTTTGTTTCCTATGTTCCTCTTCAATAGCTACTGAGATAATTAAATCATCCAGAGAAAATTTCCCCTCCTGTGCTTTAGGAACATCCCAAAATCTTCCCAGGACTTGGAAAATTTCTCAACGATTGACATGACCTGAAACTTTTCAGGAAGTTTCATTTCCACCTCATCTAAACCATGGAGCAATAACAAAAACTCATGAGCATGTTCCGAAACCGATTTGCCCTCAGTTATCTGAAACATCAGGAACTTGGATACTGAGTATTTTTCAATACCCATATCCTCTGTGTTGTATTTCTTATCCTGTTCCTCCCATAGATCCTTAGCAGTCTTGTTGGATGCACCGTAGACATCGAACAAAACGTTTGATAGTGTAGTAAGAATGTACCCATGACACAAACGGTCATGTTCTTTCCACGCATCCACCATCTTAACCGCATATAGATCTGGATTTTGTTCAGATAACTTAGGGCATTCAGTTTCCAGAACCGAAATCGAGCCAATCGTGGTCAGCCAGATTTTCATGCATTGTTGCCAACGCTTAAAATTCTGGCCCCCGAATTTCTCCGGCATACCGGTGAAATCCACACGAGATCGAAACTTAAATCCGATATTTTTCTTAACATGTTAAAGATCTGTCTCTATAAGATTGTTGCAAAAAACATCATCAACACACACACATACACATAAATCCGATTTTGAACAGGTTTCCAGAAAAAATCAATGTATATATGCATCCAGATCATCATTGATAAGAAAAACATCCATTTTAAAAACATATGCATATTATAGCAAGGGAAAAATCCGGAAACAAACGTCACGACAAACAATGCAACAAACAAAAAGGAGAGTTAGAGACTACAATCGAAGCGTCCTGTAGTAGGACCCCCCTTGGAAAGACTGCACCCCCCAATTTACCGGCACACAGGCCTTGACATGCCGCTCCCAGGGTCCGACGGTCTACGCTCTTCGATGGTGCATATCGTGCTTGAGCGTCCTCGAAAGTCATCTCCGTAAACGAAACCCAAGATTGTGAGAGGGAGAGAAGAGACGGTGAGAATGAGAGTCGTATGTTCGTAACCCATGCCCACGACTTTAAGAGATACTTAAAGACATCTGGACAGTTATGCTTCGTGAGAGGATAAAGGGACACGCCCCTTGGAATTCAAACGGCCGGTCACACAAAACTGACCTGATCTTCACGCCATGCCACGCCCCGCCGCAGTCGTAGCCGCAGCCGTGCCGCGCCGAGCCCGAGCCCGTGCCCGACCCGGCACGGCGCGGGTGGCATGCGCGCGTGCGTGCATGTATGGTGGTCCAAAGTCCTCTCTAGCCTGTTTCCAGACTAGTCTCAAGACTTTCCTTATAAAAATCAAGTGCCAGTTTTGATTCTCCATGGCGTGGGACTAAACAGCATCCCACGGGATTGAAACATTGAATTGCAAGAATTGAGATACATTAATACAACTTGATATTGATCATCAAATTGTATCAAATATCCCAACAACGTTAATTCCAACATGTTTCACATATCTTTCATATTTCACCCAAATCTGGAGTCATTTGCTATTTTATCTTAATAGTCAAAAGTTCGATTCTTTTTTATACGAAATTCAAGTAGCTTAAATGTTGACTGGTCTTAGACCATTAAGATAAAACAATAAATATTCTCACATTTGAGTGAAATATGTAGGGTGGAATATTAGTCGAAAATATAATCCATAAGGCTGAATTTTGATAATCAAATTCGCAAAGATATACATTTGCAATTATAGCACCTTTGTTGTAATTCCCATTACATAAGAGGATTTGTTCCCCTTGCTTCCTAATACCTAGAACGCGTTCAAGGAACATATATCACTCACTTCGATCTCCCGTCTCTTGGAAATAGAAAGGGGAGGATTTAATGACGATGACTACAGATGGGTGCAACTATATGGTTGTGGATTTTTTGGTGTATAACATAGGTGCACGATGCTTGATCGTAATCGAGTGGCTCCTCGCTGTTACAACACTCTGATGTACAGTATAGGATCGTCTTCACATCTATATATAGATGTTGACTCGATCAATTAAGGGTTAAATGTTGAAAATATGTTGTTAGTCAAGCTGTTGGAGTACTCAGTGGTCGGTGAGGATCGCAGGCGTGATGAGTCAAGGTGCAACAAAATGAAACATGTTCGCCTGCCTGAAGGACGAAGAAGGGAATGAAGATGTGACATCACCTCAAGAATCAAGAATAGAAAGATCAAATAAAATTCAAACATAAATAGAAAATACAAATGATTGGAAAATATTTATCTATGATTTTATCGAAAAAATATTTTTCAAAATTTCAATAATTTGAAAGTTATAATTAATAAATAGGTACATTTTACCCTTTTTATTTATTTTGATTTATTTGTTTAGCATAATATAAATTTTATATATTGTATTATATTATAAATATTTTAAACAATTGTAAGATTTGTTTTATTTTAAGTGATTTTTTCAAAGGAAAATGTAAATAAATAAAGATAGGCATAGGTATGTTATATCCATACAAGACATAACTATTTTTATTTTTTATTTTAAATCAGTATGTGGGTTTGATTTTGTTATAAAATATCGCATCAAGAAAGTATTTAAAAATAAAAGAAAGGAAAAAGAGTTGGAATTTCACCAAAATAAAATGTAGAAGATTGACACTGATTTTATGTAAATGTATGTATGTCTCTATTTATATATGTATGTAAATGTATGCATGTGTGCTTGTGTTATTGTATGATGTATATATGCATGTAAATGCATGTATGTATGTAAATGTAAGTAACGAGTATGTATGCATGTAAATGTATGTATGTATATGTTTGATGTATGGATGGATGTATGCATGCATCGATTTATGGATGCATGCATATATGAAAGTATGCAATCAAAATTTAATTTTCACAAATCAGTTACCAAAGTCAGAAACTCTTAGAAATATAAAAATCGAGATTCGGATTTTTTTACATTTCTATACATATTTTTGTACGCAAGATGAAAAAAATAGTTAAAAAAAGAGTTCAAATAAAGTTTAAATTATTGTTTGAATGATATATACACGTACATAGAGGTGTTATCAGCTGCGATTTATACACGGAGTATTTTTGGTACTTCCTTCTTTTCCCTATTATTGGTAAGTCGACCAAGTCAGTCTGACTTGATCTCTTGATTCGAGTCATAAATATAGTTTACAACTCTATTATTATTGTTCTAGCTACAAGAAGAGTTTATATCTTCATTTCGATATTTCTCGCCTATGTGGGAAAAGGATGACTCAAAGATCCGAGTTTCCCTTGTTGAGGTTGGCATAGTTTTTCGACTCTCGTCGATCGGTTTGGCTTAGCTAGGAAAAAAGAATTTTGTTATCAAGCAAAGTGCTCGTCGACACTCGACGTTCATTCTTCCATCACCTAGCACAGTGATCTTAAGGTCAACCCCATAGTAAACCTGGCCAACGTAATTGATGAAGGGCAAGAAGGTGTAAGCAAGTGATATGCTTGAAGTTCATCCATCACCTGTAAGTTGAAAAAGTCCTTTTTTTTTTATAAAGTCCTTGTTATATTATATAGGGATTTTATCACTTGTGCCCCTCCGAGATCTCGCAAATCAGTTATACCCTTATCTTTTTGGTAATATCAGTTGTGTCCCTCACTTTTTTCTCCGTCATCAGTTGTGCCCTTCCGTAAGACTGACCGTCAAAAAATTAAAATAACCATAGTTTACTCAAACCATGGTGTGATTAAGAGGGTATTATGGTCAAAATAAAATCAAATGAGGAGGAGGATTGGGGAGGAGGTGCGAGGCTGCGGAGGAGGTGCGGGCTGGAGTGTGGGCAGCGGGGGCCGGGGGAGGTGCGTGGCTGCGGGAGGAGCGCGGGTGCGGGGGCCGGGGGTGACGCGTGCGAGGGAGGGGGAGGGGGCGGTGCGGGGAAGGGGGAGCAGGGGCGGCGCGTGCGGGAGGGGGAGCAGGTGCAGGGCAGGGGGAGGGGGAGCAGGGGCGGTGCGTGCGGGGGAGGGGGAGCAGGCGCGGGGAAGGGGGAGGGGGAGCAGATGCGGGGCAGGGGGGAGCAGGGGCGGCGCGTGCGGGGGAAGGGGGAAGGGGTGGTGCGGGGAAGGGGGAGCAGGGGCGGCGCGTGCGGGGGAGGGGGAGCAGGTGCAGGGCAGGGGGGGAGGGGAAGCAGGGGCGGCGCGTGCGGGGGAGGGGGAGCAGGTGCGGGGCAGGGGGGAGCCAGGGGCGGCGCGTGCGGGGGAGGGGCGGTGCGGGGAAGGGGGAGGGGAGCAGGTGCGGGCATGGGGGGAGAGGGAGCAGGGGCGGCGCGTGCGGGGGAGGAGGAGGGGGCGGTGGACGGGGCGGAGCTGGGCGGCGCGTGCGGGGGAGGGGGAGGGGGCGGCGCGGGGCGGGGCGGGGGCAGCGGGCTGGGAGGAGGTGCGAGGAGCTCGGTGCGGAGCTGGGAGGAGGTGCGGGGAGCTCGGAGCGGAGCTGGGAGGAGGTGTGGGCTGGGGAGGAGTTTCGGGCGGAGAGGAAGAGGAGGAGGTTGGAGGAGGAAGAAGAGGATGGGGGAAGAGGAGGAAGAAGAAGATGATGAGGAAGAGGGTAAAATGACCCTATAACCCCTTTTTTAAAATTAATACCGCTTATGTCCTCAAAGCTAACGTCCGTTTGCACTGTGGATGGACGGCCACTAACCCGAGGGGTACAAGTGATAAAATAGCAAGAACTGAGGGGCACAACTGATATTACGAAAAAGATAGGGGCATAACTGATATTGCGAGATCTCGGAGGGGCACAAGTGATAAAATCCCTATTATATATGGGTGCTGGCAGTTGGAGCTGCAACCATACGCACAGGGGTCAGCGTCGTCGTTAATTTGGGATTTGAGGACGGCGATCCAGCGAGGCTTGCAGGTAATACGGACGGGATCCCACCCTGTTTTCGCAGGTGGCCGTCCTTTTTGTCGGGGCAGACCCCAAAGACATGTGGTGCTCTAATTATGCACATCCATCTTCCCTCTTCGGATGTGGGTGCAGTCGTTTAGGAGGAAGGCATTGGCTTCCTCTAGAAATGTGGATGTAGGTTTTAGAAGAATAGAAATAGTAGAAATAGATAATGAATTAAAGCTTTTGCAAAATTTATGAAAGAAAAATTATTTTCCTCAACTTTCTCCTCCTCGCCTCTTTTCGTTCTACCTACACAATTGCTCATCCCGGCAGGAACAATACCTCATTGGAGCGGGGGAGCGGATCCTTTGTTGTAACTCTCCTTACAGAGCTGTTGTAATTCTATTTTTTTTAGATTCGATTCTGAAATCCAACCTTATGGATTGAATCTAAGATTAATGCTCTACGTATCCTTCAAATGTCGCTCAAATCAACCGTTATTTGCTATTTTATCTTAATATTTGAAGATCCAGGCTATATTTAAGGAACTTAAATTTCATTCAAAAAGGATTCAAATCTTCAAATATTAAGATAAATTAGCAAATGACATCCGATTTGATCGAAATTTTGGAGGATATGTAAAACATTAAGCTAAGATTCAATCTATAAAATTGGATTTTGAAAAAAAAGCAAAAAATTGAGATTACAACAACGTTGTTTGTAGCTAGAGTTACAAGTAGAGGATCTACTCTAATCAGAGAGGACTCTCTTATCAACCCCCGCGAGGCTGGGATAAGATAGGAACATAGTTAACTTCCATCCAATTGACCATGCAAAATACCATTCCCCATCTCCCCCCTCCTTCAATCACACACACACACCACACACGCGCGCACGCACACGTACACACACACACAACACACCCTTTTGTGACCACAATAATTGGCCATACTCCAGCCCTCCCCTGGATGAAACTCCCTACTTTCAACACCGTCACACGATAATTGCTGCCGCTTAAGAGAGTAATAAGAAGGTGGAGCTTGATGTTGAGCAACACCCTGTAGTCATCCTGTGCCGCGCCAATGCCGACGATGTCTGCCTCACGTGCGAGCATGTCGTTCTATAGCTCTGATCCGAGAACCTCCTCCTCCCCAAGCACATCATTATCTTCCCCATAACACCTTGTGGTGGTCCTACGCGATGAAGCGCCCTACCTCTCGCAACGAAGCACCCCCTCGCCGACGCCCCTTGCCCATGCCCCAACCTTTGAAGATGAATCCCTCCCCTATGTCACCCGACTCCTTCATCCCTACTTCCAACGAAGTTCATGGATGGTTCCTGGGAAGGTCATGATGCGCAAGAGTCGAGGCGGAGCGTTGGTGAAGTCGGAAGATGAGTCGGAGAGGAGGTTGATGAATCTCATAGTCATCATGCTAAAATTCACTAATTAAACCCCTAACTTAATTAAACAAGTAAAATCCGCTAATAGTTCATTCATTTATATATTGTATATACTTAATCTATAATAATTTTATTTAATTACTATTATTTACTTTGCAAATATTTTCTCATCAAAAAACCCCTAAAAATTAGGTGGATTAATTACCTATAATCTCCTAACCCTTAAAAGAACTAAAAAATAAAAACAACTCAAAACTCAAAAATATTGTTTTTAACCTTTTAAAAATACCCCAAAAATGCTTTTTGTACAAATGACCTCTTTTGGCTTTTTCGTCCAACATGGAAGTTGTAGATATCGAGATCTACAACTTTCATGTATTGACTTTTTCCTAATTTTACCTCTAATTAATTCTTTTATAATTTTCTTTGTTTTTAACATTTTTTATTTTTCTGGTGCATCTATGTGGCGCCTTCTGGGCCGCCCACGTGGATGTTTCTCCTTCCGCACCTGGCACCTCCTGGAGCTTTCCGATCTCCTTCCACCTGCCTCCATCTCAGCCCTTCATATCCGCCCATTCTTCCCAAACTTGAGTCCGAGCTCAGAAATTCCTCGAGGTGACAGCTCCAAGAATGCTTCGTCGAGTGAGAGAAGCCCAGGTTTTGGCATGATCCAAGTTGCTCAGCATCTTGTCGCAGCACCTGCAGAATCTGCAGTAGCTACTCATCTCCAGCTTCCTCCGTCGGAGCCTCAGAGCGAAGATCGGTCGAGGTCCTCCGACCTTCAGGCGAACTCCTCCACCAGGTGACTTCCTCTGCTACGACACACCACACCCATCCCCAGTCCCCTCCATCTTCCCTTCTACCTCCTAGGTCTCCCCTCCTCTCCGAACTCGCAAAGGCCGGAGCTCGGCTCCCTTTCACTTATCGCCGCTCGGAGCTCCGTGCCTTTTTCCCTTTGGTTTCGCCTTAACCCTTGCAGGTACCGACCATTCCCTCGCAGTCAGTCTGCGACGACCCTTGCCATCTCCAACGACCAGACTTCTCCTCGACCTCACACAGCCTTCGCCCTCGCAATTGGTCTCCTCCGGTTGTGTGTCGGCCTGTCGAGACCGCCTCGCGTCTTCACCATGAGCTCCACACTCTCCTCTGCAGGAGCACAGCTTGCAGCTGCCCCCGCTCGTCGTCTTCATCACCGTTGGATCGAAGGATCCAATGGTTCGTGCCATGCCACATCCCCCAATTGAGCCTCGGTCCAAGCCACGAGGATTGGGTCACCCAGAGTCCTCAGAAGCTGCCACGTAGAGGCTCGGACTATACCCTTGCTTTGACCTCCGAGCCTCTGCCTCGGGTCGACTAGGCCACGACCCTGCGCCCGAGCCTTTGCCTTGCCGTCTGAGCCTCTAGAGGCACGTACAAGGCACGTGAGAAGGGGTAAATTATGTTGACACCTTCGGATGTTCCACAAATTGCGAGATATACCCCCTTCAGGGGTAAATTACAGAGAAACCCCTCCGACTCCTTTATTTTGCATATAAGCCCCTCCAAGGACCTTAATGAAAGAAAAACTTCATTTTATTTACAATTTTGTCTCTGTAGATTCATCTCATCATATCTTTTGCATCCGAACTCCTATTTTAGCGCATAATATGTCGATTTGAAGCTTAATTTGTGCTCTTCTATATTATAAAACTTATGAACAGATCTTAAGACATTTATAATCAATTATTATTCAAGGGTTAATTTGCTCTTTGTGCAGGTTGAAATTTGACTTATATGTGCTCTGCTATTGAGAAAATCTTTGATCTTTTTGCAGGAACTTAATTGAAATTATGTTATAAGATTTAAATTCTTTCAGAGATTGGAAATCATTATTTGCATAATCTAATCTGTGCAGGGGCTCATTCAAGGAAAATTGATAATTCTTTGAGGATTGAATCTTAAGGGCTATTATTGATTTATTTCACAGGAGTGATTCGATTGATTAATTTTATAGCCTGCAGCCTGGATTTATCGATAAATATTTCTGGATTTGATATCTTTTGATCTGTGATTTAATATAGAGGAAATTGATTATTATTTAGATTAAAATTCATAATCACAGATTCGGTGCTTCATTCTCTTTATTTAATTTTCTTCACATTGCATCTTTCATCATTGCATTCCAAGTTTCTTTGTATTTCCCAACACAGAAATTAATCTCGTATTTAATTAATTATGTAAATTAATTTAAAGCCACACAACTAAAAATCTCTGTTTCATGTGTTCGACCTTGGTACACTTACCAAGTTAAAAATACTCCGCAACATTCAAAGATTGTGGTTTTTGACGAACTAAATTTGTCTCATATACTACGAAAATTATCTATTCTTAAAGAGGTAAATTTTACGTTCACCAAATGGCGTCGTTGCTGGGGACATGACTTACCTTTATATATTTGTTAATTTTGATTTATTTTGATGTTGAATATTTTTAAAATTCATAGATCTTCTTTTCATGGATGATTTCTGCTGATTAATTCCCTCTCTATTTTTCTAATATTTCTCTTTTGTGGCAGGGTCCATGAAGATCGATGACACTTGATCCCCATGGAGGCGTGGAGTTGGGAGCTCCCGCTGAAGAGGTTGCAAAAGATTTGGTGGAGAAATTTTAGGAATTTTTATCAGTTTGTTTGCATTTGCATCTTGTAAAAAAAACTTGTTGCATGTACATTATTTTAGTAGTCCTCTTTAGAGGGCTTGCATGTTGTAAAAAAGGAAAAATAAAAAGAGTAGATCACAAGATGATCTACCCCCTCCCCCCCCCCCACACACATTTGCACATATCCACCCCCTCCTCTCTGTATTTTTTTACACAATCCTGTCCGCTCATCTTTCTCTTAATTACCTGTAAAAACTAAACCCCCCTTCCCACGCATACTACACCTGCATCTGTAAAAAAAATTATACTCTCCCCCTTCTTCATATCCATGTATAGATATTCCTCATAGACCCCCTAACTCAGAGACTTTACTTAGGCTATTTGTAGCCTAAGTATAGGGGGACCCGTCTATTCATCCATCCCTCGCATTGTCTTCTTGTAATTAGGTCCCTCCTCCTCATTCCTCTATATCACCCTATATTTAACTGAGCCATGGCTTCATATCACTTGTGCAATGAGGACATGACAAAAATTAAGTATAGGAGGGTATATCGTATATTACTGTATATTTACTTTAGCCATAGCTCGTATTTTTAAAACTTTTTGAAAATTCTTTTTCGGGCTTGGTTTTAGTATTCCAGTGAACTGAGTTTTGTAAAAACCCTGTAAAAATATTTTCTTAAAAATTAAGGGATTAAATTTGTGTAAATATTCCATTTAAAAAAAACTCCATAAAAATTTGAAAAATTAAAAACCTGTCTTTGAATTAGACTTTGACTACTAGGCTTAGTAGATACTTTCATTGAGGAAACTTTGGTCTCCCTTAGCAGAGTCGGTGGTTTAGAGGACAATGTATATGACTTCATCCTCAAGTAATATGGGTTCGTCTAAAGGCCCGTACTTACACCCTTACTGGCTGAAAGTAGATACTTTAATTCATTTGAGCCTGGGCCAGTCATTGTCTCTCTAAAGAATTAAAAAAATATTTGAAAATTAAAATCCATAATGCAAAAAAAATCACACAAAAATCACTAACTAAGGAGTTTGTGTATTCCTGACACACTCAAATTCACTCAAGGCTTGAGGATTTTGAGGACACTTGATTTTCGTGATCTAAAGAGTCTGAGTTAACATACCTTAGTCATTATGATTTTTAAAATTAATTATCCACATTTCGCTTGTTTTAAAGATTTGAGCACTATATTGCACTCTTCATCTCTACCTTCAAAAGAATATGATCATCACAATCACTTTGACAACTGCATGATTGATGAGATGAGTTGAAATATCACTTGAGGAACTAGGACTAGAGATTTGAGTTTAGACCCGATCTAATGATATTAGAGGATGCGATAAAGTTAATGAAGGCTTCAGAAAACCTGAGTGTCAACAAAACCCTAGCCAGTATATAACAAGTTCATATGCTATCTCTTTGAAATCTACCTATGTGCCAGGGTTTGAAACTTAATGATAATTATTGATCAGTATGCGCTAACTTTTTGTAAAAGCAGTGGAGCTAGCCAACAAAAGAAAAGAAAAACAAATGTCAAAGAAAAGCTCTATAATTTAAAGTCAAATTACAAAAAGAGCTGCCACCAATGGTGAGCGCTCCTAAACATTTTCAAAGTGTCCACTTGGATCAAGCGTTAATTAGGACCAAGGAGTCGGGCTAACACCATAAAAGGGCTCTGCATCGTGAGCGATACAAGTCTAGGAGTCGAAGGTATCTTAGATACTCAAAAGAGACACACCCCGGTGTACTCCTAGAAAAACAAATGCGGACGATTCCAAATTCTCTTGACGGACACATTGATCAACAAGCTAAACATCTACTTGTGTTGAGTAAAAAGACACTCGAGAGGTCCATTGTTCTAATGTGAGGGAGAGAAAAATAGACACAAACCCATTTCCTCCATCATCTGGTCGTCCATCTACACTTTAAGTCTGATGAACTAATGGGACGGTTGACTGAAGCAAGAATAGACTTATTCCCTAGTGTTGAGGATTAGGTCTAGAGGAGAGTCTCCTGGACTGGAACTTCGAGTGATGCCTCGACTTGACTCTCATGAATGCAGTACACTTAATTTCATATCCATATATTATTTGTACAAAAAGAAAGTCTGATAATTAGAGAAGTTGGATTCCTTCTGACTAAGGCATGGATAAGCTCGGAATTTTAGGATCGCTTAAATTGAGGGTCTTCGAAAGATTGAGCCTTGAAATCTTCACTTACACTGTCAGGAATTAATCTGACTCATTCATTCTTTAGATACTCGAGGACGAGCATGGTTTAAGTATAGGGGTATGATGAATGTCGTAGTCATCATGCTAAAATTCACTAATTAAACCCCTCGCTTAATTAAACAAATAAATCCGCTAATAATTCATTCATTTTATATTGTATTATATTGTATATACTTAACTTATAAATAAATGTATTTAATTACTATTATTTACTTTGTAATTATTTTCTCATCAAAAACCTCTAAAAATTAGATAGATTAATTTCTTATAATCTCCTATCCCATAAATGAACTAAAGAATACAAAAACAACTCAAAAACTCAAAAACCGGTGTTTTTAATCCCTTAAAGATACCCCTAAAAATACTTTTTTGTACAAATGACCTCTTTTGGCTTTTCGTCCAACATGGAACTTGTAGATCTCATCGAGATCTACAACTTTCATGTTTTGACTTTTTTCCTAATTCTGCCTCTAACTAATTCTTTTATATTTTTATTATTTTTAACATTTTTGATTTTTCTGGTGCAGCCACATGGCGCCTTCTGGGTCGCCCACATGGCTGCTACTCCTTCTGCCTCCCGACACCTCCTGGAGCCGTCCGATCTCCTTCCATCCACCTCCATCTCGGCCCTTCATATCCACCATTCTTCCCAAACCTTGAGTCCGAGCTCAGAAATTCCTCGGAGGTGACAGCTCCAGGAAGGCTTCGTCGAGTGACCAGAAGCCCAAGTTTTGGTGTGATCCAAGTTGCTCAGCATCTTGTCGCACCACCTATAGAATCTGGAGTAACTACTCAGCTCCAGCTTCCTCCGCCGGAGCCTCAGAGCGAAGATCGGTCGAGGTCCTCCGACCTTCAGGCGAACTCCTCCACCAGAAGACTTTCTCTGCTATGACACACCGCACCCATCCCCAGTCCCCTCCATCTTCCCTTCTACCTCCCAGGTCTCCCTCCTCTCCGGCCTCGCAAAGGCCGGAGCTCGGCTCCCTTCCCTCATCGTCGCTCAGAGCTCCGCCCCTTTTCCCTTTTGGTTTCGCCTTAACCCTTACAGGTACCCATCATTTCCTCGCAGTCAGTCCGCGACGACCCCTGCCATCGCCAACGATCGGACTTCTCCTCAACCTCACACAACCTCCACCCTCGCACTTGGTCTCCTACGGTCGCGTGTCGATCGGCCGAGACTGCCTCGCGTCTTCATCGCCAAGCTCCGCATCCTCCTCCTCCACAGGAGCACAGCTTACATCCGCCACCCGCCCGCCGTCTTCATCACCGTTAGATCGGGGGATCCAATGGTTCGTGCAGTACCATGTCCCCCAATCGAGCCTCGGTCCAATCCACGAGGCATGGGTCACCCAGAGTCCTCAGAAGCTGCCACGTGGATGCTCGGGACCATACCTCTGCTCGGTCTCTGAGCCTCTGCCTCGGGTCGACCGGGCCACAACCCTGCGTCCGAGCCTTCGCCTTGCAGTTCGAGCCTCCAGAGGCACGTGCAAGGCATGTGAGATAGGGTAAATTGCATTGACATTCTCGGAAGTCTCAGAAATTACAGATATACCCCCGCTAGGGGTAAATTACAGAGGAACCCCTCCAACTCCTTGATTTTGTAGATAAGCCAAACTAGGGACCTTATGAAAGGAAAACTTCATTTTATTTACAATTTAGTCCCTCTAGATTCATCTTATCGTATCTTTTGCATCCGAACTCCAATTTTAGGGCATAATATATCGATTTGAAGCTTATTTTGTGCTCTTCTATATTATACAAGTTGTGAACAAATCCGAAGATATTTATAATCAATTATTATTCAAGGGTTAATTTGATCTTTGTGCATGTTTAAATTTGACTTATCTGTGCTCTGCTATTGAGAAAATCTTTGATCTTTTCGCAGGAACTTAATTGAAATTATTTTATAAGATTTAACTTCTTTCAAAGATTGGAAATCATTATTTGCATAATCTAATCTGTGCAGGGCCTCATTCAAGGAAAATTGATAGTTCTTTAAGGATTGAATTTTAAGGGTTATTATTGATTTATTTCACAGGAGTAATTCGATTGATTAATTTTATAGATTGCATCCTGGATTTATCGATAAATATTTTTGGATTTGGTGTCTTTTGATCTATGATTTAATATAGAGGAAATTGATTATTATTGTTTGGATTAAAATTCATAATCACATATTTGGCGATTCATTCTCTCTGTTTAATTTTCTTCGTGTTGCATCTTTCATCATTGCATTCCAACTTTCTTTGTATTTCCTGACACAGAAATTAATCTCACATTTAATTAAATATGTAAATTAATTTAAAGTCACACAACTAAAAATCTCCCTTCCCTATGTTCGACCTTGGTACACTTACCAAGTTAAAAATACTCCACAACATTCAAGGATTGTGGTTTTTGATGAACCAAATTTGTCTCCTATACTACGACAATTATCTATTCTTAAAGAGGCAAATTTTACGTTCACTAGAGGTATACGAGGTCGAGACATTAAATTTTCAACTGGAAATGGGAAGAAGAGGAAGAAAAAGAATAAGAGGGAAGAGATGAAGGAGACATAGAGGTGGAAGATCTTCTGTATGGTTAGATTAGCACAAGATTAACTCAATCAATTAAAACAAAGAAAATTAAAGTTGACAGTAGAATTTATGGTATAAGATGAAGTAACTTTGTAGGGTTCATGTGATAATTACGATGTCTATAGGGTCGAGAAGGTGATTGATAAAGTTTCTAAGGTCCGAGGCGTAAACATTCCAAAAATAAATAGTCGGTTGCATGACTTCACCAAAGCCAGTGAAGCTTTTTGGATAAGTGTGAATTAGTAAACATGGAAATTTGAGGGATTGTAGTCAGTTGCTGGCAATATGTGTGGAACCCACAATCTTGACAAAAAAATTCCAGATAATTTATTGGGGGATAAACATACAGAATATGGTATTGATTTGATTTTAGCATGTAATATCTTGTTAGATGGATACTGTTGTTAGGAATATAACACATCTAAAACTTTGAGACTTATTTTAAATAATTACTATTAATTTATAATTAATTAAATATGCATCATATAAATTTATTTTAAAAAATAGGCATCGATCGACACCTGAGGTGTCGATTTGGGATGCTACTTCTAAATCGGCATGGAGAGACCCATTGGCACCCCACTCCAAATCGGCAACTCAGGTGCCGATTTGGTAGAGAGCCGTTGGCGAAATTGCCAACGGTCCCCTCTTCCAAATCCTGTATAAACTCCCACCCTCTCATTCCTCAAACCTTCTCCCGCTCTCATTTCTACTTCCCCCCTCTCTCATTTCTACTTCTTCCTCTCAATTTTACTTATCTCATCTTTCCCAATCTCTATTCTCGAACATCATTTCCACTTCTCAACATCTCTCCCAATCTACTATTCTTATTCGAGTAAGAATAAATTTTTTTCGTAAATCATTTTTCATGAATAATTTTTTGCAGGTTTTTTATCAGCAAAGGCTAATATATTTTCGTAGATATTCGGTTATATCTCTTCTTTTCTTTTTGGATATTTCTTCTCAATTTGAAGGCACGTGTTATTCAGGTATATTTACATTTATACTTTTTATTTTTTATTGCAGCCTTTAAGTAGATGTGCAAAATTATATACCTTCAAAGAATTTTAGTATCATTTAAATGGATATTAAATTTAGTATCTTCAACTACTCTACTGAAGATGACATTAAATAATGTTTATTAAAAATAATTATTAATATCAAACCAAGGTTATATTTTTAATTAACTAATCATTTTTATCATGTAAAATATTTGAAATAGTAAATGCTTAATTTTAAAAAATTTAATAAATAACTTAATAATGTTCTAAAGGTACATTATTGTTATGCTCTTAACTCAAATAAATTAATCAAATCATGTATTTGATTTGTAAATATGGCATCCAACATCGTTCCTGTCTTATTATATTGGGGTAGATCGATTAGTATTTCTGATGATCATGTAGATTATATTGGGGAAAATAATTGTATGGTCATATTACTAGTCCAATTAACATACTTTGATCTACTGGATTGAGTATCCAAAGCTACTTGTGTCCCGCTAGATCAATATATACTTACATTAACGTGTAAGTGGTTATATGGGGGATCAAGATTCTTCGCAGTACCAATTCACGATGATGAATCTACCTTAGCAATGATGAATTCAATCATTAATGTGAGGTTCATTCATCTTTTCGTAGAAGCTACCCTTTTTTGTCAGGAAAATATGTCGGCATCATCAAGGTAAAATAACCACATTTAAATTAAGGAATAATCATATATTCCTTTCTCAAATTGATAGACATATAATTCAATCAAGCCAATAAATGATTCTGTATTTGAAGATATCGAGGGTTCCTCACAAGTAAATGCTGAATATCTGATGAAGAATGCGAAGAGTTTGAAAATGAATATCATTCGTTAGAAGAAGAAAACATACGCTTGTCATGATTTTGGATACGGTTCACTAGTACTAGCCTTAAATTGATCGCCATGAGGAGTTTGAGGGAATGAAAATACATTTGACCAAGAAATAGGAAGACTTGTTAGAGATCCAAACCCGAGAGGCAAGACCATGCCACATACGATGATTTTCACTAACACAATTGCAAGTCTACGATCGTAATGGATATATATGAAGTCAACTTAAATGGTCGAGAAAGTGATTGCATGTGTGATTTTATGCAGATGGAATACTTTGTATGTCCACATGTCATATCACACCTTCACATACGTGTATATACTTGGATAACTATGATCTTTGCTCCCAGATAAACGTTATTGAGGAGCTGAAAATTATATTATTATGTTACCTCCAATAATTAGGAGGAGGAATCTCGGACGGCATGTACAAGAAGAATTAGAAATGAAATGGATAAAATGTGTGTGCGGCCAAAATTATGTAAAATCTGCAAGTATAGTTTCACACTCGGTTTATATTCTTACTTATGTTTTGCTCAACATATTTTACAGATTCGATTTGTTGAACATAATGAGTTGCTCAACAGTATTTCTGACAAGAAGAGTGCAGTAATACAACAAGTATTAGAATCATTGATTTTTCATGCATAGTGAACATGAGAAGGGTATAGATGGATCCTTCCCTGCTGACTAGTTTATCGGAACAGTGGAGTCCTGAGATTCATACTTTTCACCTACGATTTGGGAAAGCCACTATTACCTTACAGGATATGGGATTGATTAGTGGGTTGAGAGTTGATGGTCATCATGTCACTGGTCTTGATGTTTCCACAGGGGGATGGAATGCACTATATTTGAGTTTGTTAGAAGTAATACCCACTCGGATAAAGAGTGAAAAAGTGAAACTATCATGGATACGCGACGTCTTCTTTATTCATGAACATCTACTACTGGGTATTGAAGATGAATAGGAAGGAACTCGTATAGTTAGAGCACTTATTTTTTATCATATAGTATGTAGTGTTCTTGCAGACATCAGCGGAGATATGTTGCTATAGGTATGGATTTGCGATTCAGAAAAAGATTTCTCAAGTGTTTAGTGGGTTTATATTAATACCGCTTCATTTGTTTTTATAAATACCTACTTCATTTACGTGAATTGGAAGAATGCGCTCAACTTGCTTGGGGTGCTGCTGCTTTGGCCACATGTATTCTGAGTTGGATAGAGGTGTGAAGATCAACACGTCGATAAATCTATGTCTTCTTTTCACTTTTGCAGGTATGTAACGTATTCCATATGTCTCGTGTTCTTGATCGCATTGTTTCGATTTATGTCATTTAGTATTTTCAATATGCAGGTTTGGGCATGGGAGCATATTCATATAGGAAGATCAGTGGTGCGAGCTGGTACGTGGATCAACGGAAGATCATTGACCTTAAAGTGGATAAGTGTGTGAAGTTTTAAGGAGAACGTTCAAACTGCAATACTCGTATTTTACCGTAATGAGTTGGATACACAATAAGTTCATCAGGCGAAAATTCAAAATTGTTCTCTATGTTTATAAATTCGAGTAAATGATTACATGTCCTTTTTTAATAAATGCACATGAATTGGACACATACGTCGAGGGAAAAATATCACAATTGCATCATCTTTGTAGAAGTGGCCAGACTATTTGGATGAGTCGAGTGCCACTAATCTATTACGATGTCAGAGTTATGCATGTACCTGATTGTGTAATGCGCCAGTTTGGGGCCCTCCGTTGAGAGGATAAACATTGTCTCTCGACGTAATAAGAAAAGAAGTACTGACATTCTAAATTGATCTCCTATACATCGACAATACATGGATCGTTGGGAGGAGAGAGAAGCAGCAGTTGTATTTGAGCACGTGGATGCAAACAATGATATTTACATGCAGTGGCATTGGAATATAACGAGAAGGTGGATTCATACACAAATTCCTCCTCCTATAATAGCTTACCAACCACAAAGATCAGTAGAAAGACGCTTGGTATGTTACATATAATTTACTTATTTTTACCATATTCTATTAACTTATTATATCATAATTTAAATAGGTCGATACGATTCTACATGGAAGGAACAACTTGGATGAGATTAGACGATGAACAGACTTGCCTTCGGCTATGAAGATAAAGGTTGAGATGTAATTAACATGTTATCGTTGATGATACAATCAACATGTTATCGTTTATATATCCATTCCAACACTACGACCAATCGTACATGCCATCACAAGAGCAACATACTTCTAGAGCATCAGGTTTCGTTATTTCTTTGTTTTAAAATTATATTAAATAGATTCTCTTTCGGACAACTAATTTTGTTAATTATATGATGCAAATCGTATAGGTATGAATTATGCGGAATATGGAAGGGAGGAATCACAATAACCACCGATGTTTGTGACTTCAGGTTTCAATAAATTTCTTATCTACAATTAACTTAAATTAGTGTATAGTTTTTTAAGACTATAGCAATAGTTCTTTATCTTGATTATAGCAAGATACAATGGACATGGATTTTTACAAGATCAACCAATTAAGGAATCAATTTTTGGAACTTCAGGTTGCAACAAATTCGTTATATACTTTTCTCGATTTCCGTGCCTATATCGTTCATTATTGAATATTGTGAAAATATATTAGGAATACCTTGTGCGGGATATAACGGACAAGGGTACCTGCCAATTAAACTAGGATTTGGATCTTCAGGTTCTTATAGTTGATTTATTAAATTATATCGATCTCTTATTAATCGTTTCATTTATGTGACATCTAATATAATTAATATCTTTCAGGTATGAGCTACATAGAATATAGCGCTTTAGGATCTCAATACGATGAAGCTGGATTTAGACCTTCAAGTTTAAATAAATTATTTAATAGAATGATTATTTTCAAGACATTATGTTTATCTTATGTAATATTTACTACAACATGAATATCTCATTCTTATAGGATATGGAGAAGCTTTGAGTCAGTCACAAGTTGCAGGATCATCATTTGCTGGTCCTTCAAATCAATTTGACTCTGGACCCTCTCAGCTCACACCGTCTACTCAATACAATTCGACAGATCTTCAAGCAAAATTATTTGTTAGTGTTCGACAATTCGAGACAACAGACTTCAACAGATAGTTATTTGGTATACTAATGAATCTGTGATTCATCACTCATGAATCTCGTATTCATCATGCTAAAAGCCGCAAATTAAAACCCTTGTCTTAATTAATCCAATAAAATCATCTTTAATTCTTTATTTTTATCCTGTATCATATTGTGTATAATCTACTCTTAAATTATTGTGTTTAATTTCCTTTATTTTTCTTAATTAATTTATCATCAAAAACCCCTAAAAATTAGGTAGATAAATTGTCCATAAATCACTGACCTTTAAAAAGACTAAAAAAATATACAAAAACAAATCAAAAACAAAAGCCGGTGTTTTTATCCCCTTAAAAATACCCCCAAAAATACGTTTTGTACAAATAGCCTCTTTTGGCTTTTTGTCCAACATGAAAGTTGTAGATTTCGTCGAGACGAGCAACTTTTATGTTTTGACTTTTTCATAATTTTACCTCTAATTATTTCTTTTGTATTTATCTTTGTATTTATTCTTTGAATTTTTCTAATTGGGCCACGTGGCGCTCTCTGGAGCATCCATCTGGGCCATTGGATCCTCTCAGTCTCGCCTTCATCTGAGCCATCCATCGCCGCCTCCTCCCCAGCCATAGGATCCAGCTCCCAGATTTAATCTTCGCTGTTGTTTAGCGCCTAAATTCTAGCCGTCAGATCATCAAGTCATCTAACGGCTGATATCGCTCCATGTCTCCATTTCATCTCAGCCGCCCGATCACCTTCTCATCCTATGCCTACTGCCTCTCCATGTCACCCACTCTCCACCGCTGTCAGATTAAACCTTCAAAACACATCCCATTCGTCCATTCGCGCCTTAACATCAACCGACCGATCAGATCTCAGATCTGATCGTCGCCCTCCGATCGTGCTTTCATCCCAGCCGTCGGATCATGAGATCCGACGGCTCGCCCACCTTCTTCCTCCTTCGTAACCTCCTCTTCCAGACGTTTCACCTCGCGCGCACACCACCCCCTTCCATTTTTGGCCGCCACCTCCGGTCGTCTTCCCGCACCATAACGCCTCCCCCATGAAGCCATACCCTCCTCCTTCTTCGCGCAACCATCACTTAACGCCACCATCACTCCCACGCCATTAAGCCTCCACTCCAAAACATCCCTCCACCACGTAACCTCTGGCTACCTCCCCCTATAAAAGCCTCTCCTCCACCAACACTAAGACATGTCCACCATTATTGGGCTTGATCCTAGCCTCCTCTGCCCCTCAGGTGACAGCGGAGGGACGGAACGTCGAGGCGAAGATAGATTTTTCCCAGTGTCGACCCACGGACGCCATGGCCGTGCTGCGGGCGCCACACGCTCCACTGAGCTCCGTGCCACGACCGGGCACGCTGGGCGACGACCCTAGAGCTCCAACGGAGCTCAATCCCAGGCCACTACCTCCACCATCACCTCGCTCCGGCGAGATGATTTTTCTGTCATTTCTTCGAATTATTCCGATCGACCTACTCGTCGCCAACCTCATCTGATCACCCCATAAGCTCCTCCCGACCACCTGCATCCTTGCCGACCCCCTCTCCCTTCTCCAGACCCTCCCCCGATCCGACTCCCCTCTTCTCCCGCTCCGCCGGAGAAGAAGCCACTGGCCACTGCTCTCGTCGCCTCCCTGGCCCACCCACTCACCTCACTGCACTCGCACTTCACTTGCGCACGCTTCGTCTATTATTAACGCTTGCAGGAACCTTCAATGGCCGGAGTTATCATCGGAGCCCCTTCGAGCTCTCCTCCTCCGGTGAGACTCCATCGATCATCACCTCCGAATAGCATCAGAGTCTCGCCGCTCCTCCAACATCTCCGCCAGGTGTCCAGCTTTCTTCATTGACCTTTAGACGACTCTCTGGGGCATGGCGGAGCTACCAGCAGGTCGCCGGAGCCCCAACTTCTCCGGTGACCTGCGATGGAGGACGAGACACATATACCATTCGATCGCTTCGATCAGATGGTGTGGACGAAGACACGTAGCGCGCCCAAGCCTCACTCCGATCTAGAAGGCTCGGGTCCCCTGAACCTTGACCCGAGCTACCAGTTGCGGCCATGTATTCACGAACCAGATACGGCCTTCCGAGCCTAGCGGCTCACGTGCTTTGCACGTAGGGTGCTGGGTAAATTGCAGGACTAACCCCGAGCTTTCTGATAATTACATCTAGGTCCCCAAGCACGTGCCTTACATGTGCATGACGTATCCGGAAATGCTGCTTTTAAGAAGTTGTTCTTATCGAGTTGTGCGTTGTAGGCGGCAATCGGAAACGATCAAGAAAATACCACAAATAAGTTATTCAATTTTTAATCTCGTGGTTTTATGTTTATTTTACTTGGGCAAGTCCCAAGGTCAATCACAAGGAGGCAAAGGAACAACCTAGAATTAAGTCTATCAAAGTTCGTGTTCGGTTTTCGAGGCGATCTTTTTTTTTGGAATTTTAAATGCAATAAAGGATGCAAAATGCAAATTTGGCCTTATTTTAGGGACTGAAATGCAAATTACGTCCAAACGAAGTCCGAAAAATACGAAACTTGGCCTAGATGTAAAATATGATGAAATAAGTGCACTGTAATTTTTTTGGAATTTTTCGATGCAATATGAATTTTTTTATGGATTTTTAAATGCAAACAGATTGATTTTTAATATTTAATTATAATAAATATTAAACCTACTTATTTTCAAGAAAGAAAATTATCTAAGATCTATCACTAGGTGATGGATCTCAGAAAAATCCTAAACCTCGAAAATGTGGGGTTTAATACCTAATAAAAATTAAATATTAAAAGATGCAAAATGATTTGTACAGGACAAAATATGCATGCAAATGCAAATCTTTGTGGGCACAATGTTAAGAATAATTAACTCTACAAGATGTGATTTTTCGAGAATTTTTAGAGCAACGGTTAGTCACTTATCAATTTCAAAGCAGAAAATGGGTAAAATACGCCAATTTTCACAAAACAATTATTTAGTAATTAACCGTCCGTCACAACAATACCCACAATATGTCAAAGCGTAGAGGATCAATTAACAAACATCATGCAATTTTTGGATTAAGAAAATAATGTAGATAAGATGTTCAAAACTAAGGGAGAACACAGGGGTCTGATTGCAATATAAATAAATAAATAAAAGCAGAGAGGGGACTTTTGTGTAATTACCAATAACTCCGGGGTATACTCTGCAAAATTTCCAGTAGGCACGTGCTAAGCACGTGCCTCTGGACGGCAGGGGCGAGTGCGTGAAATGGAAAATCTCCGGGGGGGTTCTTCGCAATTTGCCCACGGTCACGTGCCTCGCACGTGACCTGGGTGACGTGTGGCAGAAGTTCCCCACGCACGCGCTTCGCGCGTGCTGGGGCCTCGGGCTCTGAGCCCGGCGGCGAGGGGGCGGAGCTTCTGGATGGCGGAGGAGGCGATGCCAGTGGCGTGGCCGACACACGGCCGGCGTTGAGGTAGCAGCTGCGTGGCGGAGTTGGTAGGTGATGGTGGTTGTCGTTGGACGATCGGGGTTCGTCGAAGAAGATGACCGGCGGAGTAGGAGGCTGGTGGCGTGGGCTGCCAGGCGGGGAAGGCGGTGGTGGTGCCTCGGCAGGTGCGTGGCGGTGAAGCTGGAGTCGTGGCCGAAGCGTGAAGAGGGGTTGCGGTGGCTGAAGGAATCGTCGAGGCGGAGATATCGTCGTTGGCGGTGATGAAGGTTGTCGATGACGATGACGGTCGAAGGTCGTTGATGGTGTAGGGCGGAGAGCGGAAGAGATAGAGAGAGAGAGAGGGAGTATACCTGAAGGAAGGCTCGACGGCGTTGGGAGTGGCCGGAACGAGCAGCGGCGCGGCAGGGCGGAGCTGCGGCGAGGAGATAGACTCCTCGGATCACGCCGGCGAAGAGGGGGCCTCGCGGGTGTCACGACCGGAGGTGGAGCTCTGGATGAAGATCGGCGGATGAAGTGCGACGTCGGAGGGGGCTGTGGTTAAATAGGTGGAGAGGGTGCCGGAGATGGAAGGTCCTGGGTGATTGGAGTCGACGCGATTTGAGGGCGGCGGCGAGATTCGAGGGAGATCGGGGGCGGCGAGGGGATTGATCGGAGAGAAGCGGATCGGAGATGGGGATCCGAGGATCGGAGATAGCGAAATCACGGGGATGGATTTGATCGGCGAGATCCGCGGGGGAAGGTGATCTGCGGCGGAGGTCCCGATTGGGAAGGGGGACCTGGGAACACGATGAAGGTGGGCCGTCCGATCGGCCGAGATCGGACGGCCCAGATCTCGCCACGTGGCGACTAAAGGAGAGAGGGGGAAGCGCGCGTGCGGAGCACGTGCCTTGGAGGCACGTGCGACGCACGTGCGTCCGTTTTATTATTATTGTTTTTTTTATATTTTTTTATTTTAATAAAACGAATATATATTAGTGCCAAAAATGACTGACACGTGGCGGCACCAGGTGCTGCCACGTGTCAGCACCAGAAAATTCGAGACTAAAAGATTTTGTAAATTCGATAAAAATTAGTAAACGACCTCGGATCGAAAAAGTTTCTTCACGAAAGTTGCTCGTCTCGATGAGATCTACAACTTTCATTAAGACATCAAAATCAAAATCGATCATTTGTACAAAGTGAAATTTTGGGGTATCCTATGTACATAGAATACCTTGATTTTTGGGTTTTATAATTTTTATGTCATTTTTAACCAAGATAAAAATCCGGAAAAACATGGAAAAATCAAAGATAAATAAAAGACACTTAATTCTAATTTTTTTGGATTTTTATTGATTAAGAAAATATATACATAAAATACAAGGTTAAAAACCGCGAAATATACAATGTACAAAAGAGGCCCAAAACCCAACTTTCACGTACGAGCTCCGATTCACTTGAACTTGGTCTTGTTTTGAAGGTAATTGAATGCACATTAGTTCAAAAGTGAGTAGGATTAAATCGGACATTGGATGGAGAAGATATGTCTTTTAGTCCGAAAATCCTGAAATTAGGGTTTGGGTTTTTGGTCCACTTATTTGGGTTAGTTATTTTTTTGTATTTTTCCTTTATTCTTATTAGTGATATGTACACAGTGGAAGTGGTTTTGAGTTATTCGGAGTTAGCATGAATGAGTTAAAAATCCGGGAAGTTAGGCTTATTTACAGGTCATTTTGGCTTGGATTTTTGGCTTCTTATTTTATGCAGATTTTTGTGTTAAAATGCCATTCTTATGAAAACATGCATGAATGCTAATTATGCAAAATAGATGCAAGAATGCTGTTGATTTTGAGGGTTTTGAGCTTAATAAATGAGATTTAGAGTGATGAATACGAGATTCATCATCCCCCTATACTTAAACCATGCTCGTCCCTGAGCATCAAAAAGAAATGCCATGAGGTGAAATGAGATTGGGTTCCAAACCAAGACCATGAGCTGAAGGTGAAAGTGAACCTAAACTCAACCTTTGGATTATTTGTGTGTCGGAACTTCTGTGAGACTTAGAATTTTAAAATCAACAGCCCTCAAGTTCTACACATCATTGCTACAGTTTCGGCTCAGAAGTCATCTTAGATCAATCATCTTCCCAAAGTATACTCTTTGAACATTGAATAACCGACTCTTGTGTGTGAAATATTTTAGCTCTTCCCACCCAAAATGCTGGACTACCGCGCAAGCCTCCTCTCCAATAACTCGTCCTCGGGGAGTCAGGTATTTCCTTGTAAGGTTTGTCGCGCTGTGTTCACAATCGAATTGGGGGGAGAAGATAGAAGAATGAGAAAAGAACTGGAGGGTGGCCAGTGTAGTCACCTCTCCTTGTGAAGATGGCCAGTGTAGCCGAGTCTCCACCAAGATCTGCAGGTTTCTGGAAGCTTGGACCTTTTTGGTCAGATTTTATTTGGTAGTTGCTTCTTTGTATTTGGAATTTTTGGTGGTTCTGCTTGGATCTTGTTGTGCCCCTACGGATATAGAATCTTTTGTTTCCGTACATTTTTTGGGGTCTTAGAAAAAAATGTGCCCAGCCGTCCATCCCTTTTCCGAAGCTTTATTTCAACCCGTACTCCGGTCTTTAGATTTCCACGCTACCAGAAAAGAAACTCACACAGTCTTCCAACATCCCGTCTGAGTTGAGCTAAGTGCATAGTGCGAGAGTACACATTAATTCCCTATTCCAGAGTTGTACTCAGAATGAAGAGACCAGGTTAGACACTAAGAGTCAAACGCTGTACATTGTCATGTGGAACTCAAAGAATTAAGTCAAAGACCTGAAGACTCTAAAATCCTATTTCTCGGTGAAGTTCCTCTGAGGATTAGGTGGATTAAGGTCAAGTCCAGACCACTCTCGGTTTCGGCTCACAACTCGGTTCAGAACCCAAAGACTTTTCACATATGCAAATGCGATGCTTGATGAGATGCGAGTGTGTGAAATGCAGACACAATTTTTTTTATTTGTGATTCTTTTCTCTCTCTTCTTCTTTTTTTTTTGAATGAATGAATGAATGAATAAGAAGCCATTTTTCAAAAATTTTGGGCAAGGTCAGTGTTAGTGGAAAAAACATTTTTTTTGTTTAAGAAAAACCCACCCCGTAAATACATATAGACTTACGTGAAAGTACGAGGTATGGCTAAAATATATACAAAATATATATACAGACCCCCCTATACTTAGCGAGTGCTGTGTCCTCAAAGCACAAGAAGCGTAAAGAAGACATAGCTCGGGCTAAGCGTAAGAGAGTGAAAAAGAACAAGATTTACAAAAATCGCCCCCCTATACTTAGACTGTGAATAGTCTAAGTATAGAAGAAGAGCGGAAAAGAAAAGAACTGAAGCGGTCAGGGTATGTGAATGAGGAGATTATATACAGGTGGGTGTCGGTTACCCCTATACTTAGGCTTTGGTCAGCCTAAGTATAGAAGAAGGATGGATATGGAGTGAGCTGGAGATCGGAATGATATGAGGGAAATGGTATATACAGATGGCATCGGTCCCCCCCCCCCTATACTTAGGCCTTGGCCTAAGTAGAGGAAGACGTTGTACAAGGGGATCGATGTGGTCGGGAGGTAGGGTGGGTCTGATCTGATATATCGTCAATGTCCTTGCTCTGTGTGAAATAGATGACCTCAACTTGCACTGTATGTTCTTTGGATGATTCTATGTATGGCTTCAGTAATTGTCCATTCACTGAGAAGGGTTGTGCGTCATCTTTGAGTTCTACAATGTCCACACTTCCATTGGTATGCACATCGATGACAACATAGGGACCCGTCCATTTCGATTTCAGTTTCCCATGAAAAATCTTTAATCGAGCATTAAAAAACCATACTTTCTGCCCAGGGACAAAGGTTTTATCTCGAATGTGTCTATCATGCCATTTCTTGACCTTGTCCTTATAAATCACACTGTTGTCATATGCTCGGTTTCGGATTTCAATTAGCTCATTCAGATTTAGGTCTCGACATAATTTCCCAAGGTGACAGCTCCAGTTCAACTTTTTGATTGCCCATTCAGATTTGTAAATCAGTTCTGCAGGAAGATGGCATGGTTTGCCATAGATCATCCTAAAAGGTGAAGTGCCGAGTGGTGTTTTATAAGCTGTCCTATATGCCCAAAGCACTTGATCCAACAGTTTTGACCAATCCTTCCTATCAGGACGGACTAACTTTTGAAGTATGCTCTTCACTTCTCGATTAGAAACTTCTGCCATGCCATTAGATTGAGGATGACAAGGGTTGGCTATTCGATGTTCAAATTTGTACTCCTTAGCCAAAGATCTCATTTCCCTGTTCACAAAGTGGCTACCTCCATCAGAGATCAAAACTTTTGGTATCCCGAACCTCACAATGATATTATCCTTGATAAACTTACAGACGGTTTTGCTGTCTGCAGTTCGGGTCGGAATAGCCTCTACCCATCTAGACAAATAATCAACCGCTAACAAGATGTACTCAAATCCATTGCTATTGGGAAAGGGACCCATAAAATCAATCCCCCATGCATCAAAAACATCACAGAAAATCATTGGTTGCATGGGCATTTCGTCTCTATATCCAACGGTCCCTCCCATCCTTTGACAAATCGGGCAAGACCGTACAAAATCATTAGCATCACGAAATAAGGTCTGCCAGTAAAATCCACATTGGAGTACCTTGTGTGCGGTTCTCTTTCCCGAATGGTGCCCTCCAGCCTCGAGAGTGTGACAATGTGTGAGGACACTCTGGTATTCTTCCTGAGGAATACATCTCCTCCAGACACAATCCGCTCCTTCATAGAAAAGGAAAGGATCGTCCCAATGGTATTTTCTTGAATCCGACTTTAGTTTTTCAATCATTTTCTTTGTCCAACCAGAGGGGACCTTCTTGGAGACAAGATAGTTCACGATGTTGGAATACCATGGGGTTGAATCAATAGTGCAAACAGATTCGTCTGAAAAAGTCTCCTTAATAGGTCCAGTATCAGGATAATCATTTTTCTCAATTCGGGAAAGGTGATCAGCAACAACATTCTTTATTCCAGGTTTATCTTTGATCTCCAAATTAAATTCCTGGATTAACAAAATCCACCTCAAAAGTCGTGCCTTGGCATCTTTCTTATCCATGAGATATCTAATTGCAGTATGATCCATGAAAATTGTCACCTTGGAGCCCAATATATATGATCTGAATTTTTCAAGGGCCCAAACAACCGCGAGCATTTCCTTTTCAGTCACTGTATAATTTTTCTGTGCAGGATCCAATACTTTGCTCGCGTAGTGAATCGCATAAGGGATTCCATCCCGTCTTTGTCCAAGCACAGCTCCGACCGCAAAATCCGATGCATCAGTCATGATGTCAAAGGGAAGAGACCAGTCAGGAGCTTGTAATATCGGCGATTCACAGATTTTCTTTTTCAGGAGCTCGAAGGCCTCAAGACACTTGTGATTTACAATAAACTCGGTGTCTTTTCCTAAGAGCTCAGTCAGTGGGCGGGCGATCTTTGAAAAATCAGGGATAAACCTTCGATAAAATCCAACATGCCCTAGAAAAGACCGCAATGACTTGACGTTGGTTGGTGGCTCAAGTTTCTTGATCACATCCACCTTGGCAGGATCGACCTCCATTCCCTTTCTGGAGATGACATGCCCCAACACGATACCCTCAGTCACCATAAAGTGACTTTTCTCCCAAGAGAGTACCAAATTAACCTCCCTGCATCTTTTGAGGACTCGGTCCAAGTGCGCTAAACATGTATCAAATGAATCACCATGGACCGAGAAGTCATCCATGAAGACTTCCAGGAAATCACCCACCATTTCGGCAAATACGGCAATCATGCACTGCTGAAATGTGCCTGGGGCATTACAAAGCCCGAATGGCATGCGCTTGAAAGCGTAGGTACCGAAGGGACATGTAAATGTAGTTTTTTCCTGATCCTCGGGAGAAATAGCTACCTGATTGTAGCCAGAGTACCCATCAAGAAAACAGAAGAATGCTTTCCCTACAAGTCTCTCCAAGATTTGATCAATAAATGGCAGTGGAAAGTAATCTTTCTTGGTCGCAGCATTCAGGCGCCTGTAATCGACACAGACACGCCACGACGTGGGTACTCGTGTCGCGATCTCAACCCCTTCCTCGTTGGTGACCATCTGGATTCCCGACTTCTTTGGGACGACATGAAGGAGGGCCACCCACTTGGAGTCAGAGATGGGGTATATGAAACCTGCTTTGCACCATTTCTCTATCTCTTTCTTAACCACTTCCCGAAGATTGGGGTTTAATCTTCTCTGAAATTCACGGGAAGGCCTTGCATTATCCTCAACATAAATTTGGTGCGAGCAGAGAGCAGGGTTGATTCCGACGAGATCCGACACAGTCCAACCGATGGCTTTTCGATTTCGCTCAAGGACTTCTAGAAGCTTAGATTCTTGATCCATGGTTAATGATGAGCTGATGAACACAGGGAATTTATCTTTGGGTCCATTGAGAAATGCATACTTCAGGGTGGGAGGGAGAGGTTTCAGCTCTGGTAAATCTGAATCATCAATCAAATCTGGCTGAAGGTCTTTTAAGTCTGGCTCAGTGATTGTTGGTGGGTGATCATTCTGTGAGATGCTAGCCACTGGTCTTGAAAAAAAGTGAGTCGGATCGCAAATGTAGTGCGGTAATTCAGCCAAAGCTGCGTCCGACTCGTCATTGATTTTTTTCGAAGAGGATGGGATGGACCAATCCGAAGGCGTTCTGTGTCATCAAGATTGTACAGGTGTTCAGATTTGTTCGGTAAAAGATCACACACTGTATGGTGCATTGTTGCTTCTTCTGATGTGATGGTATCCATGTGAAGATCTGGCAGTTGGTCCCAAGGTCCGGTAGTGCTGATCAGATTACACTAAGATGTTTCAGCCTCTTCAGTGGTGGATTCAGAATCGGGTCTTTGCCATTTTGTTTGTCTCATTTCCAAATCCACTTCTCCATCTAGGGAGCGAAATTTCATCATTCCAGTGCCGTAATCGAATACAGCCTTGGCGGTTCGTAAGAATGGTCTTCCCAAAATGATTTGCGACTCTTTCCAATGGTTCGGGGTCTCCATGTCAAGGACAGTGAAGTCCACTTTGTATTCCGTACCCTCAACCATAATGATAACATTTTTCACTTCTCCCTTAGGTCTTTTAGTAGATTTGTCAGCAAATTGGAGTATAGATAGCGATTTCTGAAGAGGTCCTAACTCCAATCGGTAATATAAGGCCAAGGGGAGAAGATTGATGGAAGAACCATTGTCAAGAAGTGTGCGTGCGAATGCGATACCGCCAATGCGGCTCTCCACATAATGAGCACCCAGATCTCTTTTCTTCCTTGGTAAATGCTGGTTTCTCACGCATTTGGTAGTGGCCACTGTCAGAACATGAGTCTCCACAAATTGGTTTGTTTTCTTTGTGCGGGTCCGGGTAGGAGTATATTTCATTTTCAGATATTTCTAGAATGCAGGGTTACTGGCCACATATTGATCAAAGGGCACTTTTACGGTGATGTTTTGTTGACAAAATTTTTCCATCACTGGGTCACTCTGGATAGTTTTCTTTTGTCTTCCCTTCTTAAGCGCATGGGGAAACGGAATGGAAGCATTTGAGACAGGAGAGAGATATCCAGAATTATAAATAAGAGCATCTTTATTGAATTTGGAGTTCTTATTACAATCATAATGTTCTGGATTATCATCATGTTGCTGAAATAGTGACAAAGGTATTTTCGCAGCAACAAGAGGTTCAAGGTCCTCTTTATTCTCCATAGATGCTTTTCCCTTCCTTCGGGCAGAAATCCTCGGGTGTCCTTCGTCTTCATCCTCAGAAGTATCCTCCGGTTGATCTTCTGAGTCATGTTGGTCAGCTTCCTTCGCCCGGTCAGGTATGACCACGGTCCTTCCGCTCCTGAGGGACATGGCATTGATATTGTTAAACGAAAGGGTCTCGTAGTCAGATGTGGAAAAGTCTGAGTAATATACCTGATTGTTGTGTTGAGATGATTGAGATTTGTTCAAGCTATTGGGGTTAGCTTGAACTTGAGCAGGAATGGCTGTGACAGGGGCTGTCTGTTCTTCCTTCCAACGGGATAGACGATTAACGTCTACCCGTAGGTCGTACAGTTCACTTCGGAAGCTGCGAATTTCCTCCAGCATTTGTCTTTGGATATCAATCGAGTCTTCATGGAGGTTTGGATGATCGAGATGCTTGATTTGGAGCTTGGTATTGTTGACGATGTTGTTGAGGTTGGTTCTGACGGTCGTGTGGCTGCTGCTGCCTTGAGGGCTGATTGTGTTGTGGAGCGGCATTGTAGGAGTTGGGTGGACGCTGATATTGCTGACGGTCCCCCAAATTACCCTGTCGGGTATTATCCTGTGTGTACCAGATGCCGTTTATCTCGAAAGTCAGAGGCGGGGCTTCTATGACTGTCTCAGCTGGAGGGGTGACTGCTGGGAAGGTTGGACGTAGGATTGGTCCTGAGTCCATGGTAGCGGTTGTCCAGAGCCTGGCTGCTCTTGGACATGATGCACATGATAAATTGGGACCGTAGGAGCAGTAGGCATCCCAAGCTTGGACACCTTCTCAGTGAGCTCCTCCATTTGTTGTGGAAATTGAGAGAGTCGATTGTCGATGTCATTCACTCTTTTATCCACAATTGTTAATTTGTCTGTGATGATGTTCATGTTGGGCAGCAAGTCCTCTGCTATTTCTGAGACCGTTTGTTTCCCTCCTTTGGCTTGATAGTTGTTCAGTGAATCAGTGTAAGATCTACTAGCAATTTGTGAACGGCTAGTCTCCGCCATTTGCTCCAGTATTTTCCAGACGGTATCAGCTCCTCGGGATGTGTAGTTTCCTCCACAGGCAGCGCTGACAAGACCCTGAGTCCCGTGGTTAAGGCCAGAATAGAGGGATTGGACCAGGATGTTATTATCTAGGTCATGACAGGGACATTTTTTGCAGCAGATCTTTGAATCTATCCCATGCATCACAAAGTGGTTCATTAGGCATCTGAGAGAAGCTAGTGATGCGAGTCCTCATTTGATTGGTTCGACTCAGAGGGTAAAATTTCTTCAAGAAGAGATTCTTGAACCTATCATAGGTGGTCACTGTCACTCCCAAATTTTTCACCCAGTAATCTGCCTTACCCTTCAAGGCGAAAGGTAATGCAGTGAGACGGATATAGTCTTGGCTGACTTGTGGGTGCCTCTGATTAGAACAGATTAGCTCCAAATCACGCAGGAATTCATAAGGTTCTTCATCCGAATTTCCATGAAATTGTGGTAATTGATTTATGAAGTGTGGCTTCAGTTCATGGTGAACCTCAGGTTGAGGTGGCTGCAAGTAATTTATGACCCTATACTGCCCGGGATTATATGCAGCTTCCATTGGTGGTTCTCCTTCTGCATTCATTCTTTCCAATTGTTCCCTCATCAGATTTTGCTGCTGCTCAGATGCAGCCAGCCTTGCGAGAATCAGTTGCATCGGATCTTCATTTTGGTCATCTTCGGGATTGTTCCTCCTTGGAGCCATTTTTTGAATGTTCTTCTTTTCACCTTCAGATTGTGAAAAATAGGCGTCAATAGTTTGAAGAGAATTATTTGATGAAAAGTCCAGGGGAAGGTGTCCCTGAACCCAAGGTGGTTCTGAGTAAGAGAGGTTCAGATCATTTGGAAAATTTGTGGTAGTCAGAAAGGGGTTCGCTGAGTCCGAACAGAAATTTCCACAATTTTCCATTCTTGAAATTGAGAGATGTTGATCAAATCAAACACAATACAAAGGTTGTTTCACCAACTCACACAATGAAGCCGTAAGAGTTCGGCTATTATCTTTTCAATTTTAGTTGGTGATAAATTCAATCTTGCAAACCGTTTAGACGAGCTGTTTAGGTTTGGAGCTGGGCTCTATCCTAGTGTGCGTTACTCTCCTCGCTGCAAGATAAATCAAACAATGTCGGGGTTGCTCTCCCGTAAAAATTCTTGATTTTATGGGTTCTTTGAAATCAGATATATTTAGCAGTCCTGATTTTAATGAGGTGATCACTGAAAAATTAGATGAGCACAAATACACGTCTACCGTCCAGTCCCAATTTCCTTTAAAGTTATGTTTTAAAACAAGAGGGAGGAATTCGGGAAAAGCCGATGCACGCAGAAAACTATGATGAATGCTCAGTGAGAAGACTTACAGTGAATCCTCGCAATCTCCATGTGGGATGCTAGACAGAATTTAAAAATTATTTTAAATGAAATACAAGCCGATGAAAAACCGCACCTAAGCAGAAAGTTCTATTAGCGGGAAGAATTGATTTAAATTTTTGGCTAAATTGAACGATCTATGTGCGTCTCGATTAAAGTGAAGTGTGGCTTAAGATCCTACGAGCACAATCAAAAATTGTAAATGCTCTGAGAGCTGTATGTGCAGGTCTATCCTATTCGCCACTCAAGTCGGGCCCCACCCTCGTCGGAGAGTGAAACAGGCCACGACACACCACAGAATAAAGTCAGAGGTCTTTCTACACACGCGAGAGTCCAAACGGACACCGCTGTAAAATTACAAAAATTTAAAAAATGCAAGAATTAAAAACCTAGACTCTGCGCTCTCTCACGACTCGACTCGATCTAAAATTAATTGCGGTTTTTGCAAGAGTCGGTGAAGTTGCGCCGGTTATTGAAAACCGCTCCACGTACAAGGTACCTCGCAAAAAAAATAAAAGAGAAAATGTAAGAGAGTGACTCAAGAATATATATAAAAAATAAAGGCTGAAAAATAAATTGCAGAGAAAAAAATGGAATTTACAATGAAAAATTCGGGGGTCAGACTACCCGAATGCGAAAAACCGAACAAAATTTTTTTTTCAGACAAAAATCTAAGCCGTTTGCCTCCCCGGCAACGGCGCCATCTGACGTATCTGGAAATGTTGCTTTTAAGAAGTTGTTCTTATCGAGTTGTGCGTTGTAGGCGGCAATCGGAAACGATCAAGAAAATACCACAAATAAGTTATTCAATTTTTAATCTCGTGGTTTTATGTTTATTTTACTTGGACAAGTCCCAAGGTCGATCACAAGGAGGCAAAGGAACAACCTAGAATTAAGTCTATCAAAGTTCGTGTTCGGTTTTCGAGGCGGTCTTTTTTTTGGAATTTTAAATGCAATAAAGGATGCAAAATGCAAATTTGGCCTTATTTTAGGGACTGAAATGCAAATTACGTCCAAACGAAGTCCAAAAAATACGAAACTTGGTCGAGATGTAAAATATGATGAAATAAGTGCACTGTAATTTTTTTGGAATTTTTCGATGCAATATGATTTTTTTATGGATTTTTAAATGCAAACAGAATGATTTTTAATATTTAATTATAATAAATATTAAACCTACTTATTTTCAAGAAAGAAAATTATCTAAGATCTATCACTAGGTGATGGATCTCAGAAAAATCCTAAACCTCGAAAATGTGGGGTTTAATACCTAATAAAAATTAAATATTAAAAGATGCAAAATGATTTGTACAGGACAAAATATGCATGCAAATGCAAATCTTTTTGGGCACAATGTTAAGAATAATTAACTCTACAAGATGTGATTTTTTGAGAATTTTTAGAGCAACGGTTAGTCACTTATCAATTTCAGAGCAGAAAATGGGTAAAATACGCCAATTTTCACAAAACAATTATTTAGTAATTAACCGTCCGTCACAAAAATACCCACAATATGTCAAAGCGTAGAGGATCAATTAACAAACATCATACAATTTTTGGATTAAGAAAATAATGTAGATAAGATGTTCAAAACTAAGGGAGAACACAGGGGTCTGATTGCAATATAAATAAATAAATAAAAGCAGAGAGGGGACTTTTGTGTAATTACCAATAACTCCGGGGTATATTCTGCAAAATTTCCAGTAGGCACGTGCTAAGCACGTGCCTCTGGACGGCAGGGGCGAGTGCGTGAAATGGAAAATCTTCGGGGGGTTCTTCGTAATTTGCCCACGGTCACGTGCCTCGCACGTGACCTGGGTGAAGTGCGGCAGAAGTTCCCCACGCACGCGCTTCGCGCGTGCTGGGGCCTCGGGCTCTGAGCCCGGCGGCGAGGGGGCGGAGCTTCTGGATGACGGAGGAGGCGATGCCAGTGGCGTGGCCGACACACAGCCGGCGTTGAGGTAGCAGCTGCGTGGCGGAGTTGGTAGGTGATGGTGGTTGTCGTTGGACGATCGGGGTTCATTGAAGAAGATGACCGGCGGAGTAGGAGGCTGGTGGCGTGGGCTGCCAGGCGGGGAAGGCGGTGGTGGTGCCTCGGCAGGTGCGTGGCGGTGAAGCTGGAGTCGTGGCCGAAGCGCGAAGAGGGGTTGCGATGGCTGAAGGAGTCGTCGAGGCGGAGATATCGTCGTTGGCGGCGATGAAGGTTGTCGATGATGATGACGGTCGAAGGTCGTTGATGGCGTAGGGCGGAGAGCGGAAGAGAGAGATAGAGAGAGAGGGAGTATACCTGAAGGAAGGCTCGACGGCGTTGGGAGTGGCCGGAACGAGCAGCGGCGCGGTGGGGCGGAGCTGCGGCGAGGAGATAGACTCCTCGGATCACGCCGGCGAAGAGGGGGCCTCACGGGTGTCACGACCGGAGGTGGAGCTCTGGATGAAGATCGGCGGATGAAGTGCGACGTCGGAGGGGGCTGTGGTTAAATAGGTGGAGAGGGTGCCGGAGATGGAAGGTCCTGGGTGATTGGAGTCGACGCGATTTGAGGGCGGCGGCGAGATTCGAGGGAGATCGGGGGCGGCGAGGGGATTGATCGGAGAGAAGCGGATCGGAGATGGGGATCCGAGGATCGGAGATAGCGAAATCACGGGGATGGATTTGATCGGCGAGATCCGCGGGGGAAGGTGATCTGCGGCGGAGGTCCCGATTGGGAAGGGGGACCTGGGAACACGATGAAGGTGGGCCGTCCGATCGACCGAGATCGGACGGCCCAGATCTCGCCACGTGGCGACTAAAGGAGAGAGGGGGAAGCGCGCGTGCGGAGCACGTGCCTTGGAGGCACGTGCGACGCACGTGCGTCCGTTTTATTATTATTGTTTTTTTATATATTTTTTTATTTTTTTTATTTTAATAAAACGAATATATATTAGTGCCAAAAATGACTGACACATGGCGGCACCAGGTGCTGCCACGTGTCAGCACCAGAAAATTCGAGACTAAAAGATTTTGTAAATTCGGAAAAAATTAGTAAACGACCTCGGATCGAAAAAGTTTCTTCACGAAAGTTGCTCGTCTCGATGAGATCTACAACTTTCATTAAGACATCAAAATCAAAATCGATCATTTGTACAAAGTGAATTTTTGGGGTATCCTATGTACATAGAATACCTTGATTTTTGGGTTTTATAATTTTTATGTCATTTTTAACCAAGATAAAAATCCGGAAAAACATGGAAAAATCAAAGATAAATAAAAGACACTTAATTCTAATTTTTTTGGATTTTTATTGATTAAGAAAATATATACATAAAATACAAGGTTAAAAACCGCGAAATATACAATGTACAAAAGAGGCCCAAAACCCAACTTTCACGTACGAGCTCCGATTCACTTGAACTTGGTCTTGTTTTGAAGGTAATTGAATGCACATTAGTTCAAAAGTGAGTAGAATTAAATCAGACATTGGATGGAGAAGATATGTGGCTTTTAGTCCGAAAATCCTGAAATTAGGGTTTGGATTTTTGGTCCACTTATTTGGGTTAGTTATTTTTTTGTATTTTTCCTTTATTCTTATTAGTGATATGTACACAGTGGAAGTGGTTTTGAGTTATTCGGAGTTAGCATGAATGAGTTAAAAATCCGGGAAGTTAGGCTTATTTACAGGTCATTTTGGCTTGGATTTTTGGCTTCTAATTTTATGCAGATTTTTGTGTTAAAATGCCATTCTTATGAAAACATGCATGAATGCTAATTATGCAAAATAGATGCAAGAATGCTGTTGATTTTGAGGGTTTTGAGCTTAATAAATGAGATTTAGAGTGATGAATACAAGATTCATCAGTGCACGCCTGGGTATTTTACAGGAAGGCCCTCCAAAGTTTGAGAAATTGCACAAATGCCCCCGTACATGGATAATTTACACAGGGGCCCAGGCGATTTCTTTTATTTGCATTTAGGTCCCTACGGAGACCTAAATGCAATATTTATCCTTTTATTTTCTTGCATTTTTATTACAATTGCATTGTTTTTAGCATAACTTGAGCATCGTAGGTCCAAATTGCATGATTTTAGTGTCGTTTTGATCATTGTTTTGTCATCTACATCTTAGCATGTCTAATTTTCTCATTTGCCACTATTTTTAAATTAAGTGATTTTTTATGTGATAAATGAGACCCTGCTCTTCTGGTTATTACTTGGATTTGATGACCGCTTTTCATGTTGTGATCAAATTGACTCTGATTTCATTTTGTATTATGTTGCTTATATTTTTAGGGTATAATTGTAATCTGTTGTTCAACATACATATTCTCTTGCATCATATTCATGCATCCTCTTTAAATTGCTTAAAAATAAATAAAAAATGCATACATCATGGCATTGCTTTGTAAATAGCATCGTTCATCATGTGGTCTTGAAACTAAAATTAATTCACACTTATGCTTCCTGAATCGAAATTCGATAAATAAATTAGGTAGACGTGTCCCTGTGTTCGACCTTGGTAGACTTGCCAAGTAAAAATATTCCACAGCATTCAAAGGACCGAGGTCCGTGCTGAACCGAATTTGCCTCCTATGCTACAATAATTTCACATTATTAAAGAGGCAAATTTGACGCTCATAAATCACTCTAAAAGTTGAAAATAGAGCTTTGTTCTCGAGTAATTAGCTGCATGTCTCCACTTATATTGCATAATTAGCCTTCATGCATGCATAAATAATATCTCCATTTTAGCATTCATACTTGCATTAAATAAGAAGCCCAATTCACTTGTAAAAGTTACTTGTAAATACCATATTTGTATCTATTTTGTACTAACTCCAAATCCAATAAAATCAACTCTATAGTGTATATATTACTGTAAAACCTTGAACTTGGCATTTCTTGGATCTTATGTAATAACTCCGGCTCGTCAAGAGGAAACCAACGGAATTCGTTTCGTATGAATTGGACTTCGTTTTGATTTGTTATGATTTTCGGAAGAAAGAGAAGTAAGGAGGCTTAAGATGTTATTTAAACCTTAATGACCGTCATTAAGACCAATTAATCATGATTAAGGAAATTATGAAGGATTGAACACTGCTAATGACCATTAGCGAACACTAATCAATAATTAGCAAAAGATAAGCGTAAGCCGCGAAAGTTAAATTGCGATTAGTGAAAGTAATCACGATTAACATTAATTAAGCATCATTAGCGAATCTAGAATCCTCTGGAATGTTCTAACTTAAGTCCTAAGTTTGGGATAAGTTTTGCCCAAAATCATGGGCCAAAATCATGGACCACTAACCGCGGTTAAGGTCTAAACCATATTTTCTAACCATGGTTAGTGGTTTTCTGAAGCCTATAAGTACCCCCCTACCCATTCATTCTCTACAATTTCCACTATCACCACCACCCAAAGGGCTAGTGTTGAGAGCTCGGGAGGAGGAGTGGGAGGCGAGGAAGGAGCGCTAGCGAATCGTTGCTGGGAGAACGAGAGGGAGGAAGGTACGATCCTCTCTTAGTTGCTTCGTGAGCTAGGTTTTCGATTCATGTTCAGTTTCCTTATTATTTCCTTTCAGTAATTTTATAGAGGAAACTTTTTTTTGTTTTTTTAGAAATATGTCCCAATATAAGGAGGAACTATGTTGAAATTTTCCTAGAAATATCATCCCGTATAAGGGGAAGCTCTGCCGAAAGTTTCTTAGAAATATCACCCCGTATAAGGGGAAACTCTACCAAAATTTCAAGAGAAAATATATTCTTCACGTTCTTCATGTGTTCTTCGTGTTCTTCATATTCTTCATTCGTTCTTCGCATTCTTGGCACATTCTTAGCATTTTTTATACGAAAATGAAATTCGATCGTTTCAGGAGCTATAAATCATCCTTTTGAAAAAAAAAGAATCGCGATAAAGCACTGCATACGAGAGAAAGAGCTTGATTAGGTAATGAAATCCTTCCTTTTTTTTGTTGAATTTTCATATAAGATCGTTGAGATTTTTGTATTTATGGTCCTTACTGCAAAGAACCCTAATTTGGCTATTTTTGAGAAAGTATGAAAATGCAGTGTTTCAACTAAAATAAGGTCTAAGCATCAAATGTATGCAGTGGTTTGGAAAGTTAGGGTTTGAAGTTAAAAAGATCATAAATTGAGTATATAAATATATGAATTAATATATGTGTAAGTCTATACTTAGTATTTATGCTTACGCTAATCTAAGGTTTAATGGAGGAATTACATCATAGGAATTGATGTATTTTAAGTTGGATCCTGAAAAGGATTGTGTGTTACATTAAGAAATGACTGGGAGTAGAACTACATGTCGGGTATGCAACCTGTAGGTTTGTCGGAAGGAACCCATATTGGCCTTTCCCTACCTAGGTGGTACACGATTACCCTGTTATAATAAGTGTGCATGAAATGAATGATTTACAACACGTTGTACCGGAAGCCAATATATTCGGGTTGAACGACAGAAGATGTGGTCGTGCCATGTGGAGGCACGGGTGGTTCAATAGCGGCTGGATCACAATAACATGTATTTAAAGTCGCTAGGTTATATGATTAAATGTTAGCATGATGTTTAAGCATCCGAGTCCTCGAGGATGGTGCGCTCCTTTGTTTGCCAGGATGAGGGTTTGAGATCCTGATTAATAAAAGAAAAGGAATTTGTCAGGGTGGTATTGGAGGATTAGTTGAGGCGACGTGCGACAGCATAAGCTTACCAAGATCAACGTAATCTCCAATCTCGAAGTGTCCACAGCTTCAGAGTCCATATAGTAGTGAGGTAATTCCCAGGACTAATCTCTGACGTGGAATATAAAGGAATAGGACTTAAATTAATGAGAAGGAATGAAACTTTTTTTGATAACAAGTTTTGAAAAATTACACAATTTTTTTGCTTTTCTCTTCTTCGTTACTTAGCATTCGCTAATTTTTATCCTATGATTTATGGAAAATCCAACAGGTGTCGGTTAGCCATCGCAAGGACTTTAGTAATCCAGACATCTTACATAGTAGACATCCAGCCATGCACAGTAGCTTTTCTTTGTAAGGTAGTTAGTAATCTTTCTGTGTATTTTCTTCCAGCTGATATACATGTAATGGTTGTAGTGGGACAATGAATCATGTGAACTGTATTTATGTGAATGGAAAAGTGTTGATATACTTCCTTCTGGGTATTTTTAATTGTATTCTATTTCTGAATGTTAGTTGTGATTGCTAAATAAATTATTGTTGATTAATCAGATCTGGATATGGGAGGAACCGACAAATCTGGAATCGGGGTTGTGACAATTACTAACACTAATTAAAGAAAAATATAAAAAATACTAACTTGTAAAATTGACCAATAAAACCCTAGTCCATGTTTGAAACTAGGAGCCTTAAAATGCACATCTCTCTCTCTCTCATACAATGTCCGATTTAGGTCTGCTTACTTTTAAGTAATATACATTCAAAGACCTTTAAAATGAGACCAATTTCATTAAAATCAGAGATTGTATGTGAAACTTGGATTTTGGGACCATATTGTATATTGTACTTATTAGCATTTTTACCCTTGTATTTTCTCCCTTTGTTTGACCTCATCTCCATTTTTAGTCAACATGAAACTTATAGAGCTCATCGAGATCTACAACTTTCATGTTTGAGTTTTTCCAAATTTGGTAATCTCCTCCCTCTTTTTCTTGATTTTCTCCTGAATAACCTAATTGGGCCACGTGGCTCTTTCTGGTTGAGCCATGTGGCCCGCTCACTGTAAGCCATGCGCCTGCATTTTTCCACCCTTCGATTGGCTCCAGGCGCCTCTATCTGCGCCATCCAATACTGTATCCTTTTGCAGTCGTTCGATCATTCCAGATCAAATCACAAATGTCCGCTCCCGCCTTCTCCTCCTAATGCCATGTGTGCCCATTCCAGCCACCTAATCGTTTCCAGATCTTCTCCATCCATACCGTTCATACCCGCTCTTTTCCTAGCCATCAGACCATAGTCCCTAGATCGAATCATCACCGCCTACTTCCACCTCTATCATAGCTTGCCACGTGTCTTCCCACTAGCCACACGATTGTCTCCTGGTGATTCCATCGCCACCTCTCCTTCCTGCTTCATTCAGACCGTCCGATCATTCTAACTGATCAGATCACGACCGTTCTATACTACCCTCCTATGCGCATGACACGTGGTGCTCTCCATGACCATCTGATCAATGCCTGGAATCGATCTCAGCCGCCCGCCTCCACTTGCACCTAATCACGACACGTGGCGCTCTATAAGCCTTTCAATCCACCCCTATCGATCTAATCTGGACCTCTTGTTTGCGCCCTTCTCCTGATCACTGGATCGCAAAATCCAACGGTCAGGACTTCGTTGTCTACCTCCGACCCTCTCTTTGCCCACGTCGCCCACTCATATTTCACCTCACCCCTTCCTATTTTCGCTACCTCACCTCCCACCTTCACCATGATCCAACCATCCTACGATGAAGCTCCATCATCCCTCACCCTTGCGGGTCATCACTTGCCCCATGATCCCCCCCCCCCCTTGCAACATAATAATCCACTCAACCCCAGTCTTCCATCACCGGACCACCATACCTCTTTCTATAAATACACCGTCGTCGCCTGCCTTGACCTTTATCTGCCTTTACACGAGAGAGCCTCGAGCTCTAATCTCCTGATCTGTGACAGAGATTCAGTCGGTCATCGAGTGACGACAGGGCTTTCTCTAGCGTGATACACGTCGAGCTTTCATCGTGCTGCAGCTCCACCTTTGAGCTGCTCGAGCTCAGCACCTAGCCGCTGCTTTGAGCAAGGACCAGTAGCCTCCCAACTCCGCCCCCAGGCCCGCTCCATCTCCAGGTATATCCCTTCTTCTTCTTCTCTAGTTCTCCATCTCATTTTCTTCGATCTTCCCTGAATAAATTAGGTTTCCTTATTCAATCTCACCTTCCATTAATCATCCCCTTCGCTTCACCCAACAACCACCATTTTCGTGCATCTCTCCGATTGCCTGACCCACCTTTTCCGCTACTGATCACGGCCGACCCACCTCTCCTCCGCTCGCCGGAGTTAGAGCTCCGTCCCCACTCCTCCGCTCGTCGGGGATTCACCTCAGTCACAAAACAACACTCACGCATGCCTCGACTACAAAACTCACACCTACAGGTGCTCACACGTTAGTGGTCAGAGCCATGATCGGAGCTTCTTGGGCGAGCTCCTACTCCATCATCTGAGCGTCGACGACCTCATCCATACCATCCCGCAGCTCGCCTGGATTCCCCTCTTCATCGATAAATGTCAGGAAAGCTCTAGGGAATTCCAACGGGGTCGGGCAAGCAAGGAGGAGCGTGGAGACCGTCGCTGGAGTTCTGAAATCGTCGCCACGACCGTGGCAGAGAGAGAAGATCAGGAGTTATAGCTGTTGTTGGATGCACCTCCCCGGTGCTCATCCAACGGCCCACACTCTGCCACATCGCATCCTCCGCAGTTCACAGGAGCTACCCGATCTCTAAGATCGAACGGTCTACAGTCATCCACGTCGACATCCCGAACCTCCTCTCCCAGCCTCTCCTGACCTCAGCTTCGGGTTCCACCGAAGCGCCGGTGACCGCCACGTGTAGGTCCGCTCCAAAGCAACCGTCGAACCAACAGTTCATGTGACCTGCACGTGCGGACTGTGGAGAATTTGCAGCCGTACCCCTGAGAGTTCTAGAAATTATGTTCACGTCCCTGCCAGTCAACATAACATGATTTGCACGTGACTCCATGGGTCATTTGCATCGAGGTCCTCATCAGCTTAGGTAATTGCACTTTAGTCCTGTCACCACATTTCTTTTTAATCAATTTGATTTTCTGTATTGCATCCATACACCTGTGTTTGCATGTTTATTTAAACATCCATTTAGCATCATTTTGTCATTCCAAAAATTGCATATTGTAGAATATCTCAAGCTTTATCATTGTGATTACCTGTTATATTTTCATGAGCTTCAAATTATTTAGTATAATTTTTTAGTGGAAAATATCATATTTTGCCCACTGTCTGCCTTTAATTGATTATTAAATCAATTGTTGCTCCAAAAATCACCAAAAAATCATAGTAAGTAGAATTTAAGATTTTTACATTATGCCCAAAAATCACATCATTTGCACGCATATCTAGATCACAATAAATTAATCGATAATTGGTGTAATTTAATTTTAATTAATTCCTCACTTAGTATTTTTAGAAATTAAGACTTGTTCTTGATATCTCTCATATAGACCTATCTAGGATAAATTAGTTTCTAAAAAATATTGACGTCTGGCATTGATTGAAATTAACTTTGCAAAAAGCACCCTGCATTCATTTTTAATTTGTAATTAATTCATATAGAGTCAAAAAATTCCAAAAAATTAGAGTAGCTTCACTTCATCATAATTGATATTCTGGCCAAGTTTGAGAATTTTTGGACTTATTTTGATCATATTCACAATTTAACCCTCTAATTGGTCCAAGATTGCATTGCATTTTCTTAATTGCATAAAAAACACATAAAAAATATTCACCCAAAAACCTAACATCTGAATCGACTTTAAATTAGTCTAAGGAGAAAGTTGCCTCCCTGAGTTCGATCTTGGTCTTGCTCAAGTAAAATAAAAATTACCGCTTACATTTAATTGACATATTAATCAAAGTGGTTTTGATAAGTCCGATTTTACCCGACTACAACGACATCATTAAATTTAATCCTTAATTCGATTGAATTAAAATGGTCAATCTAGGGTTTATCATATACCCATGATAATACCACAACAACTTCCGAAGCCACCTCAAAGACCCTCCCTGGGAGGGATCAATGAGCCTCCTCCACCAAAGCCACCTCGACAGTCAACATGCGTAAGGAGCATAAGAGATTAGGGTACTCAACCAGCCAAACCTCCACGCAAGTCATCAACTAGGTCACATCCTGTAGGACAGATTCCAACATATTCGGAACAAAACACCAAGAAGAAGAAGAAGATACATGAGGAAAGTTACAAGAAAACAAGAGATGGTAGAAAAGGAAACAACAAAGAATGAGGCACATGAGGGGGAGGAGGAGGTCTAGAAGGATTTTTGGAAAACATAAAATATTGTAACATATTTTTTATTATGTGTAGATAAATTGCTATACTTTTATGATTTTAATACAATAGTTGTATTTTTTTCAAAATTGATCTATGTTAAAATGTGCAATACTGAGCTCACGTTTGTCATTGCCAATATCTTTATATTTAACTTCTATTTGGTATGATCTTTCTGAGATGCCAAATAAAAAATATTCTAAAGTTATATCAAAAATAAAGAATGAAATTAAATATAGAGATATACATCATACTTGTATAATAAAATTGTTAATATAATAAATTTAATTGAGTCTTATACATCATTTTTGTATAATAGAAAAATAAACATATTTTTATTATTTATAGGGTCGAATAATAAGTAAAAGGAAGGAAAGAGTAATAATACAATTAACCCTATCTCAAATCGACACCTGAGATGCCGATTGATACTTATTTTTTAAAATTCCTTAAATTCATGCTTATTTTATTAATTATGAAATATTTAAAATTTATTTTAAAAATCTAAAACTTTGTGCAATCAAACATCAAGCATGGGAGATATGAATTAGGTGGAGATAGGGTAATGGTTGTAGTATGTTATTTTAGTGGAATTCGCCAAGGGATAGACTAGCATCATTTGAGGTTCTCACTGCCTTTTTTTGAAGCCTTAGCCATTCACTCATGTCTTCTCTGCCTCCATGATTGTCAAAGACTGTCCCAAGGCCGACGTAGTTCGTCCGAGTTCGAACATATCCAAATTTACATCGGAGCTTCCCACGAGTGAGGGAAGGTTGGATTTCAAGTTTTAAAAGTGAGATATCTTCGTTCTCTCCTTTATTTCAATATTCTTTGGTAGTGGCTTGGTTCTAACCACATGACTTCTGCCTTTTGGTTGTCGTCAGTATGAGGAAACACAACGAAAACGAAAGAAACGTGGATTTTTTTGCATAGGGAGACGGCCCTGTAAGGTATTGTTCTATCCTCTCTGGTTGGCATCTATTAGGGTGTGTTCAATTTAGGAATAAGCATGAATAAGGGTAAGGAATAAGTTGAAATAAAACACTATTCATGTTCGGATGGAAGAATAGAAATAATATCTTATAAAGATAAGTAATGCGGAATAAATATATGAATAAAGGTGAAATAAGGATCAAGGGATGCACAAGGAGGAATAATCGTACGAGGAAGGAGAGGGGAAGGGAGGGGAACACTGCCCTTATTTCTGGGGCTATTCCCCAAACGAACACACCCTTGGCATGTTTGGTAAGTGGGTTGGGGCATGCTCCTGTGAATAGTAGCTATTTGGATGGTTGGGATGGGTTGGAGAGATGTTGGAATAAGAATTGTGATGTGATGTTACATTGATTTGTATGGATTTCCAACCCAACAATGCAGAGGGTTGGATCGGGTTACACTGGAGTAACCCGATAACCAAACATGCCCTTCACACCATGTGTGTTTCCCTTGGAATTGTGTTCATTCTAATTGGTTACTCCGTTGATATCATTGTTGGTTTTATGTCCATTCTGGATAGTTTTCGCCTTGACTTAGTGGATTTGATGGTTATTCATGTTCCCTGAGATATAATATAAAAGAATGGTTAAAATGTGATATGAGCTAAATGCATTTGTTGTAAATGTGTATTAGTTGTTGCACTACTTTTAGCATCTTTTGCCGTTTGATTTTTCAATCATGCAAATAACATTTGACTCTATTTATGACTGCCAAATTGTAAATATTTTGAGAACCATAATTGTAAAATGTTGTTGGAACATTCATTCAGTTATTTTACAGTTTTATAATCTGAATGTTAGTCATAATATGCCAATATGATTGTCGTTGAATATCTAAATCTTTGGAAATGTTAGGTGGATCTAAGTCATCCAACGGTTAGATCTGACACTCTCAAAGTGGAGTGTCACATATTGTATCAGAGCAAGGATGCTCAATCAGCCATCATTTATATGCTTTTATTATTAGTGATATTCAGAATATGTGAAACGCATCCGAGCTTTCTGATTCTAGTATATGATCTAACAGTATGGATGAAAATGGATATGAATATGTTCGAATATCCACTTACTGTATTAGAAAATTATCGGATACGAATATCCGTATTCGAACAATAACCGAATACTGATCAAATATGGATATGTATTGTAAAAATTTTCTGAATACCGATATGATAATGGCTTGAATATCTGGATCCGGATATCTGAATACAACATTTAATATTGTTGTATATATTAGTTAATATAATATAAACCACGACCCTTGTTATTATATTAGTATTATACATTATATAATATAATATATTAATGATATTAATAAACTTCCGTTTGTTTGGGATGTGCACAACAAAAGTTATGAAATCACATCATCCTTTTTGCTTTCAGTCAAGAACGGAGTCACATCGACGCTTCCTTTTTGTCATGATGCAACTTATTTATATTTCATTGTCATTTTTTAAAATCATTATGAATTTTGATAGAAATTTAACTCATATTCGTATGTGGTCGTTATTCAATCCGTATTCGGATTCCATGTTTATTGGATCCATATTTTGATTCCACTCTTTATTCGATTCATAATTTGAATCGGCACTTTATTCGATCCGTATTCGGATTCGATAATATCCTATTTGGATTCGTATCTGTATTTTTAAGGGTATGATTTCTTTAATGCATACCCGCATCATATCTGTACCCATATTCATTTTCGATAGAGATGAAGCGAATCTAGATATGAAAATAGACATATCTGATCCGTATCCGATTTGTTTTCATCCCTACGAATAGTTTCCTTATAGGAGTCTTGAGATATGTGATAAAAACTCTCATGACTAATAGTATTTGATTTATTCACGCTGTCATGACACACGTAAATGATGATGTTATTTATAATTATAGATGACAATGTAATTGATCCGCGATATGAAGCGAAGAATGTTGGTCGTGGACCAGAGAGTAAAGATCGGCCGATTGGACCGATTGGATCGCGAACCAGCACTGACTCGGTCGGTTCGGTCTGTTCCATGTCATTAATTTTTTAGAAAAAAGGAAAATAAAAAATCAGGTCAGACTGTTGGTCGGACCGGGTTGATCACGGTGGTCCGATCGGATTGACCCGGATTAACCCAGTTTTGATGGTTTGGTAAATTTTCAAAAAAAAAGTTTAAATAATGAATAATAAGGATTTTATCACTTATACCCTTCTTAAGTTCTACAATATCAATTATACCCCTCTCTCTTTTGTAATATAAGTTGTGTTACTACTTTCTTAGAGCAATTGTAGAAGCAACTATAAATAAATGATTACAATATTGTATTCATATATAAAAGGTATTTTTACCCAGCAAACCCTATCAACTTTGCCAATCACCTCCACGACCTTTTGCCGAACATAATTACCCTATCGACCCTATAAATTACCCCAAGAACCCTCCTGAGCTTCAAACAGAATAACAACAAGGTTCATAGGGTAAGAGTTGGCAAGTTTACAGGGTCGATGAGAGAATTATGTTTTTTCAAAGGTCGTGGAGGCAATTGGCAAAGTTTATAGGGTCTGCCGGGTAAAAAAACCCTATATAATACTAGAAAATGTGACTAACTTTTGCAGATTTTATTCGAAACAGACAATCATGTTACTCTATTGAAAGATTTGGCATTCTAAACAAATATTTATATATAAATACATACTTACATATATGTATCTGATTTTATCGGTTCAAAAATTGTTTCGACCGTTTAGACCAGTAAATTAAGCATGATCCGGTTTTTTCCGAGTCGATAGGAATGATGGCATCATGCTGACATCATCACCAGTACAACCAGTTTGGACCTATAGTCCGACCAGGTTAGACCAAACTGAAGACTGACCGATTCAATGCCCGATTCGATTTTTAAAACCTTAGTACAGACCATAAAGTAGAGACTTGACATATCTGATGGTTCCATTCGTGCCCTCTAAGGTGATGAAAGTGGTAGACCGTAGAGCTCCACCTCTCCCTCCATAAATGGAGTATGTTTTTCAGAAGCATCATATATCTTCACCGGATATTGCAAGGGACAAGTGTCAAAGTTTGCAGAAGACACTACTCTTGTGGATGATGATGGGAAGGTTCTCAAGATCGATGACCCAAAATCCTGCTAGGTTAAGAAAATCATTTGTATTATGAGAAAATCAAGTCAACAAACAAAAGTCTGAGGGTAATTTCGAAAAATAGGAAGAATTAAGTGTTGTAAAAGTTTTCTTTTTGGTAATTTTATCCTTTTATAATTTTTCCTTTTGATTTAATTGATATGGAAAACAATGATTAATATGAAAATAATAAAACAAGTATTAAGAATACATGTTAAAATTTTATTTGGAAAGCAAGTAGAAATGCAGAAAACTAAAATTGAAAGGCTTTGTTTGTTTAATGTTTTAAAGTATTTCTAAGATTTTTGGATGTTCAAATATTTTGAGGGTATTTTAAAACATGTTTGTTTGAAAACAATTTGTGCATTAATAAAGTTATGGGTTTTAGTTACCTTAAATATTCCTAAAAGTATTGGATTTTAAGTAGGTACTTTTAAGTTAATATAACCAATAATACATAAATGAAGATGTATGGGTATTTCTAATGGTAATGTAATCAATAATATACAAACTAAGCTATATTTTATTAATATTCCTAATGTTTATAAAAATATTTTAAGATTTTCCAATTTTTTAAATTTTTTAATAGATACATGCATTATTTTTTGGAATATTTAGAATTGTTGTAAAATAATGGAAAGCACGACTACTCTTATTTTTTACGGATTTTTTATTTTAATGAATTTTCAACTAAGAAATGCAAATTTTTTGGCTTTTTTTCAATAAATAGTAAAATGTGATAATATGCACATAAAAATTATGGGGTGTGTTGTAAGGTGAAGTGAATGCTAGGTACATTTTGTGAGGCCAAATATTAAAGAGTATGCCTAATTTAATTCAATTAGAGAAATAAAAAATATAATTCCAAGATTAAAACAAAGAATTTACATATAAAATTTTGATAGGATAGCGATACCTAAATACCTTTGAAATGTATCCAATCTCATGAATTAATTCTAAAAGACGAATTGTTTAGCAATTAGTGGACAATTGACCTAGCAAGAAACTTCACAAAAATATTTAAAATAATTGAAACATGCAACAATCCAAAATTCGATAGAAATTAACACTAATCGCCAAAGTCACACAGAAAGGTTGAAGCAAAACAATGACGTTTAAGGTTTAAAATGCAAAATAAATCTATAGGAATTAATTTGAAAAGAAAAAAAAAGAAATAATCACAAGCAAATCCTAGAAGAGCTTGTTTGTAATTTCATAACGGCTCTTGATATAGGATCGTGGAAATTGTTAGCTTGACACGAGTACGTGGCAAGAGGGCAGAACTGAGAATAATAAGGAGTGAAAGGGAGACCTAGTAATTTCTCCACAACGCTTTACTTCGACGACTGGGATTAAATCTGCGTTCTTCACGATGCTTGGCTTGGACGACTATGATTAAATTGTCCAGATGCGATTAGGGTCGTCAGATGCGCCACACGTCACGATGGCATCTCTTCTTCTCCGATGAACTCAGTCCCTCCTAACGGAGCCCTACTGGTCTCTCTTCTGATATGAGGTTCGATTCAGAGTGGAAATTGTATGAAGCTCTCTGTCTTCATCTTGTCTAAAGAAGTAAAGATCTATAGGCACGAGGGGTCTACAAGTTCTCGAATGCTCCTTAAATGAATACTCGACGTTTATTTTTGGCTCAAAACCAACCAAGAAAACTTGGAGCTTTAGGCTGTCTATCGCGTTAAACTGGAACCACTTAAATCGATTCGCAAGGGGCGACCAAAATAGATGTGAAGGACCAAAGGTCTAATCATCTTCCCAATGAAGGCTGATGGTGGTCAAATATAATTGGACTGTATCGGTGCATATTGATCGGATTTGATGGGATATTAGCCCGTCCAATGCAATCTTAAGGGATTTTCATTTTTCTCAATTCAATCCATCAAATATTTGAATCTTAACGAATCCGGTCCATCGGATTACATATTGGATGTGATTTTTTATACTTACACATTTCCTTTCAATAATTTACCCAGTAATGTTTGTATTTTGTAGCACACTAGCCTTCGACATTTGAAATATGACTTCAAAATTGATTATTTGGATAAGATATAATGGAAAGAGTATTTGAAGATCACCACTCAAATTAAAGTTGATGCACTTCATGAATCCATTATAAAAAGTTGAAGACCACATGATGAAGCTAAAGAATTATATTGAATTTGATATCTAAGTTTCTTTTTATTAATGGTACATTAGTATGCTTTTTTGTAAATGATTCCCGACATATGATTTATGCAAGTTACCAAATATAGATGCAAAAAATAGTTAGATAACAAAAAATGTGATTACTTTTGATGAATATTGATGAAGTATGTGATGTATTTAGATTGTTAAGTTATGTCAAAAATCAGATCACTCCTAAGAATACATTCAAGACACTATAATATATCATCAACATTTAAGAATCATAAAACATTCATATTCGATTTGGTATCTAAGATAAAATTAATTTAAAAATATAGTCCACCAATTAGATATCTTATTTCTCATTTAAAATAGACTTGAAATGGAATTTATTTGTCAGAATTGTACCTATAATCAAAATATTCATATTTTTTTGAAAAAGATGAATTATATATATATACATATCAATTTACTATGGAAAAGAATTCAAGTGTGTTTGTTTGTTCTTAGATGGTATTGTGCATCTCAACATATAGCTGATCTAGTATCATACAAAGGTAAGGTTGCAAGTTAGAACAAGTAAAAGGGTCAAGAATAAAAAATATAGGGATTTTATCACTTGTGCCCCTCCGAGATATCGCAATTTTAGTTATGCCCTATCTTTTTGGTAATATCAGTTGTGCCCCTCAAAACTTGCTAATTTATCACTTGTGCCCCTTGGGTTAGTGACCGTCCATCCACATTGCAAACAGCCGTTAACTTTGAGGGCAAAAGCGGAATTAGTTTTAACTTTTTAGGTTATATCGTCATTTTACATCATCTTCTTCCTCCTCTTTCCCCATCTTCCTCCTCCTCCTCCAACCTCCTCCTCCCCAGCCCTCACCTCCTCCCAGCTCCGCCCCGAGCTCCCCGCAACTCCTCCCCAGCTCCGCAACTCCTCCCCAGCCCAGCACCGCCCCCTCCCGCACGGCGCCGCCCCCTGCGCCCCCTTCCCCTTCCCCGCCTGCTCCCCCTCCTCCTGCCCTGCACGACTCAACCCCCTCCCCCGCACCGTCCCCTCCCGCACGGCACCACCCCCTACGCCCCTCCCCCTACCCATTCCCTCCCCCGCGCCGCCCAGCACCGTGTCGCCCCTGCGCCGCCCAGCCCTCCCCTCCCCCGCATCGCCTAGCCCCACAACGTGTCACCCCCGTGCCGCCCAGACCTCCCCTCCCCCGCGCCGCCCAGCCCCGCACCGCGCCACCCCCGCGCCGCCCAGCCCTTCCCTCCCCCATGCCGCCCAGCCAACCCCTCCCCCGCGCCGCCCAGCCCTCCCCTGCCCCGCGCTCCCAGCCCTTCCCTCCCCCGCGCCGCCAGTCCCGCACCGCCTCCTCCGCCCCGGCTACTGTAGGAGCACAACAAGGGAGGGCACGCGGGGAAGAACGCGACGGTTGTAATCAATGGTTAGGGCAGCAGGAGGGCATGGTGTGGTCGTGCGTGGTGCAGGTGCAGGCGAACTCCGGGCGGAGAGGGAGGAGGAGAAGGTTGGAGGAGGAAGAAGAGGCCTCTAGACAATAATACCCCTCTTAAATGCACCAAGGTTTGAAAAAACCATGATTAAGTCAATTCATTGACGGTCAACTTGACAGAAGGGCACAACTGATGATGGAGAAAGTTTTGAGGGGCACAACTGATATTACCAAAAAGATAGGGGCATAACTGAAATTGCGATATCTCGGAGGGGCACAAGTGATAAAATCCCAAAAATATAAGTGCTAGGCAATTGTCCCAAGTTTATTTTCTTTTAACAGAGATCAGACGAGTTGTAGTGCGCTTAGGGCAGATGGTATCGTGCTAGAGAAGGATGGAATTGAGTGAGACGGGAGACAACATCATAAGGGAGGGTGATATTGTCGTACTTGATGGGGGGCTTCGTTGTGCAGGAGAGAATGCATCAAAATGGATCAAGATGGAGAGGAAATGATAGTTAGATATTGGCGGTTGAGAGTGAAATTATAGAGAGATGGAATTGGAGCGGAATGATCAAAGAGAGTTCACAACATTACACGTTATAATCAAATTTTATTATTTTTGAGATTTAGCATTTGACTTTCAAGAGAAAAAGATGTGTGTGGTAATAGAACTTGTATCTAACAAATATACGATGAATGACATTGATTCTTAATGGGAAATTACAGATTGGTGAAAATAGATATTATGTATGTATTATATTTATATATGTAAATATATGAATATATGTTAACGGATTGGATCGGATCGGATTTTGATATTGATCCAATCCAATTCATACTTTAACGGATTTTAAAAATTCCAATCCGATCCGTTAAAGTGATAAAACCAAACCAATCCAATCCCATAACATCAGATTGGATCAGATACAGATTTTGTTCGATCCGTATGCACCCCTATCGGACTGCCAAGAGTTTGGTGAAAAAAGTCGAAGGTGGTCGGACGTGGATAGTATTTAAGGAAACTGGAAATTGAATGAGGTAAAAAGAATAAACGTGACGATTAAATGGGGGCAAAAAAGAGGATTAGACCAAGGTTTTAAAAATCGGACCGGACATTGAACCGGTCAGACTTCGATTTGGTCCAACCGGATCGAACCATCGGTCCAAACCGGTCAGATCAGTGATGACGTCATCATTCTTATCGACTCGGAAAAAATCGGACCGAGCTTAATTTACTGGTCAGACCGGTCGAACCGGTTTTGTGACCCAATAAAACGGATACATATATGTAAGTATATATTTATATATCATTGAAATAATCGTTAGAAATTTCAAATCTTTAAATAGAATAACAAGATTGCCTGTTTCGAGTAAAACTCTACAAAGTAAGTCGTGTTTTCTAGATTATATATGAATATAATATTGTAATCATTTATTTATAGTTGTTTCCAGAAAATTACTCTAAAAAAGTATTGGCATAACGCGTATTCTAAAAAAGAGAGGGACATATCTTATATCGCAGAAGTTAAGAAGGACATAAATGATAAAAACTACATTATTTCATTATTTAAAGCTTTATTTTTTGAAAATTACCAAACCATCAAAACCAGGTCAATCCGGATCAACCCGGTCCAACCATCCGGGTCAACCCTGTCCGACCACTGGTCGGACCCGATTTTTTATTTTTTTAATTGATTACAAAGAACCGACCGAATCGACCAGGTCGGGGTCGGTTCTCGGTCCCGACCGGCCGGTCGGTCCGGTTTTTTAAACCCTGGACTAGACAATGAACTTTTCCCTATCCTATCAGGGTTTATCAATTGTACTAAATATTGGACCCGTACTTTATAAAGAATATGGGATAATCCTCAAGCGCATCACGGAAGCATGAACGTCGTATCCAATACGACGAGGAACGACTAGTCGCACTAGTTGTTCTATGCAGCGGAAATTAAAATTTTTTTATGTGACGAAACCACATGATTCAAGAACACTTCTCGGATCGTTTCATCTAAAGCACAAACAAGTAATAGGATTACCTCTTGAAGCATGGTTGCGATCGTGTCTCTAAACGAAGAGACCTCCTGTCTCAAGTCCGATCCGACGGAGGAGACGCTTGCGAGCGTGTTGATGAAACATGTGCTTCTCTCAATCCATGTTGATGATCCAAGCAGCAAATCTCCTGATCTCGACACACGAGATCTGACGTCTTCTTCACGAGCGAGGCGCATCGAAGGAGACGGAGATCCATTAGCAAACGATCGGGCAGCATAACGACGACGCTGCGACGATGGAGAACCTCTCTAAGGCATCCATGGTGAACGACCATGAAAGAAGAAGAGAGAGAGCTGACGTGTAGAGAGAAAAAGAGAGAGAGAGAGAGAGAGAGAGAGAGAGAAAGAGAGAGAGAGAGAGACTTGTGTTCTCATTGTGTTAAGAAGAGCAAAGGGGTGCCTCTCCTTATATCATATTTTGGAATCCATGGATCTCAATCCATGGGAAACACAAATCCAATGGCTCTCATTGATTTGTGTTTCTTTTAATGGCTAAAATTTGTGTTGGTAAAACCAACAACAATTAATTTAATTTAGATTAAATCTATATTGATAAATCAATCTAAATCAATCTTAAATTAAATCAAACAATTATGGAGATAATGGGAAAGGGAGAGTACCCCCTTCCATATACATGGAGTCGACAGCCACCCTTTCCTAATAGGAATAGGTGGACATCCCTCCTATTAATATGGAAGGAGCATCTCCAATGTAATCTCCTTTGATTACATTATTCTATGTATCTCCAATTTATTACAACAACAATTGTTGTAAATTATTCTACAAAAATAATTCATAATTATTTTGTGAATATTGCGATCTTGCCATTGAAAAATTGTGAATCACATTCACAACCCAAAATAAAATGTGAATTACATTTTCAATTAATTATTTAATGTGAATCCAATTCACATCAACAATTAATTAACAAATGTAAATTACAAATAGCTCTCTTTTATATATTATAAATCACATTTATAATATATATGACTAATATGGATAGTGCTATCCACATTATTCATATCCATGATAATTAAATCACATTTAATCTTCTTGGATCTCTATTCTCATGTTCCCAAATAATATGAATCACATTCACATTACTTACATCTTTGATATCAAATCACATTTAATTATCTAAGATAACTCTCTTTATAATATGAATCAAACTCATATTAATCATGATAATTAAATCACATTTAATTCCCAATTTACTCAATGCTTGGATACATATATCAACAATGAAATTATCCCGAACTCTTTCAAGGATAATGCACTTTCTCCGCGAATACTTGGAGATAAGGACAGGGCGATTGTATTGTTTCACGTATAGTGACTTAGATATTGAGATCACATCTCAAATCCAGATCTCGGGCCTCATCTGAATTACATTCAGATCAAATGTCCAACATTTGGACTAAGATCAGATTACTTCTCTACTGAGAGGAGTCACTAAAATCCAGACCCGTTTCATCACTCCCTAGGAATGGAAGCGGCATGGTTATACAACCGTTTATGATCACATCACCCTCAGGTATTCCCAATACCTCTACATCCTGCATACTGGAAGACTCAGAATAAACCTGAAGTATAAGATCAATTTTACACTGTCTACTTCAGAATTTTATCATTAAGTTTTTCATTCGATCATTGGGAGTTGGTATCAATCATATACTTTCCAAAAGCATATATCATACCTAGGTCTTGATCATATACTTTCCAAAAGTATATATCAAACCTACAAATTCATTCAAGCTTCCAAAGCGAGACGACCGTGCACGAAATTTGATTTTTCCCAATATCTCATGAGTGAGCTCATGTCTTCCGATTCGGCAATTGAACCTATATGATCCCCTTGAGAGATCGTAATACTCATATGCCCTTGCATGCACACCAGCACGCCGGTGTATAGACCTTGATTAGGTCATCAACCTATTGGTCTGCATAATGTACACACTCAGACATATAGTAGCACATCTGTCTCCGATCGGAGGATGCGTGCCTATATCATGACAGCATAGGATATAAGGCTTTGGTTATCTCGATCTCGTTAAGTCAACTCTTTGACCTAACTAATCTTACACCTCCGAATCTCTATTCCTATGCAGAGGACCCGCATCAAGAGGTCGATCAGATATCAGCCTAGCTGAGAAAGGATTGCCATCTCCTACTCAGGCTGGAGATCATCTCTTAACAATCATTTGACGGTGCTTGATGAGTCCTCAATCTAACTCTTTAGATATTCATCCAAGCACCAGCCTCTATGATTCAGTAATTGAATCAACAACTGTATGATCATTAAGATGGCCATGGTACATAACCCTAATTGTACTAAGGGACCTATTATGCAAATTATTTATTATTCATTTCATTTCAAGGAATGATATTTGCAATAACATTTATTGCATAATGGCTCACCGTGGGCTCGCATGTCCAACAATCTCCCACTAGCCCAAAGAGCCATTAATGGGCTAATCATTTAAACCCGCACTCATGTGACAATCATAGGCTATTTAGAAAAATAGCTAGGTAAGTTGATCAGTCACTCTGTTCCCAAGAGACTACGCTAAGTCCTTTACGACACTTGCATATCCCCTAGTAACAGTGCTCGCATCCAATGCGAATGTTGCATCTTATGCAACCAATACTCAATTTTGTTATAGTGTCCTTGACACTATAGCTCGATAATTATTATAACCAGTATGTCCATAATCTTTATTAGAATACCTTTATTCCTAGAGATCTCTATCTCCTAAGGTATTAAGAACCTTATAGATCTCTATCTACAAGGTCTTAAACTTTTGAAGATAAGACTTTGAGATCACTATCTCTAAGTTTCATCATCTTTGAAGATATTGTTATTACTGCAATCAAGTGATTAATCACCATAGTAGGATCAACAACCGTTTATTACTCCCACTGCATGGCGGAAATCTGGCTTTTGTACACATCTAGTATACACTCGGATTTTCGAAACTGATGCACAAGGTCAAGCAGTTTTAGCATTCACATCCTCAACTGTTTGAGGTGCTATTCCTTTAGATAGGTCAGTACCATATCTTGAGGGAAAGAATCCTTACTTGGAATTTTTCATGAAAATGTCTAAGGTATACCATTAATGTGACGGTCCCAATACCCTCTTTTCTTTGCTTCTGAACAACTTCAGAACTAAGATCTAAGAGGTATACTTGAGATCATATCTCGAGGTATAGAACAACTAGATTATAAAACACTTATTATTATCATCCTTAGATCATTCCAAATGATTAGGATATCTACATTTAGCACGATGAACAGAATGGCACTCCCACTAAGCTTCATATGGTTTATCAAGATTCTATCTGAAACCATAACATTTATGATTTCATCAAAAATAAATATTCCAACTACAAGAAGCTTATTTGAGTATAGCTATGGTTAGAAATATTTTGATGGGTTAAAGCAAGGTCACTGGAGAGCAAGTCTTATCGCAAGCGATGTCTTCTCTCCGGTGTGTAGCTCATGGCCACGAACCATGCTTTGAAGGTATCTACCTTTTCATCAGGTTTCCTCTTTCTCTTGAAGATCTATTTACACCTTAATGGGTCTTACCCATATAGGTGGATCCTCGAGGGTCTATATACAACACTTGTATATGAAGTCTACTTTAGATTTTATTGCTAACATCCATCTTTCCATGTCATGATCTTCAGAAGCTTCATCATATGAGGTTAGATCAGTGTCATATTCAACTGACACATGGAACCCATATTCAAACTTATTTGAAGAGGTATTAGTGTTTCATCTTTAATTGTCCTTTTAGTATCCGATTCCAGGAGCCTCATTATCATCTCAAGATTAAATGAGTTCCTTTACTTCATTTTCATTTTGATTATCAAGAGAGTCATCCTATAAGAATCATATTCTCAAAGATGAGATCTTTTAAGAATCTCAAGGTCATAAAGTAGGTATCCAATACCATCCTTTATTTTCCTAATGAAGTAGCACTCTCCAGTGCCAGATTCCAGATTACTTGCATGGAATCTTATTAAGGATATATATTGTATTCTCTACTATATATATACCTTGGAAACTAATAGATAATTATGCTAATATTCATCATTGATCACATCATGTCACACATGATCCAATTGTATCTCCCTACAACTCTTATTGAGTTTAGGTTTATAAGAAGGAGTGAGATAAAAATAATATTCATATCTCTATAAGGTATTCCATGAATTCATCTAGTAAGTACAAGCTACATAGGTTAGATCAAATTCATTTCATCTTCCTTCAGACTTTGGTTCAAAACTAAAATTGTGAAATCTTTGAACATTTCAAAGCTTTTTAAGGTGAAGGAAAGAAATCTCATATCTCAAATAATCATCAATAGATATCACATATCCATAATATTTATTCTGATATAGATGATTCACATACATCAATATGCATGAGACCTTGAATACCTTGACATCTTACACCATTCCAAGGAAGGTGTATTGGACATTTTTACTTTTGAATACAATATTCACAAGTATGTAAGATTTGAACCTTTAGACAAACTAAAGTTTCATCTCTCACTAGTCTATTGATCACATCAACAGACAAATGTCAAAGGCTTGATGCAGATCATTATCAAATGATCTTCGTTCTCCTATTGATCTTTTAAGGTTTAATTTCGGTATTAGAAATGTTAATGAACCACTCATTAATTTTCTAATTTAGTAGAGTCCACAAGATTTTAGATTACTATGTGAAATATCTCCATCATAACTCTTTATGATAGGTGTATTACAGAATTCACGTTTATTTCTAACATTTAGAAATAAACAATGAGTGTATTCTAAAATCTAGGTCATAGAGACATTCTCTAAGACTAAGGTTTCTCTCACTGAAATTATGAAGTCTATCAATCCAATAGAGTGTGTTGCAACAATTGCATCAATATCCATGTGGATGACTATTGAACCTTTAAGATCAAATTTCTAATCTTATAACATATATGCAACCAATTGCAAGTGTCATTTAGAAGATTGAGATACAATTGTTAGACTTTATCTTATCAAATAAGTAAATCAATTTCAATGATTATACGTATATTATTCTGATGTACTATCCGATTCCTTCTCTAAGGATTCTAGATAGATTTGATAGTCATACTATCAACACATCAACTTATTGCAGTATTGGTATTTATCCAACTCTTTGAATTTCATATGGAAGTCACAGAAGGATAGCCAAATCTTTGACTTTCATTCTCACATGGGTCAGACCCACGCTTCCACTGTGCTCCCTTCATCTATAAACAACCATTGCTTAAGATAATGGTCTCTTATGTTAAATTCAAAAGATTTCAATATAAGAGTATTTCAACATTTATACATGCTTCATTCAATTCATACAATATGAATAATATGAAGCATCATGAATGATCAGAGTATAGACAGTAGAATGATGACACTCATCGTATCTACATCCATCTAAACTCTTAAAACATTGGTTCAGGCAGGTACTCAAATAATTTGAATACATCATCTCTTATAGAGCCACTATTCTGCATGATGCAGAGAACCATGTTATTCATGATTAAATGTCGAGAGCGCATATGTATGCCAGACCATCTTCTTAAAATTTTATAAGGATTATTTGACAATTACAATCATCATTGACATGTCACTTCCAAAGTACATTCGATGAGAGATCAAAACTATAGATACATACAAAACCTAGGGTAGTAGTCTTATTGACTATTTAATTGTAATTCCTCATTATTATGAGGAAATTTGCACATTGCAACCACATACAATATGTATCCAACTGCAAGTACAATATCTAGATCATGGATCCAATCCATGATATTTTACTGGTTAGTATTGAGTATAATTTTGAGTGGGTTTAATGAAGGATTATCTGAAATAAGAAATTTGTATAAATATATTTAAATATACATTGTACTTTAATTTAGGAATTTTTATATCAAAGTTGTCTTGCCTTGTCAACATTGAAAGTTCATTCCCTTAATCACTTTCAATGTAAGAGATATACTTACCATCATATCTCAGCAAGATCTGGGATCTCCTTCCTTATCTTTGTTACATCCCAATAATATGAGAATTTGCAACTCGGATAAAAAGAAACGGGAACACATTCCACCTTACAAGTCCAACTTGCATCTCCCAATTCGGTCTTTAACACCCGCCCACCACCCCTAACGTGATGTTGACCCGCCATTAATTGAACCAACCTTCAACAGGAATAGTAATGCGTAATCCAATGTCATCCCAATAATATGAGGATCCGATATTGGGGTCACTACGTCTACGGCCTTACTCTTTCGAGAAGCAAAGAGCCCGATCCAGATGCACTTGCATATAGGAGCTGTCACTTCGGAGAGGCGTCTCCTACATACAATCCTTGACGACGGAACCCTTCGCCTTGACGGGAGACCATGGATGTCACTCATGTGATCCTCCATATCATATTCAAATTCTAATTAATTATCATGAATCATATTCACATAAATAATTCTTCCAAGGAAAATAACACATCTATTATAATAGAGTCTTTTTAATTGGATATAATTAACTTAATCACATTAAATTAATTATCAATCCAATTCAATCAACAAACTTGATTTTACTTGAATATATGGTATTATCTCAAAGTACGTATTAATTTGAATTTTAATAATTAGAAAACACATCATGATCTCTCAGGCATCATTCGTTCCCTACCCGGTGTCATGGTCAGTACCGACGAGAGTAGGACGGACCGCAACCGATGCGACCTGCTACCCCAACGCTCCCCGACTAGACACCATATCTGTATCGGAAAAAAATAATGTCGAGCCAATCACTTTGTACTTGAGATGATCATCGGTTTTTCAACCGAAATTATACCATATAGTAATAATCAAAACAATTTTGATTATAAGGAAATTTGGTAACCAAATTCCCAACCCTATTCAAGCAAGTTGTTTTTTGATTGTGTTTCCAATTATGGTCTAGATCAAACCTAATCAATTATTGGTTGAGGTCAAGTCAATTAAGGAAATAATCATCATTAAATATTTTTCAAATATTTTCTATAATTATTTCATGAAATTAATAATTAATTTCACTAATTGACAATCACTTGGTTCTTGATTAGGAATGTAAGTTCAACAGTGACCCCTACTTACTAAAATTAACATATCTCAATCAAAACAAATCTAAATTATGCAAAATCAATTTCCTAAGATTGCTAATTTTATTTATGACAGAACCAATGATATTTCACACATTTCAAGGCAGATCAAAACAGTAATTAACTCATTAATCATGTTAAGATTCGAAGTTCCCGCAACAGTGAATACATGTTCATTAAAACGATCATATCTCGAGCAAACGAAATCCAAATTACGTAAACTCAGATCCTATGATTTTCTTATTTAATGGAGAACAAAATCCAAGTGATTAATTCGTGTTTAAATATTTTAAACAGGGTCGAATTTATTCACTAAATAGATGTGCGAAAATGAAATGCGACAAAAACTTTTGCAACCTTAACAAACCCGAGTCGTCCTAGGTTTTCGGATCGTATCCAAAACCTTCAACCTAAGGTTATGATACCATTTGAAGGATATGGAATAATCCTCAAGCGCATCACGGAAGCGTGAATGTCGTATCCAATACAACGAGGAACGACTAGTCGCACTAGTTGTTCTATGCAGCGGAAATTAATTTTTTTATGTGACGAAACCACATGATGCAAGACTTCTTGGATCATTTCGTCTAAACCACAAATAAGTAATAGGATTACCTCTTGAAGCGTGGTTGCGATAGAGTATCTAAACGAAGAGACCTCCTGTCTCAAGTCTGATAAGACAGAGGAGACGTTTGTGAGCGTATTGGTGAAACATGTGCTTCTCGCAATCCATGTTGATGATCCAAGCGGTGAATCTCATGATCTCGACATACGAGATCCGACGTCTTCTTCACGAGATAGGTGCACCGAAGGAGATGGAGATCCACGAGCAAACGATCGGGCAACATAATGATGACGCTGCGGTGATGGAGAACCTCTCTAGGGCATCCTTGATGGACGGCCATGAGAGAAGAAGAGAGAGGGCTGATATGTAGAGAGAAAGAGAGAGAGACTTATGTTCTCATTGTGTTAAGAAGAGCAAAGGGGTGCCTCTCCTTTTATAATATTTTGGAATCCATGGATCTCAATCCATGGGCAACACAAATCCAATGGGTCTCATTGATTTGTGTTTCTTTTAATAGCTAAGATTTGTGTTGGTAAAACCAACACTAATTAATTTAATTTTGATTAAATCTATATTGATAAATCAATATAAATCAATCTCAAATTAAATCAAATAATTATGGAGATAATGGGAAAGGGAGAGTGCCTCCTTCCATATACATGGAGTGGACGGCCACCCTTTCCTAATAGGAACATGTGGTCATCCCTCCTATTAATATGGAAGGAGCATCTCCAATGTAATCTCCTTTAATTACTGATGAATCTGTGATTCATCACTCTAAAAGTTGAAAATAGAGTCTTGTTCCCGAGTAAATAGATGCATATTTCCCTTTATACTGTAAAATTAGCATTCATGCATGCAAGCATAATATCTGCATTTTAGCATTCATACTTGCATTAAATAAGAAGTCAATTTCACTTGTAAATATCCACCTGTATATTAGATAAAATACCTTATTTGTATATATTTTATACTAACTCCAAATCCAATAAAACCAATTCTATAGTGTATACATTACTAACACTAATTAAAAAAAATATCTAAAAAAATATTAACTTGTAAAATTGACCAATAAAACCCCAATCCAAGTTTGAAGATGTAAACCTTAAAATGTGCATATCTCTCTCATACAGCCTCCGAATTAGGTATACTCACTTTTAAAGTAATATACATTCCAAGACCTTCGAAACAAGACCAATTTCATTAAAATCGGAGCTCGTATGCAAAACTTGAGTTTTGGGCCCCTTTTGTATATTGTACATATTGACCGAAATGGCCTTGCATTTTATCCTTTTATTTTCTTAATTATTAAAAATCCAAAAAAAATTAGATTAAGTTGTAAATATCCTTCTCATATTTTCTCTATTTTTATTTTGATTTTTCTTTTATTAAAAAATGACAAAAAAAATTACAAAAGATAAAATGCGGTATTTTATATCTATAAGGTACCACCCAAAAATACATTTTTGTACAGATGATTTCCTTTGATTTTCGGCCCTTCACGAAAGTTGTAGATCTTGTCGAGACGAGCAACTTTCATGTTGACCACTTTTTAATTTAATCTCTTTTATTATTTCTTTTTGATTTTTGTTTACATTTAATTTTTGATTTTTCTAGGAGCGACATGTGGCAGCTCCTGGAGCCGCCACATGTCACCCCATTATTTTATTAATTTCGGATTTAATTTATTATTTTCGGATTTATTTTTATTTTTATTATTATTTTCGGATTTTATTATTTTAATTATTATTATTATTTATTGTTATTTTTAGTAGCCTACTTATTTTATTATATTATTTTTATCTCTCTTTTACCACTTCCTTTCTTTTCCCCCACTCCAAGCCACATTAACCCCACTTCCTCCACCATTTTCTCCACTCTCTCCATCTCTTCTCTAACTCCATCCATCCTCTTTATAATCACCTCAACTCCTCCATTCATCCCCATCCGCCACTCCAGAGAGGTTCCTCGAGCTCAGATCGATCCATTGGTGACAGCAATTGGGTGTGTCTTCGAGCGAAGACAAGTTTCTTCTCCGGCGAGATCCACGGCAAGCTCTGCCGTGTCGCAGCCTCCCTCCGTGAAGCTGCGCGAGCTCGAGACCCTACCGATCCCTCGAGCGAAGACCTGGAGCTCAAATCTGAGCTCCATTCCCCAGGTAGCCCCCTCCATCATCTTCTGATCTTCTCCTTAATTCTTCCTTTGATTTCTCCTAATTTATTCGCCGTCCACCGTTGTTTTCTCGCTCCACCTTCATTCCTCCGAGCTCCGCGACAGAGCTCCGATCTTCGCGCACCCTTCCGTTCCCTCAAACACCGCATCTCGACTTTCCTCGACTCCAGCTCCGCCACCTCGGTGGAGCTCGCTCGCCGGACCACTCACACTCCGCCTTAGGCCTCGTTGTTCACCCTACATACCTCCACGCGCACACACGTGCTTCGGCTATACCCCTAACCCCTTGCAGGTCCTCACTTCTTCACTGACCGGAGCTTCGCCAGAGCCCCCTTCGAGCTTCTTCGCCATCGAGCTTCAGCGCATCTCCACCGCTCCTGAGCCCACCGGAGGCTCCGACGTACGCTCCGCATCTTCCGAGCTACTCGAGAGCATACGAAGAGCTTCATCGACGCCTAGCGACCGAGGCGGAGCAGAGCCAGCTACGCCGGAGCCCCGCCTTCTCCTCCGCAGGTGGCGGAGGACCGTTGGAGACGACGTACAGCCACCGTTCGATCATCTTGATCGAACGGTCCGAATCACGCCACGTCACCCACGACCGGAGCAGCAGAGAGCCATTAGATTCGTCACGATCCAGCGGCTATAGATCAGCCACGTCATCACTTCATCGCGCTCCAGGTGCCGTTGGATCAATCTAGATCCAACGGTCACTAATTGCCCACGTCGCTATCAGCAGAAGCAATCCACAACCGTTGGATCGATCAAGGATCTAACGGACGCAGACACGCCACGTCGACATATACCGAGCCTCGGCCCCAAGCCTAGGCTCGGACGACCCGAGGCTAATCCGAGCCGCAGTCCGGACCTCCAGAGAGCCCGAACCTCGCTCCGAGCCTAGGCCGCCCACGTGAGGAGCACGTGCGGCCTGGGTAAATTGCACAGAGGCCCCTGGAGCTTTCCAAAATTGCAACGAGGTCCCTGTGAAGCAGACCCACGTGAGGAGCACGTGCCTTGTGGAGAATTTGCACAAGAGTCCCCCGCATTATAGGTAAATGCATTTTAGTCCCTGTCTGCATATTTGTTTATTGTAAATTTTAATTTTCCTGTATTGTATTTACACCCCTGTGTTTGCACGCATCCCTAGATTGCATTTTTCATCATTTTGAAATTTTAAAAATTGCATTTTGTTAAGAATATTGTCCTCTGTCTATTGGTACACGTGTCTTATTTTTGTAAGCTCATTTGAATTATTAATGAATTAATTGGTGAATTGTTGACATATTTTGCCCAGTGACACCTTTTGATTTTTAGTTAATTCTCTGTGCTTCCAAAATTCATCAAAAATTCAAAGTAGCTTAAGGACATCATTTTTAACATACCATAAAAATTTCATAGTATTTGCACGCATATAGAGGCCTAAATAAATTGTTAAGTTATTTTCTTAGATTAATTTTAATTAATTCATTTCACAGTGAAATTAAGTTCTGTTAATTTTCCTAGGTCCCTTATCATTAGAGCCACCTAGGACAATTTTAGTTCTTGAAAAAATTGTGGTTTGATTCTTATTAAAAATTAAATACTGAAAAACACTCTGTCTGTTCATTAAATACATAGTAAATTCATTTAGTGTCGAAAAATTCCAAAAAAATTAATGTAGGTTATTTTCATCATAATTAACCATCTGGCCAATTTTTATAATTTTTGGACTTCATTTGATACCATAATTAAATTGAACATTAAATTGGCTTGCATTGTCTGCATAAGTCTGCACAAAAATTAAAAAGACCAAAAAAATTACTCCTCGAAAATCAACACTTGAATAATTGCTTAAATTTATCTAAGGAGACAGATGCCTCCCTGAGATCGACCTTGGACTTCCACCAAGTAAAAAAAATATTGCCGCTTAAAATTAACTTCACATTAATCGATAAGTGGTTTTTGATTAACCCCTCGTATCCGACTGCAACGAATCACATTAATTAATTTGGACATTAAGTTGACCGAATTAACATAGGGTGCGGGAGCTAGATCCAACGGTCACTAATCGCCCACGTCGCTATCAGCAGAAGCAATCCACAACCGTTGGATCGATCAAGGTTCTAACGGACGCAGACACGCCACGTCGACATATACCGAGCCTCGGCCCCAAGCCTAGGCTCGGACGACCCGAGGCTAATCCGAGCCGCAGTCCGGACCTCCAGAGAGCCCGAACCTCGCTCCGAGCCTAGGCCGCCCACGTGAGGAGCACGTGCGGCCTGGGTAAATTGCACAGAGGCCCTTGGAGCTTTCCAAAATTGCAACGAGGTCCCTGTGAAGCAGACCCACGTGAGGAGCACGTGCCCTGTGGAGAATTTGCACAAGAGTCCCCCGCATTATAGGTAATTGCATTTTAGTCCCTGTCTGCATATTTGTTTATTGTAAATTTTAATTTTCCTGTATTGCATTTACACCCCTGTGTTTGCACGCATCCCTAGATTGCATTTTTCATCATTTTGAAATTCTAAAAATTGCATTTTGTTAAGAATTTTGTCCTCTGTCTATTGGTACACGTGTCTTATTTTTGTAAGCTCATTTGAATTATTAATGAATTAATTGGTGAATTGTTGACATATTTTGCCCAGTGACACCTTTTGATTTTTATTAATTCTCTGTGCTTCCAAAATTCATCAAAAATTCACAGTAGCTTAAGGACATCATTTTTAACATACCATAAAAATTTCATAGCATTTGCACGCATATCGAGGCCTAAATAAATTGTTAAGTGATTTTCTTAGATTAATTTTAGTTAATTCATTTCACAGTGAAATTAAGTTCTGTTAATTTTCCTAGGTCCCTTATCATTAGAGCCACCTAGGATAATTTTAGTTCTTGAAAAAATTGTGGTTTGATATTTATTAAAAATTAAATACTGAAAATCACTCTGTCTGTTCATTAAATACACAGTAAATTCATTTAGTGTCGAAAAATTCCAAAAAAATTAGTGTAGGTTATTTTCATCATAATTAACCATCTGGCTAATTTTTATAATTTTTGGATTTCATTTGATATCATAATTAAATTGAACATTAAATTGGCCTGCATTGTCTGCATAAGTCTGCACAAAAATTAAAAAGACCAAAAAAAATTATTCCTCGAAAATCAACACTTGAATAATTGCTTAAATTTATCTAAGGAGACAGATGCCTCCCTGAGATCGACCTTGGACTTCCACCAAGTAAAAAAAATATTACCGCTTAAAATTAACTTCACATTAATCGATAAGTGGTTTTTGATTAACCCCTCGTATCCGACTGCAACGAATCACATTAATTAATTTGGACATTAAGTTGACCGAATTAACATAGGGTGCGGGAGCGTTATCAATTACATTATTCCATGTATCTCCAATTTATTACAACAGCAATTGTTGTAAATTATTCTACAAAAATAATTCATAATTATCTTGTGAATATTGCAATCTTGCCATTGAAAAATTGTGAATCACATTCACAAAACAAAATAAAATGTGAATTACATTTTCAATTAATTGTTTAATGTGAATCCAATTTACATCAACATTTAATTAACAAATGTAAATTACAAATAGCTCTGTCTTATTTATTATAAATCACATTTATAATATGGGATTTTTACCCGACAAACCCTATAAACTTTGCCAATTACCTCTACGACCTTTTACACAAAGTAATTACCCCATCGACCTTGTAAATTACCCCACGAACCCGCACAGACTTCAAACAGATTAATCGGAGGGTTCATGGGGTAAGAGTTGGCAAGTTTACGGGGTCGAGAAGGGAATTAGGTTGTTTCAAAGGTCGTGGAGGTAATTGGCAACGTTTATAGGGTTTGACGGGTAAAAATCCCTTATAATATATGATTAATATGGATAGTGCTATCCACATTATTCATATCCATGATAATTAAATCATATTTAATCATCTTGGATCCCTATTCTCATATTCTCAAATAATATGAATCACATTCATATTATTTACATCTTTGATAATCAAATCACATTTAAATATCTAAGATAACTCTCTTTATAATATGAATCAAATCATATTAATCATAATAATTAAATCACATTTAATTACCAATTTACTCAATGCTTGGATACATATATCAACAATGAAATTATCCCGAACTCTTTCAAGGATAATGCATTTTCTCCGCGAATACTTGGAGATAAGGACATGGCGATTGTATTGTTCCACGTATAGTGACTTGGATATTGAGATCACATCTCAAATCCAGATCTCGGACCTCCCATAGATGCTTGATTGAATCAAGACCGCAAATCTAATCTTCCCATTGCATCTGAATTACATTCAGATCAATGTCCAACATTTGAACTAATATCAGATTACTTCTCTACTGAGAGGAGTCACTAAAATCCAGATATGTTTCATCACTCCCTAGGAATGGAAGCGGTATGGTTATACAACCGTTTATGATCACACCACCCTCAGGTATTCCTAATACCTGTACATCCTGCATACTGGAAGACTCAGAATAAACCTGAAGTACAAGATCAATTTTACACTGTCTACTTCAGAGTTTTATCATTAAGTTTTTCATTCGATCATTGGGAGTTGGTATCGATCATATACTTAAGATCAATTTTACACTGTCTACTTCAGAATTTTATCATTAAGTTTTTCATTCGATCATTGGGAGTTGGTATCGATCATATACTTTCCAAAAGCATATATCATACCTAGGTCTTGATCATATACTTTCCAAAAGTATATATCAAACCTACAAATTCAGTCAAGCTTCCAAAGCGAGACGACCGTGCACGGAATTTGATTTTTCCCAATATCTCATGAGTGAGCTCATGTCTTCTAGTTCGATAATTGAACCTGTATGATCCCTTTAAGAGATCGTATTACTCATATCCCCTTGCATGCACACCAGCGTGCCGGTGTATAGACCTTGATTAGGTCATCAACCTATTGGTCTGCCAAATGTACATACTCAGATATATAGTAACACATCTGTCTCCGATTATAGGATGCATGCCTATATCATGACAACACACGATATAGGACTTTGGTTATCTCAATCTCGTTAAGTCAACTTTTTGACCTAACTAATCTGACACCTCCAACTCTCTATTCCTATGTAGAGGACCTGCATCAAGAGGTCGGTCAGATATCATCCTAACTGAGAAAGGATTGCCATCTCCTACTCAGGCTGGAGATCATCTCTTAACAATCATTTGATGGTGCTTGATGAGTCCTTAATCTAACTCTTTAGATATTCATCCAAGCACCAGCCTCTATGATTTAATAATTGAATCAACAACTGTATGATCATTAAGATGGCCATGGTACATAACCCTAATTGTACTAAGGGACCTATTATGCAAATTATTTATTCTTCATTTCAGATCAGGGAATGATATTCGCAATAACATTTATTGCATAATGGCTCGCCGTGGGCTCGCATGTCAAACACTTTATGTGTGGTTTAGTTTTGGTATGCTCGAGTCCGAGTGAGACTGCATGAATTCTTTATGCTTCCGGTAGGATGCTACCTTTTTTTGATGAAATGAATTCGACTAAAAGTTAGAGAGAAGGATAAAAGGCAATTTGAAAGTATTCTTAAGTGGAAAGAAGTATAAGCTAAGGGCATCGATCAGCCATCAGAAAGTGACTCTCGTAGCATTCGATTGACCTTCCTATGCAGTCGGGGAAGCGAGGCTGAATTGACAGATGCACTCTGAGCCGATAGTTCAGGCTCGGCTAAACAAAGATAGGCGACCAAGGTCTAAGGTCTAGGTTGTCAGAAGTCTTTTCCATTAAAACGTCTTTCTTTCTTTCTACGACTAGATTGGGACCCAAAGATTGGTTTGTACGCATTACAAAATCCACAACCAAACTTCAAGGATGGAAGGCAAGGATTCTTCCATTGCCCACTAGAGTACTCACTCACATAGCTGGTGACACATATCATGTCATGTCTTAAGATCCCAATTGCAATCCTTAACAAACTCGATAAAATAAGGCGGAATTTTCTTTGGAGCAGCAATTCTCAAAATTCATTACAGTTTAAGGTGACATGGAAGAAGATCAAAAGACTGCATGTTAATGATGGTTGGAAAGTTCTAAATCTTAGGTTATTTAACAATATCTTATTGCTAAAATCCACCCTCAATCTTATCAATTAGAAGAGACCTAGGGTTTCTTCAATTTTGAGTGCAACAACTTTGTCATATCTCTTTTCTATGTAAAAGTGACATATCCAAGGACCATTATCACAAGTAGGGATGGGGCCAGAAACTTTTTATAGAGAGGGCACAAACTAAAAGAATTTTTTATATGTTGATTATTCTATTACCAACTGATAAGTAGAGTAATTATGATGTTGTAAAAAATGATATAATCTGATTGAACTTCCTTATTTTTTAGCTTTATACGAATGAGACACATATAAGGGATTTGAGCTTCCTTTTTTTGGAAAACTGCTTCATTCTGATTACACACACATATATATAATTATGGACATTAGATAAATCAAAATTCGTAGACTTAAAATAAATCAAGTGTGACGATGGATTTTTAAGCTTGCAACAATAAAATTTACATTGCCAAAAGCCAGATATTTTTTTGGCCAATTTTGTGGTAAATTTTCATTGTCACAAGTCAGGTATATGTTGTGTTAAAGCAACATTTTTGTTTCTAAATTAAGTTGAACATAGATTGTATTAGCTTAATATATAGTGTAGAAGTACTTTCTATTAATATATCATTCTAAAAAATGTTGCAACAATGATCTAGGGCATTAGATTTATAACTATATCAACATTTTTTCAACCATAGATTATCGTCATATAACATTCATTGATAAATGTAGAATAAATAAAGATTTGTGGCAATGGTATGTTAGTTACTGCTACTCTAATTGTAGATAATATATTGTACATAATGTCAGACGAATTTATAGATAAAATATCCCATCTTTTTTTACAACAAAATGTTCGTGAGAATAGAAATAATCGACAGCTAATTGTTTTTGGTCCCATTATTTATTACTTCAATTGTAATTTGTTGTAGTGATATAATTTTAGATAATTATATATTGTAGTAATATTTTGAAATTTTTTCCAATAAAAAAGCTTCAAAAATTAAATACGTTATTAGAATAGTAATACACAATCGATACAAACTCAAACATATTTAGATGACATCACTGAAAATAGAGAACTTATAAAAATAAAATCATAAAATAAAGTAAGATACACTCCTTTCTTGATCGAGAGATGGAAAGAGATAGATGAAGGAGAAAAATAGAAAGAGAGATGTGTAAAGAGAATATGTGGAGACAGATCTTCGCGGATGAAAGAGCGAGAATGAGAAACTTGTAGAAATAGATCATAGTGTCACCATTTTAAACTTTTTTAATTTATAAATTAGATTAGTATATAAAAATCAAATTAACACTATCTATTTAACATACATAGCAATAACACATGGAAAATTACCTAAAATCTGAGGGGGGGGGGCATGTGTCCCTCCATACCCCCCTCTAGATCCGTCCATGATCATTAGAACCAAACTATACTAAAATTTTGAGAGGATGAGAGAACTCCTCCCTTTGGAAGGATTCATTGAATGAAAACACACCCATGCGAGAAACATATAAAAATTTTTTGGAGTTTTGTTAGAAACAACAAAGTGCGGGAGGGTTTACAAACATGACGAGCTTGTTTCAATCGGTTCAAAAGCCTAGAACCATATTACGATTGGCATACCACAAGATTTGCATCTCCTTCCCAACTTTGTCGATTGCTAGGTTGGTAAAATTACATAGATTGATATATGACTTACTTGCAAAATGGTGGAATAGTCTCCGCTTTTCACCCTTTGTGTATCATACTTCTTATGGCTTTGACTCACGATAAACTGAACACACAAGACCTTTTGTACAAGTTCAACATATGCTCATTAAATCCGTGCTACCTTTGTAAAAATGTTTTGGAATCGTACCGAACAACGTGTAAAAAATCGGACTGGATCGGCTGGTCAGACCAATCCGATCGGGAATCAGCCCCGAATCTGTAGGTTCTTTAATTATTTTTTTAAAAATAAAATTGGATTTGACCGTTGGTCCGGACCGGTTCAACGAGACAGGTTCGGCTCGGGTTGAATCGGCTTGATGGTTTGATACCCACACATAAGTAAGAAAAAAATTACATTTGTTGCACTTGCAACCCCCCCCCCCTCTTGAATCACAACCAAATCTTACATCTCTAGCCTCCCTTTCCCCATGTCAAACTCTCAAATACATATCCTCCGATCACCTCAACTCCATAGTCGACATCTCGTCCATCGCTGCCATCTCATCCTCCCATGCATATTCTACGGGTGCAGAAAATGTGTTGGTAAATTCTTAAAATTGCATAAGAGAGATTATCTGGATACAGTAACATGTATGTATGTATGGCACTTGTATCTCCTCTTTTCTATGAATGCTATTATGAAATTATGCACTTGTTGGATTGTTTCATTATTCTTATCTATGTTCGATTGCAAGTTGATATTTAAATTAAAAGTATTAGGTGATATGGTATTTTTTTCATCTGTATTTTGAATGAAAAAGTAAAGTCTTGTAATGAAAGATTATTTAATAGATACAATATCTGATTTTTTTCGATTCATAAAACCAGAAACCAGTTCAACTGGTCGGACCAGTAAATTAAGTCCGATCCGATTTTTTCCGTGTCGATAAAAATGATAATGTCATGCTGACCTCATCACCGATCTGATCGGTTTGAGCCGACGGTTTGACCCGGTCAGACCGAACCGAAGAAAAACAGATTCAACGTCGGTCCGATATTTAAAACCTTGATTTGAAGGAAATGTTTCGACTAATCTATAGAATATGCCCTTAAATGTTTGTCTTTATACCAATATATGTTATATGGACTATTCAGATTGGATCTGGAGTATCGTCGACCCTAGACTAAACTCTCTTTTTTGCTGTCTTTTTTTTGCTCTTTGATCTATCGTACTACGTAGGACTGTGCTTCCTTTTTAGCTATGATGAATGAATTTGATATTTTTTTTCAACAAAAAAAGCGATAAACGTTCGTTATGTTCGAGGTATCCCCACTTCTTCCCCCTGCATTAAACCTGCGTTGGAGTTAATTATATGGATCTCATATTTTCTTTATTATAACATGCATGTCTATTTTTTTAATAAAAAAGTTAACATCGAAAAGTATAATATAATTAAAAAGTATGCATGATCACCTCATTTTTTTTATTATAAAAAAGTTAACATCAAAAACTATATTATAATTAAAAAGTATTCGAATATAACACATAAACAATATGCCATCACATTATATTTATCATTCCAACTAGTTCAACCATCTAAACTACTATTCACACAAGAGTTACCCATTTGACAAACTCTTTGACATGTGGTTCCCAACTAGAGATGAAAATGAACACGGATATATTCGAATATCCGCTTACCATATTTGAAAAATTACCAGATACGGATATACGTATTTGAATATTAATCGAATATGGATATAGGTTGTAAATTTTTTTCATATACAAATACATATATGGTAATGGCTTGAATATCCGGATCCGGATATCCGAATACAACATTTAGTATTATTTTATATATTAATTAATATAATATAAGCCACATCTCCATGTTATTATATTAGTATTACATATTGTATTATATATTATATTAGTATTATATATTATATAATACAACATGGTAATGATATTAATAAACCTCCATTTGTTTAGGGATGAGCACAAATAAAAGTTACGAAATCATATCCCATTTTTTCTTCCGGTCAAGAAAGCAGGTCACCTATACGCTCTCTTTTATCATGATGCAACTTATTTATATTCCATTGCGTTTTTAAATCATTATGAACTTTCACTACAATGAAAATAAGTTGTGACAACTTAAATAACTATGCACACGGATGTCGGGCTTGTGGTCGTGGAATTGGACTCTAACCACAACACGTCGTGGCCAGTAGCCGTAACTACAAGTCTCGTCACGAGAGTTCTCTAATAACCAATATGCCGCGACCACAATAAGTAATCACAGAAGTTGTCATAGTCACAGTTCTTGCATGAATGTCCTCCTTACAACTTTGAAGACTTTGACCACGAAATTGTAGCTATGAGAAACTAGTTGCTAAGAAATTTTCGAGATTACAAGTTTCCGTAGCCACATTATGTGACCACAACCCGTTTTTCTTGTAGAGTTTGATTAAAAAAATTCAATTCATATTCATATATAATCTTTATTTGATCCGTGTTCAGATTCCATGTTTGTTGGATCCATATTTGGATTCACTCTTTATTCGATTTATATTTGGATTGGCTCTTTATCCGATCTGTATTCGAGTCCGCTCTTTATTCGATATGTATTTGGATTCGATTAATATCCAATTTGAATTCATATCTGTATTTTTTAGAAATATGATTTCTTTAATGCATATCCGAATTATATTCGTATTCATATTCGATAAAGATGAATCAGATATAGATATAGAAATAAGCATATCCGATCCGTATCCAATCCGTCTTATCTCTAAACCCAATTGTGTTACCAAAAAGGTCACATCGATGGATAGAACCGAATCATCACAGACCACGCCCAATGTAGGAGATATAAACAAGGGATTTTATCAGTTGTGCCCCTCCGAGATATCGCAATATCAGTTATGCCCCTATCTTTTTGGTAATATCAGTTGTGTCCCCGACTTCTTGCCAATATTTCACTTGTGCCCCTCAGAGGGGCATAACTGATAAAAGATTTTTATCAGTTATGCCCCTCTGAGGGGCACAAGTGAAATATTGGCAAGAAGTCGGGGGCACAACTGATATTATCAAAAAGATAGGGGCATAACTGATATTGCGATATCTCGGAGGGGCACAACTGATAAAAACCCTATAAACAAAACATTGCATAACAAAACAATTGCACGTAGATGCCCGATCTAGTTATCATGACATGGAAGCTTTTTTTGACTACCAATTAAGAAATATCAACACACGTCACAAACAATGTACTACCGCTTTTCTCATTATATTAGTTTGTTCGCGGGTTCTAATTAGAGAAAAATGGGACCTGCGTCCGTCCTATTTTTCTGTTAATTTTTTATTTTTTTTGAAAAATGTGGTCATATATCTTCATCATTATATCTTTTATTTCAATTCCTCCAAAAACAGCGACTCCTCTACCCTCCATTTAGAACACGCAATTTTAACGGACTTAGAATTATTTTAATAGACATGTTCTGGATGGAGGTCATATGAGTATCTGTTTCTGACGAATTAGAATGACATATTAGAGGGATCACTACAATAATATTGAGCTATAATGACGCTTTTTTTTCAAAATCTATCACTAAATTAGTCATTGTTAAATATATAATGATGATATTATTCATTACAAAATGATTTTTTCTGCTTGAAATTAACGACGAATATCATATCCATTGTTATATAATTAGCAACGGTCCGCATAGCGACATTTATCCGTTGCTATTTTCAAACTTATACTTAATCATCGTTAAATTTTGAACTAAAAAAATGACGATTAGTTGATATTTTGAAAAATAACAACGAATAAGCATCTCTATATGGACCGTTGCTAATAATAATAGCGACATATATACTATTCGTCGCTAATTTCAAGTACGAAAACTCATTTCACAACGAAAAGTAACGTTATTATATATTTAACAACGGCTAATTTAGTGATAGATTTTGAAAAAGCGTCACTATAGCTCAATTTTGTTGTATGGATATAGTGACGAATATATATATGATGATATTTTTCAAAAAGAATAAAAAAATTAGCCGAAAAATAAGAGCAGGGCAGCCACCCCACTTTTATCTTCTAATTTAGCTCCATCAAAGTTCAATGTATAGATACTGTATCTGCAATTCGTGGTGTATTGTTCTTGCGACATCTTTTAAATACCTACATCCAAAGTTAGCATTAAATTAATTAGATAATTGTTTTAGTTGGTAAATAGTTTCAAGTCACAATCAACATAGGTCACGCTGTGTCACTACAATACAATTGACTGTATTGACTTATGATAATAAATAATTTATTTTTATTTTCATATCTTCTAGAGATGAATGAACTTACTGCTACTTGATTTTATATTCACAATAAATATCGTGTTAGTTGCTACATTTTATGATAATGACTATTCATCGATTATCGATCTGTTTATTTTTTTCTTTTAATCGTTGCTAAGGTAGCAACAATTTTTTAACGAAAAGGACGTCAATAGATAATCGTTATAATATGAAACTTTAGCAATGGATATGCCATTTTTTGTGAAATATATAAATAAAAGATAATCCCGCAACAAATAATATTCGTTGTTATACGTTGTTGTACCGTCAATTTTGTTGTAGTGTACCCTTTGCGGGCCGTCTGCTTGAGAGCAATCATCGTCCAACATGAATACCTAGAAGGTGTGTGGGATCACAATAATCAAATTATGGGTGTTTGTTGTGTGGGTAGAAAACAATATTGACCCTTTCATTCTATAGTCTAAGTTAAAACTAATCTATCTTACATGTTTCTCTAAGTTGCGAAGTAGGGATGCAAATATATACGATACTATACGTATTCGATCCACTGAGGCATTCGTTATATACGGATCATGACATCCATATCCATTTAAAATGGATGTAATATAGATATCTCATAGTTAATCATATCATATGTATCCATATTCTCATCAAGATATTCATTCTAATACATATATGTTTGTAGATTCCTTTATAATTATATATAACAAATTTATATGCTTTCTTTTACCACATTTTATATAATTATAATGGAACAAATACATTTAGTATATCAGTTTCATTCATAAGAATTTAGTACATACATACATATATATTGGGAAATTTTCAATGAGCCCTAAGCCCATTAGGATGTAATGAACACACTCATTTTCACTAATGTTTTCTATCATTTTAAGCATAAAACTAATTAGTTTACAATTGTTATATTGAGTTATTACTATTAATATTCATTTTCATAAAAAGTAAACTTTAAATTGATATGAAATGGTCAATGATAAAAATAGAAAAACTTCAGTAATACAAATTAGATCATTTCAATTTGTGGAAGGAAATGCAATGACTTGATTATTCCAATAGGTCTAGGGGTTCTTATATAGGACAAAACCCTAGAAATCCTAGAGGGTACATGATGGAGAAAAAAATATAGAAATACCCTTACAAGGGTTACACTTAGTAAGGGCTTGTAGCCGCTAAATATATATTCATAACACTCCCCCTCAAGTTGGGGCATATTTATCAGTCATGCCCAACTTGGAAACAATCCACGACATGCGTTTCTTGGGTAAGGCTTTCGTGAAGACATTTGCAAGCTGAAGATCAATGCTGATATGTGGAGTCGTAATTCTTCCAATCTTGACAGCATCTCGTACGAAATGGCAGTCGATCTCTATATGCTTGGTTCATTCATGGAACAATGGATTCGTGGCAATGTAGGTTGCAGAGTTGTTGTTAAAATATAGAGGAATAGAAGTAGTGACATTAATACCAAGTTCTTGAAGAAAAGTCAATAACCATGTGATCTCACAGGTGACTTGAGCCATTGCCTTATATTCTGTCTCTGCACTGGATCTGGACACAACGTTCTGTTTCTTGCTCCTCCATGTAACAGTGTTTCCTCCAGCCATCACAACATAGCCTGTAGTAGAACGTCGATCCTCTGGAGAACTTGCATAATTAGCATCGGCATATGCAATAACATCCGTGTGCCCATTTGCTCCATAAAAGAGGCCACGCCCTGGAGATTCCTTCAAGTATCGTAGAATTTTTAGAACATCCTGCCATTGGCTGTAGCATGGTCGTTCCATGTATTGGCTCGCTCTGCTTACTGCATAGGAGATATCTGGTCTGGTGATAGTAAGATAGAGGAGTTTACCAACAAGGCTTCTGTATCGAGTGACATCATCAAAGGTAGAATCAAACGAAGTGACGTGCTTCTTGGGATATGTAGGGATACCAGAGGGCTTGCATCCGAGAACTCCTGCTTCAGTAAGAATGTTCATGCAGTATTTCCTCTGTGAGAGATAAAGTCCTTCCGTAGTGCGAAGTACTTCTATGCCCAAGAAGTAGCGTAGAGGACCAAGATCCTTAGTAACAAATACCTTTTGAAGGAAGGCCTTGGTTTCTGATATCCCATTGTAATCATCACCTGTGACAATCATATCATCAATATATACGGCACGTATAACAGTACCAGTTGCTCGTTTTCAGACAAATACTGAGTAATCAGATGTTGTTCTCTGAAATCCAAGAGTGCTTATTTCAGTGGTAAGCCTGTCAAACTATGCCCTTGGGCTTTGCTTGAGACCATATATTGCTTTGCGAAGTCGACATACATACTCCCCCTCGACTTCATAACCAGGAGGTTGCATCATGTACACCTCCTCATCAAGATCACCATAGTGAAAAGCATTTTTCACATCTAACTGAAAGATAGGCCAAGATTTATTGGCTGTTAAAGAAAGAATAGTTCTTATAGACCCCATTCGTGCAACGAGTGAGAATGTCTCAAAATAGTCTACGCCATAGGTTTGTGTAAAACCTTTAGCCACAAGGCTAGCTTTTAATCTGTCAATTGAGCCGTCAGGTGATTGTTTCATCGTAAAGACCCATTTGCATGCCACTGGTCGTGTCCCTTTAGGACATTGAATAAGGTCCCATGTCCCTCTAGAAATAAGCGCATCCATTTCTTCATTCATTGCATGTTGCCAACCAGGGTCCTGTAAAGCACTGTTGTGATCTTGTGGAATGGAAATAGACATGAGAGCATATGTATACCATCTGTCATAGGAAGAAAAGCTAGCAGTAGAGGTGTAGTGAGATATCGGATAAGAAGTACAATGCCTCTTACTCTTCCGTAGAGCAATGGGAAGCTCTAGAGGATCATCCGGGACATCCTTGGGGGGGACAATCAGAGAAGGCATATCATCCTGCAAAAAGGGAATGGGTAAAGGGATTTCTGGTGGTGTAGATGCGTATCTTTCTTTGTAGACAATGGGTGGAGGTGGGAGATCAAGAGGAATATCAGTGATAGGTTGAGAAAAGAAGCTTGTTTGCTCAAAAAATGTGACATTTACAGAGATGTAATAGTGATGACCAGTAGGATCACAGCACCTGTAACTTTTTTTGAGTGTGAGAGTAGCCTAGAAAAATACATTTGATAGCACGTGGTGAGAGTTTATAAGCATTTTGAAATCTATGAACAAATGAGACACAACCAAAGATCCGTAGAGGAAGAGGGAATGGAGACTCAGTGGGGTAGAGTAGAGAGAATGGAGTGGACCCATTTAGAGCAGGCGAAGGGACCCTGTTGATAAGATGGACAACAATTAATATAGCGTCACCCCAGTAGGTTTTGGAAACTTTAATTTTGAGAGAGAAGAGACCGGGTAATATTTAGAAGATGACGTAATTTTCTTTCCACTACCCCATTTTGTTGGGATGTATAGGGACATGAAGTTTGATGTATGGTCCCTTGAGAGGCAAAAAAGGTGGCAAGGTCATTCTGGGTGAATTCCAAGGCATTATCAGAACGAAAAATTTGTATATTAGAGGAGAAACTATTTTTAACATAATGAAAGAAATTCTTGATGATAATATTAATCTCCGAACGTTCTTTTAATAGATAGACCCAGGACAACCTGCTGAAATCATCAATAAAAACAACAAAATATTTATGGGTACTCAATGTTCGGACCGGACAAGGTCCCCAAATACCGCAATGGACTAAAGAGAAAGGGACAGAACGACGAGGCTCAGTACGAGCAGGAAACGATGCTCGATGATGTTTTCCAAACTGACACACCTCGCACTCAAAGGGTTTGAGCGATGAAAGTTCATGGAACATCATGGAGAGCGCTTTGGCAGATGGATGACCAAGACGAAGATGTCGTAGCAGAGGATCAATGGAAATGGACGCAACACCCGTAAAACCAGAATCAGAAGGGATGTCAAGATAAGAAAGGCCATTCTTCTCATGTCCCCCACCAAAAATCTGCTTCATGCGGATATCCTGAAAATAGAAGCAAAATTCATCAAATATCACCTGACAGTTAAGCTCAATGCACAGCTTATGAACAGATAATAAGCTAAGAGGAAAGGCAGGAGCGCAGTGAACCCCTGTGAGTCGAAGTTTGGAGGAAAACTCCATAGTGCCCACACTAGTAATAGGCGAATGAGCTCCATTGGCAACACGTACAGTTTTCACAACCGAAGAAGGACAGGAAGAGGTGAGAAGGCTACCTTCCCCTGTTAGATGAGTCGAGGCTCCGGAATCAATGATACATGTAGGAGTAGACATAGAAGCTGTGCCTGCGACTGTACCAGAGGTTGTGGCAAGACTGGCAGTTTATGCAGAAGCAATTGCATTATTAGGTGAATTCTATAGTAGTTGACAGAGACTAGCATATTCAGAGGCAGTAAAAGAGGGCTGACTGGCAGGCTGTTCTTGGTTAGAGACAGTGGCTTCATAATAAGTATCAGAGGGGGTTGTCTCATACACACTGTTGGCATTAGGAGGCATGCCAAATTTGGCCCAACAACATTCTGACGGATGATTCAGGCGACCACAATGAATACAAGCTGGAAAGCGGGCAGTAGGATGATCACACCCTTGGCCACGTGATGAGTCTCGTCCTCGTCCAAAGGCACGACCATGTCCCCGGCCAGAGTCACGTCCACGTCCCCCGTAGTGGATGGATCGTCCTCTCGCAAAATGAGCCGATGTCTCAACAGAAGGAGGAGGTGGCGGGGACTCAAGTTCCTGAAGATGACCAAAGATGGTCTCAAGAGTAGGTAATGCTACAGCGGTCAGAAACTGGTCCTTCACAGGTTTATATCGAGGATGTAAACATGATAAGAATCGATATACTTGCCACTCCGCTCGCTCTCCTACCTGTTTATCACAACAGGTCGGTTGAAAAATAAGAAGCTCTTCAAATAAACCTGTGAGCAGCCTGTAATAGTCAATCAAGGATGCGTCCCCTTGATTTGTAGACCAAATCTTAGTATATATGTCCGAAACCCCGGATTTGGTTGTTTCCTGCGAGTAGGTATTCTCGAGACTCTCCCACATCGCTTTGGCAGTCTCTTTGTACAGGAGATTGGAGGCAATAGATGGATCAACGTTGTTTGTCATCCAAGTGATGACCTGACAGTTATCAACGTACCAGATATCATAGTCTTTGTCCGTCTTTGTGGGCGGAGCTTTGGTAAGAACATAGTTCTTACGCTGGCCACCAATGAATACCTTAAAGGACCGAGACCACAGTACATAGTTCTTGGATCCTTTGAGTTTGATAGTAGTGCCCTGGACCATCAAAGAAGAAGTCGGGTACATGGGCTTGGAGTCCATAGTTGTGGGAGTAGATGCCATGGCAGCCGTATAGATCAAGGAGAATAATCCTAGATAATATTTGTAATATCAGAGAACATGAGTACCTAGCACCATATAGAGGCACAGAGGTGCAGCCATGGGAAGGCGGCACGGGCTGGGAAGGCGTAGAGGTGCGGCTGAGAAGGCAGCACAGGCAGAGCTGCGGCCTGTGAAGACGGCACGGGCAGAGATGCAGTTGGGAAGGCATCACGCACAGAGACGCAGGGGGTGCGCACGAGCGGCGCAAGGAAGGCGCAAGGAGGTCGCGATGGCGTAGGGCACGTGATGGCGCAGGGTGCGCGCGAGCGGCGCAAGGAAGGCGCGAGGCCTGGCGGCCTGGGGTGCACACTGGCGGCCTGGGAGTGCTGCGCGAACAAGGTGTGTCGGCTTGGGAGGGGGTGGCCTGGGGTGCGGGTGGCGCAAGAAGGTCAGGAGTGTGACTTAGGAGGGCGCGAGCGCGTTGGAAGGAGGCTCATCAGCCTGAGCAGGTGAGGTGTGAGAGGCGAAGGGTTTAGGGTTCGAGCATGGAGAAGGGGGGCGGCTGTGGTGGGGTAGGGTTAGGTCAGAACACCGGTCTAAGACCGCTGCTCTGATACCATGTGGAAGGGAATGCAATGACTTGATTATTCCAATAGGTCTAGGAGTCCTTCTATAGGACAAAACCCTAGAAACCCTAGAGGGTACAGGATGGAGAAAAAAATACAGAAATACCTTACAAGGGTTACACTGAGTAAGGGCTTGTAGCCGCTAAATATACATTCATAACACAATTAATTTAAGGTTTCCTTTTTGGTAAAATAATTGATGTAGAAAGAATATGTATAGCATATGTAGACCAATAAGTATTTTACTTAAAATGATAGAAACATTAGTAAAAATGAGAGTGTTCATTACAATCGTAATGGGTTGAGGACTCATTCGAAAAGTTCTCTCTGTCTGTATGTGTAAGGAATTGGGAACCTACATCCATGTGTAGGAAGTTACCTACACCTGCTTCTTTTCTCCTACATTTTTTTATTTTATGAAATGAATCCTTGGGAGATTTACTTAGAATATTAAGTGGATTATTGATGAATCCCTTATTCTCACTCTTTATTCTTTTATTTTAGCTATTTATCTTGGCAAAGTAACATGTAAATACTTGTAAATACAATAACATAGCATTATGCATGTATTTGTTAATATTACATAATTGACATGTATTTGTGCAAAATAAAAGAATAAAGGAAAAGCAAAAGGAAGGAGGTATTTAGAATAAATACATAGTGACCTGAACCCAAAGAGGAGGTCAAACCTTGACCTGATCGCCAAATAAAATAAGTAGATAGAGATAGGGCCTACGATGTGTTGTACATATTACCTATATATGTAAATAATTATTTTTGACCAAATTAAAATTAAATTATTATTTTACCTCCTTGCACATATTTCTAAAAATAAAATAAAATAAAATCCTCTTTCATTGTGCAATGCACATGTATATATATCACCTCTGCTATTTATTTTAAACATGTAAATAACTTATAAAAATAAAATAAAAATTATTTTGTACTCCTAAAATCATGTTGAAAATAAATAAAATATAAAATTAGGAGTATTCCTGTAAAAATGACAAAATAAAAATAATTGTACATAGTACATATGTATATTATACTTGTATATAATACTATATATTGTATACACACTAGTTTATTTTTCATAAAAATAATTAAAAATCACATAAAATAGTTTGAAAAATAATAAATTTTTTCATTTTATATACTTTTTATTTTGAATGCAATTACTATTTTTTATTGAATTTATAAATATTTTGTATATTTGATTTATGTGATTGGTCCAGACCAAATGTTGACCTCCGGTCAACGCCTTCTTCCAGGGCTGACCCGACCAGATTCTCTCCACCAGAGCCTTTTCTCCCATTTTTCTTGATCGGGTCAGGCCTACTCTTGCCCATATTCTTTGCCCGAGCTTCCTCCTAGGATCCATGACCTTCGCGGATTCCTAGGAAAGCACAGATCTTCCTAGGGTTGTGCGATATCGATCGAACATTCCAGCCTCTTAGAAACCTATAAAGCACCTCCTCCACCTCCGCAGCTCAGTAGCTCGTGCGTCGCTCCTTCTTTCACCCCTAGACACCTTCGGTTGAGTGACAGCTGCCGGAGAGCATCGTCGGATTGGAGTTTGGTAGCGTAATCACGCATCTCAACTACGTGGCTGGAGTCCTCCGCCGCATCCAGCCTCCCTGCCTGCCGCAGCACAGTCGAGGCCACGACCCCGCCTCTCCGCTCTGCCTGAAGTTGCTGAGTTCATCAGCACCCTCAGGTAATGCTTCTTTCGACTCCATTTTCCTTGTCCGTCAAATCCTTTCTTTCACCTCCGCCGCAGTTCATATGCTCCGACCACCTTGGTCGAAGCCACCTAACCCCATCATGTCCTTATCGATTGAACCCTCTACGACCGCACCACCTTGCACCGCGACCTCATCATCCTTGGACTCGACCCTGAAGTCGAGGTTAAGGCCGAGATCTCCTCCCACCACCTTTGTCGGAGATCGACTTCCATTCGCCCTTGCTTCTTTCACCTCTAGCTTCAATAATCTAGACTGGAGGTGTTGGATCATGCAGTAGACCGCCTTTAAGCCCCCAACTGTCAGAAGCTCCAGGCGGCACGTCACCGCCACGTCCATCCAGCCGTTGCCGTCTCCACCTGTTTAACCCGAAAATCGGTGATCTTAAGTTCCACACGAGGCGGGAACTCAGTCGCTGAATCGACCACGCGAAATTCGGATTAAAACAACAATTAACCCACGACAGATATATCAAGCAATGAATGTAAATGTGCGGAGTTAAAATTTATTATAACTCTACAACAAGATGTGTATAGTGCAAGTATGTGTAGAGGTCGAACACAGGGAGCAGACAGGTAGAACGGGGCACAAGTGCACAAAAATGTGTGAATGTGATCAAGAGTCTATTATGCTATTTTTTTTGTGGGTTTTTAATTTTATATTTTTTTATTTAATTTTTAATTTTATATTTTTGTATTCTGATTTTTAATTTGCTGATTTTATATTTTCTTTTTATATTTTATATTTTTTTATATGCTTTTTCAATATTGGAAAATAAGGACAATGTAATAAAAGGCAAGTTAAAGTATTTGTAAAAATAGATAAAAATACTCAAAAATAAGCAAATAAAGTCTTTTTGGTCTTTTTATACTTTTTTACTGTTTTTGTGATTTTTGAATAATGTTTAGAATGTTTTTGGTATTTTTAATTAACAAAATAAAGCAAACAGTAGCAAAAATGAAAGACTGAAACTTAAAATGGAGAAATAAAATAATAAACAGTAGCAAAAATTCTCCAAATTAATTTTCACTCAAAGATAATAAAACAAAGAAAATTCAGGAAAAGAAAACACTATTTTTGGATTTTTTATGAATTTTATAAATTTTTATGAAGGTTTTTAGAGTTTTGCAATTTTTAGGAGTTTGATTTTGTATTTTTTTAATGATTTTTGGCTGGAAGTCAAAACAAACTAAAAGACACAAAATATATTTTTTTGGAATTTTTCTGGAGTGATTTTATATTTTTTAATGATTTTCTAATGCAATCAGTGCTGAAAATGACTATTTTTGATTTTTATAAATATTAAAATGCAATAATTACGAAAAATAAAAATATGATGATGAAGTACTATGCAACAGGAGCTTAATGCAATTTTTGTGGGATTTTTGGGGTTTTGTAGATGTATGCAAAAATTACAAGCAACAAAAAGAAAAATACATGCGTGCAGGGGCAGTTTTGCAATATTCAAAAAGGTCAGGGGCACGGCTGCAATATGCTCACAGAAATTATAACTAGACAAACTAATTGCAATGCTAATTATTAAAAGCAAAGACTACGGGGTGATTCTTGCAAAAACCCCAGATCCACGTGCCTACGCATGTGCACCTGGCGGGGGTGCGTTTGTAATAACCCGAAAGTCCGAGGGCCTGCGTGCACTATTTCCAGAAAATATATAACTAAGTTAAGTGTTGCTGGACTGAAATTAATTAACAAAAAGCCACAGGGGGCTAGGCCGCAAAAGCGCCGAGGCCCACGTGCTAGGCACGCGACCTGGCAAGGGCCTACTTGTAAGACGCCAAAAGTGCGAGGGTCCGATTAGCAATTATTACAAAAAAAACAAAGCATCATAAAAAGTTTGAGCATCGAATAAGTATAATACAAAATTCGGCTGGGCGCTAATTGCAAAATACCCAAACCCGGGGGTGATCCAACGGTGCGCAGCCGCTTCACTTATGCCACGTGGCGCGCTCTCCTTGAGCGATGCCCCTTCGGCCACGGACGGCCCGGATTAGAACGTGAGATGAGCGATCGGGCGGCCAGGAGCTATCTGCATCCAACGGCGCCTGTACTGCTGGAAGATCAGGAGGAATCGGACGGCCCAAGGATGGTTACGAAGAACAGGAGGAGGGCCGGCGGTGCTGGGGTTCCCCGACCCCTCTTCCTCGTCTCCGTCGACGGTTTAGCTTGCAAAAGGGGCCGCGAAGTTCCTGGGCGTCTCCCCGAGGGGACGGCGGGGTCAAAATGGCCCACGGAGGGCCGGGGGACCGCCGTTTCGTGAAGCGAAGGGGGCGGCTCCAGGCAGCTTGTTCTTCAGCGAACTTCGACAAAAATCGAGCCCCAGCGAGGCTCTCCAGCACCTGGACCTGCAGGGAAAGAACACGGCAACAGAGAAGAGTTCCAGGGGCTAGCAAAAAGAGAATGGACGGCGGATGTAGGTGGTGCGTGGAGGCGAAAATGGCCGCCGGAGCTCTTGAGCTCCGGCAAGGTATTCGATGGCAAAAGCGAGTGGGTGATGTGATTAACAACCTAAGAAATACATGAACTAAATAATACTACCGATATCTAACTAAACTACAAAGAAAAACATAGAAAATACAACCTCAAGCGGCTGTTCACCGCAAGATGGACCTCACGGCCAAGTGGCCGGAGATGGGGTGGAACGGCCGCCTCGGCCCTCGCCTGAGCCTCCTTCGTCGACTGGAGGAGGTCTGTCACACCTCCGGTCCGGAGCACGATGCCAAGGGGGTCCAAACTAGGGTCAAAAGGGGTTCAAGATTTGAAAAATGGAGGAAGGGAAGGCTTTGAAGCAATGGCCGAGGGGCTCTCTTCGAGGCGCGATCACGGGTGGCATGATGATCCAATCCCCGAGATAAAGGCTAGGCGTGATAGATCAGTCATAGGGGAACATCTTTCATGAAGGAAGCGTCTTCAAAGGGTGGAAGACGCGCCCTCGAAAAATGGGCGAAAGAGGGAAAAAACCAATAAACTGACAAGAGCAGGGGAGGGTCAGACAGTTGACCGAGGTCAACTGTCAGACCCACCTGGTTGGTCCACGTGGACCAACCAGGGAAAACCTGCATAAAATGATTTGTTAATTCAAATTAAAATAGGAGATGATTTTATTAATTTTTAGTTATAAAATAAAAAAAGTTTATTTTTTTATAAAGTATTTTATAGCGATTTTTATTTATTTTTATGAAGTATATTTTTACCAGTTTGCATTTATACCCTTATAGGTATCTATATCTATGTATTAATGTATTTTATTTTTATTTTGTGTATCTTTAATTTATTTATTTTTAATTCTTATTTTATAAAATTATAAAATACTTTTATCTACACAAATGTATTTATTTTATTTTTCTGATTTATTTTGTATATTTAATAAAATACAAACATGTTTTGTATAGGGATATGTATAGGTATGTATCTATGTATTGAATATATACCTGTATTTTTATTTGTATTTTATCTATGTTTTTTTTATTCTGATTTAAATGCACATATTTATTATATGTATTATTTACAACATTATAAAAATATAAAATAATAAAAATAATAAATAAATAATAAATTGAATATTTTAATATGTACAAGTATACAATGAGGGTCCAAAAGTCAACTTTCAAACCGTAGCTCCGCCAAATGCGAAACCACCGCCACTAAATAGATTATTTTCTTCTATATACAAATAAAGGTGAGTATGCTGCATTTGGGTTTTTATTTGTGAGATACAGGTCTGGGAAGTTGGCATTCTGGATTTTTATTCAGACCATAACTTTTTATCTGTACATTATTTTTCTGTGAAATCAATTTTGTATTTTTCTTTATTTTATTATCTACAACTTTCATGTGCAAAGTTTCTTTATTTGAAGTGTAAAAAGTGGAACCAAAAATAGGTCCCAAAATGAATAAAGAATGAATAAAATGTATAGGTATTTATCTGTATTTTGGCCCTTATCTCCCCCTACTTTATTCCTTGTCGACCGAGTCATCGAGATGCCTAGGTCTCGGGGTTTCGGGTCATAAAATATTTACAATATTTTATTCTTTTTCTTTTCTTTTCTTTATTCTATAATTTTGGCATTAAAAACTGCATTTTATACAATATTTACACACATATGCGTGAATGCTAAAATGCCTATATTAAGCCTATTTACACGCATTTACTAGGGTTTTTAAGGCCAAAATGATAGAATAAAGATGATGAAACGTGGGTTCATCATCCCCCTATACTTGCCTTTGCTAGTCCCTAGCAAACACTTATGCAATAAGTGCAGAAAAAGAAAAATAAAGAAAAGAAAAAGAAGAAAGATGGATTAAGTGAAATTATCAAACTTGTCTTCACAAAATCAAAGTTTGGAGCTTAAGGCGGACCTTTGGAATTTTAGTGCGGGCGGAACCTTAGTGAGAACCGTGTTTGAAATCCAACAGTCCTTGAGAATCCCAACACTCTATCCAAGTCTCCTCAATAGCCAGGTCAGAAATACTTCAACTCATACGCAAACTCTTACGACTATGAATCTGACTTGTACAGTGTAAGTGATGGTGGCTCTCCCCAGCTAGAATGACAAAGAGACTGACTTCTCCAGTACGACAACCCAATGATTCCCCAGTCCAGCAACTCCATCCTCGAGGAGCGGGGTATTCCCTTCTAAGTTCAAGTGGCAACCAGCTCAAGAGGAGGGGGTGAAGAGAAGAATGGACGGTAGCCAGTGTAGCTACCTATCCCGGGATGCAAGACCAGTGTAGTCAAGTCATCCTGCTGCAGGCTCATATATTTGACCTTGGAACTCAAGCTTGCTTATTGACTTTGCAACATATGTACATACTTTGCAGGCTTTTTATTTTTGTACATGCCTGAACTTTTTTTCTTTTTTTTTCTTTTTTTTTTCTTTTTTTTTGAAATACTATATACAGAAGCATTTACATAAGGAGTTTTTTCTCTTGAGCCAGTAGACTATCCCTCTTTTGAAGCTTTATTGCAACCCACAACCTCCTGTCTTTAGACTTCCTAATCACTGGACGGGTTGGGGTGCACTTCCCTCCCTAGAGGAGGACAAGTGTTTCCACTTGTGTGCGTCTCATACCGGCAAATCCAATCCCCTCACCACTCCAACTGAGTTGAGCCATGTGAAAGGTGCAAGTGTCCAAGTTAGGTCATTATCAACAAGAATCGTGCGTGTGCTCCGAAATACTCTACTTAGGCAGTCAAGAATCCATTGAACCAAGTCCCGTGATCCTCAAAGAATTAAGTCAACTAGACCTGAAGTACCTCAAACTTGGTTCCTATAAGGTTCCTGTTATTAGGTAAATTATAAGGTCCAATCAAGCTCCAATCTCCGGATTTTACTTAGACTTGTTCAACTATCAAACTCAATCCGAAAAATGCTCATGCTATGCAGAAAATATTTTTGTGATGCAATTTTCAAGATTTTGAACTTTTTATGGATTTTTGAAAAGATGATGATGATGCATATGCATTTTTTTGTCTTTTTCAAAAAGATTTTTCAAATGTTTTTGGATTTTAGTTTTTGCAAATGTTTTTGGGCTTTTTGAAAACAAAAAGATTTTGGCTAAAAATCGGTTAAAATATGTACACGGGAGTGCTTCTTATATATACAAGAAGTGGATTTTAAGAATTTACAGGGTAAGTGATCAATTTTATACATATATATAGTGAATTTTGGTGTGATGTGTATATTCCTCAAACTTTATTTGAAAACAATTTACACACAATTTTTGAAAACTATAGTCCAAAATAGTTTTTACAAACATTTTACACACATTTGAAAATCATTTTGCAAAGGTTTTCAAAACAGTATATATAGGTTTTTCAAATCATTTTCGCAACCATTTTTCAAACCATTTGCAAATCATTTTTCAAACATTTTTATTTCACACAAAGAAAAGAAATTTTTACAAACCACACATTTTTACACAGGTTGAAAACATGTAACAAAATATTTTCAAAATAGTTTTCAATAAATGTTCACAAGGATTTTCAAACTATTTTTCAAACATTTTGCAAAAAACATTTTCACCTGATTTATTAATCAGTAAATACAGAAAGAATTTGAGGAATAATCACATCTTTTTTATTAAGATTTTTAATGAATTTTAAAGAATTATTTAGCCATATTATTAAGAAAATACGAAAGTACGAGTTATGGCTAAAGTATATACGTAGTATATACGACCCCCCTATACTTAGCTTGAGCTATGTCCTCATAGATCAGAGAGAAAAGAGAAGACATAACTCGTACTGAGTATAGGAAAATCTAAAGAATAAACGAATGAATCAATGAGAAGTTGACCGTCCCCCCTATACTTAGGATCAAATAATCCTAAGTATAGCAGACTGTACACAAAGCAGGGAGGGTCAAGGGTGGGAATGAACAGATCGTACTCAGATTGTCTCCCCCTATACTTAGGGTAAGATATCCCTAAGTATAGACAAGAAGAGGAGACAATGGAGAGGATCGAAAAGAATAGAACAACTCGGGGTGCCAACCCCCCTATACTTAGGACAAGGTACGTCCTAAGTATGGAAAACTGTCTACAAGGGCGGCACCTTTTTGATAGAAAAAGAAGATAGAAAAGGAAAAGAAGAAAAGAAGAAAAGAAGAAAAAGAGATGAAGATAGAAGAAGAGATTGTGAGGATGTACGCATCGCTCCCCCTATACTTAGGGTGAAAGAAGCCCTAAGTATAGGCAACGACAGGAGTGATGACACGGAACGATGAAAGAACACTCGGCTCGTCCACCCCCCTATACTTAGGACAAAGTACGTCCTAAGCTAGGCAAATACGAGAATGGGTGGACGAGAAATACGGAAGAGAGACGGAGGTGAACAAAGGATAATGTACAACAGAGATGAATGTACACATGATCAAGAAGGTAGAAAGCGAACCTTCTTGCGGGACCGCGAAGGAATAGATCTAGTGTGGTGCAGGTCGACATCGGGGTCCACAGTGGACGGAAGCCGATCAGAGTCGACAGAGTGAAGATCCTCAGGGGCCCTAGGGTGTGAAGGCTCAGACGGGGTAGTGGCAGAAGTACGGCTAGGTCCGGCCTTGGGAGTCTCGCTGATATCAAAGTGAAATGGGACGAACTCATCATCATCAGAAGTAGTGTACTCGGAGTCGTCCTGCGAGGTGTCATCCAGGTCAAAATCAAAAGGCACGAAATCATCGGTGGAAGTAGTCGAACTATGTTCGTCCTCTATAATCTCAACCGGATCATCTTTCTCATCAAAATGCCCGAATTTCCGAAGAAAAGCAACTAAATCAAATTCGGCCTTTGGCTCATCAGTATCTATGTGAACAGGGACGGACCCATCGGTGAAAGAAGTCGAAACATGTCCGTCCTGTATAGTCTCTAAATCTGCCCTCCGCTCAATGGTGTCAATCGTGTAGATCCCGCGGATGTCATCAACACATCGCCAATCACAGGAAGCGGAAACACCAAGGTCTATGCTTTCCGAGCTTTCCTCCTTGGAGAGGAATTCTCGGGTCTCATCATCGGTCATAAAGAAGGTCTCTCTGATATCCTCATATAGATCATAGTCCTCGGGGTCAGCCAAGATAGGTGAAGTCACATCAGATGCAGGTCTCTGGTTGGTAGTGGGTGCGGTGATCAACGCTTCACTCTCGTCAGCAGGACGGAAGCGAATCTCTCCTGATCCGTAATCGATAACGACCCTCGCAGAGGCAAGGAATGGTCGTCCCAGGATGATTGGAGAATGCTCCCCTGTGGAGTTCTCCATGGGCAACACGACAAAATCAACATTGTGGCTCGTGCCCTGAATCGATATGACGGCATTTTCAAGGATACCCTTCGGCCTCTTTATTGATCCATCAGCAAACTGAACGATCATCCTGGTCTTCTTGAGAGGCCCTAAGTGAAGAGATTGTACCAACGAGAAGGGTATGATGCTAATCGAAGCACCGCCGTCTATGAGAGTGCGATCACATGTGAAGTCAGAGATGGTGCAGCTAATGAAAGGTGTGGCAGTGTTCTTCTTCCGAGGAATGGGACGATGTGAGATGGCATGGGCTGTGGCCATGGTCAAGATATGACGCTCAGATCTGCTCCTTCGCTTTCTCTTCTTGGGAAGAGGAGCAGATAAATCGGTCATGGCCTGCTGAAGTGGGGCACGGATAATCTCATGTATGGTGGCCACCACTTCGGGTTCAGTCAGCATTTTTTTGAATTTTTGGACCTCCTCCATACAAGGGAGGAAGTCGGAATCAGCATATACACGAGGCATGCCAAGAGCAGTATGTACACCGGCATCCTCGGGGTTAAAGGTGGGACCGGGTGTGAATGTATGTGTGGTCCAGGGTTCTGGCAAGTGGACTCTCTCCTCGAAATCTTGATCAACCAAGTGTCTCCCGTAATCTTTTTGGATTTTTAAATTTTTCTCATTTTTTTGTATTTTTGGCGATTGCAAGCTCTCATGGAAATCCTCGAATGAACCCATATCATCAAATGGTGGAATATCATGGTCGCTCTTATTGGTACTAGTGAGGTGGTCAATCCTCTGTCTCATATGATCCATCATCTGGGTCAAGTGCTCAAGGGTGGACTCCATGAAAGGTGACTCCATCAGCTCAGTCTCGGGTGGATGTGAAGGTGGAGGATAATATACAGGTGGAGGTGGGTGTGGGTAAAAATCCGAGCCCTGATACTGTGGCTGAGGCGGATATGTACAAAAGTCAGGAGCAAAGTCCTCCTAGAAAAAAGGAGGTGGACCGGCTGGAGTGAAAGAGTGATCCGCAAAGTCCGGATAGAATACGCTCCAGTCGGCCATCTCGAAACAAAAGAAAATGATCGGGAGAGCACGATGGTCAAGTCAAGAGAGTAGAAAAGAAGGCGCAAATGCGCAGAGATGATCTAGGACACACACAAAACAATCACAAGCAAAAATGAAAACAAGTCAAACCCTCAATTCACCTACTCAACTCGGTAGAGACCGAAAAGTCGGTCTTTTTATCTTGTCTGTTTTAGAGTTAGGTGAGAAGTCCAAAAATTGCACAAACACTTAGGGGGCTAAAATGGGATTTGGGCACTAATCCTTAGTGTGTGCGCGAGCAAGTAAAAGCGAAGACAATGAGGGGATTACTCGCCCCAAGAGAATATTTTCTTTTTGGTCGATTTTAGGGTCGAGTAATATTAGCAGTCCCAATTTTATTGATTATCACTTTTTTGGATTTTTTAATAAGAAATGCACAATCCTATCGGGGATTCAATTCCTTTGAGCACCTATGTGATCAAAATCAGAGGTAGAGGAGCGGGAAAGCAATGCAAGCGGCAAAATGATGATGAATGCTAAAGCGTAAATGCTCACCTTGCCTCCAGCACTCTACATGCAAGGATGCTCAGCAGAATTGAAACCTATCTATATGCAAATGCAAAAGCCGATGAAATCGCCCTAAGTTCAGAAACTGCTATTAGCGGGAAGCACCACAAGTTGACCGCCAATCCTCAACCCTAGAGTCTGGTCTAGGCTCACCCCTCCTCTGCTCAACAAATTGAGGGTAGGAGAAAGCGCTTTGCGGGGAGAGCTCGCGGCACGATGGATTGAAGGTGATGATCAACTGTTTAAAATTTGACTAAGTCCAAACGAAACTATAGGCACATGCAAGGGTGATTAATGTGTTTGGACCTAATCTATCGCAAGCAATCCTAAAAGCTAAGGGCTCAATCACACAAAAGAAATGAAAAATAAAACCGGAAAACAAAATAAAAATAAAAATAATGCGAAGAAAAACCGACAAAACCGCAGTGAGCCCCCAAGTGAACAATCACTTGGAAATTAGGCCCGAGAGTCCTGAATGTCCGAGTACCTGTGTTATTACAAATATAGGTCGCTCTCTCACTTAAATTACAAAAATAAATGCAAGGAAATAAATGAAACAACTAAGGTGGAGCTAGGTCTACAAAAATCTCTCCTCGTCTCCTCGGTGCTAAGCTGACAGAAGCCGGCTTCACGTGGGTGCGTAGGCGCCTAGGGTGGAGCGCCTCCCTCGATCCGCGGTACCTCGCACAAAGTCAACAAGAGAGGGGGTTAGACCGATCAAGAGATATATCAAAAATAAAGAAAATAAAATAGCGAAAAATAAAAGCCGCGAAATAGACAATCAATCACAAACACAAACAAGACCCGAACTAAGCGTTGTTGCTCCCCGGCAACGGCGCCATTTGTTTAACCAAGAAAATCGGTGATCTTAAGTTCCACACAAGGCGGGAACTCAGTCGCTGAATCGACCACGCGAAATTCGGATTAAAACAACAATTAACACACGACAGATATATCAAGCAATGAATGTAAATGTGCGGAGTTAAAATTTATTATAACTCTACAACAAGATGTGTATAGTGCAAGTATGTGTAGAGGTCGAACACAGGGAGCAGACAGGTAGAACGGGGCACAAGTGCAAAAAAATGTGTGAATGTGATCAAGAGTCTATTATGCTATTTTTTTGTGGGTTTTTAATTTTATATTTTTTATTTAATTTTTAATTTTATATTTTTGTATTCTGATTTTTAATTTGCTGATTTTATATTTTCTTTTTATATTTTATATTTTTTTATATGCTTTTTCAATATTGGAAAATAAGGACAATGTAATAAAAGGCAAGTTAAAGTATTTGTAAAAATAGATAAAAATACTCAAAAATAAGCAAATAAAGTCTTTTTGGTCTTTTTATACTTTTTTACTGTTTTTGTGATTTTTGAATAATGTTTAGAATGTTTTTGGTATTTTTAATTAACAAAATAAAGCAAACAGTAGCAAAAATGAAAGGCTGAAACTTAAAATGGAGAAATAAAATAATAAACAGTAGCAAAAATTCTCCAAATTAATTTTCACTCAAAGATAATAAAACAAAGAAAATTCAGGAAAAGAAAACACTATTTTTGGATTTTTTATGAATTTTATAAATTTTTATGAAGGTTTTTAGAGTTTTGCAATTTTAGGAGTTTGATTTTGTATTTTTTAATGATTTTTGGCTGGAAGTCAAAACAAACTAAAAGACACAAAATATATTTTTTTGGAATTTTTCTGGAGTGATTTTATATTTTTTAGTGATTTTCTAATGCAATCAGTGCTGAAAATGACTATTTTTGATTTTTAATAAATATTAAAATGCAATAATTACGAAAAATAAAAATATGATGATGAAGTACTATGCAACAGGAGCTTAATGCAATTTTTGTGGGATTTTTGGGGTTTTGTAGATGTATGCAAAAATTACAAGCAACAAAAAGAAAAATACATGCGTGCAGGGGCAGTTTTGCAATATTCAAAAAGGTCAGGGGCACGGCTGCAATATGCTCACAGAAATTATAACTAGACAAACTAATTGCAATGCTAATTATTAAAAGCAAAGACTACGGGGTGATTCTTGCAAAAACCCCAGATCCACGTGCCTACGCATGTGCACCTGGCGGGGGTGCGTTTGTAATAACCCGAAAGTCCGAGGGCCTGCGTGCACTATTTCCAGAAAATATATAACTAAGTTAAGTGTTGCTGGACTGAAATTAATTAACAAAAAGCCACAGGGGGCTAGGCCGCAAAAGCGCTGAGGCCCACGTGCTAGGCACGCGACCTGGCAAGGGCCTACTTGTAAGACGCCAAAAGTGCGAGGGTCCGATTAGCAATTATTACAAAAAAAACAAAGCATCATAAAAAGTTTGAGCATCGAATAAGTATAATACAAAATTTGGCTGGGCGCTAATTGCAAAATACCCAAACCCGGGGGTGATCCAACGGTGCGCAGCCGCTTCACTTATGCCACGTGGCGCGCTCTCCTTGCGCGATGCCCCTTCGGCCACGGACGGCCCGGATTAGAACGTGAGATGAGCGATCGGGCGGCCAGGAGCTATCTGCATCCAACGGCGCCTGTACTGCTGGAAGATCAGGAGGAATCGGACGGCCCAAGGATGGTTACGAAGAACAGGAGGAGGGCCGGCGGTGCTGGGGTTCCCCGACCCCTCTTCCTCGTCTCCGTCGACGGTTTAGCTTGCAAAAGGGGCCGCGAAGTTCCTGGGCGTCTCCCCGAGGGGACGGCGGGGTCAAAATGGCCCACGGAGGGCCGGGGGACCGCCGTTTCGTGAAGCGAAGGGGGCGGCTCCAGGCTGCTTGTTCTTCAGCGAACTTCGACAAAAATCGAGCCCCAGCGAGGCTCTCCAGCACCTGGACCTGCAGGGAAAGAACACGGCAACAGAGAAGAGTTCCAGGGGCTAGCAAAAAGAGAATGGACGGCGGATGTAGGTGGTGCGTGGAGGCGAAAATGGCCGCCGGAGCTCTTGAGCTCCGGCAAGGTATTCGATGGCAAAAGCGAGTGGGTGATGTGATTAACAACCTAAGAAATACATGAACTAAATAATACTACCGATATCTAACTAAACTACAAAGAAAAACATAGAAAATACAACCTCAAGCGGCTGTTCACCACAAGGTGGACCTCACGGCCAAGTGGCCGGAGATGGGGTGGAACGGCCGCCTCGGCCCTCGCCTGAGCCTCCTTCGTCGACTGGAGGAGGTCTGTCACACCTCCGGTCCGGAGCACGATGCCAAGGGGGTCCAAACTAGGGTCAAAAGGGGTTCAAGATTTGAAAAATGGAGGAAGGGAAGGTTTTGAAGCAATGGCCGAGGGGCTCTCTTCGAGGCGCGATCACGGGTGGCATGATGATCCAATCCCCGAGATAAAGGCTAGGCGTGATAGATCAGTCATAGGGGAACATCTTTCATGAAGGAAGCGTCTTCAAAGGGTGGAAGACGCGCCCTCGAAAAATGGGCGAAAGAGGGAAAAAACCAATAAACTGACAAGAGCAGGGGAGGGTCAGACAGTTGACCGAGGTCAACTGTCAGACCCACCTGGTTGGTCCACGTGGACCAACCAGGGAAAACCTGCATAAAATGATTTGTTAATTCAAATTAAAATAGGAGATGATTTTATTAATTTTTAGTTATAAAATAAAAAAAGTTTATTTTTTTATAAAGTATTTTATAGCGATTTTTATTTATTTTTATGAAGTATATTTTTACCAGTTTGCATTTATACCCTTATAGGTATCTATATCTATGTATTAATGTATTTTATTTTTATTTTGTGTATCTTTAATTTATTTATTTTTAATTCTTATTTTATAAAATTATAAAATACTTTTATCTACACAAATGTATTTATTTTATTTTTCTGATTTATTTTGTATATTTAATAAAATACAAACATGTTTTGTATAGGGATATGTATAGGTATGTATCTATGTATTGAATATATACAAGTATTTTTATTTGTATTTTATCTATGTTTTTTTATTCTGATTTAAATGCACATATTTATTATATGTATTATTTACAACATTATAAAAATATAAAATTATAAAAATAATAAATAAATAATAAATTGAATATTTTAATATGTACAAGTATACAATGAGGGTCCAAAAGTCAACTTTCAAACCGTAGCTCCGCCAAATGCGAAACCACCGCCACTAAATAGATTATTTTCTTCTATATACAATTAAAGGCGAGTATGCTGCATTTGGAGTTTTTATTTGTGAGATACAGGTCTGGGAAGTTGGCATTCTGGATTTTTATTCAGACCATAACTTTTTATCTGTACATTATTTTTCTGTGAAATCAATTTTGTATTTTTCTTTATTTTATTATCTACAACTTTCATGTACAAAGTTTCTTTATTTGAAGTGTAAAAAGTGGAACCAAAAATAGGTCCCAAAATGAATAAAGAATGAATAAAATGTATAGGTATTTATCTGTATTTTGGCCCTTATCTCCCCCTACTTTATTCCTTGTCGACCGAGTCATCGAGATGCCTAGGTCTCGGGGTTTCGGGTCATAAAATATTTACAATATTTTATTCTTTTTCTTTTCTTTTCTTTATTCTATAATTTTGGCATTAAAAACCGCATTTTATACAATATTTACACACATATGCATGAATGCTAAAATGCCTATATTAAGCCTATTTACACGCATTTACTAGGGTTTTTAAGGCCAAAATGATAGAATAAAGATGATGAAACGTGGATTCATCACCACCGGAGCACCCCATTAGTCGTAGAGCACTCTCACGAAGCTACTGGTCTCCTCCGATTCTTCATCGAAGTGTCAGATCTTTGTTGACGCTCAGGCGAAGTTCGCAGGACTCCTGTTCTTACTTCCACCTTCCCCACCGTCGGATGGGGCCCTCCTGCTAGTTCGCATCGTAGCTGCCCGACAAGAAGGCTGCTGCGGTCCTTAGATTAGCACAAAACTGCCAGATCCAGTCGCACATCTACAACAGCCTTTGTACCGTCAGATCATCAGGCTGCAATGATCAGGGTCGTACGACTACGATGCCTTCCACGCGTGCCACGTGCCTCCTTGGGGTATTTTGGACTTTTCACCCTCGTACTTTTATGTTTTATTATTAGTTCTGTAAATAAAGTTGTAGTTTGGTTATTTTGAATGTAGACCCTTTCTCTTTCCAGTGTTTGCATTTTAGTCCTATTTGTATGAATTCACGTGCTGTCCCACGTGCATGTATGGTATATTTACATGTTTTATCCCGAATTTCATGGATGTTATGCTTTGAATAAAAGTTTTTTTATAACTGCATTTATACCCATGTACGTGAATTTTTTAGCATGTGCGTGAATACACTGGGATTTTTGCATTATTCATCCCGAGCTTTTAATATATGTTATCAATTGGTCTGGAACTTTAGTATAATTGCAATTAGGTCCCTACAAGCTGTGTGTATTGTTTTTAATCAAATAAATACCTAATTAACTCCAAAAATTCCATAAAATTATTGTTAGCTCCTGCTAACACGTAATATTTATGGTAATTTTTGTGAATTAATTTAGTATTATTTGATATTTTCTAAAAATAAAAAATACCTAAAAACTGCTCTGTCTATTTTATAAAATACATAAAAATTGTGTTAAAAATTTCAAAAAAGAAATTTGTGTTTGTTTGTTTCACTTCCAGTATCATTTGTGTTGCAAAAATCATTATAAAAATCTAAAAATCTCAAAACCCTTAAAAACTTAGAAAAATCAATAAAAATTCTAGAAATGAAAAAAAATATGATTCCAGTTTCTGTTGTTGGATATTTTTATTTACTTTCTCATGAAAATTACAATCAATACATTAGGGCACTTTTAGTATTTTAAATTTTCCTTTTAGTCCAGGTTGTACATTATTTTCCCTATTAGCATTTGTTTGATTTTTATAAAATCATATAAAAATTGAAAAATTATCAGAAAATCACCAAAAATATCTGAATATTTGAAAAACTTAAAAAAATTATTCTGGATTTTTGAACATTTTGACCTTAAATAAAAATTCTAAAGGCTTGCTTGTGCCTTGTTTTTCTTATTTACTTATTTTGTTCTCTTATTTGAAAATATAAAAATTTGCAAAATTAAAATTCATAAAAATATGCTTTTATTTGTCTGAAAAGTGGCTATTTCGTAGGTTTATTTGCGCTCCTTGAGTTCGACCCTGGTCGCTGTACCAGGTTAAAATAAAATAGCGGAGACCGCTAACATTGTTTTGATTGATTGATATTTGTTTGATTGAGTGGTTCTCGATTTTTCTTGATTTAGACTAGGACTTGTGATCCGGGTCGCAACGACCCTCTGATTATTATATTCCCTAACCCATGTCGCTTAGCCGCTCAGCAATTATGTGTTTCAAATTTCATGTAAAACAAACCTTCTTAACATGTCCATCTGAAGGGGTTGGTTTCAATAAATAGGAGACTGTTAAAAATTATTTATTTTGATGGATAAGTTAGAACTCTCGACTTAAGTTGAAATTTAAATGACGCCACAGTGATACATTGTGATCTAAATCCCTCTCAAGAGAGAGAGAGAGAGAGAGAGGTGCAAATGTAGGTAAGTTACCTACACATGAGTACAGGTTCCCTATTCCCTGCATTTGTTTACGTGTAAGTGTGTTTGTTATTTAAGCTAATCTATAAAATATTGATATTGTCATGTATTCATATCTGATTTGTACTTATTATGTAATTGTATTTTTTCTGAAAATATAATAATATTGTTTTCATATCTATTAATATTTATAGTTACGTCTGGACTCATATTTTATTCATATTTGATAGTGGCTAAAAAAATTGATTTTACTCTCTTTGGAAGTTTGACATGTTGATATTAGCTTCAAGGGATGTTTGTTTGAGAAATAAGGATGTTCCTCCAATTTATTGTTCCTTCGTAGACAATCAACGTTTTTGTCCTAGAGTCAAGATGAGGGACAAGCTTTCCCTCAATATCTCTCAATTAACAACCTTTCTCGTCAAAAAAAACAAACAACTACCATTTATCTAACAATCTTATCTAGTATAATCCCATATCCCTCTTTATCCCCTTCCTACCAAACAGAGAATATCAAATAACTACTACTTATATCTTCTTATTTCTCCTTATCTTCTCCCGTCAACCGAAAGAAATAACTCTTTATCCTTTTCACTTATTTCTCTACCAAATGGCCTCTAAATGATCCATTTTTAGGTTTCAATTTAAGGATTTTTATATTTGTGCCCTTCTCACATACCCAATAACATTTTTACCCCTATTTTTTTTGCAATTGTATTTATCTCTATATTCATGCGAAACATCTCTATATTTATATTTATGCTCCTTGGAAGCATGTAATCCACATGCTCCCACTCTATTTCACAGTATTGTTTTATTTTTTTAAATGAAACCTAGAGGGATTTAGATCACCATATATCATCATGATGTCATTCAAAATTCAACTAAATTCAAGGCTTCTATCCCCTCCACAAAGACGGTCAAATTTTAACGGTCTCAAAATTGCTGAAATCGACCCTCTCTAGATGGACATGTTAGGAATGTTTGTTTTACATGAAATTTGAAACACGTCTTCTATTATTATTTTAATTAAATCTCCTCAGAGTTTTACTTTTTTAAAAAATAAAAAATACGAAAAAAGATGGGGGCATACTTATATGCTCCTAGAGAGCATATTCATTTAACGCATATATATTACACTTGCAGAAGGGCTATTGAGAAAATTGCAAGAGCATAAAATTATAAATGTAATTGCAAAAAAATAATGACATGTAATAGTGGAAAAACCCAAAAGAGCACAAGTGTAAAAATTACATAAATTTATGCCAATATCCTTCTAAATCGTGACGTACGTACGGTACTTCTTGCGCATTATATTTAGAACAAACTAGTGTATCTGCCCGCGCTTCGCGGCGGTTATTATAGAGAAGGGTTTGGCGGCTTTTTTCAATGAATTTTGAAAAGTCAGTGTCGAAAGTTGTCCTTGTTTCAAACATAGAAGATGCAAAATCACTGGAAAACGATTTCACAATGAATTTATATAAAATAAAAACCTCAAAATACCTTCCTGACTTCAAAAATCACAGCTTTCCCAATTTAGATCAAAAAATATCCCACAATAGCTTAAACGACATATCAGAGTTCAAATTTTATATAAATTTGGAATCATCAAAATCCATGTAGAGGAGCTTCATGGACTCTACAACTGGATTCACGTACTGACATTCTACGCAACTTCCTGTTTGCCATCAAATTTGCTGCTCAATCCGACAACTCTTATAGTGGCCTATCTAGGTAATAAATCATGTACCATCATGATTATACGAAATAAAATATCTTATCTGCTACATTTTAGACTAAAGAACAATACACACACAAGGTATGTCAAAAATTTGCACCTTGACGAAATTGGTACATCGGACACGCTCGGATTAAGTGGTAGGACAACTGCCACCTATGGTAGTTGTTGTTGTTGCTATTGTTTTCTCATGATACCTTGCTCCAATTTATCTTCATTCAATGAAAATACCATGTTTATATATGTAGACCATTTACAGGCAACGATTTATATATCTATACATAAAATATTTTAAATTATATATAATATATAATTTAATATTAAGTGGTCTTGATTATATATCATATAGGATATTAATTGATCTATACTAAATGGTCTAGATTATGTATTCTATATCTAAGAATCGCTATCTATAAATATAATATAGAAACATTTAATTATAGATATTATTGTTAGTAATAATAATATATAATCTAAAATATGTAAAGTTAGATACGGAGGCATATATAATCTATCTTATGCCCGTGTTTTAATTATATTTTTCATATAATTTCGATGTAATTTTATTTTTCTAAATATATTCAGATCCATTCATATCATAATGCAGTATAACTGGAATTCATGTTGTGTTTGTCCCTAGGCATATTATTATCTAATATTATGGGTGTGATATTAGAATCGGCGTTCAATTACGGCATACGATTGATTAGAATGATGTTTACATTAATAAGACATGATTAACAAAAGTTCAAATTCCCGTCACCTTATCAAACAAAATTATATATGCATTCAGGTTGTAATAGATCCCTCCTCATCTGCTTATGCAATATTCAAGTGCTAGAAAAATATAGAAGGCAACCATTAACTTTATTACCATTCCATCGGTTGGCACTGCCATTATTCAAAGTGGATTTACTTCTATAAATATGATGGAATGGACTTTGGGTGAAAAATCCAAAGCATTCGTATAATAAATGTATTGAACAAATTCATAGTCGAACCTTCTTAAGATGATTTGAGAAATTTTTGTATCTTGAAAAAGCAAATTTTACACGATTTACATAGAGTCTATTAGTATGTACTCGGGTGGAGATTTGAATTAAAAATGGTACTTGGTATTGGCATCATGTTTAGTATGTAAAGCATTTACTTAAATACTTATGTGTCAACTTATTCAGAATTAAAGTTTTAGATCATTTATTATTGTACATGTATGAAAGTTTACTTACAGATTGATCAAGGTTTAAAATTTTAGTTAATTTTTGGATATTAGTATTACACTTGTAAGACGAACAAATAGTTGTACTATACTCAAAAGATAGAGACCCAATTCCAACTAATATCAATATGTATTCACTATGTCAGTTTCATTTGTGATTTGTGTTGTGTCAAGTACCATTGATATTATAATGTGTCAACATCAGATGTACAGTACTATTTGAAATTATCGAGTATTATTTACATTCTGAGATGATGTAAAATTAGTATCATGCATTAATTAAATTAAATAATAGAACAATTCCTCACTTTGCAATACTATATGACTTGAGAAAACGATGAAATGGGAAGCTTTGTAAAAAAAATCTAAAAATTGCTATTAATATGCATATATAGTCTATATAGGGTTTTATATTTACTGTATAAGTGTAATTAAATACCAGAACTATATCTATATGCATATAATTATATTGAATATAATTTACTGTATACATATAATTGATATACTATATGTATACATATAATTATATTTACTATATACATATAATTCTATTGAATATTATATAAGAGGTTAATGGTGTTGTCCCCTTAGGGCAGCCAACATGGCTGCCCCCGCATCATTTTCGACTTTTTTTTTATTTTTTTGAAAAATATCACCATATATATTCATCCATATATCCCTCATATATACCATTCAAATTTCATCAGAAATAGAGACTCATACGGTCTCCATCCAAACAATCATTTTTTAATGGTAACATGATTTTTTAAATCGATACCATCTCGATGGAGGCCGTAGGAGTCTCTGTTTCTGACGAAATTCGAATGGCATATAGGAGGGATATAAGGATGAATATACATGGTTTTATTTTTCAAAAAAAATAAAAAATATCAAAAATATGGGAGGGGGCAGCCCCATTAAATCCATTATATAAGCTATACACAGATATAATTAATATGTATATATATGTGGTTTCAAATTAAATATCATAACCATAACAATTCATCATGTTGCAATACTATATAACTTGAGAAAACGAAGAAATGGGTAACTTTGTAAAAAAAAATGTCTAAAAATCACTATTACTATGTATATATAGTCTACATAGGGTTTATAAAGGGTTTTATAAATGGAAAGAATGAGGCTGTGCCCGTGTCATTTTTTCGTAATTTTTTATTTTTATTTTTTTTTGAAAAATTCATCATCTATATATTCCTCCAATATACCATTTGAATTCATAAGAAATAGAGACTCATATGCCCTCCATCAAGAACATGTAATATTAATGATCTAAACATTGTTGTAATCGACCTTTCTAGATGGAGGGCATATATATGTTTCTGATGAAATTCAAATAGAGGGATATATAGTTGAATATACATGGTGAAATTTTTCAAAAAAAGTAAAAAAAATGCGGAAAAATGACGTGGGTAGCCCCACCAACCCTTTATAAATAATAGATACATTTTGATACATATAGGTATTTATAAATAAGAATAACAATTATAATAAGTATATAACTATTGATATGTATATATAATCTGTATAGTATTTTGCATTTATAAATAAGGTTATATATACTCAAAATAGTACACCTATTATCTATTTCTACTATATACATATATGATTTATTTATGCATATGAAGGTTGTATGCGGAGAGGGCAGAAACGGAGAGAGTCTTTTGGAAAATAGTTGAAAATAATATATTATTTAATATTTATCTGAAACCATCACTTAATAAAGAGAGGAGGAGAAAGGTAGAGAGAGAAGATAGTGGGGAGAGAGAAAGAGAGAGGAAGAGAGAAATGTTTAAAGATAAATGGGGAGTGCGTGCGCCTAATGGAGAGATGAAAGGGGCGTTGCCATAGTGGGAGAGAAATATGGAGGAAGGGAGCCACGTAGCAGCAATTTCAATGAAGAAGTTATAATGAGAAAGGATCCAAGCTCTGCCATGTGTCAAGACTTGGAAGTCCAAGAGGAAATCCCAGCAATAGTATAGTTATAGATTATACGCATGGCTATTAGCCTCTATAAAATATAGCATAACAAGTTGTTGTACTGGTAGATTTGACTACAAGTATTTTGATCGGGATCCCAATGGATATTCTTTCGATCATGAAATTGGTAATTTGCTCCAATGGCCCTTATTATGTCATGGCATGAATTGAATAATCAAATATTCTTTCTCATGTTGTCTATCAAATGATGACCAATCCATTGATTACAACACGCCATTAACTATACTAGTAGGTACCCGCGCCGTGCTTTGCACGGGAAAGCAAGCATGAGAAGTTAACATAGAGCTATATTTCCTTAGCGCTTGCTCGATCCCCTTTGGAGGGTTTACTCCACAAAACTCACATCTTCTCTCACTCGTGAGGTCTACTCTTCATTCTTTATTTAAACATTAAATAAATTATTTTCCTTTCATCCATTTCATCAAAAATAATATATTATATCATCTAAAAATTATAAACTCATCAACTTCTACTCACTTTTTCAAACTTCAATACAATTACATCACAATAAATACTCACTTTTTCAAATATTAATACAATTACATCACACCAAATCCACTCCACCCCTAACCCACTATTAAAACGGTTTACCCTACCCCAGTTTAATCAGGGCTAACCCGGTAACCAAACACAACCTTGAGAAGTAAATATATAAGCAAATTTAAGAAGTCGACCGTATAGCAAGAATCTTAGAATACACTTCGTGTTCGAGATAGTCAATTATTACCATATATGGCACATGAAGTTACTATAAAGGAAGATAGCAAATTGCATTCGAACCATGAATGTTTAAACCAAAATATGAGATTTATTTTCTTACCAAATAAAGTTGGAAAAACTAAATGAACATTATCAAATCCATACCATGGTAATCCCGAGCATGGCAAATAAAATATGTTTGGAAAAATAACTAAGAAACATTCCTCACGCAAATAGCACAGAAAGTCATGTTGCCTTATTGTCATTTTTCTTTACATCTTGAAAGTACGTATATGCTCATATAATAAAATATAGCACTTTTAAACAACAGATCATATTCATGTAAAAATAAGTTAAGGTGTGTGTACACACATCTTTCGAAAATGAAGATGAATTTTTATAAATACTGAATTATTTTGAATTGTTAGCTGGAACTTACGGATTGGCATCTTAACACTGTATGAGATGCCAACATATGATATCCATCTCTTTTTTAAAAAAATAAAGGAATTCCTTACGTGGGAAGAAACGAATATTAGCACATCACAGTAAAATATAATCTTATCCCTAGTCAACATGTGATGGTGTAAATATTGTAACATTAGCGTATCTTGGATAGAATCATCCTTCTGCTATCAAAAAGAAAATAAGATCTAACCTTCAAGGCGAAATCCAAGCCCGACAACAGGAGGAAGGGCTCGGACACCTTCAAAAAATTAAACAAAGTATCTAAGGTCATCATACACACAGATGATCTGGAGAGGGCACCAGGGTAAAAGTATCTAAGATCATCATTACTTCTGGCACGTTAACCAAGCCACATCTAAGCAGCGTGATCATATCCTTTTATTATGTAATTCTAATATATCTAACCGGGTTAAATATACTACATGCTATTCCCAGAGCAAGCATTAAACAATATGTATAGAACAATATCAGAATGTTTGTATCAAAATATATATCAAACGGGGGCTGAACAAAGTGGGGAACAATTCCTACTCCACATGAACCACACATCATTATATATTTATAGGTAGATAGATATAAGCACTTGTCCAACCAAAAAGAAGTAATTACATGATGAAGGTTGAAAACATATATTCAAGCATCCAATCAAGTAATCTATCAACAAAATAACCGAATCTTCTCTTAAAAATAACATGAAATGAAATATCAAACCTTGAATCATGTGTTTGCGGAGAAGGAGATCAGACCGTGAATTCGCTGAAAATATGAGCACAACAAAAATATCAGTTTATAAATATTCAAAACAACACTAAACAATATAGAGTACAAAAGGATATAAACAAACATCTACATCGATATCTCTGTGACCTAATCGAGGATCTCCTCCCATGTCTCACATTACACCAAGCATAGAATGTGCCATCTCAATCGCAGAAACAAATCTCTATGCAATATTATTCAGGACTCCACATCATTCGAAACTCAGAAATAAAAGAAAATCACAATCTACAACACCAGTTCAAGGAAAGTCAAAGTGTTCTTTTGTCAAAAAACGTACACCCAATCTGCTGCAGAGCAAAAGGAGACCGTTATCAGGTGGTGCATAACCTTTGAGTTCGTGCACATCTCTTGGGGAATCTTTCGGTTCTCCTCAGCCAATAAAGTAGCTATCTTGTAACCACAGGTCAGATTGATTTCGTAGGCATTCCCGAGATTGCGGAACTTGACGAAGACAAAACCTTGAGGTTCACTGCAAGTAATGTGATGAGAAGGAAACGATATCAAGATAGATAGAGTAAACAGGAAACAATGTATCCAGTGTAGGAGTTCTTGAGGGGGTAGATATCCTTGATGGTGCCGCAACAGTCGAAGGGGATCCGTAGGTCCTCGAGCCTGTGAGGAGGAACCTGACGATAACAAAAGGAAAATGAAGTGGCTTGACCGTAAAAGGAAGGAAAAGTTTGGTACCGGGCATCAAGGAATATGTTGCGGAGGAGGGATGGCAGTAGCAGCTATGGAGGTCATCGTAGGGCTTGGGGCTGAGGGCTGATCTTCCCTTGTCGCCTTTTGCTTCCTATATATGTCAGAAATAATGCTTCCTCGAATAGCCCATTTCTCGACGTGAGGGTGACGTCGTTAAACCTCATGGCGAAGGCGATGACGGAGGAGGTGGTAGCGGTTACTGCTTGTCGATCCTATGTCGGTTTAGGACACGGCATACAGGGAATGCTTGATAGAGAAGGAAGAGTCGAAGACACGTTGCTGAAGAAGGATTGGATAAGAACGGAACATATTCCAAGAGATTAATTAGAGTAGATATATCCAAATCAAAATATCCATACTTCTGCTATTGTGATTTGACATTGATATGATATGCATGAGATAGCAATATATAAGCACATGTTTTTATATACATCGAGGAGATACATCGTGCAAATGTGCCGAACGCAAATGACCGCTGGTCTGAGGCCTGCTGCCTTCACATTATGCACAAAAACATATCAGTGCACGGGAGAATGATATAAATATAAACACAAATAAGTAAACAATAATATTGCTAACATCAACCCGTGGGAACAGTACTGTGAACAGTACCTGTCCCACGGGCTTTAACATATAGTAAGATTTGCATTATCATCAATGGAGACGCAATCCTTCTGAGTTCGGGAAAGCCGCTTCTTTTTTTTTGAAAATATGATAACTTTAGTAGAATACATATACAGTTTGTATTATAATGTACAGTTTTTTATGTTGTTTTGTATTTATAATATACAGTTATAATACAAACTGCATATGTATTCTACTAAAGTGTTCGTATTTTCTGCAAAAAGAGTGTGGTGGCCTTCCTATCCATTGTCAATATCTTGATGTGAGATTCATTGCCTTCCCCACTTTAATTTTGATACAAGGAAAAATGAGCAAACCTATTGAGTAAATATGTATATTTTGTACATTTTAGTGTATAGATTAACTAGAATGAATGAAGTCTCTTGAGAAGGATCATGATCTTCTTCTCTTGTTGCAAGTCAACCATCTACCGAGGGATCAAACTATAATGTTTATACAATATTGAATATAAAAAGATGTCCTCAAGATGAGATGTCCTAACCAATCAAGTGATCTTCCATTTTCAATGTTTTTTTTGAGCCCATCAATGAAATTTATTGATGTTAACAATGATAAGATTACTAGAAGTATTTTTGGATGATATAAGATTCTATATAATTTAGATATAAATTTGCACATATGGTATGCCATTATCTAATTGATTAAAAGAATGCATAGAAATAAATAAAATAAATGGCAAAAGTAGGGATCGTTGTATTAATTGAGCAAATTGACCAACTCTTAGTAGTTGGATGATCGACCAATACAGGTGGACGAACCTACTATGGTTAAGTCTCGATTTATACTAAATAAGGTAGAAATGACCTTTGACTATCCTTTAATTGGCTGATTCATGGTTATGACGACGAGAAAAAGGAAGTGGATGTACAATCGTGTCCAAAGCAGATATTTATTAGAAACATTTCAACATAGTGTAGAGGAGTTTTGCATTTGGTTTCACCAACAATTCTTCTGTTGTTGATTCAAACGACGCCATCATATGTCCATATCACAAGTGTCGTTTATTAAAGAAGAAGACTAGAGATGAAGTATAATTACACCTATATAGAAATGATTTCATGGAAAGTTATTATACATGATGGAGATATGGTGAAAACATATCACCTCCAATGAATGAATGAAATGATGTTCTTGAAGTGAATCCATTTGTTGAAATGGAGGTGGGCATAGATAGACATGAATTCAATAACAAAACATTTGATGATGAGGAACCACATGGGGAGTCTGAAGTATTTTACAAGCTCTTGAAAAGAGCAGAAGAACCATTATGATCAGGTTGTAAGACATATTTCAAACTCTCAACAATTTCGGAACTTCTATCTATGAAAATAGAATATAATATGACATATATGAATCTTGATGCAATGTTGATTATTTTGAAGAAAATATTATCTGAAGATCATGAATTACCCAGAAACTAGTATAAAAAATGATGAGAAAGATGGGTTTAATAAATATGAAGACTGGTTCTCATATAAATTATCATATATTGTATTATGGCGAAAATGAGAATCTGGCCTATTATCTAGAATGTAATGAGCCTAGATATTAGGACTCTGGTAAAAACGAAAGAAAATTGGACGGAAAATTTTACGTTACTTTCCGCAAACACCTAGATTAAAAAGATTGTATTAGGAAACAACAAAGGAGTGTCGTGGCATGCAGATCATACTCCACAAGAGTATATTGACAAATATTCAATTGGCGAATCATCTTCTTCATAGATTCGTGAGCATTGCCTTACATCAATTCTTGCACATCCTTCTATGGACTCAACTTCTTTATCTTAAGCACATCAGAGTGTTGATGTGCATATGTCGATGCTGCATGTGGGAGGCTAGTGTTCCCATTCATACCTGCTTCTTCAGATTTCAGTAGACAGAGGTAAATATCATTCGAAAATTGCCTTTTATTAATCTTTTCCTCTAGTTATTTAGGTAGGGATTTTCTGAATAACAATCGGATTGCTAACGAAATAATGAATATTATCAAGGCGCATACGACATGCACAGAGTTTCGGTGGTGTCGCATTTCCACCATTGAGCATGAGAGGATGTTTGACTTGTTTTTGGTAAGAACTTTAAACACTGAAGTTAATAAATTCGTATATATTCCGTTAAGTGACGTATTTATGTTCTTTTTAGGGTTGTTATTGTTTAGCCCCTAGCTTAGAGAAGGAGTCCTACTATCGAGCATTTACCCTTACAATGGAGAAAAGAATCAGTGACTATTTTTTAAGGCTAGAAGGGACTCACATAGAAAGATAGGATTGAAGGAGATGAATTTTGAGGAGATGAAGAGATTCCCCCAACTCGATGCACCGAGGAGAGGTTTTTATTTTTTTCATTGGTTAAATTTTAAAACAATTAATTTTATCTAAATTTCTTACAATAATGTTTGCTGCATGTGAATAGATTTGTGTGGTTCTTTTAATTTTGACGTTGAAATTGGGAGGAGGTCGACGACGGGTAGAGTGAACTGCCAGATAAGATCGACAAGTGGCTCTAAAAGCTACATTCAAATCTGAGTTGAGATGGTAGTTTTAATAATTTTATATACAAATTTCAATGTTGATTTCTGACATACACATTCTTTTATTTATTGTATATATTTTCCTTTTTCAGGCTACTTAGATGGAAAGAGAACCTATTTATTGTATATATTTTCCTTTTTCAGGCTACTTAGATGGAAAGAGAACCATATGTTCAGTAATAGTGGGGCTAGGAAATATATGAAGTGGAAACTTGGTGAGTCCCAAAGGTCTACTTCTTAGGTGGCAGAAGTGATTGTTAGCATATTTTTTATTGTAAGTGATTAGTGGATTCTAATTTGTATTAAATGTTTTCTTCAATTTTCATTTTAGATCAATATGAGCCCTCAGTGTCGAGAAGTGGCAAGCACTCATGAGAATGAGCGACCGACATTCGATAAAGTTGTATGGAAACATGTATAAAAATAAAAATTATGTGATTAAATGATTATACACTATTGTTTTGGAGGAGAGGGATGTTGATTTCGTCAACAAGAGGCGAACACTTGGTGGTCTTCCTCCATATTATATGGACTAACATCGACACTCTTATTCTGTTTATAGACAACCATCCTATTCACAACCTCAGTCATCACAACACCTATCACCATGTATGAAGTCTTAGATGGAGATGATGATGGATCAGGTGAGCAAATCACGAGATGATTTCACTGCATATACTTAATTTAAGTGTAATCTAAGTAATTTTGTTTCCTCTTTTACTATCTTATATGTGTATATATATAATTTCTCAATGGGTCAAAAAGGCCACCAGGCAGCAAGAGGGCAATAAAGAAAAAGAGGAAGAGGAGGAAGAGACTGATCTCGAAGAAGGACAAATGTATGCAAAGTTCAAGGAAATGGAAAGAGAAAAATAGAAGTCTAAGTAGAGTTTAATCTCAAAGATCTTTTGGGATAGTAGAAATGGATATTATATTTTTGTTAATAGTAGAATAGAGAATGTTTTTACATTTCTGTTGATTTTTATGTGGTGTTTAATGCGTATTATCTACGTACATTATATTTTAATTTTCTAATGCAATTTTACATGTTTCATGTCAAGAACAATATATTATGTAGGTTGTTTTTATTTATTTACTTTTATGCAGAAAATATAATAATTATAGGGCATATCAGTCACCTGATATCCAATTACTATCTCATGTATGATCTTCGACGATCCTTTTAAACACCTACAATGGTTTTAGGGCATGTCTTACATGTTCAACGGGGCTTCAAAACCCCGACGAACCTGTAATTTTTTCCCTGTTTTGAACCTGGTGAGCACATGTGCTCTCTCATAACGTAGCACACATGCGACAATTAGGCATGAGGTGTGCACTTGGACGAGCACATGTACTCACCCAACTTAACAAGCTACCACTGGGAGTGCATGTGTGCTTGCACATATCATCTTGCTTCTAGGCTATTTGTGTGCACTGGCCGGGCGAGCACACGTGCCCACCCACGTCTTCGGTGAGCACATTGCAATTACTCGACAAGCACTTGGCAGCTATTCGTACTTGTCGATACTGCATTTTTTTATTGTAGATTTCCAGACCTCTTCGCGGAAATAATAAAATGTTCATCTTAGACAACTCTAAGAATACCACCCTTCAAAGCATACTCACACCCTTTCTCTTCTAGAATACTGAGAGATATTAGGTTCTTCGTCATATCTGGAATATGGCAAACATCTATCAAAGGTGATAGATGTTCCATTGTGCATCTTTAGCTCAATGCTTTCCAATCCTAAAGCTGTGGACCATGAATCATTGCACATAACGACAATTCCTCCATCAACATATCTGTATTAGAAGAACTAATGGGGGTTACGCATAACGTGATAGGAGCAATACGAATTGAGGAGCTATGTATCATTTGAGCTGTGTGATGTACATGCTATTAGAATATAGCCAACATTTCTTCATTCAGTTTCTAGATAATTCGCTCCTGTCATAATATCATCTTCTCAAGATTGTTTCTGATCTTTTTCTTTATTTTGGAGTGTCCATCAATCCTCTTTCATAGCCCTTTCTTCTTGCAGCACCAACAAAACTTCACATGTCCCTTTTTGTATTATCATGTGGCTTGTCAAAGTTCTTTCATTTCATGTATTTATCCTTCGTGTGGAGCACATTGGTCTTCTTGTCGCTTGACAACTATCTCATGAGTTCACGGGCCATTAGCTCCTTCGAGAAAAGAGATGATTTCACATGATATAGTGTGATCTCATCATTCCCATAAATTAGGGCTTTCATGGAAATACTTATACGAGGGTTTGTAACGAACCTCACATTAGCAACACATAATCCTCACAGTAGCAACGCATAATCTTTATCTTGAATATCTTCGTTCATGTTTTCTAACTCGAAAATAATTGAATGAAAAAACATCTAGATGAGATTTAATCAATATACCTTCGATCATGCGAAGCATGAATATCGTTGTTTGAGATGTAGAAGATTAACGAGAGTTTTTATCATGTAGAGACTCACGAGTTTTAGCCACATATCTGATGTGTAAGATTTCTTCATAACCTGCGAAGAGTGCCGTTTGAGAGGCAAAGTTGTATGCTTGCTCTAGCCTTCGCGTCCATGTCCTCCTTCTCGTCTTGACTTATCATCGCAGGCATCTTCTCGATGCCCTTCAATGCCTTTGCAGCACCTTGATAGATGAGGATCAACTCCATCTTGACCTTCCACAGGTCAAACTTAACATTGCGATCTAATTTCTCTATCTCAAATTCCATCGTCATCATGGGTGTTTGATCAGATTGACGATGATCTATTACGGGAGATCTTAACATCGAAGCAGAAACGATCAACTAGACACATCTAGATGGGACTCTCACGCGAAGTGGAGAATCACCAAGAGGGTTCTAATGCCAGTTTGTCGAAGATGATCTAAACACGCAATCAACCACAAGCAATCAACCGCGGAGAACCCGCACGATTTTACGTGGAAAAACCACACCGGTATAGCAGGAAAAAACCACTTCAAAGAGAGGTTCCACTATGAGCGAAAACATCAATAAAGCTACAAAAAACCTAGAAGGCGATGACTTTCCCGGAAGCAAACTCTATAATGACCCTTTCCTTAACCATACAATACATACATACATGTACATAGAAGTAATCGGTAAACAGATGCTACTCGAATCCAAAAATCCTTACCGTATTAATAGGGTCGGCTAAGATCTGTTTATGGAATGCATTCAAATCACCAATGTGCTAGTGCTTCGAAGGCATATCTCAACACGATCCTATCCAAAAAATTCTTAATAAAATAAAAATAAAAAAGAGACTTCTTCATAAGTTTCTTCTAATCTATTCAACCTTAACTATGCCGAGGAAATCTCGTGATCGACAATACTTCAGTACAAGCGGAAGCTGCCTATTTCACAATCTTTACTCCACAAAACCAAACGCGACACCTAAAAATATCTACGAGAGATAATCGCACACATACAACTTGTGACTAATTGACGCCCGTTTCTTTAGCAATCATTATCAATAAAGCATATATATAGAGAGAGAGAGAGGTTGGAGAGCTTGCACAAAGGTGCATGTAACTGCCATAAACGCTCATTTTTTTTGAAACGAAACTTTGGGAGATCTATTTAGAACTATTAGTGGAATATGTGAACAAAATTTCGTGTAAAATAGATATTTCTAACGTGTCCATCTAGACAGCTAAATTTCAGCAATTCTGAGACTGTTAAAATTTCACAGTCTTGATGGATGGCTTAGGAGTCTCGAATTAAGTTGAATTTTTAATGACGATGTGGTGATATATGATGATATAAATCCCACATGATTTCATTTCAAAAAAATAAAAAATACAGGTGTTTATGGCACCGGTGCATGTAAGGTTACATGCACCTTGGTGCAAGCTCCCCAACCCCATATATATACATATATAGTGGAAAGGGAAGATGTTCTGTGTAACAGCCAACTTGGCTGTTACACGGAGCAGTTTTCCCCAATTTTTTTATTTTTTTTTCAAATTTTTTTCATGTATATTCATCTATATATCCCTCCTACATGTCATTCAAATTTCGTGAGAAACAAGGACTCCTAAGCCCTCCATCTAGACCGGGTAATTTTTAACGATCTGAAATTTGTTGTAATCTACCCATTCTAGATGGAGGGCTTAGGAGTCTTTGTTTCTCACGAAACTTGAATGACATGTAGGGGATATATACATGAACATATATGAAACAAAATTTTGAAAAAAAAAATAACGGGAGGAAACTGCCTTGTGTAACAGCCATGTTGGTTGTTACTCAAAACAGCCTCCCCAGCCTCATATATATATATAATTTCTTTCAAATAGGATGCAGTCCTTCCATAGTTAAGGAAAGTATATATATATATATATATATATATATATATATATATATATATATATGGGACCTTTCATATGAGGTGGGGGCTTTTCTGAAATTGTAAAAGCCACTGTGAATTTAGTAAAAACTCTGTAACAGTTTTGTAAAATATACATTGCACATTGTAAAAAAATAAATTTTGTAAAATATAGAATCTAAATTCAAATCAATATTTCCATCCATTATAATAATATTTTCATAATTTTATTTCGCTATACATGTTGTGTTAATATTTATTATTATATGTATGAAACAAGAAATTGTAAAATATATTAGAAAGATGCCTAAATTGAGGGTGGCTCACCATATATATGGTGAGACCCCGTCTCATTTGAAGTTTCTCCTATATATATATATATACACACACACACACACACATATATATGGGAAAAATAGGGCTGCCCCTTGGGGGAGCTAACTTGGCTCCCCTCGCGCCATTTCGCCTGATTTTTTTTATTTTTTTGAAAATTTCTTCCGTGAATATTCGTCACTATATACCTATATTATGCTATTAAAATTTTGTACGAAACAGAGACTCCTACGGCCTCCATCCAGACGATCTTTTTTTAACGGTAACAGAATTGCTAAAAATGACCCTTTTGGATGGAGGCCGTAGGAGTATCTGTTTCGCGCGAAATTTGAATGGCATAATATAGGGATATATTGATGAAAATTCACGGAAGAAATTTCAAAAAAAATAAAGGAGACGAAATAGTGCGGGGGGAGCCAAGTTAGCTCCCCCAGGGGGCAGCCCCATTTAACCCTATATGCATGTGTGTGTGTGTGCGTGAGTGTGCGTGTGCGTGTGTGTGCGTGTGTGTACGTGTGTGTGTGTCTCTGTGTGTGTGTGACCCTTTCAAATGAGGTGGGGTCTCACCAATATTGTGACGAGCCATCAAACAGAGTCGTCAGATCTTGATCCGACGGTTGCATCAACAAAAATCCAAAAGGGTATTTTTGTCAAATCCTTTTTTGTAAATTCAAATATTATTTAATAGATTTGAATTACCATTTTTATTTAATCTGGATTTGGTATTTCCCTGGTATGCTTATTTAATATATTTCCAATTTTACTTTGAACGAATTGGGTTTAACCATATCTTTGTAAACTTCAGCGAGTTTTTGTGAAAATATATTTTCTCTTTGTAATTTTGTTAAAACTATTTTTATATTATCATTTAATATTTTTCATTAATCGATGTGTGTATCATTTTGGTAAATTATATTTGGTTTTTTGTAAAGTTCAAGCTCTTTTTGTAAAATTATCCATGTAATCCCACATAAATCTTTTTCATGTGTTTTTGTAAATAGATTTTAATAGTTTGTAAAAATTGCATGAATATTTGTTATTTTATCACAGTCCTTTGTAAAATTCACGCATGTTTTCCATTGCGTTAAAGTTCAATTGCCATACATGTTTTCGAGTTCTGCAAAATAGAGAAACAACATTGAGATTTGTAAAAAAGTAAATAAATATGTAAATCTGAATGTCAATTAAGTAAAATTATTATACCATAATGTAAGTCTGCATCAACGATAGAAAACTAGGATTTGTAAAAAAATCTAAGGCCCCTGCTCTGCCCACACCTCTCCTCTGATGTGCCACACCCTATGTGCCTTCCTCCTTCATGCCTCCTCCTCCACGGTTGAGAGGTGTTGCATAGAGGAAGCTAGCATCGCCGAACCCCTCAAGGCAGTCCTGTCGCGCCTGCCCTACGCTCTGTCGCGCGAGGCGGTGGTCCTCCGCCATCAGTCGCCCTCTATGCCCCAGCGGCGCCGCCACTTCCCTAGCGTAGCCCGCGTGTCACCTTTGATTCCGCCTCCTCGGCGCGGTCCGCCACCACCTTCCGCGCATCCCAATCGTCACGGCCCTCGTTCGCCTCCAGATAAGACAGTCGTCCATGCACGGCGTCGCGCATGCCACCTCCGACGCCCAGCCTTCCAGGAAGCACTCATCTCTTCCTCGCGAGTGCGTGACCCATAACCTCCGGCCCGCCGCTCGAGCAGTGTCTTCACCTCCGACGCTCAGCATCCGCTAGATCCCCATCGTCCACGACGCTCCACCGCGGGCGGCCATCCACTCACTGACTTCAGCGTCGTGCCCTCCACACCGCCGTTGCCGCCCTCCGCGCTGCTCCAGCGACGTCCATCGTAAAGAAGAAAGGGGCGGCGCCCCCTTTTGATTTCAACAGAGAACCCAATTCTGGGGTTATGAAATTGTGGGTTGTCACATACCATTTTTAAAATGTGACAAATGACAAATCACAACCGTGTGATTTGAATTAAATAGATGAGATGGAGAGCTCACCACAAAAGTGGTGAGACCCCACCTCATTTGAAGTTTCTCCTATATATATATTGCGTATCTTTATGTAACTATCAATTGGCATTGTAACTCAATATACTTTATAATTCAACCACTATTCCATAAATAGCATTGCTTTACATTGTAAGCCCCTCTCGAAGTGGTGTTTGTTAGTGTTCGAGGAGTAAGAAAGGTGAAGGAAGAGTAAGAGTACATCAGTTATGACATGTTTGGTCTTATAATAGTATTTTTTTGTAAAATCTTTCATTATTATATGATCTGTACATTTGGATTGATGTAGGATAATAACGGGGTGGAATGGTAAGGCAGAGCACTGGGTTACGCCAGGTCAAACCTCATTGAACCTAAAACTCAGCTCATACCGCCCGTCTCCAACTCCGTCCGAAACTCGATTCATATAATTCACTTGGTGCCAACCGCACTGTGAAGCTCTCCTCCTTCAAGCTTCTGGCTGATCTTCGTGACGACTGATCACGTCCGCCACCACTTCTCCTTTGACCCCTTCTTCTACCCAGACCTCCACGACCTCACAGTCCCCGATGACCACCCTTCTCCCTCAACCACTCCATCCTCTGTCGTTCCACCTTCCTCCTCCTACCACAACTCCCTCTCTAATGACAAGAAGTTATATACTGGATATCTATATAAAAGTGTTGTTAAATAATCCGAAATATGTTCAAATGTTTGCATCCCCATATATCATTTTGACCTCCCTGAGGACTAGCCCTAGCATAGTACTTACTAAGCTGGTCTCATCCAAGCTCTATCTAGTTGGCTTTCACTCCATAGAAGATGTCATTTCCTTAGCCTTGCAGATGTGCATACATATATCTTGTTTTCCATTGAGTCCAATGAAGGTGTGCCATCGAGTTGCAATGCCAGAAAAGAGACTTTCTCGCTTTCCACTCCTCCAACTCTCTTTATGGCCATGGGGAGAAGAGATGAGATGGGAGGAGAAGGGGGAAGGGAAGAGTTTCATATAAGCCATCCATTTCTCCCTTGCCACATGTCAAGCATCCAACCCACAAAGCATCCTCTGATGTGATTCACCATAGAGCATAGAGTCTTCTCTCCCATGATCAGCTCGGAAGAGGATCCTTGTTGTACAACAGAATATGTTGTACGAGCAGAGCCATTCGATCATGATCGAGCAATGCACACAAAATCTGGGTTTTGGTGGTCTTTTGCGTGTGCACTGATGAATCCATGATCCATCTCCTTTATTCTTCATTTGGATAAAATCATTGGTAAAATACATGTAAATATTCACTAATTCCAACTAATTAATAATCTAGCTTCATTTGTTAATATTATATATTTAACACTTATTTTGTCTAAAATAAAATAATTAAGAGAAATAAAAAAATAAAAGAAAGAATGATGTATATATGTAAATATGTATGGACTGATCCTAACCCCGAGATCAGGTCAATATTGACTTGGTCGATAAAATAAATAAGTATGGAGGGATAAGAATCATAATCTATTAAAATGTCAATAATCAAGGTCATTTAATGCACATTCATATATTTTTCACCTTGTACATATCTTCACCTATTTTTTTATCATTCAAAAAAATTCCAAATCAAAATATTTCCTTCATCAAAGTTGTTTATAATATTATAAATTAATTTATAAAAAAATCATAAAAAGTATTTAATATATAATAATTAATTACAATGAACCGAAAAAGCCGTAAAAGCCAGTTTTCAAGGTTCATAATTATTTATAGAAAACTCCAAATTGACCAAACTCACTTTTAAACTTCATTTTATAACTAATACCAATTATTAAAAATACCAAAAATAGTAGAATAAAACGTGTGACTTTTGACATTTCGAACCCTTTGTATATATGTACTATACGTAATTAAATCATCTTCATTTTTTATTTAATTATTCCTAATTCCTTTAACTTAATTCTTTTTCTAAAGTGTTTATAAAAATTTGTAGAAAAATACAAAAATATAATCTAAATATAATTATGAATAAATACCAATTAATCTCAAAACTAAAAGTTGTAAAACTAAAACCCCGAACCTCATATCTCGGTCATATGAACTTCGAATTGATTGTACTCACTTTTAAAGTTCGTTTTATAAAATTATCTATCAAGTAAAAGTGATTTCACTAAAATCGGAGTTAATATGCAAAAGTAGGTTTTGAGACCATATTGGTATAATGGTATAATGGATCTTAATTTTATTCTATTTAATTTTTGTTATTTTTTGTATTTTTGTACTTTATTAATGTTTTGTTAATGTTATATTATTAATATAAAATAAAAAATTATAAAACTAAAATAACTTAAATTAATAAATTATATTAATTATATAGGTATAATATATATAACTTATCTATATTACTATTAATTTAACTAATTAAGTAATATTATTTATTTAATTAAAATTCACAATTAATTAATTTATAATTTTTATTTATTTAATTAATAAAATGAAATATTAATTATTTGTTTAATTTATTATTATTATTATTTTAATTTCTCTCTCCCCTCCTTCTTCCTCCCATATTTCTCCTCTTTCTACCTCTTGTCATATCCATTCCTTAGCTTTTTCCTCTTCTCCTCCTTCCTCTCTTGCTCCATCAACCACTCAACTGCCTGGGACCACCTAGATCATCCGTCTAACAACTTCCTCGTTGACCTCCCTCTTCTTTCATTCCTTCTATATAAGCTCCCCACCTTCTTTGATTCAAGCAATCCACCATTAGCTCCCCTTTACCCCAGTTCCCGTGAGAGAGCACATCTCGTGACAGGAGACTGTCCATCATCAAGCGAGAGCGAGAGAGGGTTGAGGTAGGCGCGATCAACTTCGGGGAGCTTCTGCTCCACCGTGTTCAGCCTTCGCGAGCTCTGGCATCGCGTGGAGGCTATGATCATCTGGAGTTTTCACTCCAGATTCCAGACATTCATCATCCAAATTCTAGGTTAGATTTCATCTTCAATCCTTTTCCTTTTCCGATTTCTCCTTTATCTCTTCTCTCCACGATCCCTCTCTTCTTCTCTCAATCCATCTATTCTCTCTAAATTTGATCAAATCGACACATGATCCACAAACGAAATCATCATCTTCCCATCAAAATTCTCACATATCCCTTCTACCTTACACACATGATCACCTCCAACAACGTACAGTGGCCGGAGATATGGTTCCTATCATCCGTCACCGTTGGAACCGTACATCCACTTCCATTTCCTTTTTTTATCACCTCTGGTCGAGAACACAAATCCTTGAATCATTTAGCTGCAATTGCAGGTGCCTGGAGCTTCACATGGAGACGAGCTGCGTGTCATCTTGACGTTGAGCATCATCTGGATTCACTGCATCACTTAAAGCGGAAGTCAAAGTTGATATTCGATAGCTCATCAACCTTGACATCTACAGTTGGAGTTATCACCTGAAGGTTGAAAAACAAATCAAATCACATCCTCGGAGTTGTTAAAACTCAACCACCTCGAACGGAGCCGTATTTGGAGCGAGACCTGATGAGCGTCCCGAGCGACTAAGGTAAAGAGGTATCAATAGTCGTTGCAACCTCAACCCCTCGGGCCGGACTCAACAAGAAAATCAAGAAAGACCACCAAAACAAAAATCAAACAAGTCAAACAAATAACGATCTCGCTATTTTATTTTACATGGTATAGCTACCAGGGTCGAACAAAAGGAGCACGAATTGGGAGATCCTACGAAGTAGTCGGGAATAAAAAATAAAAGAAATAAAATATTTTTGGTGGATTTTTATATTTTCAATTTTTTGTGATTTTTAAAATTAAGAAAAATGAATAAAAGAAGGCAAAAAGTCGCAAACAAATATTTATTTAACACAACAATATAGACCAAAAAATTAAAATAAAAATATTTTTGGATTTTTTGATATTCAAGTGTTTGGTATTTTTCTTGGATTTTTCTGATTTTTAATGGATTTTATAAAAATGAAACAAGTGTAAAAATAAAAGCTACTATGCAGCTAGAATCTAAAGGCTATTTAAAAATATCCAAATAACCTATGAAATTCTAATGATAATTTTATTGTAAAGTAGAAATAAAAAGCTAACTAAAGAAACTGAAATTACATTTTTTTTATTTTTTTAAGAATTTTTAATAATTTTTATAAGTTTTTTAGTATTTTTCAATTTTTAGGGATTTTATAAGTCGAAATAAAAGAAAAATTGCACTGAATCAAAAAGACAACAAAACAAACACATAGTAAATTTTTTTGGATTTTTTAGAGAATTTTTGATATTTTAAATTGATTTTTCAAAATAGACAGAAGCAAATTCCAAGGTTTTTGAGTTTTTAAAAAAAGAAAATGAAAACAAAATGAAATAAAAAATTCATAGAAATTTTTACAACATGGGAGGAGCCATGTATCCAAATTTCATGAAATTTGGATGAAATTTGATATTTATTTCAACCAATCAAACACATACTGTACACAGGGACCTACTTGCAAATATGAGAAAGTATTCATCCAAATAATAATACGCGGAAGAAGTTTAGGGTTAAAAATGCAAAAAGTCCAAGGTCGTACGAGGTCGGCACGTGAATCAGTCAAACAGGGGCATAAATGTAATTCCTATTTATAAAAGCTCAAACAATAATTGTCATGAAGTTCAGGAGAAAATGTGCAAATATACCAGAAAGCACGTGACAGACGACGTGTAACACACAGAGGGACTATTTTGCAAATAAAAGAAGTACGAGGTCTTGAATGCAATATATCCAAAATAAAAACAATGGTAAACATATTTACAGGACTAAACTGAAATATAAAAAGTGCGAAGGGGCTAAGTGTAAATTACCCTTTATTATAGATTCGACGGTCGAGGAGTCTTCACTTAAGATCGAACGGCTCTGAGCGGCTGATACCCCTTCGACGATGAACGTGCGAGATCTGATCCTCAAATGGATCCAACAGACGAGGGCTTCCCATAGATGGAGGGTCACGATCAGAACTGGCGGTGATGCTCGATCCGACGACTGGGAGGCTCCCTGAAAGAATGCCGATGAACTCGCCTCCGGCAAGCTTCAATCTGCAGATACGCGCGATTGGGAGGTCCTCACGGGCTGCTCTGATGGGCGAAATGTTGATGGCGCTGGTCCGCAGCTGCTATTAGTCTCCGATGGGGCCGAGGAGCGTCTGGAGTTCCCTGGCGACGTCAAGGACCTGAAGTGGATGTACCTTGATGCTTGGACCTCCAGATGAAGTCCTTTTTCATTCAAACCTGCACAGGAAGACTGCTGGGTCGAGGGCAAAGTGCCTTGACCCGATTACAGGTGAAATGGATGAAGGGGCGAGGCAGAGTGGGGCCCTCCGTCGATGCGACGGCTGAGGAGGACCTAGACCATGTTCCTTGGCGAACCAGGGGGTGGATGGGTGCGAATCGAAAATTTGGAAATTAACGCAAGCTAGAGGGAATTGAAGCTACCTGATGGAGGGTATCGTCTGTGCTGGAGGTCAGCTACCTCCTGGGGTCTTCGCCTCGATGGAGCGATGTCTCCAGAGGTTCAGGCTCACCGGGTGGCGGAGCACAGCGAGAAAGCTCGCCGGACTTAGGGCTAAAAGCCTCAAAACCTCACTACCACTCCCACTCGCTCGCTGTCACTCAAGGAGGAGAATGGAGCTCACTGAGGATGAGGGCAATGGCTGAAGATGAAGAAGAAAATGTGGCTCCCCGAGGTTGTATACTATGCAGGGTCCGAGAGGATGGGAGCTTGGGCACACAATCCGAGGAATGGATCCCTAATGGTGACATCGGGCATGTGAGTTGGATCATTCCTCAATAATCGAAGCTGCGGAGTGATGCAAATGGAGTTCAGATCACTTTGGGAAAATTCGGAGAGAATCGGATTGAAGTCGGATCCGGGTGAGAGGTGGTCCAGGGGGCAGTTGACCAAGGTCAACAGTCCCCCGTTGACCAATCATAATAAAGCAGGGTCAAAATTATTTGTAAATTAAATTAAAAATAGAAAATGATTTTATTTTAAAATATTTACAAAATGAAAATTGTTTATTTTTTTCAAATTATTTTTGGTGATTTTTTTTTTATTTTTATGAAAAATAAATTAGGCTATATACAATATATTATATACAGGTATAAAATACCAATGTATTTTATATTTTTATTTTTATTTACTTATTTTTGAACAAATACTCTAATTTTATATTTTATTTATTTACAACATAAAATTTTGAGTATAAAATAATTTATATTTTATTTTTATTGTTTATTTATAAGAGTAAAATAAATAGGATAGATACATATATACATGGAAAGTACAAAGGTGAGAGAGAGAAATTATTTTCTTTTTATTTTCTTTTTATTTTTCTAATTTTTGTTTTATTTTTAGAAATATATACAAGGTAATAAAATCATATAGTTATTTTTATTTTGTGAAAATAAAATATGTACAAATAGAAGGAACATATACAAGGTGAATTGCCATATCTCTCTCTACTTGTTTTATTTGGCGGTCAGGCCAATGCTTGGCCCTCCCTTGGGTTTGGGTCACTTGATATTTATTATAAATATCTCCTTCTTTCTCTTTTATTCACTATTCTTTTATTTTTGCACAAAAACATGCTAATTATTAATATTTACACAAAGCATGCTTATTGGTAACTTATTGTATTTACAACTATATGCATGGTATTTTGCCAAGAAAAATAGCTAAAATAAAAGAATAAAGAGTGATGAATGAGTATTCATCACCCCTATACTTTACTTTTGCTAGTCCCTTAGCAAACACTTATTTGAAAAAGAAGTCAAAAAGAAAAAAGAAAAGAAAAAGAAGAAAAAGAAGGTGAATCAATGCTGATTATTAAACTTGTCTTCATTAAATTGAAGTATGGAGCTTAGTCAGATCTTTGGATTATTAATTTATCGGAACCTTATTTGGACTTAGGTTTAAAACTCAACAGCCTCTAAGTTCCACTAATCTATAGTCAAGACTCCTCAACAATCCAGATCAGAACAAGTCTGCATACACAAACTCTGATGACTATGAAACTTTTCTTGTACGGTGTAAGTGATATGTATCTCTCCACCTTATAAATAGAAAAGTGACAACTTTCCCCAACAAGGTAACTCTAATACCCTAGTCTGGCAACTCTTTTCTCGAGGAGCGGGGTATTCCCTTCTAAGTTCAAGTTCAAACGACTCAAGAGGAGGAGGAAGAAGAGAATGGACCATGGCCAATGTAGGCATGTATCCTTGGGAGCTCAACCAGTGTATCTAAGTCTCCCTGCTACAAGTTTCATGAGATGGGCATGGGTAACATAAGCTTTGCTTTATTGGACTATATACACTCTGGTGGGTATTTCATTTTCCATCAAACCCACCACTTTTTTGGAGTTCTTTTCTTTTTGCACATTTTTTTGATGATGTGCATATGTACAACATATCTACATGGTGCAACATATATACATAAGGAGTTTTTCCTCTTGAGCCAGTAGACTATCCCTCTTTTTAAGCTTTATCGCAACCCACAACTCATGTTTTTAGACCTCACTACTACCAGACCAAGTTGAGACGCACTTCCTTCACTAAAAGAAGAAGAGAGGTTCCTCCTAGAAGTACTACCCTCATATGCTACCCCAAGTCAAAGAAGACTACCTCCTTACCACCTCATCCGTAGAGAGCTCGGTGTAAAGAGCTGGTCCAAGTAAAGCCATTGTCTGTGAGAGTCACGTGTGTGTTGTTAAGTATTCTACTTAGGCTCATCAAGATGACATATGATCATAGCCTAGTGGACTCAAAGAATTAAGTCACCATGGACCTGAAAAGTCTCAACCCTAAGCCCTATGAGGTTCCTCTTAGAATTAGGTGGATTAAGATCTTAACCAAGCTCCATTTTTCAATTTAATTCCAGACTAGTTTAAATGTCAACTATGATTCAAGAAAAACTATACAAATATTTACAAAGATGCAATTTTTGAAAATTTTTAAAAGTATGCAAATTTTCTAAATGTTTGAAAACACGGATGTATGCATGAATGCAGAAGTTTTGCAAAATATTTACACACATTTACACAAAGTTTTTGCAAACTTTTTATTTTTCAAGCATTTTGCAAAAAATTTGTACTATATACACTACTTTTGATATGAAAATATTTACAAACTATTTACACAAAAGATTTTTACAAATATTTTTACAAAAATAATTTTATAGATAACTATGTATGTGCAATAAAGAATTTTATGTACAAGAAAAAATTTTAATTTTATGGATTTTAAGGATTTTAGCCATTTTATTTATTAACACACTCACACAAAGTACGAGTTATGGCTAAAGTATATATGGAATATATACGACACTCCCCTATACTTAGCTCGAACAATGTCCTCAGAGTGAATCAAGAGCGATGAAGAAGACATAACTCATGCTTAGTAGGAAAGTGAAAAGGAAACCGATACTACAAGGACGAATGAAAGAATAGAAATGAAAAGATCTCGGGGTTTCCCCCTATACTTAGGATCAAGTAATCCTAAGTATAGCAGGTTGTACACTAAAGGAAATCCGAGTGGGAGAATGTACAGGGTCTACCTTTCCTATACTTAAGGTGAAATATCCCTAAGTATAGGCAGCAAAACAGAGGCAGAAATGAAGACAAATATGTACAAGATGGAAGGGATGACATTACACCCCCTATACTTAAGGTGAAGAATCCTTATGTGTAGGCAACGACATAAGTAATGAAACAGAACAGAAATGAACAACTCGTTGTTTACACCCCCCTCTACTTAGGATAAAGTGCATCCTAAGTATAGCAAAGATAATCCTATACGAGACCTGGGGTGTGAAACAAAACGGAAGAAACAAAGAACAAATCAAGACGAAACACGTATATACAAAGTGGACAATGTTGAGGTGCCTCTCAACAAGCGCTAGGTTTTACGCCCCTAGGCTGGGCGCAAAGGCTAGGATAATGCAATGTCAAGGTTCAGGACGGCATCTGTAAGGCGAATGTCGTACTGTCGTCGTAGTCGTGGTAGATGAACTATGACGAAATCAATGATATAAAGGAGGACACCCAAGTAGGCAATCAGGCAGGTGTCTGCTATCGGGCAAGGATATGGGAAGATTTGATCGGGATCCGATAGCACAAATGATATCATCAGCTCGAGATCAGAATGGAGTGGAAGTGTAGAGCCGAAGAAATCAAACGCGGAGAAAGAAGGATCAGTCATGGAATCCTCCATGTCAATCACCGTCTCAAAAAGGTGTGGAAAGTCAAGATCGGGAGACTCACTATGAAAATTGATATTCGATGCACATAATGGGGAAAATCAGATAGATCATCAAATATCTAAAAAATCGGCTCATCCTCGCAAGGGTCGTCAAGGTGAGTCAACTCAGAATCAGAAAGATCAGAAGACTCGATTTTGTGATCCGACAGATCAGATAAACTCTCAGAAAGTGAAACCGAGTACACGTTGTATGGTGCATCCTCCTGCAGATAACCCTCGGAGAGTAATGCAAGATCATCGTTGAGAAATGGAGAATCAGGATCTATAAGGAAATCTGCGCTACTGGCAAGCACCCACTCCTTGCACCAAAATGCCTCATCAGCTGAAGTCTTCCTCTTAACAATATGGAAATATGAAACAGTGCTGGTCAATAACGCGGAAGCTGTCGAAGTGTCTGAAACTAGTCCTCGAGCTGCGGCAGTGCTGGCTATCATCTGGTCCTCATGTAATGTATCTAGCTCATCAAACTGGAGGACAAAAGGCTCGAATATGAGACTATCTCTATCTGTCATCTCAAAGTGTTGTCCCTCATCGAGTACTGGTTGCTGGGCTGAATCATGATGTATGTCTGAATCAGAGAAGTACCTCTGCAGAGTAGAAGCTGAGTCATCTGGAAATGGACACTGAAATGTATGGGCTGATGGTTGTAGTAGCATGGCCTCCTCCATTTCCTGGAGTATCAGAAGATCTGATATCCAAGACTCGGCAACTGAAAAATACAGGGCTGACTCGAACTCTAGCTGGAAGACCAACGGGAACTCGATCAATCTCTCTGTCAGAGCATCCATTGTGGCAGTCATCTCCTCTATCGTCTGGACTGCAGCAGAATCCATGTCCTCGATCTGGTGTGTAGAAGCTGTGTCCTCATGAAGTACGACACACTCAACTAATATTGCATCATCCTCGTGTGTTGTCCCGACTAATGCATCTCGTGAAGATGGAATCTCTGACAATGCTCTTGAGATGGCTGTAAGTAAATCTATGTCAGGGCTGTGGTGTGAACCACCACACGAGGTAACTACCAGTGCAATCTGATCAACGGTCATACCCCTCATGGAGATCTCAATAAGGTCGGTCGGTGAAAGTCCATAATCTGGAAATCTCCTCAAGAGGTCAAGAAACCTCAGCCATGAATCCTGCAATGGCTCCTGGGGGTCTACTGAAAAGTCTGTGATCAAAGACCGTGTCATATCTTCTCTACGCTGGGGATAGAATCTCTGTAGAAACTCTAATCGTAAGTCTCCCCATGTAGCAAATCTCCTTCCCAATCGTATGTGCCATTTCATGGCTCTGCCCTGAAGTGAAAATGGGAATGTCTTCAACATCAGCTCCTCAGAAGTGATATCTGAATATGTCTGGGTCACACAGAACTCCTCGAACTCGGACAGATGAATATATGGCTCCTCGTGCACCTCCCCTGAGAATTTAGGCAGTCTCTGAATGTACTCCAAATCAAGAATGAATGGACTAAATGTAGAAGCTGACTAAGCTTCCTGGTCTATGTGCTCATCCATCATCCTGTCGTCGGAGGTGTCTGAAACTCGCTTATGCTCTCTGTGCTCGCTCATGGAGTGCACTCTCATCCCAGCAAAGGAATCGCCCGTCTCGTATCCGGTCCGTCTGATCTTTGCGGGCGTCTAGCACATCAAGCCCAGAAGAATGATGGGAAATGGAAGGAGAGAACGGAAGGTCGGTCGGAGTTCCGACCTCCCTCGAGAGTGGACTGGAATGATGGGAGTAAGATGAGAAAGCCGCAAGAGTCGGCAAGAAAGGAGGGCGACCCATCATCCAGGGGTAGACAGGGAGAAGAAGAATAAAGGGTGGATGGGAGGGAAAAAGATAGATGGATGGAAAGAAGATAGATAGAGGAGAAGAAAGCGGATGGGATCTAGAAAAGCAAACAAGATCGGTCAAGCAAAACCCCCGATTCACCTATGCACGCAGAGCTAATGACCGTGAAAGTTTGGTCTTTTATCTTGTCGTTTTTATTTAGGTGATAAGACAGTCTATCAGAGCGGTTAAGCGAGCTGCTGGGAATCCAACACCCCCAGGAGCATGTCCCGATCCCAAGCTAGATCTTTCCCAGCTAGTACAAGCCACGAACCTTTTACCGGCTACCCGATCGACTCGCTCTGTTAAGGATATCGCGACCCAGTTTATCGGGAACCAGAGCGATCCTCATTGGAGAACGACTAACTCGGAATCAGTAGTCTGAAGAAGGGTCGGATATGGCTCTAGCCTAGGGTGTGTGTCACTCTCTCGCTCATCCAAACCATACAAGAAGGGGATTGCTCTCCCAAGATAATTTATTAAGTTGTCTTTTAAGATCAAGTTTGATTAACAGTCCCAATTTGATAGTTTTTTATTTTAGATCTTTTTCAAATCAAACAACGTCTAACGAATTTTCCCATTCCCTTTTTATTCCTAAGTCCAGAAAACAGAGGGAGGAAGACGGAAAAGACGATGCGCGATGAAATCTATGAATGCATGCACGAGATAGAAGGCGTACCTTTCTCCAGCAGTCTACATGCAATATGATCCACGCATAAATTTAAACTAATCTATATGGATGGAGTGCGAGAACCGTCCTAAACAGAAACTTCCATTATCGTGAAGCACATATTTATTTATCAAGTCCAAGCGTGTTCTATAGGAACAAATATTCTATTAGGGGCTTTGGACCTAATGCTACCTGGCTCAATCAAATGGAGACCTAAATCTAGGGGCTCAAGCACAAAAATCCACGTGAAATAAAAGAAAATAAAGAGATAAAAATAAAACACAGTGAGGTCCCCCGAGCACACCAGTGCTCGGTGAAACAGATCCCGATAAGTCACCAAGAGTCTCTGAGCTGTCCTGTATTATTACAATAATAATGTGCTGAAAAAGAAACTAATCTAACTCTAAGCTAACTCCCCACACTCTTGCTCGCTTCTCTTGCGCTCTCATGCGGCTCTATGCAGAAAGGAGCCGCTTCCAAGTCTCACGGTTGCGTCGGCTTCCTGAAGAAATCCACCTTGATCCCCAGGCCCTCGCAAGAAAAGTAAACAAAAATACGTCAGACCAGCAATTATTATAATAATGGAATAAAATAAAATGACACATATATGTAAAAAAATAAAAAGAAATAAAATAAAAAGAAATAAAATAAAAAGAAATAAAAACAAACAAAAACAAAAATAAAAAGAAAAGAAATAAAAGAAAATCAAAGAAAAGAAAAAGAAAAGCCGTAAAAGTCGCGGAAAAGAACGAAAAGCCGACTACTAAGTCGTGCTCCCCGGCAACGGCGTCATTCTGATGAGCGACCCAAGTGACTAAGATAAGAAGGTATCAATAGTCATTGCAACCTCAACCACTCGGGCCGGACTCAATCAAGAAAATCGAAGACCACCAAATAAAAATAAATCAAACAAGTCAAACAAATAGTGGTCTCGCAATTTTATTTTACCTGGTATAGCTACCGGGGTCGAACACAAGAAGCACGGATTGGGAAATCCTTTGAAGTAGTCGTGAATAAAATAAAAAGGAATAAAATAATTTTGGTTGATTTTTATATTTTTAATTTTTTTTGTGATTTTTAAAATTAAGAAAAATGAATAAAAGAAGGCAAAAAGGCACAAATAAATATTTATTTAACACAACAAAATAGACTAGAAAAATAATAAAAAAAATTGGATTTTATGAATATTCAAGTGTTTTTAGTATTTTTCTTGGATTTTTCTGATTTTTAGTGGATTTTATAACAATGAAATAAGTGTAAAAATAAAAGCTACTGTGCAGCCAGTATCTAAAGGCTATTTAAAAATACCCAAATAGCCTATAAAATTCCAGCGACAATTTTATTGTAAAGTAGAAATAAAAAGCTAACTAAAGAATATGATATTGTATTTTTTGATTTTTTTAAAGAATTTTTAATAAATTTTATAAGTTTTTTTAGTGTTTTTTCAATCTTTAGGGGTTTATAAGTCGAAATCAAACAAAAATTACATTGAATCAAAAAGACAATAAACAAACACACAGTAAAATTTTTTGTATTTTTTAGAGAATTTCTGATATTTTTAATTAATTTTCAAAATAGACAGAAGCAACTTCCAAGGTTTTTGAATTTTTAAAAATAGAAAATGAAAACAAAATGAATCCAAAAATTCATAGAAATTTTTACAACATGGGAGAAGACATGTTTCCAAATTTCGTGAAATTTGGATGAAATTTGATATTTATTTCAACCAATCAAACACATACAACACACAGGTACCTACTTGCAAATATGAGAAAGTATTCAGCCAAATAATAACATGCGGAAGAAGTTTAGGGCTGAAAATGCAAAAATCCCAAGGCCGCACGAGGTCGGCACGTGAATCAGTCAAACATGGGCATAAATGTATTTCTAATTTATAAAAGCTCAAACAGTAACAATCATGAAGTTCAGGAGAAAATGTGCAAATATACCAGAAAGCATGTGACAGACCATGTGTAACACACACAGAGGGACTATTTTGCAAATAAAAGAAGTACGAGGTCCTGAATGCAATTTACCCAAAATAAAAACAATGACTAAACATATTTAGAGGACTAAACTGAAATGTAAAAAGTACGAAGGGCCTAAGTGTACATTACCCTTTATTACAGATCCGACGGTCGAGGAGTCTTCACATAAGATCGAACGGCTCTGAGCGACTGATACCCCTTCGATGAATAACGTACGAGATCTGATCCTCAGATGGATCCAACAGACGAGGGCTCCTCGTAGATGGAGAGTCACGATCAGAACTGGCAGAAACGCTCGATCCGATGGCTGGGAGGATCCCTAGAAGAACGCCGATGAACTCGCCTCCGACGAGCTTCAATCGGTCGATACACACGATTGGGAGGTCCTCACGGGCTGCTCTGATGGGCGAAATGTTGATGGCGCTGATCCGCAGCTGCTAGTAGGCTCCGATGGGGCTGAGGAGCGTCTGGAGTTCCCCGACAACGTCAAGGACTTGGAGCGATTGTGCCTTGATGCTTGGACCTCCAGATGAACTCCTTTCTCATTCAAATCTGCACATAAAGACTGTTGAGTCGATGGCAAAGTGCCTCGACCCGGTTACAGACGAAATGGGTGAAGGGGCGAGGCGGAACGGGGCCCTCCGACGATGTGATGACGGAGGAGGACCTAGTGCATGTTCCTAGGCAAACCAGCAAGGGTGGATGGGTGCATAAAGTGGAGAGAGATCTCGCGAAGATGATGGGATAGTCGATGGGTCATATGGGTGGTCCGATGATACTAGATGATCCGATGAAGCTCGGTTGACCGGAATCGAAAATTTGGAAATTAACGCAAGCTAGAGGGAATTGAAGCTACCTGATGGAGGGTATCGTCTGTGTTGGATGCCATCTACCTCCTGGGGTCTTCGCCTCGATGGAGCGACATCTCCAGAGGCTCGGGCTCACCAGGTGGCAGAGCACGGTGAGAAAGCTCGCCGGACCTAGGGATAAAAGCCTCAAAACCTTGCTACAACACTCCCACTCGCGCGCTGTCACTCAAGGAGGAGAATGGAGCTCAATGGGGATGAGGGCAATGGCCGAAGATGAAGAAGAAAATGCGGCTCCCCGAGGCTATATACATGCAGGGTCTGAGAGGATGGGAGCTTGGGCGCGCAATCCGAGGAATGGATCCCTAATGGCGACATCAGGCGTGTGAGTTGGATCATTCCTCGGTAATCGGAGTTGCGGAGTGATGCAAATAGAGGTCGGATCAATTCGGGAAAATTCAGAGAGAATCAGGTTGAAATCGGATTCGGGTGAGAGGTGGTCCGGGGGGGAGTTGACCAAGGTCAACAGTCCCCCGTGGACCAATCATAATAAAGCAGGGTCAAAATTATTTGTAAATTAAATAAAAAATAGAAAACGACTTTATTTTTAAATATTTATAAAATGAAAAATGTTTATTTATTTTAAAACTATTTTTTTGATGATTTTTATTTATTTTTATGAGAAATAAATTTGGCTATATACAATATATTATATACAGGTATAAAATACCAATGTATTTTTTATTTTTATTTTTATTTACTTATTTTTGTACAAATACTCTAATTTTATATTTTATTTATTTACAACATAAAATTTAGAGTATAACATAATTTTTATTTTATTTATATTATTTATTTGTAAGAGTAAAATAAATAGGAATAGATACATATATACATGGTATGTACAAGGGTGAGAGATAGAAATTATTTTCTTTTTATTTTATTTTTATTTTTCTAATTTTTGTTTTATTTTTAGAAATATATACAAGATAATAAAATCATATTATTATTTTTATTTTGTAAAAATAAAATATTACAAATAGAAGGAACACATACAAGGTGAATGGCCCTATCTCTCTCTACTTGTTTTATTTGGCGGTTAGGCCAATGCTTGGCCCTCCCTTGGGTTTGGGTCACTCAATATTTATTCTAAATATCTCCTTCTTTTTCTTTTATTCTTTGTTCTTTTATTTTTACACAAAAACATGCTAATTATTAATATTTACACAAAGCGTTCTTATTGGCAACTTATTGTATTTACAGCTATATGCATGGTATTTTACCAAGAAAAATAGCTAAAATAAAAGAATAAAGAGTGATGAATGAGTATTCATCAAGACCAGAATGAAAGAGTTGAACATCCTCCGTCGCTCGACAATTACCAGCTATACACAATCGAGAACCTGGAGACATGCGCGAGCAACAAAGCATTTGATTGCCATCTCCAGCATCTGAGAAGAAAAATCACGGAAGCAACAACCTTGATTCAATTTGAGAAGAACCTGCAGATGTAGCACTGCTTAGAGTTGTATCTGCAAATATGTCTTCCTCTCAAGGGTCTACAAAGCATGGGTTTTAATCGAAATTGAGCACCTTTGGAGCATCAGATCAGAACTTCAGACCACAAATGCTGTTAGCATCTTCATGTTGAATATAAATGTCGCCTTGCCATCGCTTGCAAAAAATAATTGGGGAAGAAAAAATCCTCAATTCTCCAAATTTAACATCGGACGTAGGACCATCTGCAAATCAGACGGTTCAGACTCACTGCACTGCCTTACTTCCTTAGGGAACACATGATCCGCACATGTGTCACATATGTTTTGGGCAATTTTGCTCTAAGACCCTCAAACATTCTCTATTTTTCAAATAGGTTCAACAGAGTGGCTATCACGTGCGTGAGCACGTGGTTATCTAGTGTTTTTACGATTTTTCCCCACGCTTTCTCATTTTTGCACGTATATGCTTCATTTCTAGAAATTACAATAAAGCCCATATAAATATACTAATAATAAAAATATAATAAAAATGCCTATAAATACCTAATAAATTACTATATATAATATAATATTAGTTTTCAAAAATAAAAATGCATATTATTAATAACTATAACACACCAAAAATTACACAAATAAATAAAATAAATAAAAAAATATAAAACACCTCTAAAATTCTATAAAAAAATACTTATAATATATTTTACTAAATTATACATATTAAATAAAAATAAAATAAAAATTGAATATTAAAATCAAAAAAATTAAAATACACAAAAACTTTAAAAATTAATAACAAATTACATAAAATTCACAAAAATACAAATACTAACTCGTTGGAAAGATAATTTCATATACTTTCTAATAAAAATAAAATAAAAATATTTTCTTACTGACTGTTTTAAAAATAAAAAATAGTTTCCAATTTTTAATAAAAAACCTTATTTTCTACTTTAAAAAGAATAAAAAAGGCATAAAAATCTTAAAACAACTTAAAATACACAAAGCAAGAAATAAATTAAAAATATAAAAATCATAAAAAAATAATTAAATAAAAATATAAAACTTAATACCAATATTTCTTTAGTTATAGGTAATAAAAATCATAAAAATAATATAAAATAATAAAATCAACATAAATCAGAAAACTTATTTAAAAATAAATAAGAAATCAAGAAACCCTCCTACCTTAGATACTCTACCTATTATACCTTAATTTTTCATAGTTTGCCTTCTTGAGTTTGACACTCCTGTACTTATCGCTATACCTTTGACTTTAGGAGTACAAATAAAATTTATAAATTTTTAGGTAATTTCAACCGGTCGACACAACAACGCCAGTCTATCCTCTTATAGCAGCAGATCAGGTGACATTTCATATGGAGATGTTGCTGGGGAGGTTATGCTAAGGCTGAGATAGAGACTTAGGTTTTAGGGTTTCATTTTTTCCTTTTTCGTCATCTTATTTTGTGTTGCATCTTTTTTTAGTGTCTTTAATTTCTTTCTCTCTCAGATATTTTTCTTTTATCTTTTTACAGTTTTTTGTATTTGTTTTATGTTGCAAGGCCTAGGTATCGAGGACGATTTCTTCATGATCCGAGCAATCGAGGTACTTGGAGAATAGCGTTCTTAGCGAGTCGGTTGTAGATGAGCAACATAAGGAGGATACATGAACCGATTTTCTTACCTTTTTTGTTTTCTTTGGTGAGAAAGGAATGTGCACTTGTCCATTTTTACATTTGTAAAAGGGGCCCCATAAGGTCATCCCGACTTGTATCCAGCTATTACTCTTTTTTGGGGTTCATTTCGCCGAGTACCGGTGCACTTGGGGAACCTCATCGCAGTTTTATTTTCATCACCTTTTTCTTTGTCTCCACGATTTTCTGTGAGTGGCTAGGTGCTTGATTAAGATTTATTATCTTATTTGAGCATTCATTGATTAATTAGACTTAAGGCCAAATAACCTAGTTAAATAAAAATTGGTTCTCTCTATGTAGAGCTATTCACTCTTTGTAAATTACACATTTTGTTTTTTTCATTTTTCATGCATTTAGATTAGTTTTATATTTTCTGTGCGGACATCCTACATGCAGAGTGCTAGATTCAAGTACGCATCTCTATCTTTGCATGCATAAATGATTTTCGTGCATTGCTTTTTCACTTTCTCCCTCAGTTTTTGAGCTCTTAAGATAAAAAGGAAAAATACAAAACTACGTTAGATGTTTTCTTTTCTCAAATCAAAAAGATCAAAAAGTGGTAACCAAAAGTAAAATTGGGATCGCTTAATTTCAGTTGACGTTAAAATCAAATGTAACAGACACCATTCCTTGATTTGGGAGAGCAATCTCCCCATTATCTCAGGTACTCTCCAGACCGAGTGAGGTGCGTACACTTAAGGAGTAGAACTCAAAGCCCTAAACTTGTGCCCTAAGCACTTGGACTTTGACTCTCGAATCCTATTATTGATGCAATCACTTGCCTTAGACGTTAGCAAAAGTAGTCACGTGAGTAGGGAAGTGAATTTCCTTAGAACTAGTCCCAAGCTCTTACGTAGATAGTTCTCTACTTGGAGGATTAATCAACTTGTTCACGGTCTACTCTAGGAGACTACACCTGTGAGCTTGTGATAATATAAGTGTTTGATCACCTAACTCTAAAATTGAAAAGATTAACATACGGTCATCATCGAGTTGAGTAGGTGAATATGGGGTTTGCTTTGTGTATTGTTTGTACTTGGTATGAGTCTGTGTGTTCTTTGCCTTGAGTTCTAGCAGTCACTCGTCATCTGAGTCTTGTTGATTTTTGTTGTTCCACTTTTCACTCTTTAATTTTCCTCTTTCTTGAGTCGCGATGATGGTTAGGCACTCGATTTGGTCAGCTCTTGTCGATCCCCTCTCTTACACACCCTCCCATTCATCCAGGTTGGTCCGGGATGACTCTTTTCCCAAATCACAATCTCGTTTTGTCTCCTTCTCCAGGTATGACTCTGATCCTGGAGAGTCTTCTCTTTTCATTTCTTGTATTTCTTTAGCGTCTCTATTTCTTCCTATTCCTTTGTTTTATGTCATTTAGAGTCATCCTTCGGTTACATCCTTGGCAACTTGGCAGAGATTTGAGACTCGTGAGCAGAGATTAGATTATTCTATAGATACGACTCCATGAGTTGCTGAGACTAGAGTGTGGATTGAGCAACCTGCTTCTTATTCAGAAGTCGAGTCAGTTTTTACATCGAGTTTACCAACTTTCTGATTGATTCAGATTTCGTGTCGTTACCGTCAAAGTTTGATGGAAAACTGCACGAGGAACCGTACGCACATCTTTTTGAGTTTGTGGAGATATGAAGGGCTAGATCGTACTCAAACATTACACCTAAGGATGCCATGATGGAGACCTTTCCCTTGCTACTCAAGGACGGAGCCGCGAGATGGTTTTGAAGTTTGGGAAAGGAGAGAGCTAGTTGGGGTACTTTACGAGTCGCTTTTCTAAGGAGATTCTATCCCATTAGTAGAGCATATTTCATGCGGTCAGTTATCAGAGAGTTCACTCATGATCCTCATAATCCATTGCATGATATGTGGCTCCATTTTCAGATTCTTTTGAGGAGATTACCAGAACACGAGATCTCCAAATCAGAGTTGGTTCATATGTTTTACCAGGGGATGGCCACAGAGTAGCATGCATTGATCGATGCCTCGTGTGGTGGTTGGCATTGTAGTCTCGACATTGGCTCACTTTGGACTCTCTTCATGGATATATCTGGCTTCTCGTTGACATCTCATTCACTTCGAGAGCATGCAGTCGAGATATCACACGAGCGAGATGCATGATCGATTAGATGAGATCAACTTCATGATGATTCAGAGATCACATGTCAGACAATTGATGTGGATACTGAGGCAAAACATAAGATGACGGATGTTGAGACATTTGTAAAGAGTTCTACTTTTCAGTTACCACTCACATCTCTGTTGATTTTCCAGACATATTTTGGACCAGTTCAACATTTTACAGAGCAGGAACCTATGATGTGTCAGCAGTCTTCTCAGTCTATTTTGTTTCCATTTTACGACCCATGTTACAAGCAGTTTGCACCTCAGGAGCATACCTTTTCAGATTTGTTCAGATATACTTCTCCATCTCGGTAGACAGATTTTGATTTGGGACATCATATTTATATTTCATATACAGATGGTTCTAGGATTGAGTATTTAGTCCATTTGATTCAGGAGACGGATGCCTATTATAAGGAATATATGGATTCACTTCAACAGCTAGTAGCCAGCTTTATCGTAGAGTGAGGATCAGATTCTATTTTTCAGCTTACTTTTGAGTTGTTGAGTACTTCTACTCTTAGTTCCCACGATGTTCAGAGATAGCCTTCAGTTGTTGAGACATTTAAGAGCGAGGTGCATATAGTAGGCAACTATGCAGAAGTACAGATTCAGCATGATTCGCCATGTAGCGAAGGTAAAAATCTCATAAAAATCAGAAAAAGAGAAAATCCAAAAAGCTTAATAAAGACAAGACATCTTCTACTAGTTCTTCTTCCTCTTATGATATGGATGTGCCTATGGTCAGCCCTGATTTGGCAAAAAAATTCTTCTCCTGATCCTCCGGGTGTACATATGGCTGAGGAGGATGTACATATACCCTTCCCAAATGCTCTAAATTTAGGGAAGGGAGAAAAACTATAAAATCTCAAAAAGAATCAAGAGATGAAGTTCACGAAAGAGGTGCTAGACAGAATCGAGATCAAGCTCACTCTTTCGGAGGCATTTGTCTACATTCTTCTTCTCCAGAAATATCTGAAGAACACACCACACCTAAAAGAAAGGAGAGGAGAAATCACTATTATGAGACATAGGTGTTGACCATTGCTACTTGTTATTCCATCCAGCATACATCTCCCAAGAAAAAGAAGAAAGATATTGGAGTACCATTGTCAGATGTGAGTTTTGAGATATGAATTCAAGCACACTTTCTCAGACAATGGGTCTTCAATGAATATATTACCTTTCCATCTTCTCGAGACACTCCATTTAGGACCTCTTAAGAAAGCTAGAATGATTCTTTAGTTTCCAGATAGATCAGTCAAGAGGCCAAAGGGTATACTTCAGTACGTTGTCGTGATGGTACAAGATACAAAATTCACTGTAGATTTTGTTGTCTTAGATTCTGACTCTTTAGTACCATCACAGGATGTTACCATTATTCTTGATCAGCCTTTTCTGTGTGCAACCAGGGCTGTTATTGATTATGGAACAAACATGTTTACATTTTCCTCCAACAAAACAATGTCAATATCTGAGATGATAAATAATCATACATCGGATGAGCGTGTTACTATCCCATCAAATACATATGAATATGAGTTTATATATGAGATTACAAAGGATTTGTTGACTCTAGCAGATATTGAGACCCAGGAATTCTTCTCCAACGAGGAATACTTGGATAGTATAGCTTTATGTGATCTACTTACTCAAGTTTGGAGATGTATTAATGAGTTTCATGAGATTTATGCTATTCAATCGAAACCGTTGGTGGCACCTAATTGTGATCCTTTGGAGGCCGAACTTGATTCATTTGTAGATCTTTTGTTTGAGCTAACCAGTTACGAGAATGATGATCCCTTTCTTCAAATAGACTTTGATTAGGGCTTTGCTGATTTTGATTTCAAGCAGAATGCAGTAGCAGCCTCTTCCTTTCATCGACTTCAGATATGACACCAGAGGTCAGTTATGTCCATCTTTTAGACCATCTAGGTCATTCCTCACATGTTGACACAGGTCAGGAATCCTCTGATTTATATATGGATATCTTTGAGGATGACCCTGATGTTGACATCTCTCTTGCACATTCGATTATTCCTCAATCGTGCAAGAAGGCCACTCTTCGGCATTCTTGAGCTTGTACAGTTCTATTTGATTTGTTCATTCTTTTCACCTTGTATATATGTGTTTTATATTTTATTCCTTCCTTCATTCATTTGTTTTACACCCCAGGTCTAGGATTTTTGTTATACTTAAGATGTACTTTATCCTAAGTATGGGGGATGTAGTCTTTGTCTTGTTCATTTCATTCTGTTTTATTACCCTTGTTGCTGCTTATACTTAGGGTATACTTTACCCTAAGTATAGGGGCTAATATTATTCATTTACGTCTTTGATTGTTTTCATTTTGTGTATCATCTGATCTCTCGCTTGTCCCTCAATTGTTGATATTCTTCTCTATACTTAGGGATATTTTACCCTAAGTATAGGGGGGACAAGCCCAGTCGTTGATTGTGTACATTCTCTTGACCTCGATCATCTTCGTTTTTAGTCTCCTATACTTAGGATTAGTTGATCCTAAGTATAGAGGGGATGATTGACTTCAATTCATTTATTCGTTATTCTTTTTGTCGTTATAGTATAGTATTCTTTTCACCAGTATATACTTAGCCCCAGTTATGTTTTTCTTTGTTGCTTCTAGGTCATTATGAGGACATAGTTCACGCTAAGTATAGGCGGTGTCATATATATATATATGCTTTGGAATTCATAACTCGTACTTTATTGTATTTTAAATAATATGACTCTAAAAATATAGGTGTATATTTTGGGGTTTTAAAATTTGATAGGAAAATGTAAATAAGAGTTATAAAAATATTTTAAAAAGCGTATATAAAATGTGCTGTAAAATACTTATATAATATCCTTAATTAGATAAAACTTGTGAATTTGTAAACTTGTTGAAATAACGATTTTATAGAGGAGCATACGGTCTCACAAGGCGAGACCGCAGTCGATGTGTTCACCGCTACATAAAACCATTAAATTCAATAATTAACCGACAATGATAATTAATCAATAAAAAGCAATGTAGAGTTAAAATTTATTGTATTTAACTCTACAACAAAGATGTGTATAGTGTGCCAATATGTGATTGTGAGCTATTTATCTATATATTCTTTTTTGTGGGTTTTTAAATTTTTATTTTTGATTTTATATTTTTGTATTCTGATTTTTAATTTTATATTTTTCTTTTTTCTTTCTTTCTTTTTAGTTTTTTATATTTGTTTATCTTTTAAAAAATACAATATAGATATAGGGACCCCTTCAAATGAGGTGGGGTCTCACCAATTGTATGATAAGCCATCAATAACATGTGTTGGATCAAAAAAGAATGGATATGATTGAAACCACTTAATGTTAGCAGATGGTTTTGAACGCATCTTGTTTCCTAAAATAACGGATTCGCCCAGATGCATTTTCAGATACTGACGATAGTGCTTGTTTCCTAAATTTTAGGGAGACATTGAATATTCTGAATGTAAGACCCATTCACGCAATTAATTATCTTTGTCGATATTGTCCAATTTTCTAATTTTAATATTATTGATTGCATTTTAGGAAAATAATAATATCATTTTATTTACCATTTTTTCATCAATTAATTTTCTACATTTCGTGTTTCTCTTTTATAGTTTGAATTATGTCGCTTTATTTTACAAAACAATGTCATCTTTTACATTGTTTATATTTATATTTTTAGTGGATTTTAAATTGTGTCGTTTTATTTGCCGATATTTTTTATCATTCTTCAATTAATTAAGTTTCTACATTTAACGTTCCTTTTATATAATTTGATTTGTATGGCTATATTACACAAAATGGCATCATATTTTACATTATTCTTATTTATTTTAGGAGTGAGTTTTATGATACAATACACATTTAGACGTTTTTTGTACTAAGTTAATTTTGACATTATTTGTATTTATTTGCATTGACTCAACATGTGACTTCCAATACTTTTATAAATTAAGTCCAGGATTGCTTTGAAATATTTAAAATTTCTCTGATATATTTTAAAATGAATTCTTTTATCCACGAATATGTTTCATCTATTTACATTAATGACATTTCTATCAATACCATTTTTTACAATATAATACACATTTGACAAGATTTTAGTACTAAAAATGCTTATTTAGTATGGGGCAATTGGCGACGCAGATCATGTTTTCGTTTGTTCTCGCAAAACAGAATAAATTTTCAAATCAGATTCTGTTATTCATTTTATAAGTTACCTTTTTTTGCATTTCCAATTATATCCAACATGAGAGCTTTAAATTGGTTTCCAATTGCGATGTTTAGTTTCCTACTTTTACTATTGCATGATGGTATTGGAAGTTGTTGTAAGCATTTTTAGTGGTTTTATTCATAGCCGTTGATTATAATCTAATGACCTATATGGATGCCTTTTTATGATTGTAAAAAGACCCCACCTCATTTGAAGTTTCTCCTATAGATATATATTATATATATAAAGTAGATTAATATAGATATAAATACTAATAAAAATATTCTAAATAAGGAAAATAAAATATCTTTGGATTTCTAATATTTATTTCTAATTTTGTAAATTTTTAGGATTTTTTTGGTAATTTTATATATTTTTAAAGTCAAAAAATACCCTAAATCAAAGTTAAATTAAATACCTGAAATTAAAATGAAGATGAAAATGGAAAACAACATCAAAATTTCTCCAAATTAATTTTAATATATAAATAATATTATTTAAAAAATATAGAATCGAAAACACATTTTTTGGAAATTTTGATAATTTTATATACTTTTATAAAGGTTTTTAGTGTTTTTCAATTTTTTGGAGTTTTCTTTTGTAATTTTTAGTGATTTTTGATATGAAGGTTAAAAATACATAAACATGCAAAATATATTTTTAGGGGAATTTTTGAAACATTTTTATGTTTTTATGGATTTTCTATTGTAAACAGAGACAAAAGGGATATTTTTATTTTTAATAAATAACAAAAAGTCCTAAAATTGTAAAATAAATATGTGCTGAAAGTGTGTGCAAATCGGGAGCATATACATATTTTGTGGAAATTTTAGAGCAAAATTGCTATTTAATATACAGATAAGAAATAAAGAGAAACTACATTACTAGTAGGGGCATAAATGTAATTAACATAAAAGTCCAGGCCTACTTGTATTTTTTACAAAATAATAACACTTGAATAAAAAGTTCTAGGACCGAATACAAAATACTAGACCCACGAGGGGCCTCTGCAAAATGGTTGCACCTCACGCGTACAAACATGTGAGGTAACATGGCTAGGACCTAAATGTAATTATCAACATCTTAGGGGCCTACACGCAAAATCTACAAAAATATAATAAAGGCTTACGAAAGGTTGCAATTCAATTATTAAATACAAATATTGATAGGGTGCTATTTGTAAAATACCCAGACAACGGCGGGAACGGACGGGCACGATCAACTCACTTATCCACGTGTCAAGCCTAGAGCGCCCGATGCCGGTTCACAGATGCACATCTAGGATTAGATAGCATTGGAAGATCTGATGGTGACGCGATGGCGCATCTAACGGCTGGCGATCAACCTGGCAGCTACGCACGATCCGATGACGGGGAGAGAGGGAGGAAGAACAGGGAAGAATGTCGGGGAAGACGAACTTCGATCCCTTCTCCTTCACGTTTCTGGCGTTCTAAAGCTCCAAAGCTGACCCAACTGCTCCTGGAAGGAACTCGACCCAATAGTGGTGCCAAAATGGCTTAGAAAGCTCATGTACGCCACTGCGAGGTTAAGGAGAGTTAGAGGCTCCAAGTACCTGCAAGATTACCAAAAATTGACCCCTCACAAGGTCTAAAGCCACCAGGTCCTGCAAGACAGGTCGGCACAACAAAAATAGGTTCCTATGGCTTTTGTGGAGGTGGAATGGAGTGGGGTGGCTCGGGCGGAGCTCCTCGGTGGACGGCGGAGGGAAAGGAGTTGAAGTCCATATCCACGATGGTTCTGGAGGAACGGAGGTGCCTGGAGTGTGGTGCAATGCTAGGGAACGAAGTGAGGTGGTAGCAAGGTGGTGGAACGGCCGGGAACGCGGTGGTGGAGTTCGCCGAAGATGGGTCCGACGAACTACGGGAGATGATTTGATGGCTAGATCTAACAATTAAATACTAAAATAAATACTGGAAATTAACCTACGGCTACTGCTAAGTTAAAAATGCACGAAAAATAGAAGGTACCTCACTGGTGGAATCGAGATGCGAGATCTCGATGGGCGGTGGCTGGAGGTGGTGGTGGAAGCCACCAAAGACGTTGCTGGACCTCGCCCAAGGTTGTTGGAGGCTCCCTTGTCACGAAAGTCGATCCAGAGCAAAGAAGGAGGGTCCAAGCATGCTCAAAGGGGTTCTAATTCGAAAGGGAGGTGGATGGAGGGTTTTGTACAAGGTGGACTGGAAGCTCCAAAGAACGAGGAAATGACAGTGATGCAGTGCCCCTCACCCCAAGGAAATGTCCTGGCGTGAATCCTTGGGTATCAGGGAAGAAAAGTCATCAAGGACTCGATGCGAGATGATGAAAGAATCGAGCCCTAAAAATCCAAGAAACGGGGCAAAAATGTTAGTCTGACAAGAGCTGCAGGCGGGTCGGAGAGTTGACCGAAGTCAACTCTCCCCGCCACCTCGTTGGTCCACGTGGACCAACCAGGAAAAAGCAGCCCGAAAAAGGATGGGAAATTCATTATTAATTAGTAAATGATTTTATTATTTTTAAGTAATAATATAAAAATGTTTATTATTTTCTATTTTATTTTATTATGATTTTTATTTATTTTTTAAAGGTAATTAATTACAATTTACTTTTTAGGGTTAATATGTAGGTATATTCATCTATGTTTTTAAGTCTTTTATTTTTAATTTATATTTTATATTTTATTATTTTAGTATATTATTTTATAAAACTACAACTTATTTTTAGATACTTAAACATATTTTTATTATATTTTTCTGATGTATTATATACACTAAATAAATAGGTGTATTATGTGTATAGGTATAGATATAAGTATTTCATCTATATATTTTCTTTACTTAATTTATTTTAGAATTTTCTTTATGGTTTTATTTTACTTTTAATATGTACACACATTATAAATAATATTTAAAAAATCATAAAAATATAAAATTATAAAAATAATTAATAATAAATAAAATGAATATTTCAATCGGGTAAACTATACAATAGTGGTCCAAAACCTAACTTTCACACCTTAAATCCAAAAAATATGAAATCACATTCCTTAAATAGCTTATTAAAAGTTATATACAATTAAAGTGATTTTGATATATTTTGAATTTTTATTTGAGAGATATAGGTCTGGGAAGTTGGGATTTTGGAAATTTATTTAGAGCATAACTTTTATTCTTTCTGTTGTTTTTGTATGAAATAAATTTTTTATTTTTTATATTTTATTATCTACAACTTCATGTAAAAAGTTTTTTATTTGAGGTATAAAAAGTGTAAAATAAAATGGATCCCCAAAAATGAAAAATAAATGAATAAATAAAATAAACTTTTATTGTATTTTGGACCCTTACCTCCCCCCGCTTAATTCCTTGCCGACCTAGTCATCGAGATGCCTAGGTCTCGGGGTTTCGGGTCACAAAATATATTCAATATTTTATTCTTTTTCTTTTCTTTTTTTATTCTATAAATTTGGTATTAAAAACAATATTTTATACACATTTTGTACAACAATGCATGGATGTTAAATTATGCAAATTAAGGGTATTTACACGTATTTACTATGGTTTTTAAGGACAAAATGATATAATAAAGGTGATGAAATGGAGATTCATCACTTGTATAACACTTATATATAAATTATTTATACAATTCTTTGTAAAAAAATAATACATGTAAATTCGTGTAAATGATTCAATTCACTAACTCATTCAAAAATAAAAATAAATTATAGGTTTCAAAACTCATTAAAGACTTGCATAATTCTTTAATAATTACATAAAAAGTTTAATATTAAAAATTCACTTAATAGAAAATTGATGTATTCATTAACAATTTTTAGAACAAGATTGATTCTTGAACTGAATGGAACTAAGTCTGAAGGATGGAGATTGGTTTATGCCTTAATCCACTTAATTCTAAAATGACTTTATTAGGAACTGGAATTGAGACTCTTAAAGTCTTTAACTTAATTATTTGGGTTCCATAAGAGTGTATTCGTAATTCAACTTAAACTTTCCTAAGTAGGACACCTAGTGTCATCCATTTAACTCTTCATCATTTTAACCGATTTTGAACTCATGCACACTGTACGTACTTGCATGGGGTTGCGAAGGGCAGTCTATTTTAGTGGTGCATTTCCATCTTTGTCTAGTGGCGCTGGCATCTAAAGATGGGAGTGTGGGGTTGAAATAAAACTTTGGATGAGGGATGGTCTGTTTGCATAATTTTTCTAAGACCTCAAAACATGGGCAGAAAAAAGATTCTATATCAGTCGGGGCACAAAAGATCAATGCAGTGCAACATCATTTTTACCAAAAAGAAGACACACCAAATACATATATGACCACAATGGTCCAAGCTTCAGAAAGCCTCCATGTCTTGGTGGAGAATTGGCTAAACTTGCCAAACTTCACAGGAGATGTGACTACTGATCACACTCCAGTTTTTTTCCCATTCTTCTCCCCTTTCGATTGTGGACATAGCATGTATCTGGACTTAGAAGGAAATACCCCCTCCTCAAGGATCGAGTAGCTGGATGAGAAACCAATGGGATTGTATTATTGGAGTGGTCGGTTCTTCACCTCCTTAAGCAGGAAGAGATAACACCTTTCAGACACAGTACAAATTGACTTCAAAGTTGAAGAGTTCGTGTGATGGATGGGTGGATCTGAGCTGGCTGTTGAAGTGAACCTGGATAAGGATTTCTGGAACTTGAGGACTGTTGAGACTTAAATCCTAATTCTAATGAGGTCTCGACAAATCATTAATCCAAAGACCTATTCCAAGTTCTTGGTCTTGGGTGAAGTAAAACTCGGTTTAAAGAAACAAGCATGTTCTAAGTTCTTTTATTTTCAATTTTCTTTTTCTTTTGTCTTTCACTTATTTTTAGAATAAGTGTTTGTTTAAGGGACTAGCAAAGGTAATTATAGGGGAATGATTGATCCATGATTCATCTCCTTTATTATGTCATTTTGACTGAAATCCTTGGTAAAATACATGTAGATATTCACTAATTCCATCTAATTAATATTCTAACCTTATTTTTTAATATTATATATTTAACACTTTTTTATCTAAAATAAAATAATGAAGAGAAAAAGGAAATTAAAAGAAAGAAGGATGCATATATGTAAAATGTAAAGATTAATCCTATCCTCAAGACTTGGTCAATATTAACCTGATCGACAAAATAAATAAGTTGAGAGAGATAAAGATCACAATCTATTAAAATGTCAAAAAATCAAGGTCATTAATGTACATTCACATATTTCTCACCTTGTACATATCTTCATCTATTTTATTTATCATTAAAAAAGTTCCAAATTAAAATATTTCCTCCATTAAAGTTGTTTATAATAATATAATTAATTTATAAAAATATCAAAAAAACATTGTATAAATAAATAATTGCATAGAATTAGAAAACCCATAAAAGTCAACTTTTAAGGTTCATAACTATTTATAAAAAAATATAAATTGACCAAACACACTTTTAAATTTCATTTTATAGCTAATACTAATTATTAAAAATACCAAAAAAATCATAGAATAAAATGTTTGAGTTTTGGCATTTGGATCCCTTTGTATATATGTACTATATGTAAATAAATTATCTTCATTTTTTATTTAATTATTCCTAACTCCGTTTAACTTAATTATTTTTCTAAAGTGTTTATAGCATCTTTAGAAAAATATAAACAATATAATCTAAAATTTATTATGAATAAATACCAAATAATTTCAAAACCAAAAAAGTCGTAAAGGCGAACTTCTGAACCTCATATCTCGGTCGTATGAACTTCGAATTGGATGTACTCACTTTTAAAGTTCGTTTTATAAAATTATCTATTAAATAAAAGTGATTTTACTAAAGTCGGAGTTAATATGCAAAAAAGTAAGTTTGGGACCCTATTGGTATAATTGTATAATGAATCTTAATTTTATTCTATTTAAATTTCATTATTTCTTGTATTTTTGTACTTTATTAATATTTTTTAACGATATATAATTAGTATAAAATAAATTAAAATTTATTAAAAGTTAAAATAACTTAAATTAATAAATTATATTAATTATATAGGTATAAAATACATATCTTATCTATATACTATTTATTTAACTAATTAAGAAATATTATTTAATGAACTAAAATTCATAATTAAATTATTTATTTATAACTTGTATATATTTAGTTAATTAATTAATTAATAATTAATTATAAAAATTATTATTATTTTAATTTTCCCTCTCTCTCCTTCTTCCTCCCATGTTTCTCCTTTTCTACCTCCTGTCGTACCTCTTCCTCGACTTCTTCCTCTTCTCCTCCTTCCTCCCTTCCTTCGTCAATCGCTCACAGCCTAGGACCACCCATGCCATTCGTCTAACAATTTCCTCGCCTACCTTCTCTTCTCTCCTTCCTTATATATAAACCCCGCATCCCCCACATTGATTCAAGCAATCCACAATTAGCTCCCCTTTACCTAAATTCTGGTGAGAGAACGTGTCTCGTGATAGGAGACTGTTCATGTCATCGAGCAAGAGCAGGAGAGGGTCGAGGTAGGAACAGTTTACGTCGGGGAGCCTCTGCTTTGCCGCATTTAGCCTTCGCGAGATCCTCCATCGTGTGGAGGCTATGATCATCTAGAGTTTTTGCTCCAGGTTTTAAGCGTTCATCATCCAATTTCTAAGTAAGATTTCATCTTTGATCCTTTTCCTATTACGATTTCTCCTTCATCTCTTCTTTCCCCAATCCCTCTCTTCTTCTCTCAATCCATCTCTTCTCTTTGAATTTGATTCAAATCGGAAGATGATCTATCAATGGAATCATCATCTTCACATTTCCCTTCTACCTCACACACCCAACCACCTCCAACCGCACACAGTGGCTGGGGATCTGGTTCCTATCCTCCGTCACCGCTTGAACCGTACATCCACTTAAATTTCCTTATTTTATATAACCTCTGGACGAGGACGTGAATTCTCGAACCATTGAGCTGCAGTTGTAGGTACCTGAAGCTTCACATGGAGACGAGCTACGTGTCATCTTACCATTGAGTATCATCTTGATTAATTGCTTCATCTGAAGTGGAAGTCAAAGTTGATCTCTGATTGCTTATCAACCTCGAGCATCTACAGTTGGAGTTATCACCTGAAGGTTGAACATCAAATCAAATCACAGTCTTGGAGTTGGTTAAACTCAACCACCTCGAATGGAGCCATATCTAGAGAGAGATCGAAACGAAAGAATTGAACATCCTATGCCGCTCGAAAATTACCTGCAGTACACGATCGAGCACTTGGAGACATGCACGAGTAACGAAGCATCTGATTGCCATTGCCAGCATCTGAGAAGCAAAATGATGAAAGAAGCAACCTCGATTCGATTTGATAAGAATATGGAGATGTAGCATTGCCTGGAGTTGTGTCTATAAATCTATCTTCATCTAAAGGGTCTATAGAGCATGGGTTGTAGTCGAAATCGAGCTTCTCTAGAGCATCAGATCATAACTTCAGACCAGAACTGTCATTAGCACCTCCGTGTCGAGTATAACTACCGCCTTGCCATCGCTTGCGAAGAAGAATTGGGGAAGAACAATCCCGCAATTCTCTATATTTAAAATTAGTCGTAGGATCATCTGCCAATCAGACGGTTCAGACTTATGACACTGCCTCACCGCCTTAGGGCACGTGTGATCTACAAGTGTGTTCGATATTTTTTGGAGAATTTTGCTCTGAGACCCCAGACATTCTCTATTTTTCTAGCAGGTATAGCTAAGTAGCTATCACGTGAGCGGTCACGTGGTTATTTGGTGTTTTTATTTCCTGTGCTTTCTCATTTTTGCACGTGTACGCTTCATTTTCAGCAATTACAATAAAGCCCTACAGTATAAATAAATAAATAGTATTATATACGTATTAAATAAATAAATAACTAGTATTATATACATATTAAATAAATAAAAAATATTATATACATATTAAATAATATAATAATAGTAAAAATATAATAAAAATACCTATAAATACCTAATAAAATATTATATACAATATAATATTAGTTTTCAAAAATAAAAAATTTCACATTTTTAATAAATCATATCACACCAAAAAATACACAAACAATTAAAATACATAAAAATATAAAAACACCCCTAAAAATTCTATAAAAATAACTTATAATATAATTTACTATATTTTACACATTAAAATAAAAATAAAATAAAATTTGAATATTGTAATCATAAAAAAATAAAAATATACAAAACTTTAAAAATTCATAAGTAATTATAAAAAATTCACAAAAATACGAACAATAACTCGTTGGAAATATAATTTAATATGCATTCTAGTAAAAATAAAAGAAAAATATTTTCTTACTATTTAATATTTTAAAAATAGAAAATAATTCCATATTTTCAATAAAAATCTTATTTTCTACCTTAAAAATAATGCAAACGCCATAAAAATCTTAAAAACTACTTAAAAATACACAACAACAGGAAATAAATTTTTTAAAAAAGTCACACAATAAAAATCAAATAAAAAATATACAATTTAATACCTATATTTCTTTACTTATAGGTATATAAATATAAAAAATAATATAAAACTCATAAAATTAATTAAAATCAGAAAAATTCCTTATAAATAAAAAAATCAGGAAACCATCCTACCTTAGATACTCTACTTATTATACCTTAATTTTACACAGTTTTCCTTCTTGAGTTTGACACTCCCGTACTTATCGCTATATCATTGAGTTTAAGAGTATAAATAAAAAATATAAATTTTCTGATAATTTCAACTGATCGACGCAACGATGTTGGTCTATCTTTTTAGAGAAGCAGATCGAGTAATATTTCATACACCACTCGATCATGATTGAGCGTTTCTCCTTGTACAACGGACTCTGTTGTACAATAGAGGATACTCTTCCGATTAGCCCTAGCATGTTGTGCATGGAGGTTGTGAAGTACATATGTATGGATTAAAATGTAATTTGGAAAGTATACATAGACATACACGTCAAATATTCACACAAAAAATCTTCCCATAAAGCCAACGAAAAAAAAACAAAGAATAAAAAATCTCCCAACACAGCCACATATATGGAAACCACAGCCACATAATCCATCACCATCTTCCCCAATCCCACCACGATATAATTCCACACCCATTTCCTATGGCCCCCTTCATCCCTTCCCCTTCTCCTCCTCCCAATCATGGCCATGGCCGCCGCCACCACCCACCTCCTCTCCACCACCCCCTTCTCCACTCCCTCCCTCTCTTTCCCCACCACCACCTCCTCCTCCTCCCTCCTCTCCTTCCCTGCCACCAAGAAGAAGACACATAGGAAGAAGCCCCTCCTCTTCCTCGCTTCCTCCACCCGCACGGGCTCCTCCACCCCCAACACCACCCCCTCCCCTTCCGCCGTCCCGGATCGCGTCCTCCAGGTCCACTCCCCAGCCGAGTTCGACTCCGCCCTCGCCGCCGCCAAGGACCGCCTCGTGGTTGTGGAGTACGCCGCCAGCCACAGCCCCAGAAGCCGGCAAATCTACCCTGTCATGGTTGAGCTCAGCCGCACCTGCTCCGACGTGGACTTCCTCCTGGTGATGGGCGACGAGTCGGAGGCCACGCGCGAGCTCTGCCTCCGCGAGGGCATCCACCGCGTCCCGCACTTCTCCTTCTACAAGTCCATGCAGAGGCTCCACGACGAGGAGGGCGTGGCCCCCGACCAGCTCCGGGGGGACGTACTCTACTACGGCGACAACCACAGCCTCGTGGTGCAGCTCCACAGCAGGGAAGACGTCGAGGCCCTCATAGAGAAGGAGAAGGGAGCAACGGGGAGGCTCGTGGTGCTCGACGTCGGCCTCAAGCACTGCGGGCCGTGCGTGAAGGTGTACCCCACCGTGATGAAGCTCTCACGCTCCATGGAGGACATGGTCGTCTTCGCCAGGATGAACGGGGACGAGAACGAGAGCTGCATGGGATTCCTCAAGGACATGGAAGTGGTGGAGGTGCCCACGTTCTTGTTCATAAGGGACGGCGAGATCTGCGGGAGGTACGTGGGCTCTGGGAAGGGCGAGCTCATCGGCGAGATCCTCAGATACCAAGGCATCAAGATCACTTGAAATATATATATAAACATGATAGCCATATATATGTAGAGATGTGTTACTTGTTATGTCAAGAGAAAGAGGAACTCGGAATCGGCGGCCATTGTTGCTGGTGGTGTTGCTGTGAGGACTGATTACTTTGTATAACACGATCTTGTATACTGCTGCTAATTTTTCCAGTGGATTAGTGGAAATGGGTATGAACAGACTTGTTCTATATATGCCTGCTGGTCAATTCCCTGCTCTGTGTTAATGTGATCTTTGGAACATTGTTAAGACAAATGGTACTCGCACAGAGTCATATATATAATCTGATGTATTAATAATCATACTCACTGGAACTTTGATTGTTTTTTCTGGTTCTTTTATTAGTCAAACATCCAGTTGCAATGAAAGTTAACTGGTTATTTATCCGTGCATCATTCTTCTAATTTCCCAGGAAATGCTCTGTAAATCGGGCTTAGTGTTTCATCTGGATGTGGTAGTAATATAATCGACTAATTTCGGAGATGGATGTAGTTGCATCCGATATTTGACGCTGTTTAATATGGATACACTAGGCGATAATTCTTGATTAGTGTATGGTTAGTCGAAGATCTGCAGAACGTCTGCCGTGATGGGTTCCCCTAATTGCTCGAGCTATCCAGCACAGTCCATTTGTTCCAGATTTTTTTATATAAAAAAGAATATAACTTGCATAGACTACAAAACTTGGAAAATATCTTTGATCTTGTCACGTGATTTCCTGAAGTATTGGACGATTCAAGTGCATCCCCCTACCAAAGCCTCAGCAAAATTTCATTTCCTTCGTGTTGACTTAGCTATTTATTAATATTTATAAACCTCTTCCCACATCTGGTAGGATCGTTTTTATAGTTCCTTGACCCCAAGCTTATGTATCAAAATTGTCAAATACCATGTTAGTTTCAAACACGACCAACTATGTTTTTCAGTGTTTTTAAATAAGATTTTCTCATCTTCTTTAGCAAATGAACCAGGATGATGTAAGCCATGTTTGGATTGGAGTTACCTCCATTCTCATCTTCTCCTAAGTTGGAATTATGGTGTGGGTCTCGTATTTTTTAAAACTAATTGAAAATATAATTAGTAGGATATGAAATTGAAGAGGTTGTTTAAGTGGTTGAATCTCAAACCATGCACCCAAGATGGTATCAAGCCCATAGAGGACCCATTATCTAATAAAGTTTGATCACAAGTTAAGTACCAATGATAATCTTAGTGAAGGTTTAACCATTATTTTTTATTTTCTTCAGCATCCTGTTGATGATGGCATTCATCGAAGATATAAGTAAATAATATTTTTCAATGTGATTTCTCCTGAGTGTACACTTTTCTTTTAAGAAATTTTAAGAAAGAAGGAAACTTCTCCAAAAATAGTGATAAATTAATTGGCCTAATTTGGATTGTTATGATCTAACTATGCTTATGTTTTGATATTTATAATTATTTTAATTGTTTTTGAAATTAGTAGGATACAGCAAATGATAAATCGACTTATACTTTGTGTATCTTGTGTTGTGGTTTTGAGGTAATACCTCCACCTCTCAGTCTAAAGCTTGTGTACAATGACCCAGCAATCTATTTCCATAAGGACTCTGTATGACATATAACTTAATTTTTATTAGGATTGGGAGACTAATTCTTTAGAAATACATATACTAATAATAAACTCTTAATTTTAATAATCTCTCCCTTGAGTTGAATTTCAACATGATCACCTTACGTCTTGAGTTTGCATTGGTCCATCCTTATTTTTAACAATACTCCCTTGTAGGAACTTATCGCCTCTGGGTGTTGCACCCACTATTTAGTGTCCTTAATGTGCCTTATCTTATGCAACCCACACGATTTTAGGGGTGTGCATTTTAGTAAGACACCACACATCTCTCGGAACTAAAGAGTGACATTGTCCTCTCATAAAGGGAATTGCACTCACTTCTTCATGTATATTCATGCAACATAGATACTAACAACATCTTGCTCTTTTCAAATACTTTTCGTCTTAGAAAAAAATTGGAGCTCTATCACATGTCACAACCTCTCCCTCAAGTTTGCACACCCAGTTTAGCATCATCATTCCTCATATCACCACATGTGATCCTTTAGTTACTCTGAGTACTACCCCTCTAATGTAACTTGATATCCTGATGACTTGATCATTCTCGGCAAAATCAAATATTTTTTGATTGCAGGCATGTCTGATGCCTCTTAGAGTTTTATTGTCCCTTCAAACATGTGAAATTTCAATGACCTAACTTCTTTAATATGGTGATTCTCTCTGTTTGCTATATTGATAGTGGCTTCTACCTGCATAGTATGTACTAAATTATTCCTTAAATGTGTACACATAACTGATGAATCCACATTTCATCATCTTTATTCTATCATTTTGACCTCAAAAACTCTAGCAAATGCGTGTAAATACCATTAATTCCAGCATCTTAGCATTCATGCATGTGCATGTTAATAGTGTATAAAATATAGTATTTAAAGCCAAAATTATAGAATAAATAAAAGAAAAGAAAAAGAATAAAATATTGTAATTATTTTATGACCCGAAATCCCGAGACCTAGACATCTCGATCAATAGGTCGACAAGGAATAAAGTAGGGGGAGATAAGGGCCAAAATACAATAAAAATACCTTTGTTTTTATTTCATTCCTTATTCATTTTGGGACCTATTTTTGGTTCCACTTTATATACCTCAAATAAAGAAACTCTGTACATGAAAGTTGTAGATAATTAAATATAGAAAAATACAAAATTGATTTCACATAAAAATAATGTACAGATAGAAAGTTATGATCTGAATAAAATCCCATATTCCCAACTTCCCAGACCTGTATCTCCCAAATAAAAACTCGAAATGCATCAAACTCACCTTTAATTGTATATAATTTAAAATAAGCTAGGTTTCGCATTTTGCGGAGCTACGGTTTGAAAGTTCAGTTTTGGACCCCTATTGTATACTTGTACAGATTAGAATATTCATTTTATTATTTATTCATTATTTTTATAATTTTATATTTTTATACTTTTTTAAATATTATGTATGATTTATGTATACATTAAAATAATAATAAAAACCTAAAGAAAATACAAAATAAAATACATGTATATAATACCTAGGTATAATACCTGTATACATACCTATATAATTAATACTTTTATTTTATTACATGTACAGAACACTTCAGAAAAATAAAATAAAAATATATTTAAGTGTATAAAAATACTTTATAAATTTATAAAATAATAAACAAAATAATAAAATTTAATATACAAAATGAAAATAGAAAATTAAAATACATAGATAAATATACCTATATAGACCTAAAATAGTAACTTGTATTTTTATACCTCAAAAAAATAATTAAAAATCACCATAAAATAATTTATTAAATACTAAACATTTTTCATTTAATTATAAAAAAATTAATAAAACCATTTTTTATTTTTTATTGAATTTACAAAACATTTCTCGGGGATTTTTCCTGGTTGGTCCATGTGGACCAACCAGGCGTCAGACCTAGTTGACCTCGGTCAACTGGGCGTCCCTCACCCCATGTGCCCATGTCAGAGCTTGTTTGACCCCCATCTTTGCGATTTTTTCGAGGCCAGAACTTAAGTCATTTCGTGCAAGTCCTTTCTTGACTTTTCTTCCTTGAACAATGAGGAATCACGCCTAGGTGATTCCTTGGACTTCGAGTCACTAATCCACCAGCTATGCCTCGTTCTTCCTCCCCCATCCGTCAATCCCATATAGTGCACCTCGACCTTCGATTCAAATTTTGAACCCCTCTTCCATAGGTTTAGCTCCCTCCTTCATGCCCAATCGAAAGAAGAAGGTGACAACTTCTTCCTCCGACCTTCGGGTGGGTCGAGCGACGCCTGAGGCAGCTCCAATCACCTCCGCCATCTCGCCGGCATTGAGGTACCTCCCTCTGGCCCCGGCCATCGAGGCAGCCCTTTCCTCCCCTTTATCTCTCGCATTTTCTTCTCCTTAGCTTTAGGATCATTTCCCCTCAAGAAATTTCACGTTTCATCTATTGAATCACCATCACGTGACCCTCGCCGGAGCGCACCTCCGGCCACCACCGTGCGTCACCATCCTTCGCCACGTTTCCACCTCCGCGGGGTCCAGGAAATTTGCCCTGGACCCTCTCACGTCTTTTTACAGGTCAAAGCTCGTTGACTCGAGCCTAGGGGCAGTTTTGCATGCTCGCCGGAGATACCTGGAGACCAGAGCTCCGCCACCTCCTCGTGAGCACCTCGGCCATCACCGAGGAGTTTTGAAGCCTCCAGGAGCTAGAGGAGGATCGCAGGAGAGTCTCCGGCCACTTTTGGAGCTCGACGCGTCGTCGGTGGGTGAGATCGAGGTCGGAAAATCCCTGTTCTTCGTCCTTAGCCGCCAGCCGTTGGATCAGGCCGCACCTCCAGTTCGCGTAGCCACTGTCGTATCATCAGCGCTCTCCACCGTTGGATCTCAATCTGAGATCTAATCTTGGACGTCGGCTGCGAAGCGTCATCGGCTATTCAGACCGCGCCACATGTCAAGTGGCCTCGTCTTCGCCGTTGGATCGCCAAACGTTGGGTATTTTGCACCTACACCCTCGCCTATTTTGTATTTTAGTTTTAGTCCGTAAACCTTCAGTTGTAGTTTGAATATTTTTGTAATATTTGCAAAAAGACCCCCACACTTTATTTATTTGCACTTAGGTCCGATCCACGTCACCTCATGTGCCCGTGCGCGTGAGGGGGCTGGGTATTTTGCATAGGACCCCCTGCTAGTTTAGTTATTTCATCTTAGTCCATGAATTTGGACATCACGTGAAATATTTTAGGGTATTTTGCATGTAAGCCCCTGGAAGTTTAGCATATTGCATCTAGGTCCTCTCCAAGCGCGTGTCAGTCACGCGTAAGGTTGGAAAATTTGCAATCGTGCCCTAACAGCTTTGGTTATTTGTATTAACTCCTGGAACTTTGATTATTAGTTGTAACTTTTGGGGAAAATTGCAAGTAGACCCCTAGATGTTTGTTTATTTACATTTGTGCCCTTGCTAGAGTTGGATTTTTGCTTAAATGCTTGCATTTATTTCATGCATCTTTTTAACTCGAAAAATTATCAAAAAATAACCTAGGCTCATGTTTGCTTGCTCATTCACGCCATAATTTTGTATTGCATTTTTATTGCATTTTCATAATTATTAAAAATCAAAAACATGCATTTTCAGCACTGTATGCATTAGAAAATCCATAAAAATTAATAAAAGTTTTTGAAAAAATCCAAAAAATTATATTTTGCGTGTCTTATCATATTTTAGTGTCAATCCAAAAATCACTAAAAAAATCAAAGTAAAACTCCTAAAAATTAGAAAACCCCTAAAAACCTCATAAAAATATAAAAAATTCTAGAAAAATCCTAAAAATACAAACTCAGGTTCTGTAGTTTCCTTATTGTATTGCCTTTATTTTAAAATTAATTTGAGGAATTTTGGACTCAGATTTATATTTTTAATCCTCATTTTAATTTCGTCCAGTAGTTTAGTTCACTGTTTTCTAATATTTTAACTTTTAAAAATACAAAAAACATTCAGAAAAATTTCTAAAAATAAAAAAACACCATAAAATTATAAAAAGATCAAAAACATTTTATTTCCTTATTTTTGAATATTTTTACTTATTTTTATAAATACCTTATCCTTCTCTTTCTTACTTTATATATGCATATTCTATTATTAAAAAAGAAAATATAAAATATAAAATATAAAAATAAAATACAAAATCAAAAATTAAAAATCAAAATACAAAAAATATATAAAATAAAAATTAAAAAAATTAAAAAACCCACAAAAATTTGCATACTTGTAGACACTTGATCACCATCACATTTTGTGCATTTTTGCTTGATTTATCATGTTTTCTCCCTGAGTTCGACATTATACACATACTTGCACTATACACACCTATTGTAGAGTTATAATAAATTTGACTCCACATTTATTTCTCATTGCTTGATTTATATTGTGGGTTCATTATTGACTAATACGGGTTTAGTGAGTGGTCGCCGCAACAACTCTTGTCTCCGCCTTGTGTGAGATATTTAGACCCTTGCCAAACCCGTGTTATCAAATGGCGACGTTGCCGGGGAGCAACAGCGTATAAATCGTATTTTTACGTGATTGTAATTGTCTACATTATTGCTTTATTTGATCTCTCCATTTTTGATATACTTTATTAAGCTATCTGACAATTTTCTTTCTTGTCCGCAGATCGAGGAGGATCGCCTAGGGGATCTTGAGCATCCTTGGGAGGCGGAGTCGGCTATTCTACCCTAGCAGGCAGGAGAGAGCAGGAGGATTTGAGAGAGAGAGAGGATAGTTAGTGATTTATTTTCTTGAGAGAGAGACATTATTTATTTGTAATAATACAGGTACATTTGGACTTGGACATTCATGCCCAATTTCCAAGTGTTTGTACACTTGGGGGCTCACCGCGGTTTTCATCGGTTTTCTACCGCTTGTCATTTTCCGGTTTTGTTTTCTTGTCTTTATATTTTGTGGAATGAGCCCTTAGTTTTTAGGCTTGCTTGATCGAGTAAATTAGGTCCAAACACCTTAATATCTTGCTTGTACCTATAGTGCGCTTTGGACTTAGTTTAAAACTTTAAACAATCGCCTCATCATCTTCGAGCCTTCGTGCCGCGAGCCCACCCTGCCAAGCGTTGCTCCTGAACTCGATGTATCGAGAGGAGGAGGGGTGAGCCTAGACCGGACTCCTAGATTGAAGATCGGTGACCGACTTGTGGAGCTTCACGCTAGCAATTGCCTGCTTAGGACGATTTCCGTGTGCATATCAGCATATATATTAGGTTTGTAAATTATTGTTTTGCATCCCGCATGGAGAGAGCTGGAAGGCACTGTAAGTCTTCTATCTTTGCATTCATCATTTAGGCACAAAGGTGAGATTTCCATCTTGGTGCCACCTTGCATGGCTTTTCCGACTCTTCTCCCTTTGTTTTTGGATCAAATGGGAATCAAGGAAAAATACAAAAATGTTAGGCGCTTGTCTTGAACTGACTCAAAGCAAGTGATAACACAAAAAAAAATTAAAAAAAGGGAATGCTAAAGAAAACTTGACCTAAATAAAATTGGTTAATTGGATTCATTGCTTGGGGTGAGCAAAGCCCTCATTTGTATTCAGGTTGCATGGGAAGGTCTCCTTCTAAGTGAGTAGAGCGGCTTCGTAAGGATTAGAGCCCAAAACCCAGTCTGTGTCTGCCTTGTGTATCACCTGGATTTCCAAAGTATTGGCGCTACTATCGTACTTAGACGTGTAGGGCTTGGTCACCGTTGATGACTCTCTGTTGTGTAGAGCATCGACCTTGTCCGAAGTATCGAGCATAGGCCACGCCTTCACGGGGGTGTCTGTCTCATCGTCTTGCGTCCGAGTAGGATCTTGCATGCTCACAGGTGATTCCGTTGCGAGCAAGATCCGAAGTATCGGTTTTGCCTATCGGCTTCCTCCCTCTTTTCTTTTGATGAGTAGGGATTCAGGAAGGGTTACAAGGACCTAAAATAGCGCAGACTATAGGTTACACAGGAGGAGGACAAGTACATGATTCTTTTCTAGTAGTACTCTCTTCTATAGGCGTAGCGCTCTAAGGACTCGTTCAAAGATAATTGCCTGAATTCAATCTAAAAACTACAAAGATAATAGCCGAACCTTCACGGCTTCACGCGTTGAGTTGGTGAACCCCTTGTATTGTGTTTGCTTGATTAGTTGGATCTAGGTCAAGATCAAAAACACTGCACAATTGTGCACAATTTTTGCCCCTCCCCCCTCTTCATTTCTCAATCTTGCTCTTCTCAATAATCACGATGATGGGATGGAGATCTCTTAGGTTGTCTTTGGCAGCACCGCTATCCAGCACTCCTCCCTATTCATCTAGGACAACCTCGGAGAGTCCAGACTCACTCTCCGATCCTGAGTTCACTTCCACCTTGTTCCCCCTCGACCACCCTTCTCCTTCCATCAGTCCAAGAGTGTCAGAGTTTAGTGCAGCACCGAGCTCAGATCATTTGTCGGCACCTGAGATGGGTTCTTTTGCCTTTTCAGAGAATCCAGACATGGACGGCAGAGAGGAGCACCCAGATGAGCAGAGACCACTACCATTCTTGTATGATCAAGCTGCCATCAACAAATCATTATTAGCCTCCCTGGAGACCATGCAAAGATAGATCAGAGACCAGGGAGTATTCATGGGTGACCTCATGAGGGAGATAGCGCAGATGCGAGAAGGAAGAGAAGACAGACCTGAGGGCGGTGGAGGCGACATACCAGAAGCGGATGGCGAAGGAAGAGAACCTAACCAGGAGAGGCTGTCGCCGATGACCATGAGGCAGTTGCACAACCCAGCCGCAACCCTCACTCACCGATGGATACAGCTACCTCCCATTGTTGGGAACTTTGAGCTTCGCCCGCAGACTATCCAGTTATTGTCCAAGTTTCATGGGCTAGCCACCGAGGAGCCTCATCTCCATCTGCAGGAGTTTGAGATGATTTGTAGTACTGTCCATGACAGATTCGTGGACGAGGACACGATCAAAATGATTGCCTTCCCATTCTCATTGGCTGATAGAGCAGCCTACTGGCTGAAACACCTTGGAAGGTATGTCACATCATGGGCACATCTCCGTACTGATTACTTGAACAAGTACTATCCACTCGGCTGGACCAACGCAGCACAAGCTATGATCAACAACTTTACCATGGTCCCTAATGAACAATTCCATTAGGCTTGGGACCGATTCAGAGAGCTCATTGACCGGTGTCCACATCATGACATATCAAAGCCCAACTTGGTTCAAAGTTTCTTCTGTGGGCTGACACCGGAGCTGCAGGGGCTTGTTAATGCCTCTTGTGGTGGATCTTACTTCTCTAAGGAAGAAGACACAGTTTGGGAGATCTATGAGGGTATGGCAGAGAATTCCACAGTCATGGCCCAAGCCCGCGTCTACACACAACCGAAGCTTCCACCACAGGCAGTAGGATATCAGAGGATAGCACACATCAATGCTAGTACACATACTCCGTCAGCAGTCGCAGCTCATGCTGAATCTACCGCTGCAGACATGGGGATCATTTCCGAGAAGCTGGACTGCATCGAGATCCTCGAGAAGAAGCGGAGTCAGGGGCTGGCCCAGATGGACCAGTTAACAAACACCATGAGTGACCTGAAGACACAGATCTTGTGTATTCAGGAAGCACAGACGTCCACGCAGCCCCCCAGATCACGTGCTGATCCCAGCAGTAGCAGCTCAACCCAGCCCTCCGCCTCGTACCGCCAGGTTCACCACATCCAGGCAGAGCCGGTCCAGCAGCTACAGTACTACCAGTCACAGCGACCATCTCAGGACACTCAGATACTGGTCTATCAGCCGGAGCAGCCACTGGCAGTTCTTCCACCACCCCCCCCGTTGAGAAGGAACCATTGATGGAAGTCAATGGGATTTGGTATGACCGGTACCCACAGCAGCCCGGGATTCATCGCGATCACCCCAGATTCCATTGGGGCACTGGTGGTGCTTCCTCCCAACAATAATCTCCAGCTCAGGGCCATCAGAACAGCCAGCAACAGCAGCAGCCCCAGTATGCCCAGCAGCAATACCAGCATGGTCCTCGTCCCGTCTATCAGGGACAACAGTGGAGGCAGCGTCAGCAGCCTCACCAGACATACTCCCATCCTCCCCACTACCAGCAGCAGCAGCAACCTCATTTCCAGCAGGGGAACACTTCCGGTTCTCAGGCACCTACCTTTGAGAACCCAGCTCTAGATGACCTCGCTCGCTTGATTTCTGACCAACAGGCATCCTTCTGGCGAGAAATAGATGAGTTCCAGCAGGAGATGAGGGATATCATCAAGGGCAAGGCCGCCATACCTTCACAGATCGAGCCTAATCCTAATAATCTGAAGAGGAAGTTTGAGCAGGTATAGTTTACAAAGGATACTTCTCCTAGTGATTATTTGAGTGACATGACTTCTTTGTATGATGTTGATTTTGTGACTACTAGGAGCGGTAGGATACCAGCCGGCGGCGCCTCATCTGAGCGACAGCCATATGAAGAATCAGGAGCGCCAGATAAGTAGAGTAGCGGTGCTGATACCGCTGATGATTTTGATGACGGTGGTGCTGATGCCATCAATGATGGAGATCCAGATGACGGTACTGAGGCCGTCGTGATACCTGATGCAGACGCAGAGCCAGAGCGCGGTGTTGATGCCGCGAAGACAGATGCCGTTGGTGGTACTGACGCCACCACTTCTACTTTTGTTGAGCTCCCACATGTTGTGTTGCCACCTTTTGTATCTCAGGATTGTGGTAACAAAAAGAGAAAAAAAATGAATAAAGGAAAGGTTTCTGTATACACTTCAGATCCATATGTGTTGCATGATGATCATTGTATGGATTCTATTACTTCACAAGCACAGGAACCTATTCCTAGTCCTCCATCTCAGGAGGCCCCTTCCATCCCCTTCCCTGAAGTACTCCGCTTAGCGAAGGGGAATAAAAGATAAAATCCAAAAAAGAACCAACAGGTAGAGTTCAGCAACCAGATGATCGATAGATTCCAGATCCAACTGACTCTACAGGAGGCACTTGAGCACATCCCCCTCTTCCAAAAGAGCTTAAAAGAGAAAACCACAGTCCGCAGAGATCAGATCCATGTGCTCACCCAATCTACTTGCTGCACCATTCAAAATCGATTGCCAGCCAAGAGACCTGATGCAGGAGCTCCCTATGTCAGATGCGAGATTCAGGAGCAGCGGCTCAATCGTACCCTATTAGACAGCGGATCTTCTATCAACCTCCTTCCGGCAGCCTTACTCGACCGATTCGAGTTTGGTCCTCTTCTTCGGAGCAGGACGATGATGACACGAAAAATCCGAGCAACTAAGGATGGAGAAATAGAACTAAGGCCGTTGTGACCTTAGTCGCTCAGAGTCCCTCGGTCAATCAAGAAAAATGAAGATCAGACCACCAAAATAAAATCAAAATCAAGTAAAATCGATAGCGGTCCTGGCTATTGGATTAGCCTGGTATAGCGACCAGGGTCGGACTCAGGGAGCACGTGATGGCCTCGCGGCCTACGAAGTAGTCTCAAAAATAAAATAAAATAAAATAAAAGATATTTTTGGTGGATTTTTAATTGTTTTTAATTTTTTTGGATTTTAAATTAAGTAAGAAAATAAAGAAACAAAGGAAACAACCAACTTCAAGCAATTGTTTAATGCATTAAAAATCAAGCAAAAATTCAAATAAAAATGTTTTTATGATTTTTATGATTTTTACTGTTTTTTAGTGAATTTTTGGTATTTTTCTGATTTTTATTTAATTTTCTAAAAATGAAACAATGCAAGAAAATAAAGGTATTATCCAGCCGAGCTTAAAGGACTTAGATAAAATATCTAAAAGTCCCCAATAAGCTGGAGGTAATTTTCCTTTAAAGAGAAAGAAACAAGGGAAATTTAGGCACCTTAATTATTATTTTTGGGTTTTTAGATTAATTATTAGAATTTTTATGAGTTTTTAGATGTTTTTCAATTTTTATGAGTTTAACATAATGAAAAATGACCAAATTTGGTCAGAAAATCAAACAAACAAAAAGACATAGTAGCTAATTTTTTTATAATTTTTTGGTGAGTTTATTATTTTTTGTGAATTTTTAAGTTAAACAATAAAGAAATAGGATGTTTTTGAATTTTTAAAAATATCAAATAAAAGCAAAAATGTTCCCAAAAATTCTAGAAAATTTTACAACATGGCAGGAGCCATGCGTCCAATTTTCATTGAATTTGGAGTAAGTTTGATATTTTATTAAAAATAAAAACCTAGGTATAGTGCACAGGGACCTGTACGTAAATATCCAAAGCTTTGGGGGGTCCGGTGCAAAATTCCCAAGAAATCACGCATGCGGCGCTTGTCTGGGGCACACGGGGACCTATATACAAAGAAATTAAGTTCCTGGGCTAAATAATAACAAGTATTAAAAGCCCAGGGAACTTAATGTAATTTACCCACTAAAATAACGCACATGCGCAAATAAACCACGCACAGGGGTATCAATGCAAATATCTAAAAAGTTTCATTCATTTCATAACATCCCAGAATTACAGAGCTAAGCATGCAAATTACCCAACAAAGCACGTGTCGATGCACGTGCTACACTACAAACAGGGGCATATATGCAAATAAAGAAACAGACAGGGTCCAAAGTGCAAATGTACCAAATAAAAACAACTAACTAAAGTATTTACAGGACTAAACACGAAATAAAATAAACAGAGGGGCCTAAGAGATAAATTACCCTTTATTAATGAGGCCGTCGGATGGGCGCCACGTCAATGATCGGACGGTTGGGAAGGGGTGGCGCCCAACGAAGGAAGCCCTCGTCCTGATCGAGCGGCGCTGGTCTCGCCACGTGTCGAATCGGATGGCTCTGGTGCGGCGTGGGAAAGCTCCTCTGATCGGACGGTGCGGATCGCCTCTCCAAGGATCTGACGCTGACGGTGCCTCCTCAGATGCACAGCTGAGATGCGGACTGGAGGTCGAAGGGGATCCAACGGCTGCTGAAGGTCCTCGAAGAACAAGTGGCCGGCGAACTTCGCCGGCCCAGTACGCGCGCTCCGAGCCTCCGCGGGGGAAGCTGATGATCGGAGAGGCTTCAGCTCGACTCCCCGTGTCTGTAGCACGCCTCCGATGAACCAACGGAGCTCCGGAGAGCTCTGTCGACTCAAGCGGAGGAGAAGCTCCGGTGCTCAAGTAGGAGAGCCTCAGATAGCCCTCGATTGACCTGCAAAGTGTAACCAAAGAGCTCCTGGGTTGAGGGCAAACTGCCTCGACCCCGTTAGCAGTGGTGAAGGTGGACAGTGCGGTGGTGGAGGAAGGCGATTGTGATGGAAGGGTCCGATGATCGAATGGAAGATGGAGATGGCCGGAATCGATGATGGTCGACGACGACGAGAACTGGGGGAAATCAAAAATTAAAGAAAATGAAGAAGAACTACGGCTACCTGGGCGGTCGACTCGACTGGGGATGAGCAGCTGGTGCTCCTGGTCCTTGCCTCGCGGGACGTCGTGGCCCGAGGCTCAAGCTCCTGCTTTGGGCGGAGCACGGCAGCGCAAGCTCGCCGGATCGATGGTCCAGACGTCTCCTCCTCGCTGCGACAACGCCCGGAGCGAGCTGTCACTCTCACTAAGGCACTGGAGGTCACTGGATGGTAGGCGAATGATCCAAAGATGCGAAATAAGGTGGCAGAGCTCAGCCTTTATACCGCTAGGAGTCCGACAAGAATGGATCGGGTAGGGCAGCGTGGAGCGCGGACCCCGAGGCGGACACCCCGGCGAGGGTGTCGGATGTGACATGAGCGAAACGGACCCGGGTTTATGGGGATGGTGATCGGGTATGGATGGGAAAAATTCGAGAACTCGGGTCGGGCACCCAGGACCCGTGTGAAGTGGTCCACAGGGGGGAGTTGACCGGGCGGTCAACAACCCCCGTGGACCAATGAGAGACAACCACGTGTAAAATATTTGTAAAATCAATTAAAAATAGTAAATGGCTGAATTATTAAGAACTTAAAACATGAAATATTTTTGTTTTAATTTTTTCTATTTTTTGGTGATTTTTAATTAATTTTTCAAAATAAAAATAAGATATTTACATAATATAGCTATATATAGGTATAAACACAATATGTCTTTTTAATTTTTGATTTTTAATTTGTTATTTTTATGCATTTTTATTCCTCTTTTATATTTTATTTATTTATAACATAAAATTAGGAATAAAAAGATATTTTTGTTTTATTTTTATTATTTATATACATAGGTGAAATAAATAGATATATACATCAATGTACATGGTATATTTACAATATATTTTTGGTTTTTAATTTTGTGATTTTTATTTTATTTTTTTGTTTTAATGGTTTTTATTTTATTTATTTACAACATAAAAAGTAGAATATATACAAATTTTATAAAAATTAGTTTTATTTATGTATAAGATGAAATAAATATAGGAGTGGCTATGTACATGATGAATGTCTACATTTGGATGTTTTTATCTTTCTTTTTAATTTTTCTATTTTTGTTTTGATTTTTATAATAAATATATATACAATATATACAAGTCATTTTATTCTATTTTTTTAGAGGAAAATATATTTATTTATTTATAGGTCTATTTACACACATGAGCCCCTATCTCCCTCTACTTTGGCTTTTATGCAGTCAGGCCCATGCTGAGCCCTCCCTTGGGTTAGGTTGCTCAATATTTATTCTAAATATTTCCTCTTTTTCTTTTTAGTCTTTATTCTTTTATTTTTGCTCAAAAACATGCTAATTATTACTTTTTACACTATGCATGCCTTTTGCTAATTATCTATATTTACAAATATATACATGCACTTGCAAAGGTTTTTGTAGCTAAAATATAAGAATAAAGAGTGATGAATGAGTATTCATCACCCCCCTATACTTAACTTTGCTAGTCCCTTAGCAAACACTTATTGAAAAAGAAGTGGAAAAAGAAGAAAGAAAAAGAAAAAGAGAAGAATGTACATGTATCAAGGTTGAATATTAAACTTTCCTTCATTAAATTGAATTATGGAGCTTAATCAGATCTTTGGATTATTAATGTGCCGGAACCTTATTTGGACTTAAGCATAAAACTCAACAGCCTCTAAGTTCCACTAATCTCTAATCAAGACTCCTCAATGCTCCAGATCAGAACAAGTCATCAAACACAAACCCTGAAGACCATGAATCTTTCCTTGTCCTGTGAATGTGAGGTATAAGCTCTCCACCTCAGAAATGACAACTTGACAACCCTCCCCAACAAGGTAACTCTTTGACCTCAGTTTGGCCACTCTTTCCTCGAGGAGCGGGGTATTCCCTTCTAAGTTCAAGTTCAACCGGCTCAAGAAGAGGGGGAAGAAGAGAATGGACCATGGCCAGTGTAGCCATGTATCCTTGGGAGCTTGACCAGTGTAGCCAAGTCTCCCTGCTGCAAGCTACATAAGGTGGATCATGAATCTCGAGCTTTGCTTATTGCACTCTATATACATACTCCGGTGGGATTATCATTTTCTCTCAGACCCACCACTTTTTTGGAGTTATTTTCTTTTTGCATTTTTTTTCAATTGCATCTATACAGCATATACAAGTGCAGCATATATACAAGGAGTTTTTCCTCTTGAGCCAGTAGATTATCCCTCTTTTGAAGCTTTATTGCAACCCACAACTCCTGTCGTTAGACCTCATGGTAACCAGACCAAGTTGAGACGCACTTCCTTCACTAAAAGAAGAAGAGAGGTTCTGCCTAGAAGTACTACCCTCATATGCTACCCCAAGTCAAGGAAGACTGCCTCCTCACCACCTCATCCGTAGAGAGCTCGGTGCAAAGTGTTGGTGTCCAAGTAAAGACATTGTCTATATGAGTCATGTGTTGTTGTTAAGTACTCTACTTAGGCTCATTGAGATGACATATGATCATAGCCTAGTGGACTCAAATAATTAAGTCACCATGGACCTGAAAAGCCTTAAACCTAAGCCCTATAAGGTTCCTTTTAGAAATTAGGTGGATTAAGATTTTAATCAAGCTCCATTTCCCAATTTAATTCTAGGCTAGTTTAAATGTCAACTATTATCCAGAAAAACTATATACATATGTACAAAAGATGTTATTTACACAAATTTTTACAAACATGCAAAATTTTTGAAAAATGTTTTGAAATCATGAATGGATGATGCATGAAGTACAAGTTTTGCAAAAGTATTTACACATATTTACACAAGATTTTTGCAAACTTTTGATTTTCAAAACATTTTGGAAAAAATTTGTACTAATAAGAAAATATTTACACAAAATATTTTTGAAATCATTTTTACAAAAATAATTTGTACACTAGCTATTTATGTGCAAATAAAAGAATGTTTATGTACATGAAAATTTTTTTAATTTTTGTGATTTTTAAGGGTTTTTAGCCATTTTTATTTATTGACACACTCACACAAAGTACGAGTTATGGCTAAAGTATATATGAAATATATACACCCCCCTCCCTATACTTAGCTTGAACGATGTCCTCAGAGTCAAGAGCGATGAAGAAGACATAACTCGTGCTAGGTATAGGGAAGTGAAAAGGAAGGCTATATACAAAGACGAATGAATGAACAGAAGATCAAGAGACTCCCGGCTTTTCCCCCTATACTTAGGATCAAATAATCCTAAGTATAGCAGGCTGTATACTAAAGGAAAACCGAGTGGAGAATGTACAGGGTCTACCCCCCTATACTTAGGGTAAAATATCCCTAAGTATAGGCAGCAAAAATAGGGGTAGACAGAAACAAAAGGAAACTCAAAGGTCCTACATCCCCCTATACTTAGGGTAAAGTACACCCTAAGTATAGCATAATCAAAAGATGAAGAAAGGGATGTGGGACTAAAGAATGTGATGATATGGACATCTGGATCTATACAAGTCGGAAGATCAGTGAAAATCAGGCGTGAGATGCAATAGATGTGAGTCAAAAGACCACATCTCATGCAAAATGAATCGGGGCAACATCAACGACCCGCGGCTCATGATCTAGAAATGGCTTGAGCCGTTGGCCGTTCACTCGAAAGGTACTCTCAGAAGACAACTCGGATATATCAATGCTACCGTTGTCGTGTACCTTTCTCACCAGATAAGGTCCCTTCCACTTGCTCTGTAGCTTCCCTGGAAATAAACGAAGCCTCGCATCAAACAACCATACTCTCTGTCCAGACTCAAAATGCTTGTGGCTGATGTGAGCATCATGCCACTCCTTCACTCTCTCCTTATAATGTAGGCTGTTTGAGAAGGCGGTATCTCTCAACTCCTCCAGGGCTGCTAACTCTGCCCTCCTCTGGTCTCCTACACCATCTGGATCCATAAGTATCTCAGTGACTGCCCAAAGTGACCTGTGTCTCAGCTCAACAGGAAAATGGCATGGCTTGCCATATACGAGGCGAAAGGGAGATGTGCCCAATGGTGTCTTGAAAGACGTCCTATATGCCCACAAGACCGAGTCCAAAAGCTGTGACCAATCCTTTCGGTCAGGGCGGACGACTTTCTGCAATATAGTCTTGATCTCCCTATTCGACACCTCGGCTAGATCATTCATCTGTGGATGGTAAGGTGTAGCAACACGATGGTCTATGCCGAACTCGCTAGCAAGGGCCTTCACCTGGTCGTTGATGAAATGCGACCCCCCATCTGAAATCAATACTCGAGGTACCCCGAACCGCGTGATGATGTGCTTCCTCAAAAATCTGCAAACTGTCCTCGCATCAGCGGCTCGGGCGGGGATAGCCTCGACCCAACGACTAACATAATCTACGGCCAACAGAATGTACTCAAATCCCTGACTCTTAGGGAATGGACCCATGAAATCGATGCCCCATGCGTCAAAAACCTCACAGAAGTGAATGGGCTGCATCGGCATCATATCACGCTGTCCACAAGTGCCCATCCTCTGACAGTCAGTACACCTCTTCACGAACTCATCAGAGTCCTTGAAGAGGGTAGGCCACCACAAGGCGGATTAGAGCACTTTTTGTGCCGTTCTCCTCCCAGAATGATGTCCTCCTGCCTCAAGCTTGTGGTAGTAAGTGAGGACGCTATGGTGTTCCTCTTGAGGAATGCACCGACGCCAGACGCTATCCCCTCCTTCGTGGTAATGGATGGGATCCTCCCAGTGGTAGGACTTAGCCTTCGCAAGGAAGGTCTCAAGCCTCTGCCTGGTCCAATCTTGTGGGACTTTCCCAGCAACGAGAAAGTTCACAGTATCGGCATACCACGGGAGTGAGGCGATAGCAAGGATCGCCTCATCTGGGAAGGTCTCACAAATGGGATCAATATGCTCAGACTCCTCAGGCTGCTCTAAACGGGAGAGATGATCTGCCACCACATTCTTGACTCCAGGCTTATCCTTGATCTCAATGTCGAACTCCTGGAGTAGAAGGATCCATGTAGTCAGTCTGGTTTGGCATCCTTCTTTGCCATGAGGTATCGGATGGCAGTGTGATCAGTGTACAAGGTCACTCTAGATCCAATGATGTAAGATCTGATCTTATCTAGGGAGAATACTACGGCTAGCATCTCCTTCTCTGTGACTGTATAATTCTGCTGCACGGAATCCAATGTGCGGCTAGCGTAGTGGATAGCAAAAGGGACTCCATCCCTCCTCTGTCCCAGCACGGCCCCCACGGCAAAATCGGAGGCATCCGTCATGATCTCGAATGGGAGAGACCAGTCAGGCGGCTAGAGAACAGGAGCCTCAATAACACACTACTTGAGAGTATCAAAGGACGAAAGACACTTGTCATAGACCAGGAACTCGGTGTCTTTCGTCAGTAGGTCAGTCAACGGCCGGGCAACCCTGCTGAAATCATGAATGAATCGTCGGTAGAAACCGACGTGCCCCAGGAATGACCGTAACAGCCTCAGATTGGACGGCGGTACGAGTTTTCTAATGACATCTACCTTAGCTGGATCAACCTCCATGCCCCTGTTGGAGATGATGTGTCCAAGCACCGTCCCTTGAGTCACCATGAAGTGACTCTTCTCCCAAGATAGCACCAAATGGACCTCTATACATCGCTGGAGTACTCGGTCTAGGCAGTCAAGACAGGAGTCGAATCCGTCGCCGTAAACCGAGAAATCATCCATGAAGACCTCCAAACACTCCCCTACCATGTCCAAAAAGATCAACAGCATGCATCTCTGAAATGTCGCAGGGGCATTGCATAGCCCAAATGGCATGTGTCGGAAGGCGTATGTGCCGAAGGGACAGGTAAAGGTGGTCTTCTCCTGGTCCTCAGGAGCGATGGCCACCTGGTTGTAGCCCGAGTACCCATCCAGAAAACAATAATAGCTCTTCCCTGCTAGTCTCTCAATGATCTGGTTAATAAAAGGCATGGGGAAATGATCCTTCTTGGTGGCCTGGTTGAGTCTCCTGTAGTCAACGCAGACCCGCCAAGAAGTGGGTACTCGTGTAGCAATCTTCCCTCCCGACTCACTGATTACAGTCGTGATACCCGTCTTCTAGGGCACCACATGCAAGGGGCTGACCCACTTGGAGTCGGAAATGGGATAGATAAAATCGGCGCTCCACCATTTCGAGATTTCCTTCATGACAACCTCTCTCAGATTGGGGTTCAGCCGCCGCTGGAACTCATGCGACGGATTCGCCTCATCCTCGAGATAGATATGGTGGGAGCACAGGGCCGGACTAATCCCCTGGAGATCTGCTACGCTCCATCCGATTGCATTGCGGTTCTTTTCAAGAACCCCCATCAAACGAGATTCTTGCTCTCCAGTCAGATCGGCGGAGATGATGACTGGGTACATCTCAGGCTCACCCGCAAGGAATCGATACTTCAGCAAAGTAGGGAGCGGCTTCAGCTCGGGACAGCTGGGTGCTGGCAAATCTGGCTTCGAAAGAAGCATCGTGTATGCTGCCAAATCTGCCTGGGAGAATGAGAACGTACTCTCGCAAACTGGATCTAAAGAAGGCTGCTCAACTGAACTGTCTCTGATCTGCTCGACATCTACCTCCTCCTCAGCTGTAGGCTCAGTGGGACTCAGGTCTGGCATAGAATCCTCGCAATCTGCCCAATCAGACTCTGAATTCGAGGGATCTGCATCAAACAAGGTGGCATCAGCACCACCATCATCACAAAAATCCATGCCGCGATCAAGAACCTGCTCTGCTACCACTGAAGTATCCTGAATCAGGAATGTGCTCTCCAAGCTCTCCTCTGCTGTCATCTCTGCATCAGCGGTGTCTGAAAATGAGAGGATAGCCTGTGCTGCTGGATCTGCCCATACTGCCTCATCGTCTGTGATCACAAAATCACAGTCCTGGTGGATGTCTAGCCCGGCATCTGTCAGCTGCTCTACATCGGAAGTGGTCTCTGAGCATGATCTGTCTCTGGCTCTGTAGTCCTCGACCGTCTCTATTTGTACATTTTCGCCCTCGATGCGAAAGTATACCTTCCCGCTATCATGGTCAGTCACCGCCTTAGCTGTGGCCAAGAACGGACGACCGAGGATGATGGGGGTATCGGTCACTGAATTAGGGATCTCCATGTCCAACACTACGAAGTCCACGGAGAATTGCAGGCCCTGAATAGTGAAGACAACGTCTCGTAACAACCCCTTCGGCCTCTTGACAGATCGATCAGCAAACTGAAGGACTGTCCTGCTCTGTCTAAGAGTGCCCAACTCAAATCGGTCGAGAAGGGATGCCGGAAGGAGGTTGATAGATGATCCGCTATCTAATAGAGTCCGGTCGAACCTCTGCTCTCTAATGTGACATCTGACATAAGGGGCTCCTGAATCTGGCCTCTTGGCCGGCAGACGGTTCTGAATCGCGAAGCACGTGGCTTTCGTCAGCACATGGATCTCTGAGTGGTGGTTCCTCTTCTTCCTCCTGACTGTAGTCCTATCTCTCAACGAACGCTGAAGAAGGGGAATGTGCTGCAAAGCCTCCTGAAGAGTCAGCTGCATATGGAAACGATTGATCATCTGCTGGCTGAACTCTTCCTGATCTCTCTTTTTTGGATTTTCTGTTTTCTTCTCCTTCCCCATCTGAAGGGCTCTAGGGAAGGGGATCACTGGGTCCTTCTCAGATGAAGGACTAGGAAAAGGTCTAGACGGCTCGACGGCCGGATCCGCACATACATCAAGCACCACAGTGGGACCAAAAAAAACCAAACCTTTTCCTTTATTCACAACATGGTTCTGAGATACATCAGGTATAGGAAAAACAACAGGTCTCTCTACATGAACTCTGGTGGCCTCAGTACCACCAGTGGCTGGATCAACTGGACGTCTCGCGGCCTCAGTACTGCGCTCTGGCTCGGCAACCCGGGTGGCATCAGTACCACCTCCTCGAACTGGTGAAATGGCGGCCTCAGCACCGCCTGTGGAGTCAGCATCCTTAGTGGCATCAGTGCCACCGACATCATCTCTAGCGACCTCAGTACCGCTCTCCTCCTCCTCATCTAGCGCTCTAGGTGTATCCTCCTGACGTCGCTCAGACGAGGCGCCGCCTACTGGTGTCCTACCGCTCCTAAGTGTGACAAAATCAGCATCAAAAAGGTCTGCAGACATATCATCAAATGGATCACTAGGAGTGGCATGCTCAGTGGAAGCTACCTGCTCAGACTTCCGCTTCAGGCTGTTGAGGTTCGGCTCGATCTGGGCAGGGATGGCGGCCTTCCCTCTCACTATGTCCCGCATCTCCTGGCGGAACTCGTCCATCTCCCCTCTGAAAGTAGCCTGCTGGTACGTGAGGAGGCGGGCTATGTCATCCAAGGTGGGGCTCTCATGGGAGCCCGACGGGTAGCCTCTCTGGTAATGAGGCTGCTGGAACTGGTGTTGCTGCTGAGAGGGGTAAGTAGGTGGATGTTGCTGCTAGTGAGGCTGCTCATGCCTCCAAGACTGTCCCTGCTGATAGGGACGAGGACCGTAGGACGACTGCTGCTGCTGTGCTGAAGGGTAGACTGGGGGCTGCTGCTGCGGCTGGTGATCTCTCTGCTGACTGTACTGGCCTCCCTGACCAGATGGTTGCTGCTGGGGCTGGGCACCTCCGTTCCCCCACCTGAATCCGAGATGGTCCCGTCGGATACCAGGCTGAGGTCGGTCATACCAAATCCCGTTGACATCCATCAACGGCTCTGCATCGTACTGGGCTGGCGGGAGTACTGCCAGAGGCTGATCAGGCTGGTATACCACCATCTGCAAGTCTGGAGATGGTGGTGACTGGTAGGTGGGCTGCGGCTGCTGATACGGCTCCGCCTGTACAAGGTGAACATGTCTAGGCTGCTGGTGTGAGCTGGAGCGCTGGGACGAGCTGCTGTTGCTGCTGTGATCGCCACACGACTGAAGACGGGGCTGGGGAGCCGTCTGTGCCTCCTGGAGACACATGAGCTGGGTCTTCATGTCGCTCAGAGTCTGTTCCATCTGCAACATTTGAGTGATGCCCTGGCACTGCTTCTTCTCTATCAGCTCCATCCGATCCAACTTCTCGCTAATGATGCCCATGTCCGCAGCTGACGACTCTGCCTGTGCTGCTGCTACTGCGGACGAACTGGAGGGACCGGCGTCGACCCGTGCTATCCTCTGGTATTGCACGGGTCCTGGCTGCTGGGGTCTGCCCTGAGTATACAACCTGGTCTGAGACATCACCATGTAGTTCTCGGCCATCTTCTCGTAGATGGCCCAGACCTGGTCGTGATCCTTGGCAAAGTAAGACCCACCACAAGAAGCGTTCACCAAGCCCTGGAGCTCTGGTGTCAACCTGCTGAAAAAGCTCTGCATAAGGTTGGGCTTGAAAATATCGTGGTGCGGGCATCGATCAATCAGCTCTCGGAACCTCTCCCATGCCTCATGGAACTGCTCGTTGGGGAGCATGGAGAAGTTGCTGATGAGGGCTCTCGCTGCATTGGTCCGCCCGAGTGGATAGTACTTGTGTAAGTACTCGGTGCGGAGCTGCTCCTAAGTGTAAACAAACTTCCCCAGATGCTTCAGCCAGGTGGCTGCTCTATCTGCCAAGGAAAAGAGGAAGGCAATCATCCGAATAGTGTCCTGGTCCACCTGGCGGTCGTGGACAGTGCTGCAAATCATGAGGAACTCCTGGAGGTGGAGATGGGGTTCCTCGGTGGCAAGCCCGTGGAAGCGGGGGAGTAACTGCAAGGTATTCGGGGGGAACTTGAAGTCCCCCACGATGGCTGGAAGTACAACCCAGTGGTGCATCAGCGTCGATCCGGGGTTGTGCAACTCCCGCATCGGTCTCGGTGGTCCTCCTGCTGCGGCTGCTGCGGCGGCTGCTGCATCTACATCATCCGGGATCCTCGGTCCCTCTCTGCGCTCCTCGCGCTTTGCTCTCATCTGCTCCAACTCTCTCCTCATGTCTAGCATAAAAGCTCCCTGATCCCTCAACTGCTGCTGAACTGTCTCGAGGGAGGCAATCAGGGTGGAGTTGATCGCTCCCTGATCCAACACAAAGTTCTCACCTCTGGAGCGATCCTCGGAACTGTCGGCCATGGTGTCTGCAAAACCAAATGACCCAAACTCATGTGCCGATAAATCTGACAATCTCTCCTCTGGCACTGATCTCTCGGAACCGAAAGAAAGAGGGTCGAGGGGGAACAGGGCAGAATCATACTCGGGCTCGGAGAGCTGGTCTCGACTCTCACGAGCCAACCTAGATGAACGGGTAGACGCGCCCGAAAGCGGTGCAGCCAGATGCTGCCTAAGAGATCGTCTACCCATCATCGTGATGTGGCGAGTAAGGCGGATGGGATCTGGAGAAACTATGATCAGAATACAAACCCCTCTGTTCACCAACGCACGCAAGCTGAAGACCGTGAAAGTTCGGTCAAATTATCTTGTCCAATTTTATTTTGGTGAAAAAACAGAATATCAGAGCGATTACGTGACCTACTGGGATACCCAATGCTACCCCAACCGACTGTCCCGCACGAAAGAGTCGGTAATCAGTCGGGAATAGCGTCGGAGGGATCTACCTAGTGAACGGGTCACTCTCTCGCACAATCGAACCAACCAATGAGGGGGTTGCTCTCCCCAAGACAAATTTTTTAGGTCAGGTGTCTTTTAGGGTCAATAGTTTAAACAATCCCAATTTTATGGTTTTTCTTTTTAATATTTTTTTCAATAAAACAAAAGGCCTAACGAATTTTTCGGTTCTCCTAATTATTAAGTCGAAAACAGGGGGAGAAGACGAAAAAGTCGATGCGCGATGAAATCAATGATGCATGCAAAGATAAAAATGCGTACCTGTCTCCAGCACTCTACATGCAAGTGATCCGCGCAGAAATGTAAAGACTGAAATAAACTACCTATATGGTGCAGCGGTGAAAAGCCGAGTCCTAAACAAGCAATTCTACTTGAAGAACCGTCTAACTGGTCACCGATCCTTTAAGCCAAAGGTCCGGTCTCGGTCTACCCCTCCTCCTCCCGACACATCGGGTTCAGGAGCAACACTTGGTAGGGCAAGCTACGGCACGTAGGCTACGAAGGGAGTGAGTCAGTTATTTTTATTAATGAGTTATTAGTAGATCCAACTATCGCTCTATGGGAACAGGAAAGCAATTAAGTGTAGGGATCCTACTAATTACGGCACAGTCAAGCGGAAAATCCTAAATCTAGGGGCTCGAGAAAAATCGCAGAAAACCATAAAAGGCAGCGAAGAAAACCAAAACCGTGAAAAGCCGCGAAAAATCTAAACTAGCTACCGGGTCCCCCGAGCACACCGGTGCTCGGCGAAACAGACCCGAGAAAGAATTCCAAGTCCAACAAGTGTCCATGTGTTATTACAACAGTTCAAATAATCAAAAATAAAATCTACTCTAAGCCTCGCCCACTCAGCTCTCTCTCACGCTCTCCTGCGGCTCCGTGTAGAAGGGAGCCGCCTCCAAGTCTCGCGGTTACGCCGGCTTCTCAAAAGTAGCCGCCTCGAGCCTCGGGCCCTCGCAAGAAAGAGACAAAGGGTCAAACCAAGAATGATAATCAAATAATAGCAGAAAATGTAAACAAGGGTATATATGCAGAAATGTCAAGTAAAATAAACAAGCATAAATAAAAATAAAAGAATAGAAAAAAAAGAAAATAAAACAAAAATAGTGAAAAATAAAAAGCCGCAAAAAGCCGCGGACTCAGAAAGAGCTACGGAAAGCTGCGAAAAAGAAAATGAAAAGAAAATGAAAAATAAGAAGAAAAACTACTAAGCTGTGCTCCCCGACAACGGTGCCATTCTGATGACACGAAAAATCCGAGCAACTAAGGATGGAGAAATAGAACTAAGGTCGTTGCGACCTCAGTCGCTCAGAGTCCCTCGGTCAATCAAGAAAAATGAAGATCAGACCACCAAAATAAAATCAAAATCAAGTAAAATTGATAGCGGTCCTGGCTATTGGATTAGCCTGGTATAGCGATCAGGGTCGGACTCAGGGAGCACGTGATGGCCCCGCGGCCTACGAAGTAGTCTCAAAAAAAATAAAATAAAATAAAAGGTATTTTTGGTGGATTTTTAATTGTTTTTAATTTTTTTGGATTTTAAATTAAGTAAGAAAATACAGAAACAAAGGAAACAACCAACTTCAAGTAATTGTTTAATGCATTAAAAATCAAGCAAAAATTCAAATAAAAATATTTTTATGCTTTTTTATGATTTTTACTGTTTTTAGTGAATTTTTGGTATTTTCTGATTTTTATTTAATTTTCTAAAAATGAAACAATGCAAGAAAATAAAGGTACTGTCCAGCCGAGCTTAAGGGACTTAGATAAAATATCTAAAAGTCCCCAATAAGCCTGGAGGTAATTTTCCTATAAAGAGAAAGAAACAAGGGAAATTTAGGCACCTTAATTATTATTTTTGGGTTTTTAGATTAATTATTAGAATTTTTATGAGTTTTTAGGTGTTTTTCAATTTTTATGAGTTTTATATAATGAAAAATGACCAAATTTGGTCAGAAAATCAAACAAACAAAAAGACACAGAAGCTAATTTATTAATATTTTTTAGGTGAGTTTTAATATTTTTTTGAATTTTTAAGTTAGACAGTAAAGAAATAGGGTGTTTTTGAATTTTTAAAATATCAAATAAAAGCAAAAATGTCCCCAAAAATTCTAGAAAGTTTTACAACATGGCAGGAGCCATGCGTCCAATTTTCATTGAATTTGGAGTAAGTTTGATATTTTATTAAAAATAGAAACCTAGGTACAGTGCACAAGGACCTGTACGTAAATATCCAATGCTCTGGGGGGTCCGGTGCAAAATTCCCAAGAAATCACGCACGCGGCGCACGTCTGGGGCACACGGGGACCTATATGTAAAGAAATTAAGTTCCTGGGCTAAATATTAACAAGTATTAAAAGCCCAGGGAACTTAATGTAATTTACCCACTAAAATAACGCACATGCGCAAATAAACCACGCACAGGGGTATCAATGCAAATATCTAAAAAGTTTCATTCATTTCATAACATCCCAGAATTACAGAGATAAGCATGCAAATTACCCAACAAAGCACGTGTCGATGCACGTGCTACACTACAAACATGGGCATATATGCAAATAAAGAAACAGACAGGGTCCAAAGTGTAAATGTACCAAATAAAAACAACTAACTAAAGTATTTACAGGACTAAACGTGAAATAAAATAAACAGAGGGGCCTAAGGGATAAATTACCCTTTATTAATGAGGCCGTCGGATGGGCGCCACGTCAATGATCGGACGGCTGGGAAGGGGTGGCGCCCAACGAAGGAAGCCCTCGTCCTGATCGAGCGTCGCTGGTCTCGCCACGTGTCGAATCGGATGGCTCTGGTGCGGCGTGGGAAAGCTCCTCTGATCGGACGGTGCGGATCGCCTCTCCAAGGATCTGACGCTGACGGTGCCTCCTCAGATGGACGGCTGAGATGCGGACTGGAGGTCGAAGGGGATCCAACGGCTGCTGAAGGTCCTCGAAGAACAAGTGGCCGGCAAACTTCGCCGGCCCAGTACGCGTGCTCCGAGCCTCCGCGGGGGAAGCTGATGATCGGAGAGGCTTCGGCTCGACTCCCCGCGTCTGTAGCACGCCTCCGATGAACCAACGGAGCTCCGGAGAGCTATGTCGACTCAGGCGGAGGAGAAGCTCCGGTGCTCAAGTAGGAGAGCCTCAGATAGCCCTCGATTGACCTGCAAAGTGTAACCAAAGAGCTCCTGGGTCGAGGGCAAACTGCCTCGACCCCGTTAGCGGTGGTGAAGGTGGACAGTGCGGTGGTGCGGGCGAACCCCGGCGATGCGACGGCGAAGGGGTTCGAACCCCAGCTCTTGTGCGAGCTGGGTTGAACGGAGGGGCGAAGAAGGTGCGCGAGAGGAAGGCGATTGTGATGGAAGGGTCCGATGATCGAATGGAAGATGGAGATGGCCGGAATCGATGATGGTCGACGACGACGAGAATTGGGGAAAATCAAAAATTAAAGAAAATGAAGAAGAACTACGGCTACCTGGGTGGTCGAGTCGACTGGGGATGAGCAGCTGGTGCTCCTTGTCCTTGCCTCGCGAGACGTCGTGGCCCGAGGCTCAAGCTCCTGCTTTGGGCGGAGCACGGCGGCGCAAGCTTGCCGGATCGATGGTCCAGACGTCTCCTCCTCGCTGCGACAATGCCCGGAGCAAGCTGTCACTCTCACTAAGGCACTGGAGGTCACTGGATGGTAGGCGAATGATCCAAAGATGCGAAATGAGGTGGCGGAGCTCAGCCTTTATACCGCCAGGAGTCCGACAGGAATGGATCGGGTAGGGCAGCGTGGAGCACGGACCCCGAGGCGGACACCCCGGCGAGGGTGTCGGATGTTACGTGAGCGAAACAGACCCGGGGTTTAGGGGGATGGTGATCGGGTATGGATGGGAAAAATTTTAGAACTCGGGTCGGGCACTCAGGTCCTGTGTGAAGTGGTCCACAGTGGGGAGTTGACCGGGCGGTCAACAACCCCCGTGGACCAATGAGAGACAGCCACGTGTAAAATATTTGTAAAATCAATTAAAAATAGTAAATGGCTGAATTATTAAAAACTTAAAACATGAAATATTTTTGTTTTAATTTTTTTCTATTTTTTGGTGATTTTTAATCAATTTTTCAAAATAAAAATAAGATATTTACATAATATAGCTATATATAGGTATATACACAATATGTCTTTTTAATTTTTGATTTTTAATTTATTATTTTTGTGCATTTTTATTCCTATTTTATATTTTATTTATTTATAACATAAAATTAGGAATAAAAAGATATTTTTATTTTATTTTATTATTTATATACATAGGTGAAATAAATAGATATATACATCTATGTACATGGTATATTTACAATATATTTTTGGTTTTTAATTTTGTGATTTTTATTTTGTTTTTTTTGTTTTAATGGTTTTTATTTTATTTATTTACAACATAAAAAGTAGAATATATACAAATTTTATAAAAAGTATTTTTATTTATGTATTAGGTGAAATAAATATAGGAGAGGCTATGTACATGATGAATGTCTACATTTGGATGTTTTTATCTTTCTTTTTAATTTTTCTATTTTTGTTTTTATTTTTATAATAAATATATATACAATATATACAAGTCATTTTATTCTATTTTTTTAGAAGAAAATATATTTATTTATTTATAGGTCTATTTACACACATGAGCCCCTATCTCCCTCTACTTTGGCTTTTATGCGGTCAGGCCCATGCTGAGCCCTCCCTTGGGTTAGGTTGCTCAATATTTATTCTAAATATTTCCTCTTTTTCTTTTTAGTCTTTATTCTTTTATTTTTGCAAAAAAAACATGCTAATTATTACTTTTTACACTATGCATGCCTTTTGCTAATTATCTATATTTACAAATACATACATGCATTTGCATAGGTTTTTGTAGCTAAAATATAAGAATCAAGAGTGATGAATGAGTATTCATCAGACGGTCCTTCAGTTTGCTGATAGGTCGAATAAGAGGTCGGAGGGGTTGTTGAGAGACGTGGTCGTTACCATTCATGGCCTGAAATTCCTCGTGGACTTTGTTGTATTGGACATGGAGATCCCTGAGTCGGTAACCGATGCCCCATCATACTTGGACGCCCATTCTTGGCCACTACCAAGGCGGTGACCGATCATGATAATGGGATGGTGTGCTTTCGCGTAGAGGGTGAGAGTATACAAATAGAGATGATCGATGAGACCAGAGCGAGAGAATTACCATGCTCAGAGGAGTCCAGTGACATTGAGCAGATGACAGAGGCTGAGTTAGACATCAACCAGGAGTGTGATTTTGTGATGACAGATGATGAATCCATTTGGACAGATCCCGTAGCACAGACCCTCGCCTTGCCTACAGATTCACCATATTTACAGCTTATGGCAGTTGAGAGCCTGGAGAGCACACCCCTGGAAGAGGCTACCATCGAGGCTGACAGTTCGGTGATTAGTGGTGATGCTGATTTTCATTCTTGTTCATCGAGTTCAGATGCCTTGGATTCATACATTGATTGGGATGATTTCGATGATTATTTGCCATGTCTGATTCCTTTTGAGCCGACAGCTAGGACGGAGTGCGAGCTAGTACAGTTCATAGATGATTCAGCAGGGCTTCCTTCGCCAGATTCTCATGCGCAGTGAGAGTTCTCACATGCAGACCTGGTAGCCTTCACATAGACATATCAGAAGCCAGATCTGCCACCTCCTAGTTGTCCAGAATTGAAACCCTTGCCGCAGTCGTTGAAGTATAGATTCCTTGCGGGTGAGCCAAATATGCACCCAGTCATTATCTCAGCAGGTTTGACTGGAGAGCAAGAATATCGTCTGATGGAGGTTTTTGAAAGAAACCGCAAGGCGATAGGATGGAGTATAGCTGATCTCCAGGGGATTAGTCCGGCTCTGTGCTCCCACCACATCTATCTTGAGGAGGACGCTCGGCCTTCGCGTGAGTTCCAGCGAAGGCTGAACCCGAATCTTCGAGATGTGGTCATAAAGGAAATATCGAAGTGGTGGAGCGCCGATTTTATCTACCCCATCTCCGACTCCAAGTGGGTTAGTCCATTACATGTGGTACCTAAGAAGACGGGTATCACTACAGTTGTAAGTGAGTCTGGAGAGGAGATCACTACCCGAGTACCCACTTCTTGGAGGGTCTGTGTGGACTACAGACGATTGAATCAGGCCACCAAGAAGGATCATTTCCCACTACCATTCATTGATCAGATTATCGAGAGGCTAGCTGGGAAAAGTCACTATTATTTTCTTGACAGGTACTCTGGTTACAATCAAGTGGCCATTGCGCCCGAAGACCAGGAGAAAATGACATTCACCTGTCCGTTTGGGACTTATGCTTTCAGACGGATGCCCTTTGGACTGTGTAACGCCCCGGCGACATTTTAAAGGTGCATGTTGTCCATTTTCTCGGACATGGTGGGTGACTGTTTAGAGTCTTCATGGATGACTTCTCGGTCTATGGTGATGGGTTTGATGCTTGTCTTGACTACCTAGACCGTGTGCTTCAGCGCTGCATAGAGGTCAACCTTATATTATCTTGGGAGAAGAGTCACTTTATGGTGATTCAAGGGACGATCCTTGGTCATATCATCTCCAATAGGGGCATGGAGGTCGATCCGGCCAAGGTGGATATCATTAAAAAACTCAATCCACCGTCCAATTTGCATCAATTGCGGTCTTTTCTGGGGCATGTCGGTTTCTACCGACAGTTCATTCAGGACTTCAGTCGTATTGCCGGACCGCTTACTGATTTGCTGACGAAAGACACCGAGTTCATTGTAGATGATAAGTGTCTTGCGTCTTTTGAGACTCTTAAGAATATGGTTGTCACGGATCCTGTCCTTCAGCCACCCGATTGGTCTCTCCCATTCGAGATCATGATGAACGCTTCTGACTTTGCCGTAGGGGCTGTGCTTGGACAGAGGAGGGATGGATTGCCGTATGCCATTCACTACGCCCGCCGGACTTTGGATGCCGCTCAGCGGAATTATACTGTGAAAGAGAAGGAGATGCTGGCCGTAGTCTTTGCTTTGGATAAGTATCGATCATATATTCTCGGATCTAGAGTGACTATCTTTACCGATCACACCGCCATCCGGTACCTAATGGCCAAGAAGGATGCCAAAGCTCGCCTTACCAGATGGATCCTTCTACTCCAGGAGTTTGATATTGAGATTAAGGACAAGCCTGGAGTTAAGAATGTAGTGGTGGATCACCTCTCCCGCTTAGAGAACCTTGAGGAATATGAGCCCAGCGCACCTATTACGGAGACATTCCCAGATGAGGCGATCTTGGCTATCACCTTGCTTCCATGGTACGCTGACATTGTGAACTATCTTGTTGCCAAGACGGATCCACAAGGTTGGCCCAGGCAGAAACTTGAGACCTTCCTGGCGAAGGCCAAGTCTTACCATTGGGAGGATCCCATTCTTTATCATGAAGGAGGGGATAGCATCTGGAGGAGGTGCATTCCTCAAGATGAGCAGCACAGCATCCTCACATACTGCCACAAGCTTGAGGCAAGAGGACATCATTCTGGGAGACGGACAACACAAAAGGTGCTCCAATCCGGCCTGTGGTGGCCTACTCTCTTCAAGGATTCAGATAAATTCGTGAAGAGATGTACTGACTGTCAGAAGATGGGTACTTGCGGACAGAGAGACATGATGCCCATGCAGCCCATTCACTTTTGTGAGGTTTTTGATGCATGGGGTATTGATTTCATGGGCCCATTTCCTAAGAGTAAGGGGTTTGAGTACATTTTGCTCGCTGTAGATTATGTGAGCCGATGGGTTGAGGCCATCCCCGCCCGAGCCGCAGATGCTAAAACCGTATGCAGGTTTTTGAGGAAATATATCATTTCACGGTTCGAGGTACCTAGAGTTCTGATTTCAGACGGGGGGTCTCATTTCGTTAATGACAAAGTTAGGACCCTTGCAGACGAATTCGGCATTGACCATCGTGTTGCCACGTCGTACCACCCTTAGACTAATGGTCTTGCCGAAGTATCGAATAGGGAGATCAAGACTATTTTATAGAAGGTTGTCTGTCCAGACCGAAAGGATTGGTCACAGCTTTTGGACTCGGTCTTGTGGGCCTATCGGACTCCCTTAAAAAATCCATTAGGGACATCTCCCTTTCATCTCATCTATGGCAAGCCGTGCCATTTGCCAATGGAAATCAAGCACAAGTCACTATGGGCAGTCACTGAGTTATTATTGGATCCCAAGAGCATAGGAGAACAGAGGAAAGCAAAGCTGGCAGCCTTGGAGGAGTTGAGAGATACAACCTTTTCTAGCAGCCTACAGTATAAGGAAAAAGTGAAGACATGGCACGATTCTCATATCAGCCATAAACAGTTTGAGCCCGATCAGCGTGTATGGTTGTTTGATTCCAGGCTGAAGTTATATCCAGGGAAATTACAGTGTAAGTGGAAGGGTCCATATGTAGTCAGGAAGGTACATGACAATGGTAGCATTGATATATCCGAGCTGTCATCTTCCTCTACCTTTCGTGTCAATGGTCAGCGCCTGAAGCTATATCTAGATCATGATCCACCGACCGTTGACGTTGCCCCCATTCTTCTGGTATGAGATGCGCTCTTTGACTCATATCACTTGCATCTCATACATGGTGATCACTTCCATCTTCCGCTGTATAGATCCATCTGTCTATATCATTCTTTCATTCTTCCATTATGTCTGTCACCCCATCTTCATCTTCTATTTTTTCCATACTTAGGACGCACTTTGTCCTAAGTATAGGGGGGTACACACACTGAGCTGAGATCTATTCTTTTCTTCTTTTCTTCTTTTCCTTTTCTATCTTCTTTTTGTATCAAAAAGTTCTCGCCCCTTGTAGACAGTTTTCTGTACTTAGGACGTACTTTGTCCTAAGTATAGGGGGGTGTGCACCCCGAGTTTCTTCTATTCTTGATCCTCTCCATTGTCTCCTCTTCTTTTCTATACTTAGGGATATCTTACCCTAAGTATAGGGGGAGACAATCTGAGTACGATCTGTTCATTCCCACCCTTGACCCTCCCTGCTTTGTGTACAGTCTGCTATACTTAGGATTATTTGATCCTAAATATAGGGGGGGCGGTCAACTTCTCATTCGTTCATTCGTTTCTTCGTTCATTTATTCTTTAGACTTTCTTATACTTAGTACGAGTTATGTCTTCTCTTTTCTCTCTGATCTATGAGGACATAGCTCAAGCTAAGTATAAGGGGGTCGTATATACTGCGTATATACTGCGTATATACTTTAGCCATAACTCGTACTTTCGTATTTTTACTAATAAATATGGCTACTTACACTATTAAAATTCATTAAAAAACTTAATAAAAAGATGCTATTATTCCTCAAATTCTTTCTGTACTTACTGATTAATAAATTAGGTGAAAATATTTTTTACAAAATGTCTGAAAAATAGTTTGAAAATCCTTGTGAAAAATCTTTTGAAAATATTTTGAAAACATTTTGTTACATGTTTTCAACCTTTGTAAAACATTTTGGTTTGTAAAGTTTATTTTCTTTGTGTAAAATAAAATGTTTGAAAAATGATTTGCAAATGGTTTGAAAAATAGTTGCAAAAATAGTTGAAAAATCTATCTATACTGTTTGAAAACCTTTGCAAAATGATTTTCAAATGCGTGAAATGTTTGTAAAAATGTTTGTAAAAATTATTTTGGACTATAGTTTTTCAAAATTGTTTGTGAAATGATTTTCAAATAAGTTTGAGGAATACATACATCACACCTAAAAGTCCCTATATATACATATAAAATTGATCACTTACCCCTGTAAAGTCTTAAATCCACTTCTTGTGAATATAAGAAGCACTCCCGTGTAAATATTTGTACCTAGTTTTTAGCCAAAATCTTTTCTTTTCAAAAATCCCAAAAACATTTGAAAAATCTTTCTGAAAAACAAAAAAATGCATATGCATCATCTTTTCAAAAACCCATAAAAAGTTCAAAATCTTGAAATTTGCATCACAAAAACATTTTCTGCATTCTGCATATTATTTACATAGCATTTGCATAGTATGCGCATTTTTCGGATTAAGTTTGATAGTTGAACGAGTCTAAGTAAAATCCAGAGATTAGAGCTTGATTGGACCTTAAAATCTACCTAATAACAGGAACCTTATAGGAACTGGGTTTGAGGTACTTCATGTCTAGTTGACTTAATTCTTTGAGGATCACGAGACTTGGTTCAATGGATTCTTGACTGCCTAAGTAGAGTATTTCGGAGCACACGCACGACTCTTGTTGATAATGACCTAACTTGGACACCTGCACCTTTCACATGGCTCAACTCAATTGGGGTGGTGAGGGGATTGGATTTGCCGGTATGAGACGCACACAAGTGGAAACACTTGTCCTCCTCTAGGGAGGGAAGTGCACCCCAACCCGTCCAGTGATGAAGAAGTCTAAAGACAGGAGAGTGTGGGTTGCAATAAAGCTTCAAAAGAGGGATAGTCTACTGGCTCAAGAGGAAAAACTCCTTATGTGAATGCTGATGTAAGTAGTATTTCAAAAAAAAAGAAAAAAAATGGACAAGCCTGTACAAAAATAAATGCCTGCAAAGTATGTGAATATGTTGTAAAGTCAATAAGCGAGCTTGAGTTCCAAAGTCATATCATGTGAGCCTGCAGCTAGATGACTTGACTACACTGGTCTTGCATCCTAGGATAGGTAGCTACACTGGCTACCGTCCATTCTTCTCTTCACCTCCTCCTCTTGAGATGGTTGCCACTTGAACTTAGAAGGGAATACCCCGCTCCTCGAGGAAGGAGTTATTGGATTGGGGAATCATTGGGTTGTCATACTGGAGAAGTCTGTCTCTTTGTCATTCTAGTTGGGGAGAGCCACTATCACTCACACTGTACAAGTCAGATTCATAGTCGTAAGGGTTTGCGTATGTGTTGAGATATTTCTGACCTGGCTATTGAGGAGACTTGAACAGAGTTTTGGGATTCTCAGGGACTGTTGGATTTCAAATTCGGCTCTCATTAAGGTTCCGACCGTACTAAAATTCCAGAGGTCCGACTTAAGCTCCAAACTTTGATTTTGTGAAGACAAGTTTGATAATTAAACTTCATCCATCTTTCTACTTTTTCTTTTCTTTATTTTTCCTTCTGCACTTATTGCATAAGTGTTTGCTAGGGACTAGCAAAGGTAAAGTATAGGGGGATGATGAATCCACATTTCATCATCTTTATTCTATCATTTTGGCATCAAAAATCCTAGCTAATGCGTGTAAATACCATTAATTCCAGCATCTTAGCATTCATGCATGTGCATGTTAATAGTGTATAAAATACTGTATTTAAAGCCAACATTATAGAATAAATAAAAGAAAAGAAAAAGAATAAAATATTGTAAATATTTTATGACCCGAAACCCCAAGACCTAGACATCTCGATGAATAGGTCGACAAGGAATAAAGTAGGGGGAGATAAGGGCCAAAATACAATAAAAATACATTTGTTTTTATTTCATTCCTTCTTCATTTTGGGACCTATTTTTGGTTCCACTTTCTATACCTCAAATAAAGAAACTTTGTACATAAAATTTGTAGATAATTAAATATAGAAAAATACAAAATTGATTTCACATAAAAATAATGTACAGGTAGAAAGTTATGATCTGAATAAAATCCCATATTCCCAACTTCCCAGATCTGTATCTCCCAAACAAAAACTCGAAATGCATCAAACTCACTTTAATTGTATATAATTTAAAATAAGCTATTTAATGGCCATGGTTTCGCATTTTGCGAAGCTACGGTTTGAAAGTTGAGTTTTTGACTCCTACTGTATACTTGTACATATTAAAATATTCATTTTATTATTTATTCATTATTTTTACAATTTTATATTTTTATAATTTTGTAAATATTATGTATGATTTATGTATACATTAAAATCAGAATAAAAACCTAAAGAAAATACAAAATAAAATACCTGTATATAATACCTAAGTATAATACCTGTATGCATACCTATATAATTAATACTTTTATTTTATTACATGTACAGAACACTTCAGAAAAATAAAATAAAAATATATTTAAGTGTATAAAAATACTTTATAAATTTATAAAATAATAAACAAAATAAATAAAATTTAATATACAAAATAAAAATAGAATATTAAAATACATAGATAAATATACCTATATAGGCCTAAAATAGTAATTTGTATATTTATACCTCATAAAAATAATTAAAAATCACCATAAAATAATTTATTAAATAATAAACATTTTTCATTTAATAATCAAAAAATAATAAAATCGTTTTTTATTTTTATTGAATTTACAAAATATTTCTCGGAGATTTTTCCTGGTTGGTCCACGTGGACCAACCAGGCGCCTGAGCGCTCCTCCGGCCACCACCGTGCGTCACCTTCCTTCGCCGCGTTTCCACCTCTGTGGGGTCCATGCATTTTTCCCTGGATCCTCTCACGTCTTTTTGCAGGTCAAAGCTCGTTGACTCGAGCTTGGGGGCAGTTTTGCATGCTCGCCGGAGATACCTGGAGCCCAGAGCTCCGCCACCTCCTCGTGAGCACCTCGGCTGTCGCCGAGGAGTTTTGAAGCCTCCAAGAGCAAGAGGAGGATCGCAGGAGAGTCTCTGGCCACTTTTGGAGCTCGACGCATCGCCGACGAGTGAGATCGAGGTTGGAGAAGGTCGGCTTCGCCGACCTTCTTCCCTGTTCTTCGTCCTCAGCCGCCAGCCGTTGGATCAGGCCACACCTCCAGTTCGCGCATCCACCATCGGATCATCAACGTTCTCCACCGTTGGATCTCAATCTGAGATCTAATCTCGGACGTCGGCTGTGAAGCGTCATCGACCGTTCAGACCGCGCCACGTGTCAAGTGGCCTCGTCCTCGCCGTTGGATCGCCAGGCATTGGGTATTTTGCACCTACACCCTCGCCTATTTTGTATTTTAGTTTTACTCCGTAAACCTTCAATTGTAGTTTAAATATTTTTATAATATTTGCAAACAGGCCCCCACACTTTATTTATTTGCACTTAGGTCGGATCCACATGACCTCATGTGCCCGTGTGCGTGAGGGGCTAGGTATTTTGCACAGGACCCCCTGCTGGTTTAGTTATTTCATCTTAGTCCAGGAATTTGGACATCATGTCTAATATTATTGGGTATTTTGCATGTAAGCCCTGTAAGTTTAGCATATTGCATCTAGGTCCTCTCCAGGCGCGTGCCTGTCACGCATAGGGTTGGGAAATTTGCACTCGTGCCCTAGCGGCTTTGGTTATTTGTATTAACTCCTAGAACTTTGATTATTCGTTGTAAACTTTTGTGGAAAATTGCAAGTAGACCCCTGGATGTTTGTCTATTTACATTTGTGCCCTTGCTAGAGTTGGATTTTTGCTTGAATGCTTGCATTTATTTCGTGTATCTTTTTAACTCGAAAAATTATCAAAAAATACCCTTGGCTCATGTTTGCTTGTTCATTCTCGCCATATTTTTGTATTGCATTTTTATTGCATTTTCATAATTATTAAAAATAAAAAACATGCATTTTCAGCATTGTTTGCATTAGAAAATCCATAAAAAAATAGCAAAAGTTTTTGAAAAATTCCAAAAATTATATCCTGCGTGTCTTATCATATTTTAGTGTCCATCCAAAAATCACTAAAAAATTCAAAGTAAAACTCCTAAAAATTCTAAAATATTCTAGAAAAATCCTAAAATACAAACTCAGTTTCTGTAGTTTCTTTATTGTATTGCCTTTATTTTAAAATTAATTTGAGGAATTTGGACTCAGGTTTATATTTTTAATCCTCATTTTAATTTCGACTAGTAGTTTAGTTCACTGTTTTATAATATTTTGACTTCTAAAAATACCAAAAACATTCAGAAAAATTTCTAAAAATAAAAAAAAATCATAAAATTATAAAAAGATCAAAAACATTTTGTTTCCTTATTTTTGAGTATTTTTACTAATTTTTATAAATACGTTATACTTCTCTTTCTTACTTTATATATATATTCTATTATTGAAAAAGAAAATATAAAAATATAAAATATAAAAAGAAAATACAAAATCATAAATTAAAAATCAAAATACAAAAAAATATATAAAATTAAAAATAAAAAAAATTAAATTAAAAACCCACAAAAATTTGCATACTAGTAGACACTTGATCACCATCACATTTTGTGCATTTTTGCTTGATTTATCATGTTTGCTCCCTGAGTTCGACACTCTACACATACTTGCACTATACACACCTATTGTAGAGTTATAATAAATTTGACTCCACATTTGTTTCTCATTGCTTGATTTATATTGTGGGTTCATTGTTGACTAATACGGGTTTAGTGAGTGGTCGCCGCAACGACTCTTGTCTCCGCCTTGTGTGAGATATTTAGACCCTTGCCAAACCCGAGTTATCAATAACCCGGGCATGTTGAGTCCAAAAGCCATCCTAAATATTCATTTATCTCTCTTGAGCACATTAGTAATTACCCTTCACAAATTATGGTGGAATTTTTTGGTCTGAGTCCTTATGCTTCCCTTCCTCCTTCTCAAGTTTCGATCAACCAACAATCTCATTGCCCTCCTTACCACAATAAAAGCATATGATAGGACCAAGTGACTTGGATCGACAATTGAACCTCATCTCCTTGATTTAGAGTTATGATTATGAAACCCCGAAGTACTAAAAACACAAAAACTCAATTCCCTATCTGATCTAATAACCAAAATGGACAAATAAGAACTCTATATTTTAGTACTCATTGAGACCTTTCCAATGTGTCCAAAAACATCAAAAACAGACATTGTATGCGAAAGTTATATGTGAAATACAACAATTTATGACTTTGAGATGCGAACTCATGCTTATATAAGACTAAGTGGCTAGACCACTTAGCCATTATATTCAAGCTCATCGCCGAAACTCCACCCTATAGCACGTCGGAGTGCCATCATCACTGACCTCTAATCAGTGATCCAAGGACACCATTTCGAAGAATGTGTCATGGTCCACGTCGTACTCACGTACGTTTCACATGAGGCACCTCGAAATCAGTGATTTCGCAGTAGAGGAGATATTTGGAGAACAAACCCCAAAGGTACATGTTTTGATTCCCACCGGGTTGTTGGTTCGCACATCTTTTGTACATCACATATACATAGTTTTCACGCCAATTCATTGTATGGATCGTCCGGAATCACACATGTAAAGCTGTATTTCATCTCTTATCATCACTGTCTTCAAGATTTTCGAGAGAACTGTTGGGTAGAAAAATATGAATTTTATGTCAGATTGATCCCTAAGATATGATCTATCCACGCTTGTCATTAGTTTCAGATTTGGAAAAGAAAATTTGGCATGGAAATCAAAGCAACAGCTCGGTATTAAGGTATATGATCGATCATGTCATTTTCCATGATCAATCAGTACTTATAGATCAGATCATATCTTGATTAATTTCAATTTAGGAAACTAAAATAAATAAGATAATTTAAACGTACATGTGATTCCTAGAGTTGAAATTAGGTTACAATGGTTGAACTTGACTTAAGTTAATTGGAAGCGGAGAAAAATCAAGGCCTGCGATCGATCATGTGATATTGACTGCTCGATCATGTATGATCAACCACTTAATCCATGTGACCGATCAGTCTTGATCGACAATCACTAGATGATTGAATCAATATTGATAATATGGAAATAACAAACAAGAAATCAATGCTTGACGAACTGAATCATTACCCTTAATGAATGATGATCATATGTATTAATTAATTACCTAATTGCAATAATAACCCATGGAACTAACCTCTAAGTCAGGATAATGATCTTAATCCAAGTGAATAAGGAATTAGTTGGAAATCTAAGTAGAAAAGTCCATGATCAATATGTTATCTAACTCTAGATCTGAATGTTATAAATCTCTTCCATGCGTGCCTTGTGCTTTGGCGGTCTTAATGGTTGAGATGATCTCTCGTGTTAAGGGTTGTTGTGCGCATGGTACAACTTCCCATGACAATCTGAGTAGAGGAGTAGACGCCACCCAGGGATGGAATAACACCCTTGAGGCTCCGGGTAGAAAATTAGATGACCACGACTCTATTTGTATTGACTGGGTGAAACGTAGTTCTCGACGTCGCCCCGAGGTTCTTGCCAGGTTTCCGCGAGACATCTCCTTCCGAGATGCATGTTTGGTATAGTCTTTGCTTTGCATCATATGGTTAACATGAGTGGCTAATGAGGCTCGATCACTCGAGTTAGTTACTCATCCTGCTTTTATGAGGGGGGTTCTAAGAAGTGGTAAGCAAAGGAGGTGTTCTTACCGATTTGCTCTATATCCAGAGAAAAAAGAAAGGTTATCGTAGATCCGACTATAGTTTGAGTTGAAAATCATATCTTGTATCCTAGATCTCACTTGATTTGTGTCTACCGTCGAAGGCCCTTGCCGACGTATAGTGGTTTCCAAATGAGTTGCTTTGATCAGTCTTATTGTAATAGTGTTAGATTACTTGAAAAGAGAATCATGTTGAACATTAGATTGACTCAAATGAAATGTGATTAATTATGGAAGTCAAAAGATCTGTAAATAAATAGAATGATAATTTAAAAAAGAAGTGGGAAGTTTTGTAAAGGAAAGTGTTGGGAACTTAGTTAGGATGTATCTGCTTGATGCATGCCGACGGAGGCCCCCCAAACTTAAGATACTATGTATCTTGGAGTCATAGTATGAGACCCTCGTGGTCAAAACCACAGACTATTTCTCTTACTAACAGTCATGTTGGAAAGTATTAAAAGAAAAGATCCACTTAAAAATCAATAGTAATATGAGGGTAAGATTCCACTCATAGGTTTACTTCTGGGAGTAATATCATGTTCACGTAGACTTTTTTTTGTTCAGTAGTTACATTGCATGCTACTTTACGTAGTTACCATTGTTTTAACTGCCTATTAAGTATGTATGTACTGGGCAACTTTGCTCATAACATATCCTTTTTCGTGTATTCCAACAGGTTCGCATGAGGGTGTGGTTCTATCATTGTGGAGCATTACAGGTGCAACTGCATATTCAGGGTACGGTTTCGGTGTGCTTGTTTTACAGTTATTTGTCTCATACTTGTGTACCTTTAAGTGATAACTTTTGTACTTACACTCTGATGGATAGTAACTTGTTTTATATTATTATGGACATGGTGTCTCTGATATCATTTTGGTGTATATCATTTTGTAAATGAAATGTTATGCTCATGCAATTCCTTTTTACTTGCTTATTTTCTTGCAATAGATACATTTGTTAAAATGTGTATGTTTTGAATATGAATGCGGTGTTTATGGGAAGGTTGCTGAGTATCATGATTCATGGGATGTGACAACGATTTTTGTTGACAAAAGGTGACTTCCATCATCGCATCATCAGTCCACCTTCATTGAGCCTTATTCATATGTAATGAAGAAATTTTCTTGTCCAATGCGATAATCTCCTTTCCATAGAGCAATGTCACCATCAAAATATGATTATAAGAAGATGAAAGAGAGCTCAATAGAATGAGTGCTTTATCTTCCTCCAAGAGACTCTCCTTCTTTTATCTTTTGCATAAGTAAAAGCATCTATCAAAATCTTGCTCAACATATTCAAGTGCATGTTGAACTTTTGTCCCATAATCAGTGGATCATTGAGCTTCTTCGGTAACAACCTATTTGTTAAAGTTTTGGACTTGTATTGTTCATCAAGCTTCTTCCAATTATTTGTCGGATCATCTAAGTCGATGAAATTGTAAAGAATGTCATCCATCAAGAATAGTTATATTGTATTGTTAGTTATCCTTATCTCTATTCAGTATTTCTCTTTCATCTTAGATCCCTCATCTCTATTCACTATTTCTCTTTCATCTTCTTTGAGTTCTTCTCTAATACATGAATATTTAAGTCCTTGCGTGAATATATTCTTCACTTGTTGATGCCACAAGGTAAAGTCATTCTCTCCATTATAAGGTATATGAAGAATGATGCAATCTTCAATGTGAACTTTGCCATTATGTATTCAACAATGTAGTGCAATTTTAATCTACCATGATTCACTCAATACCTCGATTAGACATGATCTCCTTTAATTCCTAAAAAAACGGTGAAATCTAGATCACTTTGCAAAAGTTAGAGCTGAATCCTTTTTATCTGAACCATCCAACTCATTTATAGCATAAAAACCCCTACTCTGGGCCCCTATAATCGAACTTGTGTTGCTCCCGATCTATACCATATACTATCTCCATTGGTTTTTCATCCGTTTACTCATTATACACTACCGAAATAAAAAAAATGGCTACTTATTTTCCAATAACAACAACTTATCTTAAATTATCCAGAATAATAAAGAAATAATGACTATAGATAACTAGTTAGTGACTTAGATTTTAATAATGACAAAGAGTTAGTATATATGTCTTTTCTTTGTAAGATTAACATTTCAATTAGATTGAAACCTTTGAAAGAAGTAGTATACCTAACAATAAAGGGGAAAGATGGGTGAACGTTGATTAATATTATTTTGAAGAAGAAGATAAAAGCATCAAGATTGAAAACTCGAAGTTTCGATAAATGAAGTCAACGAGGTTTTTAAAGAATTGAAGAAGAAGGAAATGCTATTTTACAATTAAACTTTGTGAAGTTAAAGCACTTAAGTAGTTTTTTATTTTGGTCGAAAAATGTCTTGCAGTTATTATATATATATTCTTAATATGAAGCAAAAACAAGTCAAAAAATAAATCGACTAACCCATCAAACTAATTCACCTTGAGTTGATGATAAGTTTTTTTTGCATCAATTATTCCTGAAAATATGAAATCAATGTTCTACATTCTATTTTTCAGTTGATCAATATTTTTTGGTAGTCAACTATAATATCTTTCACTCTAATCTACAACTATAATATCTTTCACTCTAACCTAAGGTCATGTTCGGCTAGGGGTTAAACCACACAAATCTTCCTTTTTCTCTTTCATGTAGGGCCCATTTTCCTCTCTTTTTTAATACATTAAATAAATTATTTCTCTTCTATCTATTCCAAAAAATAATATATTATACCATCATATCATCTAAAAAATATAAACTACTCAACTTCTACCTACTTTTTCAAACTCCAATACAATCACATCACAATAACTATTCACTTTTCCAAACTCCAGTAGAATCATATCATAACAAATCCACAACAAACCCAACCCTTAGTTTAACCCTCTATCCAAACATCAAAAATACAAAAAATGACTTACCTCTTACCAATTTGACCCACCTTAACTCACATACCAAACGTACCCTAAAACTCAAGTCGACTTACGTATTCTAATAAACATGTTCAACGCATCTTTTTTCAGCCGACTAGTCAAAACATCACATGGGCTAAATTTTTCTCACTTGTCGTAATTTGGAACGTTAATTCCCAATTTTCAAGATCATTAACTCCTTCAGTTGACAAACTTTTTATACTAGTTGACTAATCCGAATTCAGGCAGTATGGTTATATATTTCAGTTAATTAATTTATTGTGAGATGTGTTACTTTTTTAGTTCAGAAACATGATATTACTTCCACAAAATAGTTTTCTAAACATACAAAAATACCAAATGATGTTGCTTTAATATTAGGTATCTTTCTTAGATAGAATCCAAGTAAGCTACATAAAACACACACACACATACATATAGAGAGAGAGAAAAAGAGAGAAGGGATCCTACTTCATGGAGTAGGTACTTACCTACTCCATTTTCTTCTTTTTTAAAATTTTTTATTTTTTTGAAAAATACTTCCATGGATTTTCATAACTATATCCCTCTAATTTGTCATTCAAATTTCGTCAGAAACAGAGAATCCTACGGCCTCCATCCAGATAGTCATTTTTTAACGGTCACGGATTTACTGTATTTTTCATGTTCTAGATGGAGGCCGTAGGAGTATCTGCTTCTGACGAAATTTGAATGACATATTAGAGGGATATAATTATGCAAATCCATGGAAGCATTTTTCAAAAAAATAAAAAAATTGAAAAAAAGAAAGAGGAGTAGCTAAGTTACCTACTCCATAGAGTAGGATCACATTCCTCATATACATATATATTATTTTTTAGACTTTTTTGTGATTTTCTAAAAATTCTGCAAGGTTTTTGTTTTTTTTTTGTGATTTTAAGAAGCAAAAGGAAATATTTTTCAAATCTTTTTGACATGATGTTGATAGATCAATGTAAGACAAATACTTTATTTTTTTGGAATTCTTAGGTTAAATTTTCTCTTTTTTATGCAATTGACAAACATAAATGAGCTTTTAGAAGTTTTTCATTTTTAGAAAATAGAATATTTGAATATTTGGAAACAAAAATTATAGCACGTGCATGATACTATAAAGCATGCAAGGTAAATTTTGGCTAGGCAAAATATTGCAAGATTTGCTCAAATTAGATTACTAAGGGGTTGTTCGGCTATTGGGTTAAACCACCCTCGAGGTGGTTTAACTCCCCTACCCCATATTTTCTCCCTTCATGTGGGTCCCACTTTTTATCTTTTTAAAAAATTAAATAAATCAATTCTCCATCATCAATTCCATCAAAAAATAATATACTATACCACCATATCATATAAAAATTATAAACTACTCCACTTCTACTCACTTTTTCAAACTCCAATACAATCACATCACAATAACTACTCACTTTTTCAAACTCCAATACAATCATATCACAATAAACCCACTTCTAATCCACCCCGAATTTAACCCTCTATCCAAACACCAAAGCTCAAAAATGGGTTACCTGCAACCAGTTTAACCCACCTAAACCCACTATCCAAACCATCCTAAGGCCCCGTTCGGCAACAAGGTTAACCCACTCCCGGGGTGGGTTAACTCTCCAAACCCATATTTTCTCCCTCCACGTGGGCCCCACTTTATTCTTTTTTTAAAAAATTAAATTAATATAATTTACATCATCAATCCTATCAAAAAATAATATATTATACCATCATCTCATATAAAAAATATAAACTACTCCACTTCTACTCACTTTTTCAAACTTCAATACAATCACATCACAATAACTACTCACTTTTTCAAACTCCAATACAATCATATCATAATAAACCCACTTCTAACCCACCCCCAGTTTAACCCTCTATCCAAACACCAAAACCCAAAAATGGGTTACCTGCAACCAGTTTAACCCACCTAAATCCACTATCCAAACACCCCCTAAGGGTGCGTTTGGTACGCGGGTTAATGTGGGTTAAACTGGTATGGCGTAATCCGTTTTTGTGTTTTGGTGTTTGGATAGAGGGTTAAACTGAAAGTGTGTTTGTTGTGGGTTTGTTGTGATATGATTATATTGAAGTTTGGAAAAATGAGTAGTTATTGTGATGTGATTGTATTGGAGTTTGAAAAAGTAGGTAGAAGTTGAGTAGTTTACATTTTTTAGAAGATATGATGGTATAATATATTATTTTTTGAAATAGATAAAAGAGAAATGATTTATTTAATATATTAAAAAAGAGAGGAAAAATGGATCCCACATGAGAGAGAAAAAAAGAGGTTTGTGGAGGGTAAACCCCCAAAGAGGGGCTTAACCCCCCTAACCGAACATGACCCAAGTGGAATAACTAATGTCAATTTCCAAGCTTGCAACTTCAAATAATCAATATTTTTCAAAACATGACAACTCATGCTATTTAATTTTTTCAAATGGGATTTTTTACTTCTTTTTAAATCAGAACGAATACCGACTTTCCCTTTTTTTAATTAAATATTAAGATCATTTTTTAGTATTAAGCTAATATGGTTATCAAGGATAGCCTTGTTTGGGTCTGGGATACCCCCAATATTCCTACTCTTGTATTCACGGTGTGGAACTTATGGTATGGATTTTACATTTTCTTCGCTAAAATATTTTCAATAACCTTAAATTCAAAAAAGTCGGCATTAAAAACATATTTTAATCATAATCATAATCCATTGAACACATAAACAATATATGTCATACCACATCAATTTTACCATTCCAAGCTTCATAGACATCTAAACATCTATTATTCATAATTCATAATTGGGTTACCATCTTAATAACCTTTGAAGAAATTGGCTCCAAGCCAACCCAACCTAATTATCAAACGAGTGAGTTCTGATACTGATCCGATTGACTATTATTTAACTGTGCATCAGATAACGTATTCACTTGTACCCTTTCATCTTTTGCATGCTTTTATAATTGACAACAACATCGGTAAGAAATGATTATTTATAGATTTTAAACATTTGCTTGAGTAGAATTTCTTATTAGGAAGTATACCATGAATCATGTCATGCACTCATGGACTCTATGGATACAAAATTTCATGATTATGCACGTCTTATGTGCCTCGCGCTTGTGTGGGCCCCTCCTTCTCGTATAATGTACGTCTTAAACTAAAATATTGTTCCTGGACTCCTGCTCTTTATGATGAATGAACTAGAAACTTTTATAAAAAAATATGAAATTTCAGGATTTCTTTATTCATTAATGATTTTTTTGTTTCTAAAATAATTATACATATTTTCTCTTTCAAATTTATTTCACTTCTCTTTATCTTATATTCTTTAATAAATTATTATCACTTATTCTTTGACTTGGATATTAGAATTAGGACTTTAATTAAGGATAGGGAGTTCTAGAGAAATTAGGCTCCTAATTCTAATCATATTGAGTTATAGTTCATGTAGAGTCTTTATAGGGATGTGTCTATGGGTCATGTACTTTATGTCCAGAGAGGTGAACGAATTAACTCAACACCACAACACAATACATAGTAACACGAGAGAAAGAGAGAAGCGGGATAACAGAGAGAGTTGTATTTATTTTTCTTCATAGTGATTCTTCTTGTCTTATGATTGTAAATTTGTAAGAGGTATCCGACTATTATTATGTTGTGTGCTTTCTTCTTCATTTGCTTATATGTTGATTGATCATTTATATGTGTTTTCTCCAACATTTGATATCAAAGGGAGCTTCAACTTCGACGAGATGACATATTACAACATGTGTGAATAGGGACACCCTGAACAATCTGATTGCAACCTCTAAGATGCCTATAGATTTCTTGGTTGATCCATCTTCTAAGAGCACAATCATATATGTTATCTTATGTGATTCGTTCTCGTAGCATTCATATATCCAAGATGGTATGAAGCCCGAAAGAACCCATTGGGTAAGAGGGTTTGATAAAAAAAGCTAAGTCCATGATGGTACTCTTCGTGAATGGTTTACACCACTATTTTTTATTTTCTTCAACACTGCAAATAAAAACCATCCAGACAGAAATATCTTTAGAAGTACATAGAATTTTAATGCGGAAAACTCTTAATGTGAGGGTTAAATACCACAGAGTTGATCGCAATTGAAAATCAAGTACTATAATCGAATCAGTCTCCCATGATCTCATGTAATTACTATACAACAACGACAAAGCTTTTTCCCACAATTAAGTAGGGTCGGCTACATGAATTCTTCGCCTCCATTCAAATATATCTTGGATCAATCTCGGGCTTATATACAAAAAACTAAGATCTCTTCGTATAGTCTATTTTCAACACTTCTTGGGACGTTATCGCCCTCTCTTAGCCGGCTTAACATCCAACACTCGTATCTCCTGACTGGTGCATCAGTTGACCTTCTTTGTAAATAACCAAACCATCTTAAGCGGTTTTCTCGCATCTTATCCTCGATCGGAGTTACACCAACTTTCTTTTTGATTACATTCGGATCCGATCTTTATGTGTGTGTCCACACATCTAGCTTAGCATTTTCATTTTTGCTACAGCCATTCTCTGCACCTGTCTATGGTTCACATGCCAACATTCAGATCTATAGAGCATAGCAGGTCTCACAGCTGCTTTGTAAAACTTTCTTTTAATTTTTAAAGGAAATTTCTTATCACAGAGAACAACAAATGCTCCTCTCCACTTCAGTCGTCTGCATTTATTCTATTAGCAACATATCCATCAATTTCCTCATCATGTTGCAAAATAGATCCCGGATATCTAAAAGAAACTCTCTTCTGAATGTTATCATCACTAATCTTTACCTCGATTCTTTCACCATTGCTTCCACTAAAGGTGCACTCCATATTTTCCGTCTTGGCCCTACTTATACGAAATTCTTTAGTCTCCAATGAATGTATCCAGACCTCATGATTCTTTTTAACTCCATCTCTAGTCTTGTCAATCAACACAATATCATCAGTAAATAACATACGCCAAGGTAACTCATCCTAATGTAACTTGTCAACTCATCCATAATCAAAGTAGAAAGAAATGGACTCAATGTTGAACCTTGATGTAAATCAATGTTGATGTCAAAATAGTCAGCCTTCCCAGATGGGGTCCTTACACAGGATAAAGCCCTATCATACATATCCTTTATGAGGTTAATATATAGGACATGTATTTGTCTCTTCTCCAAAACTCTCCACAATATATCTCGTGGGACAGAATCATAAGCCTTCTCCAAATCAATAAAAATCACATGGAGATTCTTCCTTTTAGCTCTATAAATCTTTATTGTTCTCCTCAGCAAATGGATGGCTTCAATAGTTGAGCGACCTGGCATGAATCCGAATTGATTTTCTTTTACTTTAAAAACTTGCCTCAACATTTTTTCGATCACACGTTCCCAAATTTTCATAGTGTGACTCATCAGCTTGATACCTTTGTAATTTGAACAATTTTGAATATCTCTTTTATTCTTATAAAGAAGCACCACGATACTCCTCCTCCAATCTTCAGGCATTTCTTGCTTCGCCAAATAACATTGAGTAGATTCGTAAGCCAAGTCAAATCACGCTCACATAAAACTCTCCATACTTCTACAGGAATTTCATCCGGACATACACCTTTCTCAGGCCTCATAACCTCGAAAGCCTCCTCTACTTCCTTTCTTTGTATTCGTCTATAGCTTGCACAATTCAAGTAACTTTCACTACTAGCTAGATCACCCAAAGTGATCTCTCTATTTCCTTCCCCATGTAATTACTATAAATCAACAAAATAATGGAGAATAATGGAGAGGAAACATATCATCAAGTTGATACTCTTCTTTCAAACGGTAAGGAAATATGTAACAATTCCAAAGATAGGTAGCTACCTCCAAACTCTCCTGTATTAATATCTAACGTCTGATTTCTTTCTTGAGCGATGGGTACTTGTGAAAACTTGTGTTAGTAGCACCTAGGGATGAGCATGGGTCGGGACTGGGCCGGGCCTGGGCCGGGCCCTACAGGGCCCAGGCCCATTTATGTTTGTGGGCTTTGGGCCGGGCCTAGGCCCACTAAATTTTTTTTGAAGGCCCAGGCCCAAGCCCAACCCAATTATAATGGGTCGGGCCTGGGCCGGGCCGGCTCATAATGTCTCAAAAATCAATTGGATTTGGACCGGCCCAAAACTTATGAGTCTAGACCTAGTGGACCCATAAACTTGGCGCACCTTTGTTTGGTTATATCTATGATTCTACAGTATCTAATGGAAAGAGTTTCATAGAGATATTATAGAAACATGTGCAAATAATAGTAAACAACCAGATTGAAAATGTACCTCAAGTGGATTAATTTGTCGATGTCGTCACCTCCATCATTCAATCCAGATGAATATATCAAAGTGAGAGATCAAAGTCTAGACACATATGGGCTCTATGTGGGTCAGACTATCGGGCTTAATTTTGGGTTTTTATGCGAGCCGGGCTATCGGGCCTAACGGGCTGGGCCGGACTAAGCCCAAGCCCGACCCAATTATTAAATGGGCATACATCTTTGGCCCAAGCCCGGCCCATAAATAATTCAAGCTCGGACTGGGCCGGGCTATGCGGGCTGGGCTTCGGGCCGGGCTGGGCCAGCCCAGCCCAATGCTCATTCCTAGTAGCACCGTCTCATATCTATTTATAGTTATAAAGATCCTTGTGCATCCATCAAAAGATTTCTCATATCAAAATTGGTAGAATATCATCAATCAATTAAGGAGAGAATTAAGGAATCAGAAGAGTATCATCCGTCAATCAAGTAGTTATGAGATTTTTCAATCAATACTAGGATAACTTTCCATATCATGGGAACCTAGCCATCTTATAAAATGTGCTCTCACTGGATGAAAAATTGAGTTGTAGCCACGTAATGTGGCTACAAAAACTTGTAGCCACAATAACCGTGTGGCCATTGGTTTATGTAGCCACAATTCCGTGGCCGAAGTCTTCAAATTTGTAAGGAGGATATTAATACCAGAAATGTCGTCACTACAATTTTTGTGGTTACTTGTAGTGGTCACGACATATTAGTAGTCAGAGAATTCTCGAGAGGAGACTTGTAGATACGACTATAGGTCACAAAGTCTTGTGATCAGAGCCACTTCCATGCCACAAGCCCTAGATCCAAAGGTATAGTTTTGTGACCACAACTCATATTTCTTGTAATGTCAGATATTCCCATTTGACTGTTGGTCCCAACATGAACATCGGCCACAACACGTAAACAAGATAATGAATGAATGTAACAAAAATAGCCTCTTTGTGGTTTATAGAACACTACCCGTCGACCAAGAGACGTCCAATAAATGCCGTGATAAATGGGTAGGTCACGAACAAGGATAACAATGAAGGATAACATTTTTTTTTGGTAAGTAAAAAGTTTACTTCCTGTAACTGTAAGCCTTTACAATATGGGGGCATTCAGCCTCGATTACAGGTCACAAAAAGAGGGAGACAAAAAGACGGCATGTTTGGTTGCAGGGTTGGGCAGGGTTGGTCCAACCCTGGTTACTATTCACAAGGGTATTTCCTTCTCACAGATTACTATTCACCCACCCCAACCCAGTCCAACCCAACCCAGTCCAACCCAGCAACCAAACAGGCCCTAAGTGTAGCGTACAGCTATTAGTATGCAGGGGGCTTGAGCTCAAACAAAAAACTAAAAATCCTCCTTACAGTAAAGCACGGCAGTATTGTATGATGGTGGAGGTAATACTTTCAGCTGGCAATGATGTCCGTTTGGCCCATATGCGATTTCTCTCTTCCCAAATGCAATGAACAGTTGCAGCAAGGCCAGTGGCCATTTTCTGTCGAGTCTCGGCATCAGGCCAATGAGTAATCCAGAGCAGAGTATCTAGCATATTAGTATTTACCGGAGAGGGAAGGCGCAATAGACGGCAGGAGTCCTTCCAAATATTATTCCCATAGGGGCATTGAAAGAAGATGTGACCATTGGTCTCCAACTCGCTATTGCAAAGATAGCATGGTGTGGGATCGCATATTCTATGTTTGGCGAGCCTATCGGTGGTAGGCAATCGCAGCCGGGCCAATCTATAAGTTGTTAGGGAGAACTTTGGGGGAGTAGCCTTGCCCCATACCACAGGTGCCCACTCAACCGTCGCCGCCCTCTTCCGAACGAGGTCATAAGCGCTGGCAAAAGAGTATCCCTTTCCATTGTGCGTCCAGGTGCAAGAGTCGGGGGTCAAGTTGATGGCTGTCTGAACCACCTCTCTCCTATTAAGAATGGCTTTCCAAAAACAGTTATGCGAGGGGGAATGTGGGGTGTCCCAGAAAGAGCCCAAGGATCCATATTTGCTTCTCATGTAATCCGCCCAGATGGAACCCTTGGCAGACATTAATCTCCACGTCCATGAGACGAACATAACATCCATCAACGAGGAAAGCGACCATAAGCAAAGCCCCCCCTCATTTTTTGGGAGGCAAATTGTGCTCCAAGCGATGTCATGCCGCTTTCTTCCCCACAAAAAGTTTGCACATTTCATATCGATCTTCCTTGCCGCACTTTGCGGTATAATGGTGCCCGCGGTCCAGTAAAGTATCACCCCGCCAATCACCGAGGAAAGAAGTTGGGCGCGTCCTGCCATGGATAGTGTCTTAGAATGCCATCCCTCAAGAATAGCGCTAACGCGATCCTCCAGCGTCCTGCAAATGATTTTTCCCCGGTAGGAAGAGGTTAGGGGTATACCCAGGTATGTGGCCGGTAAGCATTGGCTAAGGATACCAATGCGTAAGGTAGAGGTGAACGAGTCCGCATAATGCATTGGGCGGATGACCTTGCTTTTCCTAGCATTCATTTGCAGGCCAGAGATATTGTGAAACTCATTCAGGATATCCCTGATTGCCAAGAGTGCATTGGTAGAACCTTTGTTGAAAAGAAGAAGGTCATCCGCATATATGAGATGTGTAGGAGCTTTGGTCCTGCCTCTATGTTGTAAATAAGAATACCAGTTCATACATTAAACAGTATAAAATCGGATCCAAATGAATTAACAGAGAAACGATACAGATTAAAATCATATTAATCATATGTTTCCCAATCATTATCCAATTATTCAATGTAAACAGGAACCGATTAAAAGAACAGAAACACAAACACGGGCATGATCCAGAAAGGGTAAAGCAATAAACGTATTGCGGCAAGCAAAATAAAACAGAGATTAGTTTAGAAGTCACCGAAGCGTCCATGAAAATGGACTGTCCTTAGAGAAGATATCGCCCCCACAATACCGGTGCGTAGGGTACTGGCGATCTGCTCCCAGGATACGACGGTTCACGATCGTCGTCGGCGCACACCAACGGGATCGTCCTCGATTGTACCTCAGTGAACTGCAGCCGAGAGAGGAGAAGAGAAAGACGTTCGTCCGCGAGAGGAAGAACAAGAGAGACAGCGTGAGAGAGAGGTTTTTCTTGCGAGTGTGAGTGTAGGAAAAACCGAGTCAAGTGAGGGATATAAATAGAGGGGCTCGCGTGACCTTTGGTTTCCAAAGAATGTAACCTTTGGTTTCCAAAAGATGCGACCTTTGGTTTCCAAAAGATGCGTCCCGAAGACGCATCCTTTCGGATCCCAAAAACGCGCCCTTAAAGACAAGTTTAATTCCCATTTAAGTCGACTTACCAAATTAATCGTATGATTAATTTAATCGACTTACCAAATGAAATCTACAGCAAAAGTATCGAGATCCGAGATCCGAATTGACTCTCCCGAGCCCGAGCCCGAGCCGGAGCCGGAGCCGGAGCCGGAGCCGGAGCCGGAGCCGGAGCCGGAGCGGAGCGGAGCGCGCGCGCGCGCGTGTGTGGTCCTCCATTCCTTCTCTCTACTATTGCTACAAGAGCTTGGGGTGTGGACTCATATTTAAGTCCACCAAAAAGTTTAGTTCTCCCCGGTGTGGGACTAAACTTCCACCCAAACTCCCATATTTCAAATTTGGGAATTCCCAACTTTCCCTCCAAACCATTTGGTTTCCCAATTGAAACCAAATTGAATGCCAATTGTAATTACATAGACTTTCTAATTAAAGTCTAAATATAACTTTGAATACAACAATCCCCCACGAATTCACCAATTTGAAAAAGAGATTCAAAAGGATTCAAGAGACTTCTTTCGGCTGCCCACACTTTGCTTTCAGTAAAGGTACCTTCCGGTTTGAACCTCTACCTGAGTTTACTACTTTCACTTTAACAGGAACGAAGTGAACTACGTCTTGAACTTCAGACCTTGGTGTTAAAGTATACGGTAGAAACAACAAAGCGTTGTTCATGGTACAATCTTCAGGGTTGGTGCTCTTAAAGGCCATGCACCCTTATCCTGTTTCATGAGTGTGTTCAGGAAAGACCCTCTTCCTTTAACTGTGGCCCACAGTAACACTCACATAGGTGGCGTTCTCCAAGGATGCACTGCTAACATCCTGCCCAAAGGCTTGAACCCATTCAGAGCCTATGCCCTTCCTAAACTTGCAGCTTAAATGGCACTCAGGCTTCCAGGGATAAGACACTCATGCTTACGCATTAAAGTTAGAGTGCCAACCAGTTCTCCAAACAACTTGTTATTACCACATTGAACCTACTTTGTGGGATCTCCACTCTGTTAGGTTGGGTTGCTACTGTAGAGGAACTCCCAATGGGTCTCAGTCCCATCCCAAGCCTAGACTTTAGGACTAAAGATCTATCAAGTCCCTTAGTCAACGGATCTGCCGTGTTGTCTTTGGATCCAACAAAATCCACAGCCAACACTCCTCGAGACACCAAATCCCTTAACGTCTTAAGTCTGATTTGTATGTGTCTCCTTGTTTTCTGATTGAACTTTGAACTCTTGATCTTGGCAATTGTGGTCATATTGTCACAATGTACCGAGATCGCAGGAACAGGCTGACCTACCATGGGAATTTCAGACAGAAGTTCCCTTAGCCATTCAGCCTCAATTCCAGTGGTGTCCAAAGCACACAGCTCGGCCTCAAAGGTGGATCGAGCTAGAATGGTCTGCTTCACAGACCTCCAGGAGACTGCACCGCCTCCAAGGGTAAATACATACCCTGTAACACCATTACTCCCAGACTCCTCTATTTTCCCTATCCAGCTTGCATCACTGTATCCTTCTAGTACAGAAGGATGTCTACCATAATGCAAACTAAGAGAAATAGTTCCCTTCAAGTACTTCAGTACTCGATCCAGAGCCTCCCAGTGAGTACGGTTAGGACAGCTAGTGTATCTACTCAGCTTTGCAACCGAGAATGAAATATCAGGTCTCGTGCAATTTGCAAGATACATTAAACTTCCTATCACTTGTGAATACCTTAGCTGGGCTACAGGTACTCCACTTTTGTTCTTAAATAGCGTTTTGGACGAATCAAAAGGAGTGCTTACAGCTTTGTAATCTTGATATCCAAATTTCTCAAGTACCTTCTCAACATAGTGAGATTGAGAAACTACAATCCCATCAACTGACCTTGTCAGTTTGAGACCCAAGATTACATCAGCAACACTCATGTCCTTCATCTCAAACTTGATACTCAAGAATGCCTTAGTCTCATTAATAATCCTCATATGTGATCCAAACAACAATATGTCATCAACATATAGGCACAAGACAATACACTCATCACCTTTCACCTTGGAATAGACACACTTGTCGGATTCATGAACCTTAAAGCCATATGACAAAATAGTCTTGTCAAATTTTTCATGCCACTGCTTTGGTGCTTGTTTCAATCCGTAAAGGGATTTGACAAGCTTGCAAACCTTTCCCTCATTCCCAGGAGTCACAAGCCCATCAGGTTGATCCATATAGATCTCTTCCTCAAGATCGCCATGCAAGAAGGCAGTCTTCACATCCATCTGGTGGATAGACAGATCATATACAGATGCCAATGCTATGAGCATCCGGATTGTGGTCATCCTAGTCACAGGGGAATAGGTATCAAAATAATCGATACCTTCCTTTTGCCTAAAGCCCTTGGCAACTAATCTGGCTTTGTACTTTTCAATTGATCCGTCAGGTCTCAGCTTTCTCTTAAACACCCACTTGCACCCAATGGTAGAGCACCCTTTGGGTAAATCAACCAACTCCCAAGTTCCATTAGCCATAATGGAATCCATATCAGATTTGATAGCTTCTTTCCATTGTTTTGCTTCAGATGAAGCCATGGCTTCCTTGTAACTTGGTGGATCACCCTCGATCTGGTAGACAACAAAGTCGCTACCCAGATCCTTGGCTATCCGAGGTCTTTTACTCCTTGGCTCATTCTCTTCGGAAAGATCATTGGGTTCAGGTTGAGTCTCAACCCCCACATTCGATATCCTTTCCACTTGATCTGGAATAGATCCTGATGTGGAGGCGCCCTCAATGGTCAGATTCTGAGGAATACCAGTCTTTAATGGAAAGACATCCTCAAAGAACGTAGCATCACGGAGTTCAACAATAGTGTTGACATCTATGCCCGGTATCTCGGACCGAATTACCAAGAACCTATATGCATAGCTATTTTCTAAGTAACCTAAGAAGACCGCATCAATAGTTTTAGGACCAAGTTTCTTTCTCTTGTGTTCTGGGACTAAAACCTTAGCGAGACAGCCCCACACTTTGAGATATCTTAAACTCGGTTTCCAATTTCTCCAAAGTTCAAAGGGACACTTTTCCATATGTCTTGGAGGCACCCTATTCAGAATATGGCAAGCCGTATTCAAGGCTTCTCCCCACATATAGGTTGGAAGTCCAGAACTCTGTAGGAGAGCATTGATCATGTCAGTTAAGGTTCTATTTTTCCGTTCTGCTATCCCATTTGATTGCGGTGAATATGGGGCCGTAACTTCATGAACTATGCCAAAAGATTTGCATTGTTCATCAAATAAGTTAGAGGTATATTCTCCTCCTCTATCTGACCTAAGGCGTTTAAGCACTTTTCCTGTTTGTGTCTCATCCTCATTCTTAAAGATAAGAAATTTCTCTAAGGCTTCATCCTTGGTTTTCATTAGATATACATAGCAGTATCTACTGCCATCATCTATAAAGGTGATAAAGTATTTCTTATTGTCTCGGGTCAACACACCATTAAACTCACAGATATCCGTGTGCACTAGATCTAAGATCTCACTATCTCTAGAGACAGACTGAAAAGACTTCCTAGGTGTCTTTGCTTGCACACATATCTCACATTTTTGAGTTTTATCAATTGTGTGTTTAGGGATCAAATCTAAATTCATCATTCTTTTAATTGAATTTAGGTTTACATGTCCCAATCTACCATGCCACAGATCACAAGATTCAAGATTATTCACAACATGAGACACAGAACTAGAACATTCAGCATTCAAAACATTCACTTCATTAATGTTTACTGAATCACATCTAATTCTAAATAACAAGTCAAAATCAGCCAAATAGCCTTTACCATAAAAGACACCATGTCTCAGAATAACAACTTTATTACATTTAAAGTTTAATTCAAAACCATTTCTAACTAAGATGGAGCCAGATAACACATTCTTCTTAATGTCAGGAACATGCAGCACCCTGTGCAACGTCCAGACTCGTCCAGAGGAGAACCTCAAGTTGACTTGTCCCGACCCTAGCACCCTGGCCGCAGAATCGTTCCCCATCTTCACAGTCCCACCGCTGCAGGTCTGATAAGAAGAAAATAATGTTCTGTCAGAACATATGTTCACATTGGCTCCCGTATCCACGAGCCACTCATTTGGATCATGGATATGGTATAGTTCAGGTTTTACAGAGACATACCCCTCGCTAGCCCCGAGTCCCATAGTGATCATGTTCACTTGTGGACTCCCGTCTGTAGCCTTAGGTTGAACCTTCAAGGACGGACAGTCCTTCTTCCAATGGCCAACCTGATTACAGTGCCAGCAGGGTTTATTCTTTGCCTTTTTCTGGATCTTGCCCTTTGGTTTCATTTTATTGTTATTGGGACCCTTTCCCTTCTTATCCTTGCCCTTCGAGGTCATGAAATTGACCTTAGCCTGAATATCAACAGGAAGCACAGGTTTTTGTTTCCTGTGTTCCTCCTCTATGGTAATTGCCACCATCAAGTCATCCATAGAGATTTTCCCCTTCCTGTGTTTCAGGGTCATACCGAAGTCTTCCCACGACTTGGGAAATTTCTCTATGATGCACATGACCTGAAACTTCTCTGGAAGTTTCATTTCGGCATCCTCTAGACCATGGAGCAAGAGTAAGAACTCGTGTGCCTGTTCAGAAACAGACTTCCCTTCGGCCATGGAAAACTTCAAGAATTTGGCTACGGAGTATTTCTCAATACCGAGATCTTCGGTGTTATACTTCCGATCCAAATCTTCCCATAGCCCCTTCGCAGTCTGCGTGGATGAACAATATACGTCAAACAACGTGTTGGACAGAGCCAACAAGATGCAACCATGACATATACGGTCGCGTTCCTTCCACGCATATTGCGCCTTATAGCTATCGGGTGAGGGATTTTCCGCCTCCACCGTAGGACAGTCGGTTTCAAGCATCGAGATTAACCCTATGGTGGTTAACCAGATCTTCATGCGTTGTTGCCAACGCTTAAAATTTTGTCCACCGAATTTTTCAGGCATACCCGTCATATCTACCCTCGATTTAAACATTGTTTCCGACATTTTAAAATCGGTTCCAGATATCTTCTCTAAGATTGTTGTAAATAAGAATACCAGTTCATACATTAAACAGTATAAAATCGGATCCAAATGAATTAACAGAGAAACGATACAGATTAAAATCATATTAATCATATGTTTCCCAATCATTATCCAATTATTCATTGTAAACAGGAACCGATTAAAAGAACAGAAACACAAACACGGGCATGATCCAGAAAGGGTAAAGCAATAAACGTATTGCGGCAAGCAAAATAAAACAGAGATTAGTTTAGAAGTCACCGAAGCGTCCATGAAAATGGACTGTCCTTAGAGAAGATATCGCCCCCACAGTACCGGTGCGTAGGGTACTGGCGATCTGCTCCCAGGATACGACGGTTCACGATCGTCGTCGGCGCACACCAACGGGATCGTCCTCGATTGTACCTCAGTGAACTGCAGCCGAGAGAGGAGAAGAGAAAGACGTTCGTCCGCGAGAGGAAGAACAAGAGAGACGGCGTGAGAGAGAGGTTTTTCTTGCGAGTGTGAGTGTAGAAAAAACCGAGTCAAGTGAGGGATATAAATAGAGGGGCTCGTGTGACCTTTGGTATCCAAAGAATGTAACCTTTGGTTTCCAAAAGATGCGACCTTTGGTTTCCAAAAGATGCGTCCCGAAGACGCATCCTTTCGGATCCCAAAAACGCGCCCTTAAAGACAAGTTTAATTCCCATTTAAGTCGACTTACCAAATTAATCGTATGATTAATTTGATCGACTTACCAAATGAAATCTACAGCAAAAGTATCGAGATCCGAGATCCGAATTGACTCTCCCGAGCCGGAGCCGGAGACGGAGCGGAGCGGAGCGCGCGCGCGCGCGCGTGTGTGGTCCTCCATTCCTTCTCTCTACTATTGCTACAAGAGCTTGGGGTGTGGACTCATATTTAAGTCCACCAAAAAGTTTAGTTCTCCCCGGTGTGGGACTAAACTTCCACCCAAACTCCCATATTTCAAATTTGGGAATTCCCAACTTTCCCTCCAAACCATTTGGTTTCCCAATTGAAACCAAATTGAATGCCAATTGTAATTACATAGACTTTCCAATTAAAGTCTAAATACAACTTTGAATACAACACTCTACCCATGGGTTTGTATCTTCCGTCCATCGCCGCGCTGTCAAGCATGCAAGAGAGGCATTCCATACCAATGGTAAAGAGGAGTGAACTTAGGGGGTCACCTTGTCTCAAACCCCGCGTGCCATGAAACAACCCAACCGGTGCCCCATTGAGCATTATGGAGAAGGTTGCCGTAGAAATGTAGTTATGTATCTATCCAATCCAGGTCTCATCAAAACCCATGCCTTTAAGTGATTGGAGGATAAAGGAGTGCTCTATCGAGTCGAAAGCCTTTGTGAGGTCAATCTTTAAGCAAGCCTTATTGGCGCATCTTTTCGTGTTAACATGATGAAAGCAAACATGGGATAAATAGAGCTAATTCTCCTCTCGTCTTTGCAGAGCAATTGTCCATTCATTGTCAAGTTCGGAAATCTAACATGTGTAGTTGAGCAGCTGCAGAGCGAGTCCTTCGCTCTTACCACCCCTACTCTGCCCCTTGTGGGTGTCAGATAGCAATCATGCGTGATCAACATTCATCACCAGAAGGGTAACAACATAGGATCTGCTCTAGTCTGACTGCACCAAAAGCATTGAGGATCACCATACGGTTTCCACTACTAGTCTGCACCAGCCGAGGTACGATTTTTTTTGCAGTATTAGCTTTTGGATTGAAGATGTAAGCTTATATACCTTTTTGTGGATGTATTATCATTGATGTATGTTTCCCTTTGAGAAGCCATGATGTATATGAGTGAACGGGGACCCATTTTATTTATACATCTACACTTTGTTTTTTTTATTCTGAACATTGATCTTGAAATGCATCCGATCGATATTTGGTGAGCATGGAGATTCAGGCATTAACTTTGTTAGGGATCGATTTTGTACCGTTGGATTGGCGATCGGTGGTGTGTTGTACCTAAGGTTTTAGAAGTCGAATCGAACCAACCTGTTAAATCGGTTAAATCAAGAAACATAAGGAAAAATGGTCCAACCACTCGATCTTTATTCAGAAAATCAAAATTAGTCAAATCCTACTTGGACCACTTAAATCCGGTTGAACCAAATTAGCGGTTCAACCGTCTATTTTTTGACAAAAAAATAATTTCTAATAATTTAATAAAATATAAAGTTTTAAAAACTATTCATAATCTAGTCTAATTAGATTCTAACCCACATTACAATATTCCTTTATATCTTCTCCTTCCACATGTGCCAATGACTCATTATCACATCTCCCTTCCTACCATACCAACATTGCCTCTTTCTTCTCACATTGTGGACAAGGTTGCCTAATTCCAACAACAAAGGAAGATGATATTGTCATTGTCATACTAAGAGAAGCAGCAAATTAACAACACTTGTCATTAATTAAAGTTTAAATAGTTTTAAAATTGTTAATTTTATACATAACATATATGTATTTATATGAATTTTAAGAAGTATTTTTATTATCCTTTTGAGTTTTTTCTAATAATATTTATACCCCTTAACTTTTTAGCAATTTCTCTTGTACTCTTGTATTATTAAATATTTCACAATATTATCCTTACATTGGTATAATATAGGAGCACAATTGTGCTAATAAAAGACCGTTGTGCATTTTGTAAAAATATAGGGGCACGCATGTGATTGTAAAAAATAGGAGTATATTTTTTATTGGAAAAACTTGGAAGGACGTGAGTATATAAATCTTCTAAAGATATGATGTAGCATTTTTCATCTTTATTTCTATGCTACTACCGATCCAACTTGGTACAACCTGCTTGAACCATACGAACTAAACAACAATACGGCGGTTTGATCTATCTTTTATTATTTTTATGAACTGTTGATGTCATCAACGATTTGACTGATCGATCCCATTGTTCTAACCATAAAACCAAAAATCGATGGATGTATGGTTTGATATCCGATTTGATTTTTAAAACCTTGGTTGCACCACAATGGTCACTTCATTACTTTGTAATAGTTGTTGTGAATTTATCAAATAACTGTTGCTTGAATCAAAATCTGGGATATGAAAAATGGATACGGATCTAAGACGGATATCGAATAGATATATATAATATCAAAAATACTCTATATATTAGTTTATACATGCATATATCAGATAACTTGTACTTAGTATAAATATAGAAAATGTGTTATTTCATAACAACTATATATCATATAGTTAAAAAAAGATATATAACTATATTAAAAAATTGAAAACAGATATACGTCCGTGGATATCAAAGTGGTGTCCATATATGTATCTATTTTTAGAACAATTAAACTTTATTGGGGGAAACTTATAAACAATTAATCCCCTTCGGCATCATTAAAATGGCTAGTTGTAACTCAGGTTTGAAACTTGATTTCGATTTCGTTTTGGTTCCCTCCAAAATCGAAATTTCGGTGAAAATTAGAAAAATTTCGACCATTTCGGTGGAAATGTCGAAAATGATTCAAAAAAATCATTTTGGATCATTTTTCACAAATTAAGATCTTTCAAGTTATTACAATAATAAATAACTTACAAATACGTACTTATATCACACATATTGCTCATATATGCCCTTATATCGCACATATAGGTCATATTAGCTAAATCGATGTTAATTTCGATTCTTGGCTGATAAATACTGAAATTTGATATCATCCAATCCAAGATCTTAAAACAACAATAGCTCACAAATGCACATTTATATCGTACACATCTTTCATCCATACACCTTATATCACACCATATCGATCATATCAGACATATTGTTGAGCTGACTAATAGATACTGGAAATGAAAACCAAAATAACTAAGTTAACAACACTTACAAGACCTCTTTTGTTCAGAAAAAATAGACGAGCATTTTGATTCTAACATGTAGATTATGATTAATTAAACAATATTTTGTTCATAGAAATAACTATTATAGACAAAGTTCTGATGACTTCCATAAGTAATTACAGACTTACAATAAAGCTGCATCTATTTACGAAGATAGATGACAAACGAATGGAACGAACAAGCTATATCCGATATAGAAGGTATAGAGTTGTGTTCATCTCCATTGCTTAAATTCAAAGAGGAGGAAGCTCTCCAAGTTGAATAACCGTCGTATGTACCTCCCTGTCGCACCATGCCCTATCAGACGGGGTCTCGCTGGTAAATAAATCATTATGTGTTTTAATATTGGGAATAAGTAAATAAGTAGTAAAATCAAGCTCGCATAGATAATATAGTTGATATACATAGATATCGGTGAGATTTCACTGATATCGGTCGAAATCTAGGAAATTTTATACTGAAACCCATGAATTTCAATTGAAATGGATGTATGTCGAAATATCATCGAAATTTTGGTCGAAATCTGAGAAATCGACATATATAGGAGTTTCGATACCCATAGCCTCTCGAAACTAAAATTTCAATCCATGATTGTAAAAACTAAACTATCCCTCACAACTAATGGGAAGAAGGTGATAGAATTGGTTGTGTGCATCTCCTTCCACTAGAGGAGAAGCCCTCGACTATACATTTGTGTACTGAAGAATCTTCTCTTCATCACGGGGTAAATAGGAAACGGATTTTTACACCAATCATTGTAAACTTAATTTTACAAATACACCAGAATCTTTGACGTCTTCATATCTACCCAACCCAACGACCCTACAAAATTACTAATTCTTAAACTAGACCCCTTGTGTCTCAAATCCCTTCGTTTGGTGGTTAAGGTGAATGGAATCCATTAAAAATATGTGATATCTACCCTTCGTGTTGAAATAAATTTACAAGTATTACCCTTCTTTCTGCTTCCTCCTCCCTTCGCCTTCAGCAGAGCAGGCCTTCCCTTGCACTTCCTCATGTCGTTGCTGTTGGGATCACCTTGTTCCTAAACCTGATGATCCAGGTCCGACTCTTGACCTTGGTATGATTGAGTGGTACATCCTTGAACACCACTTAAGAAGCCTCGATATTGACCCCATCACCTCCTTGAGCACTGACATGCCTCAATTTCACCCTCTTAATAGTGCGGAATTAATCACTTTCGTTGCAGTCGAGTAAAATCAGGTCAGTCAAAAGACCGCTTTGAATAATGTAACAATTAAAGGCAAAGCGATCGTATTTATATTTTGCTTGGGCAAGCCCAAGGTCGAACTCAGGGACACACACCTCTTAAGTATTATTTAGACTTAAATTACTCAGATTAAGTGTTGAATTAAAGATTCGTAGGTCATCATGCAAATGAACAGACAATGCAGACACATGAAATATGTAGAACATATTTTTAGTTGATTTTTTATATGCAAGGAGACGCAAAATTAGAGTAATGCAAATATGCCCTAAGTATCAGAATATTCGAGTCATTCAATCATATTTCAATCGCGGGTTTAAATCATGAAGCTAATTCAACTAACTAATTGATATAAGGCATACGAGGAATGAAAGACAATTGGTTTAAAATAATGCATCAAAGTTCACAGTGTCAAAACAAAGATCTAAGCATTCCATTAAAAAGATCATTAGATTAGCTTCAAAGCGAGACCAAAATCAACTCAAACCGAGATACGATACTCAAGATATTCACAAATGAAATCAGGGGTATAAATGCAAGAAAAATATGAAAATAAATAACAAACAGGTCCCTAGAAGGACTAAAATGCAAATAAAATAAATGTGGAGCCTTCCTTTTAATTTACCCACACGTGGAGGGGTATTATTGCAATTATTAAAAATCGTAGGGGGTCGGGTGCAAAATACCCTAGGCGCACGTGGGATGCACGTTCTCTCTGGACCTGGTTGTAATATGGAAAAGCTTCGGGGGCATCCCTACAAAATACCTGGTCAGTCACGTGACAGGCACGTGATGGCGAGGTACGGGTGGTTTGCATGCTCGGAGCTGGCTCGGGATTGCTCTGGTGCTTCGGCTGCTAGGCTCGGTGTCGAAGGCAGGCTCGTGAGGCTCGGGGGAGGATCAGGCACTGGATGTGGCTCAGGATGCTCGGGAGACCCAAGCCTGTAAGTTCGGACAGTAGGCTAGGCTGGCGCGTGAGGCTGACACGTGGCTCCGTATGCGCCGTTGGATGGCCACCGAGGGGTGCCATCCAACGGCACCTGTATACTTTGGATGGCATCGACGTGGACCCTCGTAAATCTTTGGATGACCACTGGGATGGTGCATCCAACAACTGCTGTACGTTCTCCTCCTCTACGACCGACGGTGGAAACCCGATCTCCAGCGATGGGCTCCGAGCTCCGCCACTCATTTTCGACGTTGATGAAGCTCCAAGGAACATCTGGGATGATCGTCGACGAAGCTTGAAGTCCAAGCAAAGTACGGCAAGGTCTAGAGGAGGAAGTCGACACTCGGATGCTGGAGTCCGAGCTCGCCAAGGAAGCTCTGGCGAAGGCTTCGACCATTGATGATTGAGTACCTGTGAAGTTAGTCCACATAGCCGAAGCGCAAATACATGGGGAATGAATGGAGCGACAGGTCTGGTGGACGAAAAACGTGGTGACCTGGGGCATCTTCTCAGAGAGCTCGGAGGAGATGGACGGCAGAGTGGTCTGAGGTTATGGAGGAAGGGGAATTTGCGTGGGGTTAGCGCGTGAATGGTGATGAATGGGTGAAGCTAAAGGGATGAATCATGGAGGGTGAAGTAGCGTGAGAAGGCCTAATTAATTAAGAGAAAAGAAGGAGAAAATAAAAAGAAGATCGCATGCTTACTTGGCTATGGTGGAGTGGAGGGCTTGTGCTTGGGGTTCAAGGCGAACCCTGTGTCTTCGCTGAACTCACTCAGCCGGGTGGAGCAGCTCGAGCGGAGGCGGAGCTCTACGACGCAGCCTTGCAAGCTACGGGTCTCACCGGGGGCGGATGGTCGTCATCGCACTTGCAATCGAACCTCTCCCTGTCACGGGGAGGTAGAGGTGGGTTGGGCCTCGCCCCTCGTAAAGGTGGACAAGGTGTGGGGGCGACGACGACATTGTATTTAAGGGATGAAGGTGGTGGTTCAGGTGGAGGTGGAAGTGGTTTGAATGGGAGAGATGGAGCGTGAGGAGCGGTTATGAGGTGAACCACGAGGCTCGCGAGGATGGTGGAGGATGGAGCTCCATCGTAAGCTAGTTGGGGAGTGGAGAAGATGGCGGATGTGGTCGGAAAATTAGAAAGGGGAGGTTGACGCGCGAGGTGGAGATCATGGGAGAGGGAGTAGTGGGAGCTAGATGACGAAGATCGATTGTTGGATCAAGCGATCCAACAGTCAGAAAAGAGGCATTTGTGGATGGCTTGGATTTAATCGAGGGCGGCACAATCGGTGGCTTATGGTCCCAACACGTGGCGATAGGAGGTAAAGGCGAAAACGAACGGAGGAGATGAGATCTGAAGGTTGATCGGATGGCTGAGGTTTGAAGAGGGAAGGAACGGCTGTGATGGAAGAATTCAAAAGGCCATCCAACGGCTGGAAGAGGTGGGTGCGTGACGCGCGAAGAGATGGGCCGCGTGGCGCAACCAAAAGGCGCCACGTGGCCCAATCAGATTATTTAGAAGAAGAATGTGAAGAAGGAGGGAGAAAGAGGCCGAATCTGGAAAAACTCAAAACATGAAAATTGTAGATCTCGGTGAGATCTACAAGTTTCATGTTGACAAAAAAGAGAGATGAGGTCAAACAGAGGGAGGAATATTTTTGTGACCATTTTTAAGGGCTTAAAAACACTACGATTTTTATTTTGCTAATATTTTTGTATTTTTAATTTATTCTAGGAATTTGATATAAACATAGATTTATCTGGTTTTTATTGACACTTAGTCTAAGGTAGGGAGTTAATATCTGTGAATTAAAACTATGAAATTGGGTTTCATCAAGCACTACAAAACCAGTCCCTGTCTTGGCTCCTTACATGGCACGGACATTCCCTAGTGTTCGTTTGATTACCGGGTTACCTCAGGATAATCCAATTTACCCCTCTGCATTAGTAGGTTGTAATTCCATCACAATAAATTCCTTATTCTAACCCTCATAACCATCCAAACTCATCCCAGTAACCAAACAAACCCCTAGTGTGTGCGAATCGATCCTGACCAAGATGCCATCCCAACCCCGGGGTGCGAGTCGCCCTTAGGTGGATGTCCACCTCTAACACGTCTGATGCACCGATCCTCTGCCTAGAGCCAATGTTCTAAGTGGTGCTTTTGTAGGAAGCACTTGACCATACGAGAGAACGATCATGGGGTTCTATCACATCTAACAACTAATCTTTTGAGTTGTTTTAGAGGAAGTAGAGGAAGAGAGAGGTAAGGATTTGACATGTGATGTAGAGAACTGCATAGCCTGGCGGCAAGGACAGAGCCAGAATATTTTTGAGAAGGGGTACAATGTTTAAAAAATTTATCGATTATGATGTGATCATATTCATTAGGAAAAAGGGAGTATGTTGTTGAGTTGTATGTTACTTATATGTTCATCATCTTTTAGCCATTTACCTGTATTGGGATGGATGAGTGCAAATGGCTCTGCCATTGGAACACGTACAAGTAAAAGTTTCAAGACAAATGAGTGGCTGGGAGGTGATGAACATATACGTTATATGCAGATGAGTTGGATACTCCCTCTCATCTATTCATTATATAACAATAGTTGCGAAAGATAAATTATATCATCTATAGTTTTCATGTAAATAATAGTTTATTTTGAACTTTTTTTTAATCAATTGTACGATTTTATTCTATTTTACATAAATTGATATCATATATATTTCGCATCAAGATTTTTTAAGAATGATATTTATATTATTTTTTAAAGACATATTCTAATGTTTCATTTTTTCAATTCACTCTTTGGATTTTGATTAATTACAATATAAACTATACTTATTCCAAATTTGTATCAAATTGAAAATATAAAAATAAATAATTTTATACTTTTTGTTACCAACAACTAGAAATATTAATATGTCAATGAAGAAAAATACACTGATCAAGAATATCGGTGCATTTGACCGCATACTTTATAATAAACAGGACCAATGATTAACATATGAGACTTGGTAATAAATGATTTTTTAAAAAACTTTAATTTTTTGAGACCGAGAAGTAAATCTCGTATATATAAGTGATAAGAGATTGGATGAAAAACCAATCTCTTCTATATGTTGATCCTAAAACATGGATATTCAAAAAGATGGATTGGTAGAGATCCATTATAAGTTGTTCGGTTTAAGAAATTATCCAAACAGGTTGATCCAAGGTAAAATTTGTCATTGCTAAGTAGAAATTTTATGTTAAAAGATATAGGGATTTTTACCCAGCAGACCCTATAATCTTTCTCAATTACCTCTACAACCTTTGAAACATTCTAATTCCTCCCTCGACCCCGTAAACTTGCTAACCCTTACCCCATAAACTCATGGTTAACCCACATCCATTTATCCGTTAAAACTAACCTCATTTCGTTACATTCTTTTGTATCAGGGATTTTTACACCCATACCCCTCCCCCGAGCCCGGCCGCCGAGGAGCCCCACACCCAGCTACCCCCCCCCCCTAGCCCGGCCGTCGAGGAGCCCCACTCCCAGCTGTGCCCCCCCTCCCTCGAGCCTGACCGTCGAGGAGACCCGCACCCAGCTGTGCCCCTCACCACCACCCCTATCGCTGCCCGTCGCTCGAGGCCCCCTGCCTCCCCTGCTCGACGCCCTGTCGGGTCAGGCCTCCCCTGATCGAAGACCCCCCTTGATTACCACCCCGCACCCTTAGTTAATTTGAGCAAATTAATTGTTCAAATTAAGTTAAAGTCGTTCGTTGCAGTCGGATACGAGAGGGCTAATCAAAAACCACTTTTAATTTAATTAAGTCAATTTCGAGTGGCAATTTTTTTACTTGGTGAAGTCTAAGGTCGAACTCAGGGAGGCAGCTGTCTCCTTAGGTAAATATTAGCAAAGATCAAGTGTTGGATTTTTAGGGAATTAATTTTTTCTTTTTTTTAATTTCTATGCAAGACACATGCAAAAATTAAGCCAATTCAAAGTTAATTCAATTAAGATATCAAATGAAGTCCAAAAATTATGAAAATTGGCCAGATGATGGATTATGATGAAACTAAGCTACCCTAGTTTTTTGGGAATTTTTAGACACTAAATGAATTTACGGTGAATTAAACATGCAGACATGGTGATTTTCACTAATTTATTTTTAATAAATAACAAATCACATCTTTTTCATGAAAGGAAATTATCCTAAATAGTTCTAATGATGAAGAATCTAGGAAAATTGACAGACCTTAATTTCAATGTAAAATGAATTTATTAAAATTAAAATTTGAAAATCACTAAACAATTTATTCAGGCCTCGATATGCATGCAAATGACATGAAATTTTTATGAAATGTTAACTCACTATCCTAGAGCTACTGTGAATTTTTGAGAATTTTTGGAGCTACAAAAAATTAATTATAAATTAAAAGGTCTCACTAGGCAAAATATCACACAATTCAACCAATTAATTCATTTAAAAATCTACTGTAATTACAAAAATGTGACAAGTGGCACAATAGAAAGAGGACAAGTTGCTCAACAAGATGCAATTTTGGGAATTCAAAAATGATGTAAAATGAGACCTAGGGATGCGTGCAAAGACATGGGTATATTTGCAATACAAGAAAATAAAATTACATAAAACAAATATGCTGACAGGGACTTAAGTGCAATTACCTATAATGCAGGTGATTGGTATACAATTTCTCCACTGGGCATGTGCTCCTCACGTGGGGTCTGCTTCACAGGGACCTTTTTGCAAATATGAAAAGCTTCCAGGGGCTCGGTGTAAAATACCCAGGCCGCACGTGATCCTCACATGGTCGGCCTAGGCTCGAATGGCTGCGAGAGGCTCGGGGCTCGGCTCGGATGCTCCTGGAGGTTCGGCTGGAGGCTCGGTTAGCCTCGGTTGGTCCGAGCCTAGGGTCTGGGAAGAGGCTCGGACTAGGGATGTGTGGCGTGCTGCGGACCCTTGGATCAAGCTCGATCCAACAGATGTCGGTGAAGACGCGTGGCGAGATCTAAGGCCATCAGATCTAAGTTGATCCAACGGGCATTGGATCGCAATGGAAGGGGCGACGTGGCAGAAGGCAGGCCGCTGGATCACAGAAGATCTAACGGCTCCTGGCTGCTCCAGATGTGGGACATGTGGCTCGCTAAGCGCCGTTAGATCTGGAAGGATCCAACGGCACCTGTGAGGCTCGGCTGAGTGGCTAAGTGGCGTAACTTCGATCGTTCGATCGAGGTGATCGAACGGCAGCTGGGGCTTCTCCTTCAACGGGCCTCCGCCGCCTGCGGGAAGATGGTGGAGCTCCGGCGACTGGGCCTTTGCTCCGCCCTTCCCTACCGGTGTCGGTGACGCTCTCTGAGGCCTCAGAGGTATCCCAGCAGAAGCACGGCGATGCGACGAAGGTGACGGTGGTCTCAGGAGCTGGAGAAGGCCTACGGAGGTCGCTGGCGACGAAGTTCGAGGATGACTTCGACGAAGCTCCGATCAGTGACAAAAGTGGTACCTGCAAGTGTTAAGAAGATAGCCGAAGCACTGGGTGCACTTGTGGAGTTATGAGGGTGGTCGGCGAAGCCTATGGAGTAACGGAGGTGGTCTGGCGATGGTGCTCCGGCCAAGTGGCGGAGCTGGAGATGTTGGATAGCGAAGTGCGTCGTCGGCGGGCGTAGAGGGCGCCGCGAAGATGAGAGCTCCGACGCGGAGCTCGGCGGAGTGGAAGCGAGGCGAGAAGGTGGACGGAGACGTCGAATAAAATGCGAGAAAAATGAAGCAAAATCAAAATGAAGATCAATCAGGGATGGAGGTGTTCACCTGGGGTTTGGAGCTCGAGTTTGAGGTCCAGATCGTCGCTCGAAGGGGCAGTGAGTCCCTGAGCTCAAGCAGCGGCTCGGCGGAGGAGGGCTGCGACTCGGCGGTGGCCGAGGATCTCGTCGGAGAAGACAATCGTCTTCGCTCAAGGAATCGTGCGATTACTGTCACTAATCAGAAGCTCCGAGCTCGGAGTGTCTCTCACGGGTGGCGGATAGGTGCGACGATGGCCGGTGCTCGATTATTTATAGGTTGAAGTAGGTGACCGGCCTGGTGATGGAGCGAGGTTTAAGGGGTTCGTGGAAAGTCGCTGGAGGTCGACGTGGGTAGTGGAGTGGCTGGCGAAGATGATGGATGAGTGGGGGTCATCGTGGAGGTGATGGTGCTCGTCGACGGTGGAGGGAACGCGACTGAGAATAGGAAGGGGATGCCCCTCCCGCAAGACGTAGAACGTGGGAGAGAGGGGCGCCGGAGGTGGAAGACGAAGTCTCCACCCTTGGATCGTGTGATTCAACGGTGATGATCGAGGTGGAATGGAGCGGTCGAGATCTGATCGAGGTGAGGCGATCTGAGCGTCGTGAAGCGGCCACGTGGCGCAATGGGGGCGAAGTACACGTGAGCGGTGTGCATTGCATCAGGAGTGGCCTAATCCAAAGGTCGTGATGGCGCCAGGTGTCATGCGTAGGAGAGGGCGCTGACAAGCGGCGGAGATCAGATCTGAGGGAGATCGAAGGGTTGCGATGCACGACGGGCTGAGCGGTTGAGATGGAGGGATGGAGTGTGTCATCCAAGGGCACAACAAGCGCCACGTGGCGCGCTGAGGAAGAGGCACGAACGGGCGATTGAGATGAGGCGGGGGACTTGATCTGATGGTTGAGAGAAAAGGCATACGTGGAGGCGATTTGGCCGTTGGATCTGGAAGACCATCCAACGACTGAGAGGTGCGGCGGCCTGGGCAAGGGGAGCGGGCTGCGTGGCGCAACCAGAGGGCGCCACATGGCATGTTGTGGTTGGTTGGACAAAGAAATAAGGGTAGAGAGAAGAGGGGGCCGAATTTGGAAAAACTCAAAACATGAAAGTTGTAGATCTCGATGGGATCTACAAGTTTCATGTTGACCAAAGACGGAAATGAGGTCAAATATGATACATAAATACAAAGATACAAATATACATACATGTAGTATATAAATAGGCCCAAAAACCCAACTTTCTCATACGAGCTCCAAATTGGATTAAATTAGTCTTGTTTTAAAGATCTTTTAATGTGTATTATTCTAAAAGTAAGTAGACCTATTTCAGAGTTTGTATGAAGGAGTTATGGGCAATTTCTGATCCAGAGATTCTAGGGCTTTATTGGCTAATTTACAAGGGGGGTTTCTGGCTTTCTTCCCTATATTATTATCTAAGGAGTACATATTATAAGGAAGGGGTTATTTTGATAAGTGGATATTTTAAAGGGATTCTAACTTCTTATTTAAATGCTAATGGAGTGTTAAAATGCCTGATTTATGTATACATGCATGGATGTTATTTATGCATTATTAAAGGGAAATATGCCTCTATTTTCTCGGGAACAAGGCTCTATTTTTAACTTTTAGAGTGATGAATCACAGATTCATCAACCCCCTATACATAAACCTTGCTTGTCCCTGAGCAACTAAATGAAATGCAAGAGTGAAATGATTTTGGGTTCCATACCAAGGTCATGATCAAAAGTTAAAAATGGAGCTTGACTCGACCTTTGGATTAATTGTGTGGCGGAACCTTATTTGGACCTGAACTTAAGACCTAACAGACTTCAAGTTCCACAAGTATCTATTCAAGACTCCTCAATAGTCAGGTCAGAACAAATCCTCAAACGCAAATTTCTGATGACTACGATTCTTACTTGTACTGTGTAAGTGAGATATAACTCTCCACATCAGAAATGACTCGGAACCAGCCTCCTCTAACAAGGTAACTCAATAACCCGGTCCAGTAACTCTTTCCTCGAGGAGCGGGGTATTCCCTTCTAAGTTCAAGTGCGACCAACTCAAGAGGAGGGGGTAGAGAAAAAGAATGGACGGTAGCCAGTGTAGCTACCTATCCCGGGATTCCTGACTAGTGTAGCCAAGTCATCCAGCTGCATTTCTTTGCTAATATACAGACTCCGACAGGTATTTTATTTTCTCTTGGACCTGTCTGATTTTTTTTGGAGTTTTTGCATTTTTTTTCAACAAACTCATACAAGGTGCAGCATGTACATCAGGAGTTTTTCCTCTTGAGTCAGTAGACTATCCCTCTTTTGAAGCATTATTGCAACCCACAGCATTCCGCCCTTAGATGTCAACACCACCAGACTAGGTTGAGATGCACTACCTTCCCTAGAGGAGGACGGATGTTTCCACCCGTGTGCTACTCCAAGCTAAAGGATTCTACCTCCTCATCACCTCATCAATGAAGAGCTACGTGCATTGTGCTTGTCCAAGTTAGGTCATTATCTAAAAGAATCCTGCGTATGCACGAGATATTCTACTTAGACTGATCAAGATGACATGTGAACATAGACTTGCGGACTCAAAGAATTAAGTCACTTGACCTGAGCAATCTTAACTCCAGTTTCTATAAGGTTCCTCTGAAATTAGGTGGATTAAGGTCAAATCAAGTCCATCCTCAATATCTACTCATAACTTGGTTCAGAACCCACTAACTTTTCACTTTGCATATGCAAAGTATGCAGATGAGATGAGATGTCATGCTATGAAGATGAATGAAAATGCAAGACTCTTTTTCTTTTCTTTTTAGATGCAGAGATGATATGTAAGAGTAAATAAGAAGCCTATTTAAAAGTTTTACAAGTATTATACAAGTATATACACAATTTTTTTCAATTTTTACCATCCGTAATTATTGTAAAATATATACAAAAATACGCGAAAGTACGAGCTATGGGTAAAGTATATGTAATATATACACGCCCCCTTATACTTAGCGTGTGCTATGTCCTCAGAGCATGAAGAACGAGGAAAAAGACATAGCTCGTGCTAAGTGTAGGAGTGCTAAAGAGAAGGAAAAATGTATAGAAATCGACCAGCCTCCCTATACTTAGGCTCTGGCAGCCTAAGTGTAGAAGAAAGTCAAAAAGTAGGGTGGACGAGGTCAAGAAGAGAAGTGGATGAATATACAATGCGGGCATCGTTCCTCCCTATACTTAGGCTCAGGTCAGCCTAAGTATAGGACGGAAGTGAGTATGAGGACCAATGTGATCTAGAGAATGTACAGTGAACTGACTCAGGTGACCCCTCCCCCTATACTTAGGATCTGGTTATCCTAAGTATAGTCCAAGATAGTGATCGAATGAGGCGGGGCTGGGTTACTAGAGTCGCGAGGGAGAGAGGATAGGATGTACAAGAAGAATGATATATACAGATGAGTCGGTCTGAATCTTTCGAGATGTTGTGGATGGCTGGAGCTCACTGCTGCAAGGTCTCATACGCGGCTTGAGGTGTATCTGTTGAGTCTGTCTCGCGCAAGAATACAATCTCCTCTACATGGACTAACTGCTCATTGGATTCGACGAAGTGCTTCAACAACTGTCCATTCACTAGGAATGTAGGTGCATCATCTGCGAGATCTGAGATCTCGACACATCCACTATCATGCACCGTACGGACGAGAAATGGGCCCGTCCATTTAGACTTCAACTTGTCTTGGAAAATCTTCAGCCTTGCATTGAACAACCATACCTTCTGTCCAGGAACAAAGGTCTTTCGTCTGATATATCTATCATGCCAACGTTTCACCTTGTCCTTGTACACCAAACTGTTGTCATATACGCGGTTTCTGACTTCCACAAGCTCATTCAGATCCATGTCTCTCTGCTTCTGCCCAAGGTGCGTGTTCCAGTTGACCTTCTTGATTGCCCATTCTGATTTGTGCACTAACTCTGCGGGCAAATGGCACGTCTTTCCGAATACCATTCGGAATGGGGAGGTGTCTAACGGTGTCTTGTAAGTCGTCCTATACGCCCAGAGGACTTGATCCAAGATCTGAGACCAGTCCTTCATGTCCAGGCGGACAAGCTTTTGCAATATGATTTTCACCTCCCTATTTGACACCTCAGCCATACCATTGGTTTGTGGGTAGTAAGGACTCGCGACACGGTGTTCAATGACGTAATCCTTCAGGAGTTTCTTCACCTCCCGATTCACGAAGTGGCTACCCCCGTCTGATATCATCATTTTGGGGATCCCGAACCTAGAGATGATGTGCTCTCTGATGAATTTATAGACAGTTCTGCTGTCTGCGGCTCAGGTCGGGATAGCCTCCACCCATCTGGATAGATAATCAACCACAAGAAGGATATATTCGAACCCGTGGCTAACAGGGAATGGGCCCATGAAATCGATGCCCCAGGCGTCAAAGACATCACAAATGATGACCGGCTGCATTGGCATCTCATCCTTGGAACCGACGGTTCCTCCCATTCTCTGGCATACTGGGCACGACTTCGCGAAGGTGGTGGCATCGCGAAACAGAGTCGGCTAGTAGAAGCCACACTGAAGTACCTTCCATGCGGTCCTCTTCCCGGAGTGGTGTCCTCCTGCCTCTAAGTTGTTGCATAAAGAAAGGACACTCTGGTATTCCTCCTGAGGAATACATCGTCTCCAGACACAATCCGGTCCTTCAAAGAAAAGGATCGGATCCTCCCAATGGTAGTGTCTAGCGTCCGACTTCAGTCGGTCGATTCGTCTCTTGGGCCAATCTTCGGGAACTCTCTTGGAGACAAGATAATTCACGATATTGGTGTACCATGGGAGTGAGTCGACAACAAAAATCGACTCGTCAGGGAATGAGTCTCAAATAGGTGACTCCTCGGAAGTATTAAGATCTTCGAGACGAGAAAGATGATCGGCCACTACGTTCTTCTTTCCAAGTTTATCACGGATGTCCAAATCAAACTCATGGATAAGTAAAATCCACCGAAGAAGACGCGCCTTCGTGTCCTTCTTTTCCATCAAATATCGTAGTGTCGTGTGGTTAGTGAACACAGTTACCTTGGATCCAATTAGGTGAGATCTTAATTTATCCAAGGCAAACACTACCGCAAGCATTTCCTTTTCCGTAACTGTATAGTTATGCTGAGCGGTGTCAAGCACTTTGCTTGCGTAGTGAATTGCGAACGGGACATCATCTCTTCTTTTTCTAACACAGCCCCAACATCATAGTCTGAGGCGTCCGTCATGATCTCAAAAGGTAGAGACCAATCTGGGGCTTGTAGGATGGGTGCGTCCATTATCATTCCCTCCAAAGCTTAAAGGCCTCAAGACATTTGTGATCAACAATAAACTCCATGTCTTTGCCTAAAAGCTCAGTTAGCGGTCGGGCAATCTTAGAAAAATCCTTAATGAACCTTCGATAAAATCCAACATGCCCGAGGAACGACCGCAACTGTTTGACGTTGGTTGGTGGCTGGAGTCGTCTGATCACATCCACCTTGGCAGGGTCAACCTCCATTCCTCTCTTGGAGATGACATGCCCCAACACTATGCCCTCCGTCACCATGAAGTGACTTTTCTCCCAGGAGAGCACCAGATTGACCTCACAACATCTTTTTAGGACTCGGTCCAGATTCCTAAGACAGGAATCGAAGGAATCGCCGTGGATCGAGAAGTCGTCCATGAAGACTTCCAGGAATTCGCCGACCATTTCTACGAATACAGCAATCATGCACCTTTGGAAAGTACCTGGAGCATTGCATAACCCAAAAGGTATGCGCCTGAAAGCATAGGTACCAAAGGGGCATGTGAATGTGGTCTTTTCCTGGTCTTCTGGAGCTATGGCTACTTGATTGTAGCCCGAGAACCCATCCAAGAAGCAGAAGAACTCTTTCCCCGCTAGTCTCTCTAAGATCTGATCAATGAACGGTAGGGGGAAATGATCCTTCTTCATCGCGGCATTCGGGCATCTGTATTCCACACAGACGCGCCACGACGTGGGCACTCTCGTCACGATCTCCTCTCCATCCTCGTTGGTGGTCGTCTGAATTCTCGACTTTTTCGGGACAACACGGATTGGGGCCACCCACTTAGAGTCGGAGATTGGGTAAATGAAACCCGCGTTGCACCATTTTTCTATCTCCTTCTTCACGATCTCTCGTAAATTTGGATTCAAACGACGTTGGAATTCACGAGAGGGTTTGGATTCATTCTCCAAGTAAATATGGTGCAAACATAGAGCGAGATTTATCCCGTGGAGATCGGAAATGCTCCAGCCTATCGCCTTGCGGTTTTTTCCAGGATCTCTAGCAAGCGAGATTCCTGCTCCTCGGTCAATCGCGAACTGATGATGACCGGAAATTTCTTGTCCTGACCCGCATGGAAGGCGTATTTTAAGGTTGTGGGTAAGGGTTTGAGCTTAGGAATAGTGTGATCGTCTAAAATGTCTAGCTCAATCTGATCTGGCTCGGTGTTGGAAGTGACTGGATCTTTCTCTGTGATAGCTGCCACCAAGTTGTTCGGCTCAGGAGTCGGATCGTCAAAAGTCTCCATGCAATCGGCAAAAGCCATGTCCGACTCGTCATCCTCATCTTCTGATTGTCCTAAAGTGGGGAGGACGGACAGGCCCAACTGGGCCTCTAGTCATCGAAGATGTAGGGCGAGGCAGGTTCAGAGCTGTACTCGTTCCTGAAGACCTCGCAAACTGACTCATGCACTGGATCATCTCCGGAGGGGATGGACTTATCGGTGCTGGCTGGGTTCTGTCTCCATGGCCCAACTGTGTCTACATGATCGCAGTCTGCTTTGGTAAAAGAGGACTCGGTGCTGGATTCTGAATCTGGTCTCTGCCATCTTTTCTGCTTCATCTCGAGTTCCTCATCTCCGCCTGGAGTTTGGAACTGGATCTTCCCAATCTTATAATCAAACAAGGCCCCCGCAGTTCTGAGTAAGGGCCTACCTAAGATGATCTGGGAATCTCTCCAATTATGAGGGGTCTCCATATCTAGGACAGTGAAGTCCACCATGTATTCCTGCCCCTCAACTTTGATCACAATGTTCCTCAATTCTCCTTGGGACCTCTTGGTTGATTTATCAGCAAATTGTAGAAGGGCTCTAGATTTTCTAAGAGGTCTGAGATTAAGCCGCTCATAGAGGGTGGTAGGTATCAGATTGATCGAGGAACCATTGTCCAGGTGAGTGTGTGCAAACGCGATGTCATCAACATGACTCACTACATAGTGTGCACCCATGTCTCTTTGTTTCCTTGGAAATGAGTTCTTTATTGCACAAGTCGTGGCTACTGATAAAACGTGTTTCTCAACACGGCTTTTGGTCTTCCTGCTAACCCTAGTAGGTGTGCATCTCACCTTAAGGTATTTTTTGAATGCATGGGTCATCTCCACGTACTTGTCAAAGGGAATTGTGACCTTGATGTGTTTATTGCAGAACTCTGCCATCTCAGGGTCATCTTTTTGGATTTTATTTTTCTTCTTTCCACCCTTGAGAGCTCAGGGGAAAGGGATTATTGACTCCAACCTATGTTCGGAAACTGAAAGATTTTCATTAACTTCGGGAACTGAGTTCTTTACACGACTCTGATTCTGAAACAAACTAGGACTCTGACTCTGACTGAAAAGAAAATGCTGAGGCGAAACCGGTGATGCTTCTTCCGCGACTGCTGGACGATTATCCTCAAATGGAGGTGCGGGCTCTTCATCGGTTTCGTCGGACTCCATGCGGATGCGGGACTGCTGCTTCGAGGACTCAGATGTCCTCTTCTTCTGCCGGCGATGGTGGTGGTGATGCTCCTCCTCTTCTTCCTCCAAGTTCTCCTCAGGTAGAGTCTCGGAGGCTCCTTCCTTCTGTGCCTTGACTGATCAGGTATGGTCACGGTCCTTCCGCTCCTGAGGGACATATATCTACATTATCGTACGAAAGGATCTCATGTTTAGATAAATAATTATCTGAATAATATACTTGATCTCGAGGTCGGTTCTGGCCATGATGTAAGCTGTTCGGGTTGGCCTGAACCTATGCGGGAATTGGGGTCTTTGGCATCATCTGTTGGTCCTGGGTACGAGAGACCCGATTGATATCAGTTCTCATGTCCAGGTAATCATTTTGCATCTGTTGGACCCTATCAGACAGGTTCTGGATCGCCAAGGTGAGAGACTCCAATTCGGTGGGCTAGGCGTGCTGCGGTGCGGACGAGGTTCGGGATTGGCCCTGCTGGCCATGCCGATACTGCTGCTGCTGGTGGGACGGTGCTGGGCCCTGCTGATATGTGCGCTGCTGCCGGTGCTGCTGAGGCTGGTACACTTGTTCTGGCCTGGACTGAAAGCGCGGTGCGGGGACGGAGCTGATTCCTTGGTAAGCTGGGGAAGGTCAGTGAGGCTGACCATTCCCCATCCCCGACTATCTACTGACGGGGTCACGGTTGTACCACAGCCCGTTGATCTCGAACACCTGCGGAGGCTCCTCATATCCAGTCTCTACTTGCGGAGGTACGTGCTGGTCCTGCTGGGTGTAAGTCTGATCCAACACCCAGCCACTGTGATGCCCCGGTGCCTGTTCCTGCACAAGATGGACTCGATGCACAAGTGCAGGTGGTGCAGAAGGGGCAGGTAGCTTCATCTTGACTACCTTCTCAGTGAGTTCCTCCACCTGCTTCGGTAGACGCGAGAGAGACTCAAGGTCAGTGACCCTCTTGTGGATCTGCTCGACCATGGTAAGCTTGTCGGCAATCATCCCCATGCTGGGGATGAGGTCCTCGGTCAGATCTGCTACAGTCCTTCTGGTTGTCTTGTTGAATAGAATTGAGGGAGACAACGTATAGGCCCTGGTGGCCTACGACCTGCCGGTTTCCGCCATCTGCTCCAAGATCTTCCATACGGCGTGCTCGTTTTTGTTCAGATAGCTTCCTCCACAGGCGGCACTGACTAACCCCTGCATCTCTGGGGTTAGACCACAGAACAAAGTCTGGACTAGGATCGCCTTAGAAATAACGTGGCAAGGGCATTTCTGCACTAAGTCATTGAACCTATCCCATGCATCGTGGAAGGGTTCACTAGGTCCTTGGGAGAAGCTGGCGATCTTTGTTCTCATTTGATTAGTCCTACTGAGAGGGTAGAACTTTTTCAGGAAGAGGTTCTTGAACTGCATCCAGGTAGTACATATCACCCCTAAGTTCTTCAGCCAATGAGCAGCCTTATCTCCTAAGGCAAAAGGGGTGGCCTTCAGTCGAATACAATCTTGGCCAACATTGGGATGGCTAAGATTGTTGCACACCAGCTCGAAGTCACAGAGGAAAGTGTACGGTTCTTCATTTATGTTTCCGTTGAACTTCAGAAGCAAACTAAGGAAGTGGGGCTTCAGCTCAAATGCCTGAGCGGGAACCGCTGGTGCTAACCAATTCTGAATCTCGTTCTCCGCCGGGTTGTAGGTATCGAACATTGGTCGGTCAATTCCTCCTGCTACTATGATCTGTCCCATCCGCGTCGTGAGATCTGCATTCTTCTGTTCGGCTTCGGCAAGGCGCGCAAGAATCTGTCGTATATGTTCCTCATCCGATGGTATTTTAGGCGGCATTTTGTCCTCTAGTCCTGTGTGGGAAATAAGATCCGTGTCAGAGGACAAATCAAGGAAGGGATTACCGAGGCAATGGTCTTCCTCGATAATCTCGGAGGAGAGGAAACGGTTGGTTTGAGAGTAACCACCCTGGGTGATAGGGAACCAAGACTCAAGAGGGTCATGAGTCCTGGGTGGTCCAAGGTGCGCTTGGGCAGATGAAGATGAGTTACGTGGGGGACTCATAGAGAGATCGGTGAATAAAGAATCGAGATCTCCCCAGTTGCTCATCTTGATATGGCGAGAAGAAGATAGGATTTTACTCCTACCTGAAGCAAACAATCAATCCAAGACCCTGGGTTCACACTCAACACAGTAAAGGACTCGAAATCGAGTCTAATTAATCTTATAGTTTTTAAGTGTAATTTTCAAGCAAAAATAGCAAGGATTACGCGGTCTATAGGGAAGTCGGCTCAGAGCTGGATGTGTCTTCCATGTTTAACCTGTCGCCTAAGATACCGCCGGTCCTTCCTTTCTTCTCTCCTATCCCAAGTCGATGAATTCAATAACTACACCCCTATCTATCTGCAAGCAGGCGGAGGTTGACAAGGCCGGAGCTTCACCCCGGGGGGTTACTGGCAGCTTGTCGCAAAGTACCGCAATTTCGCCCCTATCTACCTGAGACAGGCGGAGGCTACTTGGTATTAGTCAATGAATCTGAAATTATTCGACTTGTGATATTTGCTAGGATTAGTCAGAACGTGATATGGAAGGCGGGGATTTGGGCTCTGCCTTCAGGTGTTCACACACACTCAAGTACCCTCACTCAGCCTGAAAATAAGGTCGGGGATTAATCTCCCGCAAACAATTTTCAAATTTTATTTTTTTGGTCAATATTGTTTAGCAGTCCCGATTATAAGTTAAGTTCTCACTGATTAAGTCAACCACACAGCACGCCTATCGGACAGTCCCAATTTTCATTTAATTAAATGTGAAAATCAGAGGGAGAAATCGAGAAAAGCCGATGCAAGTTAAAATAATGATGCTATGCTGAGTTCAGGAGACTTACAGTGATCCCTTCGCTTTTTTATGCAGGATGCAAAACAGAATTGAAAACTTTATCTAAATGCAAATGCAGGCGATGAAAGCCGCTCCTAGACAAGCAGTTCTATTAGCGTAAAGAACAGGTTATTTTGGCTAAGTCCTGCGGTCTAAGTGCATCTTTTAAGTGAGTTTTGTGGTCCTAATGATTACGAGCACAAGCAATTCCTAGATTGACTCGGGGAGCCGCTAGTGCAAGCTAAGTTACATTCACCCACACAGCACACGGGGACATAGTTCCACTATACTTACACGCGCGAGAACCCAAACGGGAACCGCTGGAAATAATGCGAAAAATAAAAAAAATGAAAATTACAAAGCCTCTCCTTCACTCAACACGTTTAAATGCTCGATTGTCGAAGCGTCGTCGACTCCTCGCGTTCCTCGCACAAAAACAAATTGAGGTCAGAGAGTGACACAAAAATAAAATAATGCAAAGAAATAAAAGAGAGAGAAAATAATTACAAGAAAACCGAGGGTCAGACTACCCGGGGAAAGAAAATCAAACATAGAGAATATTACTAAAAATTAACCTAAGCCGTGCCCCCCGGCAACGGTGCCATTTTGATTACCGCCCCACACACTAGTTAATTCGATCAAATTAATTGTCCAAATTAAGTTAAAGTCGTTCGTTGCAGTCGGATACGAGAGGGCTAATCAAAAACCAATTTTAATTTAATTAAGTCAATTTCGAGTGGCAATTTTTTTACTTGGTGAAGTCCAAGGTCGAACTCAGGGAGGCAGCTGTCTCCTTAGGTAAATTTTAGCAAAGATCAAGTGTTGGATTTTCAGGGAATTATTTTTTCTTTTTTTTTTAATTTCTATGCAAGACACAAGCAAGAATCAAGCCAATTCAAAGTTAATTCAATTAAGATATCAAATGAAGTCTAAAAATTATGAAAATTGGCCAGATGATGGATTATGATGAAACTAAGCTACCCTAATTTTTTGGAAATTTTTAGACACTAAATGAATTTACAGTGAATTAAACATGGACAGGGTGATTTTCACTAATTTATTTTTAATAAATAACAAATCACATCTTTTTCAGGAAATGAAATTATCCTAGATAATTCTAACGATGAAGAATCTAGGAAAATTGACAGACCTTAATTTCAATGTAAAATGAATTTATTAAAATTAAAATTTGAAAATCACTAAATAATTTATTCAGGCCTCGATATGCATGCAAATGACATGAAATTTTTATGCAATGTTAAGCTCACTATCCTAGAGCTATTGTGAATTTTTGAGAATTTTTGGAGCTATAGAAAATTAATTATAAATTAAAAGGTCTCACTGGGCAAAATATCACACAATTCAACCAATTAATTCATTTAAAAATCTACTGTAATTACAAAAATGTGACAAGTGGCACAATAGAAAGAGGACAAGTTGCTCAACAAGATGCAATTTTTGAAATTCAAAAATGATGTAAAATGAGACCTAGGGATGCATGCAAAGACAGGGGAGTATTTGCAATACAAAAAAATTACATAAAACAAATATGCTGACAGGGACTTAAATGCAATTACCTATAATGTAGGGGACTGATATGCAATTTCTCCACTAGGCACGTGCTCCTTACGTGGGGTCTGCTTCACAGGGACCTTTTTGCAAATATGAAAAGCTTCCAGGGCCTCGGTGCAAAATACCCAGGCCGCACATGCTCCTCACGTGGTCGGCCTAGGCTCGAATGGCTGCGAGAGGCTAGGGGCTCGGCTCGGATGCTCCTGGAGGTTCGGCTGGAGGCTCGGTTAGCCTCGGGTGGTCCGAGACTAGAATCGGGGAAGAGGCTCGGACCATGGATGTGTGGCGTGCTGCGGACCCTTGGATCAAGCTCGATCCAACGGATGTCAGTGAAGACGCATGACGAGATCTAAGGTCGTCAGATCTAAGTTGATCCAACGGGCATTGAATCGTAACGGAAGGGGCAACGTGGCAGAAGGCAGACCGTTGGATCACAGAAGATCTAACGGCTCCTGGCTGCTCCAGATGTGGGACACGTGGCTCGCTAAGCGCCGTTAGATCTAGAAGGATCCAACGGCAACTGCGAGGCTCGGCTGAGTGGCTACGTGGCGCGACTTCGACCGTTCGATCGAGGTGATCGAACAGCAGCTGGGGCTTCTCCTTAAACGGGCATCCGCCGCCTGCAGGAAGATGGTGGAGCTCCAGCGACTGGGCCTTTGCTCCGCCCTTCCCTACCAGTGTCGGTGACGCTCTCCGAGGCCTCAGAGGTATCCCAGCAGAAGCACGGAGATGCGGTGAAGGTGACGGTGGTCTCAGGAGCTGGAGAAGGCCTACGGAGGTCGCTGGCGACGAAGTTCGAGGATGACTCCGGCGAAGCTCCGATCAGTGACAAAAGTGGTACCTGCAAGTGTTAAGAAGATAGCCGAAGCACTGGGTGCACTTGTGGAGTTATGAGGGTGGTCGGCGAAGCCTATGGAGTAACGGAGGTGGTCTGGCGATGGTGCTCCGACCAAGTGGCGGAGCTGGAGATGTTGGATAGCGAAGTGCGTCGTCGGCGGGCGTAGAGGGCACTGCGAAGATGAGAGCACCGACGCGGAGCTCGGCGGAGTGGAAGCGAGGCGAGAAGGTGGACGGAGACGTCGAATAAAATGCGAGAAAAATGAAGCAAAATCAAAATGAAGATCAATCAGGGATGGAGGTGTTCACCTGGGGTTTGGAGCTCGAGTTTGAGGTCCAGATCATCGCTCGAAGGGGCAGTGAGTCCCTGAGCTCAAGCAGCGGCTCGGCGGAGGAGGGCTGCGACTCGGCGGTGGCCGAGGATCTCGCCGGAGAAGACGACCGTCTTCGCTCAAGGAATCGTGCGATTACTATCACTAATCAGAAGCTCTGAGCTCGGGGTGTCTCTCACAGGTGGCGGATAGGTGCGACGATGGCCGGTGCTCGATTATTTATAGGTTGAAGTAGGTGACCGGCCTGGTGATGGAGCGAGGTTTAAGGGGTTCGTGGGAAGTCGCTGGAGGTCGACGTGGGTAGTGGAGTGGCTGGCAAGGATGATGGATGAGTGGGGTCATCGTGGAGGTGATGGTGCTTGTCTACGGTGGAGGGAACACGGCTGAGAATAGGAAGGGGCTGCCCCTCCCACAAGGCGTAGAACGTGGGAGAGAGGGGCGCCGGAGGTGGAAGACGAAGTCTCCGCTGTTGGATCGTGTGATCCAACGGTGATGATCGAGGCAGAATGGAGCGATCGAGATCTGATCAAGGCGAGGCGATCTGAGCATCGAGAAGCGGCCACGTGGCACAATGGGGGCGAAGTACGTGCGAGCGGTGTGGATTGCATCAGGAGTGGCCTAATCCAAAGGTCGTGATGGCACCAGGTGTCGTGCGCAGGAGAGGGCGTGACGAGCGACAGAGATCAGATCTGAGGGAGATCGAAGGGATGTGATGCACGGCGGGCTGAGCGGTTGAGATGGAGGGATGGAGTGCGTCATCTAAGGGCGCAACAAGCGCCACGTGGCGCGCTGAGGAAGAGGCACGAATGGGCAATTGAGATGAGGCGGGGGACTTGATCTGATGGTTGAGAGAAAAGGCGTACGTGGAGGTGATTTGGCCGTTGGATCTGGAAGACCATCCAACGGTGGGCAAGGGGAGCGGGCCGCCTGGCGCAACCAGAGGGCGCCATGTGGCCTGCTGTGGTTGGCTGGACAAAGAAATAAGGGTAGAGAGAAGAGGGGGGCGAATTTGGAAAAACTCAAAACATGAAAGTTGTAGATCTCGATGAGATCTACAAGTTTTATGTGGACCAAAGATAGAAATGAGGTCAAATATGATACACAAATACAAGGATACAAATATACATACATGTAGTATACAAAAAGGCCCAAAAACCCAACTTTCTCATACGAGCTCCAAATTGGATGAAATTAGTCTTGTTTTAAAGGTTTTTTAATGTGTATTATTCTAAAATAAGTAGACCTATTTCGGAGTTTGTATGAAGGAGTTATGGGCAATTTCCGATCCAAGGGTTCTAGGGCTTTATTGGCTAATTTACAAGGGAGGGTTTCTGGATTTCTTCCCTATATTATTATCTAAGGAGTACATATTATAAGGAAGGGGTTATTTTGATAAGTGGATATTTTAAAGGGATTTTGACTTCTTATTTAAATGCTAATGGAGTGCTAAAATGCCTGATTTATGTATGCAGGCATGGATGCTATTTATGCATTATTAAAGGGAAATATGCCTCTATTTACTCGGGAACAAGGCTCTATTTTTAACTTTTAGAGTGATGAATCACAGATTCATCACCCCTCCCAGGCTTCCTCCCCTGTGCGGGCCTTCCCTGCTCGAAGCCCCGCCCCTGCGGGCCTCCCCCCTCAAGCCGCCTCCCCTTGCGTGTTCCTCCCCTGCACGAAGTCCCCCCCCCCCACCGCACCCCCACCATGGGCCTCCCCCCGCTCAGGCCGCCTCCCCTTGCGTGTTCCTCCCCTGCACGAAGTCCCCCCCCCTCGTGGGCTTCCCCTGCTCAAAGCACCTCTCTCAAGCTGCCTCCCTTGCCACGAAGCAACCCCCTCCCCTGCGCGGTTCCCCCTGCACGAAGCCCCACCACCACCCCCATCACCCCCTGCACGAAGCCCCCCCCCCAACCTCGTCCAGAGCTTCCCCTTGCTCGAACCCCCCCCCCCTCAGGTTGCCTCCCCTACGCGGGCCCTCCCTTGCACGAAGCCCCCTCCAGGCTGCCTCCCATGCGTAGGCCCTCCCTTGCACGAAGCCCCCCCAGGCTGCCTCCCCTTGCACGAATCCCCCCAGGCTGCCTCCCCTGCATGAAGCGCCCACCCCCTTCGGCTGCCTCCCCTACTCGAAGCTCCCCGCTTCGTTGCTCCAATTCCATTACCCCGATCGCCTACCCTGCTCGAAGCCTCCTCCCTTCCACTCCAGTGCCTCTGTGGAGCACCCTCCCCCTTGGTACCGCCTTCCACTGTTTTTTTTTCTTCTTTTGGTTAATTCTAGCCATCTGATCGTTGATTGGTTAGATTAACTTGTTTTTAATCCAAGGAAGTTAACTCTGGATATGATAATTTAACGGTAGGGTTCGTATGGTAAGAGGGAGTAAGTTTACGAGGTCGAGGGAGGAATTAGGATGTTTCAAAGGTCGTAGAGGTAATTGAGAAAGATTATAGGGTCTGTCGGGTAAAAATCCCATATATATTGTCTACTGGTAAAGATTATTGACTTTCCCTCTAAAGAAACAAAGGGGTGCATGTATAAGTTTTACCCTCAAAAAATCCAAAAGGAGATTAATGATTATTTTTCCTTCAAAAATCCATAAAAAATAATTAAATATATATTATGTAATCTAAAAAATTGAAGGGAGGGCATGTGCCCCTCCTTGTCCACCTTTAAATCCGTTCTTGCTTGACGGTGAGGTGGGAGGAGAAGGAGCAATTAAGATAGGACTCGAAGGTGGCATCGAGATCAGAAGTGACTTCACATGGAGGTAGGAAGAAAGAAGATCTGATGTGAGCTCTTTATGTGGTTACATTAACTCAAAAAGATTAATCAAAGAAGAGTTATATTAACATCAAGTGCCGTGATGTAAGATGAAGATGGCTTGTATAAGATGACGTCGGTCATGGGTAAAAATTTGAAGAAGTTAATTAGATATCTTGATGTAATTGCATATAGGAGTCGCAGTGTAAAATATCATATATATAAGGGAATAAGTACTGGTGTTAATATAAGTGTTTCATAAGGGCACAATAATAAAAATCTCAGGAATAAATTATTGGATTTTTTATCAGTTATGCATCTCTGAGATATTGCAATATCAATTATACCACTCTCGTTTTCGGAATATCAGTTGTGCCATCAACTTCTTGTCGTTCTATTACGTGTGTCCCTCCATTACTTTAGTCGTCAATGAGTTAAACTTAACCATGATTTTTTCAAATCGTGGTGAGGTTAAGAGGGCATAGCTGTCCAAAAATTCCCCATGCTCCTCCCACTCTCCAGCCTCCTCTGCCCCCTACTCCTCCTCCTTTCACTTCCTCCGACGCCCCATCACCAACACGTCTCCAGATCTCAAACAAAGCATCTTCATCGCAACATTTGGAGCCCCGTCGAATCATCAACACTCCAGAGAAAGAGGAAACGAGATCTATCCAGCATTCGTGGCTCCACCACATCGGCAGCCCTTGCACCTTCTCCTCTCGAGTAGATAAAGGGCCATATCCTTACTGAAGGATATGGTTAGATCCTCAAGCGCATCACGGAAGCATGAGCGTCGTATCGAATACGACGAGGAGCGACTAGTCACACTAGTTGCTCAATGCAGCGGAATTTAAAAAAATTTCAATACGACGAAACCACATGATCCAAGAACACTTCTCGGATCATTTCGTCTAAACCACAAACAAGTAATAGGATTACCTCTTGAAGCGTGGTTGCGATCGAGTCTCTAAATGAAGAGACCTCCTGTCTCAAGTCCGATCCAACGGAGGAGACGCTTGCGAGCGCGGGGATGAACCGCGTGCTTCTCGCAATCCATGTTGATGATCCAAGCGGCGGATCTCCTGATCTCGACACACGAGATCCGGCGTCTTCTTCACGAGCGAGGCGCACCGAAGGAGACGGAGATCCACGAGCAGAAGAACGGGCAGCATAACGACGATGCCGCGGCAATGGAGAACCTCTCCATGGCATCCATGGTGGATGGCCATGAGAGGGAGAGAGAGGGTTGACGTCTCTTGAGAGAAAGAGAGAGAGAGATGCTTCTCAAGCATTATGTGTAAAATAGAGAGCATGGTATGCCTCTCTATTTATAGGGTTTTGGGATCCATGGATCTCAATCCATGTGACATGTAAAATCAATGGATGAGATTGATTTATGTCAATCCAATGGTCATGATTGTTGTTGGTAAAAACAAACAACTTGTGATTTAATTTGATAAAAATATATTTGATAAATCAAATAAATATTAATACCATATTAAATCAATCAAATAAGGAGAGAGGAATCAAGAGAGATCAACCTTCCTCTTTGGAAGGGGGGGACGGCCACCAATTTCACAAGGAAATTGGTGCCGCCCCCCTCTTTCCAAAAGGGAGGGCAATCTCATGGCAATCCATGAGATTGCACATCTCCTTGAATATCTCTCTACTTATTTTTCCAACAACAATTTGTTGGTATTTTAATTCACCAAAATAATGCTCAATTAATTTTGGGAATATTGCAATCTTGACATGGGAATATTGTGAATCACATTCACAACCCAAAACAAAATGTAATTTACATTTTCAATTAATTAGACAATGTGTATCAAATACACATTAATAATTAATCTTCTAATATAAATTATATTTAACTCTCTCTAATACATTATAAATCACATTTATAATATATTATGAATATTTGGATATTACTATCCACATTATTCTTATCCATAATAATTAAATCACATTTAATTATATTGGATAACTTATTCTCATGTGCTCAAATAATATGAATCACATTCATATTATTTACATCTTTGATAATCAAATCACATTTAATAATCTAAGATAACTCTCCTTATAATATGAATCAAATTCATATTATTCATGATAATTAAATCACATTTAATTATCCATTTTCTCAATGCTCGGATACATATATCAACAATAGAATTATCCATGAACTCTTTCAAGGATAATGCGCTTTCTCCGCGAATACTTGGAGATAAGGACATGGCGATTGTATTGTTCCACGTATAGTGACATGGATATTGAGATCACATCTCAAATCCAGATCTCGGGCCTCCCATAGATGCTTGATTAAATCAAGTCCGCAAATCTAATCTTCTCATTGAATCTGAATCACATTCAGATTAATGTCCAACATTTGGACTAAGATCAGATTACTTCTCTACTGAGAGGAGTCACTAAAATCCAAACTCGTTTCATCACTCCCTAGGAATGGAAGCGTCATGATTATACAATCGTTAATGATCACATCACCCTCAGGTATTCCCAATACCTGCACATCCTGCATACTGGAAGACTCAGAATAAACCCGAAGTATTAGATCAACTTTATACTGTCTACTTCAGGATTTTATCAGTAAGTTTCTCATTCGATCATTGGAAGTTGGCATCGATCATATACTTTCCAAAAGCATATATCATACCTAGGTCTTGATCATATACTTTCCAAAAGTATATATCAATCCTACAAATTCAGTCAAGCTTCCAAAGCAAGACGACCATGCGCACGGAATTTGATTCTTCCCAATATCTCATGAATGAGCTCATGTCTTCCGGTTCAGTAACTAAACCTGTATGATCCCTTTGAGAGATTGTATTACTCATATGCCCTTATATGCACACCAGTGCGTCGGTGTATAGACCTTGATTAGGTCATCAACCTATTGGTCTGCCAAATGTACATACTCAGACATATAGTAACACATCTTTCTCGGTCAGAGGATGCGTGCCTATATCATGACAGCATATGATATAGGACTTTGGTTATCTCGATCTCGTTAAGTCAATTCTTTGACCTAACTCATCTGACACCTTTGAATCTCTATTCCTATGCAGAGGACCTGCATCAAGAGGTCGGTCAGATATCAGCCTAAATGAGATAGGATTGCCATCTCCTACTCAGGCTGGAGATAATCTCTTAATAATCATTTGACGGTGCTTGATGAGTCCTCAATCTAACTCATTAGATATTCATCTAAGCACCAGCCTTTATGATTCAATAATTGAATCAACAGCTGTATGATCATTAAGATGGCCATGGTACATAACCCTAATTGTACTAAGGGACCTATTATGCAAATTATGTACTCTTTATTTCAGACTAAGGAGTGAATTGCAATAACATTTATTGCATAATGGCTCGTCGTGGGTTCGCATGTCCAACAATCTCCCACTAGCCCAAAGAGCCATTAATGCGCTAATCATTTAAGCCCACACTCATGTGACAATCATAGGCTATTTAGAAAATAGCTAGGTAAGCTGATCAGTCTCTCTGTTCCCAAGAAACTACGCCAAGTCCTTTTACGGCACTTGCATATCTCCTAGTAACAGTGCTCGCATCCAATGCGAATGTTGCATCTTATGCAACCAATACTCAATTTTATCGGTTATAGTGTCCTTGACACTACATCTTATTAATTATCATAACCAGTATTCCCATAATCCTTATTAGAATACCTTCATTCCTGGAGATCTCTATCTCCCAAGGTATCTACAGTTAAGACCCTTATAGATCACTATCTACAAGGTCTTAAACTTTTGAAGATAAGACTTTGAGATCACTATCTCTAAGTTTCATCATCTTTGAAGATATTATTATTACTGCAATCAAGTGTTTTATCTCCACAATAGGATTAGTAATAGTTTACTACTCCCACTGCATGGTAGACATCTGGTTCTTGTACACATCTAGCATACATTCAGCTTCTCATAACTGATGCACAAGTGCAAGCAGTTCTGGCATTCACTTACTCAACTCTTTGAGGTGCTATCCCTTTAGACAGGTCACTACCACATCTTAAGGGAAGGAAGCCTTTCTTGGAATTTTCCAGATAATGGAATAAGTCCAAGGTGTACTACTAATGCGACGGTCCCAATACCCTCTTTTCTTTACTTCTGAATGACTTCAGAACTAAGATCTAAGAGGTATCCTTGAGATCGTATCTCAAGGTATGGAACAAGCAAATTATAAAACACTTATTATTTATTCTTATATCATTCTAAATGATTAGAATAATATCTACATTTAGCACGATGAATACAATGGCACTCCCACTAAGCTTCACATGGTCCATCAAGATTTTATCTAAAATCATAACATTTATAATTTCATCAAATCTTATGTTCCAACTACAAGAAACTTATTGGAGTCCAAAGATGGAGTTAGCTAGCACATCTTGCTTTCCTCAATCATGAAGCCCTGGAGCTACTTCATATGAATATCCTCAGAGAGGTATTCATAGTGGAATGCAATCTTGACTCATATCATGAAGAAGTCATAGTCAAGTTATGTAGCTACAGTTAGCAATATTCTGATGGGATAAAGCAAGGTCACTGGAGAGCAAGTCTCATCACGAGCGATGTCTTCTCTTCGGTGTGTAGCTCATGACTACGAACCGTGCTTTGAAGGTCTCTACCTTCTTATCAGGTTCACTCTTTCTCTTGAAGATCCATTTATACCTTAATGGGTCTGACCCATATAGGTGGATCCTTGAGGGTCCATATACAACACTTGTATATGAAGTCTACATTAGACTTTTATTGCTAACATCCATCTTTCCATGTCATGATCCTCAGGAACTTCATCACATGAAGTCCAATCATTTTTACATGGAATACATCCTCAAACTTATTTGAAGAAGTATTAGTGTTTCATCTTCAATTATTCTTTTAGTTTCTGATTTCAGGAGCCTCATTATCTTCTCAAGATTAAATGAGTTCCTTTACTTCATTTTTATCTTGATTCTTAAGAGAGTCATCCTCTAAGAATCACATTCTCAGAGATACGATCCTTTAAGAATCTCAAGGTCATAAAGTAGGTATACAATACCATCCTTTATTTTCCAAATGAAGTAGTACTCTCCAGTGCCAGATTCCATATTATTTGCATGGAACCTTATTAAGTATATAATGTAGTCTCTACTACATATACACCTTTGGAAACTAAGAGATAATTATGCTAGGATTAATCATTGATTAAATCATGTCACACATAATCAATTGTATCTCCTTACAACTCCATTGAGTTCAGGTTCATTAGGAGGATTGAGATAGGAATGATATTCATATCTCCATAAGGTATTTCTTGAATTCATCTAAAAGGTACATGCTACCTTGGTTAGATCAAATTCATTTCATCTTCCTTTAAATTTTTTTGGTTCTAAACCAAAATTGTGAAATCTTTGAACATTTCAAAGTTTTCTAAGTAAAGAGAAGAAATCTCATATCACAAATAATCACTAATAGATATCACATATCCATAATGTTTATTCTGATATAGATGATTCACATACATTAATATGTATGAGATCTTGAATACCTTAACATCTTACACCTTTCCTAAGGAAAGGTGTATTGGACATTTTACTTTGAATACGATATTCACAAGTATGTGAGATTTGAATCTTTAGACAATCTAAAGTTTCATGTCTTACCAGTCCATTGATTTCATCAATAGACATATGTCCAAAAGTTGATGCCAGATCATTGTCAAATGATCTTTATCCTCCTATTGATCTTTAAAGGTTTAATTTTCAGTATTAGAAATCTTAATGAACCATTCAATAATTTTCTAATTTAATAGAGTTCACTAGATTTTAGATTACTATCTGAAATATCTCCATCATAACTCTTTATGATAGATTTATTACAGAATTCATGTTTATATCCAACAATTAGAAATAAACAATGAGTGTATTCTAATATCTAGGTCATAGAGACATTCTCTAAGACTAAGGGCTCCCACTGAAAATATGAAGTCTATTGATCTCATGGAAATTGTTGCAACACTTGCATCACTTTCAACATGGATGACCAATAAACCCTAAGATCAAATTTCTAATATTCTAACACATATGCAACCAATTGCAAGTGTCATTAGAAGATTGAGATACAATTATTAGACTTTGCCTTATCAAATAAGTAAGTCAATTTCAATGATTATATGTAGGTTATTCTGATGTGTTATCTGATTTCTTCTCTAAGGATTCTAGATAGGTTAGATAGTCATACTATCAACACATCAACATATTGCAGTATTGGCATTCATCCAACTCTTTGGATGTTATATGGAAGTCACAGAAGTACAGTCAACTCTTTGGTTATACTTCTTGCTTGGGTCCAACCCATGCTTCCACTGCGTTCCCTTTATCTATAAACAACCATTGCTTAAGACTAAGGATCTCTTATGTTAAATTCAAAAGAATTTAATGTAAGAGCATTTCTACATTTATACATGCTTCACCCAATTCATACAATATGAATATTATGAAGCTTCATGAATGACTAGAGTATAGACAGTAGAATGATGACACTCATCATCTACATCCATCTAAACTCTTAAAACATAGGTTCAGGTAGGTACTCAAACAATTTGAATACATCATCTCTTATAGAACTACCATTCTACATGATGCAGAGAACCATGTTATTCATGATTAAATGTCAAGAGCACATATGTATGCCAGAATATCTTTATTGATTTTATAAGGATTATTTGATAATTACGATCATTATCGACATGTCACTTCAAAAGTACATTCGATGTGATCAAGACTTATAGAGACATACAAACCCTAGGGTTTTAGTCCTATTGTCTATTTAATTATCATTCCTCATTATTATGAGGAAGCTTGCACATTGCAACCACATACATTGTGTGTCCAACTGCAAATACAATATCTGGATCAAAGGGTCCAATCCATGATATTTTACTGGTTATTATTGAGTATAATATTGAGTGGGTTTAATGAAGGATTATCTGAAATAAGAAATTTGCATAAGGATATATATTTATATATATACATGTTTTACTTTGATTTAGGAGTTTTTATATCAAAGTTGTCTTGACGTGTCAACACCGAAAGTTCATTCCCTTAATCACTTTCAATGTAAGAGATATACTTACCATTATATCTCAGCAAGATCTGGGATCTCCTCTTTATCTTTGTTACATCTCAATAATATGAGAAACTGCAACTCCAATGAAGAGAAGCGGGAACACATTCTGCCTTGCAAGTCCAACTTGCATTTCCCAATTCGGTCTTTAATGCCCGGGCCCACCACCCCTAAGGTGATGTTGACCCGTCATCAATTGAACCAACCGTCAATAGGAATAGAACTCGCTATGCGTAATCCAATATCGCCCCAATAATATGAGGATCCGATATTGGGGTCACTACGCATACGGTCTTACTCTTTCGAGAAGCAAAGAGTCTGATCCAGATGCGCTTGTATATAGGAGCTGTCACTTCGTACAGGCGTCTCCTATATACAATCCCTGGCGACGGAAACCCTTCGCCTTGACGGGAGACCATGGATGTCACTTATGTGATCCTCCTCCTCTTATTCAAATTTAATTAATTACTATGAATCACATTCATATAATTAATTCTTCCAAGGGAATTATTAACTCTAATCATATTAGAGTATTCTTAATTGGATATAATTAACTTAATCATATTAAATTAATTATCAATCCAATTCAATCAATCAAACTTTATTGTTATGCTTGAATATATATATGGTATTATTCTCAAAGTACATATTAATTCGTATTTTAATAATTAGAAAAATACATTATAATCCCTCGGACATTATCCCGACCCTACCCGTAGTCATGGCCAGTACCGGCGGGAGTGGGACGGACCGCATACGTTGCAACCCGCTACCCCAGCGATCCACGACTAGACACCATATCCGCCTCGGGAAAGGATAATGCCAAATTGATTAATTTGTACTTGAGATGATTATCGGTCCTTCAACCGAAATTATACCATATAGTAATCAAAACAATTTTGAATATAAGGAAATTTGCTAGACAAATTCCCAATCCTATTCAAGCAAGGAGTTTGATGATTGTGATTCCAATTATGATTTAGATCAAATCTAATCAATTAATTGATTGGGGCCAAGTCAATTAAGGAAAAAATCATATTACAATATTTCTCAAATATTTTCCATAATTATTTCATGAAATTAACAATTAATTTCACTAATTGACAATCACATAGTTCTTGATTAGGAAAGTAATTTCAGCAGTGACCCCTACTTACTAAAATTATCATATCTCAATCAATTTAAATCCAAATTAAGCAAAGTAAGTTTCCATAGTTTGCTAACTTGATTTACAACAGAACTTATGTGATTTGCACGCATTTTGAGGCGTCTCTAAACAGTAATTAACTCCTTAATTACGTTAAGATTCGCAGTTCCCGTAACAGTGAATACATGTTCATTAAAACTACCATATCTAGAGCATACGAAATCCGATTTACGCAAACTCAGATCCTATGGTTTCCTTATTTAATGGGGAACAAAATCCAAGTATTAAATTCGTGTTTAAACATTTTAAACAGCGCCGAATTTATTTACTAAACAGATCTGCGAAATCAAATGCGATGAAAACTTTCGCGACCTTAACGAACCCAAGTCATCCTCGGTTAGCGAATCGTATTAGAAACCATCGACCTAAGGCTCTGATACCACTTGAAGGATATGGTTAGATCCTCAAGCGCATCACGGAAGCGTGAGAGTTGCATCGAATACGACGAGGAGCGACTAGTCGCACTAGTTGCTCAATGCAGCGGAATTTAAAAAAAATTCAATACGACGAAACCACATTATCCAAGAACACTTCTCGGATCGTTTCGTCTAACCACAAACAAGTAATAGGATTACCTCTTGAAGCATGGTTGCGATCGAGTCTCTAAATGAAGAGACCTCCTGTCTCAAGTCCGATCCGACGGAGGAGACACTTGCGAGCGCGGGGATGAACCGCGTGCTTCTCGCAATCTATGTTGATGATCCAAGCGGCGGATCTCCTGATCTCGACACACAAGATCCGACGTCTTCTTCACGAGCGAGGCGCACCGAAGGAGACGGAGATCCACGAGCAGAAGAACGGGCAGCATAATGACGATGCCGCGGCAATGGAGAACCTCTCCATGGCATCCATGGTGGACGGCCATGAGAGGGATAGAGAGGGCTGACATCTCTTGAGAGAAAGAGAGAGAGAGAGAGATGCTTCTCAAGCATTATGTGTAAAATAGAGAGCATGGTATGCCTCTCTATTTATAGGGTTTTGGGATCCATGGATCTCAATCCATGTGACATGTAAAATCAATGGATGAGATTGATTTATGTCAATCCAATGGTCAAGATTGTTGTTGGTAAAAACAAACAACTTGTGATTTAATTTGATAAAAATATATTTGATAAATCAAATAAATATTAATACCATATTAAATCAATCGAATAAGGAGAGAGGAATCAAGAGAGATCAACCTTCCTCTTTGGAAGGAGGGGACGGCCACCAATTTCACAAGGAAATTGGTGCCGCCCCCCTCTTTCCAAAAGGGAGGGCAATCTCATGGCAATCCATGAGATTGCACATCTCCTTGAATATCTCTCTACTTATTTTTCCAACAACAATTTGTTGGTATTTTAATTCACCAAAATAATTCTCAATTAATTTTGGGAATATTGCAATCTTGACATTGGAATATTGTGAATCATATTCACAACCCAAAACAAAATGTAATTTACATTTTCAATTAATTAGACAATGTGTATCAAATACACATTAATAATTAATCTTCTAATATAAATTATATTTAACTCTCTCTAATACATTATAAATCACATTTATAATATATTATGAATAATTGGATATTACTATCCACATTATTCTTATCCATAATAATTAAATCACATTTAATTATATTGGATAACTTATTCTCATGTGCTCAAATAATATGAATCACATTCATATTATTTACATCTTTGATAATCAAATCACATTTAATTATCTAAGATAACTCTCCTTATAATATGAATCAAATTCATATTATTCATGATAATTAAATCACATTTAATTATCCATTTTCTCAATGCTCGGATACATATATCAACAATAGAATTATCCATGAACTCTTTCAAGGATAATGCGCTTTCTCCGCGAATACTTGGAGATAAGGACATGGCGATTGTATTGTTCTACGTATAGTGACATGGATATTGAGATCACATCTCAAATCCAGATCTCGGGCCTCCCATAGATGCTTGATTAAATCAAGTCTGCAAATCTAATCTTCTCATTGTATCTGAATCACATTCAGATTAATGTCCAACATTTGGACTAAGATCAGATTACTTCTCTACTGAGAGGAGTCACTAAAATCCAGACCCGTTTCATCACTCCCTAGGAATGGAAGCGTCATGGTTATACAATCGTTTATGATCACATCACCCTCAGGTATTCCCAATACCTGCACATCCTGTATACTGGAAGACTCAGAATAAATCCGAAGTATTAGATCAACTTTATACTGTCTACTTCAGGATTTTATCAGTAAGTTTCTCATTCGATCATTGGAAGTTGGTATCGATCATATACTTTCCAAAAGCATATATCATACCTAGGTCTTGATCATATACTTTCCAAAAGTATATATCAATCCTACAAATTCAGTCAAGCTTCCAAAGCAAGACGACCATGCGCATGGAATTTGATTCTTCCCAATATCTCATGAGTGAGCTCATGTCTTCCGGTTCAGTAACTAAACCTGTATGATCCCTTTGAGAGATCGTATTACTCATATGCCCTTATATGCACACCAGTGTGCTGGTGTATAGACCTTGATTAGGTCATCAACCTATTGGTCTGCCAAATGTACATACTCAGACATATAGTAACACATCTTTCTCGGTCAGAGGATGCGTGCCTATATCATGACAGCATATGATATAGGATTTTGGTTATCTCGATCTCGTTTTGTCAATTCTTTGACCTAACTCATCTGACACCTCCGAATCTTTATTCCTATGCAGAGGACCTGCATCAAGAGGTCGGTCAGATATCAGCCTAAATGAGATAGGATTGCCATCTCCTACTCAGGCTGGAGATCATCTCTTAATAATCATTTGACGGTGCTTGATGAGTCCTCAATCTAACTCATTAGATATTCATCTAAGCACCAGCCTCTATGATTCAATAATTGAATCAACAGATGTATGATCATTAAGATGGCCATGGTACATAACCCTAATTGTACTAAGGGACCTATTATGCAAATTATGTACTCTTTATGTCAGATTAAGGAGTGAATTGCAATAACATTTATTGCATAATGGCTCGTCGTGGGTTCGCATGTCCAACACTTACAACATCCCACTCTCTTGTTCTACGTAGGCTCTCCGATCTCCATTAGCTATAACCACATAACAATATAATAAGGGGAGATCATTCCCAACACATATCCTCAATGACACCTTAACCTTCGTCCATTGCAGCAAGTCCTCAAGGCATCAGCGGGGGTTCTATCCTCCAGCACCCGTAGAGGGCGGACGGAAGAGGATGAGGAGGAGGTGAAGAATATGGTTAGATCCTCAAGCGCATCACGGAAGAGTGAGCGTCATATCGAATATGACGAGGAGCGACTAGTCGCACTAGTTGCTCGATGCAGCGGAATTTAAAATTTTTTCATGTGACGAAACCACATGATCTAAGAACACTTCTCGGATCGTTTCGTATAAACCACAAACAAGTAATAGGATTATCTCTTGAAGCGTGGTTGCGATCGAGTCTCTAAACGAAGAGACCTCCTGTCTCAAGTCCGATCTGACGGAGGAGACGCTTGCGAGCGCGGGGATGAATCGCGTGCTTCTCGCAATCCATGTTGATGATCCAAGTGACGGATCTCCTTATCTCGACACACGAGATCCAACATCTTCTTCACGAGCGAGGCGCACCGAAGGAGATGGAGATCCACGGGCAAACGATCGGGCATCATAACGATGACGCCGCGGTGATGGAGACTCTCTCTAGGGCATCCATGGTGGACGGCCATGAGAGGGAGAGAGAATAGGCATGTAGAGAGAAGGAGAGAGAGAGAGAGGTGCTTCAATAGCATAACCTAGAGAGCATGGTATGCCTCTCTATTTATAGGATTTTGGGATCCATGGATCTCAATCCACGGGACACATAAAACCAATGGATGAGATTGATTTATGTCAAATCCAATGGTCAAGATTGTTGTTGGTAAAAACCAACAACTTATGATTTAATTTATATCAAATATATTTGACAAATCAAATATACATCAATGCTAAAATTAAACCAATCAAATAAGGGAGATTACCAACATGGAGATTGCCTCCCCATGTATCATGGTGGATGGCCACCAATTTCCATATTGGTTATGGTGGCCGTCCACTTGATTACAAGTGGGGCAATCTCATGAGATTTCATGTGATTGAATATCTCCATGGAAATCTCCTTTATTTAATCCAACAACTTTTGTTGTGATTTATTCTTCAAAAATAATTCACAATTAATTTTGAGAATATTGCAATCTTGCCATTGGAAATTTGTGAATCACATACACAACCCAAAACAAAATATAATTTACATTTTCAATTAATAACACAATGTGTATCCAATACACATTAATAATTAATTAACAAATATAAATTATAATTAGCTCTCTCTAATACATTATAAATCACATTTGTAATATATTATGAATAATATGGATAGTGTTATCCACATTATGATAATTAAATCACATTTAATCATCTTGGATCTCTATTCTCACGTGCTCAAATAATATGAATCACATTCACATTATTCACATCTTTGATAATCAAATCACATTTATTTATCTAAGATAACTCTCCTTATAATATGAATCAAATTTATACTATTTATGATAATTAAATCACATTTAATTATCCATTTTCTCAATGCCCGGATACATATATCAATAATAGAATTATCCATGAACTCTTTCAAGGATAATGCGCTTTCTCCGCGAATACTTGGAGATAAGGACAGGGCGATTGTATTGTTCCACGTATAGTGACTTGGATATTGAGATCACATCTCAAATCCATATCTCGAGCCTCCCATAGATGCTTGATTAAATCAAGACCGCAAATCTAATCTTCTCATTGCATCTGAATCACATTCGGATCAATGTCCAATATTTGGACTAAGATCAGATTACTTCTCTACTGAGAGGAGTCACTAAAATCTAGACCCGTTTCATCACTCCCTGGGAATGGAAGCATCATGGTTATACAACCGTTTATGACCACATCACCCTCAGGTATTCCCAATACATGTACATCCTACATACTGGAAGACTCAGAATAAACCTGAAATATAAGATAAATTTTACACTGTCTACTTTAGAGTTTTATCATTAAGTTTCTCATTCGATCATTGGGAGTCGGTATTGATCATATACTTTCCAAAAACATATATCATACCTAGGTCTTGATCATATACTTTCCAAAAGTATATATCAAACCTACAAATTTAGTCAAGCTTCCAAACCGACACGATCGTGCACGAAATTTGATTCTTCCCAATATCTTATGAGTGAGCTCATGTCTTCCGGTTCAGTAATGAACCTGTATGATCCCTTTGAGAGATCGTATTACTCATATACCCTTATATGCACCAGCGCGCCGGTGTATAGACCTTGATTAGGTCATCAACCTATTGGTCTGCCAAATGTACATACTCAGACATATAGTAACACATCTGTCTTTGGTCAGAGGATGTGTGCCTATATCATGACAGCATACGATATAGGACTTTGGTTATCTCGATCTCATTAAGTCAACTCTTTGACCTAACTAATCTGACACCTCCGAATCTCTATTCCTATGCAGAGGACCTGCATCAAGAGGTTGGTCAGATATCAGCCTAACTGAGAAAAGGATTGCCATCTCCTACTCAGACTGGAGATCATCTCTTAACAATCATTTGACGGTGCTTGATGAGTCCTCAATCTAACTCTTTAGATGTTCATCCAAGCACCAACCTCTATGAGTCAATATTTGAACCAACAACTATATGATCATCAAGATGGCCATGGTACATAACCCTAATTGTACTAAGGGACCTATTATGCAAATTAATTATTCTTTATTTCAGATTAGGGAATGATATTCGCAATAACATTTATTGCATAATGGCTCGTTGTGGGCTCGCGTGTCCAACAATCTCCCACTAGCCCAAAGAGACATTAATGGGCTAATCATTTAAACCCACACTCATGTGACAATCATAGGCTATTTAGAAAATAGCTAGGTAAGTTGATCAGTCACTCTGTTCCTGAGAGACTAGGCCAAGTCCTTTTACGGCACTTGCATATACTCTAGTAACAGTGCTCGCATCCAATGCGAATGTTGCATCTTATGCAACCAATACTCAATTTTTTTAGTTATATTGTCCTTGACACTACATCGTAATAATTATTATAACCAGTATTACCATAATCCTTATCAGAATACCCTAATTCCTGGAGATCTCTATCTCCTAAGGTATCTATAGTTAAGACCCTTATAGATCACTATCTACAAGGTCTTAAACTTTTGAAGATAAGACTTTGAGATCACTATCTCTAAGTTTCATCATCTTTGAAGATATTGTTATTACTGCAATCAAGTGTTTTATTTCCAGAGTAGGATTAGTAACAGTTTACTACTCCCACTACATGGTAGCCATATGGCTTTTTGTACACATCTAGCACACACCCAGCTTCTCAGAACTGATGCCCAAGGGCTAGCAGTTTTAGCATTCACATCCTCAACTCTTTGAGGTTCTATCCCTTTAGATAGGTCAGTACCATATCTTGAGGGAAAGAAGCCGATCTTGGAATTTTCCAGAAAATAGAAATGTCCAAGGTGTACTATTAGTGTGACTGTCCCAATACTCTCTTCTCTTTGCTTCTGAATAACTTCAGAACTAAGATCTAAGAAGTATTCTTGAGATCACATCTCGAGGTATTGAACAACCAGATTATAAAACACTTATTATTATCATCTATGTATATCACGATGAATACAATGGCACTCCCACTAAGCTTCACATGGTTCATCAAGATTTTATCGGAAATCATAACATTTATAATTTCATTAAATCTTATGTTCCAACTACAAGAAGCTTATTTGAGTCCAAAGATGGAGTTCTTTAGCTTGCACACCTTGCTTTCCTCAACCATGAAGCCCTGGGGCTACTTCATATGAATATCCTCAGAGAGGTATTCATAGAGGAATGCAATCTTGACTCACATCATGAAGATGTCATAGTCAACTTGTGTAGCTATGGTTAGCAATATTCTGATGGGTTAAAGCAAGGTCACTAGAGAGCAAGTCTCATCGCAAGCGATGTCTTCTCTTCGGTGTGTAGCTCATGGCTACGAACCGTGCTTTGAAGGTCTATACCTTCTCATCAGGTTCTCTCTTTCTCTTGAAGATCCGTTTATACCATAATGGGTCTAACCCTTATAGTTGGATCCTCGAGGGTCTATATACAACATTTGTATATGAAGTCTACTTTAGTCTTTATTGCTAACATCCATCTTTCCATGATATGATCTTTAGAAGCATCATCACATGAAGTCAGATCATTGTCAGATTCCACGGACACATGGAATCCATCCTCAAACTTATTTGAATAGGTATTAGTGTTTCATCTTTAATTGTCTATTTAGTTTCCGATTTCAGGAGCCTCATTATCTTCTCAAGATTAAATGAGTTCATTTACTTCATTTTCATCTTGATTCTTAAGAGAGTCATCCTCGAAGAATCACATTCTCATAGATGAGATCCTTTAAGAATCTCAAGGTCATAAAGTAGGTACCCAATACCATCCTTTATTTTCCTAATGAAGTAGCACTCTCCAGTGTCAGATTCCAGCTTAATTACATGGAACCTTATTAAGGATATATATTGTAGTCTCTACTACATATATACCTGGAAACTAATAGAAAATTATGCTAAAATTCATGTCATACATGATCTAATTGTATCTCCCTACAACTCTATTGAGTTAAGGTTCATTAGCAGGATTGAGATAGGAATGATATTCACATCTCCATACGGTATTCCTTGAATTCATCTAATAGGTACAAGCTACCTTGGTTAGATCAAATTCATTTCATCTTCCTTCAAACTTTGGTTCTAAACCAAAATTGTGAAATCTTTGAACATTTCAAAGGTTTCTTAGGTGAAGAGAAGAAAACTCATATCATATATAACCATCAATAGATATCACATATCCATAATGTTTACTATGATATAGATGATTCAATTACATCAATTGTATGAGATCCTGAATACCATGACATCTTACACCTTTCCCAAAGAAGGGTGTATTGGACATTTTACTTTGAATACAATATTCATAAGAATGCAAGTTTTGAAATTTTAGACATTCTAAAGTTTCATCTCTTACTTGTCCACTGATCTCATCAACAGACATATGTCCAAAACATGATGCCAGATCATTGTCAAATGATCTTCATCCTCCTATTGATCTTTGAAAGTTTAATTTTCGGTATTAGAAATCTTAATGAACCATTCATTAATTTTCTAATTTAGCGGAGTCCACTAGATGTTAGACTACTATCTGAAGTATATCCATCATAACTCTCTAAGATAGGTTTATTCCAGAATTCATATTTATTTCCAACAATTAGAAATAACCTATGAGCATATTCTAATATCCAGGACATAGAGACATTCTCTAAGACTAAGGGCTCACACTGAAAATATGAAGTCTATTGATCCAATAGAGGTTGTTGCAACAATTGCATTAACATCCATGTGGATGACTATTAAATTTTAAGATTAAGTTTCTAATATACATATATAACCAATTGCAAGTATCATTAGAAGATTGAGATACAATTATTAGACTTTATCTTATCAAATAAGTAAGTCAATATTAATGATTATATGTAGATTATTCTGATGTACTATTCGATTCCTTCTCTAAGGATTCTAGATAGATTTGATAGTCATATTATCAACACATCAACTTATTGCAGTATTGGCATTCATCCAACTCTTTGGATGTCATGTGGAAGTCACATAAGTATAGTCAACTTTTTGACTATACTTCTTACTTGGGTCCAACCCATGCTTCCACTGCGCTCCCTTTGTCTATATCAACCATTGCTCAAGACAAAGGATCTCTTATGTTAAAATCAAAATTTCAATATAAGAGTATTTCAACATTTATACATGCTTCATTCAATTCATACAATATGAATATTATGAAGCTTCATGAATGACTAGAGTATAGATAGTAGAATGATGACACTCATCGTATCTACATCCATTCAAACTCTTAAAACTTAGGTTCAGGTAGGTACTCAAATAATTTGAATACATCATCTCCTATAGAGCCACCATTCTGCATAATACAGAGAACCATGCCATTCATGATTATATGTCGAGAGCACATATGTATGCCATAACATCTTCTTAGATTTTATAAGGATTATTTGAAAATTACGATCATTATCGACATGTCACTCCAAAAGTACATTCGATGAGATCAAGACTTAAAGAGACATACAAACCCTAGGGTTTTAGTCCTATTGTCTATTTATTTATCTGTCCTCATTATTATGAGGAAACTTGCACATTGCAACCACATACATTATGTGTCCAATTGCAAGTACAATATCTGGATCATAGGTCCAATCCATGATATTCTACTGGCTATTATTGAGTATAACATTGAGTGGGATTAAATAAGGATTATCTGAAATAAGAAATTTGCATAAACATATATAAATATATAATTTTCTTTGATTTAGGAATTTTTATATCAAAGTTGTCTTGCCATGTCAACAATGAAAGTTCATTCCCTTAATCACTTTCAATGTAAGAGATATACTTACCATTATATCTTAAGCAAGATCTAGGATCTCCTTCCTTATCTTTGTTACATCCCAATAATATGAGAACCTGTAACTCGGATAAAAAGAAGCGGGAACACATTCCGTCTTGCAAGTCCAACTTGCATCTCCCAATTCGGTCTTTAACACCCGAGCCCACCACCCCTAAGGTGATATTGACCCGTCATTAATTAAACCAACCATCAACAGGAATACAACTCGCTATGCGTAATCCAATATCGCTCCAATAATATGAGGACCCGATATTGGGGTCACTACGCATCCGTCCTTACTCTTTCGAGAAGCGACGAGCCCGATCCAAATGGATCGTATGCATGAGCTGTCACTTTGAACATGCGTCTCCTGCATACAATATCTGGCGACGGAATCCTTCGCCTTGACGGGAGATCGTGGATGTCACTTACGTGATCCTCCACCTCATATTCAAATTTTAATCAATTACTATGAATCATATTCATATAATTAATTCTTCCAAGGAAAATACACATCTATTCATAATAGAGTGTTTTTAATTGGATATAATTAACTTAATCACATTAAATTATTTATCAATCCAATTCAATCAACAAACTTGATTTTACTTGAATATATGGTATTATCTCAAAATACGTATTAATTCAAATTTTAATAATTAAAAAAATACAACATGATCTTTCAGGCATCATTCGTTTCCTACCCGTTGTCATGGCCAGTACCGGCGGGTGTGGGACGGACCGCATCCGGTGCAACCCGCTACCCCAGCGATCCCCGACTAGACACCATATCCGCCTCGGGAAAAAATAATGTCGAGTCAATCACTTTATACTTGAGATGATCATCGGTTCTTCAACCGAAATTATACCATATAGTAATAATCAAAATATTTTTTATTATAACGAAATTTGCTAGACAAATTTCCAATCCTATTCAAGCAAGGAGTTTGATGATTGTGTTTCCAATTATGATCTAGATCAAATCTAATCAATTTATTAGTTGAGGCCAAGTCAATTTAGGAAATAATCATCATCCAATATTTCTCAACTATTTTCCATAATTATTTCATGAAATTAACAATTAATTTCACTAATTGACAATCACATGGTTCTTGATTAGGACTGTAATTTCAGTAGTGAACCCTACTCACTAAAATTAACATATCTCAATCAATTTAAATCCAAATTAGACCAAATCAATTTTCGAAGATTGCTAATTTGATTTAGGACAGAACCTAAGTGATATTTCACACATTTCGAGGCAGATCAAAATAATAATTAACTCATTAATCATGTTAAGATTCGCAGTTCCCGCAATAGTGAATACATGTTCATTATAACAACCATATCTCGAGCAAACGAATCCAAATTACATAAACTCGGATCCTATGGTTTCCTTATTTAATGGAGAACAAAATCTAAGTTTTATTTTCGTGTTTAAAAATTTAAACAGGGCCTAAAATAATCACTAAACAGAGATGCAGAATTGAAATGCGATAAAACTTTTGCAACCTTAACGAACCCAAGTCGCCTTCGGTTTTATGGATTGTATCCAAAACTTTCAACCTGGATCTGATACCACTTGAAGGATATAGTTAAATCCTCAAGCGCATCACGGAAGAGTGAGCGTCGTATCAAATACGATGAGGAGCGACTAGTCGCACTAGTTGCTCGATGTATTAGAATTTAAAATTTTTTCATGCGATGAAACCACATAATCCAAGAATACTTCTCAGATCGTTTCGTCTAAACCACAAACAAGTAATAGGATTACCTTTTGAAGCGTGGTTGCGATCGAGTATCTAAAAGAAGAGACCTCCTGTCTCAAGTCCGATCCGACGGAGGAGATGCTTGCGAGCGCAACGGTGAATCGTGTGCTTCTCGCAATCCATGTTGATGACCTAAGCGATGGATCTCCTGATCTCGACACACGAGATCCGACGTCTTCTTCATGAGTGAGGCGCACCGAAGGAGACGGAGATCCACGAGCAAACGATCGGGCAACATAACGACGTCGCTACGACGATGGAGACTCTCTCTAGGGCATCCATGGTGGACAGCCATGAGAGGGAGAGAGAATAGGCGTGTAGAGAGAAAGAGAGAGAGATGTGCTTCAATAGCATAACCTAGAGAGCATGGTATGCCTCTCTATTTATAGGATTTTGGCATCTATGGATCTCAATCCATGGGACACATAAAATCAATGGATGAGATTGATTTATGTCAAATCCAATGGTCAAGATTGTTGTTGGTAAAAACCAACAACTTATAATTTAATTTAGATTAAATAAATTTGACAAATCAAATATACATCAATCCTAAAATTAAATCAATCAAATAAGGGAGATTATCAACATGGAGATTGCCTCCCCATATATCATGGTGGACGACCACCAATTTCCATATTGGTTATGGTGATCGTCCCCTTGATTACAAGTGGGGCAATCTCATGAGATTTCATGTGATTGAATATCTCCATGGAAATCTCCTTTATTTAATCCAACAACTTTTGTTGTGATTTATTCTTCAAAAAAAATTCACAATTAATTTTGAGAATATTGCAATCTTGCCATTGGAAATTTGTGAATCGCATTCACAACCCAAAACAAAATATAATTTACATTTTCAATTAATTACACAATGTGTATCCAATACACATCTTAATTAATTAACAAATATAAATTATAATTAGCTCTGTCTAATGCATTACAAATTACATTTAAAATATATTATGAATAATATGGATAGTGCTATCCACATTATGATAATTAAATCACATTTAATAATCTTGGATCTCTATTCTCATGTGCTCAAATAATATGAATCACATTCACATTATTCACATCTTTGATAATCGAATCACATTTAATTATCCAAGATAACTCTTCTTATAATATGAATCAAATTCATATTATTTATGATAATTAAATCACATTTAATTATCCATTTTCTCAATGCTCGGATACATATATCAACAATAGAATTATCCATGAACTCTTTCAAGGATAATGCGCTTTCTTCACGAATACTTGGAGATAAGGACAGGGCGATTGTATTGTTCCACGTATAGTGACTTGGATATTGAGATCACATCTCAAATCCAGATCTTGAGCCTCCCATAGATGCTTGATTAAATCAAGACCGCAAATCTAATCTTCTCATTGCATCTGAATCACATTCAGATAAATGTCCAATATTGGACTAAGATCAGATTACTTCTCTACTGAGAGTAGTCACTAAAATCCATACCCATTTCATCACTCCCTTGGAATGGAAGCATCATGGTTATACAATCGTTTATGATCACATCACCCTCAAGTATTCCCAATACCTGTACATCCTGCATACTGGAAGACTCGGAATAAACCTGAAGTATAAGATCAATTTTACACTGTCTACTTCAGAGTTTTATCATTAAGTTTCTCATTCGATCATTGGGAGTCAATATCGATCATATACTTTTCAAAAACATATATCATACCTAGGTCTTGATCATATACTTTCCAAAATTATATATCAAACCTATAAATTTAGTCAAGCTTCCAAAGCGAGACGACCGTGCACGGAATTTGATTCTTCCCAATATCTTATGAGTGAGCTCATGTCTTCCGGTTCAGTAATGAACCTGTATGATCCCTTTGAGAGATCATATTACTCATATACCCTTATATGCACACCAGCGCGCCGGTGTGTAGACTTTGATTAAGTCATCAACCTATTGGTCTGCCAATGGTACATATTCAGACATATAGTAACACATCTGTCTTTGGTCAGAGGTTGTGTGCCTATATCATGACAGCATACGATATAGGACTTTGGTTATCTCGATCTCATTAAGTCAACTCTTTGACCTAACTAATCTGACACCTCCGAATCTCTATTCCTATGCAGAGGACCTGCATCAAGAGGTTGGTCAGATATCAGCCTAACTGAGAAAAGGATTGCCATCTCCTACTCAGACTGGAGATCATCTCTTAACAATCATTTGACGGTGCTTGATGAGTCCTCAATCTAACTCTTTAGATGTTCATCCAAGCACCAGCCTCTATGATTCAATATTTATACCAACAACTGTATGATTATCAAGATGGCCATGGTACATAACCCTAATTGTACTAAGGGGCCTATTATGCAAATTATGTATTTTTCATTTCAGATTAGGGAATGATATTTGCAATAATATTTATTGCATAATGGCTCGCTATGGGCTCGCATGTCCAACAGGAGGAGTGGATGAAGGAGGAGTATGTGGGTGTGGGGGAGGAGCAGCGGGCGGAGGAGGAGGGTGTGGGGGAGGATCAGCAAGCGGAGGAGGATGACACATGGGAGGAGCAGTAGGTGGAGGAGGAGGGGGCACGTGGGATGAGCAACAGGCGGATGAGGAGGGGGCATGAGGGAGGAGCAGCAAGCGAAAGAGGTTCGGGAGGAGCAGGAGGAGGAGGTTGGGGAGGATAAGGTTGGGGAGGAGCAATGGGCGGAGGAGGAGGGGGCGCAGGGGAGGAGCAGCATGCAGAGGAGTCTGGGGAGGAGCAGCGGGCGTAGGAGGAGGGGCCGCAGGGGAGGGGTAGTGGGGGAGGGGGAGGGAAGGGGAGGGATTCATTTCAACCCTTTTTTAAAATTTAGTTCCCCTTGTGTACGCAAAGTTAACGTCCGTTTGCGTTAGAGATGGACGACAACTAACACGAGTGGCACAAGTGATGGAACGACAAGAAGTTGCACAACTGATGTTCCAAAAAAAGGAGGGGCATAACTAATATTGCAATATCTCATATGAACACAACCGATAAAAATCTTAATTATTTAATGAATTTTAGCAACCTTTAAGGAACTTAAGCAAAAATCTAAAGAGTGATTTGGTGATAGTGCAGTATGCCTACACCTTAAAGAATCCGGATTCGAATCCCAAGAAGGATGCTCCGGACCCCCAAAATTACTAGACCTGCTATTAAAAAAAGAATGTAAACAAGACAAATTGCTTAGCTAGCCTGAGCCTCAAACAAGCCTCAACCTCCAATGGCACCACTTATTCGTACTCCCAATCAAGTAAGACATACTCCTCATGTACACGCATGTAAAAACCTTGCACACACAATCTCTATTGTGGAGTAGTGTATGATTAGTAATTTTAATAATGCTATAGGTACTTTATCAAGAGGAAAGGGAGTCTACTTTGTGAAGTATGTAACCTTACCTACTTCACATCCATTTTTAGCAAATTTTTTTATTTTTTTGAAGAATGCTTCCATGGATTTCTGTAACTATATCTCTGTAATATGGCATTCAAATTTTGTCAGAAACAGAGACTCCTACGGCCTCCATCCAGAACATGTAATTTACAGCAAATCTAAGACCGTTAAAAATACATGTTCTGTATGGAGGCCGTAGGAGTCTCTGTTTCTGATGAAATTTGAATGACATATTAGAGGGATATAGTTATAAAAATCCACGGTAGTATTTTTCAAAAAAAACAAAAAAAATCTAAAAATAAATGTGAAGTATGTAAGGCTACCTACTTCACTAAGTAGGCTCCCTTTCCTCTTTTATCAAACTACATTGACAACTTATTGAGTTGGAGTCCAACTGGACTCATCTACAACCATCCAAATGTCTAGTAATCCCCATCACTTATAATCCATTCTCACACTTAGTGAGTTTTAGATGTGGGGTTATTTTGGGATTGTTACAACTTCCTTCTTTTATATTCACAACTTCCTTCTTTTATATTCACAACTTCCTCATTGTGATATGGCACGCCAATTATTTCCACTATTAGTGGCATCCATGCTTCTGGTAGCATTTTCCTATTATCTCTTTGCAAGGGGTGGTTCCATCCTTAGGTAGTCATTTCTGCTATTAGATGAAATCCGCTTTGATAATATTTGTAACATTCCGATCTCATATCCACATATTATTATCGAGGAAAATTAGCTCTAACAATATGTTGGGTTCCGGTCCAACTGGATCCCGTTGATAATCATCCAAAATATTTAAGCCCAAAATTTTTGTACTTATAACGCATTTTCACACTTTGAATTTTAAATATATATATATATAGGGACCCTTTCAAATGAGGTGGGGTCTCATAGAGATTATAGTGAGCCAACAATAAATACGGTTGGATTAGAATCGGATGGATGAGATCAAAACCACTATCATTATATGGAATGGTTTTGACGATAAAACATTTCTATATATAGAGAATACGAACGTGCGATTTTAATGGGATAGTAGAGAAAAATGCGGAACTACAAATTAGGAAAAACTACTTTCTTAAAAACAGACGCCAGGACGGCTAATAGTACAAAAAATATTACTTTATTGGTATAGTTTATTGAATACTACTTTAACAAGTTGCTATTATATGAGACTTTTTTGAAATAAATCTATTATAATTACAAAATTTATGTTTTGGATTTTAAAATTTTTAACAGATTTAATATGAAAATGTTAGTTGACAATTTGAAAAAATGAACAATAATTTGAAATTGTAACGTATAATAATACAAATATTATGATATGAAACGAAATAACATATACTACTTAAATTTAAAAATTAAGCGAATTTATTAAAAAGATGATGGCCTCATAAAGTATACTATGCTTTTTTAAGTTAATAATAAAACTCTAAAATTTTGAATTTATGTACTTAATAAATATTAAATTTTAATTATTTTTTAAAAAAAGTTGTTTGAATTTTACAAATGTATGACGATATTTTGAAATACCTTATAATATATTACAAAAATTTCTTGCATTGTAAAATACAATTCTTATTACATGTTCCGACTTTACATATATAAATTTCAAATCCATCTTGATATGGAAAGCATTGATTAACTAATTAAGATAATGTATCGTCGTAATGATAAAAACATGGAAAGTAATAAATTACTTCCGTAAAGGGAGCTCTCATTCTGCTCCTACATTTCCGCCCAAAAAAATGAGAGACGGTTGTGGCATTTCCAAATCGAACATAATAGTCGGAATTGTAGTTAATATGTTAAGATTTTCCATAAAAAGAGGAGGGAGGGCGGTTTTGATGGTAGTTTTCTATTGGAAAACCGGATTTAATCACGACCATCAATTCAAATCAAACGGTTGTAAATTGTGGCTCACTATAATCTCTATGAGACCCCGTCTCATTTGAAGTTTCTCCTATATATATATATATATAAGACTTTGTTTGGGATGTTACATGTTCGTCAATATAAAAAAACACCAGTATCGAGGGCGTGTCGAAGGTATTATATATGATGAAAACCCAAAATCGTATCAAAATGACAAAAATAATTAAATCCAAAATAATAAATTTATATTAGTTCTTAAATACATAAATAATGTAATACTAATAACATCTTACATCGGAAATTTTTGGAAATTTAAGGGAAGTTTATATGTGATGAAATCATGTAACTTTATTATATTAAGAAATGGTATGCATTTCCATGTACTAAAATTATATCTTAATAGATTATTACATTATTTAACTAGAAAAAATGGCAATAAAGTAGAAAGTTACGTAGTGAAGTAAGGAAAAAAATCTAATATGCATCTAAAAATTGATGACAAAAGTAAGAAAAAGCAATCAAGAAATAATAGTGACAGCAAAAACCCCTCTTTATAAAAGATGCAGGAGCTCTTGACATGTATAAAACTTAGATATGTTGGCATCTGAATCCATGGCCACTATATACCATAAGCAAGGTTGGTTTTATCATTTCAATGATAAATATAATATCATTACAAAAATCATATAATATTAAAAGATTATTATCCCAAACATCTAAACTTCTTAGTTATAATATGGAAATATTATTATCCCAAACATCAAAACCTCTTGGAGGAACGAAGTTATCTTCCCTTTTTTTGTTTATATTTTTTAAATGATTTTTAATAATACTTGAAAGGATTTAGAACACCTGATATCAACATGTATTCACTCAAAATTCAACTCAAGTCGAAACTCGCATCTCATCCATCAAACCTATTAAATTTTAATGCTCTCAAAATTGATGAAATTAACCCCTCACAAAGACGAATTAAGAATTACTACTTTTCATGTAATCTGAAACATCAGTTCGTATTGTTAATTTATGTTTATCCCATCAAATGTTGTAAAAAAAATACCACAAAAAAGGGGGAAAAGGAAAAAAGAGAGGTGTAACCCAACTCTCATCCAAATAAATTTGGATTAAGATTACCATACGACGGTCTAACATATTGTAGCTCACCGTAGGCCGAAAACTTATGATAGAGAGGATCCTCTGCTGTTACAATTAATGATGCAAACGGACGGATACGGATACGGATATAGGTATTACTGTATCCTTATCCTTTTTGAATACGAATACGGATGTGGATACGGATATTGATGGATATTAAAACTATCTTACCATATCTTTAAAAAACGGATACGGATGTAAAACAGATAGTAATCGTGTACGAGTAAGGTTAGATTTACTCTATAAAATTGACTTAAATATATACGAATTGGATGGAAAACACATGATATAATTTTACTAAATGTGTGTATAATAAAAATTATACAAATATGGTAAAAGAAGGTATATAATTATGTTATATAGGGTTAACAATAAATCTATGGCTATATTTATATATGAAAACGGATATACGGATACAGATGTTTGCGAATATCAAAATGATATCCATATCCACATCTGTTTTAAAACGGATACGAATACGGATGTCAAAATCTATGTAAAACAGATATGGTGACGGATCGGATACGGATATATCCGTGACCGTTAAATCCCTAATTACAACCCATGCTATAAGGCAGTGAATCTGTTGGATGAGGATCCGATAAGGGGCCGACCACCACCGACCCCTTACGAGCCGATCCCCATCCAACGGATCCCCGTTATGTCAGGTTACAGGGGATCCGTTTCCAACCTACGAAGGCACCATTACCGACAAACTCTATTTCTGGTCAAAATGAGATGGAGTTGCGGTTCTGACTTGGTCTTCTACTCGCTCTCTTCGCAGTTTGGCTCCCCAATCTCCATGCCGTCGTCAACAAAAAAATCTTCTATGCACATGAATGAAGTCTGCAGAAATCAAACTTGCACGCAGGATCTTGATCCCTTGAGATTAGCATGAAGCAAATCAAGGCAGCATATACACCAATAATGTATACACATGATCCTGTAGATCACTCGCTGAGGAAGAAAACCTCATCATACAAACAACTCTAAGAAGCAGAAACAACTCAATATACATCATGCAATGCAACCAAACCATACAAAGAGAGGAACCCAAAAATAATACACAGAGACTCTTCACTTCTCCTCCTCCTCCTCCTCATCAGCGCACAACTCGGGGCTCTCCACGGGCTCCACCGCCGCCGCGCCCACATGAGCCCTCCAGTCGAATCCCGCCAGCGCGCCGCCGCGACCGCTCGGAAAACGCTTAATCTCCCCGAAACTCGTCACCTCGTCCTCCTCCCTCTCCTGTTTCTCCTTCCCCTTCAAGAGCCTCTGCAGCAGCGACGTCCCGCTCTTCTTCTCCTTCCTATCCGGGGAACGTGATCGCCCGATATTGTCCGAGAGCGACCTGCTCATGGCCTTCCTGCTCCTCACCCTGCCCATGCACGACACCTCCGGGGATCGCGGCTGGATGGCCTCCAGGTCGAGTTCGTCGGAGTTGCGCGGTCTCCGGCGTCTCGCCTCCGCTGGGACGATCGAGATGGGTCCCGAGAAGCCCTTTGCAGCGGTGGGAAGCTTCGTGGGACGGGTTGGGAGGGAGAAGGTGGAGGCTCTGGGGAGGTACTTGGAGGGCTTCTTGGCCTTCGGCTTGGCGGGCTTCTCCATGGAGAGGTGGAGACGGGAATTGGGTAGAGGCGGATTTATGTGGAGAAGAGACCGGAGGCGTCAAAATTCGATCTTTGGTGGTGGGCGGTGGAGTTTGAATTGCGGAGGATGGGAGGGGAGAACAGAGGAGGAGAAGGGGATGGCAGCAGTCAGACGCTGCTGTTTGCATGGACCGGTATTTTGAAGAGTAAGGAGGTAATAAAATGAGGGAATTTTACATTATGATCCTTAAAATCTTGTCCAATTGCATAACCCCACCTTGAAACTAAACCATAACCCCTATATTCTTAATTAAACAAGATTTTAGGAGTTAAAATGTAAAAATCCCATTAAATTATTTGAAAAGGCAAAGATCTTAATCTAATTAAGCAGATTGATTAATAAATTAAACACAGACTCCGTTGTGTCATAGGATTGCGTTATTATCCTATAAAAAAGATGGATATCATAAATGAAAATTCAATAACTCCATTAATAAGCTTTATTTACTCAAGTATGGTTCAAACCTTTCCCTATCCCCAACAACCTTCCTTTCTATTTATCACATAATTTCCGGTCAATTGAAAACCACTATAAATATAAAAAAATAAGACATCTGTCTTTTATTAATTGTATTAACAATTTTCACATGTTGGTGATTTTTCTCTATCTTCCTAGATTTCCGTTTTCTTTTTATGGTATAGAAGAAAATTATCTCATTATTTAAAAAAACTAAAATCAGTTTTCCCCTCTTTTTTTTCCAAATTTTTACAACAAAAAAATTAGTTTAATTATTTCTCTTTTGAAATAGCAACACATAAAAACTCGTATAAAATAAATTTCCTTTACTTCCATTTCCATTTAAATTCATTTACTATAAGTTAACATTGACATCTTATTCCTCAAATTTAATAAATTTAAATTGTTTGGACATGGACCTAATACATATAAATTAGCCATGTCTAAGATAGATACAACTATTGTCAAAGATTCAATATTTGGTAGTGTGAAAATAATTGCGGTATTGGAATCGCACATAAAGTGAGTGTCTAATAACAATTCAACCATCAAATCAATTAAGTCAATATATAATTTATTGTTAATAATTATTATTCAAAACATACGACTGTTAGCAAGGAAACCCTTTGCGATTAGACTTTGACATTTGGATCCATTTGAATGACCATAATCAAATCAAAAGTAGCCGGAATTTGAGCCTAAGCTCGTTGAGTATGAAAAACATCATGTGACGTGAAATTTGACTCTTATTAAAGAAAATAGTAAATTAGAGAAAATTTTAAAATGGATTCGCATAAAATTTTCATTTAAACTTTGATGCTCAAAGTTCATTTAGCTGTGTCACGAGGTGGAATCAGGATTTTATCGAGAGATGAAGTATACATCTATTATGTATGCTCGTAAAAAGAAAAATTATTATATTTTATGATATTTTTAAATTGAGATATTTTTTAAAAATGATCCTCTTTCAATTTTCATAAATTTACTATTTAAATATATTAATAAGATTAGGATTTCAAATATATTATTATTTTCAACAACGATTTTCAAAATTTGGTAAATTCAACCATTTAAGCCTTTCTAAATCCGCTCCAAAAAAGTTAAATTATCAAGTGAAATTTTGAAATATAACAGATCTTAAAAGGAAACAATAGATTTTTTTATTTATAAGGAGTGCTGGACACATAGGGAGATATAATGAACTCGAATATAATTTTATATCAAATTATACTTAAAAAATTTGATACTTTTGAAGTGATTGGATAAACTACATAAAAGAAATTAAAATTTAAAAAGATAAGATTTGAACCATGATTTCCATTCCCGCCCATACCATTTCGGATTCCTACCAAACTCGTAGGCTTTTTAGAAACCCTAGTCTTGCAAGGACGGCTGCCCCTCCTCCCTCTCGTTTTTCTTCCTTCGACGGCACTAGCGGTAGCGCGCGCTCATCTCGACGGTGCTCCTCCTCGGGACAACAAAGATCATGCCATGGGGACATCAATCTGCAGGGCGTCGATAGAGGTAAGGTTTTTTTCTCCGAGAGGGAAAGATCCCTTACTTGATATGATCATTTGGGCTGATTTATAAACTTTCTGAATCCGAGAGGGAGAGGTCGAACAATTAGGAAGATGTTTTGTTATTTATTCTTTTCCTCGTCTATGCTACCAACATAATAAAACAAACGATTATAAACTGTATATACGTGCAGGTATTATATCTGTACTGTTTATTAGTTTTCATCACCCGATATGCTTCCTGACAAAGCCGAGGCACCTAACTTTGCTTTACGACCTCTCAAAGTATAATCCACGGATATCCATATCCAACTGTATATACGTGCAGGTATTATGTCTGTACAGCAAGTATTTCCTTGGCTTCCATTGCTGCAGCGTTCATGGAACCACAATCTCAAAGGAACCACAATCTCAAAGGAACCCCTGAAAACCATGTTCATTGTCATTGGTTTGTTTTATGCTGTTTATAATCGTTTTATGATTCTAGTTTATATATTATTCCGTTTATCATTGGTTTGTTTGTTCTGTTTATAATCATTTGTCACTGTCATAGTTTATATACTGAAAACCATGTTCTAGAACAGATCTGATGGGTTTTATATACTGAAAATTATAGTTTATATACTGAAAATTGTAAGCAAATATGTTTATAATTTTTCACGTTTTATGATTCTAGGGTGATGGCTGTAGGTTGAATTTATGATGGTAGTTTATATATTATTTCGTTTTTCATTGTTTTGTTTTGTTTTATTACGGGATGTATTACAACTCTATACTAATCACAGCGTAATATTTTATATTTTTAGCATGTCTTCACCGTTCACATTCACGAAGAGAAAAAAGAACAATAAATGTAGTAGCAGTCAACCAAAAACCATTGTTAGTAGTCAATCTCAAGCACCGCCAATACCTGCACCAACATCCGAGCATTTTCATGCACCTATTCTGTCTACTCAACTACCCTCAGATCAAGGACCATCTACTTCTAAAAAAAAGGTGAAAATTTTATTTTATTTTATCATTATGAGCCCATAAATTATTTCATGAACTTTGTTAAAACAAATACAGTGCGACGAAGGGGAAAGTCCAGAGGTATCACATTGGCCAAACACGCGGAAGCTACTGGGCATAAGAGGATTATATGTATCAACCTAGAAGAAGGTAGACCATTGGACGCCAAGCAAGCGAAAGACCTACAATTAATTTGCGGGATAGCGGCAAGAGAGGATGTCCCATTGGTAGCAGACTTCAGGGCCTTAACAGATGCCGATCTTCGGGGTGCTTATGATCGAATCAAGGTGTGTAATTGACCTTGTGTTTTTTTAAATTTTTATTATTGCAATTTCTAATAGTTGTAATTGTGTTCTAGAATTTCGTCGATATTGAGGGCTTTGATACCGATAGTAGAGTAAAAGAAGCAATTACTCGTCGTTTAGCAAAGCATCTTAGGGAGCGTCGATATAATTTGAAGAAAGCATGGAAAGAGATAGGAGATGCAGCCAAGCCCCATAATGTACCAGTTAAACTTTGGAATGTGATGGTTGAAATATGGACAGAGGCAGATCATCAAGTACGTTTGTAATTGAGCAGTTGAATATATTTTATATTTATAATTAGTGTCAGCATTGCTTTTTATTTTATTTACGTAAAAAATAGGAATGGTGTCAGAAGAACAAGGACACACGTATAAACATTGTTAAGAATCTTTCCACTACTGGATCAAAGTCATACGCAGTCATTCGGGAAGAGATAGTGAGTATTTTTAAATTCAGTTCTTCTTGAATATGTTAATTGTTGTAATTCTTTTATTTTTCTTGATCTTTTCAGTCTCGAGATGAACTAGATGGTCGGCCGTGTGGAGAGATACTCTTATTCAAAAAAAAACAAAGTTTAGTATCGACAAAACAGGAAATGCACCATTGGATGAAATTGTAGGGCAACATGGACATCGGTCAACACCTGAAGCTAAACAAACTTACGTAAGTTGTCTAGATAATTAATATAAAATAATCCAACCATATATAATTTTTTTACTCTTTTACAGATTACAATGGTAGAAATGCGTGCTAAGGCTGATGCAGAAAAACAATCCATTACTGATGCTGAAATAGCTAATATTATCCTACATAATGAAGGACGATCTGATTGTCTCATTGGTAGGGGGCAAGGACATGTGCCTAAAGGAAGAGGATGCCATAGATCTACATCCAGTTTAGAGGATTTAATTGAACAGAGGGTAGCGGAAGAGCGGCGAAAAATGGAGCTCGAAAATGAAAAGAATGTCGCATCCCTTCAAAAAGAAGTGTTGGATTTGAAGTCACAAATAGATACAATTAATAGGAAGAAGTCGTCAGAGCTTCAGGACGAAATAGCAGCTGGAATAGTCGCATATTTTAAAAATTATCCTTTAACAGATGGGACACCGTCGCAACTTTCTCCACTTACATTCTATGGTACTTTTTTTTAGAAAAATATGATCATTTTAATATATATTTTTTAACCAATTCTGATACACTTCTTCTTTATTAGATGTTACTCAGCGACGATCAAGAGATAATAGATCCGGTGGTGTTGATCCCGATGCTTTGAGACGGAAGAAGATTCTTAGATAATTTGATTTTCTTTATAGATCTTTAATGTGTTTTTCTTTGTATTTTATAATGAACAAAAATATTTTGGAATTTCTTGTAATCATACTGATATCTGACTTTATTCTTATATTTTAATGCATGTCTCAAATCTGACTTTGGTTGTACTATATCCACAATTGTAATTATTTTTGCGCGATGTATTTATACGCTAGAATGCAAATTGAAACATTTGATTTAAATGCAATCCCATTATTTCCATGCTTAGACGTTTTCTAACATCTGTATAATTACTTACATTCTAGACGTTTTTCTATAACGTCTACAAAGAATTTTTTAGTGCAGGCATTTTTAAACATCTTTGAAGATGTGGATGTATGGACGTTCTTTAAAAACATCCATAGAAACCTGTTCCGACAAAGCTAGGCCGACACACCATCTGGACGTTTTCTAACGTGTGAATAGTGATCTTCCGACATTTAACAGAAGCTAACAAGACGTTTCAAAACATCGAAAAAACTAAATTTTGTGGTAGTGGATTGATGAATCCACATTTCATCATCTTTATTCTATCATTTTGGCACCAAAAACCCTAGCAAATGCTTGTAAATAGCATTAAAACCATCATCTTAGCATCCATGCATGTGCATTCAGATTGTGTATAAATCACTGTAATTAAGGCCAAAATTATAGAATAAATAAAGAAAAGAAAAAGAATAAAATATTGTAAATATTTTATGATCCAAAACCCCCCGAGACCTAGGCATCTCGATGAATAGGTCGACAAGGAATAAAGTAGGGGGAGATAAGGTCAGAAATACAGACAAAATACCTATTCACTCTATTCATTCTTTATTCATTTTGGGACCTATTTTTGGTTCCACTTTTTATACACCAAATAAAGAAACTCTGTACATGCAAGTTGTAGATAAATTAATAAAGAAAAATACAAAATTGATTTCACAGAAAAATACTGTACAGATAAAAAGTTATGGTCTGAATAAAAATCCAGAATGCCAACTTCCCAGACCCGTATCTCACAAACGACAACTCCAAATGCAGTGTACTCACCTTTAATTGTATATAGAATAAAATAATCTACCCAATGGTGGTGGTTTCGCATTTGGCGGAGCTACGGTTTGAAAGTTGAGTTTTGGACCCTCATGGTACACTTGTACTAAATAAAATATTCAATTTATTATTTGTTCATTATTTATTCAATTTTATATTTTTATAATGTTGTAAATAATACTTATAATAATTATGTACATTAAAAGAAGAATAAAAACACAATTAAAATACAAATAAAAATAATTGTATATATCCAATACATAGGTACTTTACCTATATACATACCTATGTAAAGTATACTTGTATTTTATTAAATATACAAAACATATCATAAAAATAAAATAAAAATATATTTGTGTACATAACAGTATTTTATCATTTTAGAAAATAATAAACACAAAATAAAAATAAAAGTATTAAAATACATAGGTAATATACCTATATAAGGCTAAAAAGTGAACTTGTAGAAATATGTATCATAAAAATAAATAAAAATCATAATAAAATACTACATAAAATAACAAATAATTTTCATTTTATAACTTTCATTTAATTCGATTTATTTCTATTTTTAATTGAATTAATAAAACATTTTTATTCTCTTTTTCCTGGTTGGTCCACGTGGACCAACCAGGAGCCAGCGACTGTTGACCAGCGGGTCAACAGTCTGTCCTCTTCTTCCTAGCGCGTAGCGCGCGACGTTTCCCCCTTGTCTTCGCGCCTTTTTCGAGGCTGCGCCGCTCATCTTCTGCGGCCGCTTCCTTCACGAAACCTCTTCCTTGATCCATCACCTCCATCGCCGACTCTTCAAATCACGCCAGATCTCCATCATTCGCTCGCGATCTTCCCTCGAAGTCACGCACTCCACCACTTCAAATACGAACCCCCCTCTTCCTCTCCTCGGTTGAGTCCCCTTGGTCCACCCCTCTCCGCCTCTCTTGCGCTCCAGGCCTCGCCGGAGGTGACAGCTTCGCCGCGAGCCTCTCAGCCAGGGCGTCCGAGGTCGAGGACGACTCCAGCACCTCCGCCAACCGCCGGCGTCGAGGTAAACTTCTTCCTCTGGCTCAGGCCATCGAGGGCTTCCACTCCGCCATCTATTTATCGCATTTAGTTCCTGTTAGCATAAGCATCTAAAAACCCAAAAAAATCGAGAATTTCATCGCGTATCGCGCCCGATCCACCATCCTCGCCGGAGCGCAACTCCGGTCGAGATCCCATCCTTCGTTCCGCACCATTTCTCCGCCACCGCGGGGTCCAGGCAACTTGCCCTGGACCCTCTCACCTTGTTTTGCAGGTCCACGCACAGTCAACGCATCTGGAGGGCCATTTTGAGTCCTCGCCGGAGATACCTGGAGCTCCGAGCTCCGCCGCCTTCGCGCCAGCACATCGAAGCCTCTCCGACGAACCTGAGCCTCCCAGCACATAGCCGGATCTCCCAGGAGCCTTCTGGTCGATTTTGAGCCCACGCTGAAGCCGGAGACCCGAGATCGGGAGCTGGGAAGTTCGCCTCGCCGGCGAGCGTCCCTGTTCTTCCTCGTTGCCTCCCCACCGTCCGATCAAAAGCCCGCTCCAGACCGTTTGTCAGCCGTCAGATCTTGGCACGCGTCGTCCGTTGATCTTCTGCCAGATCTGATCTCCACCGCTGATCTCCGAAGCGTCATCGGCCGTCACCAGCGCGCCACGCGTCAAGTGGAATCTTCTCCGCCGTTGGATCGCGCGCGTCGAGGGTAATTTTGCAAGACACCCCCGCGCATTTTGTAATTGTTATTTAGTCCATAAACTTTCGGCTGCAGTTTAAATATTTTGTAATATTTGCAAAAAGACCCTCGGATTTTAGTTATTTGCGTTTGGGTCCCTCGCCACGTCACCTCACGTGACCTGTACACGTGAGGTGGTGGGCTTTTTGCAGAGGCACCCCTGGTCTTTTGTGTATTTCGGTTTAGTCCCAGAACTTTTGTATTAAGTGTTAAACATTTGGGATATTTGCATGTATGCCCCTGATATTTTCGGATATTGCCTTTAGGTCCCTGCCAGGCGCGTGTTTCGCACGTGTTCGGCTTGGGCATTTTGCGCTAAGGCCCCTCCGGGTTTGGGTATTTGCTTTTAGTCCAGTAACTTGCATTTGACGTTGTATATTTTTGTGGAAATTGCACGTATGCCCCTGGATGTTTCGTAAATTGCATATATGCCCTTGCCAGCACTGTTTGATGATTGGAGTGTTGTCCTAATTAATTAACATATCATTTCAACTCCAAAAAAATTCCACAAAAATAGGCTTAAGTTCCTGGATAGGTGTATTTTAACGCTACCTAATTAGTTTTTGATTTTATTCTATTTTCATATTTATTAAAAATCAAAAACTCTCATTTTGTGTACTGTCTACCTTAGAAAATACCAAAAAAATATTAAAACACCTCTAAAAATTCCAAAAAAATCACCTAGTGTCTATTTTGCTATATTTTAGTGTCAGTCCAAAAACCACTAAAAATCTCAAAAGAAAAACACTAAAAATTGAAAAACACTTCAAAACTTCAAAAAAATATAAAAAATAGTAGAAAAATCCAAAAAATATAAACTCAGCTTCTGTTTGTCACTTATTTTATTCTCTTTATTAGAAAAATAGTGTGAGTTATTTTGAGTACTGGTTGATATTTTTAAAGTACATTTTTGTCACAGCCAGCCTGAGTTCCACTGTTTTGCCTTATTTCAGACTTTAAAAATACCAAAAACACCTTGAAAAATCCCCAAAAATCACAAAAACAGTAAAAAACCTTAAAAATACCAAAAACATTTATTTTCTGAATTTTTGAGCATTTTTGTGCATTGTTATAAATATCTTAGCTTGCCTTGTATTATATCCCCTTATTTTCCAATATTTGAAAAAGAAAAAAAAAATATATATAAAATATAAAATCTAAAAATCAGAAAATCAAAAATCAAAATACAAAAATAAAAAAAAAAAAACATTAAAAAATTAAAAACCCACAAAAACATTCCTTTGTTTGATTGCTTAGTGTAGACACACCACACACTCACTCACTTGTGCATTCACTTGCTTGAATTACACTGCTTGCTCCCTGTGTTCGAACTCTCTGCATATTTGACTGCTATACATCCTTTGTGCAGAGTTAAAAATAAATTTTAACTCACACCTGTCTTTCATTGCCTGATTTGCTTGTGGGTTATTTGTTGATTAATTTCGGGATTCGTGTGGTCAAACACCGACTGTTGACTCGCCTTGTGAGTCGACATAACCGCATCGATCTCCGTGATTATCAAATGGCGCCGTTGCCGGGGAGCAACAGCTTGTAGTTCATCTTTTTGATTGTTTGTGTGTTTGTTTACCATAGCATTATCCTTCTCTTACATTTTGATATATATCTTGATTGAACTATCTGACCATCTCTTTTGTCTTCTTGCGAGGGACCGCGGAGCGAGGCGGGTGGCTTAGGTGACCCGACGCAACCTTGGGACGTGGAGCCGGCTTTTCTTAAGCCAAGCCGGCAGGAGAGAGCAAGGAGTGAGAGAGAGAGTGCTTAGCTAGTTTGTATTTTATTTGTGAGAGAGTGATATTCCATTAATTTGTAATAATACAGGTACCTTGGCCTTGGACTTAGACATTCGGGCCTAACTTCCGGGTGTTTGTTCACCCGGGGGCTCACCGCCGTTTTCCTCGTGTTTTCATCGCAGTCATTTTCCGGTTTTGAGTTTCATTTTTCACTTTATTTTGTGGATTGAGCTCTTAGATCTAGGTCTGCTTGACTCGATTAGAATAGGTCCAAACACCTAATAATCTTTGCACGTTCCTATAGATACGTTTTGGACTTAGACTAAATTAAACAGTTAGCAAGTAATTCCCAAATCCACGCGCCGCGAGCTCATACCCGAACAAGCGCTTTCTCCTACTCCAAATGTGTTGGGCAGAGGAGGGGTGAGCCAAGACCGGACACTCGGATTAGGAGTTGCTAGTTGACTTGTGGTTCTTCACGCTAGCAGTTGCCGAATCTAGGACGATTTCCGTGTGCATATCGGCATATAGTATAGGTTTAAAAATTTCTGCTTTGCATCCCGCATGGAGAGAGCTGGGATTCGCTGTAAGTCTTCTAACTTTGCACGCATCATTTAGGCACAAAGGTGAGATCTCCATCTTTGTGTCGACTTGCACGGCTTTTCCGACTCTTTTCTCCCTCTGTTTTTGGACAAAGTAGGACCAAAAAGAAAAATACAAAAACCGTTAGGCGCTTGTTTGAATTGACTCAAAAGAAGCGATAACACCAAAAAAATTAAAAAAGGGACTGCTAAGAAAACTTGACCAAAATAAAAAAGGTAATTGGATTCATTGCTTGGGGTGAGTAATACCCTCACTTGTATTCAGGTTGCATGGGAAGGTCTCCTTCCAAGTGAGGTGAGCGCTTCGTAAGGATTAGAGCCAAAAACCCAGCTTGTGGCTGCCTTGTGTATCGCCTGGATTACCGAAGTATTGGCGCTTCTATCGTACGTAGACGAGTAGGGCTTGGTCAACATTGGTGACTCTCTATTGTGAGAGCATCGACCTTGTCCGAAGTATCGAGCATAGGCCACGCCTTCACGGGGGTGTCTGTCTCATCGTCTTGCGTCCGAGTAGGTTCTTGCACGCTCACGGGTGATTCCGTTGCGAGCGAGTTCCGAAGTATTGGTTTCGCCTATTGGCTTCCTCTCTTATTCTTTGGCTGAGTAGGGATCCAGGAAGGGTTACAAGGACCTCAACTGCACAAGCTACAGGTTACACAGGAGGAGGACAAGTACGGGATACTTTTCCGGCAGTACTCTCTCTCCTATAGGCGTAGCGTTCTAAGGACTCGTTCAAAGATAAATATCTGAATCAAGCTAAAACTGAAAAGATAAAAGCCGAACCTTCACGGCTTCATGTGTTGAGTTGGTGAACTTACCCTTGCCTTGTGTTTGATTGCTAGATTTGTTTAGGTCAAGATCAAAAACACAGCACAATTGTGCGCAATTTTGTTGCATCTTACTCTTATTCTTCTTCTTCTACCCTTGCCCTTCCTCTACTCTTCTCAATAATCAAGATGATGGGACGGAGATCTCTTAGGCCGACCCTGTCGGCACCGCTATCCCGCACTCCTCCTTATTCATCTAGGACTACCTCGGAGAGTCCGCTCTCCGAGCCTGAGTATACATCCGCCCTGTTCCCCCTCGATCATTCTTCCCATTCTCCTTCTATCAGTCCAATTGTTTCAGAATTCAGTGCATCACAGAGTTCAGATCATTCTACAGCACCTGAGATGGCCTCTTTTGCTTTTACAGAAGATCCAGTCATGTCGGACAGAGGCGAGCATGAAGATGATCATGAGCACCCTCCATTCGTATTTGATCAGGCAGCCATCAACAATTCGTTGTTAGCATCCCTGGAAACCATGCAGAGACAGATCCGAGACCAGGGAACATTTATGGGTGATCTCATGCGAGAGATAGCACAGATGAGAGAAGACCGTGCTGGCGGAGAAGGTGGAGGAGGAGGAGGACCAGACGCAGGAGGAGACAATCCAGACGGCGAGAGACCGCCACAGACTATCATGAGGGAATTGCATAACCCAGCGTCATCCCTCACTCACCGATGGATTCGACTCCCACCTATCCATGGAGACTTCGAGCTTCGGCACAACACAATTCAGATGCTACCCAAGTTCCATGGGTTGCCGACCGAAGAGCCGCACCTCCACCTCCAAGAATTCGAGATGATTTGCAGCACCATCCATGATCGGTTGATAACCGAGGACACAATCAAGATGATCGCCTTTCCATTCTCTTTGGTTGACAGAGCCGCCTATTGGCTCAAACATCTTGGGCGTTTCGTCGACACATGGGCAGATCTCCGGGCCGCATTCCTGAAGAAGTACTATCCTCTCGGCCGGACCAACGCAGCTCGAGCTATGATCAGCAACTTCGTCATGATCCCAAATGAACAGTTCCATGAAGCCTGGGATCGATTCAGAGAGCTCATCGACCGGTGTCCCCACCATGATATCTCCAAGCCCAATCTCGTTCAGAGTTTCTTTTGCGGGCTGACACCGGAGCTGCAGGGGCTAGTGAACGCCTCTTGCGGTGGGTCTTATTTCTCCAAGGGAGAAGACGACGTCTGGGCCATCTACGAAGGCATGGCAGAAAACTCCACAGTGATGACCCAGGCCCGAGTCTATACACAGCAGAAACCCCCGCAAGGAGCGGGATCATTTCAGAGGATCGCTCGCATCGATGCCGGTCCCAACACAGTGTCGGTAGCCGCAGCCCAAGCCGAATCAGCCGCAGCCGACATGGGCATCATCAGTGAAAAGCTGGACCGCATGGAGATCCTTGAAAAGAAACAAAATCAAGGCATGGCCCAGATGGACCAGATTGCCAAAACCATGAGTGACCTCAAAACCCAAATGCTATGCATTCAGGAGGCCCAAACTCAGGCCCAACAGCCTCCTAGGTCACAGGTTGCATCCCGCAGCAGCAACTCCAACCAGGCCTCTACCTCATACCGTCAGGTAAACCATATCCAGGCGGAGCCGGTTCCCTTGCTGCAGTACCATCCAGAGCAACCGCCATCTTCGGACACGCAGATGGTGGTCTATCAGCCAGAGCAACCACTGGCAGTTCTACCTCCACCCTCCTTTGAGCAGGAACCGTTGATGGAAGTCAATGGGATTTGGTACGACCGGTACCCTCAGCCCGCAATTCGCCGGGATCACCCCGGATTCCGTTGGGGCAACGGTGGATCCTCTTCCCAACAACAGAACCCTGCCCAAGGATACCAGAACAGCCAGCCACAGCAACAACACCAGCAGCCCCAGTACGCCCAACCGCAGCAATACCACAGTGGTCCTCGTCCCAACTATCAGGGACAGCAGTGGAGGCAGCGTCAGCCGCCTCAGCATTTTCAGAACCAACCTCCTCCCCAGTACCAGCAGCAGCAGCCCCGTTTCCAGCAGGGACAATCATCCGGTTCTCATGGCCCATCTTTTGAGAACCCCGCTCTTGATGATCTTGCCCGCTTGCTCTCCGAACAGCAAGCCTCCTTCAGGCAAGAAATGGATGAGTTCCGGCAGGAGATGCGGGAGATCATGAAAGGCAAAGCCGCCATACCAGCTCAGATCGAACCAAATCCGAACAATTTCAAAAGGAAGCCTGAGCAGGTAGAGTTTTCAGAGGATACCCCTCCTAGTGACTATGAGAATGATGTGAATAATATCTATTATGATGCTGATTTTGTTACTACTAGGAGCGGTAGGATACCCGCCGGCGGCGTCTCTTCTGAGCGACAACCGGATGCAGAACCAGGAGCGCCAGAAGAGCAGAGCAGCGGTACTGATGCCGCTAATGATGATGTAGAAGAAGGTGGTGCTGATGCCACCAATGATGGAGTCCAGGACGACGGTGCTGATGCCGTCGTGATACCAGATGAAGACGGTGGTGCTGATGCCACCATTTTTGATGCAGAACATGAAGGCGGTGCTGATGCCGCAGAGACAGGTGCCAGTGGTGGTACTGAGGCCACCACATCTCCTTTTGTTGAAACTCCAGCTGTGGTGTCACCACGTTTTGTATCTTTGGACTGTGATCAAAACAAAAACAGCAAAAATATGAATAAAGAAAAGGTTTCTGTTCAAATTACGGATCCATATGTATTGAATGATGATGTTGGTATGGATCCCCCTTCTTCACAGGCACAGGAACCTCTTTCTAGCCCTCCATCTGAGGAGGCCCCTACTATCCCCTTCCCAGAGGCACTTCGCCGAGCGAAGGGGAATAAAAAAGAAAATCCCAAAAAGAACCAAGAGGTAGAGTTCGGCAATCAGATGATTGACAGATTCCACATTCAGCTGACTCTACGAGAAGCATTTGAGCATATCCCTTTCTTCAAGAAGAACTTGAAAGAAACAACCACTGTCAGAAGAAAGCGGAGGCACAGAGATCAGATCCATATGCTCACACATGATACTTGCTGCACCATTCAGAACAAGTTGCCAGCCAAGCGACCAGATGCAGGAGCTCCCTATGTCAGATGCGAGATTCAAGAGCAACAGTTTGATCGTACTCTATTGGACAGCGGCTCTTCAATTAACCTCCTTCCGGCAGCCTTACTCAAGCAATTTGAGTTCGGCATTCTTCATCGAAGCAGAACAGTCCTTCAGTTTGCTGACAGGTCGATCAAGAGGCCGAAGGGGTTATTGAAAGACGTGGTCGTTACCATTCAGGGCCTGAAATTCCCCGTGGACTTCGTTGTGTTGGACATGGAGATCCCTGAGTCGGTAACTGATGCCCCCATCATACTCGGACGCCCATTCTTGGCCACAGCCAAGGCGGTGACCGACCATGATTGCGGGAAGGTATGTTTTCGCGTAGAGGGCGAGACCATACAAATAGAGACGATCGAGGAGACCAGAGCCAGAGAGTTAGAATGCTCGGAGCAGTCAAGCGAAGCCGCATCAATGATAGAGGAAGAGCTAGACGTCCACCAGGTTCGTGATTTTGAAATGACTGATGATGAATCTAACTGGAAAGACCCTGTAGCACCTACTCTCGCCTTGCCTACCGAATCATTGTACCTCAAGCTCATGGCGATCGAGGGTCGGGAGAGCACATTCCTGGATGAGGATACACCTGAGGCTGACAGCATCGTGACGAATGGTGCCGATGATTTCAATTCATGTTCTTCTATTTCTGATCCCTCGTATTCAGACATTGAATGGGCCTATTTTGATGATCCGTTGTCTTGTCTGATTCATTCTGAACCAGCAACCATGACAGAGTGCGAGCCCGTACAGTACATTGATAATTCAGTCAGCCGCCCTTCGTCAGAAATTCATGCCGAGCGAGAGTTCTCTCATGCAGACCTGGTAGCATTCACCCAGACATATCAGAAGCCAGATCTGCCACCTCCCAGCTGTCCTGAACTGAAACCTCTGCCGCAGTCAATGAAGTATAGATTCCTTGCAGGTGAACCAGATATGCACCCAGTCATTATCTCAGCAGACTTGACTGGAGAACAAGAATCTCGTCTGATGGAGGTTCTTGAAAGAAATCGCAAGGCAATCGGATGGAATATAGCTGACCTCAAAGGGCTGAGCCCGAAGCTGTGCTCCCACCACATCTATCTCGAGGATGACGCTAAGCCATCGCGTGAGTTCCAGCGACGGCTGAACCCGAATCTTCGAGAGGTTGTCATGAAAGAAATCTCAAAGTGGTGGAGTGCTGATTTCATCTATCCCATCTCCGACTCAAAATGGGTAAGTCCGTTACATGTGGTACCCAAGAAGACGGGCATCACAACAGTTGTCAACGAGTTCGGAGAAGAGGTCGCTACCAGAGTACCAACTTCTTGGAGGGTCTGTGTGGACTACAGACGATTAAATGAGGCCACCAAGAAGGATCACTTCCCGCTGCCCTTCCTTGATCAGATTATCGAGCGGTTAGCCGGGAAGAGCCATTACTGTTTTCTTGATGGGTACTCTGGATATAATCAAGTGGCCATTGCGCCCGAAGACCAGGAGAAGACGACTTTCACCTGTCCGTTTGGGACGTATGCTTTCAGACGGATGCCCTTTGGTCTATGCAACGCTCCAGCGACATTCCAAAGGTGCATGTTGTCCATTTTCTCGGACATGGTGGGTAACTGTTTAGAGGTCTTCATGGATGACTTCTCGGTCTATGGCGATGGGTTTGATGCTTGTCTTGACTGCCTAGATCGTGTGCTGAAGCGCTGCATAGAGGTTAATCTAGTCTTATCCTGGGAGAAGAGTCATTTCATGATGACTCAAGGGACGGTCCTTGGGCATATCGTCTCCAACAGGGGCATGGAGGTCGATCCTGCCAAGGTGGATATCATCAGAAAACTCAATCCACCGTCCAATTTGCGTCAGTTACGGTCTTTTCTGGGGCATGTCGGTTTCTACCGACGGTTTATTCAGGACTTCAGTCGAATTGCCCGACCGTTAACCGACTTGCTGACCAAAGACACCGAGTTTATTGTTAATGATAAGTGTCTTGAATCATTTGAGACTCTCAAAAATATGGTTATTTCAGCTCCTGTCCTTCAGCCACCCGATTGGTCTCTTCCATTCGAGATCATGACGGATGCTTCAGATTTTGCCGTTGGGGCTGTGCTTGGACAGAGGAGGGATGGATTACCGTTTGCCATTCACTACGCCAGCCGGACCTTAGATGCCGCTCAAAGGAATTACACTGTGACTGAAAAAGAAATGCTGGCCGTAGTCTTCGCTCTTGATAAGTATCGATCTTACATTCTCGGATCTAGAGTAACTGTTTACACCGATCATACCGCCATCCGGTATTTAATGGCCAAGAAGGATGCCAAAGCACGCCTTACCAGATGGATCCTTCTACTCCAGGAATTTGATATTGAGATTAAGGATAAGCCTGGAGTCAAGAATGTGGTGGCGGATCATCTCTCCAGATTGGAGAATCTTGAGGAATCCGAGCCCAGCGCACCTATATCAGAGACGTTTCCAGATGAGGCGATCTTAGTTGTCACCTCTCTCCCATGGTATGCCGACTTTGTAAACTATCTTGTTGCCAAGACAGTCCCTCAGGGTTGGCCCAGGCAGAAACTCGAGACCTTCCTAGCTAAGGCCAAGTTTTACCATTGGGAGGATCCCGTCCTTTATCATGAAGGAGGGGATAGCATCTGGAGAAGGTGCATTCCTCAGGAAGAGCAGCATAGCGTCCTCACATACTGCCACAAGCTTGAGGCAGGAGGACATCATTCAGGAAGAAGGACAGCACAGAAGGTGCTTCAATCCGGCCTATGGTGGCCTACTCTCTTCAAGGATTCTGATGAGTTCGTGAAGGGATGTACTGACTGTCAGAAAATGGGAACCTGCGGACAGAGAGACATGATGCCCATGCAACCTATTCACTTCTGTGAAGTTTTTGATGCATGGGGGATTGATTTCATGGGCCCATTTCCTAAGAGTCAGGGATTCGAGCATATTTTGCTCGCTGTAGATTATGTCAGTCGATGGGTTGAGGCCATCCCCGCCCGAGCCGCAGATGCTAAAACCGTGTGTAAATTCTTGAGGAAAAATATCATTTCACGGTTCGGGGTACCTAGAGTTTTGATTTCTGACGGGGGGTCTCATTTCATCAATGACAAAGTTAGGGCCCTTGCTGACGAGTTCGGTATTGACCATCGGGTTGCCACTCCTTATCACCCTCAGACTAATGGTCTTGCTGAAGTATCGAATCGGGAGATAAAGACGATCTTGCAGAAAGTTGTCCGCCCAGACCGAAAGGATTGGTCACAACTTTTGGACTCGGTCCTATGGGCCTATCGGACTTCTTTCAAAAATCCATTGGGGACATCTCCTTTTCGTCTCGTCTATGGCAAGCCGTGCCATTTGCCAGTGGAAATCAAGCACAAATCTTTTTGGGCAGTTACTGAGTTACTTTTGGATCCCGAGAGTGTGGGAGATCGGAGACGAGCAGAATTGGCAGCCCTGGAGGAACTAAGAGACACAGCCTTTTCCAACAGCCTACAGTACAAAGAAAAAGTGAAGACATGGCACGATTCGCATATCAGCCATAAACAGTTTGAGCCAGATCAGAAAGTATGGTTGTTTGATTCCAGGCTGAAATTATTCCCAGGGAAGTTGCAGAGCAAGTGGAAAGGTCCGTATGTGGTTAGGAAGGTACATGACAATGGCAGTATTGATATATCCGAACCGTCATCTTCGTCCACCTTCCGCGTCAATGGTCAACGCCTAAAGCTATACCGAGATCATGATCCGCCGACCATGGACGTTGCCCCCATTCTTCTGGTATGAGATGTGTTCTTTGATTCATATCATCTGCATCTCGTACATGGTGATCACTTCCATCTTCCGCTGTACAGATCATCTGTCCATATCATTCTTTCATCAAAAAGGTGCCACCCTTGTAGACAGTTTTCCTTACTTAGGACGTACTTTGTCCTAAGTATAGGGGGGTGTGCACCCCGAGTTGTTCTATTCTTTTCGATCCTCTCCATTGTCTCCTCTTCTCGTCTATACTTAGGGATATCTTACCCTAAGTATAGGGGGAGACAATCTGAGTACGATCTGTTCATTCCCACCCTTGACCCTCCCTGCGTTGTGTACAGTCTGCTATACTTAGGATTAATTGATCCTAAGTATAGGGGGGACGGTCAACTTCTCATTCGTTTGTTCATCCATTCCTTTCTTTATTTATTCTTTAGACTTGTCTATACTTAGTACGAGTTATGTCTTCTCTTTTCTCTCCGATCTATGAGGACATAGCTCAAGCTAAGTATAGGGGGGTCGTATATACCGCGTATATACTTTAGCCATAACTCGTACTTTCGTATTTTCCTAATAATATGGCTACTAATTCTTTAAAATTCATTAAAAACCTTTTAATAAAAAAAAAAAAATGTGGTTATTCCTCAAAATTCTTTTTGTATATACTGATAAATCAGGTAAAAACGTTTCTGCAAAATGTTTGAAAAATAGTTTGAAAATCTTTGTGTACATCTATTGAAAACTATTTGGAAAATATTTTGTTACATGTTTTCAACCTGTGTGAAATTGTGTGGATTGTAAAACTTCTCTTCTTTGGGTGAAATAAAAATGTTTGAAAAATGATTTGCAAATGGTTTGAAAAATGGTTGCAAAAATGATTTGAAAAACCTATATATACTGTTTGAAGAGCCTTTGCAAAATGATTTTCAAATGTGTGTAAAATGTTTGTAAAAACTATTTTGGACTATAGTTTTCAAAAATTGTGTGTAAATTGTTTTCAAATAAATTTGAGGAATAGACACATCACACCAAAATCCATCTTAGGTATATATGTATAAAATTGATCACTTACCCTTGTAAATTCTTGAAATCCACTTCTCATATATATAAGAAGCACTCCCGTGTACATATTTTCACCTAGTTTTCAACCAAAGCTTTTTATTTCAAAAATCCCAAAAACATTTGCAAAATTAAAATCCAAAAACATTTGAAAAATCTTTTTGAAAAATACAAAAAAAATGCATCTGCATATGCATCATCATCATCTTTCCAAAAATCCATAAAAAGTTCAAAATCTCTGAAAATTGCATCACAAAAATATTTTCTGCATTGCATTGCATAGCATTCGCATTTTTCGGATTGAGTTTGATAGTTGAACAAGTCTAAGTAAAATCCGGAGATTGGAGCCTGATTGGACCTTAAAATCTACCTAATAACAGGAACCTTATAGGAACTAGGTTTGAGGTACTTCAGGTCTAGTTGACTTAATTCTTTGAGGATCACGGGACTTAGTTCAATGGATTCTTGACTGCCTAAGTAGAGTATTTCGGAGCACACGCACGACTCTTGTTGATAATGACCTAACTTGGACACCTGCACCTTTCACATAGCTCTCCACGGATGAGGTGGTGAGGAGGCAGTTTCCTTTGGCTTGGGGTAGCATATGAGGGTAGTACTTCTAGGCGGAACCTCTCTTCTTCTTATAGTGAAGGAAGTGCACCCTCAACTTGGTCTAGTGGTGATGAAGTCTAAAGACAGAAGCCGTGGGTTGCAATAAAGCTTCAAAAGAGGGATAGTCTACTGGCTCAAGAGGAAAATTTCTTGTATATATGCTGCACCATGTAGATATGTTGTACAGATGCAATTGAAAAAAAAAAAAAAATGCAAAAAGAACTCCAAAAAAGTGGTGGGTCGGATTGAAAATTTAATAATCCCACCGGAGTGTATATAGTCCAATAAAGCAAAGCTTATGGTATCCATGTTACATCTCATGAAGCTTGCAGCGGGAGACTTGGCTACACTGGCTGAGCTTCCAAAAGTCTATACTTCTTCCCCCTCTTCTTGAGCCGGTTGCACTTGAACTTAGAAGGGAATAACCCGCTTCTCGAGGAAAGAGTTGCTAGACCGAGGCATTAGAGTTACCAGGTTGGGGGAGGTTGTTTCTTTTGTCACTTCTGAGGTGGGGAGCTACATATCACTTACACTGTACAAGTCAGATTCATAGTCGTAAGAGTTTGCGTATGAGTTGAAGTATTTCCTGACCTGGCTATTGAGGAGACTTAGTTTTGGGATTCTCAAGGACTGTTGGATTTCAAACTTGGTTCTCATTAAGGTTCCGACCGCACTAAAATTCCAAAGGTCCGACTTAAGCTCCAAACTTTGATTTTGCGAAGACAAGTTCAATAATTAGACTTCATCCAATTTTCTTCTTTTTCTTTTCTTTCTTTTCTTTTTGCACTTATTGCATAAGTGTTTGCTAGGGACTAGCAAAGGTAAAGTATAGGGGGATGATGAATCCACATTTCATCATCTTTATTCTATCATTTTGGCACCAAAAACCCTAGCAAATGCTTGTAAATAGCATTAAAACCATCATCTTAGCATCCATGCATGTGCATTCAGATTGTGTATAAATCACTGTAATTAAGGCCAAAATTATAGAATAAATAAAGAAAAGAAAAAGAATAAAATATTGTAAATATTTTATGATCCAAAACCCCCGAGACCTAGGCATCTCGATGAATAGGTCGACAAGGAATAAAGTAGGGGGAGATAAGGTCAGAAATACAGACAAAATACCTATTCACTCTATTCATTCTTTATTCATTTTGGGACCTATTTTTGGTTCCACTTTTTATACACCAAATAAAGAAACTCTGTACATGCAAGTTGTAGATAAATTAATAAAGAAAAATACAAAATTGATTTCACAGAAAAATACTGTACAGATAAAAAGTTATGGTCTGAATAAAAATCCAGAATGCCAACTTCCCAGACCCGTATCTCACAAACGACAACTCCAAATGCAGTGTACTCACCTTTAATTGTATATAGAATAAAATAATCTACCCAATGGTGGTGGTTTCGCATTTGGCGGAGCTACGGTTTGAAAGTTGAGTTTTGGACCCTCATGGTACACTTGTACTAAATAAAATATTCAATTTATTATTTGTTCATTATTTATTCAATTTTATATTTTTATAATGTTGTAAATAATACTTATAATAATTATGTACATTAAAAGAAGAATAAAAACACAATTAAAATACAAATAAAAATAATTGTATATATCCAATACATAGGTACTTTACCTATATACATACCTATGTAAAGTATACTTGTATTTTATTAAATATACAAAACATATCATAAAAATAAAATAAAAATATATTTGTGTACATAACAGTATTTTATCATTTTAGAAAATAATAAACACAAAATAAAAATAAAAGTATTAAAATACATAGGTAATATACCTATATAAGGCTAAAAAGTGAACTTGTAGAAATATGTATCATAAAAATAAATAAAAATCATAATAAAATACTACATAAAATAACAAATAATTTTCATTTTATAACTTTCATTTAATTCGATTTATTTCTATTTTTAATTGAATTAATAAAACATTTTTATTCTCTTTTTCCTGGTTGGTCCACGTGGACCAACCAGGAGCCAGCGACTGTTGACCAGCGGGTCAACAGTCTGTCCTCTTCTTCCTAGCGCGTAGCGCGCGACGTTTCCCCCTTGTCTTCGCGCCTTTTTCGAGGCTGCGCCGCTCATCTTCTGCGGCCGCTTCCTTCACGAAACCTCTTCCTTGATCCATCACCTCCATCGCCGACTCTTCAAATCACGCCAGATCTCCATCATTCGCTCGCGATCTTCCCTCGAAGTCACGCACTCCACCACTTCAAATACGAACCCCCCTCTTCCTCTCCTCGGTTGAGTCCCCTTGGTCCACCCCTCTCCGCCTCTCTTGCGCTCCAGGCCTCGCCGGAGGTGACAGCTTCGCCGCGAGCCTCTCAGCCAGGGCGTCCGAGGTCGAGGACGACTCCAGCACCTCCGCCAACCGCCGGCGTCGAGGTAAACTTCTTCCTCTGGCTCAGGCCATCGAGGGCTTCCACTCCGCCATCTATTTATCGCATTTAGTTCCTGTTAGCATAAGCATCTAAAAACCCAAAAAAATCGAGAATTTCATCGCGTATCGCGCCCGATCCACCATCCTCGCCGGAGCGCAACTCCGGTCGAGATCCCATCCTTCGTTCCGCACCATTTCTCCGCCACCGCGGGGTCCAGGCAACTTGCCCTGGACCCTCTCACCTTGTTTTGCAGGTCCACGCACAGTCAACGCATCTGGAGGGCCATTTTGAGTCCTCGCCGGAGATACCTGGAGCTCCGAGCTCCGCCGCCTTCGCGCCAGCACATCGAAGCCTCTCCGACGAACCTGAGCCTCCCAGCACATAGCCGGATCTCCCAGGAGCCTTCTGGTCGATTTTGAGCCCACGCTGAAGCCGGAGACCGAGATCGGGAGCTGGGAAGTTCGCCTCGCCGGCGAGCGTCCCTGTTCTTCCTCGTTGCCTCCCCACCGTCCGATCAAAAGCCCGCTCCAGACCGTTTGTCAGCCGTCAGATCTTGGCACGCGTCGTCCGTTGATCTTCTGCCAGATCTGATCTCCACCGCTGATCTCCGAAGCGTCATCGGCCGTCACCAGCGCGCCACGCGTCAAGTGGAATCTTCTCCGCCGTTGGATCGCGCGCGTCGAGGGTAATTTTGCAAGACACCCCCGCGCATTTTGTAATTGTTATTTAGTCCATAAACTTTCGGCTGCAGTTTAAATATTTTGTAATATTTGCAAAAAGACCCTCGGATTTTAGTTATTTGCGTTTGGGTCCCTCGCCACGTCACCTCACGTGACCTGTACACGTGAGGTGGTGGGCTTTTTGCAGAGGCACCCCTGGTCTTTTGTGTATTTCGGTTTAGTCCCAGAACTTTTGTATTAAGTGTTAAACATTTGGGATATTTGCATGTATGCCCCTGATATTTTCGGATATTGCCTTTAGGTCCCTGCCAGGCGCGTGTTTCGCACGTGTTCGGCTTGGGCATTTTGCGCTAAGGCCCCTCCGGGTTTGGGTATTTGCTTTTAGTCCAGTAACTTGCATTTGACGTTGTATATTTTTGTGGAAATTGCACGTATGCCCCTGGATGTTTCGTAAATTGCATATATGCCCTTGCCAGCACTGTTTGATGATTGGAGTGTTGTCCTAATTAATTAACATATCATTTCAACTCCAAAAAAATTCCACAAAAATAGGCTTAAGTTCCTGGATAGGTGTATTTTAACGCTACCTAATTAGTTTTTGATTTTATTCTATTTTCATATTTATTAAAAATCAAAAACTCTCATTTTGTGTACTGTCTACCTTAGAAAATACCAAAAAAATATTAAAACACCTCTAAAAATTCCAAAAAAATCACCTAGTGTCTATTTTGCTATATTTTAGTGTCAGTCCAAAAACCACTAAAAATCTCAAAAGAAAAACACTAAAAATTGAAAAACACTTCAAAACTTCAAAAAAATATAAAAAATAGTAGAAAAATCCAAAAAATATAAACTCAGCTTCTGTTTGTCACTTATTTTATTCTCTTTATTAGAAAAATAGTGTGAGTTATTTTGAGTACTGGTTGATATTTTTAAAGTACATTTTTGTCACAGCCAGCCTGAGTTCCACTGTTTTGCCTTATTTCAGACTTTAAAAATACCAAAAACACCTTGAAAAATCCCCAAAAATCACAAAAACAGTAAAAAACCTTAAAAATACCAAAAACATTTATTTTCTGAATTTTTGAGCATTTTTGTGCATTGTTATAAATATCTTAGCTTGCCTTGTATTATATCCCCTTATTTTCCAATATTTGAAAAAGAAAAAAAATATATATATAAAATATAAAATCTAAAAATCAGAAAATCAAAAATCAAAATACAAAAATAAAAAAAAAAAACATTAAAAAATTAAAAACCCACAAAAACATTCCTTTGTTTGATTGCTTAGTGTAGACACACCACACACTCACTCACTTGTGCATTCACTTGCTTGAATTACACTGCTTGCTCCCTGTGTTCGAACTCTCTGCATACTTGACTGCTATACATCCTTTGTGCAGAGTTAAAAATAAATTTTAACTCACACCTGTCTTTCATTGCCTGATTTGCTTGTGGGTTATTTGTTGATTAATTTCGGGATTCGTGTGGTCAAACACCGACTGTTGACTCGCCTTGTGAGTCGACATAACCGCATCGATCTCCGTGATTATCATGGATCTCTGTAATAAAACACTTAAATTCTACTCCATATGTGCCAAAGAGGATGGGATTCTTGGTGCTCGTAGCGTTGAGGAGATGAACAATGCGCTTCTTTGCAAGTGGATTGCTCGGATTTGGAAGGATTGTGATAGCTTGGTTTGGCCCCTACTATGCCGAATTTATGGGATAGGACTTAAGTTCCACATGTCGGAGGATCTGGGTTCGTCGCCCTTTTTCTTTTGGAGGAGAATCGCTGGTCTTGTGTAGGAGATCGTCCTTCCTTGAGGCCGATCGTGGGGGGACGGGATGGGCTTCAGGTTCTGGCTGGATGATTGGTTCGAAGGGGTTGTGTTGGGGGAGCTATTCCCGCATCTGATGGCTCTTACTAATACACCTGGTGTATGTGTTGCTGAGGTTTGGGACAGCCAGAAATTTGCTCATACTTTCCGTGCTAGTATCTCGGACCAAAGGAGGGAAGAGTTGGAGCTGATGCTTGAGATGTTGGATATTGTAGCTGGGCATACTGTGGGCAGAGACTGTTGGTGTTGGCAGGATGGTTCCTTCTCGGTTGGGAAAGCTTACAAAGTTCTGAAAGGGGCGTCGATAGTGGATCTGACAGGGACTGTAGCAGATTGCGGAAGAATTTGGAGATGGAGAGTGACGATGTGGGTGAAGGTCTTTCTATGGTTGTGCAGAAGAGGTAGGCTTCTCACAGGTGATAAGGTGGCGAGATTCATTGTCATTGTCGGCTCATCACGCTCTCGCTGTCAAATAGGGATGGAAGATGCCGGCCACATGTTCTTCACATGTAGGTCCTCAATGGATTCATGGTCGATCTTTGAGTGTCGGGCGATTAGGTGGGATATAATGGAGGGCTTCTGGGAATCTATTGGGAAGGACTGGAGGGGATCGGGAAATGAACGGTCTAGGTGTTTGACACTAATTTGGGTGATTTGGGTTGCCAGGAATGGTGTGATTTTAGCGGGTTACACCTGTACTGTACAGTGAGAGTCTTTTTTTCTTTTAAAAAAACATTCCCACTTCTTCATCTTCATTTCTTATTCCATTGTACATTCTCCGTTCATCACTACAAACACGGAGAAAATATAGAATGGGATAAAAGTTCCGTATTTATTAGAACAATCCATGCACTTCTTAGTAAGATTTCATGAACAAGCTTACATGTACCATAATCTGTCTCTCTATGGGTATCTGGTAACCATCTATATAGGGGTATAATATGCAATTTTACAGCATTGGTGGGATCCTCATAGAAAGAAAAAGATCACAGTCAAGTTTAAATCAAAGGATAGATTAGATATGATGCAGTATGAAAAATATGATACGAAGTTTGAAGGAGACTGAGTTGTCGACCGACAACAGATAGAGGAGGATTTATCAAATCGCGTAGGGATATAAAGCGAAACATTCTGGATCTACAATAAATCGTCAGTGTCGCACAAACACATTCCTATAAAGTAACTCAATATCGTGGAGCGTTGAGAATTCCATTTTGTATTGCAATAAATTGTGCAATGAAAAATATTAGCTGGAGTTTTGTTTTGCAACGAACTTTTAATTGCCACAAAGTAGGAGATATTTTAACTATAGATTCGTCAAACATTACATGCAATAAATTTTATGTCTTTAGAAGCTCATCGCCGCCAATGAACCATCTACTTCTGTTGTCTCCATACGTTGATACACGTATATGTTGCTTGCATCTTTCCAATAGTTGCTCCATCTCTACCACGACCCCTCTCTCGTTGCTGCAGCATCTTGAGATATAGTTCTAAATGGATGGAATTACTACCTGACAATTTGAACTTAAGCGTTAGAGGTGATTGGACACAAACTCAAAAAGTTAATGAGGTCAATTTAAACTCTATCATTTTGCATTAGTTTACAAGTTACAACGTCAACAGTGTGTGATAGTATATGGGGAGAAATGTAATTGTACTCTTTCATGTATTGCAATTCAAATAAGAAGAAAGTTGGCAATATGCTATTTAATGTCCGTCGGTAGGAGAGGAAAGAGTCGACCTGAGTCCCTTTCGGCATTACATGAACAAAGAAGATCCTCTGCAGAGTATTGTAGAGGTCAGCTTTAAAACCTTGGAGCACATGAGCGAGCGATGAGCGAAATGCTTGTTCATGTTCGAGCGGCTTATATGCTCCAAGGTTTTAAAGCTGACCTCTGCAGTTATGTACTGCAGAGGATCTGCTCACTTACATGAAATATCTTGTTGTCCAAAGTTTCAAAGGACATAGAGGTGATGGTACAGGAAAGAGGAAGGAGAGATGCAATCGAGTTTGGTGTGACCCTCCTTTCAATGTTTGTGCTTTCCTTTGTACCCATCCTCAACTTGGACAAGGATATTGACGTCCTTTTTCAACATATAATATAATGTTCAAAATCACGTGTTAAATGCCATATTCACATTCATTGAGACTGACGACAATTCTCATTTTAATCGCTGAAAATAGTTGATTGATGGATTGGTGTTCAATGTTTCTATAGAAGGAACGAAGATTTAATCCAAAATCTTATCACAAAAGTCGAATCGGGTTGGAACATGAAATCTAACTCGAACGGGTTCGATCTATCGATGATATCAAAAATCTTTTTAGGGATATGTAATACTATAACCATTTGGGATTGGATCTTATATAATTCTGAATTGCATGTAGAACTTTGTATAGTCATGTTATCTTACTCCACTGACTCAAACATGCCCTTGAGCTAACTTAACTAAACCATTATACTCTATATCATCGCCTCTTTTGTAACATCGACAACATCCCCTCCCTTGTCCTACTCCTCCCCCTATACCTCCCCATCTTGTGAGTTGGCTCCCATCGCTGTCACGCTACACCCCTCGGACCTCCATTGTTGCTTATGCTAGGAGGGCATGGGGACGCGAGGGTCATGTCTTGTAGCGGCCCATAGTGATCAAACATTGTTGTTGTGCGCAAGGGGAGTGCAAGAGCAAGATGAACTGAGGAGCATGTGTCCTGGGACCTTCTAGAGGAAGGGATTGGTGTTGTGAGTGGCAATAACAAAATGATAATGGGTTCACATTGTTAGGACTAGAGTCATATTAGGATTAGGAATCCTATTGGGATTGGACTTTTATTCCTAATAATAGTTGAGTTGTATTCTATTTATAGTACGTCATATTGGGAATAAGACTATGAGATTGTAATTGAGCTATATATAGAGAGAGTGGGAGGATTCTACGCCAACACAGCAATAATGTAAACCCTAGAGAAAGTGGGGGTGGGGGAGAGAGAGAGAAGAAAGAGATGAGAGAGCGAAGGAACAGAGAGAGTACTCATTCTAATTTATACTGATCTTTCTTCTTCGGTGGTCACGAGAGGTGACCGACCACCATTATATCTAATTGGTTTTTTCTTCACGTGCTTCCGTAGTGGTGGTCGATTTGCGTATCTACATCCATACCCGTACCGGTGGGTCGTATCCCAACAACCGATATATGAGAGGAGACGATACCGATGGATCATGTCCCGACAACTAGTATCGGAGTAGAGTTGATACTGCTTCTATTCCCATCACACCTTTGTAGTGATGGAGGGGTGGGTTGACTAGAGCCTAGGGCCATGGTGATGCATGTTTGCATTCTGCTTGGGGAATGGTTGACGGTGACACACGGAGGATTTGCGTTGTGGTCTCAGGTACCCGGTGAAGGTGAAGGTCTCGACTTCATTCAGTCAAGGGAGAGGGATGGGTTGTCGATGGCTTATGTTTGCCAGAGGCAAGGTGTATCGACATCAAGATGAGAGGAGAAAGAAAGGGTAAATTTTGTAAAATTCATGGACGTGAAAGGGAAAAATGTCAAAAATTATTTAATTATGTTAACGTTAACATAGATGAGTTAATTAAAGTTAACACGGCTTGTGATATGTAATGGTTAACAACTATCTACAATTCTATGTATAATTCAAAATTACGGAGGGTTCGGTGCGTGATTATCAAAGTAATCAACCATTAATCTTACTGAAATGAAGATATGTACATGTATATTTAAGTCATTGCGCATTTCCCAGAGATGGAGTGCAACACTATAACACCGTGATGTCTTATATGTTACATAATCTAGAATAAACTCTAATTGTAATAACCCAACCTTCAAATGTAGTATCATATCTAAAACTCATGAAGTGTGGATGTTGGTTATAAGCGATGTGGATTACTATTTGACAAGTTGGACTTAAGTATTTTGGGTGGTTGTCAATGGGTTCAACATGATCCGAACACAACAACATATTAATACAAGTTTTCCTCAATAACGGGCCGGGGCCCTAAGCCCGAGATGTAACATTAATGATGAGTTATATTTTCTATGTATCCCCTCTACGTCGACGTTAAATCGCAAACTTAAAAGTTTAATACTTTTTTGTCATATTTAAAAAAATGAGGTGTGCAGTAGAAAGTCGAAGTATAATTGGAGCTTTTTTAATTTACTCCAAAAAGATACTGATAACAGGGATTTTAGCGAAAGTCGTGTCAATCCACAAGGCAGAGAGACAATCGTCGAAGTGACCCCAAACGAAACCTTGGTTAGTCAGCAATTAACCCACAATATACATAATCAATTAATAGCAAAAATGTGGAACTAAAATTTATTTCTCTACCATAAAATTTATAGCAAGCAAGCATATAGATGTCGAACCACAGAGAGCAAAATGGTAGCCTAAGGTTATTCATGCACAACCCAGTCATTCGTTTATATAGATCTTTTTGTGGGTTTTTAATTTTTAATTAATTTTTTACATATTTTTTTATATTTTCTCTTTTTTATATTTTTATAGGTCTTTTTCTTTTATATAAATAATATAACATATATAAGGATATATATACCATATATGGTAGTATATTTATAAATACTAATAAATATAGATAAAACTCATAAAATAAATTATTTTTGGTTTTTTTATCTTTTTCTGTTTTTATATTATTTTCTAGGAATTTTCATTAATTTTTATGTATTTTAAAGTCAAAAATCTCCTAAATAAAGGATTAATTAAATACCCGATATTGATTTGGATTTTAAAAATAATAAATAAGCTCCAAAATTACCCAAATCAATTTTAATATATACATATTTATATAAATGAAATTACAAAATAGAAAAAGATATTTTTGGATTTTTTAAGGATTTTTAAGATTTTTATAAAAGATTTTGGGTTTTTAGATTTTAGGTTTTTTGTTTTTATATTTTTAATAATTTTTAGTCTGTAATTAAAATAGGATAAAATATACAATATATAATATTTTTTGGAATTTTTAGGGATATTTTGATATTTTTTGGTATTTTATAAGTTAGACAAGGAATAAAAAGGCTCCTTTTAATTTTTAATAATTAGATAAATGCAAAAAATGCCAACTAAAATATGAGCGTGAATTTACAAGGCAGAATGCATCTATTCATATTTTTGCACATTTTTTGAAGCACATTAGGTATGTATAACAAATAGACAAAAAGCTACAAAATATGTCTTCTAACAGGGGCATGAATGCAATAAAAATAAACTTTAGGGGCCACAAGGCAAATATTCCATAAATTTACAGCATATTTTAAATTTTATTAAACTTTTCACCAATTACAAAAACACTAGGGGCTTAAGTACAAAATTTCCCTACTCACGTGGGACTACACGTGAGGCTAGGAGGGACCTATGCGTAATATCAATACAGTACAAGGGTACATATACAAAATCCCATTTATTTTAAAACGCTACAATTTATTTATAAGACTAAATAAAAACTATACAAAATTATGGGGCTAAAGTGAAATTACCCTCAAAGAGGCGAGGTGGCGAATGGCTGAGATCTCTTCACTTAGACACGTGTCGCCTTCTGGTGCGCCGATAACGGTTCGTCGATCGGCGGCTGAGATTAGATCGCTTCGCGATCTGACGGTCAGGAGCGGGCTTGAACGAATGGTTCTGATGCGACATGGGGGCTCCTCCTTCATCCAATGGTAACGGAGGGACCTGGAAGAACGGGGAAGAAGGCTCGCCTGGGGCGAGCTTTGATCGATCGTTGCGGGCTCCTCCAGCCTTCTCCGTCATCGCCGAGCATCTATCTTCTTTCCTGGGAATCCCTCGCGCCCTATAGTACCTTCAATCGAGCACCTGGATCTCGGATGGCGTTAGATTATCTTGGGAAAGAAGAGAGCTTCAGGTTCCTCGCTTCGTACAAAATTCGATTCCCAGTGGAGTCTTTTGGCCTCCAACACCTGCAGGAAGCTAAAGCACAACACGATGACGATCCTGGGGATCTTATTGGTCGAAAGGAATGGGAAATGGCTCGGGCGGAGCTTCTCCGATGAACGACGGAGGTGGAGAAGCTGATCTCAAGATCCACGATGGATCTGGGTGAATGGAAGGGTGTAAGGCGTAGGGAATCGAAGGGGAAGAGAGTTGAGGGTGATAGCGAGTCGGGGGAGTTGATTATAATGCACGGAGGAGCTCACTGGAGCTCGACTCCGGTGAACTACGAGCAACTCAGATTACCCTAATTTAATTGACTAAATCCTAATCTAATGGCTGGAAGTTAAAGCTACGACTAAAATGAGCGAAATAAATAAGGAAGGAACAACTCTTATACCTGGGATTGCCCAGGGAGCAGGGTCGCCAGTAATGGGCGACCGTGGGTGTACCCCTCGCTCTTGGAGCTTGGCCTGGAATTGAAGACGCTCCCCCATCACGAGGACTCCTCCTAGACACTAAACCAAGGCTCCTAGATGCTTAATGGTGACCAAAGAATCAATGAAGGCAAAGGTGTTTTATAGAACTTAGTGTCACCCTTATTTGACCGGCTAATTGCAAAGATTCGAGCATATATACAAGAGATCGAAGGGTATGGCGAGTATGTACAATGATCAATGATCATTTCGTATGAAGGGGGCAAAGGCGATTGAGCGACGAGACACCCAGAAAAAATGTGTGAAATCGCAGGATTGGACAGGTTTGACGGGAGTCAGAGCTGGGGGGGAGTTGACCGAGGGTCAACAAACGGGACCCTCTGATTGGTCCACGTCAGCCCAAATAAAGATAAAATAGCAATTTTATTAAAGAATAATTATCTAAAAAATATCAAATGATTTCATTGATTTTTATTATAAAATAAAAAATGTTTATTATTTTCTTTAGTATTTTGTTCTGATTTTTATTTATTTTTTGACTTTATTTATTAGAGTTAATTTTTATTAGTGTATTTATAAGTTTATTTGTCTATATCTGGTATATTTTTATTTTTTATTTTGTATGTTTTATTTTATTATTTTATTGTGTATATTTATAGCTTATTTTTATGAGTATAAATATAATTTTATGATATTATTTGTATACTTAAATAAATATATATGTATGTCTTATAAGTATACTTATAGGTATTTTACCTATATTTTCTATACATTATTTTATTTTAATGTATTTTATTGGGTTTTATTTTAGATTTATATTTTTAATAGAATATAAAAAATATTTACAATATTATAAAAATATAAAAGAATAAAGAATAAAAGAATATGGTTCCCTTTTATTTATATACAAGTGGTAACATGGGTATTTTGCCTATGTTTACATATAGACCTATTTTAATTTATTTTATTTCTTTTTGGTTTTATTTTAGTTTTAATATGCACACATGTTATAAATAATAATTATAAAATTATAAAAATATGAATTTGTAAAAATAATGAAGGATGAATAAAATGGATATTTTAATCAGCTATAATGTTCAATGAGGGTCAAAAACCTAACTTTCACACAGTAACTCCAAAAACTAAAACCACTACCATCAAATAGCTTGTGAAAAGTTATATACAATTAGAGGTGATTTTGATATATTTTGAGTTTTTATTTGAAAGATATGGGTCTGGGAAGTTGGGTTTTTGGATTTTTATTTTGTGCATAAAATGAACATTGTGTATTATTTTTGTACAAATTCAATTTTGTATTTTATTTACATTAATATCTACAACTTTCATGTACAAAGTTTCTTTATTTGATGAATAAATAATAAAGAATAAAATAGGTGTCAAAATTGCTTAAATAATCAATAAAAGAATTGGATTTTTATTCTATTTCCGGCCCTTATCTCCCCCTACTTTATTCCTTGTCAACCAACTCAATTCTTGGCTTGGTCTCGGGGCTCAGGATCATAAAATATCTTCGATATTTTATTCTTTTTTCTTTTCTTTTCTTTATTCTATAATTTTGGCATTAAAAATCTTATTTTGTATACAAATAATACAATAAATAATGAATGCTATTATGTACAAATTGATGCTATTTACATGCATTAGCTAGGTTTTTAAGGCCAAAAATGATAGAATAAATGTGATGAAATGGAGATTTGTGACCCCCCCATACTTGCCTTTGCTAGTCCCTAGCAAATACTTATGCAATAAGTAAAAAAAGAATAAAGAAGAAAAGAAAAAGAAAGAATAAATAGAATTGATTTCAATAATTAAACTTGTCACCATAAAATCAAAGTTTGGAGCTCAAGTTGGACCTTGATGTGAAAATGTGTGTGGAACCTAGTTGGAAACCAAATTTAAAACACAACAGCCTTCGAGAGTCACCGAACTCGGTTCAAACGACCTCAATAGCCAGGTCAGAACTATCCTACATCATACGCAAACCCTTATGACTATGAACCTGACTTGTATAATGTAAGTGATAGTGGCTCTCCCCAACTAAAATGACAAAGGAACTAACTTCTTCATAATGACAACCCAATGATTCCCCAATCCGGCACTCTCTCCTCGAGGACGGGGTATTCCCTTCTAAGTTCAAGTAGCATCCAACTCAAGAGGAGGATGTGAAGAAAAGAATGGACGGTAGCCAGTGTAGCTACCTATCCTGGGATGCATGATCAGTGTAGTCAAGTCATCCAGGTGCAGGCTCACATGGTATAACTTTGACGCTTAAGCTTGTATACATACTCCGGCAGGCATTTTATTTTTATTTGCAGGCCTGTCCACTTTTTTGCATTTTTTTTCAACATACTATTTACAGTAGCATTTACATAAGGAGTTTTTCCTCTTGAGCCAGAAGACTATCCCTCTTTTGAAGCATTATTGCAACCCACACTCTCCTGTCTTTAGATTCATGGTAAGTGGACCAGGTTGGGGTGCACTTCCCTCCCTAGACGAGGACGAATGTTTCCACTCATGTGCGTCTCAAATCGGAAAATCCAACCCCTCACTCCAACTGAGTTGAGCCACGTGAAAGGTGCAAGTATCCAAGTTAGGTCATGGTCGACAAGAGTCATGCGTGCATCTCGAAAAGTACTAGTTAGTCAGTTGAGGTGAATTGAACCCAGCCCTAAGTCTCAAAGAATTAAGTCCTAATGGATCTGAAGTACCTTAAGCCTAGTTCTCATAAGGTTCCAATATAGTTAGGTGCAGTAAGGTCGAACTAAGATCCAATCTTCAAGTTTATTGGACTAGTTCAATCATCAAGCTCAATTCAAAAGAATGATATGCAAATGCTATGCACCATGTAGAAAGAATGATGCAATTTTTCAAAAAGGAATTTGAATCATGAAAAGAATCTTCACACAAAGAATTTTGCAAAGAAGAATTTTGGCACAAAATAAAGTATGTACAGTTATTTATACGGGCATGCCGTTTTTTCTTTATTTACAAGGGTTAAGAATTCAAAGAATTTATAGGTTTTCACAAGTTATTTTTATAGGTATATATACAATTTGTAAAGAATTTTGTTTATTTACATATACGTTTTATTCCTATTTAAAGATGCATTTATTCCTCAAATTTATTTGAAAATAATTTTGAAAACTATAGTACACAGAAATTTTGCAAACATTTACAAACATTTGAAAGACATTTTGCAAAGATATTCCACACAATATACATTTTTCACAATATTTTAGCAACTGTTTTCAAAATCAGTTGCAAATAGGTTTTCAAAGCTTTTATTTCACACAAAGAAAAGGATTTTTGTAAATCAAATTATTTTTACAAAGGTTGAAAATATTTCACAAAAAGTTTTCCAAACAGGTCACACCATTTTTCAAGTCATTTTACAAAAGTATTTTTAACCTGATTTATTAATCAATGTATGCAAAATATTTTTGGTATTTTTAGTTGTGCAGATGTTTTTATGAATTTTGAAAATAGGTACATATCTTTACATGGGGATATATCATATATATACAAGAGTTTTGGTTCTTAAAGGATTTACAAGGGATGATTGCTCACTTTTATACAATTATAAATACTTTTGAGTATGGTGTGTATACTCCTCAAACTTATTTGAAAATCTTTTTTTTCAAAACAGCTTCAAAAGCAATAGTCCAACATAATTTTCACAAATGATTTTTACAAACATTTACACATATTTGAAAATTATTTTGCAAAGGTTTTTCAAATAATATATATAGGTTTTTTAAAACATTTTTGCAACCTTTTTTCCAACCATTTGCAAATTGTTTTTCAAACATTTTATTTCACGTAAAGAAAATAATTTTTTGCAAACAAAAATATTTACAAAGGTTGAACACATTTTACAAAATATTTTCCAAATAGTTTTTCAAAAGATTTTTCAAACAGATTTTCAAATTGTTTTTCAAATATTTTGCAGAAGTATTTTTGTATGTCTTATTAATCAGTATCTACAAAGGATGTTTGAGGAGCTATAAGTATCTTTTTATTAAAATGTTGTAATGAATTTAACATTATTTTCAACCATAAGTATTTTAAAATACAAAAATACGAGTTATTGGCTTAAAGTATATACTATATACGACAACACATACTTAGCTCGAGCTATGTCCTCATAGATCAAAGAGAAAAAGAGAAGACATAACTCGGATTTAGTATAGAAAGGTCTAAAGAATAAGGGAACGAGGTGATGAATAAATGAATGGGCAGTTGACCGTCCCCACTATACTTAGGATAAAATAATCCTAAGTATAGCAGACTGTACACAAGGCAGGGAGGGTCAAGGATTAGAATGAACAGATCGTACTCAGACTGTCCCCCCCCATATACTTAGGGTAAGAGAGCCCTAAGTATAGGCGAGAAAAGGAAACAATGGAGAGGATCAAAGAATGAAGGTAATCGGCGTGTAACCAACCCCCCTCCCATACTTCGGGCAAAGTGTGCCCTAAATATTTTTTTCTTTTTGGAAATGGAAGCTGAAAATGAACAGAAGAAAAGGTAAGAAATTAAAGGAAAAGTTTCCGAGTTGCATTATCTGAATCTTGTGATGCTGATAGTGTTGTGGATGTATCATCGGAGCACAGTACTTATATTGGATCGACAACGGCCAAGAAAGTATCGTGCTCAAGGTAAGGCTTCAATAGTTGACCATTGATGACAAACGGTTGCGCGTCAGAAGAAAATTCGGATATTGCAATACTGCCATTGTCATGCACTTCTCGTACTTGAAACGGCCCTGTCCATTTACTCTTCAATTTGCCCGAGAAGATTCTCAACTTTGCATCGAATAGCCACACTTTTTGTCCAATTTTGAAGGTCATTCGTTTGATGTGCAGGTCATGCCAACATTTCACCTTCTCTTTGTATATCAATGTGTTATTGTATGCATGGTCATGAAATTCTAGGAGCATGTTCAGATCATCTTTTCTTTTCTAACCACTTCTCTATGAGTCCAAATTGCACATATTGATTGCCCATAAGGATTTGTGAATTAGTTCCACGGGCAGATGACATGGCTTCCCATATACAAGATGATGGGGTGGCATGCCCAAAGGAGACTTGTAAGCGGTTATGTATGCCCAAAGGATGGAGTCCAAGGGTTGGAACTGATTCTTTATATCCGGCTTGATAAGATTCTGAAGGATCATCTTGATTTCTCTGTTTGACAATTCTGCCATGCCATTGGTCCGGGGATAGTAAGGAGATGCGACTCAATGCTCGATGTCGTTCTCCTTCGTTAATTTCTTGACCTCTTTGTTAATGAAGTGGCTACCCCCATCTGATATCAGTATCTTCGGAATCCTGAACCATGAAATGATGTTCTCTTTCAGAAAGCGACATATTGTACGGATGTCAGCGGCTCGAGCGGGGATAGCTTCGACCTAGCGACTCATGTAGTCAACGACAAGAAGGATGTGCTCATATTCCTGACTGTTTGGGAAAGGTCCCATGAAATCGATGCCCCAAGCATCGAAAATGGCTGCTATCTGAATGATCTTCAGGGGCATCGAGTCTTTTGCTGTAAGGGTGCCTTTCAATCTTTGACAGTCAGTCCATCGTTTGATGAAGGTTGTTGCATCCTTAAATAGCGTGGGCCACAAGAAGCCACACTGAAGTACTTTTGCCACCGTTCTATCTCCAGAGTGGTGTTCACCAGATTCGAGCGAGTGATAATGCTCGATGACACTATGATGCTCCTCCTGAGGAATACACCTGCGCCGAATGCAATCTGCTCCTTTCTTGAATAAAAGAGGATCCTCCCATTGGTAGAAATGGATTGTTGATAAGAATTTATCTTTTTGAATCTTTGTCTGATCTTGCGTCACTACACCCGAAACGAGGTAGTTGACATTATCATCATACCAAGGAAGCGAATCCACGGCCAGAATCGACTCGTCAGGAAAGGTATCTGTGATGGGTGTACTGCTCAGCGGAGGCTCTTGCTGCTCTATTCTAGAGAGGTGATCTGCTGCCACATTCCGAACTCAAGGCTTGTTCTTGATTTCCAAATCAAATTCCTGGAGGAGAAGGATCCATCTGATCAGTCTGGGCTTGGCATCCTTCTTCTGCTGCAAATATCGGATAACAGAGTGGTTGGTGAAGATGGTGACTTTTGATCCAAGAAGATATGATCTAAACTTTTCTAGGGCGAGTACCATATCCATCAACTCTTTCTATGTCACCGTATAATTTCTCTGAGCTTTATCTAATGTTTTGTTGGCGTAATGAATGGCATCGGGCACCTTGTCTTTCCGTTGCCCTAACACAACCCCAACTGTAAAGTCCGATGCATCCGTCATGATCTCAAAGGGGAGAGACCAATCCGATGGCTGTAGGACCAGAGCTTGGGTGATGAGCTCCTTCAGCTGATTGAATGAAAGGAGAACCGTTTGATCTACATTAAACTTAGTCTTTTTGCATAGAAATTCTGTAAGAGGTCGGGAAATGCGGCTGAAATCTCTGATGAATCTTCTGTAGAATCCCACATGCCCCAGGAATGACCTCACATTCTTAATTGTCTGAGGTGGCTCAAGATTGGATATCACATCTACTTTTATCAAGTTGACTTCCATGCCAAGTTTGGAAACGACATGACCCAGCACAATTCCTTCTGTGACCATGAAGTGGCTCTTTTCCCATGATAGCACTAGATTGACTTCATGACATTTCTGAAGTACTTTGTCTAGGTGCTTAAGACACAAATCGAAGCTTTCATCATAGCGGAGAAATCTTCCATAAACACCTCGAGAAAACTTCCTACCATCTCGGCAAAGACTGCAAGCATGAATCTCTAGAATGTCATTGCTGCATTGCACAATCCAAAGGGTATTCTCCTGAAAGCATATGTGCCTAACAGGAAAGTGAAGGTTGTCTTCTCTTGATCTTCAGGGGCGATTGCAACTTGGTTGTACCCAGAGTACCCATCTAAAAAGCAGAAGAATTCCTTGCAATCTAGTCTATCCAGAACTTGATCAATAAATGGCAAAGGAAAGTGGTCCTTCTTCGTTGCTGCATTAAGTCGGAGGTAGTCAACACATACACGATAGGATGTTGGTACCCGAGTAGATATCTCCTTTCCTCTGTCATTTGTGACCACAATAAGCGCTGACTTCTTTGGAACTACGTGCAAGGGGCTTACCCATTTTGAATCGGAGATGGTATAAATGAAACCTACATCACATCATTTCATGATTTCTTTCATGACAACGTCCCAGAGATTTGGATTTAGTGAAATTTGCAGGACGTCTTGGCATCTTCTTCTAGGTAAATATGGTGTGAGCACAACGCAGGATTTATCCGCAGAGATCTGATACATGCCAACCAAGTGCCTTGCGGTTTTTCTCTAAAACCTCGAGGAGTTGAGATTCTTGCTCCGAGGTCAGCCTACTACTGATGATGACTGGATACATGTTTTCTGTGCCCGCAAGGAAAGCATACTTCGGGCCTGCTAGAAGTGGCTTGAGGTCCAGTTCTGATCTGGCCAACTTCTCATTTACTTCTGAAACTGTATTGGTGGTAGGATGTGCTGCCTGAACTTTGGCAGAGCTGCTCACCTCAGTATTCTGCTGAGATTCTGAGAATGTGCTGAACAAATCAGTGATGAGATCATTATGTTCGGGCTGGAGTGACTCATTTGAGGCAAAAAGATTCATCAGCAAGTTGGACTCTGTCTCCCAAGTATCTTCGGAGCCTGCGTCGACTGTGCTTTCCAGGTCCTCCTCGAGAGAGAGGATTTCCTGGGTCCAAGGATCGTTCAAAGAGAGTTGGGAATCTCTGATTTCTGCAATGAAGTCATAGTCAGTAGATGCATGTCCCTTATTGGTTACAACTCTGGGCTCACTAATCATGTCTATGACGATTCTTTGATTGCTCGAGCTGAATGTAATCTTGCCAGACCCATGGTCAATCACGACTTCTGAGGTGCGCAGGAATGACCGTCCAAGGATGATAGGAGTCTGGAGCAAGGGTGCAGGAGAGTCCATGTCAACGACTATAAAGTCAACGGGGAACTGCATTTCCCGCACTTTCACTACAACATCTTCCAAAAGACCTCCAGGTCGCTTGATGGATTGGTCAGCGAATTGAAGGATCATTCGTGTCTGCTTGAGAGGACTGATGAATCTCGGATTCATCACTCTAAATTTCATTTATTAAGCTCCATTCCCTCAAAATCAACCGCATATCTGCATCTATTCTGCATAATTAGCATTCATGCATGTTTTCATAAGAGTTGCATTTTATCCATCATTTTTGCACAAAATAAGAAGCCAAAAATCCAAGCCAAAGTTGACATGTAAATAGCCTAATTTCCCGAATTTTCAACTCCTTCATGCTAACTCCGAATGAAATAAAACTACCTGCATTGTGTACATATCACTCACAAGAATGAATGAAAAATACAAAAAATCACTAACCCTATTAAGTTGACCAAAAACTCAAACCTTAATTTCAGAATTTTCAGACTAAAAGCCCCATATCTTCCCCATCCAGTGTTCGATTTGATCCTACTCACTTTTGAACTAATGCACATTCAATTACCTTCAAAACAAGATCAAGTTCAAGTGAATCGGAGCTCATATGTGAAAGTTGGGTTTTGGGCCTCTTTTATGCATTGTGTATTTTAGCAGTTTTTGACCTGATATTTTATGTACATATTTTCTTATTAATTAAAATCAAAAAATTAGATTTAGATGTCTTTATTTATATTTGATTTTTTCATATTTTTTTCGGATTTTTATCTGGTTTAAAAATGACAAAAAAAGTACAAAACCCAAAAATCTAGGTACTCTATGTACATGGGATACCCCAAAAATTCACTTTATGCATTTAATCGATTTTGGTTTTGATGTCTTTTGTAGGTCTCATCGAGACGAGCATTTTTCATGAAGGAATGTTTTAGATCCGAGGTCGTTTACTATTTCTTTTTGATTTTACAAAATATTTTGTCTTCGATTTTTCTGGTGCTGACAAGTGGCAGCCCCTGGAACCGCCATGTGGCAACGTTTTTTGGCCTCATTATTCTTTCATTTTTCCTTAAAAAATAATAGTAATAATAATTAAATACTTGTACGTGCTAGGCACGTGCCCCCAGGCACGCGCCAAGCACGTGTGCGCCCCCCTCTCACTTCTGCCGCCATGTGGCGCTCCAGCAGCCGTTCGATCATGGCCGATCGAACGGCCGCTGACCTGTCGTCTTCCCCAAACAGCCCCCTCGCAAACGTCGCCCTCCACAACTGCCACTCTTCAACGACCTCTGCGTCCCTCTCTACCAATCTCCTCTGCGTCGACCGCTCCGCAACGTCCTCCGCTATCCTCGCAACCTCCCTCCATCGCCAGCCCCGTCCCTTACGACCTATAAAAGACCTCGCCATCCCCCCCGTACAACCCATCCGTCGATCCCTCGTCGATGCTTTCTTCTCCGATAGTGACAGCCAGAGCAACTCCATCGCCGACTTGATCCGAGGGCACTCCGCTCCTCGTCGTAGCCCGCTACTCCACAGCTTCCCCGCTCCGGTCGCTCGTCGTCGTCGAGCCGTATCTCCCCCCAGGTACTCTCTCTCTCTCTCTCTTTCTATCTTCGCCGACGCTCTGCCTACTACGATCACCGCCCGTCGTTGCACCGACCACATCGCCGACCATCCTCTGCCCCGACGTCCGTCGGCCGTGTGTCGGCCATTGGACCTTCGACTCCACCGACGCGTCTTCTCCGCCATCGCCTTCCTCTTCGTCTCCAGTCGCCAGGAGCTTCTTCGACATCGCCGACTACTCCTCGCTCGTCGACAACAACAAACTCTCTTCGCTTCGCTCTAGCCTTCACCAGTCAACCACCGGAGCTACGCCAGAAGCCCCTCGCCGGAGGCCTCCTCCACCTTGCTCGCCCTCCCTCGCGCGGTCGGGCGCTACAGACCCGAGATCTCCCCACGCACGTGCGAGGCACGTGCGCCCGGGGGGTACGTCAGCACACGTCAGCCCAGGTCACGTGCTGTGCATGTGACCGTGGGCAATTTACATGATCGCCCCCGACCTCTCTCTCCATATTACGCATCAGCCCTCCATTCCAAGGGCACGTGCGCAGCATGTGCTCCTTGGAAAATTTGCAGAATCTCTCCTATTAATGCTGGTAATTAAATGTAGGTCCCTCTCTGCATATTTATTATATTTACTGTAATTGCACTTTCACCCCTGTCTTTCCCTTTCATTCTAGACTCGAACATTGCATATTTTATTTATTAAAAAAATATCATAGTGTTCCTCACTTAATTCTCTACACTTTGACCTATTGTGGACATTTTGATGATCATTGGTTAATTAATAATTAATTATTTTGTGGAAAATTGTAAACTTTGCCCATATTATGCTCTTAATTTTGCCATTGATTAACCGTTGCTTTATAAATTCCCGAAAAATCATTTATTGTACAGTTAATTGTGCTTGACATTGTATTCAAAAAGATTTGCATTTACATGCATAATTTGCCTTGTAAAAATTATTTTGCATATTTCAGTGTTTGATTTTTAATAGGTATTAGATCTTACATTTTCAAAGTTTAAGATTTTTCTGAGATCCATCACCTAGTGATAGATCTTAGAGAATTTTATCTCTTGAAAACAAGTAGGTTTAATATTTATTATAATTAAATATTGAAAATCATTCTGTTTGCACTTAAAAATTCATAAAAAATTCATATTGCATTCAAAAATTCCAAAAAAATTATAGTGCATTCATTTTATCGTAATTATCATCTCGGCCAAGTTTCGTATTTTTTGGATATTGTTTGATCGACTTTTACATTTTAGTCCCTAAAATAGGCCAAAATTGCATCTTGCATCCCTTATTTGCATTAAAAATTCCAAAAAAAGATCGCCTTGAAAATCGTGCACGAATCTTGATAGACATAATTCTACGTCGTTCCTTTGCCTCCTTGTGATCGACCTTGGGACTTGTCTAAGTAAAATAAACATAAAACCACTCGATTAAAAATTGATAAAATATTTGTGGTTATTTCTTGACCGATTCCGATCGCCGCCTACAACGAACGACAAACCATATTTTTGACACGAACAATTAAAAACATCTTTTTAAAGCCGCAATTTACGGATACGTCAGATGGAGCTGTTGCCGTGGAGGAAAACGGCTTAGTTTTGTGTTTTGACATTTCTTGTTCGGTTTTTCGCATTCGAGTAGTCTGACCCCCGAATTTTTCACTGTAAATCCCATTTTATTTCCTGCATTTTTTTTCAGCATTGATTTCGCTTATTTTATTTTTGATTATTTTTTGAGTCACTCTCTTACATCCATCTCTCTTATTTTTCTTGCGAGGTACCCGGCGTACGTGGAGCGGTTTTTCAAGAAATCGACGCATCTTCACCGACATACGAAAAGCCGCAATTAATTTAAGATCGAGTCGAGTCATGAGAGAGCGTAGAGTCTAGGTTTTTAATTTCTGCAATTTTAGTTCTGTAATTATTTGCTCATTTACAGTGGCGTCTGTTTGGAGTCTCACGTGTGTAAAAAGACTCTGAACTCTTTTTGTGGTGTGTCGTGGCATGTTTCACTCTCCGGTGGAGGGGGCGACTTGAGTGGCGATTAGGATGGACATGTACATACGGTTTTCAGAGCACTTTTAATTTTTGATTGTGCTCGTAGGATCTTAAGCCACACAACACTATAAACTGAGACGCACATAGATCGTTCAATTTAGCCAAAATTTAACTCAATTCTTTCCCTCTAATAGAACTTTCTGCTTAGGCATGGTTTTTCATCGGCTTGCGGTCGTATAGAATAATTTCTCAATTCTGTCTAGCATCCCACATGGAGATTACGAGGATTCACTGTAAGTCTTCTAATTGAGCATTCATCATAGTTTTCCGCGTGCATCGGCTTTTTTCGAAATTCTCCCTCTTGTTTTATCACATAATTCTAAAGGAAATTGGGACTGGACGGTAGACGTGTATTTGCGCTCATTTATATTCTTCAGTGATCACCTAATTAAAATTGGGACTGCTAAATATAGCCGATCTTAAGAACCCATAAAATCAAGAATTTTTGCGGGAGAGCAACCCCGTCATTATTTGGTTTGCTTGAGCGAGAGAGCGACCCGCATACTAGGATAGAGCCACGCCCTAACTCTTTTCATACTACTATCTTGAGTTAGTCATTCTCCAGTGAGGATCTCTCCGGTAGCCGGTAAAGCGGCCCGTGACATCCTTAAAAGATTGAATTGATCGGGTAGCCGCTAAACGGTCCGCAATTCATACTGGCTGGGAAAGATCTAATTTGGGATAGGCCAGTCTCCTGAGAGCATTGGGTTCCTAACATCTCGCTTTAACCGCTTTGATATATTGTATTATCACCAAATTCTAAAATTGACAAGATAATTGACCGAACCTTCACGGTCTTCACTTTGAGTTGAGTTGGTGAAACAACCCTTGCACTGTGTTTGGATTGTGCGTAGAAAATTGATCATCAACGAATACTGCACACTTGTGCCTAGATCATGAACCATAAACCTCTTGCTAATCCTTTTGAATCGAGAATGGAAAATTATAGTTCGGACTCTGCAAACCCTTCTCTGACCACCACAAAATTTTTCAAGGCACTCTTACTCAGGATCACCTCAGATTCATGGACATCCTTCCCATGAATCCTCCTCGTATGATCCTCTCACTTTATGGAGGGAAGAAACCACATTGTCCCTCTCTCACTAAAGCAGATCAAAGAAAACTCTTACATCACTGATTTTTCAAATTCCTTATACTCTATTAACATGAACCCCTTCTATTCTGAAGGTGAAGAAGAAGAAATGCCTCCCAAGTTGCCTCCTAGAAAGGAACCAGGAGATGAACATAATGAAGACCCAATACAGATGATTTTTGCAAGATTGGCTGCATCTGAGCAAAAACAACAGTTACTAAGAGAGCAACTAGAACAGTTGAATGTTGGGGAAGAACCGCCAATGGAAGCCGCATACAACCCTGGATAGTACAGAGTGAGAAATTACTTGCAACCACCTCAGCCAGAAATAAACTATGAACTGAAGCCACATTTCATAAGTCAATTACCACAATTCCATGGTAATACGACTGAAGAGCCATATGAATTCTTGCGAGACTTGGAGCTGATATATTCTAATCTGAGGCACCCACAAGTCAGCCAGGACTACATTCGTCTCACTGCACTACCTTTCGCCTTGAAAGGGAAGGCAGATTACTAGGTGAAGAACTTAGGAGTGACTGTGACCATTTATGAGAGGTTTAAATACCTGTTTTTGAATAAATTCTACCCTTTGAGTCGGACCAATCAAATGAGGACCCGCATCACCAGCTTCTCTCAGATGCCCAATGAACCACTTTGTGAGGCTTGGGATAGGTTTAAAGACCTGCAACAGAAATGTCCCTGCCATGATTTGGATAATAACATCCTAGTTTAGTCACTCTACTCTGGCCTCAACTACGAGACTCAAGGGTTAGTTAGCACTGCCTGTGGAGGGAATTACACATCATGTGGAGCTGAGACCGTCTGGAAGGTACTGGAGCAGATGTCAGAGACAAGTCATTCACAGATCGCTAGTAGAGCATACACTGACTCCTTGAACACCTTTCAAGCCAAAGGAGGAAAGCAAACTGTCACGGAGATAGCAGAAGATTTGATCCCAAACATGAACATCATCGCCGATAAATTAACCGTGGTGGATCAAATTCATAAGAGAATGAACGACATCGACAATAGGATTTCCCAATTCCCAAAACAGATGGAGGAGCTCACTGAGAAGGTGTCCAAGATGGGGATGCCTACGGCACCCACGGTCCCGATCTATCATGTGCATCATGTCCAGGAGCCGCCAGGAGCAGAACAACAACAACTGTGGGCTCAGGACCAATCCTATGCCCAGCCTTCCCAGCAGCCACCCCCACCGGCTGAGACAGTCAAAGAAGCCCCGCCTCTGACCTTTGAAGTAAATGGCATTTGGTACACAAAGGACACTACCCGACAGGATAATATGGGGGACCGTCAGCCTTATCAGTGTCCACCCACTTTCTATAATGACACATTTCCTCCACAGCACACTCAGAACACTGCATCTTTCCAGCAGTCGAAGCAGCAGCAGCCCTACAATCGCCAGAACCAACCTCAGCAGTATTGTCAGCAATATCAAGCTCCCAGACAATCAGCTCAATTGCCCAATCCTTCAGAAGAACCGATCGACATCCAGAGGCAAATGCTTGAAGAGATTCACAACTTCCAAAATGAGTTGCACGATCTACGAGTTGATGTCAATCGCTTGTCCCATTGGAAGGATGAGCAGACAGCCCCAGCCACAACCATTCCCGCCCAAGTCCAAGCTAACCCCAATAGCCTGAACAAATTTCAGTCATCCCAACACAATGGCCAGGTATACTATTTAGATTTTTCCACATCTGAACATGAGATCCTTTCATTTGACAATATCAATGCCATGTCACTCAGGAGCGGAAGGACCGTGGTCGTACCTGATCGGGCAAGGGAATCGGACCATGAAGACTCGAAAGATCAACCGGAGGATGTTTCCGAGGAGGAAGAAGGACGCCTGAAGATCCCATCACAAGATAAAGGGAAAGCATCTATGGAGTCTGCATAGGACCTTGAACCTCTAGTTGCTGCAAAAATACCTTTGTCACCTTTTCAGCAACCTGATTTTGATTATTATCAAAAATATTATGATTGTAATAAGAACTCTAAGTCTAATTAAGATGTTCTTATTTATAATTCTGGCTCTCTTTCTCCTGTCTCAAATGCTTCCATTCCTTTCCCACATGCTCTCAAGAAAGGAAAACAAAAGAAAAACATCCAAGATGACCCAGTGATGGAAAAGTTCTGCCAGCAAAATATCATAGTCAAAGTACCCTTTGATCAGTATATGGCCAGTAATCCAGCCTTTCAGAAATACTTGAAGGTGAAATGCACTCCCATCAGGACTCGTACAAAGAAAACAAGTCAATTCGTGGAGACTCATATCTTGACAGTTGCCACTACTAAATCTGTCAAAAATCAGCATTTGCCAAGAAAGAAAAGGGATCTGGGTGCCCATTATGTGGAGAGTCGCATGGACGGTATTTCGTTCGCACGCACACTTTTTGACAATGGTTCTTCCATAAATCTTCTACCCTTAGCCTTATATTATAGATTGGAGTTAGGCCCTCTCAAGAAATCATTATCTTTTGCTGATAAATCCACTAAAAGACCTAAGGGAGAAGTAAAAAATGTCATCATCATGATCGAGGGTACGGAATACAAAGTTGACTTCACTGTCTTTGATATGGAGACCCCGAACCATTGGAAGGAATCACAAATTATCCTTGGAAGACCATTCTTAAGAACCGCCAAAGATGTATTCGATTACGGTTCCGGAATGATGAAGTTCCATTCTCCATGCGGAGAAGTAGATTTGGAGATGAAACAAACGAAGTGGCAAAGGCCAGACTCCGAATCCACCACTGAATATGCTGAAACATCAGAATGCAATCTCCTCAGCACTACTGGGCCGTGGGACCAACTGCCAGACATACATATTGAAAGCACATCATCAGGAGAAGAAACAATGCACAGTGTTGTTTGTGAGATATTGCCAAACATATCTAGTCACCCAGATTACTACAGTCTTGATGACACAGAAATCCTTTCGGATTTGTCAGTCCCATCATCTTCGGGATAATCAAGAAATATCGATGACGAGTCGGACGCGGCTCTGGCCGAATTACCACACTACTTTAGCGATCTGACTCAACTTTCTTTGGAATTGGTAGCCAGCACATCACAGAGTGATTCACCACCAACCGACACTGAGCCAGATGCAAAAGTCATTCAGCCAGACTTGATCGATCATTCAGAATTGCCAAAGCTGAAGCCACTACCTTCCACACTGAAGTATGCATTTCTAAATGGACCTAAAGAAAAATTCCCTATGATCATTAGCTCATCATTAACCGTGGACCAGGAATCCAGACTACTTGAAGTCCTTGAGCGAAATCGAAAAGCCATCGGTTGGACGGTATCAGATCTTGCAGGAATAAACCCTGCTCTTTGCTCACACCAAATTTATGTTGAGGATAATGAAAGGCCTTCTCGTGAATTTCAGAGTAGATTAAACCCCAATCTTCAGGAAGTGGTGAAGAAAGAGATAGAGAAATGGGCAAAGCGGGATTTATATACCCCATTTCTGACTCCAAGTAGGTGGCCCCCCTTCATGTCGTCCCGAAGAAGTCGGGAATCCAGATGGTCACCAACAAGGAGGGGGTAGAGATCGCGACCCGAGTACCCATGTCGTGGCGCGTCTGTGTGATTACAGGCGCCTGAATGCTGCGACCAAGAAAGATTACTTTCCACTGCCATTTATTGATCAAATCTTGGAGAGACTTGCAAGGAAAGCATTCTTCTATTTTCTTGATGGGTACTCCGGCTACAATCAAGTATCTATCGCTCTCGAGGATCAGGAAAAGACCACGTTCACATGTCCCTTCGCTACCTACGCATTCAAGCGCATGCCATTCGGGCTTTGCAATGCCTTAGGCACATTTAAGCGGTGCATGATTGCCATATTTGTCGAAATGGTTGGTGATTTCCTGGAAGTCTTCATGGATGACTTCTCGGTTCATGGTGATTCATTTGATACATGTTTAGCGCACTTGGACCGAGTCCTCCAGAGATGCAGGGAGGTTAATTTGGTACTCTCTTGGGAGAAAAGTCACTTTATGGTGACTGAGGGTATCGTGTTGGGGCACGTCATCTCCAAAAAGGGAATGGAGGTCGACCCTGCCAAGGTGGATGTGATCAAGAAACTTGAGCCACCAACCAACGTCAAGTCAGTGAGGTCGTTCTTAGGGCATGTTGGATTTTATCGAAGGTTTATCTCAGATTTTTCAAAGATCACCCGCCCATTGACTGAGCTCTTAGGAAAGGACACAGAGTTTATTGTAAATTACAGGTGTCTAGAGGCCTTTGAGCTCCTGAAAAAGAAAATATGTGAATCGCCAATATTACAAGCTCCCGACTGGTCTCTTCCCTTCGAGATCATGACTGATGCATTGGATTTTGCTGTCGGAGCGGTACTTGGACAAAGAAGAGATGGAATACCTTATGTGATTCACTACGCGAGCAAAGTGTTGGATCTTGCACAGAGAAATTATACAGTGACTGAAAAGGAAATGCTCGTGGTTGTCTGGGCCCTTGAAAAATTCAGATCATACATATTGGGCTCCAAGGTGATAATTTTCACAGATCACATGGCAATTAGATATCTCATGGATAAAAAGGATGCCAAGGCATGACTTTTGAGATGGATCTTGTTAATCTAGGAATTTAATTTGGAGATCAAGGATAAACCTGGAATAAAGAATGTTGTGGCTGACCACCTTTCCCGATTCGAGCAAAACGATTATCCTGACACTGGACCAATTAAGGAGACTTTTCCAGACGAATCAGTTTGCGTTATTGATTCAACCCCATGGTATTCCGACATAGTGAAGTATCTTGTCTCCAAGAAGGTTCCCTTTGGTTGGACCAAGAGAATGATTGATCGATTGAATCAGATTCGAGAAAATACCATTGGGATGATCCTTTCCTTTTTTATGAAGGACCAGATTGTGTCTGGAGAAGATGTATTCCTTAGGAGGAATATCAGAGTGTCCTCACACATTGTCATTCTCTCAAGGTTGGAGGACACCATTCGGGAAAGAGAACCGCGCACAAGGTACTCCAATGTGGATTTTACTAGCAGACCTTATTTCAGGATGCTAATGAATTTGTACGGTCATGCCCGATTTGTCAAAGAATGGGAGGGACTGTGGGATACAGAGATGAAATGCCCATGACACCAATGATTTTCTGTGATGTTTTCGATGCATGGAGGACTGATTTTATGGGTCCCTTTCCCAACAACAATGGATTTGAGTACATCTTGTTAGCGGATGACTATTTATCAAGATGGGTAGAGGCTATTCCAACCCGAACCGCAGATAGCAAAGTCGTCTGTAAGTTTATCAAGGATAATATCATTGCAAGGTTCGGGATACCAAAAGTGTTGATTTCTGATGGAGGTAGCCATTTTGTGAATAGTGAGATGAGATTTTTGGCTAAGGAGTACAAATTTGAGTATAGAATAGCCAACCCACATCATCCACAATCTAATGGCATGGCAGAGGTTTCTAATAGAGAAGTGAATGGTATTTTTCAGAAGTTGGTTCGTCCAGATAGGAAGTATTGGTCAAAACTGTTGGACCAAGTTCTATGGGCCTATAGGACAGCCTATAAGACTCCACTCGGTACTTCACCTTTTAGGATGATCTATGGCAAGCCATGCCATCTACCTGCAGAATTAATTCACAAATCAGAATGGGCAATCAAAAAGTCAAATTAGAGTTGTCATCTTGGGAAACTATGTCGAGAATTAAATCTGAATGAGCTATTTGAAATCCGAAGTCGGGCATATGACAATAGTGTGATTTATAAGGACAAGGTCAAGAGATGGCATGATAGACACATTCGAGATAAAATCTTTGTCCCTAGGCAGAAAGTGTGGTTGTTTAATGCTGGGTTGAAGACTTTTCATGGGAAACTAAAATCAAAATGGAAAGGTCCCTACATTGTCATCGACGTGCATACCAATGGAAGCGTGGATATTGCCGAACTCAAAGATGATGCACAACCTTTAGCAGTAAACGGACAATTGCTGAAGCCCTATATTGAATCACACAAGAGCAGACAGTTCAAGTTGAGGTCATCTACTTTACGCAGAGCGAGGACATCGAAGATTTATCAGATCATTCCCACCCTCCTCCCGACCACATCGGTCTTCATGTACAGCTTCTTCCTCTACTTAGGCCAAGGTCTAAGTATAGGGGGGACCGATGCCATCTGTATATACCATCCTTCTCATTCTCCCAATCACTCCACTTTCCACCCTTCTTCTATACTTAGGCTGACCAAAGCCTAAGTATAGGGGAAACGACATCCACCTGTATATACTGTCCTCATATCCCGACCGCTTCATTTTTCTTTTCGTTTTTTTCCCACTCCCTTACACTTAGCCCGAGCTATGTCTTCTTTCCGCTTCTTGTGCTCTGAGGACACATCACTCACTAAGTATAGGGGGGTCTGTGTTTATACTTCGTATATATTTCACCCATATCTCGTACTTTCGCGTAAGTCTATATGTATCTACGGGGTGTGTAATCTTTGAAAAAAACAAAAAAAACAAAACAAAAGTTTTGCTACTAACACTGACTTTGCCCAATCTTTTTGAAAAAAAAGGCTTCTTATTCCATTTTTGCATCAAAAAAATTATCTGCATTTCACACACCTGCACTTCATCCAACATCGCATTCATTTGCATTTGTGAAAAGTCATTGGGTTCTGAACCGAGTTATGAGTAGAAACCGAGAGTGGTCTGGACTTGACCTTAATCCACCTAATTTTCAGAGGAACTTCACCGAGAAATAGGATTTTAAGAGCTTCAGGTCTTTTGACTTAATTATTTAAGTTCCACGTGACAATGTACAGCATTTGACTCTTTGTGTCTAACCTGGTCTCTTCATTCTGGGTACAACTCTGGAACAGGGAATTAATTTGTACTCTCACACTATGCACTTAGCTAAACTCAAACGGGATGTTGGAAGACTGTGTGAGTCTCTTTTCTGGTAGCGTGGAAATCTAAAGACCGGAGTACGGGTGAAATAAAGATTCGGAAAGGGATGGACGGCTGGGCACAATTTTTTCTAAGACCCCAAAAAATGTACGGAACAAAAAGACTCTATATCCATAGGGGCACAACAAGATCCAAGCAGAACCACCAAAAATTCCAAATACAAAGAAGAATTCTACCAAATAAAATCTGACCAAAAAGGTCCAAGCTTCAAGAAATCTGCAGATCTTGGTGGAGACTCGGCTACACTGGCCAGCTTCACAAGGAGAGGTGACTACACTGTCCACCTTCCAATTCTTTTCCCCTTCTTCTATCTTCTCCCACCAATTCGATTGTGAACACAACATGACAGACCTTAGAAGGAAATACCTGACTCCTCGAGGATGAGATACTGGAGAGGAGAGGAGCATGGTAGTCCAACATTCTGGATGGGAAGAGCTAAAATCCTTCACACACATGAGTTGGTTATTCAATTATCATATGGTATACTTTGGGAAGAGGATTGATCTAAGATGACTTCTGAGCCGAAACTGTGACAATGATGTGTAGAACTTGAGGGATGTTGATTTTAAAATTCTAAGTCTCACAGAAGTTCCGACACAATAATAATCAAAGGTTGAGTCTAGTTTCATTTTTCACCCTCAGCTCATGGTCTTGGTATGGAACCCAATCTCATTTCACTTCAAGGCATTTCTTTTTGATGCTCAGGGACAAGCATGGTTTAAGTATAGGGGGATGATGAATCTCGGATTCATCACTCTAAATTTCATTTATTAAGCTCCATTCCCTCAAATCAAACAGCATATCTGCATCTATTCTTCATAATTAGCATTCATGCATGTTTTCATAAGAGTTGCATTTTATCCATCATTTTTGCACAAAAATAAGAAGCCAAAAATCCAAGCCAAAGTTGACCTGTAAATAGCCTAATTTCCCGGATTTTTAACTCCTTCATGCTAACTCTGAATGACACAAAACCACCCATTGAGTACATATCACTCACAAGAATAAATGAAAAATACAAAAAAAATCACTATCCTGCTAAGGTGGACTAAAAACTCAAACCCTAGTTTCAGGATTTTTGACTAAAAGCCTCATATCTTCCCCATCTAGGTTTGATTTGATCCTACTCACTTTTGAACTAATGCACATTCAATTACCTTCAAAAACAATACAAAGTTCAAGTGAATCGGAGCTCATATGTGAAAGTTGGGTTTTGGGCCTCTTTTGTACATTGTGTATTTTAGTGATTTTTGACCTGATATTTTATGTGCATATTTTCTTATTAATTAAAAATCCAAAAAAAAAGATTTAGATATCTTTGTTTATATTTGATTTTTCCATATTTTTTTCTGGATTTTTATCGGATTTAAAAATGACAAAAAATTACAAAACCCAAAAAATCTAGGTACTCTATGTACATGGGATAACCCAAAAATTCACTTTGTGCATTTGATCAATTTTGGTTTTGATGTCTTCATGAAAGTTGTAGATATCACCGAGACGAGCATTTTTTGTGAAGGAACTTTTTTGATCCGAGGTCGTTTACTATTTCTTTTTGATTTTACAAAATATTTTATCTTCGATTTTTCTGGTGCTGACACGTGGCCGCCCTGGGGCTGCCACGTGGCAGCAATTTTGGCCCCATTATTCTTTCGTTTTCGTTAAAAATAATAATAATAATTAAATACCTGCACGTACGAGGCACGTGCCCCCAGGCACGCGCCAAGCACGTGCGTGCTCCCCTCTCACTTCTGCCGCCACGTGGCGCTCCAACAACTGTTCGATCATGGCCGATCGAACGACCGCTGACCCGTCGTCTTCCCCAGGCAGCCCCCTCACAACCGTCACCCTCCGCAACCGCCGATCTTCAACGACCTCCGCGTCCCTCGCTACCAACCTCCTCCGAGCTGACCGCTCCGTATCGTCCTCCGCTATCCTCGCAACCTCCCTCCATCGCCAGCCCCGTCCCTTACGACCTACAAAAGACCTCGCCATCCCCCCCGTCCAACCCATCCGTTGATCCCTCGTCGATGCTTTCTTCTCCGGTAGTGACAGTGATGAATACTCATTCATCACTCTTTATTCTTATATTTTAGCTACAAAAACCTTTGCAAATGCATGTATATAGTAGTAAATATAAATAATTACCAAAAGCATGCATTGTGTAAAAATCTATAATTAGCATGTTTTTGTGCAAAAATAAAAGAATAAAGATTAAAAAGAAAAAGAGGGAAATATTTAGAATAAATATTGAGCAACCTAACCCAAGAGAGGGCTCAGCATGGGCCTGACCGCATAAAAGCCAAAGTAGAGGGAGATAGGGGCTCATGTGTGTAAAAATTTATGTAAATATTTAAAAGTATTTTCCTCACAAAAATAGACTCAAATTGGCTTGTAAATATTTGTAAATATTTCTAAATATAAAATCAAGATAAAAATATAAAAATCAAAAAGAAGACAAAAACATCACTCACCATGTATATAGACCACCACATCTATATTTATTTAGCTTTGTAAATAAATAAAATTAATTCCCAAAAATCTTGTAAATACTCTACATTATATGGTGTAAATAAATAAAATAAAAAAACAAAATAAAAATAACAAAATTAAAAATCCAAAAATATATTGTAAATATACCATGCATATAAATGTACATATGTATTTATTTCACCTATGTATATAAATAATAAAAATAAAATAAAAATATCTTTTTATTCCTTAGTTTATGGTATAAATAAATAAAATATAAAATGGGAATAAAATTGTATAAAAATAACAAATTAAAAATCAAAATTAAAAACCTATATATTGTATATATACCTATATATGAACCTACTATGTATATACCTTATTTTTACTTTGAAAAATTAATTAAAAATAGCTAAAAAAATAGAAAAAATTAAAAGAAAAATATTTCATGTTTTGACTTTTTCATAATTCGGCCATTTGGTATTTTTAATGGAATTTTCAAATATTATCCACGTGGCCTTCACCCATTGGCCCCGGGGATTGTTGACCGCCAGGTCAACTGCCCCCCCCCCCCCCCCCCAGGACCACTTCCCACGGGTTAGGCGCCCGACCCGACTTCTCCCTATTTTAGCGCCTAAACACGATTCACCCTCGCCTAATTCCCGGGTCCGATTCCTTCCTGACATATCCGAGACCCTCGCCGGAGCCACCATCTCGGGATCCGCGCGCTCCAGTGCCCTACCCGCGCCCATCTTCCCGGACCCTCCAGCATATATAGCACGAGCTCCGCCACCTCCATTCTCATCTTTGGCCATTCGTTCCACCCCCCTGTGAGCTCCAGTGCGTGTGTGAGAGTGACAGCTCACTCCAGGTGCTGTCGAAGCGAGGAGGGAGAGCGAGTCCATTGATCCGGCGATCAAGCACCGCCGTGCTCCTCCTTGAGCTGGAGCTCGAGCCTCGGACATCGGCGCTCCGTGAGGCGAAGACCCAGAGCTGCGCAAGCTCGCCCACAACCCAGTCAGCCACCCAGGTAGACCCTTAGCCTTTTCCTTTTCGCTAATTTTAGGTTACCCCCATTTTGCTCCGCCGCCGTTCACCCCCGATTCCGATCACCCCATAGCTCCGTTCGACCATCAGGCTTCGCCATAGCCTCCGCCTTCTTCCCGCGCAACTTCTCCATACCTCCATCCAACCCAGCTCGCACAGGAGCTGGGGTTCGAGCTCCTCCGTCTACCCCCCTCGCCGGAGCTCGCCCATATCGCACCTCCGACCATCTTCACCCCGCCTAACCGGGTCGAGGCAGTTTGCCCTCGACCCGCGAGTCTTCTGGTCTAGCTTGCAGGTACATCCAAGCCCATCTGAGGGCTTGGACCATTCGGTCCAGGGAGCTCTACTTCCGCCGCCCTCGTCGGAGCTCCCTAGAGCTCGGCTGGGTCATCGGAGACCACCAGCAGCTGCGGAGCGTCACGCCGGAGCTTCTCCGATCTCTAGAGGCAGCAGGGGAGGATCCCAGCGCACGCACGAGGCCGGCCGAAACTCGCCAACCAACTGTTCTTCTAGCATCTTCCCCGACCGTCCGATCGTCCTCGACCTCCAGTTCTCATCCTGACCGTCCACTTGAGGAGACCCCGTCACCGTCAGATCCGTAGAGAGGAGATCTGGACCGCCCGATGCGAGAGGGTTAGCCACCTACACCCTTCACCGTTCGATCCCCCACGTGGCGAAGCCTCCGCCGTCGGATTCGTCCGAGGAGCTTATCTTGCGAGCGCCAGTCACCCTCCACCGTCCGATGCACCACGTGGCGTTCATCCTGCGGCTCCATTAATAAAGGGGTAAATAGTACTTAGGCCCCCTCTTGTTTTGCCTTTACTATTGAGTCCTGTAAATATTTTAGGTAGTTTATTTCAGTTTGGATATTTGCATAGAGGACCCCGCTCTTTATTTAGTTTACATTTATGCCCCTGTATATGGTGTGACACGTGCGTCGACACGTCACTTTCTGGTGTATTTACATTATATGCCCTGTAGTTCTGAGTTGTTAAGTAATGAATGAAAACTTTTGAGATATTGCATTTATACCCCTGTGCGTATTTTAGTTGTGCATGTGCGGATATGTTTGGGTTATTTGCAGACTAGTCCCTGGACTTTTGGTACCTGTTACCAGATAGTCCAAAGACTTAGTTTCTCTTACATTTGGGTCCCTGAGTGCCCCAGGCACGCGTGACGTGCGTGACCTCCTGGGTATTTTGCACCAGACCCCTCAGGACTTCAGGTATTTGCACTTAGGTCCCTATGCACAGTACCCTCTTTCTATTTTTGAATAAAATAGCAAATCACCTCCAAATTTAATGAAAATTGGACACATGGCTCCTGCCATGATGTAAAATTTTCTATAAAATTTGGAGATATTTTAGACACTGTTTGATATTTTTAAAAATTCAAAAACACGTATTTTCGTTAGTGTCAACTTTAAAAATCTCAAAAAAAAATATTAAGATCCATCTAAAATTCACAAAACAATTACTTATTGTTTGTCATTACTTGCTTGATTTTCTAGCCAATTTTGGCTATTTTTCATTGCTTAAAACACCTAAAAATTGAAAAACACTAAAATTCCTAAAAAAATCCTAATAAATAATCCAAAAATCCAAAAATAATAATCTAGGTGCCCAATTTTTCCTTGTTTTATTCTCTATACAGGGAAAATACCTCCAGGCTAATTTGGGGCTTTTAGATATTTTATCTAGGTCCCTTTAGCTCGGCTAGACAGTACCTACAGTTTCAGTCCTTGTTTTATTTTTAGAAAATTAAATAAACCTCAGAAAAATCCCAAAAATTCACCAAAAATAGTAAAAATTATAAAACACATAAAAATATTTTTGTTAAATTTTTGGTTGATTTTTAGTGCATTAAATAAATTACTGAAGTGTGTTGTTTAGTTGCTTTTTTTATTTTCTTAATATCTTAAAAATCCAAAAAAATATAAAATAATTAAAAACCACCAAAAATACATTTTTCTTTTCTTTTATTTCCTTTTTGACTACTTTGTAGGCCGCGAGGCCAATTCGTGCTCCTTGTGTTCGACCCTGGTCGCTATACCAGGTTAAATTAATAGCAAGACCGCTATCGTGTTTTCGAGTTGATTTTCATTTTATTGGTGGTCTATTTTTCTTGATTGATCGAGTCTGAGTGATTGAGGTCGCAAGCCGTGCCATTTACGTGTTGAGCTGAGGCACAGGTCACTTTGGGCAGTTACTGATATACTCATGGATCTAGATGGTGTAGGAGACCAGAGGAGGGCAGAGTTAGCAGCCCTGGAGGAGTTGAGAGATACCGCCTTCTCAAACAGCCTACAGTATAAGGAGAGAGCGAAGGAGTGACATGATTCTCATATCAGCCACAAGCATTTTGAGATTGGACAGAGAGTATGGCTGTTTGATGCGAAGCTTCGTTTATTTCCAGGAAGCTACATAGCAAGTGGAAGGGACCCTACTTGGTCAGAAAGGTACACGACAACGGTAGCATTGATATATCCGAGTTGTCTTCTGAGAGTACCTTTCGAGTGAACGGCCAGCGGCTCAAGCCATTTCTAGATCATGAACCGCGGGTCGTTGATCTTGCCCCTATTCATTTTGCGTGAGATGTGGTCTTTGACTCACATCTAATGCATCTCACGCCTGAGTTTCACTGATCTTCTGCCCTATATAGATCCAGATGTCTATATCACTACATTCTTTAGTCCCACATCCCTTTCTTCATCTTGTGATTATACTATACTTAGGGTGTACTTTACCCTAAGTATAGGGGGGATGTAGGACCTTCGGGTATTTCTTTTGTTTCTGTCTACCCCCGTTTTTGCTGCCTATACTTAGGGATATTTTACCCTAAGTATAGGGGGGTAGACCCTGTACATTCTACACTCGGTTTTTCCCTTAGTATACAACCTGATATACTTAGGATTACTCGATCATAAGTATAGGGGGAAGACCCGAGACCCTCTTGACTTTTCTATTTTCATCTTTGTATATAACCTTCCTTTTCACTTCCCTATACCTAGCACGAGTTATGTCTTCTTCATCGCTCTTGACTCTGAGGACATCGTTCGAGCTAAGTATAGGGGGGTGTGTATATATTTCATATATACTTTAGCCATAACTCGTACTTTGTGTGAGTGTGTTAATAAATAAAATGGCTAAAAATCACAAAAATTAAAAATTTTTCATGTACATAAACTTCTTTTATTTGCACATAAATAGCTAGTGTACAAATTATTTTTGTAAAAATGATTTCAAAAGTCTCTTGTGTAAAGTTTTGTGTAAATATTTTCTTATCAAAATTATGTATATAGTACAAAATTTTTCCAAAATGTTTTGAAAATCAAAAGTTTGCAAAAATCTTGTGTAAATGTGTGTAAATACTTTTTGCAAAAACTTGCACTTCATGCATCATCCATTCATGATTTCAAAACATTTTTTCAAAATTTTGCATGATTGTAAACTTTGTGTAAATAACATCTTTTGTACATATGTATATAGTTTTTCTGGATGATAGTTGACATTTAAACTAGCCAGGAATCAAATTGAGAAATGGAGCTTGATTAAGATCTTAATCCACCTAACTTCTAAGAAGAACCTTATAGGGCTTAGGTTTAAGGCTTTTCAGGTCCATGGTGACTTAATTCTTTGAGTCCACTAGGCTATGATCACATGTCATCTCAATGAGCCTAAGTAGAGCACTTAACAACAACACATGACTCATATAGACAATGGCTTTACTTGGACACCAGCACTATGCACCGAGCTCTCTACGGATGAGGTGGTGAGGAGGCAGTCTTCCTTGACTTGGGGTAGCATATGAGGGTAGTACTTCTAGGCGGAAACCTCTCTTCTTCTTTTAGTGAAGGAAGTGCGTCTCAACTTGGTCTGGTTGCCATGAGGTCTAACGACGGGAGTTGTGGGTTGAAATAAAGCTTCAAAAGAGGGATAGTCTACTGGCTCAAGAGGAAAAACTCCTTGTACATATGCTGCACATGTATATGTTGTATAGATCCACTTGAAAAAAAATGCAAAAAGAAAATAACTCCAAAAAAGTGGTGGGTCTGAGAGAAAATGATAATCCCAGTGGAGTATGTATATAGAGTGCAATAAGAAAAGCTTGGTTTCATGATCCACCTGATGTAGCTTGCAGCAGGGAGACTTGGCTACGCTGGTCAAGCTCCCAAGGGTAACATGGCTACACTGGCCTTGACCCATTCTCTTCTTCCTCCTCTTCTTGAGCCGGTTGAACTTGAACTTAGAAGGGAATACCCCGCTCCTCGAGGAAAGAGTGGCCAGATTGAGGTCATAGAGTTACCTTGTTGGGGAGGGTTGTCAAGTTGCCATTTCTGAGGTGGAGAGCTTAGACCTCACATTCACAGGACAAGAAAAGATTCATGGTCTTCAGGGTTTGTGATTGATGACTTGTTCTGATCTGGAGCATTGAGGAGTCTTGGTTATAGATTAGTGGAACTTAGAGGCTGTTGAGTTTTAGGCTTAAGTCCAAATAAGGTTCCGACACATTAATAATCCAAAGATCTGATCGAGCTCCATACCTTAATTTAATGAAGGCAAGTTTAATAATCAACCTTGATCCATGTACATTCTCTTTTTCTTTTTCTTTTTCTTTCTTTTTCACTTCTTTTTCAAATAAGTGTTTGCTAAGGGACTTGCAAAGTTAAGTATAGGGGGGTGATGAATACTCATTCATCACTCTTTATTCTTATATTTTAGCTACAAAAACCTTTGCAAATGCATGTATATAGTTGTAAATATAAATAATTACCAAAAGCATGCATTGTGTAAAAATCTATAATTAGCATGTTTTTGTGCAAAAATAAAAGAATAAAGATTAAAAAGAAAAAGAGGGAAATATTTAGAATAAATATTGAGCAACCTAACCCAAGGGAGGGCTCAGCATGGGCCTGACCGCATAAAAGCCAAAGTAGAGGGAGATAGGGGCTCATGTGTGTAAATATTTATGTAAATATTTAAAAGCATTTTCCTCACAAAAATAGACTCAAATTGACTTGTAAATATTTGTAAATATTTCTAAATATAAAATCAAGATAAAAATATAAAAATCAAAAAGAAGACAAAAAACATCACTCACCATGTATATAGACCACCACATCTATATTTATTTAGCTTTGTAAATAAATAAAATTAATCCCAAAAATCTTGTAAATACTCTACATTATATGGTGTAAATAAATAAAATAAAAAAACAAAATAAAAATAACAAAATTAAAAATCCAAAAATATATTGTAAATATACCATGTATATAAATGTACATATGTATTTATTTCACCTATGTATATAAATAATAAAAATAAAATAAAAATATCTTTTTATTCCTTATTTTATGGTATAAATAAATAAAATATAAAATGGGAATAAAATTGTATAAAAATAACAAATTAAAAATCAAAATTAAAAACCTATATATTGTATATATACCCATATATGAACCTACTATGTATATACCTTATTTTTACTTTGAAAAATTAATTAAAAATCACTAAAAAATAGAAAAAATTAAAAGAAAAATATTTCATGTTTTGACTTTTTCATAATTCGGCCATTTGGTATTTTTAATGGAATTTTCAAATATTATCCACGTGGCCTTCACCCATTGGCCCCGGGGATTGTTGACCGCCAGGTCAACTGCCCCCCCCCCCCCCCCAGGACCACTTCCCACGGGTTAGGCGCCCGACCCGACTTCTCCCTATTTTAGCGCCTAAACACGATTCACCCTCGCCTAATTCCCGGGTCCGATTCCTTCCTGACATATCCGAGACCCTCGCCGGAGCTACCATCTCGGGATCCGCGCGCTCCAGTGCCCTACCCGCGCCCTTCTTCCCGGACCCTCCAGCATATATAGCCCGAGCTCCGCCACCTCCATTCTCATCTTTGGCCATTCGTTCCACCCCCCTGTGAGCTCCAGTGCGTGCGTGAGAGTGACAGCTCACTCCAGGTGTTGTCGAAGCGAGGAGGGAGAGCGAGTCCATTGATCCGGCGATCAAGCACCGCCGTGCTCCGCCCTGAGCTGGAGCTCAAGCCTCGGACGTCGGCGCTCCGTGAGGCGAAGACCCAGAGCTGCGCAAGCTCGCCCACAGCCCATTCAGCCACCCAGGTAGACCCTTAGCCTTTTCCTTTTCGCTAATTTTAGGTTACCCCCATTTCGCTCCGCCGCCGTTCACCCCCGATTCCGATCACCCCATAGCTCCGTTCGACCATCAGGCTTCGCCATAGCCTCCGCCTTCTTCCCGCGCACCTTCTCCATACCTCCATCCAACCCAGCTCGCACAGGAGCTGGGGTTCAAGCTCCTCCGTCTACCCCCCTCGCCGGAGCTCGCCCATATCGCACCTCCGACCATCTTCACCCCGCCTAACCGGGTCGAGGCAGTTTTCCCTCGACCCGCGAGTCTTCTGGTCTAGCTTGCAGGTACATCCAAGCTCATCTGAGGGCTTGGACCATTCGGTCTAGGAGCTCTACTTCCGCCGACCTCGTCGGAGCTCCCTAGAGCTCGGCTGGGTCATCGGAGACCACCAGCAGCTGCGGAGCGTCACGCCGGAGCTTCTCCGATCTCCAGAGGCAGCAGGGGAGGATCCCAGCGTACGCACGAGGCCGGCGAAACTCTCCGGCCAACTGTTCTTCCAGCATCTTCCCCGACTGTCCGATCGTCCTCGACCTCTAGTTCTCATCCTGACCGTCCACTTGAGGAGACCCTGTCACCGTCAGATCCATGGAGAGGAGATCTGGACCGCCCGATGCGAGAGGGTTAGCCACCTACGCCCTTCACCTTTCGATCGCCCACGTGGCGAAGCCTCCGCCGTCGGATTCGCCCGAGGAGCTTAGCTTGGGAGCGCCAGTCACCCTCCACTGTCTGATGCACCACGTGGCATTCATCCTGCGGCTCCATTAATAAAGGGGTAAATATTACTTAGGCCCCCTCTTGTTTTGCCTTTACTATTGAGTCCTGTAAATATTTTAGGTAGTTTATTTCAGTTTGGATATTTGCATAGAGGACCCCGCTCTTTATTTAGTTTGCATTTATGCCCATGTATATGGTGTGACACGTGCGTCGACGACGTGACTTTCTGGTGTATTGGCATTATATGCCCTGTAGTTCTGAGTTGTTAAGTAATGAATGAAAACTTTTGAGATATTGCATTTATACCCCTGTGCGTATTTTAATTGTGCATGTGCGGATATGTTTGGGTTATTGCAGACTAGTCCCTGGACTTTTGGTACCTGTTACCAGATAGTCCAAGGACTTAGTTTCTCTTACATTTGGGTCCCTGAGTGCCCCAGGCACGCGTGACGCGCGTGACCTCCTGGGTATTTTGCACCAGACCCCTCAGGACTTCGGGTATTTGCACTTAGGTCCCTGTACACAGTACCCCTCTTTCTATTTTTGAATAAAATAGTAAATCGACTCTAAATTTAATGAAAATTGGACATATGGCTCCTGCCATGATGTAAAATTTTCTATAAATTTTGGAGACATTTTAGACACTGTTTGATATTTTTAAAAATTCAAAAACACGTATTTTCGTTAGTGTCTAACTTTAAAAATCTCAAAAAAAATATTAAGATCCATCTAAAATTCACAAAACAATTACTTATTATTTGTCTTTACTTGCTTGATTTTCTAGCCAATTTTGGCTATTTTTCATTGCTTAAAACACCTAAAATTTGAAAAACACTTAAACTCCTATAAAAATTCTAATAAATAAACCAAAAACCCAAAATAATAATCTAGGTGCCCAATTTTTCCTTGTTTTATTCTCTATACAGGAAAAATACCGCCAGGCTAATTTGGGGCTTCTAGATATTTTATCTAGGTCCCTTTAGCTCAGCTGGACAGTACCTACAGTTTCAGTCCTTGTTTTATTTTTAGAAAATTAAATAAACCTCAGAAAAATCCCAAAAATTCACCAAAAACAGTAAAAATTATAAAACACATAAAAATATTTTTGTTAGAATTTTTGGTTGATTTTACTGCATTAAATAAATTATTGAAGTGTGTTGTTTAGTTGCTTTTCTTATTTTCTTAATATCTTAAAAATCCAAAAAAATATAAAATAATTAAAAACCACCAAAAATACATTTTTCTTTTCTTTTATTTCCTTTTTGACTACTTCGTAGGCCGCGAGGCCAATTCATGCTCCTTGTGTTCGACCCTGGTCGCTATATCAGGTTAAATTAATAGCAAGACCGCTATCGTGTTTTCGAGTTGATTTTCATTTTATTGGTGGTCTATTTTTCTTGATTGATCGAGTTTGAGTGATTGAGGTCGCAACGACCATCTAGATACCTTTGCCTTAGTCACTTGGGAATTTTTCGGTCATCAGACAGCCAGAGCAACTCCATCGCCGGCGTGATCCGAGGGCACTCCGCTCCTCGTCGCAGCCCGCTACTCCGCAGCTGCCCCGCTCCGGCTGCTCGTCGCCGTCGAGCCCTGTCTCCCGCCAGGTACTCTCTCTCTCTCTTTCTATCTTCACCCGACACTCCGCCTACTACGATCACCGCCCATCACTGCGCCGACCACATCGCCGACCATCCTCTACCCCGACGTACGGCGGCCATGTGTCGGCCATTGGACCTTCGACTCCACCGACGCGCCTTCTCCGCCATCGCCTTCCTCTTCGTCTCCAGTCGCCAGGAGCTGCTTCGACATCGCCGACCACTCCTCGTTCGTCGACAACAACAGCCTCTCTTTGCTTCGCTCCAGCCTTCACCAGTCAACCACCGGAGCTACGCCAGAAGCCCCTCGCCGAAGGCCTCCTCCGCCTTGCTCGCCCTCCCTCGCGCCGGCCGGGTGCTACAGACCCGAGACCCCCCACGCACGTGCGAGGCACGTGCGCCCGGGGCGTACGTCAGCACACATCAGCCCAGGTCACGTGCTGTGCACGTGACCCGTGGGGAATTTACAGGACCGCCCCTAACCTCTCTCCATATTATGCATCAGCCCTCCATTCCAAGGGCACATGAGCAGCATGTGCTCTTTGGAAAATTTGCAGAATATCTCCTATTAATGCTGGTAATTAAACGTAGGTTCCTCTCTGCATATTTATTATATTTAATGTAATGGCACTTTCACCCATGTCTTTCCCTTTCATTCTAGACTCGAACATTGCATATTTTATTTATTAAAAAAATAGCATAGTGTTCCTCACTTAATTCTCTACACTTTGACCTATTGTGGACATTTTGATGATCATTAGTTAATTAATAATTAATTATTTTATGGAAAATTGTAAACATTGCCCATATTATGCTCTTAATTTTGCCATTGATTAACCGTTGCTTTAAAAAATTCCCGGAAAATCATATATTGTAGAGTTAGTTGTGCTTGAATTGTTTCCAAAAAGATTTACATTTGCATGCATAATTTGCCTTGTAAAAACCATTTTGCATATTTCAGTGTTTGATTTTTAATAGGTATTAGATCTTACATTTTCAAGGTTTAGGATTTTTCTAAGATCCATAACCTAGTGATAGATCTTAGAGAATTTTATCTCTTGAAAACAAGTAGGTTTAGTATTTATTATAATTAAATATTGAAAATCATTCTTTTTGCACTTAAAAATTCATAAAAATTCATATTGCATTCAAAAATTCCAAAAAAATTACAGTGCATTCATTTTATCATAATTATCGTCTCGGCCAAGTTTCGTATTTTTCAAACATTGTTTGATCGACTTTTACATTTTAGTCCCTAAAATAGGCCAAAATTGCATCTTGCATCCCTTATTTGCATTAAAAAAATTCCAAAAAAAGACTGCCTCGAAAACCGTGTACGAATCTTGATAGACATAATTATAGGTTGTTCCTTTTCCTCCTTGTGATCGACCTTGGGACTTGCCCAAGTAGAATAAACATAAAACCACTCGATTAAAATTTGATTAAATATTTATGGTTATTTCTTGACCGATTCTGATCGCCGCCTACAACGAACAACAAACCATATTTTTGGCACGAACAATTAAAAACATTTTTTTAAAGCCACGATTTACGGATACGTCAAGGACCTAGCCCAAATTCTTACAATAATGATGAGGGAAGAAGGTTGATGGAAGAACCGTTGTCAAACAGAGTATGCTTGAAAACTTGATCAAAAATCTTGTAACTGATAAGAGGTGCTCCTTTGTCCTGCTTCTTTTGTGGGAGGGTTACTGATGGATGCTACAATGGTCATGGTGTGAACGTGCTTCTCAACCTGTCGGCGTCTGTTATTTCGTGCTGGACAACGCTTGCTTGTACATGCCTCTTTCAAACCTTTCTTCACAGTTGGCATGTACTCCATGGCCTTCATCAAAGGAATCTCAACAGTCAGGTTATTAATAATGTACACAACTCTAGGATCATATAATGCACCTTTTCTTTTTGCATTTTTTTTGGATTTTTCTATTGCATCAGGAAAAAGAATATGTACATTGCTGGAATCCAAAACTGAGTTCTTATTTACAACAAAATTCTTCTCCACAATATTATACATATAGATTACAAAAAGGTGTATGCTCTGGAAATGAAGAATCTGTTGCAGGTGGACAAGCAAAAAGTAGGGCCTCCTCTCCGTCTGCTGGCATAGGATCAGTTGATGCTAACGGCTCCTCCATGGCTGGCACGGCTTCGCTTTAGCGACGATCTTTCTTTTTATTCTTTTTGTTTTTTCTGATTTTTTATTCTTTTTATTGATGGAGATGGTGGTGAATGGCAGCTAGAATGGCTCCTCCTCCTTCTTCTTCCTCACCCGCCCCTGTGGCTAGTACGGTTTATGCAGAAGATGACGATTCACCTGAAGCTTTATTCTTCCCGTGGCTGGTGGTAAGTGGAGGAAAATCCCTACTGCTCCTGAGAGTGACAACATTAGATAAAACAATAGTACGACCATCTAACTCTATAGGCATAGATGGGGCATCACATTCTACCTGCTCCTTCCTCTTGAAGATGTTGGGGTTGGCTTTGACCTGCACCAGGATGGTGGCTTTCGTGGCGGTCAGGTCATCTAACTTCTTCGTCATGTCTGCAAGGCCTTTGATGAGATGAGCTAGGCAGTCAAGGGTGGGATTCACTAGACTCGCCTTTGAAGCTTCAGCGTGCAGACAACACTGTTGTTGCGTATTTAGGAATGGAGGCGACGATTACTGGTGGTGATGAGGTGGTGAGGAAGCTGATGCTGATTATAGGAGGGAGGATGATATTGCTGATACTGTGGAGGTAGGGCAGCCGCATACTGGTGATAGGGCTGCTACTGATGGTACTGTGGCTGCTGGTAGTGCCGATTCTGCAACCATTGGTTGCTGTATTACAGAGGCTGATGATACTGAGGCAGTATCTGTGAGGACTGTCCAAACTGACCACCCTATGGTTGGTGGAATGGCATGTTGGCTTGTGGCTGACCCTGGGGGTGTCCGATAGGACGAGCCAGCTGGGCATCGTTGCTCCACACACCATTAACTTCCTGAATCAAGGGTGGTGGCGGAAAGGCTGGATCGGATGTATGAAGGAAATCCAACTGATAAACAACCATCTGCTATTGCGGCTGGCCGTGATCGGGTGTCTGCACATGGTATATGTGATGAACGGCTGGTGGTTGCTGGCTCGGTTGAGGCTGTTGTGGCGGTGATGGCTCATCCTTTCTTAGATGGAGCTTCTATCGATGGTGTCGCCGACTGGACAGAGCTGACGGTGCCCACCAGCAGTTCCAACTGCTTGGTGATCTGGTCCAATTTGTCTAGATTCTGCGTCCTCTTCTTGATCACAGTGAGTTTCTCGAGATCTTGCGATCGTTTCTCAATGATATCAACTTTCGAGAGATGGCCCCTGATGATGCTGAGGTTGGAGCTATCATCTCTTCCGCCTCTTGGGACGCTGCCATATGAACTTGTTTCTGGAGGATCTGAGGGTGCTTTTGATATGCCTTGGATGAAGAGAGGGAGTCCTCTCCTTCGGCCATTTCCTCAAAAATCTTCCACATGACGTCTACATCCTTGTTAAAGTGTGAGCCCCCACAGACTGTGTCAACAAGCCTTTGACTCTCTACGTTCAGGCCCCTGAAGAAGTGTGTTACACCAAGCGGGTCCTTGGGATTTCATGATGTGGGCATTTCTCCTGTAGATCTTGAATCTCTCCCAGGCTTCATGATTGGATTCATGGACTCCCTGAGAGAAGTTGCTCATTCTAGCTTGCAACTGGTTGAGCCAACCGAGAGGGTAGAATTTGTGCAAGAAAGCAGACTTTAGCTCCTCCCAAGTAGTCATGACCTTCCCTAAATGGCTGACCCAGTAGAGGGCCTTATCTTGTAAACTGAAAGGGAACGCCATCATCTTCATTACGTCCAAAGGTACATTGGATTAGTGGGTCATACGACAGATGCGGGAAAATTACTACAGGTGAATGTAAGGCTCTTCATTGGTATTTTCGTGGAAAGAAGGAAGAAGAGCAAGGAACTAAGGCTTTAGCTCAAAGTGAGCATGCACGAGTGGTATGCGGATCCACCCGGTCATCTGGCTATCTCCAGGGTTGTATGTCTCTTTCAGTGTAGGTTTCGACCTTCCTTGTTCAGGCTCTTCCTCGTTTGGATTATCACGAGGTCCATTACCTCCTCCTCTTGGTCTGCCTGCTCCTCCTTCTGTTTGTTCATAACATCATTCATCATTTAGTGGAATGCAGTCTGGGCTAATGCCTGCTCGATCAGTTGTTGTTGGATGGCTTGGATAGATGCCAATAACTTGTGCGTTCACCTGATTCTGATCAGGCATCTTTCCTTGCTCAGGTGGGGTGGTTGCTGACCCTTTTCTCTTTCTTGAGGGGCCATTTCAGGGTCTGAATATGAGGAGATGAATTTTGGATTGGGATACAGGACTGGGACTGTCTTCTTTCTACAATATGAGAGAATCCCAATCAGATCACTTGTAATTGAATCGCAACTGCCAAGATGAATATGGAATTAAGGTCAATCCCAGAGTGTTGTGAATGAAAAATATATGGACTGTAATCGAATTTCATTCGCAATGGTGAAATTGGGACAAGAGTGGTCCCGATTTATTGGGTGATCAAAAGGAAGGGTGGAAGACGAGGAGTCTGGAGATCGATCCGCAAGGTCCAGATCAGGTTCTCAAGAATCGCCTCGAATTATTGGCGAGATCGAGTCCATGTAATCAATGTAGGTGTTGGAGGGATCCCGACTAAACCATCCATGGATCGACATCACGAAGCAAGAGGAGGGTAGATGCAGGAAGAAAGATACGGTGATTAACGAGGAATGAATTGGAATGTAAAACAGTAGAAAGGCTCAAAGCTGAGTGGGGTCTTTGAACCTTAATCTAGATTCATACAAACACAATACAAAATTGAGTTCACCAACTCACGCCATGTGAATCTGTGAAGGTTCAGCTACTTATTATCTTTTTAGTTTTAGAGTTGTTATTCCAGGCATATATTATAACAAGTCCTTAGCATGCTAACCCTATAGGAGAGAGAATACTGCCAGAAAAGTATCTCGTACTTGTCCTCCGCCTTTGTAACCTGTAGTCTACAATTTTTGAGGTACTTGTAACCCTTCCTAGATCCCTACTCAACCAAAGAGATAGAGAGAGTAAGTCGATAGGAGAAACCGCTACTTCGGTTATCGCTCGCAACGAAATCACCCGTGAGCGTGCAAAAACCTACTCAGATGTAAACCGATGAGACAACCCCCCCCCCCCCCCCGTGAAGGCATGGTCTATGCTCAGTACTTCAGACTATTTCGATGTTCCACACAAGGCAGGAACACCATCATTGACAAGGCCCTACTCGGTCACGTATAATAGAAGAATCATTACTTCGGGAATCCAGGTGATACACAAGGCAGTTACAGACTGGGATTTGGGCTCTATTCCTTAGTGGGTCGTGCCTCGCTCTTGGGAGGGGTTTTGATCCCCTCCAAAGGTACCTGAAAATAATGAGGGCTTTATGAACCCAAAGCAATGATAGTCCATTACGAATTTTAATTAAGGTCAAAGTTTATTTAACAGACCCCTTGTTTTAATTTATGGGGTTTTTACTTTTTTTGAGTCTATTTTCATACAAGAGCCTATCAATTTTGTAGATTCTCATTTAAGTCATAGGTGCTCAAAATCAGAGGGAGATAGCGAAAAAGCTGTGCAAGTCGATTCAGTGATGGAAATCTCACCATTGAACCTAATCATGCATGCCGAGTTAGAGGACTTACAGTGCTTCCCAGTTCTCTCCATGCGGTATGCAAAATAGAACTTTTAAACCTATCTACATGGTGGTGTGCAATCGACAAAATCACCCTAAACAGTAGTTGTTATTAATCGTGAAGAACCAGTTGTTAGTTATTCAGAAATGAGACTAAGGTCCGGTCTCTGATGCTGATCGTGCACCACAACAGGTCCTGCATGCGTTGTATACGACCTCTAGCGGCATGCGATCTCAGATCTGAATTACCAACATTATTAATTTGACTAGATCCCTACGTAAAAGACTATAGGAACATGCATTCTTATTAATGTTTGGACCTAGTTACCAAGTCAAGCAACCTAAGTTTAGGGACTCCATGCACACAAAACAAATAAAAAGGAGGCGGAAAACTCAAAACAACGGAAAACAAAATAAAAAAAGGCGAGAAAATATGGAAAACTGCGACGAGGCCCACAGGTGAACAGACACCCGGGCACTGGACCTCGTTGTGAAGAGTAGAGTCCAATATATACATGCCAAAATTGTCTCTCTCTCTCTCTCTCACCATAAATTACATAAATAAATTGTAAATTAGTTCTAAACTAATGTCTTCTCCTTGCTCCCTTGGTGCTCTCTCCAGCTGGTCATAGAGAGAAGACTAGCCTCCTCCAAGCTTGGTTGCATTAGCTTCCTAGAAAGCCGTCCTCGCGTGGCGGGCCCTCGCAACAAAGTCACAAAGAGATGTTATTAGCACAGGTAATTAAATAATCAGATCAATAAATATTTACAACAATATTCAAAGAATGAGTTGGAAATAATTTAATGGATATCTACAGCAATGAACCACCAATAAACCAAATAAATGACTATACAAGAATAACAGAAAAATTAGGTTGCGCTCATTGCTCCCCGATAACGGTGCCATCTGATCCAAGGGTTTCAGTGGAATTCGTGTCAATCCACAAGGCGGAGAGACAGTCGTCGAAGTGACCCCAAACGAAAACCCTGGTTAGTCAGCAATTAACCCACAATATACATAATTCAATTAACAGCAAAAATGTGGAATTAAATTTATTTATCTACCATAAAATGCATAGCAAGCAAGCATGTAGAGGTCGAACCACAGAGAGCAAAATGGTAGCATATGGTTATTCATGCACAAACCAGTCATTCATTTATATAGATTTTTTGTGGGTTTTTAAATTTTAATTAATTTTTTTATATAATTTTTTATTTTTTATTTTAATATTTTCTCTCTTTTTATATTTTTATATGTCCTTTTCTTTTATATAAATAATATAGCATATATAAGGATATATATACCATATATGGTAGTATATTTATAAATACAAATAAAAATATAGATAAAATTTAGAAAATAAATTATCTTTGGTTTTTGTATCTTTTTCTAATTTTTTATTATTTTCCAAGATTTTTTGCTATTTTTATGTATTTTTAAAGTCAAAAATCAACCAAATAAAGGATTAATTCAATACCCAATATTGATTTGGATTTTTAAATAGTAAATAAGCTCCAAATTACCACAATAAATTTTAGTATATACATATTTATATAAATAAAATTATAAAACTGAAAAAGATATTTTGGATTTTTAAGGATTTTTAAGATTTTTATAAAAAATTTTGGGTTTTTCAAAGTTTAGGTTTTTTGTTTTTATATTTTTAATGTTTTTTGATCTGTAATTAAAATAGGATAAAATATATAATATATAATTTTTTTGAATTTTTAGGGACATTTTGATAATTTTTTTGGAATTTTATAATTTAGACAGGTAATAAAAAGGCTCCTTTTAATTTTTAATAATTAAATAAATGCAAAAAAAATTCCAACTAAAATATGGACGCGAATCTACATGGTAGGAAGCATCTATTCCTATTTTTGCACATACTTCAGAGCACAATAGGTATTTATAAAAAATAGAAAAAAAGCTACAGAATATGTGTTCTAGCAGGGGCATGAATGCAATAAAAAAAGTTTAGGGGCCACAGGGCAAATATGCCATAAATCTAGAATGTTTTAAATTTTATAAAACTTTTCACAAATTACAAAAACGCTAGGGGCTTGAGTACAAAATTTCCCTACTCACATGGGACTACACGCGAGGCTGGGAGGGACCTATGTGTAATATCAATACAGTACAAGAGTCCATATACAAAAATCCCATTTGTTTTAAAACATTACAATTCATTTATAAGACTAAATATTAACTATACAAAATTACAGGGCTAAAGTGAAATTGCCCCAAAAGAGGCGAGGTGGCGAACGGCTGAGATCTCTTCACTTAAACACGTGTCACCTTCTGGTGCGTCGATAACGGTTCGTCGATCAACGGATGAGATAAGATCGTTTGGCGTGATCTGACGGTCGGGAGTAGGCTTTATCGAATGGTTCTATTGCGACCTGGGGGCTCCTCCTTTATCCAACGGCAACAGAGGGACCTGGAAGAACGGGGAAGAAGCTCGCTTGGGGAAAGCTTTGATCGGTCGTTGCGGGATCCTCCGGCCTTCTCCATCATCGCAGAACATCTATCTTTGTTCCTGGGAATCCCTCGTTCCCTTTAGTACTTTCAATCGAGCACCTAGATCTCTGATGGCGTCAGATGGGCTCGGGAAAGAAGAGAGCTTCAGGTTCCTCGCTTCCTACAAAATTCGACTCCCAGTGGAGTATTTTGGCCTCCAGCACCTGTAATAAGCTAAAGCACAATGCCACGACGATCCTAGGGGCATTATTGGTCGAAAGGAATGGGAAATGGCTCGGGCGGAGCTTCTCCGACGAACGGTGGAGGTGGAGAAGCTGATCTCCAAATCCACGATGGATCTGGGTGAATGAAAGGGTGCGAGGCGTAGGGAATCAAAGGGGAAGAGAGATGAGGGTGACAGCGAGTCAGGGGAGTTGATTATAATGCGCAGAGGATCTCGTCAGAGCTCGACTCCGACGATCTACGAGCACCTCAGATTACCCTAATTTAATTGACTAAATCCTAAACTAATGGTTGGAAGTTAAAGCTACAACTAAAATGAGAGAAATAAATAAGGAAGGAACAACTCTTATACCTGGGATTGCCCAGGGAGCAGGGTTGCCGGTAACGGGCGATCGTGGGTGTACCCCTCGCTCCTGGAGCTTGGCCTGGCGTTGAAGACGCTCCCCCTATCACGAGGACTCCCAAACCAAGGCTCCTAGATGCTTAATGGTTACCAAAGAATAGATGGAGGCAAAGGTGCTTTATTTATAGAACATAGTGCCACCCTTATTTGACCGGCTAATTGCAAAGATTCGAACGTATATACAAGAGATCAAAGGGTATGGCGAGTATGTACAATGATCAATGATCATTTTATATGAAGGGGGCGAAGGCGATTGAGCGACGAGACGCCCAGGAAAAATGCGTGAATCGCAGGATTGGATAGGTTTGACGGAAGTCAGAGCTGGGGGGGGGGGGGAAGTTGACCGAGGATCAACAGGCGGGACCCCCTGATTGGTCCATGTTAGTCCAGATAAAGACAAAATAGCAATTTTATTAAAAAAATTATTTAAAAATAGCAAATGATTTCATTGATTTTTTATTATAAAATAAAAAATGTTTATTATTTTATTTAATATTTTGTTCTGATTTTTATATATTTATTTGACATTATTTATTAGAGTTAATTTTTATTAGTGTATTTATAAGTTTATTTGTCTATATTTGGTATATTTTTACTTTTTATTTTTTATGTTTTTATTATTTTATTGTATATTTTTATAACTTATTTTTATGAGTATAAATATATTTTTATGATGTTATTTGTACACTTAAATAAATAGATATGTATGTTTTATAAGTATACTTATAGGTATTTTACCTTTATTTTCTATACATTATTTTATTTTAATGTATTTTATTGGGTTTTATTTTAGATTTATATTTTTAATAGAATATAAAAATATTTACAATATTATAAAAATATAAAAGAATAAAGAATAAAAGAATATGATCCCTTTTATTTATAAACAAGTGGTAACATAAGTATTTTTCCTATGTTTACATATAGATATGTTTTGAGTTTTTATTTGAACTCTCTAGCTCCCGTACTTATGGTCGACCTTTGAAAAAAGGGAAGCCGCGCGTGATGAGTTCTCAGGAGAAGGAAGCTGCTGAGCATTACGTTCTAGATAATACAAACGAAGTGACACCTTTTGCAGAGTATATATCCATCACATTGTCTTTAAATCACAATATAAGTAGTTAAATGCTTAAACATTAATTTATTTTTGCAGAGAGTATATGGATAAACTAAAGATGGAAAATCCTCTTTTTACTGATGACGACGTGGTTGAAGAATTTAGGAGGACATTTCCTTCTTGGTTTAAGGAAAGAGTAAAGCTTATTGATCCAACAGATCACAGATATGAGATTTTAAATAATTTTGCCCTCGGTCCAAATTATATGGTCATGTCATACGAGGGTTTTTTAGGTAATGGGTACAAATTTCATTTCATTGACACGACCAATAGCTTAACTACGTACAACTCTGGCGTGATGGTTAAGGGATCTTGTTACGGCGAGAACAACCTGAATTACTCACTACAACAAAATTGAGCTACAGTGACGGTTTTAAAAAAATCTGTCACTAAATTAGCCATTGTTAAATATATAATGACGATATTACTCGTTGCGAAATGAGATTTCGTACTCAAAATTAGCAACGAATGCCATATCTGTCGTTATATCATTAGCAACGGTCCACATAGTGACGCTTATCTGTTGCTATTTTTCAAAATATCAACTAATTGTCGCTATTTTTTAATTCAAAATTTAGCGACGATTAATTAAAATTTTGAAAAATAGCTAACGGATAAGCGTCGCTATGTGGACCGTTGCTAATGATATAACGACAGATATGATATTCGTTGCTAATTTTGAGTATGAAAACTCATTTCACAACGAATAATATCGTCATTATATATTTAACAATGGCTAATTTAGTGACAGATTTTTTTAAAACCGTCATTATAGCTCAATTTTTTTGTAGTGACTATGGTTTTCTCAATGAGGTGCTTGAACTTGAATATAATATGCCATCCCCTAATAAACTCTTTTTATTTTCATGTAAGTGGTATGATCCACAACATGGCGTGGTTGTTGACCACGTACACAATATTGTAGATGTCATCCCTTGAAAGTATATACGAAGATTTGAACCTTTTATCCTTAGCACACAAGTTGAACAGATATGTTATGTATCTAATGTTGGGAAAAAAAGAAAAGGAGATGATTGTCTCACAGTATTGAAGAAGATGTCACGCATTTATATCGATGACAGTGAACACGTAACTATGGATTGTGCATCAACAAATTTGCTTATTCCAGAATATGAGACACCACAAAATATTGCAATAATTCCTTAAACGTACTGCTCTTATCAATGTTCTTCTTTTGGTGATTCAACACATTTATTATTTTGAAATTATTTGAGTAATGAGCTTGTGTATGTATACAGGAAATGATTATCACACGTGGTCGAGGTCTTAGGGGTTCACACCAGGATGATCGTCGTACCCCAGACTCCAGTGGTATAATTTCATATCTTTTTACATTGTTATATGTTTATTCCAATTAATAAAATTTTGTCTATAGGTGAACGTAATGGTGAGGTTGCGAAGCTTGTCGCTTACATGCAAGAGAATGGTTTACAAGTCCCTCCACAATATTTTCATTATATTCCTCAAATAGGACACATCCTAGTGTGACACGTACTCGTCAGCCCACACCATAGTCCTCCAGCTAGCAGCATTGTCCTCATGAGTCTGAGGGTCCTACACAGTGTCTACCCTCTCAGCCGATCCCACCTCCACCTCAGGATCCACGCAGGGTCTTACAGTTTTTATATGACAGGTATTTCCAACACACACTTATTCTTTTATTGAATTTTTAGGTAGAACCTTATTCACAGTTATGCTTTATCTATAAATTTATAAAATTGTTTTGAATATTTAGGTATACTCTTGATCATCAGCATGCAGTGGCTCAGGCGCTTAGTAAGGCCTTCCGCTCCATGCAAGATTGTTCAGACTACAGATGGAGTTGCATGACTTCCGATGAACAAGAGATAATTTTGAATGGTGTCTATGTAAGAACTATTTTAAAGGAATCATTTTATTTTTTAGCTATACAATTGATTAGTAGTAACCAAATTTGAATTGTAGAATTTATTTGCTTTACCCTCGGGCCACACAAAAGAAATGTATCAGCAAGCCCTGGTGAAATTAGCAACAGATCGTGTCAAAGACAATGTTTATAGGGCAAGAAAAGCTGCAATTAAAAAGATTGATGATGTGGAAGATTGGGAGAGGGCAAAAGCATGTGGTCCATCATGGTGCACTCCAGAAAGGTGGAGACGTTATTGCGATCTCTTTACTCAAGAGACTTTTCAAAAACGTTCTGAAGCAGGGAAGACAAATAGGAGGAAGCAGTCAATCAGATCCACTAGTGGATCAAAAAATTTTGGTACTTTGAGGATTGAAATGGTATGTACAAGTTTTTATACTTTTTTAAGTTTCAACTTTTACCGATGATTAACATATGGACAATAATAGAGTGTTGCTGACAATCGCCCCCCATCATTGGAAAAATGGTGGACTACTACGCATACAAGTAGGGGTGATTGGTCTACACCTAAGGAGAAGGCGGTGATGGTATGCATACTACTACTGTTATAAAATTATAGTTGTTTGGTATATAACTAAAAGAATTCTCTTGTAGGATCGTTACAAGGAGATGTATGCAGAAAGGGTCGGTGTCCCAGAATCTGAAGGGGAGGTGAACTTTGTTGCCAGCTTATGGCAAGAAGTCCTTAAAGAGCGTAAAGTAGACCTAATAGAAGGCAGACTTTGGGTGGTTTGCTACCCAAGTTCTCATCATCTTCTGATTCTACTGGAGCATCCACTTATTTGGGGAAGACCTCAATGTATAACACTCCAACATCACAGTCAGGGGTATCTGAGGATGAGTTTAGACAACTATCACAACCTGTGAATTCACTGATATCCACAGTTGGTACCATGTCATCTGGATTGCAAAATTTATCTTCTGGAATGGTCTCTTTGAAGGAGGACGTAAATTATTTAAGGTATGTCTTGTAGTCTAATTTATGTTTTAGTACAAACATTGATTCATCTTTCTAAATATTTTTGCAATGAATGACTTATTTTTCTTCTTATAACTAATAGGACTACAATTCCAAAAGTTCACGGGGTGGAGGATGAGAACGAAGAGGAAGATGGAGAAGAGGATGAAGACGAGGACGAAGACGATGCCACCACATATAGAGTCTCGCATCGCAAAGGGGTTGTAATCTCGGAACCTACAGAAAATAGAAAAGTACCACAAAAAAGGGACAAAGACAAGAAGAACAAGGGGAAGGAAAAGACAAAGGAAGGTGTTTTTTCGGTATGGAGGAAAAGAAAGTTTTTATGATAGAATCTTGTAATGTTAAGAACTTTAGTGTCTAAACATGAACTTGTAGTTTCTATGCACTTGAACTTGTAGTTTTATATTTCCTGAACTTGTAGCTTTAGATTGTCATGAACTTGTATCTAACTTTCTATTGTCTTCAACTAATAGGTATGTGTCTTGATCTTTTAGCTTTTTAACTTTTGCTTTGTATAGTCTTCAACTTGTAGATGTCAGTCATGTCTTGAATGTGTACCTTTCTATTGTTTTGAACTTTTAGCTTTATACATGAAAGATTCATTTTTCTTAAAGATGATTACATTTAATTGTAACTACAGTTAAAAGGTTGATTATATTATAATATTGATTGGAGGATCTAAAGAAGCTTGGTTGATTATATTATACTACAGGAGAATCATCTACTCTACTGTTGGCTACAGGTCTTTTTCATGAGGATAGCAGAGTTTGCGACTACTCGGCTACTATTTGGCTATCATTGTAGTAGCAACATGGTAGTCACATAATTGGACAAATAACATCTGCTACTACATTGCGACTACCTCACTACTACCGTAGTAGTAAAGTAGTAGTAACATGGTCGTTATTGTAAATGCAGTGGTGGAAAAATAAACTGTAGGTAGTCGTGAAAATTCATACATGTGGTGGCCATTTGGTCGCAATATGGTGTGCCTTTAGTCAGAGTTAAACCAAAAGTTGACGCTATACTGTGACTATATAGCGACTATGAACGACTACATCTTGCTACCACCTTACGACTAAATTGTGGTCGCAGATAGTTTGCGACCCTCTTGGCCCGACCACATATTTTGCTATTAAATGTGGTCGCAATAGGGGATTGCGACTACGTTGGCACCAACAGGTCACTACGTTACCACCACATACGTGGTCGCAAAAACTGCACTTTCTTGTAGTGATGGGTCTGGGAAGTTGGGTTTTTGGCTTTTTATTTTGTGCATAAAATGAACACTGTATATTATTTTTGTACAAACTCAATTTTATATTTTTATTTACATTAATATCTACAACTTGCATGTATAAAGTTTCTTTATTTGATGAATAAATAATACAGAATAAAATACGTGTCAAAAATCTTAAATAATGAATAAAAGAATTGTGTTTTTATTCTATTTCCGGCCCTTATCTCCCCCTACTTTATTCCTTGTTGACCACCTCAAATATTGACTTGGTCTCGGTGCTCAAGGTCATCAAATATCTTCGATATGTTATTCCTTTTTCTCTTCTTTTCTTTATTTTATAATTTTGGCATTAAAAATCTTATTTTATATACAAATAATACAATAAACAATGAATGCTATTATGTACAAATTGGTGCTATTTGCATGCATTAGCTAGGGTTTTTAAGGCCAAAATGATAGAATAAAGGTGATGAAATGGAGATTCATCAGATACCATGATATCAACGTATTTTTATTGGAAGGATTAACTGATCATCTCCTCTAACCAGTGAAAAGCCGGAAAGCACTATCTCGAAAACATGCGATTACAGATGCAGAAAAAATAAAAAGAAGAAACTATCAGTATCCTGAAGTTGTTTGGAGTAAGATTATATTAAGAAGTTGGGTTTTGAGCCTCTTTTGCGCATTATGCATTTTCACTGATTTTGACCTATCATTTCATGTACATAATTCACTCATTTTAATTATTTTCTTTTTCACATCTTTAATTTAATCATTGTTTAAAAAAATCATATAAAAATTAAAATAGAAAAATAGAAAAGTAAAGAAAAAGATCAATTCTGACTTGACCTTATTCACATAATCAACTTATACATAATTAACCTCCCTAATTTATTTTGACATTAACACAACCCATAAAAACCAAAAAAATCATTTGAGTCCATTGCATTATTTCATAGCATGTTTGACTTTTTCTTGTATTTATATTTCATTAAAAAATCAAATAAAAACTTCAAAACATAAAATTGGTATTGTATATACATAAAATATCACAAAAAATTCATATCTTGCATTCTGCATTTCATTTGTTTTTGATCCCTTCATGAAAGTTGTAGATCTCATGGAGACGAACAACTTTCATGAGAAAATTTTTGATCCAAGGTCTCCTTCTATTTTTTTATTTTTGATTGTTTTTAAATTTTGAATTTTTTGGGGCGACACGTGGCACCTTCGGGGGCAGCCGCGTGCCGCCCCCACTCCTTCTCTCTCCCATTCCGCCTCATGTGCATCGCACGTGAGGACCCTTCTCCCCCAACTGACCATTTGCCTTCGGCAAAAGCCCCACAAGCCCCCGTGTGCGGTTGCGCAACCCCCGCCCCGCATCTGTCGGCCGACTCCATCCCATCATTGCACCTTATCCCCTCCGCGCCCGCGTCTCGTAGCGGTAAGCAACTACCCAATAGCCTACCATTCCCTGCCATCACTGCGCCACCTAATCTTATCCGCGGACAACCATCCCCGCATCTGCCTCCCGCTGACCCCCCTCCTTATCTCCTCTCCCTACTCCTGTAAAAGCCATCTACCCTCGTCGTCGAGGATGCATCCCAAAATTTGTGAGAGATCGAGAGCTCCCTCGAGCTTCTCCGGTGACAACAGAGAATCGTCTTAGGTTGAGCAATGACTGCGATCCTTCTCGCTGGCGTGATCCAAGGTTCCTCAGAATCTTGCTACAGCACCTTCGAGTTGTTGTGAAGCTCAAGTCCCGCCGTGCTTCGAGCAACAATCTGTGAAGCATTCCGCTTCACTTCCCAGGTGACTCGTTCATCTACCTCAAGTAACTACCCTCCTCTCTTTTCTCTCTTCTCATTCTTCCTCCTCTTCATATCCTTCTTCCTTTCCTCTGTTTCTTTCTTCCCATGTTCTTTCTTCTTCTTCTGCTCGTCGCACCTTCTTTCCTGCTTCTCCTTCAACTCCATCATCCATCACCTTCACATCATACTGTCGCTCTGCCTTACCATCTTCTCCTCCGCCATGCCTTTCACTTGCTTCGTGCCCCTCCCCATCGAACACTTCCACCACCCTCTGCCTTCAGTCAGATTACCGCATCTCCTCCGAGCACCGTCAACTTCGCCGCCCCTTAGGCTTCACCGCTGCCCTAGACAAGCTCACCCTCCGCCCGCTCACAACTCGCCTCGCCATCGCTGAGCACCGCAGCCCCAGCTTCGACTAATAGTTGCGCGCTCCATGACCTTCTCATACACCTCCTCCGCCTTGGCTCTGCAGCCCTCGGTTACTTCGCAACTCCTCAACACTGCCTCACCGAGCTGCTACGACCTCTGCCCTCAAGCTTCATTATTGGTTGCCTCCAGACATACTCCGCACCTCTGTCATCGCGATGTGTGTGCCAGCTCGTCGATCACCACAGCGTCCCCCAAGATGCCTCACATCCAGGATCAAGCTATAGCTCCCTACGATTAAGAAAAGAGTAGATCAAAGCGGTTGATTCCCTCCCAACTCTTGGTCGTTGGATCACCTTCATCGGACACCCCAGGTCTCACCCGAACCTAGGTTCAAAGTCTAACGCTTTCCGTCACACAAAGCGATCGAGGAACGACACGTGGAACCAAGGTTCCGAACCACTGCCCCAGACTTCTTCCCCCACATGAGGCGCATGTGTGCCGGGGAACATTTATGTCCATACCCTCGGAGCTCCTGGAAATTGCGTGAATGCCCCCACCTTCATCAATCACGTGCGATCATGGGCACAATAGAAATTTTGCACCCACGCCCCCGAAGCTTTACAGAATTCTAGATCTACCATTGTTGTGGGTAAATTGCAGATGGATCCAGAGATTTTCAGATATTACAGAACACTCCTCCTCAAGGGTATAACTGCAATAATTTATTTACTTTATTTCCACTTTAGTCCATGAACTTCAATCATCCCTATCTTGAGCTTCATTTATCGAATTTTTGCATTCTTGGTGTCGTTTTGTTCCTTACTTGATACTCTATTATCTAGGTTACTAGAATTTTATTTATGAGACATTATTTGGTATTGATTAATTATGGTTCTAATTTATTCATATTGAGCATCTTTATTTATTTTCATTAATTTTCTTGCTCAATAAATTGTGCATTGAATAGGAGATTTGTTTTGGAAAATTAATCAGAGCTTATTTGACTAAACAATTGCAATAACAATTAGAGGGTGTGCTAATTTTATTGATGCTTCTCGGATCTACATGCTTCATATCTGCTCACTTTGCATTATCACATTACATCATAACACATCATCTAAAAATCACAAAAAATATTGCATATGATTATTTCTTGTGTCAGCTCACAACATAGCATTATTTTCTCTTGCATTAAAATTTATTTTGTAAAAATCCATGCATCATGTTTCCTATATGCATTAATTACATCTTTAAATAAAAACTCATAAAAAGTGAAAAAGAGAAAAATCCCAAAAAAATATTCTTCCTTGAAAACCTAGCTTCTAGATCGCCAAATAATTAACCTAAGGAGACAATTTCCTCTCTGAGTTTGACCTTGTACTTCCCAAGTACAAAAATTGATCGCTCGCTTTAATTGGATAATTAATTAAGTGGTTGTTTTTGATAAATCTGAATTTGCTCGACTACAACACATTTAAAATAACTTAATTAAAAGAGTAAATCTGTGGTTCATCGCTCGTTGTAGCACGAGCCAATCAATAATAAATAGAACTAAGTCAAAGATCTATGCAAGGATGACTCGGGTTAAATTTATAATATGGGCAAGTGCATGGTCGAACATAGGGACACACGCAATTATCTAGTTTAACCTAGGTGTCAAATACCTATTTAAGAAATTTCTAGGCTATCTAGGTCAATCACAATACAAAAAACATAATGCATGCAATTTTCAAATCATTTTATGAATTTACATTACATGGAAAAAATAACTAAATGCACAACACACAAATATGATGTTGATTAAGTCATTTAATAACTTGTAAATAAATTAATACTTAATGAGCAATCAAGGTGATCTAAATGCCATTCAACAAAGCATGATTTGATGTTTAGGTAAAGAAAAGATTGAATAGACAAATTTTACTCTCTGATTAATTAAGTGTGTGTGATAGGTCAAATCAGGAAATGAACTGCATAACATGAAAGAGCATAAAATAAGCTTTAAAATAGCACTGATTTCATTAAAATAGAATGTCAGGTTCACAAGATATTAAACAAACATCACAAAGGCATACATGCAATAAAAAGTACAAAGTTTTATTACAAAAATGTCCAAAAAGGGCTTAACATAATTACACAAAGATGATGGTGTACAAATGTAAATGATCCATGAGCGGAAGGACTCATATGCAAATATGGAATTGTCTAAACATCACATGTGCTTGGCGCGTGACGGTTAGGCTCGGGTCACGTGCGACTCGGGCCATGTATAAAAAGGCAGTGCCTCGGATCTGGTTCGGATCACCCAAGACTGAGGCTCGAAATAGTGCTTCGAGTGGCTCCTGTGCTCCTAGTTCTTCTTCTTCCTCCTCCTCTAACAGCGACGGATGGGGGGAGCTCCTGCGAGCCACGAAAGATGGCCCTCCTACTCCTCCAGCTTAATTAGAGTTCCAGGAAGCCTTGTTTTGTCCTGGTGAATGTCGTAGACGCTCGAGATTGAGGAGAAAACCTCTGCAAGTTTCCATCAATGTCGAATCTTCAACAACAAAACTTGAAATCGGAGCTCCTTATCTAGCTCCGATCATTGAAGCATAGGTAGCTTCTGCAGATGTTTAGACATGAAATCCACGTACTAGAGAGTAGGAGTGGAATGGATCTGGATTGTGGGCTATTCAAGTGGACTGACATGAACCCTAGATGGGGCTGAGTCCTCGAAAAAGCCTGATCATGAAGGTGAATTAGCTTTTCCGTTTCTAGTTCTTTGCTTGAAGGTTGAATTGCGCAGGAGTTGCAGAGAAACCAATTCTTCCCAGTTGGTTGCATGTGGGAAAATCCTCCTTCATCGCCCACCATTCTTCTCCATGGAAATAGTCGACAAGGTATTATAATGGCTGAGACTTTGGATTCAAAGTTGGATTCATCTGTGATACTGATGCAAACAGAGATTTCTGAAAAAGGTAACTGGAGAAGTTTCGTGCTTAAGGTTAATCTCTGAGCAGTTCGAGAGCTTATTTTCGCCTCCAAGAGTAATTAATGATTTGAGAAAACCTCATCAGATAATGCGGATATGAATATCACTTTGACATTCGTTAATATTCACATTTGTATTCGTATATTCGTTTTCGTACATAAGTATAGTAATATATTTATTTATAATTGTGTGTAACAACATTTTACGATATACATTCACTATTGCTGATATAACTGTTGTGAAACTAATAAATCTGGCAAATCTAATTTATGTGTAGGTCATCCTAAATACATATATTTTAGCTAATCTATTAAATATTTCTATTATTATCTGTATCTGATTCGTATTTGTTTTACATTCGTATTCATTTTTAAGGATATGGTAACACATTTTTCATATCCGTCAACATTGGTATCCACATTCGTATTCTATTTTAAAATGGATAAGAATATGATTATACCTATATTCGTATATCCGACCGTTTTCATCCCTATTACTTCACCATGTTTGTTACAATTAATAAGATAAAAGTACATTTAGAATATTTTATATCATGTGTATTCCATTCAAGACATGTATATTTAAGCTATTCTATATAATTATTCTAATATTATTCTTATGCAATCAGTATACATCCGTATCTATTTTTTTAAGATATGATAACATAGTTTTCATATCCATTTAGATCCATATTCCTCCGTATCAGTGTTACTACTCATTTAGTAGTAGCATTCAGGGCAATCCATTGCCATTTTGCACAAAAGTGTGGCCATATCACCATTGACGTACCCATATCTTCTAATTCTCTCTCCCCTTAATTTCTCTTTTGATTTCACTCGCTTAGTTATGTGTATCGCTCCTCTTTATTTCTCCCTTCATGTTATACTTCATTATATGCCTAAACAAGTAATATATATATATATATATATATATATTCCATTTTCAGCCGTTTATTTAATAAAAAATGTGTTTTTATTATAATACTTAAGCACTCCATCTTTTATTAAATTGTTTAATTACATTTCGTTTTTAAGTTATGTGTTTAAATGCCTAATTAATCTGTCCAATTTTATATTGATTTGAAATTTCATGTGTATTCGCTCAATACAGATTTTGACATCCTTATCCACGTGTAACCATTTTAGATGAGATAAAATACTAATAATCGCAAAACATAAATTTAATATTTATGGCAATATTTGCGGCAGGATGAATTTTCCAAAATTATATTTTTTGGTAATTCAGTAAAAAAGACTTGGACATCGATAACTTTTGAAAACTCAATCGTGGAATTCTTACACATTTGAAAAAAAATTGAATGAAACGTATTTTATAACTTTATTTTTACTACATTTATTTATTGTGTATATGCAAAGGTTTTTCAATTCAACATTAAATGATGTAAACTAACTTATAATTCAAAGACCATCAAATAAAAACAAAAGTAGATTATGATTTTAATATCTCTACTACTTTACAATAATTTGTTTGCGTGCCAATATTTATCTAACGACTGTTTTATACTGATAACACACAGATATTTTCAGAATGAAAGAAGTTTACTAAATATATGTTAGCCTTCCATGACTTATAAGAAAAATCCAATATAAAAAATGATTACGCGATGGAGAGATATTATCCTATCTATTTTACATCATATTCGTTCAACATCTTTATTATATTCATAAAATTGATTAGTATATTTTAAAGGATTTTTAACAGTTGTGCCCCTCGTAAATACTGCAATATTAATTATGCCTCTCCCTTTTTTGGAATATCACTTATGCCCCCGGCTTTTGTCTGTTCCATCACTTGTGCCCCTCTGTTACTTTAGCCATCAATGAGTTGAACTTAACCATAATTATTTGGAAACATGGTGAGATTAAGAGGGGCATAATTGTCCAAAAACTCACTTTGCTCCTCCTCCAACTCCCCAACCTCCTCCCCCTACCCCCCTCCCCCACTCCTCCTTCCTCCTCCTTCGGTGCCCCCTTGCAGACACGTCGGAGCTCGGACTCAGACTTCCTCGAACAGCACACACAACAACCAGAGGTTGCACCTGATAGAGACCTCTGTTGTATACCTCCTCTTGAGGAGTTCACGGGCGGTTGAACTCCTCATCAGGTCTATTGAGCTCCAACCGGAACACAGTAGAGCTTACATGTCCGGTTCCTTCACTCTCGGATGGAAGTGAACTTGCGTAGTAGCACGACCAGCCAACGCGACACCATATTCGGGTGGGGGTTCTATCCTTTAACACCCATAGAGGGCGGGTGGAGGAGGCTAGGGAGGAGCAACGGACGGAGGAGGACGGGGCGTGTGGGACGAGTAGTGGGCGGACGACCAATGGGCGAAGGAGGAGGGCGCAGGGGAGGAGCAACATGGGAGGGGGGAGATGGGGGATGAGGGCACGGGGAAGAAGTAGCAGGAGGAGGAGGAGAGTGTTGGGGGTGGGGGTGTGGGGGAGGAGGAGGAGGAGGGGGCATGTGGGACGAGCGACGGGCGGAGGAGGATGGTGTCGGGGAGGAGCAACAGGCGAAGGAGGAGGGCGGGGGGAGGAGCAATGGGCGGAGGATGAGGAGGGGCATGGGTGAGAAACAATGGGAAGAGGGATGAGGAGGGGTGTGGGGGAGGAGTGCGTGAGGGAGGGGGAGGAGGGTTCCAGGAGGGCGCAGGGGAGGAGGAGCGCATGGGGGAGGAGCAATGAGCAGAGGAGGAGGGCGTAGGGGAGGAAGAGCGCACGGGGGAGCAGCAGCATGGGAGGGCTCTGGAGGAGGGTGAAGAAGGAGGAGCATACGAAGGGGGAGGAAGGGTGGGGGAAGAGGATGAGTTCATTTCAACCTTGTTTTTCAATTAAATTCCCCTTATGTCCCCAAACTTAACGTCAGTTTACGTTGGGGATAGACGACAACTAACCCGAAGGACACAAGTGATAGAAGGGTAAGAAATCAAGGGCACAACTGATATTATAGAAAAGAGGGGCATAACTGATATTGCAATATCTCAGATGGACGGAACTTATAAAAAATATTATTTTAAATGTAATATTTTACACTATATTTTTATTTCCATGTACACTATTATTTGCATTATGAGGACTCAACCCTAAAGTTGTATTTCTTTAATCTAACATAATATAAAATTGATAAGAATTTTGGATGAAAGAGTATTATAACTTTAATATTTGGGATTTTATCAGTTATTTCCTTCTAAGATATTGCAATATCAGTTGAACCATCCCTTTTTTGCGATATCTGTTGTGCCCCCGACTTCGTGCACATTATCATTTGTGCCCTTATGTTAGTTTGACCGTCAATGAATTGAACTTAACCATGGTTCCACTAAGAGGGTAGAGTTGTCCTCCTCCACTATCAAGCCCTCAGTCCCGACCTCCTCCTCCGACTAGCCCTCCGCCTTGACCTCCTCCTCGTCCTCCTCTGCCCAGCCCACCACAACGACCTCCACCACTTCTCGGACCTCCTTCGCCCAGCCCTCCGCCCCAATCTCCTCCTCTGCTAATTCCCCTGACCTTCATCTCGAGCAACGGGGATCGGCTCTGATGGGTTCCAAGTGGAAAACACATCATCAATTGCTTCTATGTTTTGTGTGCATGTGTGTGCGTGCACGTGTGTGCGTGCACGTGTGTGCACGCATGTGTGTGTTGTGATGGTTCAAGTGTGTGGAAGGTAGAGAGATTGGGGAAGAAGATGGGTGTTTATGGATGAAGGTGTAGTGATGATGGATAGATGTGTAGTGGATGCAAAGGAGGTGAAAAGGAGTAGGGAAGAAGAAGAAGATAGAAAAAATGTCCCATGTTTGCAGGGATTCCCAAATATTTGTTTAGGAGCCTTAAATATTTGATTAATTAGTTTAAAAAAGTGGCTCGAAAAATTTGGGAGAAATCATATTTTAGATTGAAAGGAGTGATTTATCGATGAAAATAAATGTTTTAGTGATTTGGTGAACGGATGGAGATACAATGAAGAGAAAGAAAATAAGAGGAATAGGGAAAGAAGAACATTAATGGAGAAAAAAGAGGAAAAGAAGGAATTACTTGGAATGGTAATGGTTAAAGTTGCAGGCATGGAAGGTCGTATCCCGATATATCGGCGATATATCGCCGATATATCGATATCGACATGGGACCGATATCGAAATCGATATATCGATATATCCGATTTCAAGCATTTTCTTCAGAAAGATTCCTAGATATAGCGATATATCAGTGATATATCGGCGATATATCGCCGATATATCGATATCGACACGATATCGAAACGATATCGATATCGATATGTCCTTCCATGGTTGCAGGTCATGGGCTTCATTGATGCTTTCCTCATCCGAAGGTCAACTCAAACACGAGGAAGGAAAGGAAGATGTTCTCTTCCTTGGAAAGTTACTGCTCAACCGGAGGAACATGCAAATGGGAGCCGAACTCAAGCTCGGAAGCAGCAGTTATGGGTTCCTTGCACTTCATCTCATCCACGGCATCTTCCTCTCCGTCCCCTTGCACCTGAACATCTCCTGGCTAATTCAAGCAACAACGAATAAACCCCTCACCTATGCAATGCCAGCGAGGAGCTGTAACAACAATATTCATGGGATAAATCAAGAAAGGGGCTGGAGGGGGAGGGGCATAGGAGGAGGAGGAGGGGTTGGACGGGTAAAGGGTGGAGGAGGTATTTGAAGGAGGAGGAAGGGTTGGAGGAAGGGGGAGGAGAGAGGGAGAGCGGAAGGAAGAAGGATAAGAAAAAACATTTTTACCTTTGATTTTTTTATCTAATTATCATTGTATCTCCAAAGTTAATGTCCGTTTAAGATGAGGATATACGATGACTAACCCGAACGACACAAGTGATCATTGTGGAAGAAGTCATGGATACAAATGATTACAAAAAAGAGAGGGACATAATTGATATTGTAATATTTCATAGAGGCACATCTGATAAAAAACCTTTAATATTTCTATTAATTATGCAATACATCTTGTATTTTATAATTCGTTCGTATATAATGGAATATTTACACGGAATTTTTGTTAAAATTGAATTTTGGAAATAAAAAAACGCTATAACTTTGAGTTTGAAACAATTAAGGAGAGCAAGGGGAGAGAGTGGGTTAAAAAGAGGAGAGATGGAAAGTAATAGAGAGGGGATCACGCATTTTGAGGGAGCGAGAGCAGATAATGGAGGGTGAGAGTTTGAGCATTTGCCAAAAAGATAAGGGATCCACCCCCATGGAATTGGAGAGAGAGAGAGAGGAACGACGCATTAGTAGAGAGAGAATGGCAGAAGAAAGGAGGAAAGCCCCGTGGTAATTGCATGAGAGTGGGGAGGAGAAACAAAACTTTAATATAGGAAATAGATATATATGTTTTAATATACAAATATAATAAATTTGATGGCTAAAATATAAAAATTAGATGTACGTGAAAAGTGTGCTAGGATACCTTTATTATGGGAAACCTATCGTGTTTGAATAGTAGGGGGTATATTTTTCATAGACAGTTAAATTTAAATTGATTCGATAGTTTAATATTTGATGAATTATATAGGTAGAGAGGGCTGATATTGTGAGAACCAAAAACTGTGAGAGCATGAGAGCAGTGAGTCTGGACCATTAGATTCTGCTGATTGATTGGAGGAAAGTTTTACAAAGCAGCCGTGAGACCTGCTATGCTTTATGGTTCTGAATGTTGGCCTGTGAACCATAAACATGTGCAGAGAATGGTTGTAGCAGAAATGAAAATGCTAAGATGGATGTGTGGACATACATGTAAAGATCGGATTCGGAATGATGCAATCCGAAAGAAAGTGGGTGTAGCTCCGATTGAGGATAAAATGCGAGAAAACCGCTTAAGATGGTTTGGTCATTTGCAAAGAAGGTCAACTGGTGCACCGGTTAGGAGATGCGAGTGTTGGGATGTTGAGCCGGCTAAGAGAGGGCGATGACGACCCAAGAAGTGTTGGAAAGAGACTATACGAAGGGATCTTAGTTTTTTGGATATAAGTCCGAGATTGACCCAAGATAGATCTGAATGGAGGCGAAGAATCCATATAGCCGACCCTACTTAATTGTGGGAAAAGGCTTTGTTGTTGTTGTTGTTGTGATTGGAGGAGAGTGATGAGTAGAATCTAATGATTCAGACTCACTGCTCGCATGCTCTCATAGGATCAACCCCCCCCCCCCTCTCCTCTCTCTATATATAGGGTCAAATGGGGTTGCCTCTAGGGAGGAGCTAACTTAGCTCCCCTCGTCCCATTTTTTCTCATTTTTTATTGTTTTTGAAAATTTCTTCTATAGATTTTCATCAATATATTCCTATATTATGTCATTCAAGTTCCGCGCGAAATAGAGACTCCTACGGCCTTCAACCAGATAGGGTCGATTTCAGTAATTCTGCGACCGTATCAATTTTTAATGGTCGCAGTTACTGAAATCGACCCTATCTAGATGAAGGTCGTAGGAATCTCTGTTTCACGCGAAACTTGAATGACATAATATAGTGATGAAATTCCACGAAAGAAATTTTCCAAAAAATGAGAAAAATGAGGCGGGATGAGCCAAGTTAGCTCCCTCATGGACAGCCCCATTTAACCCATATATATAGGGACCCTTTCAAATGAGATGGGGTCTCACCACTTTTGTGGTGAGCCATCAACAAGATCCATTAGATCACGATCCTATGGTATGATGCCAAAAAGGGCATTTCAGTCCTTTTGTTTCAAGTTAAATTAGAAGTTCATCTACTGATGCTAGTACCATTTTAGTCTCGTTTTATTAGTAATTTTTCATTATTTCTTTTATTTGTTGATTTTCAAAAATGTTCTCAACACATGTAATTTAATGCATGTAATTGTAAACACGAACGATATTATGTGAAATTTAGATTTCGATTTTGTAAAATTCAAACACTATATTTTTTAACATTCCATTCATTTTTTTGCGAAATTATCATTTTCATTTGTAAATTTTGTATTTCCCTTCGTAAAAGTTCATAAGAAGTTATAGTTTCTTCGAGCTGCTTTGTAAATTTCATGTTTTATATCTTTGTGTGTAAACATTGTATGGATCTTTGTAATTGTTTCACGATCCTTTGTAATTGTTATGCATTTCTTTTTAAAAATTTGCAACCGCTTGGTAATGTTTTTATGGAACTATGAACGACAAAAGTAGACTTTTAGAATTTGATAACATGCAAAAAAATGCTATGAGATTGTAAAAAATAATCTGACATACGTAAAAATCATTATGTGATTTGTAAAAAGAGTGATATTTGTAAAAAAAAATTGTTCACGCAGCGGAGACAGAGCATAGTGCCTCCCTCCTCATAGCCATGCTCCCCTTCTCCTCCGTCCACCTTTACCTTCCTCTGTGTCGTGCCCTTCCTTCACTATCTCCTCCACGCGCGGAGACGATGGGTTCCTGCTAACTTCCACGTGCGACTGTTCCTTCCCACCTATGCCTCCTCCACGTGCGATCATCGTCAACAAATCGAGAGAGAGAGAGAGAGGGGGGGAGGATGTGTTCCGTCGTCGACGAATCGAGAGAGAGAGAGAGAGAGGAGGTGCGACGTCGTTGGCGAATCGAGAGAGAGGAGATGTGTCACCATCGATGAATCGAGAGAGAGAGAGAGGAGGTGCATCGCCATCGACGAATCGAGAGAGAGAGAGGAGGTGTGTCGCTGTCAACAAATCGCGAGGGGGGCGTCGTCAATCAATAGAGAGAGATTAGATAAAATAGTTGTCACATTCTATATTTAGAATGTGACAAAATGACCAAAATAGGTTTTTAGTCATTAAGTTAATTAAATTAATGCATCTTTTAATCCAGTCATGAGATCAAAAATAGAAGGACGAGATTAATGGCTCACCACAATATATTGAGATCATGTCTCATTTGAAGTTTCTCATATATGTGTGTGTACGCGCGCATGTATATATTCCAATACCATGTTTACAAAGACAAACAAATTTGCAAATACTAGTATGGACTAGGAATGAGCATTGTGTTGGGTCGACCCAACTCGAAGCCCAGTCCATACCCAAAATCGTTTTGAGTCATGCTCGGGCCAACATTTTCAGCCCATTTGTTAATTGGGTCGGACCCAAGATCTGCCCGGCACAACCCATTAGGCCTGAAACTTGACCCTAATGAGAGCCCAAAGTATGACATATGAGCCTGGCTCGAGAGAGGGCCCGCTAGCCCGGTTAATGGTTAATGGCCCACATACCACCCCGGTTAATGGTTAGTGGTTAATGGCCTAACCGCCCCTGTCCCTGGTTGCACGTGCCATCGCCGCCTTGCCACCCGCTTTCGACCGTCGCCGTCGCGTGGAGAGCAGCAATGCATCCGCCTTTTGTGTGGGTTGTGGTCTATGTAGCATTAGCACAACCCACCCACCCTAGCCCTAGCCGCCACTTCATCAAAGGGTTCGTTTTTTTTATTTTTTCTTAATATTTTTCAATTACTTGCCTTACTAAAAGTATTGGAGATGTTTGATGCTAGGATTATAGCTTATATTTGGTTCATAGGAGGTTGTTAACACTAATGTTATTTAGTCATTTTGAATCTATGATATTGTTAACTCAACTCCACTAGATACCACATATATGTTGTAACCAAATCCATGGAAAACACATGGGTTATCCATAGGGATGAAAACGAATACAAATATATTCGTATTCGTTCGTATCCGCATTCGTCAAATAGAGGATATGGATGCCATTTTCTTGTATCTGGCGAATATGAATGTGAATACGAATGTAAATGTTCAACATTCGTCGAATACGAATACGAATACGGATATAATATCCTCAACTTTGTCGAATACGAATGTGAATACGAATGTTTAAAATTTTGAGGATACGAATACGAATATTCGTTTTTTGAAGGATACTAATATGGATACGAATACGAATACGAATATGAATATGAATGTTCAAATTCTGGACGATACCAATACTTACATGGTATATAAAGAAGTAAGTTTGGTAAGCTTTATTTACTATTTAGTTTTATCTTTACATTTTCTTTTATTATTGAGTTATTTTTTATGTACATATTTATTACTAAATTATTTATTATACTTTTTATACATTAGAAATTGTTATGAACCTAAAGTGTTGTAGCTTTTAAGTAAACTTGGACATGTATAACATTCGTATATTAATTCGTATTCGTTTATCAAATATCCGTATCCGAACTACCAATATTCGTTTTACATTCGTATTCGTATTTTGAGGATATGATTTTACATTTTAAACATTCGTGTGATATTCGTATTCGTATTCGTATCCGTATTTAAAAAAGGATGAGGATATGGTAACACCTATATTCGTATCCGTATCCGACCATTTTCATCCCTAGTTATCCAGCAATAAAGACATAAAAAACTTATAAAACCACAAGTCATAATGAAATTTACAATCAAAATCAACAACCGAGGTGGTGTGCAATCACACAGACTGGCCCGGTTCAGACCCATAAAAATTGAGTCGGCCCAAGCCCAATTGTTATCCAATATTTAATGGGATGGTTAATTGGGTTGGGTTTGAGCTTGGATCACTAAAAATAAAAATAGAGGACCTAAGCCTGATCCAACGCCCACAAAAATAACTGAGCGTGGGCCTGGTCCTATAGGGCCCGATTCATGCTCATCCCGTATGGACATAGATGAACAAGATTTTGTATTGATGATCTTGAAGCGTCGAATAAAGAAAGTCAAATACAATACAACTTATTCTTATTCATGAAAAAAGAGTGATCATAGTGTTTATTCTTATCGTAAGTATTATTAAAAAATAACAATTTCCGACAAAGACAATGTTAAGAGAAATTTAAGGAGAAGAGTGAGGGGAACATATGGGAGAGAGGGCATGCCAAAAAAACATCGAAAGAAATTTAAGGAGAAGAGTGAGGGGAACATATGGGAGAGAGGGCATGCCAAAAAAACATCGAAAGAGAGAAATTAAATGACAGATTAAGTAAGGAGAGTTGGAGAGGAAAATGGGCGAATGGAAGGCAATCTATATGGTAATAAAGCACAGTTGGATGATCCTCCATAATGTCTCTGGCTTGGGCATCTGGACACCTTTGGAATAAACTGAACATCATGATTTGTTTGGTTCAAATCAAGTGGATCCGTTTATAACCATTAAGATGCTTTAGTCTAAATTGTCAGGTAATAATTCATCATTCTTATAACTCACTTTCAAACTTTGCGAGTGTAATGCTTCCCTTATATATTCATAGCGTCCTTGTTGCAAGATAACCATCGCCTATTCCTAGCAATAATAACTTGCCGCATACTCCAGGTAGTTTACAACCACCAAATTAATCCTCCCTATTTACCGGGCTTGAGTTGACAACCACCAAGATTGCTTAAACTCAAGTTGTTAAGTAGTAATCCTACACAAGGTTTTAAAAATGGGACTGAACGTTGAACTGGTTAGTCTTTCGTTTGGTATGATCACGTTAAACCATCGGTTCAACTTGTATGATGTCACCATAACATCACCTACCAACCCAGAAAAAATCGGATTGAGCTCAATTGCATCGGACAAACCGCTTTTCTGAATAAAGAAAATCGGATATACACACACATACATATATGTGTATGCGTCAATAAAATAACGATTCAAAATTTGGTAAAGTGGAATGCCAATAATATAAACACGAAAACTAAATTGTAATTTAGTACATTGGTAACAATATTCATAATGAAAATCATAAAATTAAATCGCTATATGACACATGTATATGATTTGTTAAATTGATGGACCGAGTCGATCAAACCATTTCGAACTATATAGTATGTTATTTGTTCAAAGTCCAACTATGTGTAGGCTAGATGAGTTGCGCAAGTGGGTGTCATCCATGTATATACAACAAGATGATATTAAAAGTTTTATATTTTTTATGCATTTTGTGAACAAAGATCGAAGTTTAAACCATTATTTTCTCTTATAGATTATATTCAAAATCCGGCATAACCTCATAACCAAGTTACCAACGATCTATAACCAATAATTAATCCAAAGGTATCAAAATCGATTTAATTTAAGTCAACGCAACCCGATCCACAGGTCCAACCATCGATCCAACCCGGCTCATTATTGTTATTTAAAAAATACACACATGAAACCGGTAAAATGGACCGGATCAGGACCAGTTCCCGATCCGACCAACCAATTCAGTCCGATTTTCTGAACCATAGTCCACTCATCTAACTCACTCTCATACTTTGAGTTTTAGATTTAGAAATATGTTTGAGGTGTTACACCCTCGATGCCACATCACCTATCCGTTACCAGTTCAACTACGTGCCCTCTTAGATAGCAATTGCCGTTAATATTAACCTGGAAATGTTTTGGATGGACAATACATGATGATAGCTTTGAGGTCTTTTTCCAATTGACCAGATACATTCGAGCGGATAGTAAGTGTTAGACATGTCAAAGGATTTGTTAGCGAGACCACCTTGTTCAGGGTAGGGAAAAATTGCAATAATTTAAGGGTATGCGCAAACGTTTCTAGGCTCATTTAGATCCGATCATCTTTCTCTTCCAAAGGATCATTCTAACAATAATTAAACAGATCAATCAACACTCTCTGTAGGTGGATGAACAAGCTTTCAACAGAAGCAACTGAACTATTTTTCTATGCAACTTCTAGGGATGGACGAACTCTAAACTTTTAATTTCAAACATCGCCAAGACTTAGGGTGCGTTCAGTTCGGGAATAAGCAGGAATAAGGATGGAGAATAAGGAAAATACAGGTCTATTCTTTGTTCGGCTTGAGGATATGAATAAGGAGAATATGGTCAAATAAAGGTAGGTAAGGTGGGATAAAGATAGGAATAAAAGTGAAATAAGATGGAATAATGGATAATAGTCGTACCACTGGGAACCGTGTCGGGAGGAGAATTGACCCCTTATTCCATGGCCTATTCTCCAACCAAACAGGGCCTTAGGGACAACCTTAAACCCCTGCTCTTCTGAATCACAACCATAAGCTATTTATATTGGTTTGCCTTCTTATTTCATGCAAGAATCGCAACCATCTTTCTTTACAATGTACACTCAGATAACATTTCACACACAAGTTCCAAGTAGGATACCCCCACAGGCATAGCTGCAAAAGCAAACACATGATACATCTTAAGGTATTAATCACAGCAATGCGTGCGAAGGCTTTTGGGTAGCACGACCATATTTGAGAACCATCAGAGAGTAAACTCTAAGGCAGCGAATATATAATGTTCCTTTGATCATCAAAACAATCGACGTAATGAGAACCAATCATAGTATAGGTCAGAATAAAAACTAGGGCTGCAAACAATAAAAGCCGCATTACACAAGTAATGCGGTGCCCGAGCAGCTGTTGATGCTCAACTGCACGGGAGTATGCGTTGCGTTGCTATCTCCTTATTAACTCTATAATTTTATTGGAGCTGGTTTAGCTGCGAACTCAGACAAAACACTAGCACCTAGAAAGAATGTTGTACAAAAACACTGCAGACCACATTTTTTTGCAGCTAGGAGCGCGAACTGGATGCAATTTACTGCTTTGCGTTGATGAGGTTTCTGATGACATATGGCAGAATTCCTCCGTTGTTGAAATACGCGAGTTCCACCTACAGATGGATAGAAAGCTTAGCTTCGACAATGTCTAGATTAGAGAGAATAGAAGGCTTTGTAAAAGGAACCCGGATTGGTCCCTGTACAAGTGGGATTTGGATTTATGGTTTCATGAGAGATACCCAAAAAATAATAAATAGGCATTTATTATTACCTCTGTGTCGAAGCGAACCGTGCATGTAAAAGATTTGCCATTGTCAGTGACGACGGTGACATCCTGACCAGGCTTAATGTCGTTTACGTTGCTCGGGAGATCGATCGTGAACCGCTCATGACCCGTCAAGCCAAGAGTTTCCGCATCCTCTCCAGCCTTGAAGCAGAGAGGAATAATGCCCATTCCCACGAGGTTGCTGCGGTGAATTCTCTCAAAGCTCTTGGCTATCACTGCCTTCACCCCCTGTACTCAAGAAATTCATTTATCATTTGATCAATATCATCAATATTTTTCCATTAAAAAAAGAAAATTAGGGAGCCATGCAATCAACTCAACTAGAGGAAGTGAGTTTGCTATCGGTACTATGTGAATAATAATATTTTTTGCGAGCTTAGAAGAAATGATGATAACTCAGCCATAGCCGGTCCCAAGCCCGGGTAAATGAGGGTTGCATTAGGTAGCCGACAGCCAGCGTAAAATAGTCAGAGACAACTTCCTAAATAATATTAAAAAAAATACTATTTAGGAAGTTGCTTCATGACAGTTGAATCTTTTCAACATGGATTTAAGCAAACATTTAGATTTAGAGAGGGCAGAGACAGTCCAAAAAGTGTTGGAATGAGACTATACGAAGGGATCTCAGTTTTTTGGATATAAGCCCGAGATTGACCCAAGATAGATATGAATGGAGGCAAAGAATACATGTGTAGCCGACCCTACTTAATTGTGAGAAAAGGCTTTGTTGTTGTTGTGTTAGAAAGAAATGATGACAAGAATCAGTATGTACATGAACTCACCAGCAACATTGGGCCTTTGGCAGCCCAATCACGAGAGCTTCCGCTTCCATATTCAGCCCCAGCTAAAATAACAGTATCATGACCATCATTTTTGTATTTCTGCAGAAATATCAGATTATTAAGAGGATATAATGCATAAGCTAACATTACAGATCTCCCAATGAATTCAGACTTGGCAATTTTTTCCGAAAAATATTGATTCCGCCACAAGGCATATCAATATTGATTAGGAACATATAATGCATAATCCAACGTTAGAGACCTCGTAATGAGAGTTAAGAGTTGTATTTTTTTCCAAAAAAAAATAATCATACCGTGGCTGCATCGAATACTGAGAGCTTTTCTCCTGAAGGAATATGTACGGTCTTGGGCCCAACTTCTCCCTTGAGTAGCTTATTAACAAGGCGGATGTTGGCAAAGGTTCCCCTAGCCATGATCTCGTCATTACCACGTCGGCTCCCATATGAATTGAAGTCTTTTCTCTCGACACCTCGTTCCATCAGATACTTGGCAGCAGGGCTGTCTATGTGAATGCTTCCAGCAGGTGAGATGTGATCTGTGGTGATGCTGTCACCGAAGTTGAGCAAGCAGTACGCATCCTTCACGCCATGCGCACCTGGTGGAGTCATCGTCATGCCCTTGAAATAGGGAGGCTCGTGGATATAGGTGGATTTGGGGTCCCACGTGTAGAGAGAACTAGTCGGAACTGATAGCTCATTCCACATCGGGTTTCCTTTTGTGATTGACTCATACGTGCCCTTAAACATCTCTGGCAGAACACTTGATTGCACAACCTGGGAGACAATTGCCATGTTAGAGTCCATTCTCGTTAAGTATCACCAGAAATAGAAACATAAGAATGAAACTCATACACTTGCTACTTCTTCATTTGAAGGCCATATATCCCTGAAGAATACTTCCTTCCCATCCTTGCCAATGCCAATGGGTTCCTTCTCGAAATCGATGTTGACCTGTAAAATGCAGTCGCTTGAGCAATAAGAACATAACCTCACACTAAGCCCTCTTCTATTGGAATGGCCTATATGATCTTAGGAGCACTGGCCGCCATGGCCCAAACGAAAGTCAAAAGAGTTCTAGCTTATAGTTCGATTGGACATGTAGGTTATATTTGTATTGGTTTCTCATGTGAAACCATAGAAGGAATTCAATTACTACTAATTGATATTTTGATTTATGTATTAATGACAATAAATGCATTCGTCATAGTTTTAGCATTATGGCAAACCCATATCAAATATGATGCAACTGGATAGTAGGTGATTTGCGCTTTTCTCTAAGAACATAAATTGATGAAATGGAAAATTGTGGTTGTCACATTTTTGTGCTGAAAAAAGATGGCCCAGAAAATCATATTTTCTGATAAAAATAGAGTAACTGATAAAACATATTTTAAAATGGTCGTAATACAAACTTGATCAATAGACCGATGTCCACTGGCACATCCACATCATCAAACTATATGATTAAAGGGATTAATAAAAGATGCATAGAATGCCCACTGTTACATATTTAAGAAAGCAGTAATGATGCATGGCATTCATATAGGTTTATGGGAGGAGGATGGTGCACAGAGCAGCCGGATCTTGTTCTCGTGGGAAAATTCTCTTAATACAAATAAGATTACAACTATACATGTTGGTAGTCGGTATTCAGTCGGTTGCCTCACTGACCAAGGATATCACGTGGAGGCAATCAATCGCACAGCATGTTGTATATTTTTTATTTTAAATATAAATTATTTTTAATACATACTAATATTTGTTGCCAATTATTTTTAATACATATACTTCTTTCAACAACAAAGTCATTAAGTAGGGTCAGCTACATGGATTCTTTGCCTCCATTCAGATCTATCTTGAGTCATTTTTGGGCTTAGATCCAAAAAACTAAGATCCCTTCGTATTGTCTCATTCCAACACTTCTTGGGCCTTCCTCGCCCACTCTTAGCCGGCTCAACATCCCAAAACTCGCATCTCCTCAACGATGCATTAGCTAGCTTCCTTTGCAAATGGTCAAACCACCTTCAACGATTTTCTCGCATTCTATCTTTGATCGAAGCTACACCAACTTTCCTTATGATTTCATCATTCTGAATCTGATCTTTACGTGTGTGTGTGTGTGTGTCCACAATCCACCTTAGCATTTTCTCTGCACATGTCTATGATCCACAGGTCAACATTAAGATCCATAGAGCATAGCAGGTCTCACGACTGCTTTATAAAACCTTCCTTTGATTTTTAAAGAAGTTTTCTTATCACGGAGAACGGTATAGGGTCCTCTCCACTTTAGCCGACCTGCAATTATTACATTAGTAACATCTCCATCAATTTCCCCGTTATGTTGCAAATAAGATCCCAAGTATCTAAAAGAATCTCTTTTCTGAATGTTATCATCACCAATCTTCACCTCAATTCTTTCACCATTGTTTCTATCAAAAGTGCACTCCATATATTCAGCCTTAGACCTACTTATACGAAATCAATTAGTCTCCAATGCATGTCTCCAAACCTCAAACTTCTCGTTTACTCCATCTCTAGTCTCATCAATCAACACAATATCATTAACGAATAACATACGTCAAGGTATCTCATCCTGAATGTGACTTGTCAACTCGCCCATAATCAAAGTAAAAAGGAATGAACTCAAAGCTGAAACTTGATGCAGATCAATGTTGATGTCAAAATAGTCTGTCTTCCCAGACTGTATCCTTACACAAGATGAACCCCTATCATACATATCTTTTGTAAAGTTAATGTATAGGACATGCACTTGTCTCTTCTCCAAAACTCTTCACAACCCATGGGATAGAATCATAAGCCTTCTCCAAATCAATAAAAATCATATGGAGATTCTTCCTTTTATCTATATAAATCTCCATTGTTCTCATCAACAAGTGGATGACTTCAATAATTGAATAACTTTATGGTGATAAATGGTGAAATTCTTTGGCATGTTCCTACATGATGCATGTCCTTTTTTCTTTCAAAAAAAATAGTTGAGCGACCCAACATGAATTCCAATTGATTTTCTTTTACTTTAGAAACTTACCTCAACCTTCTTTCGACCACACGTTTCCCAATTTTTCATAGTGTGTCTCATCAGCTTGATTCCTCTGTAATTTGAACAATTTTGAATGTCTCCTTTGTTCTTATAAAGAGGCACCACAATGCTTCTCTTCTATCTTCAGGCGTTTTCTTACTTCGCCAAAAAACATTGAATAATTGGTAAGCCAAGTCAAACCACGCTTATCTAAAACTCTCAAACTTCTATAGATATGTCATCAGGTCCTATATCTTTCCCATATCTCATTACCTTCAAAGCCTCCTCTACTTCCTTTGTATTCATCTATAGCTTGCATGATTCAAATAACTTCCACTAATAGCTAGATCTCCCAAAGTGATTTATCTATTTTCTTCCCCAATTCAAATAACTTCCACTAATAGTGTTCCTTATGTGAGAACCCTTGCAAATTTTGAATTACATCCGAATAGCGATGTAGCGACCCTTGTCAATTTCTTATTTCATTCAGACGATGCAACGCATCGTTAGTAGGGCACTCCCCCAACGAAATCTAAATGTTTGCTTAATCCATGTTGAAAAGATCTGAACTATTTTGAGACAAATTCCTAAATAGTGTTCTTAAGAAGAACAATATTTTTTAACCAAATAAATGTCAAATTACAAACATGCTTAAAATAAATAAATTCTAGTGGAGAATATTGTCCTTCTAAAGCTGAAGATTTTAGTGCTAATTACTTGTCAGTTCAAGGAGTTCGATATATTGGCCCACTAGGTGCAAATACAAAATCTCGGATGTAAACAGAGGTATCTATAATACGAGTGGTCGAGAAGGATGCCTTTCAAAGGAGGCCTTTCTGGGGGACTAGGGTTGGGGTGGCTTAGAAGTAGCATTGGGGTTTCATATTCAAGAAAGCTTGAGACCTTGACTTGGCAAAGGGTGTTAGGAGATATGGGGATGGCAAAGGATGTTAGATTCACTCGAAAGCAAGGCCTTAAATGTCGGTTTCGGTCACCATTTCGGTATCGACCAAAATAGAATTTCGATGGAATTTCGGTGGAATTTCGACCGAAATTTCGGTCATTTCGATCATTTTTTGTACTAGGACCCGCATATTTCGGTCATTTCGGTGGAATTTCGATTTCGACTGGATATCGATATTCGACAGAAATTCGACCGAATTTCGCTGAAATTTGAGGCCATGCTCGAAAGAGTCAGACTCAAACATCTTCGAGGGTAAAAGTTTTTGTTTGACTGTTTAAGAGATGGAGGCTCATAATGAGATATTTCAAAACCTCTTTGACCATGGCTCTAGCATCTCACACCTTTTATGTGGTGAAGAGGAGGAAGACCTCCACCATATGTTCTTTTGTTTCTCTGGTTGAGGGAGGTCTAGAGGAGAGCCTCTATAGAGTGGATGAAACATATGAATATACTGAGCAATCTAGAAGGCATGTGGCTTATACTTACCATTTGAGAAACAAGAAGAAAACCCTCAATGGTCCTGTGGGCCATCTAGCTCGCAAGATTCACGGTTCCTTTGAGAGAGAGGGGGGCATTATATTTCAAGAATATTGCGTTACATGCCCACATGCTTGTTGAATCTTGGTCCAAGGCCATGTACTCTTTTAATGTCATTTTTAATGAATCTCGGGTGAACACCTCCTTTTATTTTTCAAGGAAAAATCTACGAAATTTGCCTCAATTGGTTATACATCTAGTATCATTCCAAGTTAGAATAGTAGGCTCAAACATGGTTAACAAATCTTATGACCTAGTTCTGCAAAACTAACGTGATATACATGTCAAATCTTGAGATGCATATTTTTAAAGCAATCACCATTTGAGGATGACATTCAATCTTGAAATGAATGTTGGGATGCATATTTTTAAAGCAGCCACCATATGAGGATGACAATTCAATCTTGAAATGAGTGTTAAATACACAAATATCAATACATTTTCCTTTTTAAAAAACCATTCACATTTCCATCATTTGTCACCAATCTATTCATACCGACAAATATTAGAGAAAGCACAACCCAAAACCATGTGAAATGAGTGAATTTTATGAAAATTATTATTTCGAGTTTACCATGGCCCCAAATAACATGTTTAGTGTCATTTTGTCGACTCCAAACAGGAAAACGTCGGAGAAATCTTCATTAATATTTCATCAATATCGCCAAAAATTATTGAAATGGCTCAAGGAACTTTTTTTAGAAATCAAGATTCTCTATGTTTTTTGAGCAATAAAGAGAATAGTACACCTATTAGCTAAAAAAGCAAATGTAATTATATGAATTCTAGTAGTATTGAAACTCGCATGGTAATATAGGCTTAAATCACTTTCAAAAAGTAATATAGGTTTAAATTTGCGCAGATGTTGCAACTACCAAAAGATATTGCAAACAAAGAAGACTTTTGGCCAAATATAAAGAAAAAAAAGGTTTGACTCCATTTATAGATACCACGACACCTTCACGACTGTAGAGCATGACAAGAACTTCTTAAAGCATGGCAAACACATTATCATAGCCTCATGGAATGTGAAACCCACTCCAAACAGAAACAACAAGATGAATCATGAAATGGGGGAGCAGAACAACAATACAGTTAGATTGGGTGAAGTTGGGTGAAATCAGGGAAAGATCTGTCATATATTAGAAATTTATAACATAAACACCGTACACTTAGCCATTAGGCCCACACAACCAATTTTTATCGAGCCGTCATATCGTATGGTAAGAATTCCGAAAAAAAATCCCAGGGCTTCCGAAATACAATATAGGGGGCAGGAAGACAACTGAGAGAGGGACTGATTCTCTTATTTATTTATTACTTTGAATTCATCGTGATGAGGGCGACATTTTACATGGGCTATAAGGATGGCTTTTACAAGCAGCAAGACAGCTTTATGGATAGAGGGACCTAGGATTCGGCTGGTGTTTAACAGTCAGCATAAGTGAAAAGGATATGGACTGTGATTCAAAACTCCTCAAATCAGTGAAACAAAATTTTAAGTGACATTTTGTCAAAACTCGCAAAATTTGAGCCCATGGACCAAACTAACTAGTATTTGTTTCAAACTTATGTGCCTATACAGCCATAAATCAGATGGTGGATTATGGCTAATCAAAATGGAGTATTGTGGTATTTAGCTTCAGACTATACACACATCTTTATATAGTAGCTAACTAAACCAGTCTCCAAATTGTGGAAAAGAACATGACAACATGAAAAATCAAAAGAAATGTGAACATTGTTTTTAAAAACGCGCCTCGAGGCGCTGAGGCGTACGCCTCGAGGCGTTTTTCTAGGAAAAACGCCTCGAGGCTATAGCCTCATGCAGTCTCAGTGAGGCTTAAGCCTCGAGGCTTATGAGGCGCGCCTCGAGGCGTAGCCTCAATTGTGTGCTGATTTTTTGAATTTTTTCTGCAATATTTTTTTCTTTTCTTTTTGATTGTGGGCTTTTCATCTTTCATAGACAAGTATGTTCAAGTCCTTAAGCTCACAATTCACTAAAATGCATTTTTTTAGATTATTAAAGTATTGAGCTTATTTTTACTTTGTTATGCATGTTCTTTATATATCAACATGAACAAAAATTTGGATCTTGAGATATTAAATCTAATGCCTCTACTCTTAGTATACATCTTGTGTTACATCTAGCCCCTTTAGTAAATTTTATTCAAGACTTTAAATTTGAGTTACCTATTATTGTGCTTGCATATTCATATTTACTTGACTCCTTACTGATTTCGAGTCCAAAAAAGAGTGTTATATAACAACTTCGATGTTTAAACCATGATGTTAGCCTTGAAATGTCAAGGAGTTATGTATTTACTCATAACTATTAAATTTCTAGAACTTGAAAATTGTAATTATGGTTAATTATGATGTTTTATGAAAAAAATTCTTCCACGAATGAGGCTTACGCCTCAATACGCCTCGAGGCTTACGCCTCGAGGCAATACTGGGAAAACGCCTCGATACGCCTCACGCTTTTTAAAACCTTGAATGTGAACAACAAAAATTGCAGAACTTAGTTTTGATATGATTATCTAAGTTCAAAATGCAAGTTCCTTACCGTTCCAGCAAGAGCATAAGCCACAACAAGTGGGGGAGAGGCAAGATAATTTGCTCTGGTCAAAGGATGCACACGCCCCTCAAAATTTCTATTCCCAGACAAGACAGCTGCAGCTACTATGTCTGAAAGTATAGCAGGATTTAAGTTGAAAAAACTGAGGATAAAATTGCATATACATGATTAACCATCTAAGGAAAATTGAATACTAATACCATTTTCAGATATTGCAGACGCCACAGATTCATCAAGTTCCCCAGAATTACCAATGCAAGTTGTGCAGCCATACCCGACAATGTGAAATCCCTGCTGATTTAAATACTTCTGCAAGCCACTGCAATAACATAGCAAGATGTTGGATTGCAAGTGAAATAAAGAAATAAATGCAACCGTGTAAATGGATGTACCTCTTCTCCAAATATTTGGTGACAACTCCAGAGCCTGGTGCAAGACTTGTTTTGATCCATGGTTTCACCTGATATAGTGTATAAACATCAATAAGAGAGACAAGTAATAAAGAACTTGATTTCAACCAATTCCAGGTCACAAAAATCAGCAAGACCCTAATATTTTTTTGTTATAATATTGCCATCACAAAAAAGAGTATTTGAATTAATAGAAAAATGGGCATCTGAAAAAATAGACGAAAGAAAATTAATATAGTGCATATGTTCATGCCATTTAATAACCTAGGTGGCCCCTCTGAGATGCCAAAGCAAGAAAAAAACTAGTGAAAATCCTTCAAAAACTCTAAATTGGATACTGAATATCATCAATATCTAACCCTGTCCAATACAAGCTCGTGACTAACTGCTTTGGTGAGCTGTTCCATTCCCAGCAGATGAAAGCCCCTCTGAGGCAAGAGTTCTATTGCACATGAATCATCTTACTCGGATTTGAAGCATAAGAAATATCAATTTCTCTAGTAAACTCAACATGTACATTATCATCGTGTCAATAAAATTATGGCCATAAAACAATGAACAGACATGGATTACGAATTTATCAGATATCCTCTTAAAATGGACTAGGATGAGACGAAACCATTTAACTTGAGTCAGTTATTTGATAAATGGGACACTGATTGTGATGATGTCATCAATCTTGAGTGCTCCTTGATGAAGCAAGAGAAAATTGGGGATGTGACAAGGATAAGAGAGAGCCTTGGGTGTGTAAGGGAGGGAGGACACTGCACTAGTTACATGAGATTGTGGGAGGTGAATGCAAGAAGACATCTGTGGTGAGAAGAGAAACATGCCAAGCTGCATGCGGCTTAAAAATTGGGGACAAGGAAGGTGTGGCTGGCTGAATAGTAAAGGAAGAGATAAGCCAAAAGCTACTAATTACACGCCATTGTTTATTTTCCTTCATACATTGCATGACTCTTAATAACATATAATTAAAAACATCAAAAAACAAGTGCCTAACTTTTTTGCGAGTAGCTTACAAATCCTAATTATATAATTATAGATAACTATTAAGTTTTAACACTAAATCTCCTAATGACTTCTGAATTCTGACCCTAATAAAGGATTAATTGCCTTGACTCCCATTAATAGCCCTATTAACTGATAAAACACAAGGCTTTGATTAAAGAAAATACTACACTGCATTAAATCTCAAAGGCAGTTATAACTTCAATTGCTTGAAAAGACTGGCAAACCCTGGAACACACTACATTCAAACCCGTTATGCAGTACTACTAACAACGTAACTTGTGCAAGATACAATAAAAAAATAATAGAAGATGCAACTATCAATATTATCTAACCTCAAGACCCAGTTCACAAGCTTTCTTAGCAACCAAAGCCGCTCCAAGCATGACACTAGGATTTGAAGTGTTGGTGCAACTGGTAATTGCTGCTATAACTACATCTCCGTGCTTAATTTGAGCCGACTTTCCATGAAATGAAAAGTTTGCAACCTTTTTCTGTGCTTCCTTTGGTATGGCAAATCCCTGCAGTGCAAATGGCAACGAGAATGTAATGTTCAAACTGGTCCAAGCTGATTTAATTTAAAAAGCAGATATAAAGTGTAACAATGTCGGATTCAATTTTAAACAGATGAACAGATAGGGCCCAACAGAAATGTTTCTTTTCAGATAAATGTATGATGTACGAGTTGGCCCCAGTTGTATAGTGCGCCAGAGAAGAATAAAAACCATCAGGATAAGGGTCAAAGAGAAAAAAATGGTTGCATTCAATTCCAAGATAAGAATGCTACCTTGAATCCAACGGCACTATCTAAGCAAGAGCCCCAATCTGACTTCATCTCCTTCAGAGGAACTCGATCATGTGGTCTGTTAATTAATGAGGGAAAAAGTTGTGCCACATCGGAAGAAAATTAGGAAATGGTATAGATGATGGAACTAAATGTAATAAAACATTCTCAAGTTATGCAAACCTCTTAGGTCCAGAGATACATGGTTCCACCTCCTCCAAGTTCAAATTCAAGTAGGAAGAATACACTCTTTCTGACTGAGGCTGATTGCACAAATTTAAAAATGATTCATAATACGTGGGAGGAAATTGAGAAGCCAATAAAAGGAAATCAACATCTGTTTTTCTAACAAGCACTACACTTCAAAAGTGTAAAAGACCAACCTGGGTGTAGTCGACAAACATGTTATTAGCTCGCAAGTAGGACTCTATCATTGCAACCTGATTTTGATATAAAAAAAACAGTACAAGAGATTTATGGGCATGCTCTCTGAAATGTTGAAATCGACGAATTACAGATTTGATGACTCACAGTGTCATCACTCCTGCCAGTCAGTTTCAAATATTGGAGAGTGACATGATCCACAGGGAAGAAGCCCATGGTTGCTCCATACTCTGGTGACATATTTGCGATAGTGGCACGATCTGCCAATGATAGTTCGCTCATTCCCTCACCTGCATATGAAGCATGACAAGCATAATATCTCTTGCAAACACGAGATCAAATCTAATTTATTTTGTTTCAAACATTAACAGATTGTAATACTTGGTATTAGACAAACATACCATAAAATTCTACAAACTTCCCAACAACTCCATGCTTGCGAAGCATTTGCGTTACAGTTAGGACCAGATCCGTAGCTGTCACGCCATCTCTTAACTTACCAGATAATTTAAACCCAACTACTCCTGGAAGAACCATACTCATGGGCTGCAACCAACAATAAGTATGTTACAACAAAGTCAACATGCATCATCTGAGTAGGACAAAAATAAAAACCTCGTTCTAACAATTCCAATCAAGATTATTACTAAAACTTTAGAAAACCCATTTTATCAAATTCAACAACTAAAAAACAGCAGCAAAAAAGATGGCAGATTGTTCAGAACAGTTGCAAGGGACAAAAAATCAGAAACCACACTAATCTTCTTAGTTTTATAAATATCTAGGACAAATAAGAATTCAAAGATATTCACCTGGCCAAGCATTGCAGCTTCTGCTTCTATTCCACCAACTCCCCACCCAGCAACACCCAGACCGTCTACCATTGTAGTATGAGAATCAGTACCAACCACACTATCGGGGTAAAGTACACCGTCAGTGTTGAAAACCACACGAGCCAAATACTCTAGGTTCACCTGGATGATATACCACATAGTTAATAGATAGTGCACATTTATAGCATTTTTAGTAAGATGGTTACAAGGAATGACTCAACAAATGACGAAGTAATACCATAACATGCAAGTAGGTTAACACACATCTCAGTTAATATAATTAAAAAAAAGAACCAGCACTTCCTACACATTTTGACATATAAGTTTTTATAATAGCTCATAATTGCCAGAGCTAAACTAGCAATCAGTTACTGATCATCTTAAAATCGTAAATAAAATGGCAACATTCAAAAGCAGCATCAAGACAGTTATCAGAGAGATGACGTTTTTTTCCTATCAGTTCAGATGCAAAATGAAACTGAAGAGATGATCTAACACATCTTCTGATTACAAAGGGCTATGCTATTTAAACACAGGGAAAGTTGGCAGCGACGAAAATGAGGCAACATTTTCTATTTAGGTGAGTTCAAGGATAGAATAACATCTAAAAACTAGCTAAACAAAAGATAATGTGTATAGCCAATTACCACCACACAAGAATCTTTCTACCTGGTGAACAATTCCAGACCCAGGCGGAACCACAAGCATGTTGCGGAATGCATTGGATCCCCACTTTAGAAACCCAAATCTTTCCTTGTTGCGCTGAAACTCAAGCTCCATATTAGCCCGGACAGCATTTTCTGACCTCGCCACATCAACTTGCACCGAGTGGTCAACCACAAGATCTACTGGAACCTAGAAAAGGTCAAAGTATGATACAGTTAAAGAAAACCAAGATAAAGTTACACAATTTTAAATACTAAAATAAAAGCAGATAGACCAAAACCTCAACCACAATCTTAGATAATAATGCCACTTATTCTCAATTTAAAATAAGACATCCCAGCTATTGATATGCTGATCACAAGAAATACAAACAAGAGTAAACTGCATGTTGAACCCTTCTAATTTAAGTGACGTGACTATGGTAATTAAATAAAATGTATACTCCTTTAAAAGCAAGTCCCGCGAAGTAAATTCGCCTGAGGGGTACCCGTGGAATCTTATTCCACGGGACCCCCAGGCGAACATATAATTTTTTAAGTACCCTAAGGAAGCCGTGACCTCAAGTCACGGCTTCCATAGAAGGAAGCTGTCACTTGAAGTCACGGCTTCCACTCAAGAAAGCCGTGACTTCAAGTCACGGCTTCGGGTCCAATATACCCAGACCGCGCCCGCCCGCACCCCCCACGCGAACAGAACACCCTCCTCTTGTGAGTCCCTCCGCCCTTCTCCAGCAGCGGCAAGCCCCCCTCCTCCTCCTCCATTTGCGAGCTCCCCCCGCCGTTACACCCCGCCCCCGACGCTCTGTACGCGTGCACGCCCCCTCCCGTGCCACCACGTCCTTTCATTCCTCTTCTAGAGGTGCTTCATCTCACCCACTGTGAGGGAACCCTAGCATTGTTTTTTTAACTTTTTATTTCGATTTTGTGTAAGCCATATAATTTAATTACTCATGTTTTTCAATATAGTCAAAGCAATGGAAGTGTTGTGCTTGTGCCATGTTGGTGGGAAGATTTGTAAGGTGGACAAAGAAGTTCGATACGAGGGTGGTCGGGTGAAACCCATAAAAATTGGGATGGGTTTGACATTCAATGGATTGGCCGAGATGATTGCAAAATCATTTCGTCTTGACCTAAACAATGGTTCCGAATTACGTGTGTTTCACAGGATGACAGAGAATAATGAGACCTTTTTGGTTGATGTGGAGTATGATGGTGACATTGTCGATGTTTTGAACTACATTGAGATGATGGGAAGCTCGTACAGACCAGTTCTATTTACTGACCTTGTATGTACAAGAGATCCTATTTGTATACGCCAGGCTGCTGTGACGGCTCCAAGAGCACATGTTGTTCCCCAACCGTTGGGGCCCTCTCTGAATGACCCCATGTACACTATAGGGGAGGATCACGATCCCGAGATTGATCGTATGATAAAGGATACCCCACAGAACACTGATGATAAAATGGAAAATGATGATGATGAAATGTTGAACGATGAGAACGAGAGGTGCATGTTGAGTCTGTCATTCCCTTTTATAACACACGAGGCGGTGATGCTTACATCCGTAATGGTGATGACGTGATGGGAATTCACGTTGGAATGGGAAGTTCAGATGAGCTAAGAAATGGGATGACCTTCAAGTGCAAGGAAGACTTGATTTATTCGGTCAAGTTATTTCACATCAAGCATCATTACAATTTTGAGATGCACGAATTTGATCGTCATTTATGGGTTATTTATTGTAGCGAGAAAAGTAGGGGTTGCCTTTGACGGTTGCGTAGACATCGTTGCCCACTTGATGGCCTCTTTGTGATTTCAAAATTAGATGCACCACATACTTGCTTGCACCGCGTAGCAAACCAAGACCACCCTCAACTTGATTGTAACTTCATGGTACAGAAATTCCTGAATCAAATCAAGATTTCACCCGCAGTGAAGGTTTCCTACCTGCAGCAATCTATTTCTGACGAGTTCGGGTACATGGTGAGTCGTCGGAGGATATGGGATGCTAGGAGAAAGGGAACAGAGACAGTGTACGGTGATTGAGCGGCTTCCTACAATGAGTTGCCGTACTTGTTTCGTGCGCTGGAGACATCAATTCCAGGAACCGTTACTGATATCTGTGGGGAACCTGTTGGTGGATATGAGAAGGTATTCAAGTGGGCTTTCTGGGCATTTGGTCCATGTATCAGTGCATGGAGACACTGCAGACCTATTGTTAGCATTGATGATACTCATATGTATGTTAGGTACAAGCAGAAGGTGCTAATTACGTATGGCGTTGATGCAGCAAATCACATCCTTCCTCTTGCGTTTGCCTTTGTGAACGAGGAGGACGAAGACAGTTGGTGTTGGTTTCTCGAGAGAGTTCGACTTCATATTTTTGGGGATCGTATTGGTCCAATTTGTGTTATATCTGACCGTGCACCAGGAATTCGAGCTGCCATGCGGCGCCAAGAAGTGCAATTTCAGCCGCCCTATGTGTATTGGCATTTCTGTCTACGTCACGTTGCTAGTAACTTCAATGATGTCTTGAAGAATCAGACGATGAAGAGTTTGGTGATGAGGGCTGGGAGGGCTTACACTCAAAGAAAGTGGACCACTTACATGGACAAGTTGAAGGAAATGGACGAAAACGCATGGTACTGGTTTGACACACACAATTGCCCTCGTGATCAATGGACCTTGGCATTTGATGGCGGACATCGTTTTGGGTACATGACATCTAACTTCTCTGAAAGTTATAATATTGTTTTGAAAGATGCAAGATCCCTTCCCGTGGCAGCTTTGGTGCAGAAGAGTTACTACAATTGCATTAAATATTTCTACGACCGTCATAGTGAGGCAATGTCTCATCTTGCTTGTGGTGACCGGTTCACCAAATACGCCGCTGACATGCTGAAAAAATGGATGGATAGGAGCAACAGCCATCGAATCACTCGAATCAGGGGTGTTCCACTACACTTATATGAAGTCATCACAGGGCAACGGATGACACAGTTTGGTTTAAAGGGCGGACGGAAACATTCAGTGCTACTTAGTGACTTATCTTGCACATGTCAAAAATGGCAGGTTCACAAAATCCCTTTCTCCCATGCATGCGCTGTGTTAGCACATCTCAATGTTGATGTTGACGAGTATATGGGTTCGTGGTATACATGGCAGTGCCAACAAGACATCTACGAAGGTGTATTCTACCCCATTGGCGATAGGGAGGTATGGCCAACATTCACCACGGAGAAAATAATTCCAGATCCAACAAGAGCTCGATCGAAGGGCCGGCCTAAATCAAAGCGTATTCATAATGAAATGGACATGCGTGAGGATAGAGTCCAACAACAGTGCGGGGCATGTCGTCAACTTGGCCATAATCGTCGACATAGTAGCCACGAGCATTCAAGTTTAAACAAATGTGGGTTATATCGGGAGAGCGGCCACAATAGGAGAAAATATCCAAATCGTGGTAACCAAGGTTGTTTACTTTTAGATAATTGTTTCTAATATTTTAATGCTGCATGTATCTTGTTTAAATTGATTCTAATCAATTAGTGATTTCTGTAAACACTAAATTTTTTTATTGTTGCAGATGGAGCCGGGTCACATTGATCGATCTGTTTTACATCTACAGAGCTCCCACAGATCTGGAGCTGTTTGGCAGGGCGATGTATGTGCAAAAATAATTATACTGTAAGTTTTTAACATTTCGTTTTATTTTGTTATCTGACCTATTTTTTTCTCCAACTACCATAGGTTGCGAGATGGTTGAGATGTCGACGACGAGAGGGAATACTGCGACATGCCCCCATTGATGAACGGATCGTGGAACATGTTTATGCTGCGGGTTTTGCAGGAGAAATGCATCTGGACTTCATATCACTTGATTGGCATTTAATTACTGCACTGGTTGAGAGATGGCGCATGGAGACTCATACCTTCCACATGCGGCATGGAGAGATGACGATCACTTTGCAGGACGTGGCTTATATTTTTAAATTGAAGATCGATGGGCATCATGTGATTGGGTATACAGCATCTCCTAGTTGGCCAGGACTATGCGAGAGACTTCTTGGAGTGAGGCCTGAGAAGCCAAATATTGATGGTGCACGTATCCGCATGACATGGCTTGTTGAGCATTTCTCCGTGCTTCCAGAGTTTGCTGATGAGATCACCATCCTGCAGCACACCTATGCATATATACTACAGCTCTTGGGCGGAGTAGTCTTTCCGAACAAGTCCGGGAACGAGGTTTCTCTGATTTATCTTCCTTTGCTCGAAGACTTGGAGGCCTGTGGACAGTTTTCTTGGGGATCTGCTTGCCTCGCTTTTCTCTACAGACAGTTGTGCATAGCATCCAAGGCAGAAGCAATAGAGATATGTGGGCCTTTGGTCCTATTACAGGTATGGGCATGGGAACATTTTCCTCACATAGCCCCCATTGTTCACCGAAGGCCCGAGTGGGGGGGAAGTCCCTTAGGATGCCGTTGGCGAGCTCAATTTGATGTCACTACAGAGCCAACACATGTGGTGCGTCCATATCGAGATGCATTTGACCTTCAGACTGCTTCACAGGTAAGAGTTTAAACATTTTGACTTCAGATGTATTTGTCCCAGATATCTAATAAAATTCTACCTATTTTGGCAGGTTGTTTGGAGGCCGTATACCGCAGAGGTGATACAGATGCTTCCTCTGTACTGCTTGGAAGCACCGGATCTTCATGTCGCACGAGTACCGCTGATTCATTTCTGTTTGGTTGAGTTGTACACTCCGGATCGTGTGTTACGACAGTTTGGAGCAGTTCAGGGGATCCCAGGCCCATGCAACACATGTTCGAAGCTCCACTCGATAGATCTGCGAGGGAAGATCACCGTTGATTGGATTCAATTCTACGCCAACTACGTGGGGATGTGGGAGCGCAAGCGAGATTACATTGTGGAGACGGTACCCATAGTTCCAGGAGGAGATGGGGTAACAGATGAATACATGAGTTGGTACAACCGTATCACCCGACGATTTATTGGTAGACACGGGTGTATGATGGACTTTGTTGTGAGTAATAGTTACATTAACATTTCATTCTCAACATAGAAGGAATATGACTCGAACATGTTTCATTTTGCAGGTGTCGAGGTTTGGAGACATCCATCTAGCAAGGGATGATCCAGAACGTGTAGCATTTTTTGCGGTTGATTCTGAGCGGCGACTACTAGAAGCCATAGAACGACAATTCAGAGATGGGCCAGATGATGATGAGGAAGCTGCCGAAAATGAAGAAGGGGTTTCTGAGGACCCCATTCGTACCAGCAGGGCCCGTGGACGAGGACATGGAAGAGGACGCGAAAGATCAGGAGCTAGAGGTGGTCCGAGGCGACAAGTCAGAGCATCTACTATTGACGATTTTCAGACTCCTTTTCAGAACATTACCATCCCTACTAGCCCATCCACACCATCTGCCCCGGTGAATGAGAGGGGTCCTTCTGACGCCGGCCCTTCACGATGTTCTCCGCTACCAGTGTTTCATATGGACGATGAGGGAGCACACGATGGATCTATGATCTCACAGATTGATGAGGCTAACCAGATCATGCTCTCAAGCCAACTGCAGCATGAGTCGCTACCGCAGGAATCTGACGAGAGGCCACCAAAACTAAGAGTGTTTCATAGAAGGAAACGAGTGTAATATATTTGTAAATTAGTGGACCTTATTTCTATTACAATGTATATTCACTAGTATATGGAATGAAAACATTCTTATGTCCCTTGTATCTCTTCTTTCTATCAATGGATATGTGTTATGTTTGATGTATGTCTTCATGTTACGTTTTAAGCTGAAACAAAATCTCAACAATCAATTTTTGTGTATGTCCTATTTAGACAAGTCTCCACCACAATGGGTGGGGACTTGTCTGTTCTGGTAACAGAGGAAGCCGTGACTTGAAGTCACGGCTTTCTTGAGTAAAAGTCGTGACTTCAAGTGACGGCTTCCTTCTATGGAAGACGTGACTTGAGGTCACGGCTTCCTTAGGGTACTTAAAAAAATATATGTTCGCCTGGGGGTCCCGTGGAATAAGATTCCACAGGTACCCCTCAGGCGAATTTACTTCCAAGTCCCACATTTCAGTCTACGTTCCCAAAATTATCATGACACAAGTTAATTCTCTGAACGCTTCTCCGTTATGTATATGGAAATACCCTCGATACATCAGAACTAAGATATTTCCACTAGTTTTTCTACTTATCCTCACTACAATTGCATCAGCCAAGCCAAACTCCACCTCTAACTATTTCCTTCTCAGAGAAAAAGGAAGAAAATAACAAAGAGAAATCAAAATTGGCAATAGCAGCACTAAACAGCAACATACCAACGGGTTAATCTTGTCCGAATCACCACCCAGCTTGTTCATTGCATCCCGCATACAAGCCAGATCAACAACTGCCGGAACACCCGTGAAATCCTGCAAATGATTAAAGCCCAGACAACAAAAAAAACTTCCGTTCAGCACGACACCATAGCAGAAACCTCCCAAATCCTCATAAGATCCGGAACATATCCACGCCTCAAACCTGGAGGAGCACGCGCGCCGGCTTGAAGGGGATCTCGACCTGCTTGGGCGCCGTCTTCTCCCAGTCAATGATCTTCTCGACGTCATTCCCCTTCACCTGGAACTCATCACAGTTCCGCACCGCCGACTCCAAGAGGATCCTGATCGAGTACGGCAGTCTATCTGTGCAACCACATACACACAAACACTCATGAAGCTATCAAACCTCGTCGATTTCGATCCACGAGAAAATAACCTAACCCGAGTGAACTCCTCACCGATCCGGGGATCATTGAGGGCGGGGAGGCTGTAGTACTTCCCGAACTCGCCGCCAGCGCCACCGGGTCTCGCGAGGGACCTCAGAGAGCCCTCGAAGGTGTTCTTCGCTGAAACAAGACGATCGGGAGGCGATCAGATCGGATCAGATCGGAGGCTGCGGAGGTGCAATGGATCTTACCGGCGGAGGAGAGACGACGCCGGGCGGAGGAGGAGCGGAGCGCAGCGGCGCGGGCAGCGGCGCCGGCGGAGAGGAGGGGGGACATTGGGGGAGAGCGAGGGAGGAGTTTGTTGGGGGGCTTTGTGGGGGAGGTCTGATAATGGTGGTGGGAGGAACTCTTCGGTGGTCGGGAGGAGGGTGCATTATATAGGGAGCTGTGTTGACCGGACACGTGGAGGTTGAGTGGTCCGATTGGCATGAAGGGAAGTGTTGGGGCTCGGGAGTAGAATGGACGGCTGGGATTGTTTCTTGTGTGGCAAACGGTAAGGATGATCCCGTAAGGATCTGATGGATTGAGGGGCAAATTCACAAGGCCCCGGGGTAAACTCTCCAAACCCTTAACCCACTTTCGTCTCTCTTCTGTGGGCCCCACTTTATTTAAAAAAATAAATTAATTCTTCATCATCAATTCCATCGAAAAATAATATATTATATCATCATATCATATAAAAATTATAAACTACTCCACTTCTACTCACTTTTCTCAGCTTCAATACAGTCATATCACAATAACTATTCACTTTTTCAAACTTCAATACATCATATCACCCAAAATCCAATTCTAACCCACCCCCATTTTAACCCTCTATTCAAACATCAAAACACAAAAACGAGTTACACTCTACCAGTTTAACCCGCCCTAACTCGCGTATCAAACACACCCTATAGGTTTCAAAGTTAAACACTAAAAAGGGACAATTATACTTACGTCCTTGTAAAACATAATAATTACATATAAATCCTTTTATAATGCTTTAAAATTATTGTAGGTGTCAAATTTAATTGGTTGACCTATATGATACATACCGGGAATGCAAATTATGCAATAATAAAGTCTAGAACACATAAGCATTTAGATAACGTATATTGTATCTATGAATACTTATATAATCTGACTTTGAATATTAGGGAGTGTTGAGATCTGATATAAATGTGCTTCAAATGGTCTAAACACAAATTGGATTGTAGATAGGGATGGGCATTGGGCTGGGCTGGCCCGGCCCAGCTCGAAGCCCGGCCCAAAAAGCCCGGCCCGATCCAAGTCCAAATGAATAATGGGCCGGGCTTGGGCCGAACTTTTAGGCTCGAATTTATTTTGGGCCGGGCTCGGGCTTTGTTCGGCCCATCCCGAACCGGCCCGAGGGCCCGGCCCGAATGCAAGCCCGATTGTAGGCCCGAAAGGAGGCCCGAAAGGAAGCCCACGTCCCCCTTGGGCCTTAGATAGGGAGTGGGTCGAGAGGCTTAGCCGCTCAGCGGTATTCTACAAAACAATGACCGTGGCCTCTCCCCTTTCCTTTCCCATATTTTGAAACCCTTCATCCTTTCCCACACACGCCCCGTCCCCCTCCCTTTCCTAATCGTGCCTCCTTGGGCGATAGCCCTAGTACGCCATTGCCCTTCTCCTTGGCTCGAGAGGGCTGAGCTGCCGCTCCTCCTCGACTCCTTCACAACCTACACACCCCTGCACAACCGCACCTCCTTCGTATTGTGCAAGCCACACCTAGGGTTGGAGCCGCAGCCTTGCCGGCTTCCAGCCTTCCACCGCTCCGCATCGTGCCAACTCAGACTCTCAACCGTCGCCCAAGGTGAGCCGTGTGCTATTAGGTTTCTATTCCACATGCCACTACATGATCTGGATCTTCATTTAAGATCCGTTCACCAGCACATTTTTTTTATAACAATTTACGCATAAATGGTTTTAATAGATTGCCAAAGTCTGAAATCATTTGAATTGAAATCACGATACTTTTTCCAGTTAATTTTCTATTCCGTGACACTTTTTCCGGTTAATTTGCTATCATCTCTTATCCCACGATACTTATATGTAAAGAAAAACTAAACTAATACTAAAGCTGTTTGCCACATTTGAGATCAGCTACATGGTTCTTATCATCCAGATTTTAAATCCTTATGTAGTCATGCCCAGGCTTAAAAACAGTAGGATTTATCTATATTGTGGAATACTATCAGCCTATTCAGTCATTTTAGGAGCACTAATATTTTTTTCTTTGAAACATGATAAATTATTGCCAGTTCCCCACTTCCCTTACTCTCTTATAGGTCTAACAGAAACTTGTTTTGACACATTGGTTTCTCTACCAAATGAACTATCAATGCTGGAAACAGTAGGCATATCTGACAGATGGAAGACCTTATTTTTTGGATATTACAGAAGGGAAGATCTCACTGAAGAAGTCTTGATTGATGGATGGTTTCGTACATGTATGTCATTCACATTTCTCTAAAAAATACCAATAACTTTTTAAGATAGGTAAAAGTTGAAACTTGGTTGTTTGAATTCTAAGACTTTCTGTATTTAGCAACTTTTACTTGTTTAATTCATGAGAATCTTGGAGATGGGCTGGCCCGGCCCAAGCCCGGCCCAAAGAAATTGGGCTGGGCCTGGGCTTTGGCCGAAGGACAAAAAAAATTACGGGCCAAGGCCCGGCCCAAGGCCCGAATTTTTAAGATGGGCTTGGGCCTGGGCCCTCAGCCCGGCCCATGCCCATCCCTAATTGTAGATAGAAGGATTTAATATAGTTAGATTTTGCCAATTGAATAGATTTGTAATAAATGAATCTATATTTCAGTTCGATTAGGTAAGAAAGTTCGAAGGTTCAAGTTCGAATTGATAGAAATTCAGTAACATATATTGGAGTTCGAGTTCATTGGTTCAATAGTGGTTCTTTAACAATTATACTCAAGACAAACCTATTAAAATGAACAAATTCAAAATTGAAGTTTGATAAAAGTTCAATAATTCAACAATCATTGAAACAAAAAAAGGATTCATGTTGAGATAGTAAAAAGCTCGCCTATTCTAATATAGTTTCATTAACCTCACAAATTTTTGTGTGAAAATATGAATGCGTGCGTGTTTAATTAAATTTTAATATTTATTGAACAAGCTTATGTTTTGTTAATGTTCGGTATGTTAAGCCGTCGAATTAAAATTTGAAATTTATGCTCACTTCTTTGATAATAGAATACAAAACACATTTTAGTTCGATTAACATCTTTATCATTGGAAAACGAGGGATAGATTTATAGCATGTGAAAAATGTCGTGTTACATGGGATGATATGGGAAAACGACCGAATAATAAAAGATTTTTTATACGTGTGTCCCTCCAAGATTCTGTAATTTACTGTTATACCTATCGTTTTTACAATAAAACTTGTACCATATATTCTTTCAAAATCCATAGTATTACCTTTCCGTTAAAGTAAAATAAGGGTATAAGTGTAATAACAAAACTACTGTGAATTTCAAAAGTATACAAGAGCAAGGGTGTTATTAAAAAAAAGTTAAAAGACATTATTGTAATTCCATAATCTTGAAGGGGCATATATTTAACTGCAGAATCTCGAAGGGGCGCATTGCAAAAGATAACCAATAATAAATATGGTTTGAGGGCGCGGGGACTTTCCTTTGGAATCGTCGCTATTGTGGGCAATTAGATATTTTCCCAGGTGTTTTTGTATGTAAATGTGACGGGGTTGTATTTTTCCACGTTTAATTAGAAAATAAATAAAATCATAGATTCCCCTTGCATGTTAGGCCTCAAAAAGGGCATGGGATTCGTTGTTGAGGAGGGAATATAAACTTTCCAGCAGGTGATTCCCATTTCATATTCACCTGGATATGACCAACAGCTTTGCTTGTGGGGCAAGGAAGCAGTGATTTTTACACTTGTGCACTTCTAACCTTCTCAATAATACTTGTATATCCTTATCTGTTTCGTAATTGCACGGTGATCCCTATAAAAGATCTCTATTAACACTTGCAACCTTTTTCGTTAAGGGTATGTCTGGTAGGGGAAATAGGGATCAGAATAAGCTATTATTCTCCTCTTCTCTTATTTCTCCTTATCCACTACCATATTTCACTCCCCTATTCTTCCTTATCCACCAACCTACAAACCTTATTCTTTATCCCTCATGAGCCAATCGAATGGAGAATCTCGCCTAATTACACTTATTCATCTTTATTCCCCCTTGTTCTTATCTTTCCAGCTGAACAGAAATAATGTCTTATTCCGTCTTATCCCTTACCATTATTCCTTCATATTCCCCAACCAAATGAGTCTTAAGAGAAGTAAGTCAAATTCTTGTTGATTACGATCAAAGAACCCAAAAGCTCTGATCATTCGACGGATGTGGTACTGCCGAGTATGAAGCTAGGGTTGTACCACTGCTGGCCACCAATTTCAAATTCTCATCAATAATAGGTGCTTGAAATTTTTAGGAGGGTTGAAATGTTAATATGACATAGTGTGATCTTGTTTATATACTATATTGATTATATTTATTAGGAATATTTACTCCACAAACCTTTTAAATTTTATAAATTACCTTCTTGACCTTTGAAATAACATAATTCCCCCCTTGACCTCGTAAACTTACTAATTCTTACCTCATAAACCCTGCGGTTAACCTGTTTGAAGCTCGTGGGAATTCTAAGGGTAATTTTTAGGTTTGATGAGGTAATTATGTTGTGAAAAAGATCGTAGAAGTAATTTACAAAGTTATATGATTCGTGGGATAAATATCCCTATTTATTATTAGAATGTTTTCGATGTTGAATTTTTTATTTAAAAGAAACATGGGTTTTACACCATTAATATTAATCTAGATATGTAGGGTAAAGTGGAGGCAACAATATCCCAAACAAGAGTTACAACTCAAGTAATTGATTTACCTCAGATAAACCGGTAACCAAATAGTTGATCGATATCAAATGATTAGAACCCAATAATATCCACATGGAAAGGTAAATTATGCAGCCAAACAAATCTAATTTTCTATGACAATATTGAGCCAGGTTTTACGCATAAATGAAGCTGACTAAACATGGACACCTTCATTTGTATGGAGTTCTATTTTTTCGTGTAAAAGTCCAACAATACATACATTTTCAATGCTGAACTTGAATTTTAAAAAGTAATAATGTGATACTCGATATATAATTTATCTCAATACGATTCGAGACCAATGATCATTATTCATGTTGTTTTTCTATCCCAAAATCACATCAATTCAAAAATAATTAAGACAAATATTAAAGATCGAATATCATATTGCTACCTTTAATTTCTATAATTTTGAAATTAAAATATAGTATTAATATTGGGTGTATAATAAGGACTTCTGTATAAATTTTTATTCTTTTTCAAACCCTATATGATTTCTAGATGCCAAATATATTCATTTTGCGGTCAAAATAGGAATGCGGGACTCCAATTTTGAAGTTGGAGCCAAATGGAAAGGCGGCTTTGCCCTTTTATTTCCGAGAATACGAAAGCTTTTGCATTAAAATTAAATAAAATAAATGGAGGAAAATTTTGCAAGGAAAAAGTGAGACAAATAAATAGTTTCTAGACGGAGGCAAAAGTATCGTCTTGTGAGATTGACATGTCGAACAACTCTGTTTAGTGGGATAATAAATAAGTGAGATTTATTCTTCTTGTATTTTTCAATTCATTTGAGAGATAATATGTAAATAAATAAATATTTTAGATAGTAGAACGATGTAGTCATGATATGAACATTTAGTTTGTGATAGCTTGTCCTGAGATAAAGTCTCCCTGTCTCAGAAATGATAATTTCTTGCATCCAAACAAACGTGTGTTCACTTACTGCTATTTAGGAGAATAAAGATGATGGAATTATGAGGTAGAGTAAGGAAAAATGTGATTTATTCTATATTCTCGTTCTTTTGTTTTGTGGGATAAAGGTGACATTGGGAGGTTTATTTATATTTATTTTTTGTTTGTCATTCTTAAGAATGTTAAATAAGTGAGGTTTATATAAAGGGTTCAATGGGATTGCTCCGTTGGTTCTAGGGGTGTAAGAAAATTCTCAAGTTCGATATTCGCTCATATTCGGCTTGCTAAAAGTTCGATTCAGATTCGGTTCGGAAATAAACGAACCGAACCTGAACATAAGTTTAGGCTCGATTAAATAAACGAACCGAACCTAAAAATCATAGGTTCGCTGTTGATACGATTTTATGTGGTTTAAAAAGTTGGTTTTACCACGTCGTTGTTGTTCCACGCAAAACCGCAATCAAACAAATAAGATTACAACTACAAGCATGTTGGAAAAATATGAGTTATATAGTGCAAGTAGAGGTTCATATCCACAAGGACTAAGCAAACTCGCTCTTTTTGTTCTTCTTTAAAACTTGATTCAAATTTTAAATCTATTGTAATAAAAGAAAACTTATAACAGAATGCAATCTACGGTGAGAATACTTCCTAGAACTTAGAATAAGCAAATGATGGTATGACTGCAACTAAGTAAGGAAGTGGGGGTTGATTCGTAATTTAATATGGGAAGATGAGATTTACTTGGAAGCTTTCAAGAGAGAATGATGAAATATAAAACTTGCATTGAATATATTTTCAAGGAAAATGGAGTTGACAATAGCTTACACAATAAAAGTTGTTCTTGCAAATACAACTTAAACAAATTAACTAAGGTAGAAAAAAAATACAAGCGACAAATAAGATGGGAAAGAAATGCTTCTCTATTTGATTCCGGAGTGAAGACGATGATGATAGCGGAGATGGGAGTGTGCGGGGAGATGCGTGGGCTGATCGCACACACAAGGATGGAGCCAGAGAGAGAAGGTCGTCGAGGAGGAGATGCGTCACAGCAGCGCGAAAGGAGATAGCCGTGCAGGCTACTACAAACTGGAGGAGATGGCCGTGCGTGTGGACGCACGGGCTACTACGGGCTGGAGGAGAACCACAAGGAGGAGGGAGTGCACGAGGGGAGAGGGCCGTTGACCTTGCGCTACTTCTATACCTGCATGAGAAAATGAGAGAGAGAGAGATAGAATAAAGAGAGAAGAGGGAGAGTATGAGGCGAGCATCCTTCATGTGTCATGCCTCCTTTTATAGATGAATGTTGCTTGGAATGAAGGGACACATCCCATTCACATGAAGACAAAACAATAAATTCATTCATGCATGGGGAAGGGAGAAGAATGTTATTTGCCTTCAAGGGAAGCATCCCATGCATATAAAGATAAAAATAATAAATTCATTCATGGGGGATGGTCTCTTTTTATAATAGCCATATGCATCTTTTCAAAGTGAAGTGAAAAGTCACATGCATGTATGATATAAAAGAGTGGGAATTTTTTTACTCTTAACCCTCCCATTTTCTTTCCAACAAATTGTAAGAGATATTTTGTAGAGCCAAGTTAATATGTTGGATGTTGATTAAATTAGTGCTATATGAGTGTACTCAATTTCTCTCTGATAAATCTGATTAATGAGAATATTTTATCAGATGTTTTCTTGATTTTATGATGATTTTATACGCTTATGGGCATGGAATAATGTAGACAAATATTATATGAATTTAGAGTTTATAACCTAGGAATTGATATTGTATTTCACATAATTTGATCTTATTATCACAGCATATCAAGTAATCATCACACCCCCATACTTAAGTCTTGCTAGTCCCGAGCAAGAGTAAGATAAGTAATAATGAAGGATAGGGAATTTAGCCAAGGTAGATCTGGTGAGGGTTTGCAGCAGACATTCCCACAAAGTCTTTGAGTTTTTCAGTTCCTAACCACACAAATACACAAACTTCAGTAGAGTTGACCCATGGATTAATGATTTGTTTGAATTGTCTACTTGACTCGAGTTTTGTAGTTTCAACAGCCTCTCAGTTCCAACAAAATCAAACATGGTTTCAGAAGGTCGATCAGGTCAGCTCATCCCTAAGAAACAGGTATTCTCTTTGACCTTGAGTGGATATAAACAGTGTTAGTGATAGTTTTAGCTTTCGTGAGTCAAGAGAACGAGCTAACAACACAATCTATCAAGGTACCGAATGATTCCCTATACATATAGCCTCAGTCCTCACCTAGATCCAAGCATAATCTCCTTTCACCCGAATATGTCAGCATAGAAAAATAGGTCATAGTTTATTGGAGAATGGGACTTAATTTCGGGGTTTTCCGTAGACCGCTTTGGTCCGTTGCTCTCATTCTTTTCCTTTTGCAGAGCATAACCCTGGGCCTCTTTTAAAAATTTAGGTAGCATCATTGGGCTGCTACCACGGCTTTTTAGTGGAGGAGGGTTATTTGGTGGTCTTCTTTCCTTGCTTTTGCTTCGCACATCTTTGCATGATTGGTGGTTTTTGGCATTTTGTATTGAGATATGCCTTTTGTGGTGTTTTTGTTTTGGGTTTGGCATAAAAAAGGTAGTATCGGCTAAATATTGACTTTGGAGGCACGATACTGGCTTAATTGCTGACACACTTAGACTAGAGAGATCATGTTGCTCCTGAGTCAGGTTCCTTCACTGACTATAGATAAGGTTCAGGCATTGGCACAACCAAGAGGACAACTCCTCACCTCAACTAGATTGTAATTGGATCTCGTAAACTCAACTCACTCAAGCTAAGTGTAATGTGTAGTTATTTAATATCCACTGAAGAGTTTAAGAGTGCTACTAGTTTCTCAGGTGATCTAGTTAGATACAGAAGTTCGTTCACCAGTAGAGTTAGTGGAACTGAGAAATAAAGTCCAAATAGACCTGAAGAAAGTTTAAAAACTCATGCCTAGTGAAATTCTGATGAAGTTAAGTGGATTAGGGTCAACTCAACCTCGGTCTATGATTTATGCAATGAAGATCTGATTTCTCAAAATAGGATAAAACTAGGAAGGATGTATTTTTGGTGGTTTTCTTGCTTTGAAAATATTTTTAGGGGAATTTTTGCAAAAGAGAGTTTTTTTTTCTTTTTCTTTTTTTTTGAAAGAGTATGCAATTTTGAAAAACTATGCAGACACCCCCCATACTTAACAGAAACCATGTCCTCATGGTGAAGATAATGTGCAATAGGAGGATCAAAAGGGATGTGAAGTGTATTTTTATTTTTGTGTTTTTTTTGTTTTTTTGTTTTTTGGAATGTAATGCAGAGGAATACCCCCATACTTATCTAATGCAATGCAGTGAAAATAAACATGCGAGCGGTAAAAAAGATACCTGTGAGGGGAGGCTCACGAGAGTGCATGATTTAACGCCTCAGTTAGGCGATGTGATGGTTCATTTTTCCTGCAAAAGGTACGTTGTGCAAACAGGCATAGGACCAGATGGTTCAACAACGGGTTTTAGTCTTTGACCATTGACTCTGAAAGTGGCTTTAGTGTTTGGGTCAGAAATTTCTATCGAGCCATTATCGAATACTTGAGTTACAATGTATGGTCCTTTCCATTTCGATCTCAGTTTTCCTGGAAATAACTTCAGTTTTGCATCAAATAGCCACACTTTCTGATTTTCCTTGAATGTTTTCCTCGAAATATTGGCATCGTGCCACAACTTGATTTTCCCTTTGTAAAGCAGGTTGTTATCATAGGCTTGTGATCTCAATTCTTCAAGTTCAGATAAGTCCAATACTCGTCTCTTCCCAGCCTCATCATAATCCAGATTGCATTTCTTGATTGCCCAGAGTGATTTGTGGTGGACCTCTACAGGTAGGTGACACGGCTTTCCATAGACTAACCGAAATGGGCTCATACCTAAGGGTGTGCGGAAAGCGGTGCGGTAGGCCCAGAGAGCAGAAGGTAAGTGTTGGGACCAGTCTTTACGATCAGAGCAAACAATTTTCTGGAGGATGGTCTTGATTTCTCGGTTTGACAGCTCGGCCATTCCATTAGTCTGTGGGTGATAGGCAGTTGAGACACGGTGTTCGACTCCATTTTTCTTGAGTAAATTCTTAACTGAAGCATTCAGAAAGTGGGTGCCTCCATCACTAATGACCACCTTTGGCAATCCAAATCGAGAGAATAGGTCGTTTAAGAACTTGACAACAGTTGTGCTATCAGCAGCACGAGTGGGAATGGCTTCTACCCAGCGAGAGACGTAATCAACAGCGAGAAGAATGTGTTGGTAACCATGTGATGTGGTGAAAGGTCCCATGAAGTCTATTCCCCAAGTATCAAAGATCTCGACTATATGCACAGGTTGGAGGGGCATCATGTTACGACGGGTCATTGTTCCATTAGTCTGACAGGTAGGACAAGATTGAGCAAAATGATGGGCATCTTTAAAGAGTGTGGGCCAATAGAAACCGCATTGTAAGACTTTAGCGGCTGTGCGCTTCCCTGAGTGGTGTCCTCCACACCCAGAAGTGTGGCAGTGAGTTAGGACATCGTTGACTTCAGATTCGGGGATACATCGTCTCCATATTAAATCAGTACCCTCTTTGAAGAGCAAAGGATCTTCCCAGTGATAGTATCGAGCTTGGGCTTTGGTTTTGTCTTTCTTATGTTTTGGCCAATCATCAGGAAATGTGGAAGTGACGATGTAATTGACGATGTCGGCATACCAAGGGAGTTGAGAAACAGACATGATACTTTCGTCTGGAAAATTATCAGAAATTGGGATTGTGTCTGTGTTTGAGGAAAGGAGTCTTGAAAGATGATCTGCCACGACATTCTTTACTCCGGCTTTATCTCTAATCTCCAAATCAAATTCTTGGAGCAATAATACCCACCTAATGAGTCTAGGCTTAGCATCGGTTTTTGTGAAGAGATATTTCAAAGCCGAGTGGTCTGTGTAGATGATGATGTGGGATCCTAGGATGTAAGATCGAAATTTCTCTAAGGAAAACACCACAGCTAAAAGTTCTTTCTCAGTCACAGTGTAGTTCTTTTGAGCAGCATCCAGAGTTTTACTGGCATAGTGAATGGCATAAGGTTTCCCATCTTTCCTTTGACCCAATACTGCCCCCACAGCATAATCAGATGCATCGCACATGATCTCAAACTCACAGTTCCAATCTGGGGGTTGTAGGATGGGTGCTTCAGTGATGATTTTCTTCAGGGTTTTGAAAGATTCAAAAGCATCCTCAGTAAACGTGAAGTCTTGATCTTTTTCCAGTAGTTTGGTGAGAGGGCGGGAGATTTTTGAGAAATCCTTGATAAATTGTCGGTAAAAACCGACGTGACCTAGGAAGGATCGAACACCCTTTATATTCACGGGTGGACCTAAGTGAGTGATGGTCTCAATTTTCGATGGATCCACTTCTATCCCTTTCTTCGATACGATATGTCCCAACACTATTCCTTGTTTCACCATGAAATGTGATTTCTCCCAAGATAAGATCAGGTTTACCTCAATACATTTTTGTAAGACTTTGTCCAAAAATCCGAGTGTCTCCTCAAAAGAGTCTCCAAAAATTGAAAAATCGTCCATAAATATCTCCATAAAATCACCAACCATGTCAGCAAAGATACCCATCATACATCTTTGAAAAGTGGCAGGGGCATTGCATAATCCAAAAGGCATTCGTCGGAATGCATAAGTCCCAAAAGGACAAGTGAATGTGGTTTTGTCTTGATCTTCTGGTGCTATGGCAACTTGGTTGTAGCCGGAATATCCATCTAAAAAGCAGAAAAATTCTTTTCCGGCTAGCTTCTCAATGATTTGGTCAATGAATGGTAATGGGAAATGATCTTTTCGAGTAGCCTTATTGAGTTTCCTATAATCTACACAGACTCTCCAAGATGTGGCTACTCTGCTAGGTATGTCCTCGCCTTTCTCATTTTTCACAATTGTTAATCCAGCTTTCTTGGGGACAACCTGGAGGGGACTAATCCAAGGACTATCGGCTATCGGATAAATGATGCCGGCACTCGACCACTTGTATATTTCATTCTTCACAACCTCTCGTAGATTAGGATTCAACCGCCTTTGCATTTCTCGAGAGGGTTTACTGTCATTCTCTAAATATATGTGGTGTGTACAGAATGTCGGGCTTATACCTTTCAAATCAGTTATTTTCCAACCAATAGCCTGAGAATTCTTTTTCAACACCTCCATTAGTTGGCTCTCTTGCATATGATTTAGGTTGGCATTGATAATGACTGGTAGAGTGTGGGCATCATCCAAGAAAGCATACTTCAAATCTTTGGGTAGTGGTTTTAATTCAACAGTGGTTGTCGATGGATTCAGAGTTGTAATGTTTCCTGAGTCTATTACAGAAATAGTCTCAAATGGTGGTTCCATCATGGGCATGATCATGGTTGAGGTCAATGAGAGTTCAGAGTCTAATGTGTCCCAGGCATTATCAAGCTCCTCAATTTCTTGTCCGGTGAGAGGGCTTGGTGGAGCTTCTAGTGCAAGATTCAGATTGTAGATGGCAATTTCATGGAAAGTGTTTTTGTAAGTGGATCTAGAGGTGTTCAGACTAACCTCTAAAGGATCCTTGGTGAGATGGATGGGGGCAAAGTCTTTTTGAATGTTGAGAACAGCACATCTTTCTATCCAACCACATTCTTCGGTCTCAGATTCAGTGAAAGTAGGGGTGACAAGATCAACAGGAATGACTTGGCCATTGATTTTAAATTCAACTCTTCCAACCTCATAATCAAAATGAGCTTTAGCAGTGGCCAAAAATGGTCGTCCTAGTATGATTGGTGTCTCACTCAATATATTTGCTTGATCCATATCCATCACAACAAAATCAACCGGGAATTTATGACCTTGAACATTAACTATCACATCCTCAAGAAGTCCTTTTGGTCTTTTCACAGATCGATCAGCCATTTGCAAAGTCATTGAGATGAGTTTCAGTTTTCCTAGGTCAAATTGCTCCAGAATAGCAGACGGAAGAAGATTGATAGAAGCGCCATTATCCAGCAGTGTGTGATCCAAGGTCAATTTGCCAATTGTGCATCTAACTAGAGGAGCTCCTGGGTCTTTCTTTTTGGTGGGTAAGAATTGGGAGATGGCATTGGTTGTTGCTTGAGGGAGCACATGTCTCTCAATATGTCCATTGTCCTTTTTACTTTTTCCTTTGGATGTTCGTTTTGGTGTGCATTTGTCCTTTAAAAATCGGGAGAAGGCTGGAACTTGTTCGAGGGCTTTCAAGAGCGGGATTTCAATGACGATGTCCGAGAATAGTTTTTCTAACTCCGGATCGATGGTGGATGATCGCGGTTTTCTTCGATGAAGAGCTCCGGGAAAGGGGATGGTTATGGTTGGAGAGGAAGGAGGGAGCATGGTTGTTTCAGCTGATTTCTCTCCATCATCAAACTCTTCCTCAATTTCAATTTGATCCTCAGAAGCTAGTGGTCTTGTGTAGGCAGAAGTGGTTTTCCCATTTCTCAAAGTGACAGCATTAGCAGATTGGTTTGGATGGGGTGGGGTTTTGAAATTGACTTGATTTCTAGACGCTTGTTGTGGGTTCCCTTGGTTTGTCCTAGAAGGTGTAATAAATCCTTGATTCGGGTTTTGGAAACCAGGTGGTGAGGTGAAGGATCCGACAGGTGGAGGAGTTTGAAGTACTCCAGATGAGCTGGCTTTATTGGTATTTGGATTGGGCAGCGGTTGAGGTGATAAGGCTGGGATGTACGATCTGATCTTGGCGAATTGACGAGCATTCTCAGAGTTGGCTTTTTGTTGGGCTTCAGTGGCCTGTTGTTGAGCTATAGCTAGTTGTTGTATTGCCTGAGCCAAGGCGTCGAAATTTACCGCAGTGGTGGAGGGTTGAGTCACGGGCGGTGCTATCGGTTGTCTGGGTTGGGTGTGATTTTGAAAATGATAATTGTTCTGTCCATTCCACCCGGAATTTGGTTGCTCTCTCCATGTGTTGTGGTTATTTGAATATCCTCCTTGATTTCTTTGCACCCAGTTCACAGTCTCAGGATTCATGTCTTGATTATCGGTGAATGTGGTGTGGTCGACTTCATGACTGGTGGGTTTATTCAAGGCCAATTTTTCTAAGGCTTGAGTCATGAGGTTCATTTGTTTTGAGAGGGTTTCCCATCTATCAGGATTGTCATTGCTAGATCTCTCATGATCAATGATATTGACTGTCCTCGTATTTCCACTGTATTGTTCTATTGAGGAACTGTTCACCGAATTGTCAGCCATATTTTCAAATAAATTCCAAACGAAATGTTCGTCACGGCTGATGTAGTTTCCATCACATGAGCCATCAATCACTCTCTTAAATGATGTATCTATGCCCTCATAAAATATCTGAACCAATTTCCATTTGGGGATTGCATGATGAGGGCATTTCCTTTGTAATTCCTTAAAACGCTCCCAGGCTTCGTGGATGGGTTCTTTGTTTTTCTGGGTGAAAGATGAAATAGCTTGTCTCAGAGCGTTGGTTTTTCCTATGGGAAAGTATTTCTTGATAAAAGCTTCCCTTAAGACATCCCATGATGTGAGTGGAGTTCCATAATTTCTAAGCCATTGGAGTGCTTTGTCCTTGAGTGAGTGAGTGAAGGCTTTCATGTAGATGTATTCTTTTTCTACCCCAGGGATACTCATGGTGTCACAAGCAGATCGGAAGTCTTGGATGTGGAGGAAGGGATCTTCAGAGTCATTTCCATAGTATTTTGGGATCAAGGAGAGTGATGCGGCCTTTATCTCAAAGTCTCCTACCTCAGGCGGGATTTGGACCCAATGAACTAAGTCTTCTGCAGCCGGGTTGTAATGTGTACTAATGGGTGGCGGTCGGATGAGAGGTGCTATGGTATGGCGAATTGTTGCATTTTCTTCTCTCAGTAGTTGCAATTGATGCAGGATGAGATCCATAGGGTTTGGTCTTTCTTCTCCCATGTTTCCAAGATCAGTTGAAGGAGATGGGTTGGATTTTTTTTCTATAAATCGGGTCGTACTCTAATGGTTGTTGCACTGGATTTTTCAGAGACCTACGACCTAGCATACACAGCACAAACACCAAGCAATTTGTTGTTTCACCAACTCACACAAAAATTGCCGCGGAAGCGGTTATCTTTTCGATTTTAATTTAGTGATTCAACAAAAGTTTTCAGAGAAATTAGAGTCCTTAAAGGATGAGGTGGGTGTGGAAGATTGTGAGAAATCGATGTCCTAATCCGGCTGGGAGATCCAGGGTGCGGTACTCAGATCGAGGATCTGCTTCTTCCCGCGAGAACCTGTGCCCAACGCGTCGAGGAATTACGATTTCTCTCTGCAATCCCACGTAGCACCAGGGATTTTTGTTTCTATCCTAGGGTTCTATGTGCTCGTGATTTTTGTTTCATACACGTGCATCAAATCAAGCAATCACAATTTTCCTGCTTTCTGCTCGGGCCACTGCGGTGGCCTTTCAAGCTTATCTTTTTAAATGATCAGTACACGATTTGGTGGTCTTTGAGTTAGATTATCAGAGGGAGAAGACCACAGAGATGATGCAAAGAAGAAGTGTTTTTTAATTTTTTCGGTTTATGTTCGGAGCGCAATCAAATGCAGGAATTTTTTAAAAGCCTAAGATGCCTAAGAAAGAGGGACTCACAGTGCCTGCACTTCTGGCGCTAATCCGTAATGTTTTGTCCTACTGATGGCGAGCTTTTCCGAGAAGGGAGGGGGAAATTATGATTACAAATTTTTTTTAAAACAAATTACAAGTTCGCTAAAACAAAATGCATGAAAAGAAATTTTTTTTTCTTTTTGAAGCCTAAGTACCTGCAAAATAAAAAAATGCACGGATTAGAAACTTGAAATTAAGTTAGAAAGAAGAAGAAAAAAATTGCAAATGTTGCCTAGTCCCCGGCAACGGCGCCAAAATGTTGATACGATTTTATGTGGTTTAAAAAGTTGGTTTTACCACGTTGTTGTTGTTCCACGCAAAACCGCAATCAAACAAATAAGATTACAACTACAAGCATGTTGGAAAAATATGAGTTATATAGTGCAAGTAGAGGTTCATATCCGCAAGGACTAAGCAAACTCGCTCTTTTTGTTCTTCTTTAAAACTTGATTCAAATTTTAAATCTATTGTAATAAAAGAAAACTTATAACAGAATGTAATCTACGGTGAGAATACTTCCTAGAACTTAGAATAAGCAAATGATGGTATGACTGCAACTAAGTAAGGAAGTGGGGGTTGATTCGCAATTTAATATGGGAAGATGAGATTTACTTGGAAGCTTTCAAGAGAGAATGATGAAATATAAAACTTGCATTGAATATATTTTCAAGGAAAATGGAGTTGACAATAGCTTACACAATAAAAGTTGTTCTTGCAAATACAACTTAAACAAATTAACTAAGGTAGAAAAAAAATACAAGCGACAAATAAGATGGGAAAGAAATGCTTCTCTATTTGATTCCGGAGTGAAGACGATGATGATAGCGGAGATGGGAGTGTGCGGGGAGATGCGTGGGCTGATCGCACACACAAGGATGGAGCCAGAGAGAGAAGGTCGTCGAGGAGGAGATGCGTCACAGCAGCGCGAAAGGAGATAGCCGTGCAGGCTACTACAAACTGGAGGAGATGGCCGTGCGTGTGGACGCACGGGCTACTACGGGCTGGAGGAGAACCACAAGGAGGAGGGAGTGCACGAGGGGAGAGGGCCGTTGACCTTGCGCTACTTCTATACCTGCATGAGAAAATGAGAGAGAGAGAGAGAGAGATAGAATAAAGAGAGAAGAGGGAGAGTATGAGGCGAGCATCCTTCATGTGTCATGCCTCCTTTTATAGATGAATGTTGCTTGGAATGAAGGGACACATCCCATTCACATGAAGACAAAACAATAAATTCATTCATGCATGGGGAAGGGAGAAGAATGTTATTTGCCTTCAAGGGAAGCATCCCATGCATATAAAGATAAAAATAATAAATTCATTCATGGGGGATGGTCTCTTTTTATAATAGCCATATGCATCTTTTCAAAGTGAAGTGAAAAGTCACATGCATGTATGATATAAAAGAGTGGGAATTTTTTTACTCTTAACCCTCCCATTTTCTTTCCAACAAATTGTAAGAGATATTTTGTAGAGCCAAGTTAATATGTTGGATGTTGATTAAATTAGTGCTATATGAGTGTACTCAATTTCTCTCTGATAAATCTGATTAATGAGAATATTTTATCAGATGTTTTCTTGATTTTATGATGATTTTATACGCTTATGGGCATGGAATAATGTAGACAAATATTATATGAATTTAGAGTTTATAACCTAGGAATTGATATTGTATTTCACATAATTTGATCTTATTATCACAGCATATCAAGTAATCATCATTCGCTCAGGTTCGATTCGTTAAAAGTTCGATAAACATACACATATACATATTTATAAATCCTTATCCGTAGAATTAGACTTATTTTGAGATGAGTGGTTTTTATCCTAAGGTAAGTGAATTTTGTCTAGAGATAACTAGATATTTACGGGATAACTAGATTTTATCTTGGTATAAGCTATCCAAAAATAAATAGTCACATCGTGTTTACAACATCTATCATCTATGGTATAGTACTTTTCCCTTCTTTATCTTCAAATCAACAGAACAAGTACAAACATTACTTATCTAATATCTCTGCATTATTCTTATTCCTTATCCCCATCTGAATAGATATAAAATACATTATATTTATACTTTTTTCAAAGAGACGAATCCTTATTAATCTAATTTTTTCAAAAGATGAAGATGAGTTAGATAAAGAAAAAAACTAAATGAATATTTACTCTAACTATAAATACACATATATATATTTCCATTTCTCTTCTTTTCACTCCCTCTTATTAGAGAATTCTTAAGTTCGATATTCGCTTAGGTTCGATTCGTTTAAAAAGAGGTTCGATTCGGATTCGGTTCGAAAATAAATGAACCGAACCTGAACACAAGTTTAGGCTCGATTAGATAAACGAACCGAACCTAAAAGATATAGGTTCGCTCAGGTTCGGTCCGTTTACACCCCTAGTTGGTTCCCCCTATCTTATTTTCCGATGATTTTTTATTTTTTTAAAATACTGCTATCTATTTTCATCATTGTATCCCTCTAATACGTCATTCCAAATTCGTCAGAAACAGAAACTCCTATTGCCTCCATTTAGAATATGTTGATTACAACAATTTTAAAATCATTAAAATTACATGCTCTAGATGAAAGATATATGAGTCTCTGTTTCTGACGAAATTAAAATTGTATATTAAAAGTATATTGATGAAAATACATAGCGGGATTTTTGAAAAAAAATAAAAAAAAATCATCGAAAAATAAGGTAGGGTAGCCAACGGACAGCTCCATTTTTCCATTGTATGAAATAAGTGGGATTATGGAATAGGTAGTGCGAGCAAGAATAAATAGTAGGGTAAATTACAAAAAAAGGACTGATGTTTACATCGATTCTCAAATTAGGGATTAATCTTTAGTTTGTAACAAATAGGGGACCGAAGTTTAACTTAACGTTCGAGTCCCCAACACCGTCAATGAACGGCTCAATGCATGATCGTATTTGACGAAAATACCCCTGGTGAAGAGCATCCCCCGGCTTCTTCTCCTTCCCCTCTCTATGGACGACGGAGATGTGCCTTTGGGCTTCCGTCGCGGCAACGTGCCCGACCCTTCAACGCCGGCGTACCACCCTACCCCCTACCACCTCCGTCGCCTCTTGCCCAAAAACACAAAGGACATATTGAGAAGCAGAAGCACGGGGAGAAGACGGCAAAAGGAGCAAGTGACCCCTTCTCCTCCTTAAAAAAGGTACGCACCTCTCGAATTAGGGATGCTTTCCTCCAAGATTTTTTTATTGTATCTTGAGTTTGGTCAGTTTCTAACATTGGATTCGTCCTAGAACTCGATGCAGCAGGACCTTGCAAACAAAATCGAACACTTCTTGTGGTGTTACCACTGTTACTGGCAGCTATGCACTGTGCCAACTAGAGGTTGTGCAATTGGTTGATATTGTGGTGACAAATGTGGAAGGGCTTCTGATGGAGGAGCCAAGAGAGTTACAAGATGAGTAGTCAGCCAAGGCATGTGCAGGACGGGCTCCACCGTCTCTTCGATCCGCTCTAGCGTGCTCAGATAGGCACTACACTTTTAGATCATATGTGGTCCTCTGGTAAGTCGCCATGATTCTTAGATGCTGGAAGGTAGGAGTAGTAAATTTAGGCGGGAGGCGGCGGAGGTGGTAGGGGGCAGGGTGGTACACCGACGTCGAAGGGTCGGGCACGTTGCCGCGGCGGAAGCCCAGAGGCACATCTCCGTCGTCCATAGAGAGGGGAAGGAGAATAGGCCGGAGGATGCTCTTCACCAGGGGTATTTTTGTCAACTAAAACCATGGATTGAGCCGCTCATTGACAGCGTTGGGGACTAGAACGTTAAGTTAAACTTCAGTCTCCTATTTGTTACAAACTAAAGATTAATCCCTAATTTGGGAATCGATGTAAACATCAGTCCTTTTTTGTAATTTACCCTAAATAGTAATCATTGCATTATGGAAGGGAGATAATTGTTATATGAACAGTTGTGAAATAATGGTGAGATATTCAACGTACAAGAAAATCCAAGGAAACGGAAAAATCCGTATTATATTTTCTTCAAGACAAAAGAAAGATAACTCCTTTTCCTCTTATCTCGATTTTTCTTATCCTGGAAATAGTTTCCTTACTCATTCCACAACTACTTCATTTCTCCCCATCCCTTTCCTTTAGACGATGACTATTGCTTGTCAGCACTATCCATTCTATAAGAACTGTTGAAGAGAATTCATCGTTTATTCAAGAGAACCCTAGGCTCTCTTATATAGAGAAGACTTATGGGTAAATTACATAATATAGATAAAAAAATAAAAGTAACAGAAAAAGTACATAGAATATAGAAATATCTCTATACTCCCCCTCAAGATGGAGCATAGATGTCACATTCTCGGCTTGGAAGAAGAATTCTGGAATGGCCCTCTGAGCAATGACTTGGTAAAGATGTCAGCGGTCTGTTCTCCTGAACTGACATGGGAAGTAGAAATCAAGTCCTTTTGAATCATATCTTCAGTATAGTGGCAGTCTACCTCAATATGCTTTGTTCTTTCATGAAATGCAGGGTTATTAGCAATGAATAGAGATGCTTGATTATCACATTGTAATTGCATGGGTAGAGGTACATCTATATGCAAATCTTCTAACACAGCTCTAACCCACATCATCTCTGTACTTGCTTGTGCCATGGCCCTATACTCAGATTCAGCACTAGATCTAGCCACCACTATTTATTTCTTGCTTTTCCAAGAAACTAAAGAACTACCAACAAACACTGCAAAACCTGAAGTAGACTTCCGATCCATAGAGCATCCTGCATAGTCTGCATCAGCACATGCAGAAACAGAAATAGTTGTTTCTTTCCTGAATAGTAGTCCTGCAGCTGGAGATAACTTTAGATATCTCAATATCATGTATATGGCATCTATATGTACTTGTTTGGGTTGTTCCATGAACTGACTCACCCGACTCACTGCAAAAAGCGATATCAGGTCTAGTGATATTAATATAAAGAATCTTTCCCACCATCTCTCTATATCTTATCCTGTCAACCTCATCTGTATCATCATCATATAACTTCGTGCTAGGATCTATAGGAGTAGTCGAGGGTCGACACTCGATCATGCCCGTTTCAACAAGCATGTCTGTAATATACTTCTTTTGGGTCATCACAAGATCATGCGCATTCCTAGCAAATTCCAGCCCCATAAAATATCGTAGGATGCCAAGATCCTTACTAAGAAACTGATGGCCCAGAAATGCTTTTGACATCTCCATCCCCTACATATCATCTCCGATAACAAGTATATCATCAGCATACACCATGATAACAACAATACCTTTGGGAGTTTTCTAGACAAACAAAGAATGATCTGCATTTGATCTTTTGAACCCTTGCCTTTCAATAAGATCAGAAAGCTTCTAAAACCATGCCCACAGACTTTGTTTAAGACCATATATTGCCTTGTGAAGTCAACACACCATCTGACTCTTCCCCTCAGTAGTAAACCCCGGAGGCTGCTGCATGTAGACTTCTTCCTGCAGATCCCCATACAAAAAGACATTCTTAACATCAAGCTGAAAGTCCTAATCACGTACCAAAGCAACTGAAAGGAGGACACAAAGGGTCGAGTGACGCGCAACTGGAGAGAATGTGTCCATATAATCCACGTCGTATGTTTGAGTGAACCCTCGTGCCACTAGCCTTGCCTTGTAGCGGTCAAGGTTGTCATCTGCATGATATTTGACAGTAAATACCTATTAAAAACTGACAACAAAAGCTTCTGGGAGAGCAGAAACCAAGCTCCATGTACCCCACGACTGTAGAGCAGCCATTTCCTCCTCCATGGTTGAACTCCAACAGCTAACCTTCAAGGCATCCTGATAATTCTGTGGTATTTTCATGGTAGATAGGGTCACAACAAACCTCCGAAAGTCCCCTGTGAGATGATGGAATGAAACCTGTGAAGCAAGCGGATATGATGCACATGTACGCTTCTGCTTCTGTAAGGCAATAGGTACATTCAGATCATTAGAAACAGTACTCGTCGGTATGCTATTCTCCTACAAAGATCCCTGCACCTACACATTTTCAGCCCCATCGTTAGTAATATTATCCGGACAAATCTAAGGTATGTTGGATGATTGACGAGTACCATGAGCAGGGACAGACCGACGGGTATGGAATTTAGGTAAAGGTGAAACAAGTGGTTGTGGAGGTGATGGTGGTGGTGGTGCAACAACATGAACTGGTATGGGAAAAAACAGACACAGAGGAGAAGGTGGCACATAAATCTCATCATCAGATGTGGAGGAAGCCAACCTGTCACCTGAAGGGGAGAAATACATAACATACTCAAAGAAGGTGACATTAGCACCGACGTAATATTTCCTGCTCAAAGGGTCATAGCATCGTTAACCCTTCTAAGTCCGAGAGCATCCAACAAACACATACTTGACAACCCTAGGTGATAGCTTGTCAAGTCCCGGAGACAACTGGTGAACGAAGACAACAAAACTAAAGACACGAGGAGTAAGTGAGAATAATTCCTTATTAGAAAAAACAACGGAAAGAGGAACTTTCTCACCTAAGACAGAGGATCGCATACGATTCACCAGATAACATGTCGTAAGGACTGCATCACCCTAAAAGAAAATGGGAGCACGACTCTGGATAAAAAGAGCCCGAGTGATATCAAGAAGATGACGATGCTTTCTCGCGACCATCTTGAAAGTGAACTTGAAAGGCGGGAAGGGCGATGCGAGATTCTTCATAAGAGTAGAGGAAATTAGGCTGTGGGAAAAGGGAGATTAGTGACCCGGCTTTCACCCATATTTTTTATTAGATTTTAGTGAGGGCTACTTCCTCGCGCTGAGGGAAGCGGCTTATTATCGACCAACATTTCCTTGCTTCGAAAGCTGCTTATTTATATTATATAGTTAGTAGGCAGTTCCACAAAGCAATCAAGCGCTTACTCGCTCTTTCCCCGTAGCGAATCAAAGAATCTTCCCTGACTTACCTTTGCACTTCCCCGGTATGAGACTTCTCTACTTTCCCCGGGTGCGAACCGGATAGAAAGAAAGAAAAGTGATGAAAACTGACCGACCCCCTCTAGCCTTCCGGGGGCTCGCATCCAAAACTCACGATCTTTCTTTTAGCTTATATATATATATATTGTTTTTCGGTATTTTCTGAAACCTATGGTCTGCAACGCCATTTTGTTGAGACATGTAAGCACAAGTTTTTTGATGGATAAGCACGAATACAAAATTCTAAAGCATTAACCGTGCGCACAAATTTCACAATAGAAGAAAAAATATTATGTACTTCATTTATAAGATTTTTGATCATATCCCCTATTTTAGATTTATTCTTAAAAAAACACTCATGACAACCGAGAAAAGTCATCAACAACAATTAGGTAAAATCTGTGTCCCTGGTGATCAGGGACACGACTCGGACCCCAAATGTCAACACGAAATAATTCAAACGGGGAGCTACTGCTTCGAGACTGACGACTAGGGAAAGCAGATCTGTGATGCTTTCCCAATACACGATTCACACTGAAAGGAAGAATCCGGTGAAATCTGAGGCAAGATAGGATGCATCTTCTGAAGAGGGAGGTGGCCAAAGCATATATGCCATGTAAATAGAGAGACTGGTCCACTTGACTGAGAGGAGACACCAGCATAGGGAGTTCGGACCAGACGATAAATACCATCCTTCTCCCAACCATAACAAAATCACCCTGCTCGTAAGAGTGCCCTGAAAAACAAGAGACGATGGGGGAAAATGTAGCACGACAGTGCAAAATCCTTCGTAATCTGATTGATAGATAATAAATTCATCGAAAATTCTGGAGCGTACAACACATTCTGTAGACGCATAAATGACATCAAACTGATCCCCCCTATCCAATGATGGGGGAATGGGTCCCATATGTTATCACTACAGATCGCCCCGGTGGAACCTCCCTGTAGGATGTAAGTTTATCTTTGTCTCGACAAAGATGATGTGTTGCGTCGGAGTGCATAATCCATTCTAAAATGTCAAATCCATGATAGGAAGTAAAGGCATAAGCACTACTTGAGGTGCAAGCAGTGGCTGATGTATTGGCAGAGGCTGAAGCAACTATGTCCGAGTTGCCTCCTGGAGATTCTGTAGAGACATGAGGCATAATATCTAAGGTTTTAAAATCAGACCGGACATTGAACCGGTCAGTTTTTGGTTTGGTCCCACCGGGTCGAACTGTCAGTCCTAATCGGTCGGACCGGTGATGATGTCAGTGTGAACCCCCGAGGATCCGGGTACCCGTTTACGACACTATTCGCAACATTCCATTTATTGGCATCGCATTATAAGCATAAATTAGGGGGAAATTTTTTTTTTGCAATGAATATATTTGCAAGTGACATTCGACATTCACATTCACAACCACAAGCTAATAGAGAAAATTGGCACCAAAATCATATTTCATTAATTTGCATGTATTTTTACATCATGTACAATATCTGTCTGTACATACAACATCCCAAAAATTTGACTGAAGAGAAGAAGCATTTTACAATATCAATTGAACTAAAAACTGTAACAAAAACTACATAACATACCGTCTAGTATAGACCTTGTCTTCTGGAACCCTGTATAACTACTGAACAATAGACTCCTTTCCTGCCATGCGTGCAAGGAAGAAAAGGAGTCACAAACGTGAATACAAACCCGTAGTTTAAAATAAATAACAAGTAATTTTATGTGCAAAAGAGAGCAAGTAGAAAGGTGGAATAACTAAAATTTACATCTACTTGCGTAAGTAAAAGGGTTTTCAACTGTTTGACATTAAGTTCATTTGTTCTCCCCTTTTTCCCATTCATCCCATATTTATATATATATATATATATTTATATAAAGTTTAGATAAAAGATCCTAACATTTAATCATTTCATGTGTTTTAAGATCATGATTTTGGGTCTTGGAGATCATGTTGCAGAACTTAATGGCTACTTTCTTGTCATTGAGATCATGTCATGGGTTTCGATAATGGACTGATATGATGATGATGAATTTGATCCTTAATTCTATTTACTCCTTCTAAGTTAGTGGATAGTCCGTGGTCTTGGTCTGTGTGTAGCCTCACACTATGACTCTAAGGTATTAACTACCTTAGGGTTGGGGGGCCTCCGTAGGCATGCGGTGTTGTGTAATGCATCCTAACTAAGTTCCCAACACGTCCACTAACTTATAGGGATTTCGAATCAGATTAAAATCACCTCCAATCATTTCAATTTTAATTGTACTTTCCTCCAAACCTTTACGGTAACTCTCTCAGATGTAACTCTTGATTATTTAGATGTAGATGTAGATGTAGATATGGATGATCTGGATGTAGAATCGCCAAGTCTGTTTGGCGAAAGAAAACTCAAGCGGTGAAGAAGCCTACAAATGGCTCTTCCGTCTCGCCCTCTAGTTGGAAGGACGGTCCAATAGAGGGATAGGTCTACTCCCTAACTACGCCACTGAGACGGGTGAGAGGGACTTCCTGGGAAGTCGCTCTAGAAAAACAGCCCGACCGGTAACGGGCAACCGAGCTCGTACGTAAAACTGAAAACCAAGGATCCCCCGCCTGGGTATCCTAAAACAGGGTCAGCGGAATGGTCTAAAGTCGGGATCCCAACGAGGCATAAAAACACTGCGAGCTCGCGTAAAAACCGAAATGGGACTGGGATCCTAGACCCGCGCACTTGGCGGCCGCTGCCCAAACTGGGCTTCCTTTCTTCCGCCCAGGTGAGGGTCACCGCCCCCTCGCACGGTCCGGTGTAAAAGGCCACCATGACCGGCAATATAATTTATAAGTCATTACCGACTCACAATCAATTTCATTTGCTTGTCTACTTTCCTTCTCAATTCCCTTTTTGAGATTAGTAATACAGATCTAGCTCTCTTCATCTTCAATCTTGGAAATCATTTACCAACTTCATAAAAGAAGAGTATTAATATTTGATACAGATCTAGCTCTCTTAATCTAAAATCTTGGAATTCATTTACCAACTTCATAAAAGAAGAGTATTAATATTTGATACAGATCTAGCTCTCTTAATCTACAAACTTGGAAATCATTTACCAATTAATCTTCTGACCAAATCTTTGATCCAAGTGACTAAGTTACTGAATTTGGAAGGTAAAAGTCAAGACTCAACATTTCAATAAGTTTTATTGATCACTTAACCAATTGATCTTCTGACCAAATCTTTGATCCAAAGTTAGTAATTCATACCTAAAGGTTTGATCATGAGGACTCTCAATCACTGATCATGGAGTTCCATATATATATATATATATATATATATATATATATATATATATATATATATATATATATTACCCAGCAAGGCAGATTTTATTGTTGAATCCTATACTTTTAAAATGAGAATTTCGTAAGAACCATGTAAGAGACTACTACTCGTCTACCCTTCCTAACCTCAACTTCGAGTTCTGAAAATTCTTTGCAAAGTGCCCTTATACCTTCTACCACTAAATTGTTTTTCTTAACCAAAAATTATCTATCAAGTTCCCTCGACATCAATATACTTTATTTCAATCCCACTAGACATTAACAACTTTAGTTGTATTCTCCACCATATTATGGCATTTAAAATCAGGAAATACCTTTTTTTTTAAAGGCTAAACAATCCCTACAGAAGCTCGAATGAGACTTAATATACAGTGTGTTGGAAATAACTAGAATTTTCTTTCTCCTTAGCATTATCATTATCAATATCCCAGAATTTAATTTTCCTGGCTATTTAAATGTAACTAAAGAAATCAATTCACGACTCTGCTATTCACAGTTTAACTTTAATATCAACAATGAGGTTATTTTTAGAATTAAATGATATTATAAAGATCTAATTTGACTATCATATATATAGCCTATTATAACATATACTTGTATTGGTGAATTCGAAATAAGAACTCAAGATTAAAATCATATTTATCTTTAATAAGGGTGCATGCACACTTGCCAGTTGTTGGCAGCATTACATAAATGAGGCCCGATAATCTTCAAACATTTTTTTTAGCATATGTCAATATAAAATGAGGCCCTGGTAGCATGAAACAGAAAAAGAATACCGGATTCCTTCATGAAATCTACAATATGATTTTGGAACTTTAGATCTGGTTGATGATTAGAATTCACTATATATTAATTAAACCTATTGTTAAATATTTATTACTTCAAAATTTTGATATATAACTACTATAATAAAGGAATGATACTAAAACCTGTACTATAATAAAGTCGTTCCCATAGCTTTGGTCACATGAAAAATTTTCCTAAATCTTATATGACATATTTCTTCTCTGAATTTCTGAATGTAACAAAAACTTAGAGCCCTTTTTCCAAATTTAGTCTAAAATCAATACCAATTAGCTCCCAATACTCCACAAGGAAGAGAGGCATCATCCATATGATCAAAAATATGTCGAAATAGACATGCAAGGCAGCAAGAGATTAGGGATGGGAATGTACATATGCTCAGCTCAATGGACATGCATGGCAGCAAGAGAATTGGTAAGGAATGTACCTTAGGATTCTCCAAGTGTTGTAGAATCACTTTGCATGCAGCAACACAACCAAGCTGCTATAGCAGTTCTTTAATGGCAATTTCAGAGGAGTAATAATAGCTCCAGAGAGTGCCTGAAGCTCCAGGACTTCAGGAAATTGTTCGGGACCTTCAACCCCTGAGGAAGAGCAGCTGCTACTGCAACAATTTGAGCTTCACCAGGACTCCAAAATCTGGGGAGAACTTTGGGGATTCTAAGAGAAAGAAAGGGTTTCCTGCAACCATGGTGTTGCATGTAAAAATAGGCAGCAGAGCCACTTTCAGAGCTGCTGGATAGAAATTCCAGCAGCAGAATTTGGTTAAAATGGAGTAGGAATAAGATCTTTGGTGGAGAGAACTTGGGGTTTTGGAAAAGAAATAGAAAGGGGACTGGAGTAACGGCTGGAATGTCTGAAATTTGGGGGTCTTTGGGGGTATTTATAAGGGTGAAAGAAGTCTAGCTAGTTGCCACATGGCATGGAAATAAAACCAAGTGTTAAAGGAATCTAGGGCCACATGTGGCTGTTCTAGAGAGCCAACAGCAGCTGTTACTGTAGCAGCTACAGTAATCCGATTTTTTTTTATTTTTCTTTCACTTATTTAAGACGTTCAAATGGACCGCATTAGCACATCGAACCTCGGATTTCGACGCACAATATCTCGATTTGACCGTCTTTCAACGACGATCGAAATGAGTATAATATTGATATACTTTTGATCGGGTTTGGATGCCCGAAAATTTTGAGATACGGTTTCGATTTGGGGTTAAATTTTGCGAACTAAAAATATCAAACGACCTCCGATTGACGAACGGTCGATTCCGTTGGTCTTGTTTCGTCGAATCGGATCTAATGACGGTCTCCGTTCGTTTTGCGGTTTCCGAATTTACGTCGCGGCTTTTTTTCGCGGCGCGCGTTACGGTGTGACCGATTTTCGGTCGGTTTCGCCCGAACGACTTTTGATTCATAATCAATTGGTCGTTTTAGGTTGTTTAGTATTGACCGTCAATGTTTTTGGGTTCATTAGACCCAAAATCGGACGAGTTCGGGTTTACGCAAATTCCCGGATGTTACAATTATAAAAACCTCAAAGGGAGTCTCGTCCTCGAGACTCGAGTCAAGGTTAATAGGTATCTTGTTTGGATTTAATATGGTCATAAAAACCTCAAAGGGTTTTGAACCCATAAAAACCTCAAAGAGAAAACAAGCCATATATTTATAATGTATCTAATTACAAAAGCTTGTTTTGATGATTACATCAGAATAGCTGCGGGTATCGTGCCCGCATGTCGGCTTCAGTTTCCCACGTCGCTTCCTCAACGTCGTATTGGTTGCACAACACCTTGACCAATGGAATCTCTTCGCTGCGAAGCTTCTTCACAGCACGGTCAAGTATCTGGACTGGCTTCTCCTCATAAGTCAGATCTGGCTCCACGTACAGATTCTCGTAACTGATGATGTGCCGTGGGTCATGGACATATTTCCTTAAGTTGGATACGTGGAAGACATCATGGATAGCTGAAAGATGTGGAGGAAGGGCTACTCAGTATGCCACTTTCCCCATTCTAGCAAGGATCTCAAAAGGTCCAACATATCGCGGTGCTAGTTTGCCGCGAACACCAAATCTCTGAATTCCCTTCATGGGAGATACACGGAGAAATACCCAATTTCCATCCTATAATTTATAGGAATGTCGTTAGTATGTGATTAAGTTGATTATATATGAGTTATAATTGAATAAGTGAAGATAAAATAATTAGATTACCTGAAACTCTATGTCTTTCCTCCGACGATCCACATAGCTCTTCTGGCGGCTCTGTGCAGTCAGAAGTCTTCGTCTCACAATATCAACAGCTCTCGCAGTCTCCTCCAAGAGATCTACGGAATATAAAGCATGATCGTCTACCTCACGCCAACTGAGAGATGTGAGGCATCTCTGCCCGTATAGGGCTTCGAATGGTGCCATGCCACTACTGGAGTGATAGTTGTTGTACATGAATTCTACTAATGGCAGATGGTCCTTCCAGGACCCTTTCCATTCCAAAGTACAAGCGCGGAGTAAATCCTCTAGTGTCTAAATGGTGCGCTCACTCTGCCCGTCTGTCTGCGGATGATAAGCAGAACTCATCTTCAGCTCTGTCTGTAGTGCTGACATGATCTGATGCCAATAATGTGACGTAAATCTCGAATCCCTGTCAGACACCACTTCGCGTGGTATACCATGTAGTCTGATGATGTTCTGCACATACAGCTTGACCAATCTGGATAGAGTGTAAGTCGTGTTGACAGGTATGAAATGGGCTGACTTGGTCAACCTATCAACAACGACCCAAATGGAATCATGGCCACCTAGTGTCTTCGGCAATCCTGTGACTAAATCCATAGAAATGATCTCCCATTTCTACTCGAGAATGGGGAGAGACTGTAGTAATCCCGGTGGTCTCCTGTACTCAGCCTTGACCATCTAACAGGTCATGCATCTGCTGACATGCTGTGCTACATCGCGCTTCATTCCATTCCACTAGAAATGTCGACGCAAGTCACGGTACATCTTCGTACTGCCCGGATGGATAGATAACCGTGAACTATGTGCCTCATCCAGAATGTCTCTGCGAAGCTGCTCATCATTGGGTACAACAACCCGTCCTGCCTTCCATAAAATAGATTCCATCACAACAAAGTCGTCAAATTCGTCCTTGACGGCGCGCATGTATCTATCTCGGATCCAAGGATCGATCTTCTGGCCTTCGACGATACGATCCCAAAGACTGCTGTATCGAGGAGGTACTGCGGTAGAAATGGATGCGCTCTCCTGAGGATGCCAATCGGTCAAAGCTGCAAGCGTATCCCACGTGTATAGCCAGTTCGCCCTACCATCAGCATGTGCTCTCCTGCTAAGTGCATCAGCTACCACGTTTCCCTTACCGGGATGGTAAGAGATCGTGCAATCATAATCCTTCAGCAGCTCGAGCCATCTGCGCTGTCTCATGTTCAGCTCCTTCTGATCAAAGATGTACTTCAGACTCTTGTGATCCGTGAAAATTTCGAAGTTCACCCCATATAGATAGTGGCGCCAGATCTTCAAGGCGAAGACAACTGCCGCCAACTCCAAGTCATGTGTGGGATAGTTCCGCTCGTGCGGTCTCAACTGTCGTGATGCATAAGCAATCACCTGTCCTCTCTGCATCAATACTGCTCCCAGACCTTCTCCAGATGCATCAGTGTATACTGCATAGTCCTGAGTGCCTGAAGGAAGAGCAAGAATAGGCGTTGTAGTCAACCTCTCCTTCAGTGTCTGGAAGGCCTGCTCACATGAATCATCCCAAATAAATGGAACTCCCTTCTGCGTCAGTCGTGTCAGAGGGCGAACAATGCGTGAAAATCCGCTGACAAAGCGTCTGTAATAGCCCGCTAATCCTAGGAAGCTCCGAATCTGTGTAACAGTCTTGGGCTGCTCCCAAGACATAACTGCATCTATCTTCACAGGATCAACTGCAATGCCTGCTCCAGAAATGATATGCCCGAGAAATGAGACCTGGGATAACCAGAACTCACACTTGTTCAACTTGGCATATAGCTTGTGCTTCCGTAATGTATCCAAAACAATCCGTAGATCATTCGCATGATCCCATTCATTCCGTGAATAGATGAGTACATCATCGATGAATGCCACTACAAACTTGTCCAAGTATGGACGGAAGATACGGTTCATCATATCCATGAAAGCCGCAGGTGCATTGGTGAGCCCAAACGACATCACCACAAACTCGTAGTGTCCATAGCGAGTCCTGAAGGCTGTCTTCGGACTATCTGACTCGCGAATCCTCAGCTGATGGTAGCCTGAGCGAAGATCGATCTTCGAGAAAACCGATGATCCCTGGAGCTGGTCAAACAAATCATCGATACGTGGCAAGGGATAACGGTTCTTCACCGTTCTCTTGTTCAGTTGCTTGTAGTCAATACATAACCTCATGGATCCCTCCTTCTTCTTGACAAATAGAACCGGAGCACCTCAAGGTGAAGTACTCAGCTTCACGAATCCCAAGTCAAGCAACTCCTTCAACTGCACCTTCAGCTCCCTCAACTCGGCTGGTGCCATGCGATATGGTGCCATAGAGATCGGCTGTACATCTGGTAGCAATGTGATCTCGAACTCGATCTCTCTCTCAGGAGGCAATCCCGGTAGCTCATTAGGAAATACATCTGGAGTCCTGTGCCATCGGCTCCTGGTCAGATACCTCCCGAATAAATGCAAGATATGTATCACAACCCTGATCAACAAGTTGCTGAGCCCGCAACACTGAAATGTACTCCATGGTGGAGTCATGCAAGGTATCCTCAAAAGTGAACTCGGGTAAATCTGGATTCTGATGACAACCGTCTTCCTAAAGCAATCAACAAGTGCATGATGAGCGGATAACCAATCCATACCAAAAATCAAGTCGAACTCAAGTTGGAGTTCTTGCCACGGGAACTCCCTGAGCGATGTGCCTGAGGCTCAATAGATGCCTATGGCACTGTGATTCGGTAATGTCCCCACTCGTGACATCACTAACATCGGACTGGTCGAGTAGATAGAGTAGTCTTGTCTGTGCTCCGAGCTGGTCCTGCAGGTGGTCTATCTGCTCGCTGCGATCCAGATGGTCGAGCGGAATATGTATCACGCCCAGCTAGTGCTTCTCCTAAAATAGTCAATAGAGATGAGCGAGCACTACCCGAAAATGCTTTTTCTCTTCTTGGGATATACTATGAAAATTAATGAAATCGGTGACATTTGTGGTTATTTAATTCGAATGTCATATTTCCCTTCTCGGACTCACGACAAGTCGGGAGACTGTCTCTATCCGAGAACTTAATGCGATCGGAATTGAAATACTGCGAATATGCATATCGGGGTACCACTGCTCTGATACCAACTTTGTGAACCCCCGAGGATCCGGGTACCCGTTTACGACACTATTCGCAACATTCCATTTATTGGCATCGCATTATAAGCATAAATTAGGGGGAAATTTTTTTTTGCAATGAATATATTTGCAAGTGACATTCGACATTCACATTCACAACCACAAGCTAATAGAGAAAATTGGCACCAAAATCATATTTCATTAATTTGCATGTATTTTTACATCATGTACAATATCTGTCTGTACATACAACATCCCAAAAATTTGACTGAAGAGAAGAAGCATTTTACAATATCAATTGAACTAAAAACTGTAACAAAAACTACATAACATACCGTCTAGTATAGACCTTGTCTTCTGGAACCCTGTATAACTACTGAACAATAGACTCCTTTCCTGCCATGCGTGCAAGGAAGAAAAGGAGTCACAAACGTGAATACAAACCCGTAGTTTAAAATAAATAACAAGTAATTTTATGTGCAAAAGAGAGCAAGTAGAAAGGTGGAATAACTAAAATTTACATCTACTTGCGTAAGTAAAAGGGTTTTCAACTGTTTGACATTAAGTTCATTTGTTCTCCCCTTTTTCCCATTCATCCCATATTTATATATATATATATATTTATATAAAGTTTAGATAAAAGATCCTAACATTTAATCATTTCATGTGTTTTAAGATCATGATTTTGGGTCTTGGAGATCATGTTGCAGAACTTAATGGCTACTTTCTTGTCATTGAGATCATGTCATGGGTTTCGATAATGGACTGATATGATGATGATGAATTTGATCCTTAATTCTATTTACTCCTTCTAAGTTAGTGGATAGTCCGTGGTCTTGGTCTGTGTGTAGCCTCACACTATGACTCTAAGGTATTAACTACCTTAGGGTTGGGGGGCCTCCGTAGGCATGCGGTGTTGTGTAATGCATCCTAACTAAGTTCCCAACACGTCCACTAACTTATAGGGATTTCGAATCAGATTAAAATCACCTCCAATCATTTCAATTTTAATTGTACTTTCCTCCAAACCTTTACGGTAACTCTCTCAGATGTAACTCTTGATTATTTAGATGTAGATGTAGATGTAGATATGGATGATCTGGATGTAGAATCGCCAAGTCTGTTTGGCGAAAGAAAACTCAAGCGGTGAAGAAGCCTACAAATGGCTCTTCCGTCTCGCCCTCTAGTTGGAAGGACGGTCCAATAGAGGGATAGGTCTACTCCCCAACTACGCCACTGAGACGGGTGAGAGGGACTTCCTGGGAAGTCGCTCTAGAAAAACAGCCCGACCGGTAACGGGCAACCGAGCTCGTACGTAAAACTGAAAACCAAGGATCCCCCGCCTGGGTATCCTAAAACAGGGTCAGCGGAATGGTCTAAAGTCGGGATCCCAACGAGGCATAAAAACACTGCGAGCTCGCGTAAAAACCGAAATGGGACTGGGATCCTAGACCCGCGCACTTGGCGGCCGCTGCCCAAACTGGGCTTCCTTTCTTCCGCCCAGGTGAGGGTCACCGCCCCCTCGCACGGTCCGGTGTAAAAGGCCACCATGACCGGCAATATAATTTATAAGTCATTACCGACTCACAATCAATTTCATTTGCTTGTCTACTTTCCTTCTCAATTCCCTTTTTGAGATTAGTAATACAGATCTAGCTCTCTTCATCTTCAATCTTGGAAATCATTTACCAACTTCATAAAAGAAGAGTATTAATATTTGATACAGATCTAGCTCTCTTAATCTAAAATCTTGGAATTCATTTACCAACTTCATAAAAGAAGAGTATTAATATTTGATACAGATCTAGCTCTCTTAATCTACAAACTTGGAAATCATTTACCAATTGATCTTCTGACCAAATCTTTGATCCAAGTGACTAAGTTACTGAATTTGGAAGGTAAAAGTCAAGACTCAACATTTCAATAAGTTTTATTGATCACTTAACCAATTGATCTTCTGACCAAATCTTTGATCCAAAGTTAGTAATTCATACCTAAAGGTTTGATCATGAGGACTCTCAATCACTGATCATGGAGTTCCATATATATATATATATATATATATATATATATATATATATATATATATATATATTACCCAGCAAGGCAGATTTTATTGTTGAATCCTATACTTTTAAAATGAGAATTTCGTAAGAACCATGTAAGAGACTACTACTCGTCTACCCTTCCTAACCTCAACTTCGAGTTCTGAAAATTCTTTGCAAAGTGCCCTTATACCTTCTACCACTAAATTGTTTTTCTTAACCAAAAATTATCTATCAAGTTCCCTCGACATCAATATACTTTATTTCAATCCCACTAGACATTAACAACTTTAGTTGTATTCTCCACCATATTATGGCATTTAAAATCAGGAAATACCTTTTTTTTTAAAGGCTAAACAATCCCTACAGAAGCTCGAATGAGACTTAATATACAGTGTGTTGGAAATAACTAGAATTTTCTTTCTCCTTAGCATTATCATTATCAATATCCCAGAATTTAATTTTCCTGGCTATTTAAATGTAACTAAAGAAATCAATTCACGACTCTGCTATTCACAGTTTAACTTCAATATCAACAATGAGGTTATTTTTAGAATTAAATGATATTATAAAGATCTAATTTGACTATCATATATATAGCCTATTATAACATATACTTGTATTGGTGAATTCGAAATAAGAACTCAAGATTAAAATCATATTTATCTTTAATAAGGGTGCATGCACACTTGCCAGTTGTTGGCAGCATTACATAAATGAGGCCCGATAATCTTCAAACATTTTTTTTAGCATATGTCAATATAAAATGAGGCCCTGGTAGCATGAAACAGAAAAAGAATACCGGATTCCTTCATGAAATCTACAATATGATTTTGGAACTTTAGATCTGGTTGATGATTAGAATTCACTATATATTAATTAAACCTATTGTTAAATATTTATTACTTCAAAATTTTGATATATAACTACTATAATAAAGGAATGATACTAAAACCTGTACTATAATAAAGTCGTTCCCATAGCTTTGGTCACATGAAAAATTTTCCTAAATCTTATATGACATATTTCTTCTCTGAATTTCTGAATGTAACAAAAACTTAGAGCCATTTTTCCAAATTTAGTCTAAAATCAATACCAATTAGCTCCCAATACTCCACAAGGAAGAGAGGCATCATCCATATGATCAAAAATATGTCGAAATAGACATGCAAGGCAGCAAGAGATTAGGGATGGGAATGTACATATGCTCAGCTCAATGGACATGCATGGCAGCAAGAGAATTGGTAAGGAATGTACCTTAGGATTCTCCAAGTGTTGTAGAATCACTTTGCATGCAGCAACACAACCAAGCTGCTATAGCAGTTCTTTAATGGCAATTTCAGAGGAGTAATAATAGCTCCAGAGAGTGCCTGAAGCTCCAGGACTTCAGGAAATTGTTCGGGACCTTCAACCCCTGAGGAAGAGCAGCTGCTACTGCAACAATTTGAGCTTCACCAGGACTCCAAAATCTGGGGAGAACTTTGGGGATTCTAAGAGAAAGAAAGGGTTTCCTGCAACCATGGTGTTGCATGTAAAAATAGGCAGCAGAGCCACTTTCAGAGCTGCTGGATAGAAATTCCAGCAGCAGAATTTGGTTAAAATGGAGTAGGAATAAGATCTTTGGTGGAGAGAACTTGGGGTTTTGGAAAAGAAATAGAAAGGGGACTGGAGTAACGGCTGGAATGTCTGAAATTTGGGGGTCTTTGGGGGTATTTATAAGGGTGAAAGAAGTCTAGCTAGTTGCCACATGGCATGGAAATAAAACCAAGTGTTAAAGGAATCTAGGGCCACATGTGGCTGTTCTAGAGAGCCAACAGCAGCTGTTACTGTAGCAGCTACAGTAATCCGATTTTTTTTTTATTTTTCTTTCACTTATTTAAGACGTTCAAATGGACCGCATTAGCACATCGAACCTCGGATTTCGACGCACAATATCTCGATTTGACCGTCTTTCAACGACGATCGAAATGAGTATAATATTGATATACTTTTGATCGGGTTTGGATGCCCGAAAATTTTGAGATACGGTTTCGATTTGGGGTTAAATTTTGCGAACTAAAAATATCAAACGACCTCCGATTGACGAACGGTCGATTCCGTTGGTCTTGTTTCGTCGAATCGGATCTAATGACGGTCTCCGTTCGTTTTGCGGTTTCCGAATTTACGTCGCGGCTTTTTTTCGCGGCGCGCGTTACGGTGTGACCGATTTTCGGTCGGTTTCGCCCGAACGACTTTTGATTCATAATCAATTGGTCGTTTTAGGTTGTTTAGTATTGACCGTCAATGTTTTTGGGTTCATTAGACCCAAAATCGGACGAGTTCGGGTTTACGCAAATTCCCGGATGTTACAGTCAGCATGACGTCATCACTCTTGTCAACTCGGAAAAAATCAGAACGGGCTTAATTTACTGGTCAGACCGGTCGAATCGGTTTTTTGAACCAATAAAATCAGATACATATATGTAAGTATGTATTTATATATCAATGAAATAATCTTTAGAAATTTCAAATCTTTAAATAGAATAACATGATTGCCTATTTCGAATAGAACTCTACAAAGTTAGTCGTATTTTCTAGAATTATATATGAATATAATATTGTAATCATTTATTTATAGTTGTTTCAAGAAAATTACTCTAAGAAAGTATTGACATAACGTATATACCAAAAAAGAGAGGGACATACCTTATACCGCATAAGTTAAGAAGGACATACATGATAAAAACCTCATTATTTCATTATTTAAACATTTATTTTTTGAAAATTACCAAACCATCAAAACTGGGTCAATTCGGGTCAACCCGATCTAACCATCCAGGTCAACCCGGTTCGACCACTAGTCGGAACCGATTTTTTATTTTTTAATTTTTTTGAAATTAATTACAAAGAACCGGTCGAACCGATCGGGTCAGAGTCGGTTCCCGGTCCAACCGGTCTGACCGACCGGTCCGGTCCGATTTTTTAAACCCTGATAATATCTCTCAATCTAGCAACAAATTCCCGAAACCTATGGTCTGAAGCAAAGATCGGTGGAGAAGCAACGTGCTCGGTTACATGCGCTGATGCCAGAAAACCATGCTTAGAATAGCATGTATCTTCCGTGTGACCTGGGTAATGACAGAAGTTGCAGGGCTGATGGATGCGGTCGCCTCTCCCAGTGGTCCACAACCACAAAATGAAGAAGAGACTCATCTTCCTCGAGAGGCCGCCACCGCCGAAGGAGTCTGAGTAGTAGCAGTAGACGGGACTGTAGTTCGGCTAAGACTACGGTATACTTCCTCATTGGAGGAATAATAGCATCTGCAAGAATCCGCGAGCGAGCAGCATCATATCCAAGATCAAGTGCCATGAGTAAGACCCCCACCATGGTAGCATTCCAAAAGGTCTTCTGCTGCTCGGGAGTAGTCGTCAGGGGAATGATGCTGTAGAGCTTCTCAAACATCCCTCGCAAGAATATATACAACGAATGAAGAGGACGTCTGTTCTGTTTGATGGTAAATATGTCATGCTGGAGTTGAAGGATCTTGGTCTTGTTTCGCACCTGTGAGTATGTTGCTGCAAGGATGTCCCACATTGCCTTAGCAGTGGTCTGATGGTGTACATCATTAGCAATCTCCATCGTCAGTGTACCGGAAAGCCACACTTACGTACGAATCATCGGCCTCCTAGGAGGCATAAACCCCGATTTTCTCTGCCAGCTCATCTTATGTAGAAATGTGTTTTTTACCATTTGATTTCATGAGACTCATGAACTGCATCGTCCAGAGCTCATAGTCCGTACCATCCATCTTGACAATAGATGATGGACCTTTGAAAGCGCCTATGGAGGGCATGTTGACCTTATTTTCTGACATTTTGCCGGAGATATAGAACTATAATTTGTAGACCAAGGAACAAATGTCTACATAAACATCAGAGGATTTGAATGCATATGTAGACATATGTACTCAAATCCATAGGCGACGACGATGGAGAGGAGATGGGGGGCGGCGGCAAGAGAGAGGTGAGGGGGCGGCAGCGACGAGACATGGAGAAGAGGGGGCGGGGGCGGGCAGCGAGAGGTGGGAGAGATGGGACATCGGCAGGAGAAGAGAGAGAGAGGGGGGGGGGAGGGAAGGGTGGTGGGCGGCTAGGGTTTGGAATCTTATGTTTCGTAAAAATTCCTGACCAAGTAGAAAATGTGATGATCTTTCCTTTTTCCTTCAACACTAATTTTCTTTCATTGGGTGGGATTTTTTAAAAATAATTATTAAAAAATCATAATTAAATAAATAAGCATGGAGGAAAAAAAATTAAAAAATAGGTATCGATCGGCACCTGAGGTGCCGATTTGGGCCATACCCGTTGGCCCCGACTCCAAATCGGCACCTTTGGCTCCGACTCCAAATCGGCACCTGATAACCACAAAAATTCAGCGAGGGTCACCATAATAAATGTATCAAGTGTCGCTGAGGCGACCGCTCACCAAACATTGGGTTGACCAGCAATTAACCCACAAAAGAATAAAAACAATTGAGTCCCAAAAAGAAATGTGAATTAATCTTTATTACTCTACCATAAAATGTATAGGGAACAAGCATGTAGAGGTCGAACCACAGAGAGCAATACAAAATACCATAGCCTACATGTATCTCAGAGTCATCCTTGTGTGAAGTGGGTTTTTGAATTTTAGAAATTTTTTTATTTATATTTTTTTATTTTTATTTTATTATTTATATTATTTTTTTTGTTGTTTTTAATAATATAATTAGGTAATATATATGATATAAATTTATAAATATATGTATACCCATTAGAGGGTTAGTATATAGCTTGTAATACATACAATCTATATAGGTATATATAAGTATGATAAAAGAGATTTTTTTTCTTTTTTTTGTATGTTAGGGTTAATAAATAGATATATAAATACATATAAATAGTTAGATATATATATATATATATATTGTTTAGGAAATACACATATATACATAAAGGGGTACTATAATATTTATAAAAATACTCAAAAATATTCAAAAATTCAGGAATAAAGTCTTTTTGGAATTTTCATGATTTTTTTACTGTTTTTGTGATTTTTGGGCATTTTTGAAAACATTTTTAGTATTTTTAAATAGCAAAATAAGAGCAAACAGTGGAATAGGGTCTGGCTGTCAGAAAAATAGGCATTAAAAATAGCTAACAGCCTCAAAATTTTCCACACTATTTTTCTAATAAAGATAATAAAATATAGCAGAAATAGGGACTGAGTTCATATTTTTCTGATTTTTCTTTGATTTTATACATTCTTTTGAAGTTTTTAGGTGTTTTTGAATTTTTAAGGTTTTCCTTTTGAGATTTTTATGGATTTTTGGTCTGACACTAAAATAGGTCAAAATACACCATACTTAATTTTTTTGGATTTTTTCGAGGCTTTTCATTTTTTTTTGGGATTTTATAAGTTAGACAGTGAATAAAAGACATGTTTTTGATTTTTAATAAATGCAAAAATGCAACAAAATTGAAAACTAAAAATATGGCGTGTAGAAGCAAGCTAACAGGGGCTTAAATCCATTTTTGCAAAATTTTTCGATTTAATATGAAGCACAAAATAAATAGACAAAGCATTCCCAAAATAAATGGCCTGGCATGGGTGTTTTTGCAAATAAAATAATTGACAGGGGCATACATGCAAAAATCACAATGAAAATGAACGTTAACTTTTATTTTCAGGACCATTTACAAATACAAAAAAAGCGGCGGGGTTTAAATGCAAATATCACGCGTCTCACGTGGGGTCTGCACGTGAGGTGCGGAGGGACTAAAATGTAAATTTAAAAACATCGGGGGTCCTTCTGCAAATTATACAACTTATTTACAACTTGACTTTTTATTTTTGGTATTAAACTACAAATACAAAAAGCGAGGGGCTAGATGTGAAATTTACCCCAAATAAGGCGCATCATCCTGCGGTGCTGGATGCGCCACTTATCCACGTGTCTCCCATCGGACGGCGGATGTCGGTTCGTCGATGAAGGGCTTGGATTAGAAGCTCCTGACTGATCTGACGGTGGACGCGTGTCTTCATCGAACGATCGTCGTTCAATCTGGGCCTCGCCTCCCGATCCAACGGTGCTGGAGGTGTCTAGAAGAACGGGGAAGAAGCTCGCCCCCGGCGAGCTTCGATCGAGCAGCTCAGGCTCCTCCGGACACCTCCCACGCCTCTGAAGTGCTCTGAACATAGCTGGGAAGCTTCCGCGTCGTCTGATGGTGTTCGCATGGCTCCTGGAGGTCCGAGTCGATCGGTCGAGGTCGGTGAAGAAGGGGACCTCCAGGGACCTCTTCCAGGTTCGATTCGAGCCCATATGGGCTCTATCCTTCGTTGTACCTGCATAGGAAGAACCGGGGGCGAGAGAGCTATCTCCTCGACCCGAGGTTTTGAAGCTGCGACGCAATATGAAGGGGCGGAGGGGTTCCGGCGTACGGCGGAGGTGGAGCCCCGATTCGCCAAGACCGAGGGTCCTGGGTTGGTCAAAGGTGATGGAATGATGGAGAAAGCGATGGGGATCGAGATGGGGTGCTCGTGGCGGTCGGAAACAGTCGGGTATACGGTGAAGAAGTCGCCGGAGCGGAGCTCCGACGAACTTCAAATTTGGATTCTTACGCTAAGGGGATTAACTCACTACTAATCTAACTACAGGAAAGAAAAACTAACATTAAAAGCTAACTAAAAAGGCATAAATGGACAGCTCTTATACCTAGGGGCCTCCAGGGAGCAGGGCGGACGCCGGAGCTCCGCCGCGACAAAACTCTCCTTCCTCCGGCCGATTCGAGACGCCAGCACACCCCCCTGTCACGAGGAATGTCCCAGGAATGGAATCGAGGCTTAAGGTTGGAATGAAAATGGCCGAATTCGAGGAAGGAGGCGGAGCTACTTATTTATAGACATTGGCGAGTAGCCTTATTGACCGGCGATTATTGACTGATCCAATGAGTATCTAATTGATCTAAGATTTTGGCGGGCATCATGGATGATTAGAGAGCAATTCTTGTGAAGGAAGCATCTTCGATTGATGGATGGTGTGCCCGGGAAAAATGGGAGAAGACGGGAGAAGAGACAGGCTGCGTCACATCGGGGCGGCTGGGGAAGCAGTTGACCGAGCGGTCAACTGTTGACGGCCTGTGATTGGTCCAAGTCATCCGCTAGAAGACAAAACAGGGGATTTGAGTTGAAATGGATTTATTTACAATAGTAAATGATTTATTAGAATTTTCTTAAAACATAAAAAATGTGTATTTTTTTTCATATAGTATTTATTTGTGATTTTTATTGAATTTTTCGAAGTGTTTTATTATGGTTTTAATTTAATATTGTGTATATGTATGTATTTACATGTATTTTTATGTTTTTTTATTTTTAATTTGTTTATTTTCTTTAATTATTTTATTAGCTTATTTTATAAATTTATAATTTATTTTTGTGGGTATAAAGGTATTTTTATTTAATTTTTAGGAGTTTATTTACATTTTTAAATAAATAGGTATAGGTATATGGAGGTATCCTTATAGGTATTTTACCTATGTGTTTTGTATTCTTAATTTATTTAATGTATTTTCTTGATTTTTATTTTGGATTTACATTTTTAATGAGTTATGTATAATGTATACATTATTATAAAAATATAAAAGAATAGAAGAACTAAGGATTAAAATCCTTGTTATTTATATAAAGATATATAGTATATGTATTTTGTTTATGAATTTTGTAGACTTATTTTATTTTTGAAATTATTTTTGGTTTTCCTTTACTTCTAATATGTGTATGCATTATATACATTATCTACAAAATTCTAAAAATATGAATTTATAAAAATAATGAATATTGAATAAAAAGAATATTTTAATCAATCCTATATACAAGAAGGGCCAAAAACCTAACTTCTGCATATGGACTCCAAAAATTATGAAACCAAATTTATTAAATAGTTCTTGGAATGCTATATACAATTAAAGGTGAGTTTGGTTGATTTGGAGTTTTTATTTGCAAGATATGGGTCTGTGAAGTTGAGATTTTTGCTTTTTATCCTGTGTATAAAATGTACACTGAGTATTATTTTTACACAAACTGAATTTTGTATTTTTATTTACATTATTATCTACAACTTTCATGTACAAAATTTCTTTATTTGATGAATAAATAATTATGTATAAAATAGGTGTCAAAAATACAAAAATAGATGCATGAATAAATGAGGTATTTATTGTACACTGGCCCTTATCTCCCCCTACTTTATTCCTTGTCGACCAATACCATACTGGCCTTGGTCTCGAGGTTTGGGTCATAAAATATTTGCAATATTTTATTCCTTTTTCTTTTCTCCTCTTTATTCTATAATTTTGGCATTAAGAACCTTATTTAATGTGTAATTAATACAATGAATCATGAATGCTATTATATACAATTTGATGCTTTTTACATGCATTTGCTGGGGTTTTTGAGGCCAAAATGATAGAATAAAGGTGATGAAATGGAGATTCATCACCCCCCTATACTTGCCTTTGCTAATCCCTAACAACACTTATGCAATAAGTACAAAAAGAATAAAGAAAAGAAAAAGGAGAATGAAAGAAAGACAGAGTGAATAGGGGTGCTTTCAGTGCAATGCATGTCTTTACAAAATCTGAATTCGGAGCTCCTGTCAGACCTTGGGTGTGAATGTGTGTGGAACCTAGTCGGGAACCAGCTCTAAAATACAACAGCCTTCGATAGTCACAGAACTCGGTTCAACCCACCTCAATAGCCGGGTCAGAACTAATCTACATCATACGCAAACCCTTATAACTATGAAGCTGACTTGTACGGTGTAAGTGATAGTGGCTCTCCCCAACTGAAATGATAAAAGAACTGACTTCTCCAGAATGACAACCCAATGATTCCCCAATCCAACAGCTCTTTCCTCGAGGAGCAGGGTATTCCCTTCTAAGTTCAAGTGGCAACCAGCTCAAGAGGAGGGGATGAAGAGAAGAATGGACGGTAGCCAGTGTAGCTACCTATCCTCGGATGCAAGACCAGTGTAGTCAAGTCATCCAGCTGCAGGCTCACATATTTGTCTTTGGAACTCAAGCTTGCTTATTGACTTTGTATATACTTTGCAGGCATTTTTATTTTTGTACAGGCCTGACCATTTTTTTTCAACATACTATTCACAACAGCATTTACATAAGGAGTTTTTCCTCTTGAGCCAGTAGACTATCCCTCTTTTGAAGCTTTATCGCAACCCACAATCTCCCGTCTTTAGACCTCACGGCTATTGGACCAGGTTGGGGCGCACTTCCCTCCCTAGACGAGGACGAGTGTTTCCACCCGTGTGCGTCTCAGACTGGCAAATCCAACCCCCTCACCACTCCAACTGGGTTGAGCCAAGTGAAAGGTGCAAGTGTCCAAGTTAGGTCACGGTCGGCAAGAGTCATACGTGTGTCTCGAAAAGTTCTAGTTAGTCCACTGAGGTGACTTGAACCCAGCCCTGATTTCTCAAAGAATTAAGTCTGCATAGACCTGAAGTACCGTAAACCTAGTTCCCATAAGGTTCCAGTGCAATTAGGTGCGGTAAGGTCCAACCAAGCTCCAACTTGAGACTTTATTAGACTGATTCAATCATCAAGCTCACTCAAAAAGAATATGAATGGTATGCTTATGCTATGCACAATGAATGATGCAAATTTTCACAAAGAGTTTGAAAGAATCAAAGAATATTTTTACACACAGAATTTTTTTGCAAATAAAAACTTTACACAAAAAGGTACATACAATTATTTACACGGGCGTACCGCTTTATTTACAAACTGTATGGATTTTCAAAGACTTTACATGTTTTATTGGCGTACCGAAAGAATTTTATGCATTTTATTTTTTATTTACCAGTCTCTGTATCAATGCTCTTTATGCTTCAGCTCTAGTTTTGAAAATACTTTTTGCAAACTATAGGACACGATAATTTTTGCAATCGTTTACACACATTTGAAAACTATTTTTGCAAAGTTTTTTCACACACTATATATATACAATTTTCACAATAGTTTTGACAAGCATTTTTCAAAATATTTGCACATAGGTTTTTCAAATCCTTTCTTTCACACGAAGAAAAAGTTTTTCAATCAAAATAGTTTCACACAGGTTGAAATCATTTCACATCAAAATTTTCTGGTCACACTATTTTTCAAATCATACTGTATAGGTATCGGATTTATTAATCAGTATATATACAAAAGAAGAAGAATTGTATTTGTTATATAGTAAGGTTTTTATCAGTTTTATTTGTGATTATTCCTTATTTACATATGAGAGATTTTTGTGCGGACTCCTCAGACTTATTTGAGAATCATTTTCACAAGGATTTTGAAAACTATAGTCCAAGATAATTTTGCAAATATGTTCACACATTTGAAAATCCTTTTACAAAGGTTTACACAGCATAGATAGATTTTTCAAAACAATTTTGACAATCAAATTTTCACAATCATTTGCACACTGATTTTCACACATTTTGGTTTCACTCAAAGAAAATAAATTTTACACACAAAACTGATTTTTCAAAGATTGAATACTTATACACACTATTTTCAAACAAATTTCACAAGATTTTTCAAAGGAGAATGTTTTGCACAAAACACTTTTCTGACTTACTAATCAGTACAAGTACAAGGAGTCTGAGGAACTCACAGTCATCTTTCATTATTATAAAGCTACTTTTTACACTGTATTTTATATTGAGGTGATCTTTTATTTTTCAGTATGAGTTATGGCCTTTAGTATATACATGGCATATACGACCCCCCTATACTTAGCTTGAGCTATGTCCTTATAGATCGAAAGGAAAAGAAAAGTCATAACTCGTACTGAGTATAGACAGATCTAAAGAATAAATATGAATGAAATGAATGAATGAGAAGTTGACCGTCCCCCCTATACTTTGGATCAAATAATCCTAAGTATAGCAGACTGTACAAAAAGCAGGGAGGGTCAAGGGTGGGAATATACTGATCGTACTCAGATTGTCTCCCCCTATACTTAGGGTAAGATACTCCTAAGTATAGACAAGAAGAGGAGACAATGGAGAGGATCGGACCGAAATGAAAAACTCTAGGTGCACATCCCCCCTATACTTAGGACAAAGTACGTCCTAAGTATAGAAAATTGTCTACAAGGGTGGCACCTTTTAGATATTAAAAGAAAATAGGAAAGGAAAAGAAGAAAAGAAGAAAATCAGATAAACAGTGGTTGGAGTACATCGTCTGAATCTTTCGATGCCGCAGGTGCTGTGGAGATGTCATCGTGGTGCACTAGCTGAATAGAGTCTACAACGGCCAAGAATGCATCTGGTTCGAGGTAAGGCTTCAGTAGTTGGCCGTTGACGACGAAGGGCTGTGCGTCAGGGGACAATTTTGATATAGCGATGCTTCCATTGTCACGCACTTCACATACTCGAAATGGCCCTGTCCACTTACTCTTTAATTTACCTGTGAATATCCGCAACTTTGCATCAAATAGCCACACTTTCTGTCCAACGTCGAAGGTCTTTCGTCTGATGTGCCGGTCATGCCAGCATTTCACCTTCTCCTTGTACATCAAGGTGTTATCATATGCATAGTCTCGGAATTCCAAGAGCTTGTTCAGATCGTCTTTTCTCTTCTGACCACTTCTTCGTGAGTCCAAATTACAACTGTTGATTTCCCAAAGAGACTTGTGAATTAATTCCACGGGCAGATGGCACGGTTTTCCATATACAAAACGATAGGGCGACATGCCCAAGGGAGACTTGTAGGCGGTTCGGTATGCCCATAGGACTGAGTCCAAGAGTTGAGACCAGTCTTTCCTGTTTGGCCTAACAAGTTTCTGCAATATAGTCTTGATTTCTCTGTTTGATAACTCCGCCATGCCATTGGTCTGAGGATGATAAGGAGATGCGACACGATGGTCGATGTCGTACTCCTTCGTTAACTTCTTGACCTCTTTGTTGATGAAGTGGCTACCCCCGTCTGATATGAGAATCTTTGGTATCCCAAACCGCGAAATGAGGTTCTTCTTCAGAAACTAGCAAACTGTTTTGCTATCGGCGGCTCAGGCGGGAATAGCTTCAACCCAACGACTCACGTAATCGACGGCAAGAAGGATGTGCTCAAAACCTTGACTGTTAGGGAAAGGCCCCATGAAGTCAATGCCCCATGCATCGAAAACGTCTGCTATCTGAATGATTTTCAGAGGCATTGAATCTTTGGCAGTTAGTGTTCCTTTCAGTCTCTGACAGCCAATGCATCTTTTGACAAACTCAGCTGCATCCTTAAATAAAGTGGGCCACCAAAAGCCACACTGAAGTACTTTGGCTGCCGTCCGATCTCCAGAGTGATGTCCACCAGATTCGAGCGAATGACAATGCTCGAGGACACTAGATTGCTCCGTGTGAGGGATGCACCTGCGCCAAATACAATCTGCTCCTTCTCTGAATAAAAGAGGATCTTCCCATTGGTAGAAGCGGATGGTCGACATGAATTGTTCTTTTGGTTCTTCGTCCAATCCGAAGGTATTACCCCAGAGGCGAGGTAATTGACTATATCGGCATACCAAGGAAGAGAATCCACTGCTAAGATGGCTTCGTCAGAGAAGGTTTCTGTGATAGGTGCATTGCTCAGGGGAGACTCATGTTGTTCAATTCTGGAGAGGTGATCTGCTACCACATTCTGAACTCCAGGCTTGTCCTTGATTTCCAAATCGAATTCCTGGAGGAGAAGGATCCAACGAATCAGTCTTGGCTTGGCATCCTTCTTCTGCTGTAGGTACCGGATAGCAGAGTGGTCCGTGAAAATTGTGACTTTTGATCCCAGCAAATAGGATCTGAACTTCTCTAAGGCGAAAACCACATCCATCAATTCTTTCTCTGTCACTGTATAATTTCTTTGTGCTTCATCTAATGTTTTGCTGGCATAGTGAATGGCATAGGGCGCTCTGTCTTTCCTCTGCCCAAGAACAGCTCCGACTGCAAAATCTGATGCATCGGTCATTATCTCAAAGGGAAGAGTCCAGTCAGGAGGCTGCAAGATTGGAGCCTGAGTGATGAGCTCCTTCAATTGATTGAAAGCAAGGAGAACTGGCTGATCAACAATGAACTCAGTCTCCTTGCACAAGAGTTCTGTCAGAGGTCGAGCAATGTGGCTGAAATCCTTGATGAATCGCCTGTAGAATCCCACATGCCCCAGGAATGACCTCACATTTTTCACTGACTGAGGTGGCTGAAGATTCGAAATGACATCCACCTTCGCCGGGTCGACTTCCATGCCACGTTTGGAAACGACGTGGCCCAGCACAATACCTTCGGTGACCATAAAGTGGCTCTTTTCCCATGAGAGCACTAAATTGACTTCCCGGTACTTCTGAAGCACTCTGTCTAGATGCACGAGACAAGAATCGAAACTATCACCATAGACAGAGAAATCATCCATGAGCACCTCGAGAAAACTGCCTACCATCTCGGCGAAGACTGCTAACATGCATCTTTGGAATGTTGCAGGTGCATTGCATAATCCATAGGGCATTCTCTTGAAGGCGTAGGTGCCGAACGGGCAAGTGAAGGTAGTCTTCTCTTGATCTTCAGGAGCGATCGCCACTTGGTTGTACCCGGAGTACCCATCCAGAAAGCAGAAGAACTCCTTGCCTGCTAATCTTTCCAAAACTTGATCAATGAATGGCAAGGGGAAGTGGTCCTTCTTGGTTGCGGCATTAAGACGGCGGTAGTCAACACACACCCGCCAGGATGTTGGTACCCGAGTAGAAATTTTCTCTCCTTTATCATTTCTAACCACGGTAAGCCCGGATTTCTTGGGAACTACATGCAGTGGGCTTACCCATTTAGAGTCGGAGATGGGATAGATGAAGCCTGCATCACACCATTTCGTGATCTCCTTCATGACGACGTCCCGAAGGTTAGGATTCAGCCTTCTCTGAAATTCGCGGGACGGCTTGGCATCTTCTTCTAGATAGATATGGTGTGAACACAGAGCTGGATTTATCCCTCGGAGGTCCGATACGCTCCAACCAAGTGCCTTGCGGTTTTTTTCTAGAACCTCGAGAAGTCGAGATTCCTGATCCGGATTCAGCCTGCTGCTGATGATGACCGGATACATTTGTTCTTCACCCGTAAGGAAAGCATACTTCAGGCCTGCAGGAAGTGGCTTGAGTTCTGGTTTTGATCTGTCCACTTTATCTGTCACTTCAGATACCATGCTGGTGGTGGGATGTACTTCCTTGCGATACTTACCATCCTCATCACCCTGTTGAGATCCCAGTGATGCACCGAACGGTTCTGCACTAAGCTGAGCATGTTCGGTCTGGAGTGGATGCTCAAGAAGATGCGCCTGCATCTGAGAATCTGTCTCCCAAGAATCATCGGAGCATATGCTGACTGCGCTTTCCAAGTCCTCCTCAAGAGTGAGGATTTCTCGGGTCCATGGATCGTCCAATGATAACTCTGAATCTCTGATCTCCGCAATGAAATCACAGTCTGCTTCTGATGCTGCCTGGCTCTCATCAGTTGTGGCGTTCGGCTCTTTGTTCATGTTTATCGTGATTTGCTGGGTGTTCGAGCTGAAAGTGATTCTTCCAGACCCGTAATCAACCACGGCACCTGAAGTGCAGAGGAATGGTCTGCCAAGGATGATAGGGGCCTGGAGCAGGGGTGCAGGCGAGTCCATATCAAGGACTACAAAGTCAGCTGGGAATTTCATTTCCTGCACCTTAACTACCACGTCTTCCAACAGACCTCGGGGCCGCTTGACGGATCGGTCAGCGAACTGAAGGATCATGCGTGTCTGCTTGAGCGGTCCCAGCCCGAATTCTTGCATTATTGATGAGGGAAGAAGGTTGATGGAAGATCTGCTATCCAAGAGAGTGCGCTCGAAGACCTGGTCAAAAATCTCACAACTGATCAGAGGCGCTCCTGTGTCTTGCTTCTTCTGGGGGAGATTGCTGATGGCTGCTACCGTGGCCAAGGTGAGGACATGCCTCTCGACTTGCTGGCGTCTGTTTTCTTGCGCTGGGCGATGCCTGTTAGTACATGCCTCCTTTAGTCCTTTCTTTACGGTTGGCATGTATTCCACGGCCTTCAATAAGGGAATCTCAACAGTCAATTTATCCAAAATATCCACAACACCTGGATCAGACAATGCCTTTTTTCGTTTTGCAATTTTTTTGGATTTTTGTATTGCATGAGGAAAAGGAATATGTACACTACTAGCAGGAAAATCAGAGTTCTTATTTACATCAAAATTATCGCCCACAGAATGTTGTACATCCGAACTACAAAAAGGAGTACAAGTTGGATCTTGGCATGCTGGTGCTGCAGGGCGATCAAAACGGGTAGCGTCTGCTCCATCGGCTGGCGAGGGATCGGCTACTGCTGGCGGCTCCTCCAAGGCTGGCGCGGCTTCGCTTCGGCTACAAGCTTCTTTTTGTTGTTTTTGTTTTTGCTGATTTTTTTTGTATTTTTGGCTGAGGTTGCTGCTGACATGGCACGACGGCTGGACTGGCTTCTCCTTCTTCTTCCTCCTCACTCGCCCCTGAAGCTGGCACGGCTGATGCGGAAGATGACGATCCACCTGTTTCTTTATTCACCCCACTTGTGGTAGCAGGCGGAGGCAAGGCCCTACCGCTCCTGAGAGTAACAACATTAGAATAAACAGTAATATCGTTACCAGACATGGACAAGACATCACAATCTACCTGCTCTTTCTTCTTGAAGTTATTGGGGTTGGCTTCGACCTGCGCCGGAATGGTAGTTCGGGTGGCGGTTAGTTCATCAAGCCGCTTTGTCATATCCGCTAGCCCTTTGACAAGCTGGGCCAGACAATCCATGGTGGGATTCACAGGGGGTACTTCTGATGGTTCAGCGTGCAGACCACACTGCTGTTGGTTAGATGGGTGTGGAGGTTGTTGTTGGTGGTGCTGCGGGGGTGCAGGAAGTTGAAGCTGTTGGTAAGACGGAGGAGGATACTGCTGATATGGTTGAGGCTGAGTAGCCGCATACTGGTAATACGGCTGTGGGTGGCGGTACTGCGGCTGCTGCTGGTATGGATAGTTCTGCCTCCATTGATGTGAAAACTGGGGAGGCTGCTGGTACTGTTGGTGAGGCTGAGAGGTTTGACCAAAACGACCACCTTGAGGTTGGTGGTACTGCCGGTTGGCGAATTGCTAACCCTGTGGTTGTCCCTGAGAACGGGTCGGTTGTGCCTCATTAGTCCATACCCCATTCACTTCTTGAATCAGGGGTGGTGGAGGGAAGACTGGATCAGACAGAAAGGAACTCTGGTTGGTACACGACCATCTGCTGTTGTGGCGGGCCCTGGTCGGACGCCTGCACGTAGTACACGTGCTGGACTGCCGGTGGCTGCTGGCTCGGCTGAGGCTGATGCTGCGGTTGCTGCTCGTCCTTCTTCTCAGCGGGAGCTTCCGATGGTGTAGCCGACTGGACAAAGTTGATAGTGCCGACGAACAGTTCAAGGTACTTGTTGATCTGATCTAGCTTGTCCAGGTTCTGGGTCCTCTTCTCGATCACAGCGAGTTTCTCGAGGTCCTGTGATCGCTTCTCGATGATATCTACCTTAGAGAGATGGCCCCCGATGATGCTGAGGTTGGAGCTCTCATCTCTCTCTGCTTCGTTGGATGCAGCCATGTGTACTTGCTTCTGGAGGATCTGGGGCTGCTTCTGGTATGCCTTGGATGAAGAGAGGGCGACCTCTTCTTCGGCCATTTCTTCAAAGATTTGCCAAACTACATCTTCATCCTTATTAAAATGGGAACCCCCACATGCTGCATCCACAAGCCGTTGGCTTTCAATATTCAGTCCCCCAAAGAAATGCTGGACCAGGCTGGTCTTCGGGATATCATGATGGGGACACTTCTCCTGCAGGTCAGTGAATCTCTCCCAAGCTTCATGTATCGACTCGTGGGGTCCTTGGGTGAAATTACTGATACGGGCTCGCATCTGGTTGAGCTGACCGAGAGGGTAATATTTGTGCAGGAAGGAGGATATCAACTCCTCCCAGGTCGTCACGACCTTTCCCAAATGATTGACCCAATATAGGGCCTTGTCATGTAGGCTGAAGGGGAAAGCCATCATCTTTACAATGTCCAGAGGGACATTGGGATAGTGTGTAGTACGGCAAATGCGGGAGAATTGCTGCAGGTGAATGTACGGCTCCTCGCTTGTGTTTCCATGAAATGCTGGGAGAAGGGCTATGAACTAGGGCTTCAGCTCAAAGTGAGCATGTACTGGTGGAATGAGAATCCACTCGGTCATCTGGCTGTCTCCCGGATTGTATGTTTCTTTGAGTGTCGGCTTCGGTGGTGGTAATTCAAGGTCATCATCAGGAGGATCACCACCTCCTCCTCCCCGGCCTCCTTTGCCTCTGCCTCCTCCTCCATCGTCACGGTTCATCATGTCATTCAACATATCCTGGAATGCGGTCTGTGTCAGGGCCTGCTCGGTCAGCTGTTGCTGTATGGCCTGGATATATGCCAGCAACTGGGCATTAACTTGGTTTTGATCTGGCACCTGTCCCTCTGGTGGTGGCTGCTGGCCCTTGCCCTTTCCTCCTGGAGCCATGTCAGGGTCTGAGTCGGACGAGATGAACTCCGAAGTAGTCTCCAGGGCTCACACTGTCTTCTATCTGCATAATGAGATGGTCCGAATCAGATCACTTGCAATTAACATTCAGCTGCCGTGATGAAGCTGGGATTCAGGTCAACCCCAGCATGTTGTGAATAGAAAAGGATGTAGACTGTAATCGACTCCTATTCACAACGGCGGAAGTGGGACAAAAGTGATCCCAGTTTATTGGGTGGCCAAGAGAAAGGTAGAAAACGAGGAGTCTGGAGATCTATCCGCAAAGTCCGGATCGGGTTCTCGGAATCGCCTCGAATTTATTGGCGGAGTTGAGTTCATGGAATCGATGTGGGTGTCGGCATGGTCCCGACGGAAACCATCCATGGATCAACTTCGCGGAGTACAAGAGAAGATCGGATGTTGGATGAAAGATACGATGGTCAACGAGGAGTAAAAGGAGTGTAAAACAGTAGAGAGGCTCGGTTGAGTGGGGTGGTCAAAGGGAGAAACAGCAAAATGTGCGCAAATGCGCGGGACTTGATCTTTGAACCTTAATCTAGATCCATACAAACACAATACAAAATCGGGTTCACCAACTCACACCATGTGAAGCCGTGAAAGCTCGTCTATTTATTATCTTTTCATTTTTAGAGTTGTGATTTTTCAGGCATATCTTATAACAAGTCCTTAGTACGCTACCCTATAGGAGAGAGAGTACTGCCGGAAGAGTATCCCGTACTTGTCCTCCTCCTGTGTAACATGTAGTCTGTACTTTTTGGAGTCCTTGTAACCCTTCCTGGATCCCTACTCAGCCAAAGAAAAGAGAGAGGAACCCGATAGGCGAAACCAATACTTCGATTCTCGCTCGCAACGGAATCACCTGTGAGCGTGCAAGAACCTACTCGGACGCAGTACGATGAGACAGACACCCCGTGAAGGCGTGGCCTATGCTCAATACTTCGGACAGGTTCGATGCTCTCACAACAGAGTCACCATTGGCGACCAGGTCCTACTCGCCTACGTACGATAGAAGCGCCATTACTTCGGAAATCCAGGCGATACACAAGGCAGTTGCAGACTGGGTTTTGGGCTTTAATCCTTAGGGGGTCGCACTCGCTCAAGGGAGTAGGGTTTTGGTCCTCCTCCAAGGTACCTGAAAACAATGAGGGCTTTATGAACCCGGTACAATGATAATCCATTACAGATTTTAATTAAGGTCAAAGTTTATTTAGCAGTCCCCTTATTTTATTTTTGGGTTTTCACTTTTTTTTGAGTATGTTTCATACCAGCGCCTAACGTTTTGTATATTTTCATTTAAGTCCTAGGTGCTCAAAATCAGAGGGAGATAGCGGAAAAGCCGTACAAGTGGTTCCATGATGGAAATCTCACCATTGAACCGAATGATGCATGCTGAGTTAGAAGACTTACAGTGCATCCCAGCTCTCTCCATGTGGTATGCAAAACAGAATTTTTAAACCTATCTACATGTCGGTATGCAAGGCACAACATCGCCCTAAACATAAGCTGCTATTAGCGTGAAGAACCATAAGTCGCTCATTCATTTCTAGCCAAAGAGGGTCCGGTCTTGGCTTACCCCTCCTCTGTACTCAACACACTTGAGCTTAGGAGAAAACACTTTACAGGGCTCGCTACGGCACAGAGGGCTAAGAGACAAATGAACGGCTTGTTTAAGTTTGACTAGATCCAAGCGAAGTAGACTATAGGAACATGCATTCTTATTAATGTTTGGACCTAGCTGCCGAGTCAAGCAACCTATATCTAGGGGCTCCAAGCACACAAAACAAAGTAAAAGAAAGGCGGAAAGCTCAAAACTTCGGAAAACAAAATAAAAGAAGGCGATGAAAACTCGAAAAGCCGCGACGAGGCCCCTAGGTGAACAATCACCCGGGCACTGGACCTCATTGAGAAGAGTAGAGTCCTGTTTAATTACATACCAAAATAGTCTCTCTCTCACCATAAATTACAAAATAAATAATCCTAAGTATTCTAATCCTATCTAATCCCTCTCTTTTTGCTTCCTTGGTGCTCTCTCCAGATGGTCATGAGAAGAAGACCATCCTCCTCCAAGCTTGGCTGCATTGGCCTCCTAAGAAGCCATCCTCGCGTGGCGGGCCCTCGCATCAAAGTCACAAAAAGAGTGCATTAGTATGGCTCAACCAATAAAATAGAGCAGATAAAATAATCACAAGACATAAATCAATGAAGCATGGTGATTAATAGCAATAAAAATAGCTGCTCACAAAAATGAATGATGAATCAAAATTTTTTTTTATACAAGAATGACAAAATAAATTAGGCTATGCTCATTGCTCCCCGGCAACGGCGCCATCTGATAACCACAAAAATTCAGCGAGGGTCACCATAATAAATGTATCAAGTGTCGCTGAGGCGACCGCTCACCAAACATTGGGTTGACCAGCAATTAACCCACAAAAGAATAAAAATAATTGAGTCCGAAAAAGAAATGTGAATTAATCTTTATTACTCTACCATAAAATGTATAGGGAACAAGCATGTAGAGGTCGAACCACAGAGAGCAATACAAAATACCATAGCCTACATGTATCTCAGAGTCATCCTTGTGTGAAGTGGGTTTTTGAATTTTAGAAATTTTTTTATTTATATTTTTTATTTTTATTTTATTATATATATTATTTTTTGTTTTTTAATAATATAATTAGGTAATATATATATATATATATAATATAAATTTATAAATATATGTATACCCATTAGAGGGTCAGTATATAGCTTATAATACATACAATCTATATAGATATATATAAGTATGATAAAAGAGATCTTTTTTCTTTTTTTGTATGTTAGTGTTAATAAATAGATATATAAATACATATAAATAGTTAGATATATATATATTGTTTAGGAAATACATATATATACATAAAGGGGTACTATAATATTTATAAAAATACTCAAAAATATTCAAAAATTCAGGAATAAAGTCTTTTTGGAATTTTCATGATTTTTTTACTGTTTTTTTGTGATTTTTGAGCATTTTTGAAAACATTTTTAGTATTTTTAAATAGCAAAATAAGAGCAAACAGTGGAATAGGGTCTAGCTGTCAGAAAAATAGGCATTAAAAATAGCTAACAGCCTCAAAAATTTTCCACACTATTTTTCTAATAAAGATAATAAAATATAGCAGAAATAGGGACTAAGTTCATATTTTTCTGATTTTTCTTTGATTTTATACATTTTTTGAAGTTTTTAGGTATTTTTGAATTTTTAAGGTTTTCCTTTTGAGATTTTTATGGATTTTTGGTCTGACACTAAAATAGGTCAAAATACACCATAGTTAATTTTTTTGGAATTTTTCGAGGCATTTTCATATTTTTTGGGATTTTATAAGTTAGACAGTGAATAAAAGACATGTTTTTGATTTTTAATAAATGCAAAAATGCAACAAAATTGAAAACTAAAAATATGGCGTGTAGAAGCAAGCTAACATGGGCTTAAATCCATTTTTGCAAAATTTTTCGATTTAATATGAAGCACAAAATAAATAGATAAAACATTCCAAAAATAAATGGCCTGGCAGGGGAGTTTTTGCAAATAAAATAATTGACAGGGGTATACATGCAAAAATCACAATAAAAATGAACATTAACTTTTATTTTCAGGACCATTTACAAATACAAAAAAAACGGCGGGGTTTAAATGCAAATATCACGCGCCTCACGTGGGGTCTACACGTGAGGCGCGGAGGGACTAAAATGTAAATTTAAAAACATCGGGGGTCCTTCTGCAAATTATACAACTTATTTACAACTTGATTTTTATTTTTGGTATTAAACTACAAATACAAAAAGTGGGGGGCTAGATGTGAAATTTACCCCAAATAAGGCGCACCATCCTGCGGCACTGGATGCGCCACTTATCCACGTGTCACCCATCGGACGGCGGATGCCGGTTCGTCGATGAAGGGCTTGAATTAGAAGCTCCTGGCTGATCTGACGGTGGACGCGTGTCTTCATCGAACGGTCGTCGTTCAATCTGGGCCTCGCCTCCCGATCCAATGGTGCTGGAGGTGTCTGGAAGAACGGGGAAGAAGCTCGCCCCCGACGAGCTTCGATCGAGCAGCTCAGGCTCCTCCGGGCACCTCCCGCGCCTCTGAAGTGCTCTGAACGTAGCTGGGAAGCTTCCACGTCGTCTGATGGTGTTCGCATGGCTCCTGGAGGTCCGAGTCGATCGGTCGAGGTCGGTGAAGAAGGGGACCTCCAGGGACCTCTTCCTGGTTCGATTCGAGCCCAGATGGGCTCTATCCTTCGTTGTACCTGCATAGGAAGAACTGGGGGCGAGAGAGCTATCTCCTCGACCCGGGGTTTTGAAGCTGCGACGCAATATGAAGGGGCAGAGGGGTTCCGGCGTACGGCGGAGGTGGAGCCCCGATTCGCCAAGACCGAGGGTCCTGGGTTGGTCAAAGGTGATGGAATGATGGAGAAAGCGATGGGGATCGAGATGGGGTGCTCGTGGCGGTCGGAAACAGTCGGGTATACGGTGAAGAAGTCGCCGGAGCGGAGCTCCGGCGAACTTCGAATTTGGATTCTTATGCTAAGGGGATTAACTCACTACTAATCTAACTACAGGAAAGAAAAACTAACATTAAAAGCTAACTAAAAAGGCATAAATGGACAACTCTTATACCTGGGGGCCTCCAGGGAGCAGGGCGGACACCGGAGCTCCGCCGCGACAAAACTCTCCTTCCTCCGGCCGATTCGAGACGCCAGCACACCCCCCTGTCACGAGGAATGTCCCAGGAATGGAATCGAGGCTTAAGGTTGGAATGAAAATGGCCAAATTCGAGGAAGGAGGCGGAGCTACTTATTTATAGACATTGGCGAGTAGCCTTATTGACCGGCGATTATTGACTGATCCAATGAGTATCTAATTGATCTAAGATTTTGGCGGGCATCATGGATGATTAGAGAGCAATTCTTGTGAAGGAAGCATCTTCGATTGATGGATGGTGTGCCCGGGAAAAATGGGAGAAGACGGGCGAAGAGATAGGCTGCGTCACATCGGGCGGCTGGGGAAGCAGTTGACCGAGCGGTCAACTATTGACGGCCTGTGATTGGTCCAAGTCATCCGCTAGAAGACAAAACAGGGAATTTGAGTTGAAATTGATTTATTTACAATAGTAAATGATTTTATTAGAATTTTCTTAAAACATAAAAAATGTGTATTTTTTCATGTAGTATTTTTTTGTGATTTTTATTGAATTTTTCGAAGTTTTTTATTATGGTTTTAATTTAATAATGTGTATATGTATGTATTTACATGTATTTTTATGTTTTTTTATTTTTAATTTGTTTATTTTCTTTTATTATTTTATTAGCTTATTTTATAAATTTATAATTTATTTTTGTGGGTATAAAGGTATTTTTATTTAATTTTTAGGATTTATTTACATTTTTAAATAAATAGGTATAGGTATATGGAGGTATCCTTATAGGTATTTTACCTATGTGTTTTGGATTCTTAATTTATTTAATGTATTTTCTTGATTTTTATTTTGGATTTACATTTTTAATGAGTTATGTATAATGTATACATTATTATAAAAATATAAAAGAATAGAAGAACTAAGGATTAAAATCCTTTTTCTTTATATAAAGATATATAGTATAGGTATTTTGTTTATGAATTTTGTAGACTTATTTTATTTTTGAAATCATTTTTGGTTTTCCTTTACTTCTAATATGTGTATGCATTATATACATTATCTACAAAATTCTAAAAATATGCATTTATAAAAATAATGAATATTGAATAAAAAGAATATTTTAATCAATCCTATATACAAGAAGGGCCAAAAACCTAACTTCTGCATATGGACTCCAAAAATTATGAAACCAATTTTATTAAATAGTTCTTGGAATGCTATATACAATTAAAGGTGAATTTGGTTGATTTGGAGTTTTTATTTGCAAGATATGGGTCTGTGAAGTTGAGATTTTTGCTTTTTATCCTGTGTATAAAATGTACACTGAGTATTATTTTTACACACACTCAATTTTGTATTTTTATTTACATTATTATCTACAACTTTCATGTACAAAGTTTCTTTATTTGATGAATAAATAATTATGTATAAAATAGGTGTCAAAAATGCATAAATAGATGCATGAATAAATGAGGTATTTATTGTACACTGGCCCTTATCTCCCCCTACTTTATTCCTTGTCGACCAATACCATACTGGCCTTGGTCTCGGGGTTTGGGTCATAAAATATTTGCAATATTTTATTCCTTTTTCTTTTCTCCTCTTTATTCTATAATTTTGGCATTAAGAACCTTATTTAATGTGTAATTAATACAATGAATCATGAATGCTATTATATACAATTTGATGCTTTTTACATGCATTTCTGGGGTTTTTGAGGCCAATATTATAGAATAAAGGTGATGAAATGGAGATTCATCAGAACCTCAGGTGCCGATTTGGCAGGGGCGCCAACGGCAATGGCCCAAATCGGCACCTCAGTTGCCGATTTGGGAGAGGGCCGTTGGAAATTTGCCAACGGTCCCCTCCTCCCCCATTTCTTATATAAACCCCCCATTCCATTCTTCTCACAATTTCCCCTCTCTCCTTCTTCATCTTCTCCCCTTATTCCTCCTCTCTTATTTTACTTATTCGATTTTCTGAAGTGGGATTTCTTCTCTCAATCTGCTAATCTTATTCAAGTAAGAATAAGATATTTTTTGTAGCTTTTTTTGTGCATTTTTTGCAAAGTTTTATCAGTGAGGACGCTATATACATCGGATACTGGATTATATTATTATCTTTTGGATAACATTTCTTGTAGAAGACACGCATCTTTCAGGTAATTTTACTCAGGATTTTTTTAAATTAACAAGTAATTAGATGTGCAAAATTGATACTTAGTTAAAATATATTTTAAAATAATTCTTGTTTATATTTAATGGTAAATCCTATGAAGTAACCTAAAGATGTTGAAAAATAGTAATTGTAAATGTAATATGGATTTTTTTAATGTCAATTACATTAGACATTTTATTAGGAGATTTTTGTAATAATTATTAAAAAATCGAAATTAATTAAATAGGGGACATTAGATATTACATTAGCATTTCATTCATTTAGATTTAAAAGTGCACATATTCATGTTAAAATTACTGTCATTTAGATTTGGAATCGAGCGCCGAGAGGGTCTCTATACAGCGCTGGCAGGACTCACTGTGGTGAGCACCGATGAGTCCCCAAGACCGGACTTTTGGATTCCAAATCTGAGTGATTAGTATATCAATTAAATTATCGATTATTAGAGATAACATCCGGCTGAAATGTTAATTAAACTAATTGTTACATCCGATTTATTAAGTAATTATTTTGTGTAATTAAACTAATTAAATCATTATTTTATTCGTATAGATGGCCTCCAACACCGCTCATGTCTTAATATATTAGGGAGGATCGATTGATGTCTCTGATAACCACGTAGAATATATTGGGGGCAAGAAATGGATGGTTACATTACCATGCCAATTAATATATATTGGCTTACTGTCTCGAGTCACTGAAGTCACTGATCTCCCGCTCGACCAATATATACTTACATTAACTTGTAAGTGGTTGTATGAGGGATCAATTTTCTTTGCAGTACCGATTGACGATGACGAATCAACATTAGCAATGTTGAGTTCAATCGTCGATGTGAGATTTATCCATCTTTTTGTACAAGCTACTACCTTTAATATGGAAAATATGCTGTCATCTTCGAGGTAAAATTAACCACATTCAAATTATACAATAATTTCACCATTTATATTTAAACTGACAAAGATTTAAATTAATCAGGCCAAAAAATGAGACCATGTTTGAGGATATCGAAGGGTCATCACAAGTAAATGTAGAAGATGATTTAGTGACAGAAATATCCGAAGAAAATGAGGAGTCCGAAAATGACAAGGCAGAAAATGATCCTCAAACATTAGAAGAAAATATTGGTGGTAATACTTGTCATGATTTTGGATATGGTTCGCTAGTTCTAGCCGTAGGTAATGAGGAAAGGGGGAACTCATATTCTGATAATAACGATGATGCTGAAGAAGAACCGATGGAGGAGTTACCTCACGTTTTTTATCATGAAATTGCAGAAGCAGAAGATGTAGTATTTGTAGAGAGTCAATCAGAATCCACCGATGATTCCGGACTAAGTTATTGGTTAGATAGGAGTTATAAGTCGAAAAGAGATCTACAATACAATTTACAGAAATGGAGCATGGAAAATCATGTGCAATACAAACCCAAGGCGTTAAACAAGAATATTTTGACGGTTGTTTGTATTTATGATGATTGTGGATGGCGTTTACATGCATTAGAAAGAAAATCTCGAGGAGATTGGTACGTTTCAGGATATAGGGGGAAGCACACATGCAAAAATCCTGTCCTTTTAGTAAAACATCGTCAATGCACTTCTGTTTTTGTAGCGCAGTATATTTTATCTTCCTTTAAAGCAAAAGTTAGTATGACCCCAGGAGCGATAATGTACAAGATAAAGGACGAGTTGAAAACTGAAATCAACTACATGACAGCTTGGAATGCTAGACGTCGTGCAATGGATATGGTTTATGGAAATGAGTTGACTCATATCGTGATCTTCGGAGATTCATTCGTGCTTTAGAATGACATAACCTGGCACATATACGTGGTTCAAGACATTAGAAGGCCAAAACGACAGCACTATACATTTCCAGAAAGTGTTTGTAGCGTTTGGAGCGTGTCGTAGAGCGTTCAGATTTTGTCGACCTATTTTGTCTATTGACGGAACACATCTATACGGGAGATACGCCGGTCACATGTACGTAGCCACAGCAATTGACGCCAATAATGGCCTTTTTCCGTTGGCATTTGCCATTGCTGAAAAGAACGAGAATATTTCAGCATGGGGCTGGTTTTTGAACTTATTAAAACAAATTATTGATCGTCAGGACATTTGTTTTATAAGTGATCGATTTCCTGATCTAAAGAATGCTGTACGTGGTTTATTTCCACCGGAAGAGGGATTCACGCATCGTCATTGTCTCAGACACATGCGTGCAAACATGCAGAGAGCCGGTCATAGAAATCGTACAGTTCTAAGTCGATTCTACGATGCTGGACAAGAACCATGTCAGAACAAGTTCTACAGTATGATGCATGAAATTTTTATTCTAGATAGAAGTGCTTTCGAGTGGATCGGATCTCAGGACAATGGCGATCAGAGATATTGGGCATTAAGTTTAGATGATGGACATCGTTATGGACATATGACAACCAATTTATCTGAAAGTTTTAACGGTGCCTTTAGAGGAGCACGCTGTTTACCAATTATTTCTCTCATCCTAACAGTATTCCTTAGAATAAATGGCTATTTCAATGATCGTCGTGAGGAGTCAGAAGGAATGACTACATATTTGACTAAGAAATATGAAGAGTTGTTAGAGAAACAAACCAGGGAGGCAAGAGCATGTCACGTTGAAAGATTTTCGTTAACTCAGTTTCAAGTCTGCGATCGTGATGGATTTGCACATGAAGTCAATCTAAATGGCCGAGAAAGTGAGTGCATGTGCGGGTTTATGCAGATGAAACACTTTGTATGTCCACATGTTATTGTTGCAGCTTCACATACTCGTACTCACGTAGACAACTACGATCTTATGTTCGCAGTACTTCTCCAGCGATTATTACCGTCAGACATACAACTTCTAGTTTCATCTCATACCTGATAGACGTTATTAGAGAGAAGGAGATGCTACTATTATGTTACCTCCAAAAATGGGAAAGAGAAATGTCGGAAGACTTGTGCAGGGAAGAATTAGAAATGAAATGGACGAAATGTACGTACGATCAAAATTATGTAAAATCTGCAAGCAACCAGGACATAGTAGATTAAGTTGTCCACACAGAACATAGGCACACTTGGATTTGTAAGGGTAATTTAATTTCATTGATAATATATCATTTTCTTTACAAATTTATAGTTCTTTTTTCATGACATTTGTAATTATTAATGTAGATGGCACAGATGGATAGACTTCCTGGACCAGTAGATACCTCAGTATTGTATATGCAGAATGACCATCGATCATCACAACCCACTAGTTTGGTAAGTATTTTTTATAATTTTTAAAATTTACTAGTTCGGTAATACTGTTTCTTATTTTTTATTCAATATATTTTACAGATTCGATTTGTAGAGCATAATAAGTTACTGAACTCCATTTCTGACAAGAAGAGTGGCGTAGTAGAACGATTAATAGAAGCGTCGGGTTTTTCATGTGTGGTGAACATGAGAAGAGTCCAAATGGATCCATCAATATTGACCAGCTTACTAGAGAGATGGAGACCTGAGACACACACATTTCACCTACGCTTAGGGGAGGCTAGTATTACTCTTCAGGATATGGGATTAATTAGTGGTTTAAGAGTTGATGGTCTACCTGTAACTGGTCCGGATTCTCCGCCTGGTGGATGGGATGCAGAGTGCATGAGTTTGTTAGGAGTAGTACCCACTCGGATAAAGAGTGGAAAAGTGAAGCTGTCTTGGATACGCGACATCTTCTTTAACACAGAACATCCGTTGCAAGGTATTGATGACGAACAACAAGCGACACGTGTGGTTAGAGCACTCATTTTTTATCATATAGGATGTAGTGTACTTGCAGACAGCAGCGGAGATATGGTGCCTCTAAGGTATGCGTTAATGATTGACTGTATTACATTATTAATTATTGTTGTATTCTTAGATTTGATTATTTTTTTAGGTACCTATTACACTTACGTGAACTGCAAGAATGTGCTCAACTGGCTTGGGGTGCTGCTGCTTTGGCGCATATGTATTCAGAACTCGATAGGGGTGCAAAGATCGACACGTCTAGGATATATGCTTTCTTCTCAATTTTACAGGTATGTAGAGTACCCCTACACGTCTCAATTTGGTTTATTTACATCTTCTAATATTTTCAATTACAGGTTTGAGCATGGGAGCGTGTCCATATTAGACGACCGATAGTACGTGCTGGTGCTCAGATAACTGGAGGTTCATTAGCGTTGAAGTGGATAGGAGTGCGCAGTTTTAAAGAGAACGTGCATACGACAATATTAACATTCTATCGTAACGAGCTCGATACACAAGAACCTCATCAGGTAAAAAAACCTTAATGCTCATATTAATTTTAAATTAGTGTAAATTACAATATCTAATTTTTTTACTAAAATACAGATGATTTGGACACCATACGCTGAAGTTGAGATATCACAACTGCATCCTATCTGTAGAAGTGGCCAGCCTGTATGGATGAGTCGAGTTCCACTTATTTGTTACGATCTTGTAGTGATGCACCTACCTGATCGTGTGATGCGACAATTTGGGATGCGTCAGCACATTCCTGTTTCCGTGGAGAGGATAAACGTTGTATCTAGACGTAACTAAACCCGAAGTGGGGACATCCTAAACTGGGCTACTATACATCGACAATACGTGGATCGTTGGGAGGACAGGGAAGCCACAGTTGTTCATGAGCACTCGGATTCTAATACCGATATTTATATACAATGGTATTGGAATATAACCAGAAGATGGATCCAAAGACAGATTCCTCCTCCTGTAGTAGCTTACCGACCACACGGACCAATGGAAAGACGTCTGGTATGTTTAAAAAGTCTACTTATTCTACTGAGATTCTATTAAATTATTCTTATTATATTTGTAAGTGGACTAGGTGGATACGATTGTATAAGGAAGAAACAGTATGGAACAACTTAGACGATCAACGGACTTACCTACCAACATGAGGACAACGGTCGAAAATGCAATTAACATGTTCGATGAAACACTCAACATGTTCTCCTTGATGTATCCCTTCCATCAATATGAGCATCAACAATTCATGCCATCACAGGAGCATCATGCTTCGGGAGCATCAGGTTTTGTGATTTCTTTCTTACAAATGTAAACTAATTTTTTCTCTTAAAATCGTGAATTTATAAAATTATATGTTGTAAATTGTACAGGAAGGGAGTACACGGAATATGGTGGGGAGGGGACGCAACCACCGCCGATGTTTGGTAGTTCAGGTTTTAGTTATTTGTTTATGTATAGTAAACTCTTATTCATATATCGATTTTTAGACATATAAATACAGTTCCTCATAAAATATAGCAAGACTCGGTGAGCATGCATTTTCCCAGGGTCAGACAATGGAGGAGTCAATATTTGGCACCTCAGGAATGACGTCTGCGGGATATGGCGGGCAAGGGTACTCATCAGGTCATCAAGGACTCGCATCTCAATATGAACAAACCGGATTTGGAGCTTCAGGTAATAAAATGACTAAATAAAATAACTAATTTTTATCTTATGTAGTATTTTATAAAAGATGAATATCTCATTCTAGCAGGATATGGAGAAGCTTTCAGTCAATCGCAATTTGCAGGATCATCATTTGCTGGTCCTTCGAGTCAGGGATACAACGGGCAGGAAGTTCCACCAATTCAACCGGCATTCGTATCTACATGTAAAACTGTACTTAATTTATTACATTGCATTCTCCTCTTACTTATTAGTTAATTTATGTGACATATAATGTAATTAACATCTTTCAGGTATGAGCTATATCGAGTATGGCTTTAGAGGGTCTCAAATCGGTGAAGCTGGATTTAGAGGTTCAGGTATAAATATATTATAGAATATACGAACTCATTTCAATACGTTATGTTTAAATTTTGTGATACTTATAACAATGAAAATGTCTCAATCTTGTAGGACCATCGCTTGTTGGACCTTCGAGTCAATTTGACTCTGGACCCTCTCAGCTCATACCGTCTACTCAATATAGTTCAGGAGATTTGCAGTCGCAGATATTTGATAGTGTTCGACAAATGGAGGCAACTGATTTTGATAGACAGTTGTTTGGTATATCTACGATAATACCACAACAACGTCCGGAGCTGCCTCGAAGACCTTCTCCTAGAGTAAGGATCACTGTGCCTCCTCCATCAGAGCCGCCTCACCATTCAACAAGTGTACGAACGTCAAGAAATCAGGAATCACAAACAATCGAACCGCCACGGAAGTCGACAGCTAGACCGCATCCTCCATGGCACGTTCCAACGCATTCAGAACAAATGACCAAGCAGAAGAAGAAGAAGAAGAAGACAACACATGAGGAGACTCACAAAAAATTGTGAGATGGAGGGAAAGGAAACGACAAAGGAGGAGGTGCAGGAGGTGGAGGAGGAGGTTTGAAGGGATTTCTGAAGATATGGAAAGTTTAAGTTATTGTAAATTTTTTTCTTATTATTTGTAAACTCATATCTCTTCTCTTATGATTTTAATAAAATACTTCTAATTTTTTTTAAATTAATTCATGTCAAGTTGTACGTTGTTGAGTTCACATATGTCAATGGTAAAGGATGTTGTTCACACTCTCAATTTCTTTATATTTACTATAATATTGTTGATATGTCAATTATAAATATTCTAAGTATGTATCAATAATGAAGAATATAATAAAAAATATAGATATACTTCACATTTTACAATAGCGTTATCGGAAAGAAGATGAGACCACGAAGCTCTACTGATAGATAAAAAAATTATGATGAAGGAAAACATTGAAAACCTATTAAATTTATTTTATTTTTAAAATTATTTACATAATTCCTCAAATGTCCTCAAATGAACATAATAATAATTGTAAAATAATATTTTGTAAAATTATTTACATAATTCCTCAAAATATTTTTAAATTATTCACATCTAATGAACATAATAATAATTTGTAGTATCCGGTAGTACTGAAATTGAATTACAGTATTAACGGGGTGTGTTTTTGTAAAATGCCCACCTCCAAATCGGCACCTGGTACCGATTCAGGTGCCGATTTGGAGGGGGCGCCCCAAATCAGCACCTCAGGTGCCGATCGATACCTATTTTTTTAATTTTTTTCCTCCATGCTTATTTAATTAATTATAATTTTTTTAATAATTATTTAAAAAAAAATCCCCTTCATTGGGTCATTTTCCACGCACTGTAGCTTTCTTATTTTGCCAACGGACCTGCAATCATAGCTGCATAAGTGCAACAAGACTTTGTGTATCAGAATCAAACTTGTCTTAGATATATTACCAAAGTTGATGTCATTTTGCTTTCATCTGCCACTAGCAATTTAATTCGGTATCCTAATTTTTTAATATGAAAATACTTCCCGTAGAGAGAAGGGCATGTGTACCATCAACTGGTTAAATACGTTAAAAACAGTAGAGCAACATCACAGCAAATGAATCCATTTTGCAGAACTTATTCCTCTGTTAAATATCCAGTCCTGGATCTAGTACTTTTTTTCAAAGAGGAGCCAAAAAAAGACACTCTCGGATGAAATGGTTTTTTCCGAAGATCTTTACGAAAGTCTAATAAAGGTCGCGACGATGAAGGATTGAGTAATTTTTTTTGTTCATGCGAGGAATCAATGTCTCATCTTCTCTTGTAAGGAGATGAATTCTTTCATCCCCATCTTTAAGCATGACTGATGCATGCCAATGTTCAGGAAGGCGCTATGCGGTATTCAGTCGGAGGAGTCACTTTATAGAGAGTATGTGGTATGCGGAAGAGTATGCGGGGAGTAAGCGGTTTTATGTGATTTTATGCGGGAGAGTATGCGATGTTATGCGGAGAGTATGCGATTTTATGTTAATATACATGTGGGATTATTTAGATTTAGGTTAATAAAAAAATTATTAGAAAAGTAGCCGAAGGTATACCCGATTGAGTATGCACGTCAACTCACATACATGACCGTTTCATCATACTCGAAACAACAAAACTACCGAGTATGAGTATGCGACCGAGTATACGGTTTACTCAACTACTTTCCTGAACATTGATGCATGCTAAATTGTTTTCCAAGTAATCAACATGGCACCAAAATCTGAGAGCAGCCCAAGTTTTCAAACTTGGGATCCCATTATTTGGCGCTCTAAGTTCAACAATGCCCTATTTTCCAGGTGTCTTTATTTTTATTTTATAAGAAAAGCCAAATCTAAGATAACGCGCGTGGAACAAGTCTTAAAATACATTCGCTTAACTTAATATCAGGAATCTAGAAAAGAGGTTAAGGATTGTAATCAACGTATACCAAGAATTCTTGGAATCCTTTGGGAATTCACTGGACTTTGATTCGAAGAAACCATGGTTCGGTTTATCTAATAGACACTCAAACTAACAGAAATGCATAGTTGTTAATGGTACGAGATGGTAGGAGCACAATTGTTATTGCAAAAAAAATTAGATGTATAAATATACTTTCAGAAACTCAAAGGGGTACAACTGAAATAAAATCTTAAATAATTTAATAAAAAAATCATTTTTTACAATGTCCACTGTGAACGTGGCTTCCACGTTCAATCATGTTGTTCGTAGTTATCCGAGAACCTCTATAACATTGCTCCCTTTAAGAGGGGGGTTTACTTAAACGGGGAGAGAGGAAAAAAATATACCGAAAATGGGTACGGTTAGAAAATATTTCCCACAGTAGGCATATATCGGCAAACCGTTTGCCGCTTCGTGTTCCGCGCGCGGCAAATGGTTTGCCGCGTCACATGGACGGACGGGAGGAGGCGGGGAGTTCAGATTTTACCATCCACGTGGCGCGACAAACCATTTGCCGCACACGGAACACGAAGCGGCAAACGATTTGCCGATGTATGCCTCCTGTGGGAATAATTTTCAAACCGTCTCCATTTTGGAGAATATTTTTCAAAGTTAATACCCCAATGGGGATTAACTCCCGTTTAACACCACTAGAAACTTGCTTAGTTTATAAAACCTCTGTAATAATTATAGAGTAAGTTATGGAAAAATCCATATCTCACGTTATAATTGAACTCTAAAAAATAACAATGTGGTACATGATTTTTAAGATTTCTTTCAGTATGATTTTAAGATGACGTGATATAAGGCTAGGAAGATAGCACGACCAACTCATTCCTTTAGTCCCATCGCATTGAAAAAAAAATCTTTAAGATCATCTACTATATTGGTAAGAGATTTTTACCCGACAGACTTTATAAACTTTTTAAATTACTTCTATGACCTTTTGCACAACGTAATTACCCCATCGACCCTGTAAATTACCCCAAGAATCCCCACGGGCTTCAAACAGATTAACGGAAAGGTTCATAAGGTAAGAGTTGATAAGTTTACGGGTTCGATGGGGGAATTATATTGTTTCAAGATCATGGGGGTAATTGGTAAAGTTTATAAGGTTTGCAGGGTAGAAATCCTTATTGGTAAATATTAAAGTTCAGATACGACATTAAAATTGAGTGTAAAGTTGAGGAGCTTTGACGTAATTGCGCTCAATTATTAATATAAGATAATGTGAACACCCATATCCAGAAGTATAAAAAGAGAGGAATAATCTTGGAAGGGCAGAGCGTGACAGATGATGGAAACTGACGACCAGCATGCGCATGCAAAGGTCATTGAATAATTTAGTGATTTAATATAAAATAAAAGAAATAAATAGGCCTAAGATGTCTCCCCGGTGTTTTTTAGCCGGTTTGTATCGGTTTGAAAGTTCAATTTTTGGTCTAATCTTTAGATGCCGTTCGGCACAAACCCTACTTTTTCTCACTCCTACGTGGGGCCTATTTTTTATCCTTTTAAAAAATTAAATAAATTAATTCTTCATAATCAATTCAATCAAAAAAATAATATATTATACCATCATATCATATAAAATTTATAAAATACTTCACTTTACTCACTTTTTCAAGGGTAAATTACAATTTGGGTCCCCATCTATGGGTCAGATCTCAGAATGGGTCCCGATCTTTAAATTGTAACGATTTGGGTCCAAGGACCATTAATGTAAAGAATTTTTTAAGGCTAATGACAAGTATGCCCTTGTTTAAAAGTTGGAACTCAACCCCCATTCCCTTTTCAATAAGGGCATCTTCGTCATGAACCCCAAAATTTCCATTTCCTAAATGATCCTGGGACCCGAATCGTAACAATTTAAAGATCGGGACACATTCTGGGATCTGATCCATAGATGGGGACCCAAATTGTAATTTACCCCTTTTTCAAACTTCAATACAATCACATCACAATAACTACTCAGTTTTTCAAACTTCAATACAATCATATCACAATAAACCCACTTTTAATCCACCCCCAATTTAACCCTTTATCCAAACACCAAAACCCAAAAATGGATTACCTGCTACCAGTTTAACCCACCTTAACCCACATACCAAACACACCCTTAGTTTAATTGATTTTTTAGACGGTTTAATCCAGGACATACTAAATTGAACCGTAATTAATTTTGATTTTTTTTAAAAAATAAATGACATTGTGGGGGAGTCAAATTCATGACCTTCGTCAATCCACAACAAACAACTAACTAACTATTATATTAGAAATTGTGTATTAAACCGAATTTAGCTATATCTTAAACTGTGGTCCTTTTATTGAATATATTGTGTAAATATGATATATATGGAAAAATGTGCCCCTGCATCAATTTTTCTGCAAAATTTTTTATTTTTTTTGCAAAATATCACCATGTATATTCATCCATATATTCCTCCAATATGCATTCAAATTTCGTCAGAAACAAAGACCTTTATATCTTCCATCTAGAACATTTAATTTTAACGATCTAAACATTACTTAATCGACCTGTTCTAGATGGAGGGCATACGAGTCTCAGTTTCTGACGAAATTCGAATGACATATTGGAGAATATATAGATGAATATACATGGTAATATTTTTCAAAAAAAATAAAAACAATTGCGAAAAAATAGTGCAGGGCAGCTCCGTCAAACCACACACACATATATAACATTTTAATTTTACATATTAAAAATATATTTTACATATATATAAGATATATACACTAATTATGTAATTTATATCTATTCAATTATATTTGAGTGTGTGTTTTATATATGTTTTAATCCATTTCGTTTTGATCAACCGGTTCAACCACTTCTTTCTCATTGATTCGATTAATTTTTAAGAATGATGATGTCATCATCCAGTTTGATTCCATGATTCAACTCGATACAACTTTTTCAACGAAGTTTCTTATTCAGTCTTCCCCATTAAAACGGGAGAAGGGCCAATTGAACTGGTTCTCCATATAAAACATCCAAAGCAGGAGAAGGGCCAATTGAACTGGTTCTCCGTATAAAATATCCAAAGCATATGGAACCCACACATCAACTCACCTTCAACGATGGAAACGTGGAGGGACCTTTTCGAAATTTGCTCCTCGCACTTTTGCCCTCGCAGATCCTACGCATTTCATCCATACCCTCCTGATTATCTTAATTTACGTTCGAATGGTTGAGCAAAGTATCTCACTCAAAAAATCTCTGTTCAAACCCCACTAATTATCAGTTTTTTTCAAAAAAAAAAAGGACAAATTACATAAAATATCTAAATGATACAACTAATTTCAATACCATACCCGAACTTTAGAAGTAACAATGTAATATCCGTCATCTTTAAATGTTGTTTCAATTAGTTTTGAACTATTGTGATTTGAAACTAAAACGTTGTAATGATCGATTTAATTCCTTAAGTCCCTGACCGCATTGAATCAAATCTTAAAGATCATTTACCAAATTGTTGCTAATTAAAATTTGGGTACGATATTGAGTACATATTTTAGGGATTTCGGGTAATTTAGTCAAAAAATCGAGGTGAGTCTTGTTCTCGTTCCGACCAAGAAAAAAGTTACATAGAGGTCTTACTACCGATAAAAATGCCATCACCCAACCAATATACTTACACACATATTATACGCACGCACACACACAAGCGCGTGCACACACACACACACGTAATTAGAGCATCCCACATCCCCTTCCCTCCACAACATCAACACACATGTAAGCATGCACGCACACACACGACACGTAGACACCCACAAGCACACATGCACGCGCGCACGCACACGCACACACACGTAATCAGAGCATCCGCATCCCCTTCCCTCCGCGAAATCTGACACGTAATCTTTTTTTTGGAAGAACATGGGCGAAACCCAAGGACATACATGAATGTAACATGGACATAAAACACACTCTAAGGTGGGATCGGATTCTCTGTTGTACAGCACAGTGGTGTAACATCAGAGAGATCGAGCGGCACGTACTCATTCGCGATTGTGGTGGGCCAACGCGTGATCGAGCGGCTCTCCACTGTTATAACACCTCTGCTGTACAACAAAGGATCCACACCCCTCAAAGGCGGGGACCGTGATAGCCACACTAAGTTAAGGGAACACAGTGCCCGCTCGAAGATGAGGAACACAACGCACGCTCGAACGCAAGCGGGGCACACAACATGCACGTAGAAGGGGACAAACGATCCTGGTATCACGATCCACTTCCATGCTACGTTAGCATTGATCTTGGTCGATTATGCGATCTCAATTCAAGTGCACCTGCCATAAATTCATTTGTAAAAAAAATAATTTCATCTTTTGGAATATTTACTTCATGACCCCTAAAATATTGTTCAATCAAACCGCTACCCATGTAACCTTAGACCGACGCATGCGTTACTAGAGTAAACTAGGTCTGTTTGGTAACATGGTTGGATTGGGTTGGGGTATCCTTCTATGAGTAGTAGTTATTTGGATAGTTGGGAGGGTTGGAATGATAGATGTGATGCGATATCACATTGATTACGTGCCATATTAACCTTTCTTATGATCATAATATGGTTTTGATGTTAATTTTTTTATTTAAATATGATTAAAAAAATTATACACAAAGAAATTGCGGGGGTCCATATAACTAATTCCAACCCAAGAAAGCCGTGGTAGATCTGAGGGTATTCCTGGGTTGGAATTCCATCACAAACCAATGTGACATCACATTCCTCATTCCAACCAAGGTTTTAAAAACTGAACCGAACCGGCCGGTTGAATCGGTTAAACTAAGAATCAGAGAAAAAAATAGTCCAACCACCCGGTTTTTATTCAGAAAATAAAAATCAGTCAAAACCCAGTTGAACCAGTTAAATCAAACCATCGATTCAACCAAGGGTTTAAAAATCAAACCGGGCATGTATCGGTTTTTGATTTTTATGGTCGGACCAATGGGACAGACCGATCGATCCAGTGATGACACCAACAGTTCAAAGAAATCAAAAAAGACCGAACCGTAATATTGTTGGTTTGGTTCGTACGATTCAACTGGGTCGAACCGAGTTAGACCGGTATATCATACAAATAAATACGAAAAATGCTACATCATATCTTTTGAGGTTTGTTTACTCTTGTCCTTCCAAGTTTTTCCAGTAACACTTATACCTCTATTTTAATACAATTGCACGTGTCCCCCATATTTTTACAAAATCAACAATAGTGGCCTTTTATTAATACGCTTGTGCCCCCATTTTATACCAAGACAAGGATGATATTGTGATTTTTTAGGAAAATATAGGAGCACAAGTGAAATTGTTTAAAAGATAGGGGAATAAATGTTCTTAAAAAACTTGAAAGTGAGTAATAATCATACCTAAAATTTATACAAATACATATATGTGTAAAAAAATAACAATTATAAAACTATTTAAAATCTAATTAACAAGTATTGTTAATTTATCACTTCTCATAGTATGACTATGCCAATGTCTTCTTCGTCTGTTATTGTTATAAGTGGACAACCTCATACACAATGTGGGAAGAGAGAGGCAATGCTCATATGACAGGAAAGTACACACAATAATGAGTCATTGGCAAATGTAAAGGAGAAGAGATAAAGCGGTACTATACTATGGATTAGAACGAGACTAGATTATGAATATTTCTGAAAAAGTTTATATTTTGTTAATTTATTGGAGATTATTTTTTGTCAAAAAATGGCTGGTTGAACCAATGGTTTGGTTCAATTGATTCAACTGAGTTTAAGAGGTCCAACCGGATTTTGACTGGTTTTTATTTTCTGAATAGAAATCGCATGGTCGGATCGTTTTTTCTCCGGTTCTTGGTTTAATCGGTTCAACCGGTCGGTTTGGTTCGGATTTTAAAACCTTGGATTCAACCATCTATTTTTTTGACAAAAAAATAATTTCCAATAAATTAAGAAATACAAACTTTTTCATATTTATTCACAATCTAGTTTTATTCTAATTCACAGTATAATACCATTTTATTTATTCTCCTTCACATGTGCTGATGAGACAATGACTCACTATCGCTTGTCCCTTCCTACCATATGAGCATTGCCTCTCTCTTCAGTTATGATAATAACAAACGAAGAAGACATTGTTATAGTCATACTATGAGAAGTAATAAATTAACAACACATGTCATTAATTAGAATTTAAATAGTTTTAAAATTATTATTTTTTATATCACATATATGTATTTCTATAAATTTTACGAGATATGATTATTATGCACTTTTGAATTTTTTTAGAACATTTATACCCGTAAATTTTAAGTAATTTCACTTGTGCTCATATATTTTCTTAAAAAATTCACAATATCATCCTTATGCTGGTATAATAAGAGCACAAGTGTACTAGTAAAAGGTCAATACTATTGATTTCATACAAATATAAGGGACATATGTAATTGTATTAAATACATGTTATTGAATAAAACTTGGAAGGACGAGAGTAAACGAATCCTCGAAAGATATGATGTAGCATTTTTCGTATTTGTTTTGTATCATATACCGGTCTAACTCGGTTCGATCCGGTTGAACCGTACGAACCAAAACAACAATACAGTGGTTCGGTCTTTTCTGATTTCTTTGAACTGTTGATGTCATCACACGTCCAACCGATCGGTCCCATTGGTCCGACCATAAAAATAAAAAACCGATACATTCCCGTTTTGATGTCCAGTACGGTTTTTAAAACCTTAATTCCAACCCTCCTAACCATCCAAACAACTACTATTCACATAAGGTTACTCCAACCTAACCTAATTACCAAACATGGTCACGATGCGATTACAAAGATTACATAAGCTTGTACTGTAAGTGGACTAGATTCTAGGGAACATGGCATAAAAATCCCAATTTTTAAATACTTGTGTATCCTATTTGGTGTGTTTTGCACAAATGGGGGCACGGCTGAAATAGCAAGTGGTGAGCCGGATCCCAATTGAGACTTTCTACTTATTTATTTTTAAAGACAAAGCAAGTGATTGTATTAAAATATGGACTTTCGGGTATGGTGGCTCATTATTTCCTTACTAAAATTTAGAATAACAAATTATTAGCATTCTAAGCATGTGAAATGATGTCATCCATCCATCCATCTACAGAAGGTTTTCTTGAGATGAATTTGTTATGTTCAGATGCGCTTAGCCCCTCACCAAAGGATTCGATCTTGATTGGTCTCTAGGGCTCGTTTGGGATGGGTTGGGGGTAACCTGATGGGAGTTTGGGATGGGTTGGGGGTAACCTGATGGGAATAGTAGCTGTTTGGGATGGTTATGAGTAGGGATGCAAACGAACGAATACGAATGCGAATTCGGGTCATACCATATCCATATTCATTTTATATTACGAATACGAATACGAATACGAATGTTATACGAATGTAAAAAATCAAGATCCATGTCCTCAAAATACGAATACGAATACGAATACGAATCTTTTACGAACGAATACGAATATCAAACGAATATTGCAATAAAAAATTATATATAAAAGCGTACCTGATTATTTGGCAATCACTTCCGCATTACTTCCATAATCAGTGTTTTGGACCATCTTCCAAATTAGTACTCTCATTCTCCATGGATGGGTCGGTATTCATTTTTTTTCTACAAACATTGAAGTTAAAAATCAAACAAGCATATTCCATACATAAAACACATTCATAAACAAAAACATTCCATACTCTAACTCTTTCTAACAACATAATCCATACATAAAATACATATCAAGAATATGAAATTTACCAATAATCAATCGCACATGGAGGCACAGGAGTAGGGCCGCAGGGGCGGCGTTGGGCTAGGCGTCCTCGAAGGAAGGAGGCTGCGGGTCGCATGGACGACGTCGGGCGGGCCGCAAGGGCTGGTCTGGCCGTAGGGGATGGAGGGGGGCCGCAGGGGCTGCTCGGGGCGGAGGGGATGGAGGGGGGCCGCAGGGGGCGGAGGGGAAGGAGGGGGGCCGCAGGGGTGGGTCGGGCTGGCTGGGCGGAGGGAAAGGAGGGGGCCGCAGGGGATGGTCTGGCCGGAGGGGATGGAAGGGGGTCGCAGGGGCTGGTGGGTCTGGCTGGAGGGGATGGTGGGAGGCCGCAGGGGGGCGGCAGGGGGCCGCGCGGGCTCAAGGGGCAGAGGGGAAGGATGGCGATGGCAGGGGGCGGCGGGGGCGGGTGGTGGACCTGGTGGTCCTGGTCGAGGAGGAAGGAGGGGGGCTGCAGGGGGGCGGCGCGGGCCCGAGGAGGAAGGAGGGGTGCCGCAGGGGGGCGGCGACGCCGGCGAGCGGATGGTGGAGGTCCGGAGGAGGGCGGTAGGAGCAAAGGGAGGAGGACGGCTGGTGCTTGCGGCTAAGGAGGAAGAAGACGTCGGGGGTATCGGGTGGGTGGGAGTAACCCTACCCATATGTTTTAAAAAAATTAAATAAAATAATTTATTTATTAACGAATATTCGTATTCGTATTCGTTTTAACTTTCGTATTCGTATTCGTTAAGTTATGATTCGTATTCGTATTCGTATTCGCAAAAAATTCGTTTCCATTATTCGTATTTGTATTCGTATTCGCCAGTCTTAGGAAAACAAGATCCATAACCTCTTTAAAACGAATACGGATACGAACGAATACGAATATAACCGCATCCGTTTGCGTCCCTAGTTATGAGAGTTGAAGAGGGTTGGAATAAAGAATGTGATGTGATGTCAGCATAATTTATGATAGAATTCCATCCAAATAAAAGAAGGGGGTAAATCGGGTTACCCCGAGGTAACCCGGGGCTAACCCGGTTACCAAACGAGCCACAGATGATGGCAAGTTCACCATGTGGAAAAAAAGGAAGAGCTCGTATGATTGCAAATGGCATTATTGAGATGCAGTGAATTCTAATCCATCTTTTCCGCCATATTACATTTCAAAGCTCGTTATGTGTAGAGCGATCTTCTGTTGTACCGCCGAAACCGCTCGATCATGATCGAACGGTTCATAAGCAAAAGACCAGCAAAATCCGGATTTCGTGTGAACCACTCGATCTTGGTCGAGCGGCTCTGGCTGTACAGCATCCATATGTACGGGGGATACCGTATAAGACCCCTACTAGGATTAGGGTTATTATTTATCCTAGTACATAGATCTACGGCCATTTACAAAAAGGTATCCAGGTTAAGGATATATCTAATAAATCTCGTCTCAATGTCTCATGATTTATACCAGCAACTCCAATTTCGAATGCAAGGTAGAGTTGAGGTTAACCCATAACCAAATGAAGGGTACATCTGGATATCCATTTTACCCTGGGGTAACTCCGAGTTAAACCAAGACAATCAATCAAGCTCTAAAGGGTGTGTTTCGATGCATGGGTGACCCGACAAAGAGGTAACCATTTTTTGTGAGTAAGCTAGTGCATAAACTGCTTAAATGGTCTAGTGGCAGTGCAATGTGCCTATCACCCAAAAGACTACGGTTCAAATCCACTCCTTGCGGGAGTTGTGTTAAATAGTCGACAACCAATGTAAAAAATAGTCGAATTTTCAGCAGGATTTGAACAAGAATATGTGTAGCTGACCCTACTTATAATGGGAGAAGACTTTTGCCCTTTTTTAAGTTGGAGGGTAAACTGTTTGTTGTTTTGGTGTTCGGATGATTCGAGAGTGATTTTCTAGCCTTGTTAGGGTATCTGCATTCCGCAATTTCTTGTCAGGGCATAGATCGGTGAGTGGTTCATCGAACGATAAACCGTTTGCCGATCAATGTGTTAGAGGACAAGGTTCAACGATCCGTGCGTGGTTTCCGAAGTCTCCAACACCGCCCCGTAATCAGTGCCAAGCTACTTTAAGCAAATTGTTCGCTAATCAATCGAAAGCGGGCATTTCCGTGCCTATGTTAACCCCACCTCGCTCCTCTTCCTCTTCACTCCTCTCACTGTGCAAATCCGTGCTCCGTCAATCTTGCTCTGGGAAAGATATTTTTCTTGTAATTTTTTGCTAGAACTACTCTCCTTACAGATAATTCAACTTTTATTTATATTCTATTTTAGTTAATTTGATGATACACTATGTGAATAATGTCGTTTAAATATTACGATGTCATGTACCATTGAATATTAGCTATAACTTCTAGATTTGTAACATTGTATATAAATAGAATATATAATGTCGTGTTTTCAATATTATGATTGCATGCACCTTTGGACAGTGACCGTAAATAATGTTTTATGACTTTATCAATATATCCTTCGATTAAAGGGTTTAGGATTGTGTCTTAAAGACAAATATCAGTTCATGTGTGTTGAAAATTTTCACTACGCTATTGGATGTTCCATGCTTATTATGAAATTCAAAATAAGTTTAAATATCATTATTTATATTATCTTCAATGATTGAATATGTTAAAAAAAATTCCGTTGCAATTATTTGTTCTTGGGTTTTTATCAGTTGTGCCCCTATGAGATATAGTAATTTCAGTTATGCCCCTATTTTTTGGTAATATCAGTTGTGTCCCTCACTTCTTTCTCCGTTATCACTTGTACCCTTCCGTCAGATTGACCGTCAAAAAATTAAAATAACTATGGTTTATTCAAACCATGGTGTTGTTAAGAAGGGTATTATGGTCAGAATAAAATCAGGGGTGGATCTGGGGAGGAGGGGGCAGAGCATGGGGCCGGAGAGGTTGGGTCGGGGAAGAAGGGGGGGGGGGGGAGGAGCTCGAGGCGGAGGTGGGAGGAGGTGCGGGCTGGGGAGGAGGCGCGGGGAGCTCGGGGCGGAGCTGGGAGGAGGTGCGGGGAGCTCGGGGCGGAGCTGGGAGGAGGTGCGGGGCTGGGAGGAGGTGCGGGGAGCTCGGGGCAGAGCTGGGGCAGGTTGAGGCGGAGGAAGAAGGCAGGTCGGGGGTGGGGGAGGAGTTCCGAACGGAGAGGGAGGAGGAGGTTGGAGGAGGAGGAAGAGGATGAGGGAAGAGGAGGAAGAAGAAGAGGATAAGGAAGAGGGTGTAAAATGACCATTGAATCTTTTTTTTAAATTAATTCCGCTTATGTCCTCAAAGTTAACGTCCGTTTGCACTGTGGATGGACGGTCACTAATCCGAAGGGCACAAGTGATTGATTAGCAAGAAGTGAGGGGCACAACTGATATTACCAAAAAGATAGGGGCATAACTGAAATTGCGATATCTCGGAGGGACACAAATGATAAAAACCCTTTGTTCTTTTACTGAAGTTGTAAATACTAGTAAACAAAACATAAGACATTATTCGTTATTAAAACTTTTAATAGCCCAATGTTGTAAAGCTAGTTGAGATTGCCTTCATTAGAAAACTTAGGCCATGTTCGGGTAGAGGGTTAACCCTCCCTTTGAGGGGTTTACCCTCCAAAACCCATTCTTTCTCTTTCATATGAGGCCCACACTTCCTCTCTTTTTTAATATATTAAATAAATCATTTCTCTTTTATCTATTAATACCATCATATCATCTAAAAAATATAAATTACTCAACTTCTACCTACTTTTCCAAACTTCAATACAATCATATCGCAATAACTACTCACTTTTCCAAACTTCAATACAATCACATCACAACAAACCCTCTCAACCCAAAACCCTCTATCCAAACACCAAAAAATAAAAATAGGTTACCCTCCCCCAGTTTACCTCGGGGTAACCCAGCAACCAAACGCGAGAGTATCCTTGGGGGCAGTCACTCGCTATACTCCGACGGATATCCTTGTGTTGTGCATTTATTGGTATTTTCTTGATCATTTTCTGCCAGTGTATTGTTGATCGGATATGTTCTCAACAGCAATGCCAATGAGAAAGGTATTATTGGCTGATAATTCCTTTTTTTTTCTCATCCAAAGCTCTTCAAATATTTTGCAGTCAAGAGTCAAGACCTCTAGACGTGTAGATATGCTCCTGTATTAAACAAATTGAGGGATCTGAAGTACTGCCCACTTGGTTTGAGAACAAATGCCCTCATTCATATATTTTTTACTTCAGTTACTTGATGCCATTCTATAACGTCAGCCACAGCGAAGAATGTAGTGAACACTGTTATTGAAGCAATGCTCATGACTACTTCAAAGCATTATGCCATTTAAGGGTTGCTAAGTATTGGGGCGTAGATAATAAAAAATATGATCAAATACTATTCTGAACACTTGTTAGTTCGCGGGATGCCGATTCAACGACTGAAGATGACAAGATAGAAAATCGGGACAGGAAACCACAAAACCGTGAGAAGAGATAGCACAAACTGTTGCTTTGATCAACAGCCGCCTCGGAATGGGTCAGCCTTGTATATATCAGATGGCTACCGTGGACAAGCTGAGTAGCGCCTCTTAACCCTCACATACCCATATCCAATGCTGAATCCATAAAATAATCCATGTACATCACGAGTGTATAAAAGTTTTCCGCAGTAAGGGATAAGATGTGGAATCAATGTCCTTTCTATCACAGAGAGCATCTCAATCTTGTCAGAGAGAACATCAACTATGACCAACTGAAACATATCTGGAAGGCAGAGTGAGTAGTGGGGAATTGGGTTGAATCAGACCCGGAAATAGAAACAAATACTTCCCACGTCCAATATCAGTGTATTGGGCTTAGTCCAATTATTATCAAGAAAGTATAGTAGTTCAATATGCTGACAAACGCGGGTAACAAGTATTTGTCACACCTTTGTTTCCAAGGCAGATTGAAGTTAACTCCTCCACGACTCTCTTTTTTGTATTTACAGTAAATAATAAGTACAAATTGCCTCATGGTAAACTATAATTGCAACCCATAGAAGTTCTTTGGCATTGCTCCACCATGGACTACATACGCACGCGTTGATGTAAGTAGGTCAAGAGTCCGCATGTGTAATGGATACGATGAGCTTCAATATAATGTTGGTCAATAGATCAAGATATCACAGGCTTTCATGCAGTGTCCTACATGGAGGTAGACTGGTAGTTATCTATCTTCTAGTAGTTTGCCTGCTTGTTAGCGAGGACTCTACTTCACAGCTACGTGGGCCAACAAGTTCCTGTGGATTTTATGTGTGGGGCTGCGAGCTTAGACTTCAAATGAAGTGTATACCAAATCAGAACCAGCGGTGAATGGGACAGGTGAGGATTAGGTAGGTAGGCTACCAAGTCATGAGCTTGATGTATGGATTTGGACTTGAAAATTGGAACGTATTACAAGAATAAGTAGTCCAAGTCAAACATGATACTAGATGCTTTGGACAGGAGACTTTCATGCGTAGATAAATGGGTTGGCTGATGCCTAGATCTCATATACTGCCTGTAGAAAATGGATCTAGCACTCCGTAGAATCATCGGTAGCAAGATAGTAATAAAACACCATTTGATTGGGAATTCTCAAATTGTAGTAAAAGGAAACAAGCAGATGCAATGTATTCTGATAGCACCAAATGTATGTGTGAACAAAGAAACTCCCCAATCATTATCAATTATTAAATCCTCATTAACTTTCTCAGAATTCTTAAATAACAAACATGGTAAAGAAGCTGACATATCCGTTAACTTCTCTAAAGCTATATCAACATCCTATTTCCATTAAAGAGCCTACACAAACAATTCTACAGCATATCTTTATTAGCAACAGACGTGCCCATCCTTGACTCATTTTGATTGAATAAGAACTTTCTTTCTTCGTTCTTTTGCCTATATTTAAAGATACATGTTTGACCCACAGCATCAAGTTTCCAAATAGTGAACAGACATCCCAGTTCCACTAATCAGTCAATAATAATTCCTCATCAACGGAATCAACAAGTTCTTTTTTTTCTTTCAAATCTTCGACAATTATTAGGAAGTATTCTATGAATTTTATTTATCCGGGGTTACATAGAAGCTTGCATATCGCAGGTCTTTTCAACAATGTTGCCCTTGTTGATAAGTACAACAGATCTTGGAGACCTTTGAGGTTTTCTTAAATATAAATTATTTTAATAGTTAAGCTTGCAATGCAAGGATGAGCAGAGCACATTCAGAATGTTGGCATTGTCACATCCATGCTTAGCAGAGAGGTGTTACTTAAGATCGAGTTAAGATGATCTAGTCCACATAACAAACTCAGATAACAATGATTTTATCCCCACATCTTACCCATGAGAAGTAAATGTACATTGTCTAATAAACATACCAAGTACACACTGATTAGAGTCAGGGATATAAGCTGCTCAGACATAGAAATAAAGGTTACGAACCTAGGTTAGGTCTTCCATACGGGAAGTTTTTTTTATTCAGAAAAGGAGGAAACATGCAATGTTGTCCGTCCCAGACAGATAAATTAAAAAGGAATAATCAGATTACAAGAGCCATGAGTTGAGGTGAGTCTTGGCGGAAAGGATCACATTCTCCACATAGAAACACTCTGAACAAAAAACAACCCCATTACACGACAACCAAATCGCCCAAATTGCCAACACAGGAAGCAAAACACCCTGTAAGAGCGGAACCGCCAAAAAGGAGTTTTAGAATGCCATGGAATTTTCCGAGTCTAACCAGTCAATTCCCAATTCCTCCCAAATCTCCTAGTTTTGTCACAGTGAAAGAATAGGTGATCAATTTTCTCTACCTCTCCCCCACAGAGTGAGCAGTTATGATTGTTACCCTGGAACAGCCTGTACCATCTCTCCTTTGCTCATGCCCCAGCAACCAAAAAATCTTGATGTGTGTTGGGATCTTCAGATAAATTTGCAGTCTCTATCAGTTCTTCAAGCCTAGGACTTGGCCAAGTGTCAATAGCCCAGTAAGCTCCCCACATAGTGAAATCCCCTCAAGAAAAATTCTACTAGTTTTATAAAATTAAAGATACCACGTTACTTTTCAGTTTTTCATTTTACTGTTAGTACTATAGTTCAAGTTTGATTTTCAACACGGATAATTCATTTTTCATCACGTTGAAGCATTGAACAAGTGACAACTCTGGCTAATCACTCTTTTCTTACATATCCTACCATCTAAGAGAGAACATATGTTGCTAGCCCGAAAATGTCAAGTTTAGAGAATGCTAAAAATGAGACAGATTTAATTACATGTCTAGGTTCTATCATTCTCATTGTAGCAGTATGAAAGGATGAGGAGATAGAAGAATACCTGAGAATAACACATTGGGATTCAATTTCTTTCAACTACTTTCTGGTTTCTCATGTCTAATAGCCCTCAGCTGTTTCAAAACTGCAGTGAAGTCTGATGGAGGCGGACAGGAAAATTTAATATCTTCTCCTGTGATTGGGTGCTTAAATCTACATATAATTGCAAGCATGAGCTGAAAATATCCATTTGTGTAATGAACTAAACTAAAAAAAGGACAAAATGACGTCATTCTTACCCAAGTGTTAATGCATGAAGGCAAGGCCGTTGAAGATTTGATAATATGTGAGGGAGATGATTGGGATAATCAGGATTCTTCGACTTTAGCAAAGAAAATGCCAAATTCTTCGTCCCACCATAAATTTCATCACCCAACAAAGGAATTCCTAAGTACTTGGCATGTGCCCGAATCTGCTTCATGATCACAGGAGAAAATTTAAAATGTGTATCTATAGAAACGAAGGCCTAATAGTTCATCTTTTATAGTCATAAAGCAAAAATCTCGATGTCTATATTAAGTTGACCTATATTGTAATGCGAGATCAAATGATGAAAGACACTATAGTATCCACCCTAGATGTGTACAACCGATTGAGTCTCCTTAGTATCACCCAGTGGCGGGAGATACCAGAGTTCTCAACTTCTACCCTGGTAATGCCGTCCAGTCGTGATAGGCGTGGTTCATCTGGAAAAAATCATGACTGTTTCCGTAATAGAACTACTGCAGAACAAAGTGGTCTAATCTAGCGGTGCAAATCGAATCGAATACCTTCAAATCCATCAGGCTTCGGATTCAGTTCATTCTAAAATTTTCAACTTCAAACTTGAATCGAATAGACAAAATTGCTAACTTGAACTAAAATTCGATTGACTTTGGATTTTGAATATTCATTTGATTTCGAGTTTAAAATGTCAATTGATGTTTCAAGCTTACAAAAATTATGAAATATTATAATTTTTAAGATTTTGTTATACGATAATATTTTTAATAGAAATTATTAAGATAAGTAAAATAACTCTAAGATCAATGAAAATCCTCAACATATAATATATAACGCATAAAAAACCTAATTATTGGGATTTTTATTAGTTGTGCTCCTCTAGGATATTCCGATATCAGTTATGCCCCTCCTTTTTTGGGAATACAGTTGTATTCCCGATTTCTTGCCGTTCTATCACTTGTGCCCCTTGGGTTAGTTGTCGTCCATCCCTAACGCAAATGGACGTTAACTTTGGGGACACATCGGGAATCGAATTTAAAAAATAGGTTGAAAAGTCCATCCTCTTCCTATCCCTTCTCTTCATCTTCCCCAGCCTCTTGCTCCTCCTCCAACGCTTAGTCCCCCTGCCCCCGGAGCTCCCCTCCGCCCCCAGCTCCTCTCATCTCCCGTGCACCTCCCCCTCCACCTCGAGCTTCTCCCCTCGTACCGCCCTCTCCGTCCCCGCACCTCCCCTCCACCCCCAGCTCCTCCCGCCGCACCTGCACCTCCCCCTCCACCACGAGCTCCTCCACCGACACATCCCATCCGCCCCCACCTACCCTCCACCCCCAGCACCTCCCTCTCCGCCCCAGCTCCTCCCCCTGTCGCGTCGTGCCTAGTCACCTCCTCATCCACCACCAAGGGATGTCTCGTCATCGCCGCCGTAGGGAGGAGGATGCTGCTTCAGATGCTCACAAGGGGACGAGCTGTTGGAGGAGCTGCAAGGTTTCTTGACGAAGCGGGAGCAGAGGAGGATGAAAAAGGCACTCGCAGAGGAGGAGCAAGGGCCAAAGGAGGAAGGGGAGGGAAGGAGGAGGCCGTGGGCTGAAACATGAGACCTTTCAACATTTGTTTAGTTAAGATAAATTTTCTATTAATTGATTCATGAAAATTCACCGAAAAAATCAATAAAATTCACCATTTGATCCGCAATGTGTGATATATCCATGAAAATGCAAAAATTTTAGTGATTTGATGGATGCATGAAGGTGTAACTAAGAGAAAGAAATTACGAAGAGAAAGGAAGAAGAACAAATGGAGGAAGAAGAAGATGAAGAAATCTGGACAATTATACCCCTCTTAACTACACCATGGGTTGAAAAAATCATGGTTAAGTTCAACTCATTGACGGTAAAACTAATGAAGGGGCACAAGTGATGGAACGACAAAAGTCGAGGGCACAACTAATATTCTCAAAAAGGGAGGGGCATAACTGATATTGGAATATCTCGGAAGGGACAAATGATACCCTAATTATGATTGTATGTTTTTTGCAATCTAAATTTGTTTGTTTTCTATGACGAAAAAAATATATAAAGAAAAATAATTATATGAAGCATGGATATGAGAGAATATTATTGATAAAATATACAACACATTATGGTTTACATGCTGAACCAAGACAAGACCACGATTTGATAGAAAAATAACATAAACTAATCATAAGGTTTGAAATAACATAATAACAATAAATAACTTAGCATGACAAAACCATTTCATGGATCGTGATGATCATCGGTATCTAAAAACCAAATCTATGTAACCAATGCTCTAGTTTAATTTTTGTTCATTACATTTGTATGGATTTCGACAATCCAAAAAAATCAAAGGTCAACTATTCTATTTTAATTTTTAATCTTCCAAAGCTTCTTAAAACTTCAAGATAAAAATATAGATCATGTGATCTATTGAAACCATTATCTTAATATATATAACAAATTATCTTAATATTATATATATATATTAAATATATTGTAAATCTAGATATATAATAAAAAAGTGAAAAATTAAAATTTTACTAAAATATATAACATGTGTTTCAGTCAGTGTTCGGAAATGCGGTCCATGCGACCGCATATACGGCTGCATATGCGTATTCGGTCACTTAACCGAAGCGCATATGCCATATGCGGCAATATGCGGTCAAACCACATATGCGGTCCGATTATGCAACATATGTGGCCACATATCTGAACAAGAGACTTTCATATATGATTCATGCGTCTTTTTTGTTTAATTCATAACATGTTGATGACATATTAACTCGATTTTTTCTGAGCAACTCTTATATCATCATTTGCATTGATGCACCTTTTCATTATTCTCGTATATGACACATTTGTGAATATAATATAAGGCATTTTTTTCATATTCATATCTTTCCATTATTCCTAACATTTATTAATGAACTGCCTTTTGAATTTTCTATATAATGAAATTCATTCTATTTCTTCGAATAAAATATGAAATAATTGACTAACGTCTCGCACTTTACATTTTTGTGCTTCTAATAAATTTTATATGCAGATACAATTTTTCCCTATATTTTGTGTCAACAAGTTTTGTCCCTTAGCGATACATATATATGTATAATTTTGGATGTATGATTTGTATACCTCTGATTATTCTTTAGCTTTAGTTATCTATAAGATCTTGTTAGAGAATGTAATAGGTGGGTAACTGGATCTCACCAAGATCCAATTACCCCACTCATGTTTAGTCCCACATGGATGAGCGGTGGGACTCCGACCTGTCTGTAAGGTTATATAAGGAGCCCCACACCCCCTGTACTCATTGAGAAATTCAATAGAATATCCGTCCCTTTGAGGGCTTCTCCCGTGGTTTCATCCTGCTCCTTAGGGAGTAGGGTTCCACGTAAAGCTTTGTGTTCTTAATGTTTATTATTTTGCTTATCGATTCCGCTTTCGCTTCTCAGATTTCAACATGGTATCAAAGCAAGTCATTCTTGAGATTTCTTTATCGAGTTCGATTTTAGGGATTTATTTCTTGAAGATTTTTGATTAAGTTCTTGTTTGAGATCTTGTTCAAGAGATCAAACCGTTCCATGTTCGAAAGCAACTAGGGTTTCTGAAACCCTAATTCACGACGGTTCTAGATCTCATGTCCACATCCAACATGAGGATTCGCTATGTGCAGCCGCTGCGATGGGTTCCTCCATGCGACGGAACCCTGCCTCTACTCCGACCTTCAGGCAGCGTGCTCTCCAGGCCACCTCGCACATGCCAACATGGTCATGTGGGCCCCACCAAGGCGGCCCCTCCGGACTCAGGCGGCATGCTCCAGTTCACAGGAGAGGAGGGTGACTTTCCTCTCCCCATCCGTGCCAGAACTCTGCAACAACAAAAAAAAGGTAGGGGGAGGGTAGCAGACGGTAGGCGGTGGTTTTTCTTCTTGCGGCTTACCCTTTTCTAGCATCTCGATGGCGGAACCCCCACCGATCTCTTCAGCAGCGAGCCTCACCAGCACCTCACGCTGCTCCACAAATCTCTTCGCTGGGCACACCTTCATCTCTTCAGTCCCACCTCCAACGACGAAGCTCCAGGCGAATGCTCGATGCCTCACCACCTCCAGCTACATCCGAGCCATGCAAACTCCAGGTTCAGCTGCCTCCTGCCACCTTCTCCTCTTCGTGCTGATCTCCAACCCTACTACAACCATGAAAAAAATGGAACCCACGGCGGTGGAGAACCCATTGCGGCACCCTCGTGATCCTCTCCTCCATCAAGATTAGCAGCACCTACAAGAGGTGGAAAGACCTCCTCTTCTCCAGGTACTGAATTCCACGGCACCCCAAAGGCGGCGGCTTGCATTCTTGAAAGGGGTTCCCAATGGGGAACCCTAAATAGGGGCAGGTCGATCCCTCCTTTGGTTTTATTTCCCAACAACACCCCACTTGTTCTCTTTCTTATTTTCGCCCAACGAGCCTACCACCCTTATATATAAAAAAGGAGTGAATATAGTGGCCGGCTACCAAAAGAGCCTGGGAAAAAAAGGAAGAGAAAAGGCTCATTAAAAAAAAGGAATGAATGAATTTATTTGGGCAAAAAAAGAGGAAAAAATGTAAAAAAAAGAAGGAAAAAAAGCAAAAAAAATGCCTGGAGAGGTTCTATGTTTTTTAAAGACCAATTGGGTTGAGGTTTCTTTGGGCTCAAATGGGTCGCGTTTGTTTGTTCAAAAAAAAGGCGCGTACAAAAGAAAAGTCATACGCATTTTAAAAGAAGAAGAAGAAGATTACCGAAAAAAGGGAACGGCTAAAAAAATGAAATGAAATGAATTGTGCGAAAAAAAAAGAAGAAAGAAATGAAACACACAAAAAAATGATACAAACAACAACAACAAAAATGCATATTTTTTTTATTTCTCCCAAGTTGATTAATGTTCTTATTCTATCAAGTATGGGAGAAAGGGGGAGCAAAATATAGATTCTTCAGGGGTTCTGCACATCCACAACTGACAGACCATCACTCCAGCTTTCTACAGATCATCCGTCTTCACCGAGCATCAACTTCTTTGTCGAGGCGTATACTTCTTCTTTTACAACCTGATCAGTTTCTCGTGCTGGACTTCTTCTGCAATGATTCTTCTCCAGGCACGACAGAGATACGTTCCGGTGACCTGATATCGCAGCGGTTCTACAGGCATGACAGAGATACATTCCGATAACCTGAAAGCCGCAGACTCGTCCTTATGCGAAGTCTTCTACCAGCAACGGATGTGTTTTTCTTATGATGTATCGTGTGAAGATGTGTTGCATACTTTCTTTTTTTGCAAGTTGTAGCTTTCTCAGCTCCCGCTTGAGGGGGAGTGTCAGAGAATGTTTAGTCCCACATGGATGAGCGGTGGGACTCCGACCTGTCTGTAAGGCTATATAAGGAGCCCCACACCCCCTGTACTCATTGAGAAATTCAATAGAATATCCACCCCTTTGAGGACTTCTCCCGTGGTTTCATCCTGCTCCTTAGGGAGTAGGGTTCCACGTAAATCTTTGTGTTCTTACGTTTATTATTTTGCTTATCGATTCCGCTTCCGCTTCTCAGATTTCAACAGATCTAAATATGCATTAAAGGTTTTCTTATAGAATTCGGGTATTCCTTTTGAATCCAAATTTGTATGTGTATATATATAAAATATACACTAAAAAACAATCAATTTATAATATCATTCTTATATACTTATTGATTATATTATCTTATTTGAAATTTTTGATTTTGGATTTTATTAGATCATCAAAAGTTTTATATAATCACATTTTATTATTATATTTTTTAAATATTTTAAATTAAAATATTATAAATCGCATAAATCGCATATACTTCCGTATACTCCTCCGCATATCCGCTTACTAGCTTTAGACCGCATGACCGAACGGATACCGCATACCACATTTCTGCACCTTGGTTTCAGTAATAAAGGAACAACCTACATGATGGTGAGAAGAGCACGTAGATTTCTTTCATGACGATCAATATCATTCTGACAATAATAGCCACAACCATGGATAGGGATGAACATGGGTCAGGTCCTACAGGGCTCAAGCCCAAGCTCATTTAACAAATCGGGCTTTGGGTCGGGCCGAGGTGCACTTCAATATTTTGGTTGGCCCAAGCCCAAGATTGGCCCAATTTTTACTGGTCGGGCTTGGGCCAGGCCATCCCGTATATTCATTGGCATTTTCATATTTTCCCATTTCAATGAGCTAGAATATGACATAGGCTAGTTGTAATCATATAATCAGCATGTGATCCCAGAACCTTGTGATCCAGCAGTATGCTTTAACCTCAAAGTCTATGGTCTAAAACATGGCTAACGAGAAAGTAAAGCTTCACTTGGGGGCTCTTTGTGCAATATTTTAAGTTAGAGTAATGGCAGTAGGGCTTGTTAGTCTTGGGTATGCAAATAAAAGGGATGGTAAAGAAAAGGAGGGTACCTAAGATCACTAGAACTAGATGGTGGAATCTTCCACTGAAGCAATCGAGCTTCAAGGAGAAGGTTTTAGAAGACTTACCTTGGAATTGTAGCGGAAGTGCAAACGAGATGTGGGAGGCAGTAGCATCGTGTATCCGAAAGGTAGCCAAAGAGATTTTAGGTGAGTGAGCTCCAGGTCAAAAAGAGGCTTGTGGAGTGAAGGGGTACAAGAGAAACTAAAAATTAAAAGAGCATACTTTAAAGCTATGTCTAAGGATAGAACAACGGAAACCGTCACAAACTACAAAAGAGCGAAGAAGGAAGCAAAGAAGGTTGTAAGCGACGCTAAGTCAAAAGCTTATGAAGTTTTTACTAAAAATCTCGACTCTAAGGGCCTGTTTGGTTGCAGGGTTGGACAGGGTTGGGTTGGGCAGGGGTACCCCTGTGAATAGTAAACTGTGAGGAGGAGAACCCTGTTTGGTTGGAGGGGTAACCCGGGTTGGGCCAAGCCAACCCTGTCCAACCCTTCAACCAAACAGGCCCTAAGGGTGTGTTCGGTTGGGGGGTTACCCCCCACTTTGGGTGGGTTACACCCCAAAACCCATATTCCTAACCCACTAGTGGGGTCCACCATCTTTTCATCAAAAAAATATATATTATACCATCATATCATCTAGAAATCATAAAATACTCAACTTCTACTCACTATTTCAAACTTCAATAGAATCACATCACAACAACTACCCACTTTTTCAAATTTCAATACAATCATATCATAATAACTACCTACTTTTTGAAATTTCAATACAATTACATCACACAAACCCTCCCAACCCTTAACCCACCAACCAAACACACAAACACAAAAACGGGTTATCCTCCCCCAGATAACCCACGAACCAAACGCATCCTTTGGATTTTTAATTTTCTGGTTTCCCTTTAATGTTCAGTGCGAGCACGTTCGGTTGGAGGGTTACCCCCCAATTTGGACGGGTTACCCCCCAAACCCCACAATCCTAACCCACTAGTGGGGCCCACTCCCTTCCCATCAAAAAAATATATATTATACCATCATATCATCTAAAAATCATAAAATACTCAAGTTCTACTCACCATTCCAAACTTCAATACAATCGCATCACAACTACTCACTTTTTCAAATTTCAATACAATCATACTATATTAACTACCAACTTTTTCAAATTTCAATACAATCACATCACACAAACCCTCCAACCCTAACCCACCAACCAAACACACTAACACAAAAACGGGTTATCCTCCCCCGGATAACCCACCAACCAAACGCACCCTAAGGAGGGCCACAAGGATATATTCAGGTTGGCCAAAGCAAGAGAAAAAAAGACCAAAGACCTTTCTCATGTGAGATGCATTGAGGACGAGGAAAGTCACGTGTTTGTTACTCAAAAGGACATAGAGACTAGATGGGAGTAGTACTTCCATAAACTTTTTCATTGGGAAAGGAAATAGAGAGATCAATTTGGGTGATCTAACTAGTAGTGAAAGTTACTTGAATCGTGCAAGCTATAGATGAATACAAAGAAAGGAAGTAGAGGAGGCTTTGAAGGTTATGAAACCTGAGAAAGGTGTAGGATCGGATGACATCCCTGTAGAAGTATAGAGAGTTTTAGGTAAGCGTGGTTTGACTTGGCTTACAAATCTATTCAATGTTGGCGAAGCAAGAAAATGCCTGAAGTTGGAGGAGTATCGTGGTGCCTCTTTATAGAATAAAGGAGACATTCAAAATTTGTTCAAATTACAAAGGTATCAAGCTGATGAGTCATACTATGAAAATTTAGGAACGTGTGATCGAAAGAAGTTTGAGGCAAGTTTCCAACGTAAAAAAAACCAATTCGGATTCATGCCAGGTCGCTCAACTATTGAAGCCATCCATTTGTTGAGGAGAACAATGGAGATTTATAGAGCTAAAAGGAAGAACCTCCATATGATCTTTATTGACTTGGAGAAGGCTTATGATTCTGTCCCACGAGAGATATTGTGGAGAGTTTTGGAGAAGACACAATTACTTGTCCTATACATTAACCTCATAAAGGACATGTATGATAGGGCTTTATCTTGTGTAAGGACCCCGTCTGGGAAGACTGACTACTTGACATCAACATTGGTTTACATCAAGGTTCAGCTTTGAGTCCATTTCTTTTTATTTTGATTATGGACGAGTTGACAAGTCACATTCAGGATGAGTTATCTTGGTTTACTGATGATATTGTGTTGATTGACGAGACTAAGGATGGAGTAAATGAGAAGCTTGAGGTATGGAGACATGCGTTGGAGACTAAAAGATTTCGTATATGTAGAGCTAAGATGGAATATATGGAGTGCACCTTTGATGGAAGCAATGGTGAAGGAATTGAGGTGAAGATTGGCGACAATAACATTCGAAAGAGAGATTCTTTTAGATATTTGGAATCAATTTTGCAACAGGATAGGGAAATTGATGGAGATGTTACTAATAGAATAAATGCAGGCTAGCTAAAGTGGAGAGGAGCCTCTGTTGTTCTTGTGATAAGAAATTTTCCTTTAAAAATTAAAGGAAAGTTTTACAAAGAAACCGTGAGACCTGCTATGCTCTATGGATCTGAATGTTGGCCTGTGAACCATAGACATGTACAGAGAATGGTTGTAGCAGAAATGAAAATGCTAAGGTGGATGTGTGGACATACACGTAAAGATCGGATTTGGAATGATGCAATTAGAAAGAAAGTTTGTGTAGCTCCGATCGAGGATAAGATGCGAGAAAACCACTTAAGATGGTTTGGTCATTTGCAAAGAAGATCAGCAGATGCACCAGTTAGGAGATGCAAGTGTTGGGATGTTGAGCTGGCTAAGAGAGGGCGAGGACGGCCCAATAAGTGTTGGAAAGAGACTATACGAAGGGATCTTAGTTTTTTGAATATAAGCCCGAGATTGACCCAAGATAGATCTGAATGAATGGAGGCGAAGAATCCATGTAGCCGACCCTACTTAATTGTGGGAAAAGGCTTTGTTGTTGTTGTTGTTGTAGAGTAATGGCAGTAGGGTCTGAGCATGATTGTCGTTATTGGGAAGGTGTGAAGTTGATCAATGCAACTAAACAAAAAAGCACTGTGATATCTAAGATTTATTGGGGCCTTAGTATCTGCTGAAGATAGAAACCCAATTGTTTATCTCTTATGCTTGTCTTGTTTAGCTTCTGTAACTAAAGCTATAATAATCAAATGTTTTTCTCCCCCACAAATATATGATCTATATGATTCTCTCTCTAACCCTCACTCACATATGGATATTTACAAGGTTGCAAAAGTCGGTAGTCGGTACTCGGTCGGTTGGGTCACTGACTAAGGATTAATCGGCAGTCGGGCTACTAATCGGATTTAGTCGGACTTTAATCGACTTTGAATTTTATAATTATTTTAAATATATAACTCATTTTTATACATATATTTACATAGATTTTGTACATTTATATACTACCATAATAAAATAAAAGAAAATATTGAATTTAAATAAAACATTAGGCATATTATACTAAGTTTGCTTATAAAAAAAGTAAAACATTAAAAAAATACGGTATCTCCGAGCGAAAATTGGTCGATTAGTGTACCTAGTCGGAATTAGTCGGTACTCGGTCGGCCACCCCACTGACTAGACTAGTCGGACCTACTAATCGGGCCAGTCGGGCGACTTTTACAACACTGGATATTTATATAATTTATGTTGAGGATATATCATGGGTTTTATCTAATTAGTTACAGTTAAGTGGAGTGTTTGGTGGTTATCGGGCTATATTCGGGCCACACTCGGGTTAGGTTGCATGCCACATACCGGGCCTTCCACCGGGCTAGGCCCTCGGGCTAGGCGGACTGGGTCGAGCCAAACTTAAGCCCGACCCAAGAAATTTTTGGGCCTATAAATTTGGTCCAAGTTCGACCCAATGTTCATTTGGGCTTGGGTCAGGCCAGGCTTTTTGGGTTGGGCTTCGAGCTCGGCCAGGCAGGCCCAACCCAATGCTCATCCATAACTGTGGGTTGTTGTGCAATGATAATCAATACACAATGAGAGGATAGAGACATGATACCCAGATAGACCACGAAACACGATAATTACCAAGGAGAAACTCGACACAATGCAACTATCATCTTCTCGAGCAAGGATAGGGAGCACCACCCTCTTCCCAAGGATTTATGTACCTTTGTTAAAGAATTAAAAGGGGACGGGGAAAGGTGGAAATGCATGAATATGAAATAGATGTGAGGGGAGAATTAAAATAAAAATCTCAAATACAGGTTATTTCCTATTGGACTTTAAGGCTAATATTTTACGTAATATTTTTTAATATTATATCTTTAGAATAATAAGATTAATATGTAATATATATATGTAAATATGTATGCATGAATGTAGTGTGTATGTAAATATATATATATATATATATATTGGAATTTTTATCGAACGAATTCATGTTCGTTGAATTCAATTCGTTCAGAAATCGCAACTACAAGTTATACTCATATTCGATTCATTGGATTTACTTCTGCGCTAACATTTGTGCAGATCGTCAGATCGTGAGGACGATCTGAGGGTCATGCTCTGATACGAACCGATCCCTCCCCCAACTTCAATTTTTTGTTTGCATCTGTAACATCCATATCCAAACAAACCCGAACTCGTCCGATTTTGGGTCCAATGAACCCAATAATGTTGTCGGTCAATACTAAACAACCTAAAACGACCAAGTAATCATGAATCAAAAGTCGTTCGGGCAAAATCGACCAAAAATCGGTCGTTTCGTAATGCGCGTCGTGAAAAAGCCGCGACACAAATTCGGAAACCGCGAAACGAATCGAGACCATCATGAGATCCGATTCGACGAAAGAAGACCAGCGGAATCAACCGTTCGTCAATCGGAGGTCGTTTGGTAATTTTAAATCACAAAATTTAATCTTAAACAAAAACCGTATCCGAAAATTTCGGATATTCAAAACTCGACCGGAAGTATATCAATATTATACTCATTTTGATCGTCATTTTGAGACGATCAAATCGATATATTGTGCATCGAAATCCGACACCTGATATGCGAATACGGGTGACATATATATCTCAAATAAAAGTAAATATATAGATATTAATTAAATTTCTGTAACAGTGTTACTACTGGTGTCGGCCAAATGCCAACAAATAATAAATAAATAATAGTTTTTTTTAATTTCTGTTGAACTAAATTATTGTTGTAGCAGCAACATGTGGGCCTTCTTCCTCTCCTCCAAGTGGCTTCTAAGCACCTTCCATTTGGCAAACAAAAGGCATCCTCTTTTCCTTATATATAGCACCCTTCCCTTCCCTTTTTCCTCTCCCGTGTTCCCTCCATTCCTCCACCAACGAGCCCTGTCTTCTCTTTAATTTCTGAAGTTTCAGTTGGAAGCAATTGTTCCAATTGACCATAATCTGCAGCTCCAGACTTGCTGCTGACCTCAAGTCAAATTGCTCCAAGGACAGCCACTCCTGCATTAATTTGAAGGTGCTGGATTTCCAAAACAGTCAGCCCTGCATGAAATTTTTGTTGCAAATTTTGAGGATTTTAAGGTACCATCCCAGCCCATTCTTTGTTGCCATACATGTGTACAATCCCTTCTCATTCTTTGTTGTCATATGTGTGTTTTTACACCATATGATTCCAAACTCAGATCAAAATTTCTGAAGCTCCTAATGTCTGATTTAAAAAGTTCAAATTTGGGTCTTTGCATGCAGTAAAAAAAATGACTATGTATTTAGATCTGAAATAGGATCAGTTTTAGAGCTCAAAATTAGAAAGCCAAAAGATGTATAATCCCTTTTCCTGAAATAGGATCAGTTTTAGAGCTCAAAATTAGAAACCCAAAAGATGTATAATCCCTTTTCCCATCTCCTTACTGCCATGCATGAAAAAAAATTGGTATTTCTCAGCTTTGTATACAACTACTATATATACAATCTTACTGTTTTGACATAGTTGTAATATTGTAGAATCTTAAATCTTATTTCATTAATTGTTTTGAAATGAAAATATTAAAAAATTAGAATCTCCAGAAGAACAATAGATATCCTATTTAAATAAAGGGATATTTACCCAGCAGACCCGGAAATCTTTCTAAATTACCTCTACGACCTTTGAAACATCGATATTCCTCCCTCGACCCCGTAATCTTGCTAACTCTTATCCCACAGACCCTGTGGTTAACTCCCATCCATTTGCCCCGTTAAAAGTGACCAGATTCCGTTATCTTCTTTAAATGATACCCATTTTATTTATCAAATTTACGGCAGGTGCCATTCCCTCCCACCCTCCACCTCCAGGTGAACAATTCCGGCCCGAAGCCCCCCGCCCCCCTCCAGGTCGGACCTCCCCGGACGTCGGTCGAAGCTCCTCCCGCACCCCTCGCGGGTGACCCCCCGTTACCTCTCCTGCTCAAAGCCGCACCCTCGAACCGCCACCCCCTTCCACCTGCGAACCGCCACCCCCTTCCTCCTGCTCAAAGTCGCACCCCTCGCGGGCGACCCCACACACACGGACCTTCCACCTGCGAACCGCCACCCCCTTCCCGTTGGCCCCCTGCGATGTGGAGAGCTGCTGGGAGACGACTACGACGAGCAGTTGGAACGGAGCGGAGGTGGTGATGAGAGGGGAGGAGATGCCGTCCTTTGCGAGGAGGACTATGCTGTGGGTGATGGGTAGGAACCACCTTCTCAGCAACACCAGTAGCAGAGTTGGGGATGACACGGTATGACTCCACCCACGTACGTTATTCTGGATAGCATCGCACCTGCAGATTCTGGGATTGTGCTATCCACATATCGATCTCAGTTTCGAGGAACCCCCCTGCCCCCTGCCGAAGACCCCCCAACCCCCTGCCAACGCCATGGTCCACCCCCCGCCACCGGCGCTGGAAGCTCGAAGACCACCCTCCGCCGCCGGCGCCCCGCAGGACCCCCCCAGCCGCCTGCTCGAAGACCCGAACCCCCCGGCTCCGCCATGCTCCAAGCACCCCCTCCGCGCCCCGATTGAGGTCACCCCCTGCCCCCTGCCGAAGACCCCCCAACCCCCTGCCAACGCCATGGTCGAAGCCCCACCCCCCGCCGCCGGCGCCCCGCCTGGAAGCTCGAAGACCACCCCAGCCCCGCAGGACCCCCCCAGCCGCCTGCTCGAAGACCCGAACCCCCCGGCTCCGCCATGCTCAAAGAACCCTATTTATGGGAAGTGAAGATGGAGAAGACAGGAAATAGGAAGAGAAGAAAATTTCAACCGTTAGATTTTGTATGGTTCGATTAACTCGGTTTTAACTCACTCAAGTTAGTTCAAGATGTCTCAATTTAACGGTAGGGTTCATGAGGTAAAACGGAGCAAGATTACGGGGTCGAGGGAGGAATATCAATGTTTCAAAGGTCGTAGAGGTAATTTAGAAAGATTTCAGGGTCTGCTGGGTAAATATCCCTTAAATAAAATGAAGGTAAAAGTTCTGTTTATTCTCATCGTCACCTTCCTTTAAAGAATCCAAGATGTTTCAATTTGCGGATACAATTGTTCTCCATAAGTTATTTATGGGTATGATCTTTATCTGTTACTACACCCAGCATTATCTATTTTATTAGAAGTTAGGACTAGGAGGGATACTGCATGATGTGCAGAGATGTTGTATAATCATGGAACTTCTGTGATGCATAATTTAGTGGACATTTCTTGAAATCAAGGGATAACAGTCTTAGTTGGTGGAATAAAACGACCTGTTGAAGAATGGAGGTTCAATGCCTATTACTCTATTACATTTAGAGGGCTATATGGACATTAACTCTGAACTTATCTACCGTCCTTTTTACCTCAAGATGTTTGCCACCCATTCGAGCCTCCTATTACTTAAGAATACAAAACTTATCTAACCATGCACTTTTATCTACTTAATTCATCAAAATTTATTCCATGACTTACCAGCCAAACTTCTCCTAATATGAATGACCCCTATGGACGCTGCCATGAAGAGCTGTCTAAATTTAGTTATGTTTGTTTGGTGGGGTTTAATAGCTTATTTGCTGGAAATCATGTAAGCATCTCCAAGTTAACGTATATATATTTGCAATGCTATCTGGTAGCAATGTTGGAATGATCGAATGACATCATCCATTAAGAGATCAACTAAGATTATCTTGCAAAAAAAAAACAATTAGGGTCATGAGGTCATTAGAAGGAATGGAACATAAAACCTTACTCAAAACATGCCATGGAAAACTATCTTACCATCCATCATTTGTTATGACTCTAAAATGAAAAGAATCACTGATATATATAAATCTCTAATGAGATTGGAACTAAGGATCCATATGGTTGTTTGCTACAGGATTTGATTTCTTAGGTTTTATTAAATACTTATCAATATAAAGGATCAACTGGAATTTAAGGTTTAGTGACGGTGTAACACGTGGGAAGATGGTTGTGTATTATAGAATAATCATAGTCAATACAAGATGTAATATCTAATATTGGTTTCTTCCGTTATCACTAAAGCCTTCTTAGGTTTGTGTGGGACTTTCCCAAACATTACATAATTAGCTTATCATCAACCCACCATGTGAGTTTAACAATCTTTATCTATCATCTGTTGTAGTAGTCATAGCATCAATGTACATCAATATGTTTATTGGTAATAGCTTATCATCTCTCAATATGTTTGGATAATGGAAAATTTGTAATTTCATATATTTGTGCCGGTCATGGTGCCTCCTACACTTGACCGTGCGAGGGCGCGGTGACCCTCAACTGGGCGGGAGAATAGGAAGCCCAGTTAGGGCAGCGGCCGCCTAGTGCGCGGGTCTAGGATCCCAGTCCTCTTTCGGTTTTTACGCGAGCTCGCAGTGTTTTTACGCCTCGTTGGGATCCTGACTTTAGACCAGTTCCGCTGACCCTGTCTTTTAGGATACCCAGGCGGGGGATCCTTGGTTTTCAGTTTTACGTACGAGCTCGTTCGCCCGTACTAGTCGGGCAGGTTTCTAGAGCGACTTTTCTAGAGAGTCTCTCTCACCCGTCTCAGTGGCGTAGTTGGGGAGTAGACCTATCCCTCTATTGGACCGCGCTTCCAATTAGAGGGCGAGACGGAAGAGCCATTTGTAGGCTTCTTCACCGCTTGAGTTACTTCGCCAACAGACATGGCGATTCTACATCTAGATCATCCATATCTAAATCTACATCATCTGGAATTATATCTGAATCAATTGAAGTTAAGAATCGGAGAAGTTACGATCAAAAGTCGGGATTAGTAGGAAATGACTATTCTCTCTATCTAAGAATTTAATTAAATTAAGAGATCTTTCCAATCTTAACTTTTCCATCATCATTCACAAATATGATCTCTGAAGCAATTGATATATATGCTCACACTCATACCCTCATGAATATTCAACTACAATATAAATAGGTCATATGGGGGAAATGTCTGGTTCTGGGGAAATCATTAGAGATGCATTACAAACAACTTGAAAAACCTTTTTACTTACGTAAGTAGATGTAAACTTTACTTTCACCTTTCTACTTGCTTACTTTTGCACATATTAAATATCTAGTTATTTTTATAAGTTTTTGGGAGGTACCGGCAATGGCTGACGCCTCTTCTTTCCTAACGTGTTTGGCAGGCAAACAGTCTGCAGTTTAGTAGCAGCTCAGTAGCTATACATGCTTCCTGGAGACAGAGTATACACTAGATGGTATGAATTACTTGTCTCAATTTTTGTTCAGATGATGATGTAAATGCTATCTCTTTTGTATCACTTGGGATATATGTTGTAATATGAAAGATGCTTGTGCAAGTTGTAAATGAATATGAATATTAATGAAAAGGAACTTTGGTGCCATTTGTCTCTCTGTGATCTTGCGGTTATGTTGTGGATGTGAATGTCATGTGAATAATTAGCCGCGCGAAAAATTTTCCCTGCCTTTCTGTAACTTCATGCGATCTCTTGTGAATAATAGTGCGAGTGTGTGATTAACGGGTACCCGGATCCTGAGGGGTTCACAGCATCATATGTCATATCAAAAAAAAAATAGGGCTCAATTTTTGTTTCATGTTGCATTAGACACTCAACATACCACATCAAGGAGACATGCCAGACTAAGCATGAAATGTTCCACTATGCCCATGCAACACATGATTATACGATGACCTTATCTCATGCCAATTAGAATAATATATTTAGGCGATTAATTCAAATATTCACTGAGATATCACATGAGAAATAGAGGTAGCTATGACATATGCATCATCCTCTATAGTTGTATAAGATAAACATGCTCACTATATTCATTCAGTTGAGATTGTTTGACCACCTATTTCATGTTATAGGATAAGGGGACGCTATTCTCCTCTCATCCTCGGCTTATTAAGTATGCTACTCATTCAAGAGTTTCCAATTAGCATGTTGTCAGTTAGTCATATTTGCAAGGTTGTGCCCTGCATAGCTATCTTTAATGTTGTGTTTCTTTGACTTTTTTTCAAGATATTATAGTAAATAAGACAATTTTTCAGAGCCGTGAAGAATGGAGAGTCTAGTGTATTTGATTCTTTTATCTCCAATTGGTGCTTTCACTACTTTTGGAGTATTTGATTGTGCGCCTCTTATAGTGTAGATGGGTAAATGGATCTTTCCAGGATCCATTTACCCCATCCAGAGTTTAGTCCCACATCTACCAGTTTGGAGATGTGGAGACTCAGTGGGGGCTATGTATATACCCCCACACCCATTGTATTCTGATGAGAAAAACAGTGAAGCATATGGCCCTTTGAGGCCTTCTCCCGTGGTTTCATCCCGATCCTTAGAGAGTAGGATTCCACGTTAAATCCCATGTTCTTCATGTTTTATATTTTATCTCTGATTACCACTTCCGCGTCTATATTTTCTAACATGGTATCAGAGCCATTTTATTTTTCTAACATGGTATCAGAGCGGGTTCGATTCTTGAGGAATTATTTTTCTTCGTTTGTTCAAGATTCGATTTTGATATTTAGTTCTTGAAGATTTTTTCCTGATTGGTTCTAAGTTTAAGATCTAGGGTTTCTTCTGAAACCCTAATTCAGTATATTCCGAAGATCGTCGTCAAGTTCTAGGGTTTCTTATGCCCTAAGTTATGCTCCAGCAACAGATCCTCCAAGTCCATGGTGGTGCAACAAGCCAACTCCAGGCAATCGTGGTGCACAATCAGGTAACAACAAAGAAAAAAATCAATGTTCCAACAGTGACACACTTCGGTGATTCATGCTCTAGGAGGAGTATCTTCCATCCCAGATGGCACCACTTTCCTCCAGGAGCATTTCTCAAGATTTAGGGTTCCAGGAGGAACTCCTTATGCCACCCCCCGATGATCCCAAGCGGCAGAGCTCCAAGCGGACAAGCAGCGCAGTCGCACTTCGTCCAGACCCAGGCGATGATCCTAGCGACACGAGCCCTCGGCGGCGCACACCCAATCGCCTCCTCCCTTTGCACGGCTCTACGATACTCCAAAGCCCGCAACTCCAAGGCGATCCAAGCCCCCTGCTCCTGGCGACGCCGCTCAACGACGCCTCTCTCCTGCATCATCTCTTCACCAACAGCTCTTGCTGAGGCGGTGTGCAGTCTCTAGTCATGCCATCGCGGTGCCAACTCCTCTTGCGCGATCCAGATGAACAACAAATCCTTGCGCACCCTCCTCTCCTCTTGAAATCAAGGTGGATCCCTACAACTCGCACCATCGGCGGCACGATCTCGAGGTCGCATCCTCCATCTCCAAGCCCAGGCGATGGTCCAGCATCCTCCGCTCTTCCAGGCGAAGCCCTCCAGGCAGCGGCGCTTGGGTATGTGACGTGAAAGGGTTCCCACGATGGGAACCCTATGGCTTCTGCAAGAACAAAGGCCCGATGGCCCTTTCCTTTATAAAAAAAAGTGAGTGATAGGGAAAGCGGAGGCATGTTTGAGCGTGAATTAAAAAAAGGGGGGAGAGGGAGAAGATTGAGCCCAAGTGGGTCAAGATGCTTTAAAAAAGGAAAAATTGTTGTCAGGTCTAGGTAGACCGAAAGAGTAAAAAAATGAGAGAGAGAAAAGGCCTGGTTTGGCCAAGAGTTATATATATATATATCTTTAGTTAAAGGCGCGTACAATAAAAAGCCGTACGTAAAAGATTTGCAAAAAAATGGAAAGCCAAAAAAATTGAAACGCTTTAAAAAAATGTTTTCAAAATAATGTGTGAGAAGAAAAGCCAAAAAAAAATGATGATGATACAACTTATTTTGTTTTCCCCATTTTTATTGTCTTCTCCTAACTTGATCGATGTTTGTCATTCCGACAAGTACAGGAGAAAGGGGGAGTATTGTGTAGGAGTCTCAGGTCTGCTACAGATTCAGAGATTCCAGAGGCCATTCAGATTTCCAGACTCTACAGTCAGTTGTTCAGACTCGACGTTAGATTTATGCCGAGTCTTCAGATCATACACACACATGTATGCGGTCCTTTCAGGTGAGCACTTGTATGCCATCATTTGTCGTGATCCCCGTCATTCTTGTTTTCGACTAGAGTTTTCATATGTTCCATAGGGACTCCAGAGTAGAATATCATTCCCTATGCCATGTTGGCTAGGGTTTTCATGTGGTTCATAGGGACTCCAGAGTAGAGTACCATCCTCTGTGCCAGATGGGAGAGACCTAGTTCTCCGACGAGGAGACTTCTTTCGGACTCCATTCTCCAGCGACCGTGGACTCCGACGACGAGATTCAATTGACTCACACTCCAGCCCGTTCATCCTCCTCACCTGCACGACATGAGAGGCAACGTCTCAGCTTTTTTTATACCATCAACATCTATGTCATCCATCCATCAACAAATTATGATAGATCTTATCTCAATTATCTCCTACTACCTCTATGAAGAGTGAGGCTTGTCAACTTAGAAAGCACCGCTAGATTTTTTCCTACATTCGATTGCTTGCACTCATCATATACCTTAGATCTTGTCTACATGATTGTTAGGAGTTGTAGTCAAATTCTGCTTCGTCTTGGTCAACACAATTATTTGGTCTCATTATGAATGATTTTACTTGCTTCTCTTGGGGTTTTGATGAATAAGTCGATTGTTTTCTCAAAGATTACTCAGCTTATTGGTGAAATAAAGATATATGATATCACTATTGAAGTTTTTCAGACATATATCGTTCACTAGTTTATCTCTTAACAATTGAGTGAATCATGGATCTCTTTGGAGATTATTCATCAAAACTTATATACTCATACCTCACAACAAAATAGTCATAAAACGCAAACACCGTGATGCACTTGATGTGGCTACAGCGTTGCTTACTAACACAAGTGCGTTGTCATCTTATTAGGAAACGCAGTGTTTACAACGTCTTATCTTAATCGTCTTTCATCCTCAGTGGTTAGTGAGAGCTTCCCATTGAGGCTTTATATCATGATTGTCCAACTTTTGCTATATCTCCTTTTACCTTTGAGTGTTTTATGGCTGTGTGACATTTGAAGTCTGAGAGTGACAAGTTTGCTCCACAGACTACTAAGTATGTTTTCTAACATATACGAAAAATTGGAAAGGGTGTTGCTACCTTGACCCCATCACCCATTGCCACTATGAATGATAACTACCCAAACGGATCAGTCTCGAGGCACAAAAGAATGACAGTGCAGAGTTAACACTCATTGAAACTATTCAGTTCATTTCCTTACTATTGCAAGAAGCCAAACTTCAAGCGGTCCTATTCAGGATAACCTTAACACTGTACCTTTGATGTCATGTGTTCTGATACCTCACGAAATTACATAAATTCCTGCGCAAAGATGCCAACATGTTTAGTATTCACTACAAATGTCGAACCCCTTCTTGAGCTATAAACTATATCTTTACCCGAGGTAATTCCTTACCATGAGCTTTTACAGATTGATGTTACTTCTAGTGACATATGTACTAGTCATGTGACAGATATTGCAGAGAATCTGGTGACATATTAACTAGTCATATGACATGTTGCAGAGAATCTGGCAATTTCAATTGTCATTCAGAAGAAGCTGTCTCACAACATGCATCCTATATCTAACGTAATGTCATTGGTTCAAGTCAGTGACAGTTACATTATGTGATTTGCAAAAGGCTTGTCAGCATTATATACTTGGGTTACTCGGGCCCTTCTTCATCCAAGTGGAAGATGTTTATGGAGAAGGAGATGATGATTCTGATATCTAAGTATACATGGACTTTAATAGACCTACCTGCAAACTACAAGGTGCTTATAGGTGTTGAATGTGAAGCATAATCAAGGTGGATCATTTTCAAGGCACTTGCTAAAAGGTTCACCATACCTATGGGATGGAATTCCTTGACACTTTCTAGGTGCCTCTTCCATCAACTTTATGTAATTTTCTTGTTGTTGGCATGCACATTTTATGATTTTACATTGTTGGGAGAAAACCGAGATTGATTATTCAGAGAAACCCTAGGCTCTCTTATATAGGGAGAGACCTTAAGGGTAAAGTACAAAGTAGTCCAGAGAAAACAAAGAAATAACAAACAGGTACATAGCATAATAATATCTATCTCTACACTCACCCTCAAGGTGGAGCATAGATGTCTATCATGCTCAGTGGATGAACATCTCTGAAAAGGTCCTCTGAGCAACGGCTTGGTGAATACATCCGCAGTCTGATCCCCTGAGCTCACATGAGTTGTAGATATCAATCCTCTCTGGATCAAGTCTCTAGTGTAATGACAGTCAACTTCTATATGCTTGGTTCTTTCATGAAAAGCTGGATTGTTGGCAATGAACAAGGTTGCCTGATTGTCACACTGAAGCTGCATGGGTAGAGGTACGTCTACATGTAGATCCTCTAGTACGGATCGAACCCACATCATCTCCGTGCTTGCTTGCGCCATGACCCTATATTCGGATTCAGCACTTGATCTTGCCACAACAGTTTGTTTGTTGCTTTTCCAAGAAACCAGAGAGCTTCCAACAAACACTGCGAATCTTGAGGTTGATTTTCGATCCTTAGGGCATCCTGCATAATCGGCGTCTGCACATGCGGAGATAGACAAATCTGTGCCCTTCCGAAACAGCAACCCTGAACCTGGAGAAGACTTAAGATACCTCAGTATCATGTGTATAGCATCCATATGAACTTGTCTTGGCTGCTCCATAAATTGACTTACCCTGCTTACTGCAAAGGCAATATCAGGTCGAGTTATGGTAATATAAAGGAGCTTACCCACCATTTCTCTATATCTACTTTTATCCACTTTAGCAGTATCAACATCTTACAACTTCATGCTTGGATCCATGGGAATACTTGATGGTTTGCATCCAGCCATGCCTGTCTCAATCAAGAAGTCTGTAATGTACTTCTGTTGGGTCTTCACAGTTAAATATCATGCAGACGGCAGTTTGGATTGGTACAAAGCACGTCTGGTCGCGCGTGGTTTTACACAAACCTATGGTGTGGACTATATGGATACTTTCTCTCCAGTGGCTCGACATTCTACCCTTCGCATTCTCTTATCTGTGGCCGTGGTCCGTGACTGGAGTATATCTCAACTGGATTTCAAGAATGCATTCTTGTATGGGGATCTGTAGGAGGAAGTCTACATGCAGCAACCACCTGGGTTTACTGCTGAGGGGGAGAAGCATATGGTGTGTAGACTTCACAAAGCAATTTATGGCCTCAAACAGAGTCCAAGAGTGTGGTTCCAGAAGCTTTCTAATCTTATTGAGCAATAGGGATTCAAGAGGTCGAATGCAGACCACTCATTGTTTGTTCAGAAGTCATCGGCAGGTATGGTTGTTATCATGGTCTATGTTGATGATATTCTGGTTACAGGAGATGATATTCAGGGCATAGAAATGGCGAAGGCGTTTCTAGGCCGTCAGTTCGTTACGAAGGATCTTGGAACCCTAAGATATTTTCTGGGGTTGGAATTTGCCAGGAATGCACAGGGTTTGGTGATGACCCAACGGAAGTACATTACAGACTTCTTGATTGAAACAGGCATGGCTGGATGCAAACCATCAAGTATTCCCATGGATCCAAGCATGAAGTTGTATGATGGTGATACTACTGAAGTGGATAAAAGAAGATATAGAGAAATGGTGGGTAAGCTCCTTTATATTACTATAACTCGACCTGATATTGCCTTTGCAGTAAGCAGGGTAAGTCAATTTATGGAGCAGCCAAGACAAGTTCATATGGATGCTATACACATGATACTGAGGTATCTTAAGTCTTCTCCAGGTTCAGGGTTGCTGTTTCGGAAGGGCACAAATTTGTCTATCTCCGCATGTGCAGACGCCGATTATGCAGGATGCCCTAAGGATCGAAAATCAACCTCAAGATTCGCAGTGTTTGTTGGACGAGCAAGAGGATGCCCTAAGGATCGAAAATATGGACGATTATGCAGGATGCCCTAAGGATAAAAAATCAACCTTAGGATGCCCTAAGGGTAAAGTACAAAGTAGTCCAGAGAAAACAAAGAAATAACAAACAGGTATATAGCATAATAATATCTATCTCTACATACATCAGTTGAATCAGTTGAATATAAAGAATGCCTTCTTCAATGAGGATTTTGGAGGTAGTTTATATGCAACAACTACCGCAGTTCGAGCTAGTAAAGGAACATCATAACATATTATTATCCAAGGACACATTTATAGTTTGAAGCGATGTCCTAGAGCCCGGTTCTAAAAGCTCATAGAGATGCCGGAAAGAAGAGATTTGTCAGATCAATCTCAGATTACTTGTTTACTAAGAAGACATGCAGAGTCACAATGGTTATGCTAGCCTATGTCGACAACATAAAATTCGTAGGAAATTATCAGCAGTGAATTGGAAAAGTGACGAAAATCGAGCAGATCAATTGGTGATAAAAAAATATGATGCTATTAAAATATTTTATTGGCATGTGTTGAGATTACTGTACATCCTTGGTGTTATTTCTTATTTTATGTTCTTTATGTACCTCTCTTGATATTTACCCAGAGTTTTTCTCCTATATAAGGGAGCACTGAGGTCTCATGAATAAACAAGTCATTCATTCATGTATCCCACCCTAACCCTAACCCTAACCTTAACCCCCCTAACCCCCTTGCTCCAGCGACTGCGCATCTGCCGCGCCTATGCACATCGCAACTGGAAAGGGGATCGGGAGAAGGCCTCAAAGGGCATCTGTCGCGCCTGCGCGCATCGCGCCTTACTCCGGACATCGCTCATGCGTATATCGCGACCGCGTCATGCTCCCGCGCATCGTGCATCTGCGCATGGAAGGTTGTATCCCGATATATCAGCGATATATCAGCGATATATCGGTATCGACAGGTCACCGATATATCGCCGATATGTCCGATATCGGGTATCGACAGGCAAAAAAGGCGAGCCGAATCCCGATGTCGGCGATATGGCGTCGATATATCGCCGATATATCGGCGATATATCGGTATTGACATGGTATCGATATCGATATGTCCTGCGCACCAGCACGCACCAGCATGCATAGCGCACCAACGTGCACCCACGCACATCCGCGTGCATCTGTATTTGCGCACCAACGCACATCTGCATGCATCCTGCGCGCATCTGCATGCACGTGTGCGCATTTGACGTGCATCTGCATGCATCACTGCCCTTTGCGCCCATACGGCCTAGCCTACAACAACAGGAGATGAGGATGGTTGTATGAGTCTACAAATACAACGAATCCTTTCTATGTGATAGCGTAGACTCATTTATAATGGTCTACTCCTCAGTTTTGTCCCGGATTTCGACGTTCTTGCTACCATGTCAAAGAATAAGGGTGATGTTTTTTCGTCTGGTGCCATCAAGGGCCCGGCTCCCATCGTAAAGATGGATGGGACCAATTATGAGTTGTGGTCCATGCAGTTTCGCACCTTGATGCAATGCCATAACAAGAGCACATTCTGACAGATCCAGAGTCGGAGGACAAGACTGGGGCTAATGCTTTTGGGAAGCAAGATGATGCCTATGCTCGCATTTGGCTCTTTGGGACGCTCACCACAGAGATGGCCAATGATATTGTCATTCAACCCACAACAAATGCTATGCGGGATATCTTAGTAGCCACGTACGGGCAGGCAAAAAATGAGAGAGAAATTTTACAGTTGCAGTTTGATATTTTCTCGACCAAGCAGAATGGTCGACCTCTTACGGCACACTTCTCGCATCTTCGAGGCATGTTTGAGTGTCTGCATAGCTTCATGTCTATTACTACGAGCACTGAGCAACAAAAGTCGTATCGGAATGCAACTATGACATGAGTATTTTTGTCATCTCTGGACTCTGAGTACGATGCAGCACGTATTCAACTTCTTACTGGAGAGACGATACCTCCGATGGAGGAAGTTTACAAAAGGCTGAGCAGAATTACTACATCCTCTATTACTGTGGCTTAGACTCCTATTATGGCAGCCTCTCGTGGCAGAGGGGGTACTCGCAGTTTCGTGGCCCAGGACCACGTGGTCGAGGAGGAGGTCGTCAGCGAGTCCATGTTCACATTGCCATCGTCCTGGTCATTTTGAGGAGACATGCTATCAGAAGCATAGGTATCTGGCCTCCACCCGAGTTGCTAAGCAGACCAAGCCTACTTCTACACCTGCTCCAGCTCATGATGCATGCATTGATGATATTGTTTCCAGACTGCGAGAGATGATGACTACTCCTACTACTTCGCACGCAGGTTCTTTAGATGTCGCACATATTGCTAGAGCCTCTTCGAGCTTGTCAGATATTACTTATGCCCTTACCAGTAGCAGCAATTCAGATTTGTCTGACTGGATCATGGACTCTGGAGCATCTCATCATACATGTGGCAAACGAGCACAGTTTACTTCTTACAGGTCTATCCCTCTAGGTAGATCAGTGGTGATTGCCAATGGGGTTCATCTACCCATTGTTGGACAGGGGTGGTGATTCTAGCTCCCTCGATGGATCTGCAAAATGTCTTACATGCTCCAGCATTTCAGATGAATCTTTTGTCTATTAGTCAGATTATAAAAGATTTACATTGCCGTGCCATATTTGATCCTTCTTCTCTTGTGTTTTAGGACATACTCACGGGCAGGGTGATTGGATGTGGCCGTGAGCAGAGGGGACTTTATAGACTTGTCCAGCCTCATTGTGCAAGGGCTGCTACCATCCCTTTTGGACCTGTCTCCCCATTTCTGTGGCATCTTCGCTTTGGACACCATCCTCTGTAGAAGTTGTGTCATGTCCTCCCGTAGCTTGGAGTGTAAGGCGTGTCAGCTTGGGAAGAACCATCGTTCCTCTTTTCCGATTCGTTAGAGTCGTCATAATGGTCAGTTGTTTGAGTTGGTTCACTATGATATCTGTCTGGGGTCCTAGTCGTGTTCCTGATTATCAGGGACATCGGTTTTATATGGTCGTTGTAGATTTTTCTAGATTATCTTGGGTATTTCTGATAATTCAGCCATGGCCGGTACCAAGCCCGGGTAAATGAGGAGGGTTGCGTTAGGTAGCCGAAAGCCAGCGTAAAACAGTCGAAGACAACTTCCTAAATAATACTTTTTTAAAAAAAAGTATTACTTAGGATGTTGCCTCATGACAGTCGGATCTTTCAACATGGATTTAAGCAAACACACAGATTTGGTTGGGGCGTTCCCTACTTGCGATGCGTTGCATCGCCTGAATGCAATGAAAAATTGACGGCCCAAGAAGTGTTGGAAAGAGACCATACAGAGGGATCTTTGTTTTGTGGATATAAGCTCGGGATTGACCCAAGATAGATCTGAATGGAGGCGAAGAATCCATGTAGCCGACCCTACTTAATTGTGGGAAAAGGCTTTGTTGTTGTTGTTGTTGTTGTATCTTGGGTATTTCTGGTGAAGAATAAGTCTGGAGCTGGTCCTGTTATCAAATCTTTCCTTATTGAGATTGAGAACATTTTTTCTAATGTGAAATTTATTCACGCTGATAATGCCTTTGAGTTTTCTACTTTACAATTATCGGACTTCTTCAGATCTATTGGTGTTATTCATCAAACCTCGTGTGCTTACACTTCACAGCAGAACGGTATTGCTGAACACAAACACCGTCATCTTTTGGATGTCACAAGAACTCTTTTGATTCAAAGTTGGGTTCCTCATTCTTTCTGGGTTGATGCGTTTCTTACTACATGTTACTTGGTGAACCACAAGTTGTCTACTATGCTTGGAGAAAAGTTCCTTTCTTGATTGTGTTTCCTGAGAAGGACTTATTCTCACTTACCCCCAGAGTCCTTGGATCTGTGGCTTTGTCCACAATTTTACTCATGGTCATGACAAGCTTTCTCCTAGATGTCAAATGTATGTTCGTTGGTTATTCTCGTACCCCAAAAGGGTATAGATGTTTTGATCATGTTGGGAAAAAATATTATGTGAGTGTTGAAGTCACATTTTTTGAGTCTATTGTGTATTTTTCTCCTACAGGTGGCAGGTTGTTTAATGCTGACTCTGGTAAGGATATCTGCGTTCCTCCACCTCTGATATCTCCACTAACAAGTCCTCATGTTGAGTCTCAGTCACCTCCACCACATCCTCCTCCTCCACCTCCGTCTACCATGACTCAGTTCCTACCTCATTTTTACATTCACAGGTCCTCTACTCGCCCCTCTACTCATGCGCCTTCCCAGTCATCCAGCACGCCCAGGTATGTAGTGAACACATTGTTTCTATTGATGGAACCGGTGCTATGCTTGATCCACAGGATACTGCACAAGAGAATATGATAGCAGAGAACAGAGAGGCTGATGACCTCGATAAACCTATTGCCTTGAGGAAGCCCCGTCGCAACTGTGCTACATACCCTCTAGCTGTACATGTTTCCTTGGACCATCTTTCAGAGGAATATATGAAGTTTGTTATGAGCCTCTCAGCTATTACTATACGACGAACATATCAGGAGGCCATACAGGATAGCAGTTGGCGACTTGCCATGGAAGAGGAGATGGTCGTTTTGCAGTCTCGTGGTACCTGGAGTGTTGTTTCCGCCCCTCCAGGTGCATTTGTTGTGGGGTACAAATGGATATTTACAGTGAAGCAGCGAGTGGATGTCAGTGTGGATCGCTACAAGGCATCTGTTGTAGCACGTGGATTCACCCAGACTTATGGGGTGGATTATCAGGATACCTTCTCTCCAGCGGTCAGACACCCAACATTACGCATTCTCCTATCAGTTGTTGTTTCACGGGACTGGTCTCTTTACCAACTTGATGTGAAGAATGCATTTTGTTAGAGTATTTGGTTGTGCGCCCTTTATGTTGTAGCAGGGTAAATGGATCCTGGAGAAGATCCATTTACCCCATCCAGTGTTTAGTCCCACACCGCCTGTGGGTGGGACTTGGAGGCTCTGGGAAGGCTATATAAGGAGCCCCAGACCTCCTGTACTCATTGAGAAACTCAATAGAGAAACACGCCCCTTTGAGGGCTTCTCCCGTGGTTTCATCCCGCTCCTCACAGAGTAGGGTTCCACGTAAAATCCCGTTCTTCTTTATTCTTCTTGTTCTTTATTGTTTTTCCATGTTACGCTTCCGCTTCCGATTTTCTAACATGGTATCAGAGCGGGTTTGATTCTCGAAGAGTTGTGTTTGAAGATTTATTTTTGTTCGAGATTTGAGATTCAGATCTAGGGTTTCTATTGAAACCCTAATTTTATTGTTAGAGATTCGTTCATGAAGATTCATTTTTATCTGGGATTGATCGTGTAATTTAAGATCCATGTTCCTTTGGGTTTCTTCGTGAAACCCTACATTCCTTGAAGCAGCCCCGTGCATCCCCTTGGGCTTCAGGCCGCCTCGGCCCCTTGAACCCAGCATACAGGAGTCGGCTCGGGCTCCCTCAAATCTCGAGGCGGCACTGGCGACGTTGCACAGCCACAACGTGCAACTGCAACCCAGGCCGCACCCTCATTGTGACAACAGGCCATGCACGAGTACCAACGAGGTCCATGGCGACCTGCGCAAACTCCAGGTCTCGCGCAAGAAGATTTGGCATCGCATATGGAGGCATCATCTCCCTCTCGCACGCAGCCCTCCACGCGATCCATCAGGCGCGGTTCGATGAAGGCTCCGGGCGAGGATCTCCAGCGCTAGCGACGAGCCCCCTCCGCCGCAGATTGACCCAGGCGGCAGCCGCAGAACCCTAGCAACCCGTCGACCCCATGGTGGCGCGGATGCATCTCCCCGCAAGTGGGAACCCTATGGGTGACGCACGTTTTGATTGGATCCCTAATGGGGCCGATTGCCTCTCTTAAAAAAAATTATTGCTGTGATTGAAAGGCCCTGGTGGGCCTACGGTTTCTGTGTTTTTTATGGTTTAAAAAAAATCAAGTAGTTTATGCCGAGTGGGCCGAGGTCAGAAAAAAAAACAAGGGAGGCTGGTTTGTTTTTTTTAAAGGAGGGAGATTTGTTTAAAAAAAATTTATTTGAGTGGGACGGCGGGTCCGAGTGGGCCGTAACGAAAAAAAAAAGGGGGAAGTTATTTGTTTTGAGGGCTCATGTGGGTCGTGACTTGAAAAACAAAAAGAGAGAGAGAGAGAGAGGTGGGGAAATGTTGTGCGGGCCAAATGGGCCTGCTGTGTGTGCGTAAAAAAAGGAAAAGAAAAGAGAGGAGAAAGAGAAGGGTCAAGGGGCCAGTTAAAAAAATTGTGGAAAAGGCGCGTACAAGAAAAAGCCGTACGCATGGTTACAAAAAAAGAGAGGAAAAAGGGGGGCAGAAGTGCCCAAGTGAGCCGTACCTTAAAATGGAAAGAGTTGGGCCCAAGTGGGCCGAGAAAAAAAACGGAGGTTGGTTTGTTAAAAAAAAGGCGTGTACAAGAAAAAAAACCGTACGCAAGTTTTTAAAAAAAGGGATTTTTACCCGGCAGACCCTGTAATCTTTTGCAATTACCGCTACGACCTCTGAAACATCCTAATTCCTCCCTCAACCCTGTAAACTTGCTAACCGTTATCCTATAAACCCTGTGGTCAACTCCCATCCATTTACCCGTTAAAACTAACCAATTCCGTTACATTCTTTTATTTTATGCCTATTTTATTTATCGAATTTACATTGATTGCCATTCTCTCTCACCCTCCTCCTTTTCCCAGCACCCACTGCCTACCTTCATCGTCCTCGTCTCCGACCTCCGTCCTCGTCTCCGACCTCCTCGTAGCAGCACCGGACAACGCCCTCGCACCACGCATCGCCTCGGCTCGTCAGCAACACTTCGCCAAGGCTGGGCCACCACACCTTCTCCCTCCAGATTTGCTTCTTCGGCGAAGCTCCCGCACCCCCGCTGCTCGAAGCCCCCGCACCCTGCCGCTCGATGCCCCCGCACCCCCTGCCGACTCTGTCGAAGCTCCCCTCCCCTCCTCTGGTCGATCAAAGTCTCCCCGTCTCCGCACCCCCCCCCCTCCGGCTCCACACCCCCGCCGCCCCCGATAAAACGTACTTCTCACGATGCAGTAATAAAATTTTATACAGGAACAGTATTTTTCTCGTCTCTCCATTTAATACCAATTTCAGTCGGCCAATTTCAAGTGACTTTTGCATCTCAATTGGGAACGAAATCTTTATATATATTGCTTACATTGTTGACATCTTAAGTGGTTGTCGTTCTGTAGGTGAAACGTCTCCGATGGAAGTTCAGAGGCAATGAGCGCATCGAGTTAGATGGCTGCGGCATTGGTGGCAGCGGCATGGCGGTTCTCGTCTGTGGGACGTCCACAATCACCTATTCCCAACATCTGCTGCCATTGCAACTACATCTTCCGGGCAACCTCCGGACTCGAACAATGCCATCATTCTCTTTCGCTTCGAGACAGAGCCCAAGCCTCACCTTTGGATCGGACCGAACGTTGCTGTGTGGGGTGTCTATGGGCTCCTGGGTCACGTGGGTGGTTGTGAAAGGAGCGGAGGAGGCGGGTTGCTGCGGAGGAGGCTCATGAAGACACGGTCGGTGTCGTCAGCATCGTCGGTTGCATCGTCCGGAAGTGGGTGGTCGGTGGCGGAGTGGCAGAGCACGGAGGAGAATGAGCTCAAGGAGGCTAGGAGGCCCACATCCGCTGCCGCCCCCGATCGTAGAGCTCGCACCACCAGCACCGCCCCCGACTCCACACCCCCGCCGCCCCCGATCGTTGCCCCCGCACACCCGCCGCTCGAATCACCCCCCTCGACTCGAGTCGAAGCCCTCCCCTCCCCCGGCTCGAAACCCACGCACCACCGTCGCCACTCTTGAAGCCCCCGCCTCCTTTGCTCTTCCCTCCCCGCACCTCCTCAAGCTCCCCCCCGAACCACCCGCCGCCTGGATGCCCACCTCCTCCTCCAGGTCGAGCATCCGCCCCGTCCACATCAGGTCGAGCTGCAACATCATGCTGGGCGTTGATGTTGAGAAAGGAGGGTTCTTCTGTTGGTTACTTCTAGCCGTCCGATCCGGATTGGTTAGATTAACTTGGTTTTAACTCAAGGAAGTTAACTCTTTATGTGTCAATTTAACGGTAGGGTTTGTGGGGTAAGACGGAGTAAGTTTACGGGGTTGAGGGAGGAATTAGGATGTTTCAGAGGTCGTAGCGGTAATTGCAAAAGATTACAGGGTCTGCCGGGTAAAAATCCCTTAAAAAATGCATGAAAAGCCGAAAAAAAATCAACGGCTTAAAAAAAAGAGAGAGAATGTTTCGAAAAAAAATGAATGTTTTTGATAGCCGACAAATGTGTGATCGGCTAAGTGGTTTTGTTTTACCCCCTATTTATCTTGTCTTCTCCCAACTTTGTCGATGTCAATTTCCGACAAGTATGGGAGAAAGGGGGAGTATATGTAGAGTCACATGTCTGTTCTTCTTCCAGATCCAGATTCAGATATCAGTCTCCAGACCAGCCAGATGATCAGACTCTACAGTTGATGATTAGACTCGACGATCAGTGTTTCCGAGTCTCCAGTTTCAGACACGCACGAGTGTGCGGTCATTGTCAGATGAGCATATGTTGCCATCATTTGTTCGAGGTCCCCATCATTCTTGTTGTTGTTCGGCCAGAGTTTTCATGTGAGCCATAGGGACTCCAGAGCAGAGGACCATTCCCTTGAGGGCAAGGGTTTTCATGTGGTATCATAGGTACACCAGAGTAGTGCACCATTCTCTGAGCCAGATGGGAGAGACCCAGTTCTCCGACGAGGAGACTTCAGGCGCAGTTTCAGACTCGATGGTCAGATTCCGAGTCTTCAGTCGACTCACACTCCAGCCCGTTCGTCCTCCTCACCTGCACGGCATGAGAAGCAACGTCCTCGACTGCAGCATGTGCGCGTTGGGTTGATATTGTCCATAGTGTCCTGTAGAGTTGAGTTGAGTTTATTTTTGTCTGTCCAAGCTGAGCATTGCATGCTCCAGCTTGAGGGGGAGTGTTAGAGTATTTGGTTGTGCGCCCTTTATGTTGTAGCAGGGTAAATGGATCCTGGAGAAGATCCATTTACCCCATCCAGTGTTTAGTCCCACACCGCCTGTGGGTGGGACTTGGAGGCTCTGGGAAGGCTATATAAGGAGCCCCAGACCTCCTGTACTCATTGAGAAACTCCATAGAGAAACACGCCCCTTTGAGGGCTTCTCCCGTGGTTTCATCCCGCTCCTCACAGAGTAGGGTTCCACGTAAAATCCCGTTCTTCTTTATTCTTCTTGTTCTTTATTGTTTTTCCATGTTACGCTTCCGCTTCTGATTTTCTAACACATTTCTTTATGGAGATCTACAGGAAGAGGTTTATATGCAGCAACCACCAGGGTTTACTGCTGACGGGGAGTCTCAGAAAGTGTGTAGGCACCACAAGGCAATCTACGACCTAAAACAGAGTCCCAGAGCTTGGTACCAGAAGCTTTCAGAATCGATAGAGCATCAGGGGTTTGTCCGGTCCACTGCGGATCACTCACTTTTTATCCAGAGGACACAGAGAGGTACCGTTGCTATTCTCGTCTATGTTGATGATATTATTGTCACGATGATGATGAGCAGGACATTCAGGTGGCCAAGGAGTTCCTAAGTCAGTAGTTTATGACCAAAGACCTTGGCAATCTTCGATACTTCCTTGGATTAGAGTTCGTCAGGAACCAACATGGTCTTGTGATGACCTAGAGGAAGTTTGTTACTGATCTTCTTCTAGACACAAGCATGACAGGGTGCAAACCTGCTACTACTCCTATGGATCCAAGTATGAGATTATATGATGATGATACATAGGAGATATAAAGAGCTTGTTGGGAAACTTCTATATGCTACCATCACTAGGACAGATATATCCTTTGTCGTGAGCAAAGTGAGTTAGTTCATGGAAAAACTTAGGAAGGTTCATATGGATGTTGTCTATATGATTTTGAGATATTTGAAGTCTTCACCAGGAAGGCAGGAAGTGGGCTTATATTCAGCAGAAGCACTTCTCTTGATGTGACCACATGTGCAGACGCAGATTATGCAGGATGCCCTAAGGACAGGAAGTCTACTTCTAACTGTGCTATATATGTTGTCAGCTCATTCGGGTCATGGAAAAGTAAAAAGCAGACAATGGTTGTTAGATCTAGTGCAGAATTCGAATACAGGGCCATGGCTCAAGGAAGCACATAGATGATGTAGGTGAGGTCGGTTTTGACAGATCTTGTAGTTGATGTACCTCTTCCTATGCAGCTTCTATGTGACTATCAGGCAACACTTTTTATTGCAAATTATCATGCATTCCATGAACATACAAAGCATATAGAGGTGGATTGCCACTATACCAGAGACATGATCCAGAAGGGTCTCATATCCACCTCCTCATGTTTCTACTGGAGATCAGACTTTTGATATATTCACCAAAGCTCTTACTAAAGGCCCTTTCCAAAGATGTTCTAAACTGAGCATGATAGACATATATGCTCCAGCTTGAGGGGGGTGTGTTGAGATTATTGTACATCTTTGGTGTTATTTCTTATTTTTTATATTCTTTATGTACCTCTCTTGATATTTACCCAGGGTTTTTCTCCTATATAAGAGAGCCCTGGGGTCTCATGAATAAACAAGTCATTCATTCCTCCCAACAGTATGAATGTAGTCTGCAACCACAGAGGGCTTGCTCTACCACAGAGGAAGCATTACATTGATCTCTTGCACAAGGCTAACATGTCGCATACCAAATTTGGCTCAAATCATGATGAATCTTAAGGCATGGATGTATACAGCAGACAAGCAAGTGGCTAAGGGCATTATCGTCAGTTAGTGGGGAAGCTCATATATCTATTACCACCAAACCCAACATTCCATTGGCAGTTGGGAAATCAAGTTAGGGATGAAAACGGATAATATCCGAATATCCACTTATCGTATTTGAAAAAATACTAGATACGGATATCCGTATCCAAATATAAATCGAATACGGATCGAATATGGATATGAGTTGTAAAAATTTTCCGGAATGACTTGAATAACCGGATCCAGATTCGGTTCTGAATACAACATTTAATATTGTTTTATATATTAGTTAATGTAATATAAGCCATAGCTTGTATTACTATATTAGTATTATATATCATATAATACAATATATTAATAATATTAATAAACTTCCGTTTGTTTGGGGATGGACACGAATAAAAGTTACGAAACCCTATCTCCTTTTTGCTTCCGATAAATAACACGTCACCTCGAAGCTTTTGTTATGATACAACTTATTTATATTTCATTGCCATTTTTTTAATATCGTTACGAACTTTGATAAAAATTCAATTCGTATTAGTATGTGATCTTTATTCGATCCGTATTCGGATTCAATAAATATCCGATTCGAATTCGTAACCGTATTTTCAATTGGTTTCCTTAATGCATATCCGAATCATATCCATATTCATATCCGTATTCGATAGAGATAAAGCGAATATGGATATGGAAATAGGTATACTTGATTCATATCCTATCGATTTTCATCCCTAAACTTAGTTCATGAGTATGCCTACACATGGCCACTTGGATGCTGCTATAATAATCTTGATATCAAGGTTGTCCCTAGAAAGAGGTTATTCTACATAGTTGGATCGTCTCCGCATGTTACAACTTATTATGATACAGATTATGTAGGGTACCTTACAAATAGCATCTGCATATTACAGTTTATTATGATACAGATTATGTAGGGTACCTTACAAATAGCAAATCCACCATCGATTTTTGCACCTACCCCTAAGGTAATCTTGTCACATGGATGAGCAAGATGCGAGCAATGGTATCTCATATGAATGTATAGAGCGAATATGAGGCAATTGCTCAAGATGTTGCAGAGATGTAGTGGATACGAGCAGTGCCGACACATCTTCACATTCTACCAACCACAATTATGGAGATAAGACATGGAAACATGATTCACACGCACACTAAGCAATCTACTGTTCCACGAACAGACTTAACATATAGAGATTGATTGCTACTTCACTAGAGACCTTATTTAATTATATCTTCTTTGGATGTTGATGTTACTTCTGCAAGATGGACATCATATAAATTTAATAACGTACTTCCCGAAGTTTCTTTTAAATGATGCTTTAACAAGTTGAGCTTTTGACCCTTTCTCAAATAATGGCATTGCCATTATTCCCATCAACTTATTTTTTTGAAAGAAAAAGGACATCCACTGTGTAGGTGTGTGCCCAAAAACTTCACCATTTATCACCTCAAAACATTACACGCCTTTAAATAGGCTAAAAAAAGAAGAGAGATTATAATAGCCAACTCTCCGCCAAGGCTTTAGCATGAGCCACCACATTTTCTCCATAAACACGCTCGTGCCAAAACACCACACCATTTCTTGCAATCCCAACGCTTACATCATTGCTATGAGCTCAGATCTCTTCTTTTCTGTGCCAATCCAACCCTCTCCAATGGATTCCCAAAAATTCATCTCACTTTCAACTTCCGCAGGGTTGCCTCCAAAATAATGTCCAAGCCTCCACAGAGCTTCTACACCGAAGAAAATATGATTCGCATCTTCCACCTCCGCTTGACATCTCGAGCACGTCGGATCAGCATTCTGAGAATATCTAGCAAATCGATTTCCTGTCAATAATCTGTCCCTCCTAAATATCCAAAGGAAAACCTTTACACGGGTTGGCACTTTCCATTTCCAAATTCTCCTACAGTCTGCTTGGCTTCCTTCAGGGTCAAATATCGTGGTTCCCTTTAGGGCTTCATATGCTTTCCCCACCGAGAAACGCCCGTCACATTAGCCCCAACAATCTCTGATGTCAGTGGGCCCCGCCACATTCTCGAGTTCTTTAATCATAGTCATTAAGTCCTCCAGACATTGGTCTGAGAGCTCATACATGAAATGTGGGATGGACGCATGACCGACCCAGACCTCTGCCACCGAAGCATCCTGATTAGTAGCAAGAGCCATCGACCTAGGGAAATAGAATCTTAGAGTTCCAGCCTTACACCAATCATCATTCCAGAACTTGAAGGCATTTCCGTCCCCTAGAATACGGCCTCAGAAGTGGGCGTATTTCCTGAGCCACGCCACAAAAGCCTCTCCAAAAATAAGAATGATTCGAACCACAAGGCCATCTGTGTGCAGAAAAGGACATCCTGGGTCATATATCTTACGAATAATAGTGCATACCACACTGTAGCAGTCCCCCCAGATATGTGCAACCCATTTGCTGAGGGGAGCTTTGTTCATCTCCACTGAGTTGCTACTCCTAGTCCCCCATCATTTTCGACATCGTGGTTGTCTTCTAGTCCACCAAAGAGAAGCCATTTATCTGCCCGGATGAAGTCCAGCAGAACTTCCTCATAATGCTCTCGAGTCTCTTTCTCACACCAACATGGAGCATCATTGAAGAGAGAAAAATATGGGAATCACGGTTAAAACCGACTTCAACAAAACAAGTTTGTCACCTCTCGATAAAAAGACTGACTTCCAAGGAAGCCTCTGAGAAATCGACCTTCCATATAATTCCTTAGGTCTTCTGCCTGCGACAGTCTGCCACAATCTCTGACAACATTCTCCACACAAGGTGTCTTCTTGGGAGGAAAGCACTTTGAACCGGTGACACAATTTTACTCAAAACTCCCCTCAAGCAATTTGCCAAAGTTTTTGCCACTATCAAGTAGATTGCATTTGAAAACGCAATGGGCCTATACTCCTCTACTTTTGTAGCAACTTCCTTCTTCGGAAGCAAAAAGAGAAAAGATCGGTTGAGCCTGTTAAAACCAGAGTTCCTCTCCATACTCAGCTATCACCTCCATAACCTCTCCTGCAACAAGATCCCAGAATTCCCGACAAAAGGAAATTGGTAAACCATCCGAACTGGAAACCCATCAAGATTGAGTGCAAACAATGCTTCTCACGCATCCTGCATCCCAAGCGGCCTCAACAGAGCCTCTCCATCCATAGACAAAATACAACTTACCCACAGACCAAGGCACCTCGATCCGATGTGTATCATCTGCATGACGTCACTGCCCTTGCCACTTCTAACTCCCCTTGCACTACTTCGCCCACCACCTCGATTGGATATGATTAAGTTCCTTTTTCTTCTATCATTTGCCACATTATGGAAGAACCTGGTGTTTGCACCTCCCTCCTTCAACCATCTTTGCCTTGATCTCTGGCACCATTTACACTCCATCTTCTTGTCCTCCTCTTCCAAAATCTTCTGAACTAACCCACAGCTTAGGATCTTCTCTTCGCCCAGCTCCCTCTCATCCTCCAGCAAGTCTAGCCTCGCCAACTCGTCTTGAGCCTAGTTCCTTCTCAGACCCCTCTCTGTTCTATTGGCCCTCCTGAACTCCGTGAGTCTGCCATGTAAATCGGCTAATTTTGGGGCTAACCTAGCAGTGGTTGAGCCATCTACCTCCACTGTTGTCCAGAAAGATACAACCAAATCACGAAATCCTTCCTCCATCATCCAACACCTTTCGGATATGAAAAAAGATGAAGACCTACTGCCGCTGCAAGTATCTAAGACAAGGGGTGTATGATCAGATCTCGATTGGGGTAGGGAGGCTACCTCTGTCAAGTTGAACCTCTCCAAGGTTTCTATCGACAAGAGGAAACTGTCGATGCATGGCCTGGATGACAAATTTCTCCAAGTGAATTTGCAATTCGCTGCATCAACTACTTCCAGGTTAAGTTCTTCCACCAGATCTGCAAAAAGTCACGATCCTGGGTCATATGCTCCTCTACCACCCGGCATGTCATCCGAGTACAGCGTAACATTGAAGTCTCCTCACATCACCCAAGCTGCATCATGGAATTTTTCCCTAGTGCTCTGCAGTTCCTCCCATATAATCGAGTTTGTTGATGCTCCTGATATGCCATACATCGAAGAAACAACAAGACGAGACCGATCAACCTTGTTAGCCAACAATTTTGAGATTGAATGGACCATCTTCACCTCCTCGATCAGTTCAAAAAGGTTCTCGTTCAACAAAATCATGATCCCTCCTGAGCTTCTGTTCGTCAACACCACACTAAACTCTATGAGAGAAGGGCCCGAGGTGGAGCACCATCTCACTGAGTCCCAAGAATCGATCTTTGTTTCTTGCAAACATGCCACGTCAATATTCTAAGAAGCCATCATGGAGCAGATGGCCAACCTCTTTTCATGTTGGCCCAAGCCCCTAACATTCCACGAGAGTATCTTCATTTCGAACTAATGGGGAGATTCCCCACAATCTAAACACCTACCAACCGCGCAACTTCCAGTTGAAAATGTGCTTCCAATTCAGCCTCCACCTTCCTCGAGAAGGTCTTTGACAAGTCTCCCACCGAAACGGGACTACCGCATCGACCACCCATATCCCCTCCTCGGCCTCCTCCAACTTCTCGCTTTCTTTCTCACTTCCCAGACACTCGCCTTCTTCCCTCACACTTTCTAACTTTGCGACCTCCCAGCCTGATGCATCTGCCTTGCAACGCTTTCATGAAAAACGCCTGACTTACATGCATTCTTAATGTCCCGACCCCCAAGGCCTGAGCGGTTCTTGCCTTTGTTTCTTCCTCTACTTCGAACAATACCACCATTAATCTTTGCATGTCTCGAGACTACAGCTAAAACCCTACACCTTCCAAAGAGTCCATCGGATTGCAGCTCCACACTTTTAGGCTCCGGACCTCGCCTTACTGGAGAACCCATCTCACGATCAGTTTGGATGCTGGCAATCTCCGAGCCACCACAAGCGGCATCCCTCGCAGGAACTTGGTACAGCAGCATGGATTCTCCATGCTCAGGTCCGTTCGTGTCCTCTAGTGGATAATAGAACTCATCCCGATTCGAAGCTTCGAAGTCGAATCTCGTTTCGACGAAGTTGCTTAGTTCTAGATCTCTTTCGCTTATGGCAGGAGGCTGAACATTACCCTCGATTGCTTGGGAACATAGGTTTATCGTATTGCCAAAGTTGTCTGCCTTAGTCTCTTTTTCTTTATTTTTCACAGGAACCGAGCTAATCGGGGCCAGCCACGAGGGTCCGGTTGCCCGAGTTAGGCATCATGTTCGGTCTTGTTGGATAGACTTTAGTAGACGGGTGATCCAATGTACCCCCACTACCTAGGCTCAACAGGTTGGCAGTTGGATCTAAGACCACCGAAAGATCTACACTGCTTTGGAAAACAGTTGTTGATGGACAACTGCATTTTCCCTTTAAATGGGCTTTGCCTCTTCGAAACCCCCAGTTTAAACATTTCCCGAGAAACCCATCATCTCCCCATCATTCACCACGACTTTCGACCTTTCAGCTTCTCTGATCGCCACCGACGACACTGCCACCGTCGTTCAGGCTCCATGCACTTCTCATCCAGAGGCAAAAACCAAAGCCCCACTGGTCGACGACCCAACCACAAGGTGTCCTTCATCGGGATCGGAGGCCTTGAACCTTTCATCAACGTGATGACCTCGGAAGCTTTCCCGACTTCAAACCCGAGTTGGGATGGCCACAACCTCGCCCACGTGCCGCAGTGCCTCTTTCAGTGCTTCAACCTTTCGACATCTCAAAGGAATTCCAATTATCTTCATCTTCCGAACCTTTTAAACTTCCTCTGGTACACCGTCCAGAAACCTTGGTCTTCTCCAATGAAGATGCCCTCTTGCTTCGGGTGGCAAACTTCCCTCCAGAGCTCCCCTCATTACTTCCTTTACTCCCTTCACATATAAGCCTCTAAGACAAAAAAAAATCCCAATCGGGAGAGTAATCGTGTCTATCATTACCCCTACCCATGTAGACATCAATACAACTTGTAGTGAATAAAGGGATTCCTCTCTTCCTTCATCGATCAAAAGTCCATCCAATGGAAGGTCGACTTTCGCTCCCTCCGTCAAAAACTGGAACAAGCTGACGATCCCCTCCTTTGAACAGGCTTTTTGGTTGTGCATTGTGTTCCCTTCAGCTTTGGGAGTTGAAGGATTTACCACCAGATTCTTCTTTTTCATCCAGGATCCTTTGGCCGAGCACTCTCTCCAGCGATGTCCTGGGCATCCATAGTGGAAACAAAGTGCCTTCGTTAGATCACAAGCCTTCGAGATGTGATCTTCCGCTCCACATTTGAAGCACCAAGAAGCTTTCCCGAAACTTCCGTTCGTCCTCTGAGAGCTTTTCATTTTCGGTGCTCCACTCCAAGGCCCCTCGGCCATAGAAGGTCGTATCGGCAATATATCGCCAATATATCGACGATATATCAGTTTCAACAGGGTAGGGGTATCAAGATCACCCAGTATATCCTTTTACAGGGATATCGACGATATATCGCCGATATATCGGCGATATATCGTCATATCGGCTCATATCAGTAAAAAATGACTGGATTCTATAAAAAAAATCCTGGATATCGATCGATATCGTCGATATTTCGTCATTATCTCTATATATCAATGTTATTATTCATGCAAGAATGATTCCACTACTTATCTAGCTACACCCAATATTAAAACACATATCTAGCTACACCTAGTATTATAAAACACAATGGTTTATATATATATTTTGTTTCGGGTCGGGGGTGAGGGGAGGCAACCTGGGCCCCCCTAGCCCCCCAGGCTCGCTGACCAGGCAGCGAGACCCTCGTACTGGAGGGTATGGTTCGACAGGAGGGTGTATACAATGGTTCTTCAACTTGGAGTATATTTGCAAGTTATTTCATGTTGTAAGACTTGAATGAAATCCATTTCCAATATCTATAAGTCAATTCTTCAAAAAAATATTTATAAGTCAAGAAGCAACATTAATATCGATATGTTCGAAATGATCGATATATGCGATATAAGCTTCATAGGTGATCGATATGTGTGATCTAAGAGTATATTTGTAAGTTATTTAGTGATCTAAGAACTCGGATGAACTCCATTTTCAATATATATAGGTCAACAACTAACAGTACCAGTGATATGTTTGATATGACCGATATGTGCAATATAAGGATCATAGTCTTCACAAATGATCTATATGTGTCATCTAAGTGTATATTTGTAAGTTATTTAATGTTATAAGAACTTGAATGGAATCCATTTCCAATGTCTATAGGTCAGGAATAAACATTAACAACGATATGTTCTATATGACCGATATGTGTGATATATAGGCTATAAATGACCGATATGTGTGACATAAGTGTGTATTTATAAGTTATTTGTTGTTTTAATGTCTTGGATGATCTTAATTTCTGAAAAAACGCCAAAAAATGACCTTTTTGAGCCATTTCCGACATTTCCACAGATATCGTCGATATATCGGCGATATATCCTGATATTTCCATTTCCGGGCAGACCGAAGCGATATCGATATCGATACGGCCTTCCTTGCCCTTACCTACCAAGTCCTCCATGATGGAGTCTTCATCGGTTGCTCCCTCCAGTCGGTATGTCTACTTGCTGCTCCCCCCAACGATGGTGGCCCTCCACTCATTGATGAAGAGGATTTTCGACTAGCTCTCTTTTCTCCCACCATCACGGTTTTCGCTCTCTCCCATCTCTCTAAATTTCCATTTACTGATGAATATTGCACCAAAAATAGACATCCACGTGCATTTACACAATTCCAACAGATGGAGATCTCCATGCACATCTCATGAATACCAAATCATTAATGGACACCCATGTCCACTGAATTCCATTCACATAGGGGTGTTGCTCGCTTCATGCACTAATATCCAACAAATTATTAATTATGATGCACCAACTCGCTATAAGCATCAATGCACAGCTGGCACACGCCTTTTTCCCTCACTTCATATTCACGATCATCGGACCTCCTTACATCAATATTTTCCCTTGTATATCATTATCTCAAGGGAAAGCAACTTCGAAGGAAGGCAAGCAAAGAAGCAATTCGAGCTTCGAGTGAGAGAGGCAGAGGACCACCCCAAACCAATGATTATGATCGATTCCATTAATGAGTATCATCTTATCTGGGGTCATGTTCGAAGCGGATGGATGGACGGAGGCAAGAACATCTATGCTCTGAGTTGAGAGAGAGTGTTATTGTGTGAGCATTAGCGTTAGACTTGAGTGTCCATCCTTCTATATTTTATATTTGTTTGTGGTATCTCTAACCCTAGCCTCCCTCAATATATGGAGACTTGCTTCCAATACACTATTCAATAGATCAAAGCATTCGGATCAAAAAATAAATAAATCAAAACATTTCATCCCACAATTGGATTGACCATGTTTCATCCTTGAACCACATTAGCCTCAAACTACAATGAAGCAGATCTTAGAGATCAGATACCACATTGTTACATTTTAAAGTTTGGGTATGAATTGAAATTTGTACATAATTTGGGGTTTGGGGACTTTTTGTAATTTACCCGGGCAAGTGTAATTAAATCCACATTGAGATTCATTAACATAAATACAACTCAACAATTAAGAATTAAATGTAAGAGGTACAGGGTGTTTGATGCATGCATTACTACCCTAAAGTAAACTACCTGATGTGTTCGTCCAGTTTCCAATCTCCATTCCACCAGAGCAGAACCTCCTCTGGCTAGGACCTCAATCACCTTGTACCTAGCATTTTGTTCACATGTCACCAGAAAGAGGACATACTGAAGAAGTCTTAAAAAGAATCATATGCTAAAGGAATCTTAGACTTCATGTAAGTTTTACATATACAATTCTCCCAGCAACGAACGAGAAATAGAACAATTGAGGTTTAAAAGAACCTCAAATATATATTGCTTCTGAATAATTTTATCAACATATATGACATCTACAAGCCAAAATTATACTCACGATATCTCAGATATTCTTGTATACTATGCACAAGAGCTCATGGTCTAAGGGTTTATTAGAATACATACAATATGCATGTCTTGAGCACACTCTTGGTAGACTATAAAAAGTAATGAGCTAACATAAAAATAGACAAGTAACTAATATAAACGCACATGGAAAGCATGGAGCAATGCACTTAACATTCAATAAGCATGCTGGATGATCGGAACCACAGAGGACATTGCACATGGAGTAGAACTGGCGGGGTAAGCATGTGAAGAAAAAAACTTTTAAGATTCAAATTAAATATAAGCATCCCCCAATGTTAGCATGGTAGAGTAAAAATTCCAACATCAATCTCAATCTAGTGTTAAAATTTAATACACAGTAAAATCCTCATGTAATATTCTAATATTGACCCTCATCTTTTGTACAAAATGATCTTGATGCTAGCTGACAATCTGAAATTAAAACAAAAATCTTAAAGTCTAAGATCTTTTTGGAAAACCCAATGCCTAAGCTCCTAAAAGGACAGGAGTGCAGACATTTTTTTCAAACATTACATATAAAAACATGTAATGCAATGACAAAAATGCACATGCAATAAAAAAATACATCACGCGTGCGTAATCTATATTTTTTTCCCAAGAACATCCATTTGATTTAAAAGAAATTTTAAATGGATGCCCTTGCAGATATTCCATATTATGCAAATACTCCAATAATCTATATAATTTATACACACCCTGCGAAAATGAATTTGTTTACATATATGCTCCTCTGAAAGATGAAATGTTTTATTGATACATGAAAATATCCAACCCTTTTATGTGTTCATATATTATGAAGTCTGTGAAGGATCCACATGCAGTCAAATATCATAAGAAGCAAGAAAAAGGGATAAAAAGTTGTTAGCAATATATTAGGCATAACAAGAATCCCAAACCGAAAAAAACTTGCATCACTAAAAACCTCTAACCATGCACCATATTGGTGTAAAAGAAGAGAAATGGCATGTAAGGAATTTGTGCAACATGATAACAATTTTTATTTACAACTGAGCTTCTCAAATGCAAAAAAAAACTTTGAGGCAAGATATCAGTTCCAACAAAAGGATCAAGTGTTTGCAAAAGTATACTTCACGTGAATTTACAAATACACTTAATGGTCTAGTGGTAGTACAGTGTGTCTACCACACAAAAGACCAAGGTTCAAATCCCACTCTTGCAGAGGTTGCGTTAGGTAGTCGACGGTCAACGTAAAAAATAGTCGAATCTTTCAACATGGATTTGATAAAGAATCCATGTAGCCGACCCTACTTATAGTGGGAGAAGGCTTAGTACATCTATACTGGACCTTATCCAAACTGAACAAGAATTATCTAAAAGAGTTTGTTTTAAAACAAGAGTCCTATTCACTTAATCTAACATCTAATTTGTTCATCTAGGATTAGTCGTAATCCAGTAAGGGGAGCACAATGACCCAAAACTGTGAGACTACATTGATAACCCGGGTATCAACAGCCTCAGCATATCTCGGATCAATACATAAAATTAACCATTAGCGAGCATGCAATAATAAAAAGAAGTTGAATCACCTACTGGCAGCATCTCGAGCTCCTGTGTGAACATTTGTTCCAGAGACCGCAGCCATACGGAGTCTATTGTTGGTATCGCGTGCAATAGGTACGTTTACCCTTGCAGAAGATGAAGAAGGTACTCCACATGTAAGACTGATGTATACTCTATGAATAGTATGGCTCTTGAATTGTTCGGCTAAATGAGTATGAGAGTGTTCATCCTACCACAATCAGTATTAAGATATCAAGAAGCTATATATTCTAGCAAATTCTACGCGTGAAGATTGAAACAATGACCAACGCAACCTACCTTTGCCACAACAAGCAATCCACTTGTTCCCTTGTCCAATCTATGTACAATTCCAGGTCGTACAAGCACCTCAAAACAGTCACTTCTGGATGCAAAAATGCTGTCAGGATCAAACTCGGATGAGTCCAAATCTTCTGAATCAGAGATCATGTCATCATTTGAACATACAGTTGCCGGAAGCCTGCAATGATTAAGAACGGCATTCACAAGGGTGCCACTTGTATTACCAGGAGCTGGATGCACGACCTAGACAAGATCATTAAGTAAACGAGTTCAGAAGGAAGCTCTGATAACCTGAAGCGTGAAACTACACTCCTTGGACATTAAGCAGCATCTGATTTTTAAAAAATCGAGCATGATAGATAAAAGAAATAATATATTTTCTATATCACCTCTTATTTTGTGCTCGTGTATTTTCTTTCCTTTCTCTATTGAAGTCTCCTCTCCATTAATTATTAAAAGAAATTATTTGGGTTCGTTTAAGGGATAAGGGGGAACAATGAGATTTTATCCCCAATTTGTGTTCGGTAAGGAGAATAGGATTTTGAAGAATAAAGAGAGACAAGGTGTAGTTATTTGTTACTATGATTGTAGAAGAATGGATAAGGGATAGAAGTTAGTTATATTAGATAAAAGTTGTTTGAGTTTGATATCAATTCAGCACTATATAAAGCCACCCGCTGCGAGTTGTCTTTACTAGGTTAAGATAAAATAGCTAGGTACATCCCATCAAAACAAAAAATTGATAGGTCCGTAGAATAATATTCATACATTCAGACCATGTGGTTAGGTTTATTCACCGTGATTTCGCAAAAGAGAGAACAGCAGAGGACATGCTCCCCATTCGATCCCATTGAAGCCCCCCAACCCGTCCCCCAATTTCCCCACCACAGCCATCCCCTCCTTCAACCACCACACCTCTCCTTCCCTCTCCCCTCCCACTCCTCCCCCTCTACCTTCACCTCCCTGTTCGACTCTATCACCCTCAAGCGACGCGACTCCTATTCCGCCATGTGCCGCTAGCACATCCCCCCCTCCTCCAATGCTCATGCCACGTGGAACTGCTACTTCAACATGATTTCCATTGTCGCCTCCTCGTCTACCCTAAGGGCAATGCCCAAACCCTTTTCGGTTATCTCTCTCTACCTCCAATGATGTGATGCAATTTTCTGATTTTTAACATTTTATGGAATATTGAAAAAGTATTGCAAATTTTTATGCAGTTTTTGAAAATATTTTGCAATCATTTATGGATTTTTGGTTTTATTAATTTTTAGTGATTTTTGAAAAGCAAAAAGGTTAGTAAAAGAAATATGCGCATATATTTACACGGGAGTGCATTTTGTTATTTACAAGAATTATGTGAAAGAATTTACATTTGATTTTTGCATTTTGTTATTTACAAGATTATGTGAAAGAATTTACATTTGATTTTTTTATAGGTTTATGCACATAATTTGTAAAAAATTATTTGCTTGAAACATGTACAAAGTTCTCAAAATAATTTGAAAATATTTTCTAAAATATTTTGAAAACATTATTTTGAAAAATAATTTGACCTAATTTTTGAAAACATTTACAAAATCTGAAAATCAACACACTTAGAACACCTATTTTATTCATGGAAGACAACGAATGGCATTGAGATGAGTCATTTGATTCAAAATATGTACATAATGATTAATGAGACAATGTTTCTTTGTTATAAAGATTTATCTATTCACAAAAATAAATGAAAAAATGTAAATTAATGCAATATTATAAAAGAGAATACCTAGTCATGAGGGGTTTAGAATCAAGAGTTCCGTGAAGGGCAAGGTAGGAAATATCGATATCGTATCGGTCTGCCTGGTCAAAAATGATGTAAAAAATGATTTTTCATGAGCCAAGTGCAAGGTACAATGGTGCAAGTTAGGTCACTACCGACAAGAGTCATGCGTAAGTTCCGAAATATTCTACTTAAGCAGTCAAGACGACACTGAACCAAATCTTGTGGTCTCAAAGAATTAAGTCTAGCAGACATGAAGTGCCTCAATTCCAGTTCCTTCTAAGGTTCATGTGATTAAGTGGATTAAGGTCCAACCAAGCTCCAATCTTCAGATTTAATTTAGACTTGTTCAATTGTCATTATCAGTCCGAAAAATGTAAATGTTATGCACAATGCACATCATCGTAGCGATGATCGGTGAGATTAGGATCAGTCTGGCTCTGCTCTGCAGCACAAGCTGATGGCGGGAATCCATGCTTGGAGTAGCATGCGTCCTCTGAATGACCTGAAAGATGGCAGTATGAGCATGTTTGAACTGGGCGTGGACAGCCTCTACCGCGTGTGCCTCGTCCTCTGAAAGGAGTAGATCTACCTCTTCCACGTGATGTAGCCATAGCCGACGAAGTCTGAGAGGGTGTGGAAGAGGAGATACTCAAACAGCTGAGCCTATGGTATGCTTCCTCCATAGGAGGTATGGTAGCATCGATGAGAAGCTAAGAGTGAGCCGAATCATATTCTAGGTTGAGGGCAACCATAAATACATCGGTCATGACAGAATCTCTGTAAGCCTTATACTATTCTGGAGAGGCCGTTAGGGGTATGTAGCTGTGAAATTGCTCAAACATATCCCTCAGAGATGTATTCAAGGCGTGAAGGGGACGATCACCATGTTTGGTCCTGAAGATATCGTGTTGGAGTTGCAGTATCTTCCCACACTGCCTTTGTTGTGGGTTGACTAAGGATATCGTTGGATATCTCCACAGATACGATACCAGATAGCCACAACTTGGCGTATGTATCATCAGCCTCCCATGAGGCGTTGGTCCCAGTCTTGTCCATCGGCTCATCTCGCGTCAGAATATGCTTCATGTCATGGCACTGCATCAGATTCATGAACTGCATTGTCCACACCTCGTAGCCGATATCGTCCATCTTGACAATAGTTGTGGGATCCTTGAAGGCACCCGTAGATGAGGTATCAACTCTACTTTCTGACATCATGAATAATCACTGGGACCTTATACCAGTCGTGCAACGTCTAAATGGACATGAAATGAAATGATTGTGATCTTAAACTCATACCACAACCATCTATACACAAATCGTCGTCTGATTTTGATATAAAATTAGGTAAATCAGACAAATGACTATGAAATCAGACCAAAAAATACCAAATCAGAGCACCATTGGAGGCAGGAGGGCTGATTGGGCGGCGTTGGGGCTGCTAGGGGCAGCAGTGTAAGTGCTACCGGCGGTTGGGCAGCGCCATTGGAGCATTGGGCAGCAGCGTAGGTGCTACTGGGCGACGTCGTAGGGCATGGCGACGCTGCAGGTTGCAGCTAGGAGCGGCTGGACAACACCGTACGACTTATGTGGCATTGTAGGTTACTGCTAGGGGCGTCGCACGACCCCTCTGAGGGTGTTGGGCGGCATGCAGTGTCGCTAGGGGTGGCGCGAGGCCGTTGAGCAGCATGGGTTGTTGTTGCACGAAGAGAGGAGGCGCGCAAAGAAAGGCTGGAGGTAGGGTTAGGGTTTCTTCGGCTCAGGGCTCCGGTCTAGGACCGCCGCTCCGATACCATGTGAAGAAAAAAATACTTGTTGTGTTTATTCATAGAGCCCAAGGGTTCTCTTATATAGAAGAGAGAAACCTTAATGGGTAAATTACATATTACAGACAAAAAAATAAATAACTGTAAAACAATGACATAACATAAAACTCTTCAACAACCGTCCATATCAAAAAAAAACCTTTAATATATATAACAAATTGTTTTGGTTACAGAATATCATTTACAGGAGTAGGCTTTCTTCCCATTACATAGTCCTATTTCTCTTGAACGATACAACTCTATCTTGAAGTAAAAAAATTACCTAAATATCCAAATCCTTGGCACAACCTCCAGCTACTGTGTAGTGTCTTTGGGCCATTTGGGATTCTTGCTTTGGTATGTCTATAAATAATAATAAATATAGAGGGATGAGCCTAAACTTAAAATGATCTTAAACCCAGCGAGCAGGTCTCAAGCTGCTATTTTTTAAGTAACTTTGCATAAAACATAGAAACATTTGGTAAAAAATACTTTAATAAACAAAACTTAAAGCTTTTCCAATAATAGCTATACAAAACATTCAACTACCAAAAGGAATAACTGCACATGATCTAATTTAGCTGTTAAAAGTTTTGCAACTCTCTAATTACTAATCATACTGTTAATTTAACAACATTATAACTAACTATACTAAGTTCATGAAAACTGTAACAAAATCGAAAAATATCATAAAAGTGAGCGTAGATGGGGGCGGGATGAGAAAGCGTGAGAGGTTAAGATGAAAGATTCGGGTGGGGACGGCGGAATGGAGAAGAGCTTCCAACGCTCTTGTTTCCTCTTCTACGAGTGACCTTAGCTGCCCTAAGGAGGTTTCGGAGAAAGGTGATGCTTGGGAAATTGTTTCCAATAGGAAGCGCGGTCGGAGATGCTTCAGGTGCGGGCGCGGGGGACATTTGGCGACGGTTTGTGCGTCTCCTCCAAGGTGCTTCTTGTGTGGGCAGGTGGGTCATCGTCGCAGCTCGTGTTCGTCTCCCCGTCAGCATATCGCGGCGGCGTGTGGTGAGAGAGTGTTGCAGCTTTCGTCATCAGGCTAAACTTTAGACCTTTCGCTTCGGTTGTTGGAGTGTCTACTCCAGCCATTGCTAACGGCTTCCTCATTGGTTCATGGCTGCAGGACTCCGTTTCGACGTCGGAGGTGTGGATTGAACTTTCGCTAAAATTCGATAATGAGCTCAGAGGGGACGTGGTGGAATTGGGAAGACGCGGGTGCTGCGTTAGGGGCCTGTAGGAGCATCAGTTGGAACATCTGCTCGCGACGAGTGGTTCGGGCGGCTTATTGTGGAGGCCTCCGAGATTCACGGATGGGGTCGTCGATCGTTCCTCAACGAGAGTGGCGGAGGTGCAGGGGGTGCCTTTCTTATCGCGCACGACGACTTGCTTGGGCCCACCTCTTAGGAAACCGAGCTCGGTGGTGCAGATTTTGGCTGATGGCACGCAGCCAGGGTCGGACCCCGAGGTTACTCTGGTGCTGATGGACTGCCCCTTTGTTTGTGGTACTACTTCCTCGGCGGAATTGGTCGTCGGCCAATTCAACTTTCCGCTACAGGTGTGTTTCATTGATCCTTTGTTGCTGCCGAGGGGGCAAGGTGATGTCGATGTTTCCCTCACCGGCGATGGTTGTCGCGGAGACGTTCCACCTTGAGGCCCTTTGGTGGAGTGCGTCGTTCCGTGTGCCGGGGGGGGTCTCGATTGGGTTCCTCTGACTCTTCATCTAGCGCCTCTCGAGGTGGAAGGCCTTGGGACTCGCATCTCGTCTGCTGAGATCTCTTGGGAGCCGGAAGGTCCGCGCCCGGGTGAGATGGCGCTTGGGCTTCCTTGGAAAGAGTTGCGGGGTTCTGCATTGCCTCTATCTCCAGTTCTGGAGACTCGCGCGCTTCTTTCGCGGGCGAAGTGCTTTCTCCGCGAAGGTAGATCGGTGGATCCGATAGAGGCTTGGTTTCTGGTTTCGGGTCATTTTCTCTCGGGGGATCCGTTTACTTTGCAGTTCGCTCGAAGCCGCTTTCGAGGGAGCCCAGGCGATGATGTCTCTGCGGTAGCTGAAGCTTTGTGGGGAGGGTGGACCCTGCTTCCTTCAAGCGTGTTCCCTGTTGTCAGCATCTTGGATCCATGCCCCCAGGAGCATGTCGTGGTCCTGCCTAGTGAGGGGACCAAGTCACCGATGGGGTCCACGGAGGGCTCGAGCTCGGCTATGCCCCCTACAGCGGTTGGCAACCAGAGGATTGGTAAAAGGTACAAGAGGCGGCATCGCCCGCGGAGGCCAGGGGATGTCCTTCCACCGGTGACGGAACGTAAAGCTGAGGTGGCAGCTGTGGCGGGAGTGATTCGCCTTTGGGGCAATTCAAATGGTCCTAAATGAAGATCTTATCGTGGAAAGTAAGAGGTCTGGGTGACCCATAAAAGAGGAAGATTTTGGGATGGAGATTCATTGAGTGGGGTTGTGATATTGTGATGCTTCAGGAAACTAAGCTCGAGTCGTGTCCGGGTGAGGTTTGGCGCTCTTTCGACGCGAGATCGCTGTCTGGGTATCGTGCGATTGATGCGGTTGGGTCAGCGGGTGGATTGATGATTGCGTGGAAGGACCATGGCTTTGTTCTCCAATCGGAGGTGAGAGGCACACACGTTCTCACTGTGCGGCTGGAGAACCTCAGCAATGATTCTGTTGTTGCGGTTTCTTGCGTCTGTGGGTCGTGCCAACCGGCCTCCATGCAGCAACTATGGGCGGACTTGCGCTCGATTAGATCTTCGTTCCCCGATGCCGCTTGGTTGATTGGGGGCGATTTCAACGTTGCAATGCTTTCTTCAGATCGATCGGGTCTGCGTGGTGGTCAGGATCTGGGGTCGGTGGATTTTGTCGAGTTAGTGGACCTTCTGGAGCTCGAAGAGGTGGATGCTACGGATGTGAAGTATACATGGCGGAATTCTGGTTCTCGTTCGTGCCTTGACTGTTTCTTACATCTGTTGAGCTCATAGAGTTATTCCCTCTTTCTTTTGTCGCGAGTAGGATTCGGACTCGGTCGAATCAGTCTCCCATGGTCTGGGATTCTGGTGAGCAGTCACCCCTAAGGGGGTTCTTCATATAAGAAAAGGCGTGGCTCTTGGAGGACTCATTTCGTGATCTGGTTTTGTCTTATTGGTCCTCCATGGTTGTATCGAGTTCCGCTGCATTGCGGTTTGTTCAAAAGTTCGCTAAGTTGCGTGAAAGACTCTGTGTGTTTAAGAAAGAATCGCGGGAGGCCCGTTGTGCAGCTAGGGTGGCGGCGGAGGGGGATCTTGATGCCCTTGACAAATTGGAGGATGTTGGGCCTTTAAGTACGGACGAGCTCGCTAAGAGCGCGGAGGCGCTTAAGAAGTTTGCGTTGGAGGATAGGAAGCGTCTTACCTTATTTCCAAGATAGGTATGATTGATGTCTACTATGCTACAAATTGAGAGAGGTGTTATAAATAATCTATTTTATATATTATTTCTTTCCTTTGTATTATTGCATAATTTCCATTTTCCTATTAGAGTCCTCTCTCTATATAAAAGAGACTTCTAAGGTTTTGTAAAATCTATTGAATCAGTTTTTCTTTCACAATAGACCATTCTTAATCTAAAATATAGGAATTGAAAGGGAAAGGAAAGAAAATACTTGGCTATATATCCCATGAATAAGAACAGAAAAAGCATTTTTTCATGTGAAGTCAGATTCACGCCGAGAAGTTAACCGGCATTGGTAGGACCATTGATGACTTACCATATGTGCAGGCTTATTTACAACAAGGACATGGCTATCTTCATATACTACATCTAAAGGAATATCTTCTGGCTCGGCTTTTAAGGGATGCAACTCCGCGACCGTACAGTCGACATTATCTCCAGGTTTTACTTTAAATGAGACCTGAAAAAAGAAAATCAAGTCTTAAGATGCCTGAATCTAACTGCAGAAGAAAATTGCAACAAAGATTTTGAAGAGTAAATTGCTTGACTGCATCATTTATGGGAAGATGGATTCTTTTAACTGGTCTGATTTTGCGGAGAATTAAAGACAAATGGGAAACTCTTCTTGGAAATTGTCAAGCAAACCTTCACAAAACTGGTCATATGGTCAGAAAAAGAGGTGCTCTATACATTAAAAGAAGTGCATATCAAAGAGAATGGAAGTGGCAAAAAAATTATGAATCTAAGCAAAGACATTAACCAAATCCATCCCCCATGGCAAAAATGCTTTCAAAAAAAATAAAGAAACTAGAAGCAACTAATTCAAAAATAATTAAGCGTGTTTATCCTATATTCATTTTTTTGAAATATTATATATTTCTTCACAATAGAAGTATTTGCAAGATAGATCTGAATGGAGGCGAAGAATCCATGTAGCCGACCCTACTTAATTGTGGGAAAAGGCTTTGTTGTTGTTGTTGTAGAAGTATTTGCAACCATTTCTTGCTTAAGAATAAGAAAGCATCAGTGGGGAAGCCAGAGTTCCATGCTAAAAGGGCTGAGTTTGCATGGCATGAGAAAATAGAAATGTTGAAAGGGCCCAATGTAGAGGCAAAGGTAAAAAATTCAGAATTAGCAAATGCGTCACAAAAGAACCAAAAAGTTATGGTGCAGCTGCCTTACCTGCCCAGATCCACCACCATGAACATCATGTTCCCTGTCAAGCTTTCAATAGCCATTCAACTAAGCCACTTAGTTTGGCCTACTAAGCGGTTTAGGGGGTGACCATATAAAATATAGTTATTCAGTCAATAGTCATCCTTACAAATTAGTCAAACTGGCTAATTGATATTTCATGCAACTCTTATTATAGGATTTTCATGAATGTTTGTTGGTCTTTTCATTACTCCTATTGTTGTTTGACTTATAGCTAGCCTTTTTATTTAATTCCATCAATTATTCTTGGTGGCGGAAAACATCATTCATTAGCAACCAGATAGTCCAAATCACCGCAAACGGCCTGCATCCATCATGTCGTCTGATGTAAACCGCACTGCTCCCATCTCTTTTTCCCTCCTCAAAAGATTCCCAAAAAGCCACATTGGAAGACAAATCAAGCCACGTGATGTCCAAGTGGGCCAAAACCTCCCTTGCAGTGGGGCAATCGGAAAATAAGTGATCAACTTGGAACAACATGCAGTTAATTTCCACCATGGGCGCACACCTCCTACAAACCCCAGTCACCATTTGTTCCCTTCTCATTAACTAAAGCATAATTTTTTACCTTGGATTGATGTCTTGGTCTTTCAAATGCAACGATAATAATGGAGAAAACTTTGTACTTGTCTCCAGGAGAAAACTGGAGCCACGTGATGGAGACTTGATCATCCCGTCTCGATAGTCCCGAATGACCCCTTTGGCTTCTTCTCTCCAAAGATAGAGCAAATGCATGATATCCTCACAGCAGACATCCGAAAAAGTAGCCGCAAATGTTGGGGCCCAGACCTTAAAATCCGTATCCACAGGAAACCACCAATTAGCCACCGAGACCCAAAAATCACTTGCAAATTTGCAATATCAATCAACCGCAGAAGACCTTACTCAACTTATCCAATCAAAACTGAATGTGGGTCTTAACCCCTAGCTTTGGCTTCAAGAAATCAACAATCCGCAGCAACATTTCTACCACAACTTTCATTTTTTTGGAGAAGTAAAAGGGTGGCGTCCCAATTTGGGACCCACCACAGGACACACACATATATAATTAACTATAAAAGTTACAATATGTTATATGATCCAAGCTTTACATAACGCTCGACAATGCTCGACCACATTCTCAGAGTAAAAAGTATTCCCCCAAAAACTGACATCATTTCTGGCACACCAAATTGCCCATAGCAGCGCAAAAGGAAAAACATCGTCCTCGTGTCCAAAACCACACACCGATCTCATATCTTTCGTGCTTTCCAGAATCCTAAGTAGCTGTAACATCCGGGATCCGCGTAAACCCGAACTCAACTCGATTTGGGTCCGATTAACCCAATTAAGTTATCTAACAATATTAGATAAACTAAAACGATCAATTGATCGAGAATCAAAAGTTGTTCGGGCAAAATCAACCAAAAATCGGTCGCTTCGTAATGCGCGTCGCGAAAAAGTCGCGACGCAAATTCGGGAACCGCAAAACGAACCAAGACCGTCATTATATCCGATTCGACGATACAAGACTAAAGGAATCGACCGTTTGTCAATCGGAGGTTGTTTGATATTTTTAAATCACAAAATTTAACCTCAAATAGAAACCGTATCTCAGAAAATTCGGGTATTCAAAACCCGATCGAAAGTATATCTATATTATACTCATATTGATCGTCATTCTGAGACGGTCAAAACGAGCCATTATTCGTCAAAATCGGAAAATCGAGGTACTAGATCAGTCAACTTTTATATATCAAATAAAAAGGTGAATTATTAAAAATATAAATTTTATTTTTCTGCTACAGCAGACAGCTGGCTCTTATGGTTTCTCAAAATTTTCCATTTGGCCTCAGCCCTTCCACTTGGCATCATGAGAAGACCACTTCCCTTGATTATATAAACCCAATTATCTTCAACCATTCACATCCCATTTCCTTCTCTTCAGCCGAGAGAGAAGGCTCCCCTTCTCCTTCTCTTGTTTTTATTCCTTTTCTCTCCATAGTTATTGGAAAATAGATGCTGGAGCTGCTCCAAGAAGCCCCTGTAGCTGCTACCACTGCATATAGGCAGCCCCAATTACTCCTCTCCAGCATGCCAAAAATCTATCTTCTGTTGGAGATGAAGTTCCAACAGATTTGAAGGTGTTGGAGCCTACCTACAACAGCCATTACCTGGTCATTTCTCTTGAAGGAACTGTATGCAAGATCAGCCCCTGTCCATCTCCAATCTTGAGATCAAAAGAGGTACAAATCCCCCTCTCCATTTGCTGCCATGCATGTTGGTTTCCACCTCTTGATGCTTTTCTGTAAGAAATATATGATTTGAATGGGATGGAATTTTGTATTTTTGCTTGCAAATTATTACCAACACCTTTTTGCTTAATCCATTTGAGCTTACGGATGCTACTTTCAATCAATCCCTATGGTCAGCAGCATTTCGTTATGGATGCATGAGAAATCTCGCAAGTTTTGAAAATATTTACTATCTCGAAATGTTAGAATAACATTAAAGAATGATTTAAAAAGAAAACTGTAATCTCTGGTTATATCAAATTTAGGTCCATTGGACATGACATTTCTTTCTCTTATTACTATTTATGAAATCTCATAGGTATCCTTATGGTCATAAGAAACTTGCTATCTGTGAAGCTGATTGGGGTCCATAGTGTTAAGGCTATCACGTGTGATGGTTGTATACCTCCAGAGTTGTAATACGAAGATTTTGATTTTATTCTCCAAAATGTTATCAACAGGCATGAACAGACAAGCTTCTGGTGGAAATGATTTATCTTTATCTTTGAACAGTAGAAATAGCCAAATTGTATGGTTTCAAAATATTAATGCTTCAGACAACAATTATGTTTCCCACTAGATTTGCCACTTCAAATTTGCAAAGATTCGTTTTATATATTTACCCTCCTATGGAGAATGGTACTGGAAATAAGTAATTTCTAAAGTTATGAGCTCTTATGCTCTATTCATTTTACAGACTATTATCCCACACTATATATGTGAAGAATTGGGCCTATAAACCATAATGCAGTATTCGCAGTAATCACAATCTATTATTACTCTTATATGTCTACATCGGATATTCTCATCATCTGCATTTCTTGTAGAGAAGTATTATAATGACATCTCATATACGGGTAAATGGTAGCATCACGTGCCAAGTGTTGAAACTCGCATGGCATCAACAGATAAGATCACCTTCCGTTTTAGCCGTGTTGTGTTTAACTATTGTTGAATTGTTCGAGCATCTTTGAATAAGCTACCCTCTGACGATATGAACCACAACAAAATCTTACTCGTATCTCAGTTAGCATCTATATGACAGTTAAAATGGGCAGGCTCATTAATTCCCGCTTATGCACCCTTTTGTCTCTTCCGAGTATTCATTATCCAATATATTTAATTATCCCCATTTGAACGGAGAAATCTTTCACTCTTCCTGAACCTCCCCATTCAGTATCCAAATTATTTTTGAATGGGGTCTGATTAATTGTGGTTACTAAATGCATCTTATTCAATCGGATACTGACCAATAAGCACAATAATTACAAGTGGTCCATGTCATTATTAATATTGTATTTTCATGAGAACATAAATTGGATCTATAATCAAGTATATCCATATGGTTGTGAATCAGTGACATATATATTATGCCGGTCATGGTGACCCTTATACCTGACTGTGCGAGGGCGCGGTGACCCTCACCTGGGCGGAGGAAAGGAAGCCCAGTTAGGGCAGCGGCCGCCAAGTGCACAGGTCTAGGATCCCAATCCCTCTTCGGTTTTTACGCGAGCTCGCAGTGTTTTTACGCCTCGTTGGGATCCCGACTTTAGACCATTCCGCTGATGTGTTTTAGGATACCCAGGCGGGGGATCCTCGGTTTTTCAGTTTTACGTACGAGCTCGATTGCCTGTACTAGTCGGGTTGTTTTTCTAGAGTGACTTTTCCGGGAAGTCCCTCTCACCCGTCTCAGTGGCGTAGTTTGGGAGTAGACCTATCCCTCTATTGGACCGTCCTTCCAACTAGAGGGCGAGACGGAAGAGCCATTTGTAGGCTTCTTCACCGCTTGAGTTTACTTCGCCAACAGACTTGGCGATTCTATATCCAGATCATCCATATCTATATCTACATCATCTGGAGTTATATCTAAAACAATTGAAGTTAAGAATTGGAGAAGTAACGATCAAAAGTTGGGATTAGTAGGAAATGACTATTCTCTCTATCTAAAAATTTAAATAAATTAAGAGATCTTTCCAATCTCAACTTTTCCATTATCACTCACCAACGTGATCTCTGAAGAAAATGATATATATATATATATATATGCTTACACTCATACACTCATGAATACTCAACTACTATATAAATATGTCATATGTGGGAAATGTTGGGTTATGGGACAATCATTTGAGACGCTTACAAATAGCCTGAAAACCTTTTTACTTACGCAAGTAATTGTAAACTTTACTTATTCCACCTTTCTACTTGCTTGCTTTTGCACATATTAAATGTCTATTTATTTTTATAAGTTTTTGGGAGGTACCAGCAATTGCTGACGCCTCTTCTTTCCTAACGTGTTTGGCAGGCAACGAATCTTTGCAAATTTAAAGTGGCAAATCTAGTGGGAAACACAATTGTTGTCTGAAGCATTAATATTTTGAAACCATACAATTTGGCTATTTCTACTGTTCAAAGATAAAGATAAATCATTTCCACCAGAAGCTTGTCTGTTCATGCCTGTAGATAACATTTTGGAGAATAAAATCAAAATCTTTGTATTACAACTCTGGAGGTATACAACCATCACACGTGATAGCCTTAACACTATGGACCCCAATCAGCTTCACAGATAGCAAGTTTCCTATGACCATAAGGATACCTATGAGATTTCATATATAGTAATAAGAGAAAGAAATGTCATGTCCAATAAACCTAAATTTGATATAACTAGAGATTACAGTTTCTTTTTAAATCATTCTTTAATGTTATTCTAACATTTCGAGGTAGCAAATATTTTCAAAACTTGCGAGATTTCTCATGCATCTATAACGAAATGCTGCTGACCATAGGGATTGATTGAAAGTAGCATCCGTAAGCTCAAATGGATTAAGCAAAAAGGTGTTGGTAATAATTTGCAAGCAAAAATACACAATTCCATCCCATTCAAATCATATATTTCTTACAGAAAAGCATCAAGAGGTGGAAACCAACATGCATGGCAGCAAATGGAGAGGGGGACTTGTACCTCTTTTGATCTCAAGATTGGAGATGGGCAGGGGCTGATCTTGCATACAGTTCCTTCAAGAGAAATGACCAGGTGATGGTTGTTGTAGGTGGGCTCCAACACCTTCAAATCTGTTGGAACTTCATCTCCAACAGAAAATAAATTTTTGACATGCTGGAGAGGAGTAACTGAGGCTGCCTATATGCAGTGGTAGCAGCTACAGGGGCTTCTTGGAGCAGCTCCAGCATCTATTTTCCAATAACTATGGAGAGAAAAGGAATAAAAACAAGAGAAGGAGAAGGGGAGCCTTCTCTCTCGGCTGAAGAGAAGGAAATGGGATGTGAATGGTTGAAGAAAATTGGGTTTATATAATCAAGGGAAGTGGTCTTCTCATGATGCCAAGTGGAAGGGCTGAGGCCAAATGGAAAATTTTGAGAAACCATAAGAGCCAGCTGTCTGCTGTAGCAGAAAAAATAAAATTTATATTTTTTATAATTCACCTTTTTATTTGATATACAAAAGTTGACCGATCTAGTGCCTCGATTTTCCGATTTTGACGAATAATGGCTCGTTTTGACCGTCTCAGAATGACGATCAATATGAGTATAATATAGATATACTTTCGATCGGGTTTTGAATACCCGAATTTTCCGAGATACGGTTTCGATTTGAGGTTAAATTTTGTGATTTAAAAATATCAAACGACCTCCGATTGACGAACGGTCGATTCCGTTGGTCTTGTATCGCCGAATCGGATATAATGACGGTCTTGGTTCGTTTTGCGGTTCCTGAATTTGCGTCGCGGCTTTTTCGCGGTGCGCATTACGAAGCGACCGATTTTTGGTCGATTTCGCCCAAACAACTTTTGATTCTCGATCAATTGATCGTTTTAGTTTATCTAATAATGTTAGATAACTTAATTGGGTTAATCGGACCCAAATCGAGTTGAGTTCGGGTTTACGCGGATCCCAGATGTTACAGTAGCTCCATCTGATAATCCAAGGTATGATTGCCTTGCACTAAACCTTAGCTGAGTATGTGCAAGAGAAAAATGGAAGATCCAGATCTTCTATTGCCTCTCTCTCCACATCTATCACAAGTGATATCCTCTGTCCCCATCAACCGCCCACTATGCCCTTTGATGAGAATTCTGCCCATCCTAATTAGCCAGAGAAAGATCTTAATTCGGATCGAGATCTTACTTCTCCAAATCATACGCACGTCTATAGCCATATCCTCATCAACATCCTCCGCCCCCTACACAAGAAATCGACACGCCTTCTTAACCGAAAATTTGCCATCGCCCCAAGAAAGGTGGGCTCTACCTCCCTACGGCCCCTCCAGTCGCGCAAGCTCTGAATGCAACTCCATGAACTCTACGACCCTTTGCTCCAAGAGATCTGAGGAAAAAATTGGAGACTAGATCCCAAGTCCCACACCCGTTGCACCAATATCTCTTTCTCTACCGCCAACTGCAACAACCTCGGGTATGTACCCCATCCCATGTCCAGTCGTCCCGCCAAAATGCAAACCTAGCTCTGTTACCAGGAATTGGCATAAGCTTAGGCGCCAGCTCTGGAACCACCCGCATAATACCTGCCCACAACGATGACGGAAGGCACCTAGCGACAACCTCTAAAGACAGACATCCCGTAGATCTTCCTCATCAATCTGCATACCAAGTCCCCCAGCCCCAAAGACTTTTATTGAATAAATTTGCCCCAAAGACGAATCATCGATTTGGACATGAATGCCTTATTTATCTCCTATACCCACAAGACTCCCAAGCCACCCTTACTCTTCGACGAGGTTACCTTACTCCAGTCCACTGGATGCATGCCCCTCTTAGCATGCCTCCCGTCTGACCAGAAAAACCTCCTCATCAGCACCTCCATCTTTCGCCGCACCCCTGCAGGCAATGTCCTTGTAGAACAAAAGAAAACAGGTATTGTCGAAAAAACGTGCTTCGGGGAAGATCAACTTCCCTCCCCTTGACAACATCCTCGCCTTACATCACGCCATCTTCCCTTCCAAACTCTTTAGCAACCCCTTCCAGTCTCTCATCTTGTGTTTCCCTGCCGCCAACGACAAACCCAGGTAAGTGATCAGCAATGTGGTCGCACGGCACCCAAGGGCCGCCGACGCTTGCTGGTCCTCCGAGTCTGAGAGCCCCAAAGGAACCAAAGCAGATTTACCCCTATTCACCCAGAGCCCCGAAAGCTCCCCAAAGATATCCATAATACATGATGCTCTTCTAATCTTGTCCTCCTCATCCCCCATGAAAATCACAGTGTTATCAGCATACTGCAGAAGTTGAATGGATATGTCCTCCCTCGTATAACCCGAACACCAATCCTCGGATCCCGCTAGCCTCACCATAACAGCCGAAGCGTCAGCAACAATGACGAACAGAAGCGGCGCTAGAGGACAACCATGCCTGATCCCCCACTGAGGTTGGAAAAAACACCCTTCCAATCTGTCGTTTACCAGCACCGCGTGCGAACCCATTGTCACACACCGGTTGATCCATGCAATCCACAAGTCTGAGAAATCGCTCTTCTCCAGAGAAGTCCAAATGAATTTCTAGTCCACACAATCGTATGCTGTCGAGAAATCAACCTTCCAAAGCACGCCCTTTATCTTGTTCCTCCTTCAGTCTATCACCATCTTAGAAGCCAACACCAAGCCATATGCCATCTGCCTCTCTGGTACAAACGCCATCTACTTCGACGAAATGATCCGATCGAGCATCCCCCTCAAACGGTTCGCGAGGATCTTGGAAATGATGAGGTATAGAGTGTTAGGTAACGCGATCAGTCTAAAGTCCTCCACCCTGGTCGATGCTTCCTTTTTTGGCAGCAAGAAGAGGAGCACCTTGTTGAGTCTCTCAAAACCCCGATTGCCCACCCGGAACTTTAACAGCACATCCATTATCGAGGAAGGTTTAGTACGTGCTTGCTTTTGATTAGTCGGACAGTTCTTCCACAAATGTTTCGGGGGATCAATCATTTTGATGTGAACTGATTCAGATGGTTGTTGTTGCCCGCTCGCACTTTGGGCTTATTGGATATCAAGAAATGGGGCTTTTTTTCAGCTAAGAATGGGTGTATGCTGAAAATCTTAGCAAACATACCAAAGCCTTGTCGATGTCTTGGGTGCTTTAACATTGTAGATTGCTTCTTAAGTTAATAAAAGCTATCCGGGCATGCCCCTCTTCAGGACCCCGCACACACACTTCTTCAAAAAGAAAAGCAAAGGCATGGTCTACGGTCTACCGTATCCCAACATCTAACTTTACCGATGTTTATCACCCCTAATGCCTACATATGTCACGATAATATCTTTAGTCAAGCAATCTGTGCGATTGTGATCGAGTATCATGCATTGCAAGTAATTTAATTTATGTTCTCTTTCTTTAAGAATAATCATGTGTGTTGACGCATATAGAATAACTGTACCTCTTCGTTATTTTATTTTTCAGTTGTCTTCTTTATGTAATTTACCCATAGGCTACTCTCCTATATAAGAGAGCCTAGGGTTTATGGAATAGATTATCTCATTCGTTTTTCCCAACATGGTATCAGAGCGACGGTCCTAGACCAGAGTTCTCGAAACCCTAGCCCTAACCTACCCCACCCGCCCGGCCCTCTCTCTCTCTCCTTCTCTCTCTCGATCGGCGTGCCTCCAACGCCGCCTCTCCTCCTTCGCGCGCCGCTGCTCGCGCGCCTTCTCCAGTGCGCCACGCGATCCCCCTGCGCATCTTCCTGCGCACGATTGCACGCACCTGCGCCTACGCCATCATCTCCAGCGCGCACCTGCGCCATCTTCTCCTGCGCACGATTGCGCACCTACGCGTGAAGGGCACCTGCGCATAGCGCCTTGCAGCACATAGCGCCAGCGCGAAGGGCACCAGCGCGTGAAGGGCAACAGCGCGCGTGAAGGGCATCATACAGTGCCTTGCGGCACATATCGCCTGTGCGCATAGCGGTCCTGTGCAGACTCAACTGCGCGTAACAGTGCACCAGCCTACTGCACGCGTGCGTCTCCGCGTGCATCTTCGTCATTCCTGCGCGTGTGCAGACCGTAGCACGTGCATATTCATGGGGATAGTTGCTTGAGGTCTACACATGCAACTAATCCCATCTATGGTATTGTAGACAAAACACATTGTTTGTCAATCGTTCCAGTCTTCATTTTTCAATATGTCGGAGAGCAAGGCTGATATCCCATCTATTGGCGCATTCCGTGGTCCAGCGCCTATTGTCAAGATGGACGGTACCAACTATGAACTGTGGGCAATGCAGTTCATGAGCATGATGAAGTCTACGGGTAAGAAGCACATTCTTACCGAATAAGAGCCTGCTGAGAAGACTGGAACCTATGCCTCCTGGGAGGCTGATGACGCATACACCAAAGTCTGGCTATCTGGCACGTTGGCAATTGAGATTGCCAATGATATCCTCCATCAACCCACAGCGAAGGATATGTAGGACATTCTGGCGGTCACATATTCCCAGGCGAAGAACGAGACAAAGATTCTGCAACTCCAGCATGATATCTTCACCATCAAGCAGAATGGTCGCCCTCTACATTCTCTCTATACATCACTGAGAGGGATGTTTGAGAAGCTATATAGCTTCATGCCCTTGACAGCTACGCCAGAGCAGCAGAAGACATACAAGAATGCTACTATGGTGGGTGTGTTCCTAGCTGCACTTGATCCTGAATACGAGGCAGCACGATCACAGATTTTGGCCGATTCTACAATTCCGCCAATGGAGGAAGCCTTCCATAGACTGAGTCGGATTACAGTTCCCTCAACTGCTGCAAGCCAGAATTCTTCAGCAGCCATGGCAGCAACCAGAGGTCGTGGCTATCATCACCAGGGCCGTGGACGTGGACCCCGTGGGAGAGGTGGCCGCACTAGGCCAACGTGCACCTACTGCCACCGTGTTGGACACAACGAAGATACATGCTATTCAAAGCACGGATTTCCTGCATCCGCACGAGCTGCTGAGCAGATAGAGCCCCCATCTGCTGCTACCTTGGATCAACGGTTTGATCATTTAGTTGCCCGTCTGAGGGGCATTATCCCACCATCTGGTCCAGCACCGACTAAAGAGAATCATTCTGATGCCGCTGCCTCTGCCTCTGCATCTACTAGTGCTTCAGGTAGTATACTTGCACTCCATAGTAGTAGATCTGATACATTGCCATGGATCATGGACTCAGGCGCGACACATCACCTATGTGGCGACCAGAGCCTACTTACAGGATACACCCAGATCCCTCCAGGACGGACAGTAGTGATTGCCAATGGCACACATTCCCCCATCACTGGTCAGGGGGAGATTAGACTGGCATCTTCTATGCAGCTCAAGAATGTGCTACATGCACCTGATTTTTCAATGAATTTGTTGTCAATTAGTCAGATTATGAAGGACCTTCATTGTCGGGCAATTTTTGATCCATCTTCTTTGATTTTTCAGGACATCCGTACGGGCAACGTGATTGGTCGTGGCTATGAGCAAGGAGGCCTTTACCGTCTGAATCAGACCCCATTTGCCGGAACCACATCCTCTCCTGCTAGACAAGTATCTTCTCTACTGTGGCATCTGCGTTTTGGTCATTTACCGCTTCAGAAGTTGCGTCGTGTTCTACCCTATGGTCTCTCTCACACACCTATCCAGTATGAGGCATGTCAGTTGGGAAAGCATCACAGGTCGTCCTTTCCCAGTAGTCCAGGTCGGAGTAGTAACTCCAAGTTTGAGTTGTTTCATGTCGATGTCTGGGGTCCGAGTCGTGTTCCCGATCATCAAGGACACAGGTTCTATATTGTATTTGTGGATGATTTCTCTAGAGTGTCATGGGTGTTTCTGATGAAAAATAAATCTGAAGCAGGAAATATTATTATCCACTTTCTTAATGAAATTCAAAATGTTTTCTCCACATCTGTCAAGCTTGTGAGAAGTGATAATGCTTTAGAGTTGTGCACCAACATTCTGGCCAATTACTACTCCTCAAAAGGGATTATTCACCAAACATCTTGTGCTCATACATCTCAACAGAATGGGATTGCTGAAAGAAAACACCGTCACCTTCTTGATGTCACAAGATCTCTTCTTATTCAGAGTCATGTTCCCTACTCCTACTGGGGTGATGCAGTTCTTACTGCATGCTACCTAATCAACCGTATGCCCTCGTCTGTCTTGAATGAACAGATTCCTTTTTCACTCATTTATCCTGACAAGGATTTGTTCACTCTTACTCCTCGTGTGTTTGGGTCAGTCGCATTCGTCCATCAGTTGTCACCTGATACTGACAAGCTCTCTCCTAGGGCTGTCAAGTGCGTCTTCGTTGGGTACTCCAGAACTCAAAAGGGGTACAAGTGTTTTGATCCTGTGCGTCGGCGGTATATGATCAGTGCAGATGTTACATTTTTTGAATCTGTTATGTATTTTTCAGCATCAGGAGACAAGCAGCTACCATCTATACCTCCTGATGCCATTTACATGACACCACCACCTCAGATACAGACACCATCGCCACCACCACCACCGCCACCACCACCACCACCGCCACCGCTCGTCTCACCACTACCATTCCATTACACCCGTAGGCCTCCTCCAGCTCATGGTCCTGACCCGTCAACTAGCTCGCCTATGGTATGTAATGAAAATATTAATTTGGATGGATCTGACGACATTTCTCAGCAGGATGTATTGCAAGAACCTGATACAGATGATTTGGATGTTCTGATTGCTCTACGGAAGCCAAAGAGAAGCTGTGCCAAATATCCATTATCAGCAACCGTGTCTTTTGAGAGGCTATCAGGAGACTTCAGGACGTTTGCATTGGCACTTTCAGCTACAGACATTCCACGGAATCATCATGATGCTTTGCAGAATGCTAGATGGCGGCTAGCAATGGAAGAAGAAATGGCGGCACTTCAATCCAGAGGAATCTGGAGCTTGGTTCCTATACCTCCAGATGTCAGCCCGGTGAGTTGCAAATGGGTGTTTACAGTGAAGCACAATGCAGATGGTTCCATTGACAGGTACAAGGCACGCCTTGTTGCACGTGGCTTCACACAGACATACGGGGTAGATTACCTTGACACATTCTCCCCTGTGGCGCGTCACTCCACTCTGCGGATCCTGTTATCTGTTGCAGTTGCTAGAGACTGGCCGCTTTATCAACTGGACGTGAAGAATGCATTTCTGTATGGCGACTTGCAGGAGGAAGTCTATATGCAACAGCCACCTGGTTTTGCTGTTGAGGGGGAGTGTTCCAAGGTATGCAGATTACATAAGGCCATCTATGGCCTTAAGCAGAGCCCCAGAGCGTGGTTTCAGAAGCTTTCAGATCTTTTTGAGAAACAAGGATATAAACGCTCCAATGCTGATCATTCCTTGTTTGTACAGAAGACGGCTAGAGGTATCATTGTAATCATGGTTTATGTTGATGATATCTTGATTACAGGTGATGATGAGCAGGGCATTAAGCAGGCAAAGGAAAGGCTGGGGACCGAGTTTGTCACCAAGGACTTGGGAGTCCTTAGATATTTTCTGGGGCTGGAGTTTGCTAGAAATCCATATGGATTAGTAATGTCGCAGAGGAAATATGTTACAGATCTATTGAGTGAGACAGGTATGCTAGGGTGTCGACCTGCTACGACACCAATGGATCCTAGCATGAAGCTCTATGATGATGACACAGAAGAGGTGGACAAGAGAAGGTACAGAGAACTGGTAGGCAAACTACTGTATGTCACGATCACTAGACCTGATATATCATTTGCAGTGAGTCGTGTGAGCCAGTTCATGGAGCAACCACGTCAGGCCCATATGGATGCAATACACATGATTCTGAGATATTTAAAATCATCTCCAGGTGCAGGCTTGCTATTTAAGAAAGGAAAGGAGATCTCTATCACGGCAAGTGCTGATGCAGACTATGCAGGATGCCCCAAGGACAGGAAGTCCACATCAGGATTTGCAGTCTATGTTGGAGATGCTCTAGTTTCGTGGAGAAGCAAGAAACAGACAGTGGTAGCTAGATCCAGTGCTGAATCCGAATACAGGGCTATGGCCCAGGCTAGCACAGAAATGATGTGGGTGAAATCTTTACTTGCAGATCTATGTCTTGATATACCTCTTCCTATGATGTTGGAATGTGACAATCAGGCCGCCTTGTTCATTGCAAACAACCCAGCCTTTCATGAGAGGACCAAGCACATTGAGGTTGACTGTCACTACATACGTGACATGGTTCAGAAGGGGTTCATTGCTACATCTCACGTCACATCAGAGAATCAGACTGCTGATATTTTCACCAAGGCATTACTTCGAGGCCCATTCCAGAAGTGTGCGTCCAAGCTGAGCATGATTGATATCTATGCTCCATCTTGAGGGGGAGTGTTGACGCATATAGAATAACTGTACCTCTTCGTTATTTTATTTTTCAGCTGTCTTCTTTATGTAATTTACCCATAGGCTACTCTCCTATATAAGAGAGCCTAGGGCTTATGGAATAGATTATCTCATTCGTTTTTCCCAACAATGTGCTATTAAGTTTGTCCTACCATACGAATTTCTTCTTATAATCCTACATGTTATCGTACAAAAGTAAATAATTAATCTTTGGATCCATTTGTAAACATGCTACTTTAATATATTATTACGCTAAAACATAGTTTATATGTTTATAGATAGGGACCCCTTCAAATGAGATTTGGGCTCACTATTTCCATGGTGAGTCATTGATGAATCCATGATTCATCTACTTTATATGATGATTTTAGCAGAATCCACTTAATAAATCAGTAATTAAATCCCCTAATAGGGTTAAAAGTTGTAACTAAAAAACCCTTATTTTTTTTACCTGAATTGAACCCGTTATTTTATATACAAAAATCACTTATTTTGACCTAATTCTTTCTCTAATATTTTCTTTAATTCAATAGCTAACTTGGCATCAAGAATTGAAATTCATAAAAATCAGAAAATCAAGAGAAGATACAAAAATCTAGCATCATATATTTTGTGCATATTTTATCTTTGTTAATTTTATTTTACCTTTTTTTCCTATAAAAATCCATAAAACTTAGATTAATTATATATTATAATTAAATTAATTCTTTTCCTCTTTCTTTTATCACCTGCACACTCGTCTCTCCGATCAACTTCATCGTCTGCCTTTCATCTTCTCGACCACCACCTCGATTGCCATCACCCGCCCGCCACCTGCCACCGATAGGTTGTTGCGCCCTTATACAGCCTTCATCTCCGCTATCGAGCAACAGCCCACCGCTCACAACACAATCAAGCTCCACCTCGCACAACCGCCTTCCGCCTCACTACCGTGGAGGGCAGCTCCGCACCACCTTCAGCGGTCCGCACATCGTCACCATGTTGCTCCTCCGACCGCAGCACCCTGCTCCGCCTGACGACTCCGCCCGTACTGCCTCGTTCGGATGTCGTTGGATCTGGCAATAGCCTGGATCCAACAACTCTCCAGCGACCACGTCGCCTCCTCCCGAGCCTCGGCCCATGCCTCGAGGCTCGGTCAGATGAACCTCTTATCTAGCGCCACGTGGAGCCCCAGGCGTCCACACCTCAGCCATGGACCCGAAGCTCCACCCGAGCTTGCGCGTCGCCACCTGGACCTCCGTCAGCACGTGCGTAGCACGTAAAGGCTGGGGCAATTGCGCGTGAGCCCCCGCAAGTGCCAGAAATTGTGAAAAGGCCCCCGACCAGCAGAGTCACATGCCCCGCACGTAGCGTCTTGGAGAAATTTCACCAAAACCTCTGCGGGGTTCCTATATTGCAGATAAGTCCCTCCAGGGATCTTTTGGAAGAAATAACTTTATTTTTATTACATTTTAGTCCCTGAAATTTCATTTTAGCATATCTTTCTCATTTGAACTCCGATTTTAGCTCACAATATGTCGTTTTGAAGCTCTTTCCACACTCTAGAATTATAGATATTTTGTGAACAGAACAGAGGCCTGTTATTGATGATTATTATCAAAGTTTGAAAAAATGAAAGGCGGAACGAGGCGGTCTCCTTGGAATCGAGGCGAGGTGTAGCCTCGAGGAGGTCGAGGCGTAAGCCTCAGTTTATATAGAAAAATATGTATAAAACTACAATTATATATATTTCTATGTAATTATATGTTCTCTGCCCAATATATAATAATTTACACTACAAGATATGATGAAATAATAAAGATAAGAACCCCAAAATAGAAGATAGAACAACATCATATATATTTCTACACATTTTCATCCAATCAAAGAGGAATTCATTGACTGTAGATATGGTGAAAGAATTAAACAATACATATATGTCTATGAAATATTGTTGTAATTAAAAGCATGACTAAATATACATCGAAGAAATTTATGTTATGTGTCTAACATATAATATATGATCGCACGAGAAACCATGAATCATATCCATTTCGAGCAAATCTTTGAAATATTATTGTAATTAAATGTTCGATTAAATATATGTCGAAGAAATTTATGTTGTGTCTAATATAAAATATAAAGCAACATGAGAAACCGTGAACCTTTTCCATTTTGTTTTGCTTGATATATTGCAAATCTTGTTAAGTTACAAGTATTGTTTAATATAATATTTATGAATCCATTCATTAAGAGTGAAATAGTAAGAGTTTGTCAAAATAGTTGGATACATTAATTGTAAATATGAAGTTATGGACATGAAATAAACATCATATTTAGGCATTCATCTTATATAATCATTATCCTAAATAAATAGATAGTTATAAGCTTCTCAAACTACTAAGGAAACCATTAAAATAATAAAAAATACTTCAAAAAAGCAAAAATGCCTCACGAAACGCCTCGACCGCCTCGAGGCGTTCCGCCTCGAGGCTACGCCTCGACCACTTGAGGCGCACGCCTCACAGGACTGGTCTGAGGCGTAAGCCTCGAGGCTAAAAGGGACTGCCTCGCCTCGAGGCGTACGCCTCGACCGCCTCGAGGCTAGCCTTTTCAAACCATGATTATTATTTGAATTGTCAAATGACCTACGCATGCTGATTTGTGACAGATTTGTGTTATTTTATTGAGAAAACTATTGATTTATCGTATAGGGACTCGATTGAGGATATTTTGCTAGATTAATTTTCTTGTGATGATTAAAATTTATTAATTGAGGAATTAATCTCTGCAGGGGCTTAATCAAAGACAAATTGTTAGATTTATTGATCATACATTGAGGAATATGTCTTTAGAAATTTGGAGATCCGATTTCTTTAAAAATTATAATTGATCTCTCTTTGTTTATGAGATTCTTATTCATTGAACAAGTATTTTAGCATGCAGCCTAAAATTAAATTGATAAATTTTTCTGATTAATCTTGAGGAATAATTTACTATCTTTTGATTGGAGTAAAAATCTTAATCACAGATCACGTGCTACATTGTCCTCTTTGTTTATTTTGTTTGCATTGCATTGTTATTATTTCCTCTATTTAAACTTTATTTTCTGACACAGAGATCAATAGTGCAATCAATTAATTATTTTGATTAATTTAATGTTGCAACTAAAAACACAGCATTCCATGGGTTCGACCTTGGTATACTTACCAAGTAAAAAAATCGTTACACAATAGTCAAGAATTGTGATTTTTTATGAATCGTTTCCACCTCCTATACTACAACTTGATCTTTTTAAAGAGATGAAAAGTCACGTTCATCAAATGGCGTTGTTGCTGGGGAACGACGTATTTTAGGTTTTTAGATTAATTCATGTAATACTTTATTGTGAGTTTAATTTCTATGTCGTTTTTTCTATTTTGCATTCATTTTTTGCATTTTATTTGCATTTCTCTCTCACTTCATATATTAACCATAATTTCTCTCTTAGCAGATAGCTCGGAGCAAATTTTGAAAAGATCAAGGATCTGCAAAAAAGACTGCTCTAATTTTACTTTTGTATGAGAGATCTTAGATTGGGTTTAATTTTCTGCATCATATACAGGGTCTCCCTCTAAATCTTAATTTATGTAATAATTTGGACTGAACTCTTTGTGATTTGTCGGGTTCGTTTCAACCCTTCTGTTTGGTTGGGATCCGACTTGAGTGGCGTAGAAATTAGGTGCACATACGCTAGCTTAGAATATTTATCCTTACTTGTACTCGTAAGTTTTAGGCCACACATTTTCATTAACAATATGTACTAGTAATTCGTTCAATTTAGCCAAATTTTAAATCAATTTACCCTCTAATAGAACTATTAGCTTAGGGCGTTTTCATCTGTGCATATCATTTAGTGTAAATGTTAATTCATTGTCTTGCATCCCGAATGAAGTAGGCGAGGAATCACTGTAAGTCTTCTTCTTAGTATGCATCATTGATTTAACGCTTGCATTGGTTTTCTCGATCCTCTCTACCTCAGTTTTACAACTTAGGATTTAAAAGAATTGGGACTACTCGTTAGGCGTGATTTTTATGGGCTCATTTAAGATCTAAGTGATAATCTTAAATTAAAGCCGGGACTGGTAAACAAGGTGACTGTAAATAATCTGACATAAAATCAACCTTGTGACTGGTGGAGAGAAACTCACTCATTGTATGTAGGAAAGAATTGCACACTTAGGGTGCGTTCGGTTCGGGAATAAGCAGGAATAAGGATGGGGAATAAGGAGAATAAGGGTCTATTTTTTGTTCGGCTGGAGGATAGGAATAAGGAGAATAAGGTGAAATAAAGGTAGGTAAGGTGGGATAAATATAGGAATAAGAGTGAAATAAGATGGAATAATGGAGAATAGTCGTACCACTGGGAACCGTGTCGGGAGGAGAATTGGCCCCTTATTCCAAGGCCTATTCTCCAACCAAACAGGGCCTTAGGGTAGAACCAAAACCTGAGGGCATCATTCTGACTACTGAATTTAAAAACGACTAGCTACTTCTCAGTGAGGGAACTACGATATCCCTTAACAAATTGGGTGGTTAAAAGACAACGTATAAGGCACCGTCCTGAAGTAATACGGGTAGTCATTTTACGGTCCGTACTTACACCCATACTGGATGAAACTGGATGCAACTAACCATATGAACTCATGGCAGTCTTTATGACACTCTCCTGAACCTAAACTCTGCTTAATCTTCTCAAAGATTATTTTATCATTAAATGAAAATTGAAAAGATAAGCAGTCGAATTCTAACGTGCCTTCACAAGAGTCGAGTGGATGAATCTACACTTTTTTTATGTTTGTCATGTATGCGTCAAAGTCCTTGCAATTGCAAGCATATCATAGTTCGTAAATCATTCTCCATCTTTCTCTCTTGAGAAGATGTCGGCACATTGGTCTTCGTACCCAGACTTCGTGGGTCCATCGTACATGACCATGTCCCGGTACTCTTCTTCTCTCTCATTCCAAGGGAATCCTCTCTTCAAAATCGATCCCCCATAGCCATCATTTTCCTCTACCCCATACACTCCACCCCATGCACACACTTCTTCTTGGACTAGACTGCTCTCACATTCTGACTTTCAAATGAACACAATAGAGCGGGCGGATTTGAAGATGGAAAATAGAGTAACCAATTTTGACAGAGAAACACGATTCACGGTTACCATGGACTTCCCACCATTCGAACCATCCCCCACTTAGATTGACTCTCTTCCTGAGTATGACCAATTTTCCTTCGACAATTCACGAGAAATCCAGAGTCCATGAGATATGACTCGTGACCAGACTACAACTACAACGAATAATCAATATCCACTCAAAATTATATGTCAGAGTATCAATATGTGGAGTACACTCATTCTGCACCTAGTCATGAGATAGTTGAGGATGGCATTGCTCAGATCAACCATAGAGCAGTTGTTTTGACTAGACAAATATATGATGCCATCCAATCAATGAAAAATTAGGAAGAAGTGAGGACGTCAACAAGTGAACCACAGGTCTATCATGTGACACACTTATACATAACCACCTCTAACCTCTGACCAACCCACTAACCATTACACCGAAAACACCAAAAAATTGAAAAACCAGAAAATTCGAAGAAAAAAAAGACAATTCTGAAATGGAAGCATTTTGCAAGAGTATGATCTTAGAGCTTCCATTAATCAAGGCCATAGAATATGTGTCTGATCTCAAAAGATTTGTAAAGAATCGATTATACCCTAGGGTAAAAAGCGATCAAGGACTGAATACATATCCATGGTCAGTTCTTTGGTAATGAATCACAAAACTAAAAGCCGCAAAGTCAAGCTGTTGACTCAGATCACGTACGAAATTGAGGATTTCTTATTCACCCGTGTTCAGTTAGACGACGACTCCACATTAAACATCTTCCCAAAGATCGTCTTTGATTAACTCAAGCTCGGACAAGTAAAAAAGATGAGGGTGATCGTTCAACTGCCAAATCTATCTACCAAAAGACCGAGAGGAATTGTTTTTATCGTCGTAAACATCCGAGTTGAAATGCACTTTATTGTCCTTGAAATTGAGCACCACGGAGAGTTATCTGAGTCTTCTATCATTTTAGGAAAGCCGTTCTTAACCTCTGCTAAGGCAATTGTTGATTGTGAGACTCAAGACATCAGGTTTCTGAACTCATACCACAATGAACAAACCTTCAATGACGCAACATGCTCTAAGGAAACCCAACTTGAAATCAACAGTTGTGATTAGGAGACAACCACTTCACATGATCAGGCCTCTCCTCACGAAACATAGACACAAAACTTAGGACAGACACTCGAGAAACCGACTGTTGAACCGACTTTGGATTCTCACCCCACGTCCCACCCTGCTACAGCTCCTATGAGGAACCAATATACATGAGCTTATAAGAAATTGAACCATATTTACGAGGATCGTCACAACTATTTGAGTGGTCCAATTTTTGAGTCGGCAGTAATTCATGAAATACTTAAACCATACAAGGAGTCGACTCGTATGCTTGAGGAAACTTTTTATGTCACCAACACTCATGGATATCAGAAGGTGACATCGTCCTCCCCAACCATCACTCACACTGCCACCAGGAACAAGCTCCCTCGCCCGAAACGTGTTATGACCCCTACAAGAACAGGTCATTTTTTACAGGGACTCACCTGACGAGGAACTCATAAATGCCACACTGGTTACTCACGATAGGGAGAAGAACTTTGACCTTCCTCCTCCCAATGCTTCGTACAGAAATAAATCGACCAAGAAAGTCACATTTGACCTTAGAAACCATGTGATTTCTGAAGATTCCTCGTCTTATCCCGAAGTGGTTCATCAAGTAAGTGCAATCAGTACGACAGTTATCAAAGGACACTTACCTTTAGTGGACAATAGTTAGAGATCCTCTGTGTATGACAATTATTCTTATGAGGACGACTCTGACAATGGGCTACACTTTTACATCTTCTCCATCTTCACCTCATTGTACATCGCCATACTATCTCCCACCACACTCCCGCAAGAAGGTTCGTCGAAAACCTCCTTGACCTCGATTGTACATCCATATCAAATCTACTCGATCTCCCACTTGTGAGTATTCAATCATACTTAGGCCGACCTGAGCCTAAGTATAAGGGGACCGATATCATTGTGTATACATCATTTTTATTTTTTATTCTCACCCTCAACCACCCCATTTATGCTCTTCTACTATGCCCAGGCCCTCAAAAGCCTAAATATAGGGGGGCGAGTTGACTTCCTATTTCTTTTCACTCAACTTCACTTGGTACAAGCTATGTCTACATATCACTTTGCACCATAAGGACATAGCACAAGCTAAGCATAGGGTGTGTATATATTCTATATACTTTCTCGCACTTTAATTATTTTCAAAAAAATCGGGTATGGGTATAAGTTGTGTACATCATGTATGTTATACAAATTTTTTCTGTATATAATACTTATTTTGAAAACTTTTTGCAGAAATCGTGGGGTTTAACTTGCTAAAAACTAACTTAAGGTTTTATCCCTGGCATTTTCACTATCACTCAAGACTTAGGAATAAAAGAAACTCGAGTTTTTAAGGTCCTTTGATTCAGAGTTAATCGACCTTAGTCATTAGGGTTGAGACTTAATAATCAACACTTCCCTAAGTTTGAAAGATATGAGTGCTATATTGCACTCTCAATCTCTACCTTTTAAGAATATGATCAGCACATCACCTATACAAATGCAAGAATGATGAGATGAGTTAAGATTTCACTTGATGGACTGGGACTGGAGATCTGATTTTAGACCCGATTTAATGATGCTCGAGGATGGGATAAAATCGATGAAGGTTTCATGAAACTTGAGTGTCAGCAAACCACAACCAGTATGTGAACAAGTGCACATGCTATCTTTTGATATTGATCTATGTGTCAGGGTATGATGAAATTAAATAATTATTGATCAATGTGCGCCAGCTTGATAAAAGAAGGGGAGCTAGCCCACAAAAAATTGTGAATGAAAAAGAGCTCTCAAATACAAAATCAATCTCAAAGGGCTTCAATCAAAGGCGAGCGCTCCCAACGGTTTCAAAGTGTCCACTTGGACGAAAGCTAATTAAGACCAGTGAGTCGGGCTTGTATCTCAAAAAGGGCTCTGCATCGTAAGCGATACAAGTCTGGGTGTAAGTATATTAGATACTTAAAGAAGACACACGCTGATGTACTACAGGAAAACAAATACAGACGACTCAACAACTTTTGATGGGCGCACTGGTTAACAACTAAAAATACGTGTTGAGTAAGGCACTCGAGAGTGTAACATCTGGATCCTAATAATCCGAATCCGACCCGATTAAAGGTTTGCATGATCAATTAATATTGAATAAACTTAGATCAATCTGTAAATCGCAGATCGAAGCTCGTTCGGTCGCAATCGACCAAAATTCAATCACATCGTGATGCTGCCATTGGAAAAAAAAACGCGACACAAAATCGAAAACTGCAAACAAATCGAGACCATAAGAAAATTCGTCTCGACAAAATAAGAACAACGAAGTCGACCATTCGTCGATCGAAGGTCATTTGATAATTTAAAATCACAAAATTTACTCAAAAATCATAGACCATATATCATCAATTTCCGTATCCATCTTGGATCTTAAAAGTATGAAAATGATATCCTTCGATCATCATGCATAGACGATCGAAATGAGATATTGTACCTATGAATCGGAGATTCAAAGTGCGTATACGGATGACGTTGGTATGTCAAGTGAGAGAAAATAGTAAAAAAATAAATTAAAAAATTTTAATACAGCAGACACACTGTTCTATAACAACCACTTGGTTGCCATTTCTCTTGTCCCTTGGCTCTTTTATACCACTCCATTTGACTCAAAAAGGATATCCACTTAGTTAAAACAAAAAGCCCTTCTTGGTTATATAAACAACAAACCCCCTTCATCTCTTTTCAACTTTTCCCTTCAAAAATTCCAGTCGTTAGGGTTGTTGCTGCTCTCTGGAATCCTGGAGCTACTGCTCCTTCCCTTGGAGCTGCTTCCTCTTGCATGTTATCCAGCAGCATTTAGGCATCAACTGCTGCCCAAAGCAGTTGTTCTTGAAGTGCAACTGTTGTTCCTCTCCCTTCAGATACTGTTGCTCCTTGCACAGGAGCTGCTGTGCTCCTACTACGGCCCATAAGCAGCTTTGTTGCGGCCATTTTCAAGCAGCTGGAGCTGCTTCACATGCAGTAGAGGCTGTTGCATACAAGACCAAATCAAGCTTCTTTTCTCCTCTAAATTGGGGGCAATCCTTAGGTACAATCTCATCCTTCCTCTTGCTGCCATCTATGTTTTAAATTGAATTGAATTGCTTGATTAAGGTATCTGATATTATGTTGAGCTTCACAATGCCACTCTTTCTGTTTACCAACTTGTGAAGAATGCAGATGAGTGCATGGTATTGGATAATGGAAATCTCCATGATTTTGTTTTAGGATCCTTAAGCTCACTACTCCCATCTGTGAGGTCCTGAGGTCACCATTTTGTTTTCTTTTTGAAGGTGTCCTTGCTACAACTATTTAGTTATTAGACTTCAAAAAAAACTATTTAGTTATTTGGTTGGGATATCCTATTAATTTGTGATGGTATAAAATTTTAATTTCAAGTTTCCTAGTGCCTTCAAAATACTCACATGGGCACACACACAGTTCACATGCAAATTACTGATGCCATGACGTATTTATTATTGTGTTGAAATTTGGAAAGTATTTAAGTTGGGATCATCTCTCTATTGTCGAGTTTTTTTGTCATTGCAGCTAAAAGGGTGTTCTTTATTAACTGTTTATGTGAGTTCTTCATGCTGCATCCTTCCCAGCACATGATATTTTACTTCATTATGTAGCCATATGGTAGAATGCACAAACAGATCCTTTCCATTTAAAACATCTCTCTTCAAGATCATCAACCTCACAAGTTGTGGTGGTTTTAGAAAAAAACTTCCCGGTTGAAAATTATCAAGTTAAAACTCACATCTACACCAGCTACCTAATAATGACTTGCAGTTCTGTTTCCATTAAGTGAGCTTGCAAAAGCAACAATTCTTTCTTCTTTCATGTTTAACAACTAAAACAATAAGCCATCATTTAATTCCAGACTCATGCCACTAGAATCATCTTCATCAGAATTCAGTAAGCAGATCAACACCACAAAATCTTTCACTAACTCAGGTTAAGGTGCATCTCAACGACTTTTTATTGCCATTGGTGGCATGTTATCTAAGATTGTGTAATACTCTACCATATGATTCTTCTCCAATCAGAAAATTTTTGTTGAAAATTTGCAATCATTTTTACCAGACAAATTAGAGAAAGGGAACGAACTTCGGGTAGCTCCATCTACACTTGAAACCTCTGATGCTCCCATACTTGGGATTTCAATATTTCAGATGGTTCATGGTTCATGCTCCCAACTGCGTTGGATTATCTGGGGATTCCGTTGGCGGTTGGGCGGCCTCGATTGAGAGATTGGAACCCGGTGGTGGAGAAGGTGGAGGCGAGGTTGGCTAGCTGGCGTGCTGCTCTCCTTTCCAAAGGAGGCAGACTGGTTCTCCTTCGCTCGGTCCTGGCCGCTATTCCTGTTCACTTTTTATCGACACATAGGTTGCCTGCGGGGATTGGCAATAGACTGGAATCTTGCTTCAAGAAGTTCCTTTGGGGGAAATCGGGCAGCGGTGGGAGGGGGATTCCCCTGGTCGCTTGGGAGGAGGTGTTGAGGGAGAAGTCGGCGGGTGGCTTGGGGGTGAGGATTCTCAGATTGATCAACGATGCCTTCTTCCTTAAATGGGCGGCCAGGGTCTGGGGCAGTGATGATAGCTTCTTCATTACCGTATTGAGGGGTCTTCATGGGTGGGCGTGGCCTGGCGTGGGTGCTTCGGAGGACGTGGGCGGGTGTTCCCCCTTTTGGCGTGGTATTCAGGTGGCCTTCATGAAGTATAGGTCTTCTTTCAAACCTGTGCTCGGTGAAGGCAGCACCTTCTCCTTCTGGAATGATTGCTGGTCGGGAGCGGAGCCTCTTTCTTCTCGCTTCCCCCGTCTCTTCGCTTTGGCCGAGAATAAAGAAGCATCCGTTGCCTCCTGCTGGATGGACGATTCTTGGTCTCCTCGCTTTCTGGGCTCATTCTCCGATCAGAGGTTCGAAGAGTTTCTGGCTTTGATGGGTGCTCTTGCTCTGGCGGGCTCTCCCTCTAGAGGCTTGGATCACTGGCTTTGGAGGGACGGACACTTCTCTACTCGGAAGGCCTACGGGTCTTTGCTTCGTCATCCGCCTCCTGGTTCGGATGCTTTGGTGCGTGACTGTGGCTTCTTCTGGGGCATGGGCTTGCCACTTCGTATTATTTTCTTCCTGTGGCTCGTGCGTAGAAGGAGGCTCATGACTCGCGATCGTTGTTCCAGATTGATGCCCGCGGTCTCTAGCACGTGCGGCTTGTGCCTTTCTAGTGTGGAAACTCTTGACCATCTGCTATTTCTGTGCCCCCTGGTTCGAGCAATGTGGGACGACCCCTTCGTGGATTGGATACTCGAGCGTGATGTGGAGTCCTTCTGCGACTGCCTCTTCTCTAACAGGCGGTTGGAGAGAAGACGTTTTCTTGCACCGGTGGCTTGCTTGTGGTCGCTTTGGCTTGCTCGCAACGAGGCCCTCTTCTCCGAGCAGCGGTTTTACCTGGAGAATGTCTTTTGCCGTGCTAGGGCTTTCGTTGCTGATTGGTGCCTTGTGTGATTGGTTTGTTTTCTCCTACTGTTTTTGTGCAGGGTGCCACCCTCGGGAGGCTACTTGCCTCCCTCGCGGGGGGTTTTGTTATTCTTTCTTTTCTTTTCTTTGTAGCACCTTCTTTCTCTATAAATAAATTGGGGTGAGCACCAACGAGTGTATCCCCCTATTCTTGGCTTCAAAAAAAAAGTCCCCACTAGATACTTTGATATCATTAATGGACATTGATTTTTCCAAATAAAACTTTTTTAAAAAAAGCATAAGATCTATGACGTAGAACTTGTTACTTGAAGCAAAGTCATTGGTATATATTTTGGAAAACCCTTTGACTGAACCTGAATTGATAGAACGAAAAATCTATAAGAAGGGACTACATGCGTATTGGAGCTCTGTCACCAATTTACTAAGTGATATGAGGCTAAACGGTTGGTTGCTTTACATAGAGCTGTGTATTCTGAGAGATTGTATTTGTTGAGTCATACAAGGAGATTTTGATGATTGATATATATGCCGGTCATGGTGATCCTTACACTTGACTGTGCAAGGGCGCAATGACCCTCAACTGCGCGTGAGATGGGAAGCACAATTAGGGCAGCAGCCGCCTAGTTCGCGGGTATAGGATTCCAATCCTTTTTACGATTTTCTATGCGAGCTCACGGTGTTTTTACGCTTCATTGGGATCCAGGTTTTTGACCAGTTCCGCTAACCTTGTTTCAGTAGGGTGTCTAAGCCGGGGGGCCCTCAGTTTTGGTTTTTTTACGAGCTCGTTTGCTTATACCGGTCGAACCGATTTTTGGAGTGAGTCTTCTGGAGAGTCTCTCCCACCTGTCTCAGGAGCATGGTTTTGGAGTATGCCTAGCCCTATACTAGACTGCGCTTCCGCTTAGAGGGCAAGACGGAAGAGTCTTTTAGAAGGCTTCCTCACCGCTTGAGTTTTGGTTATTGTTCTGCAAGTAGATCCTGACGATGAGTTACTGTTCAGAGTTAGTTACAGTTGAGCTGAGTTACAGTTGAGAGTGGGTCACAGTGGACTTGGTACAGAAATCATCAATCATCGATAATTAATCAAATCTTAGAACTACTACTACAGATGTAAGGAGAAGCTAGTGGACAAGTTGGGAACTTACTTAGGATGCATTATACTTCATCGCATGCCTACGAAGGCACCCAACCCTAAGGTATTCTTCACACCTTAGAGTCATAGTGTGAGGTCACACTCAGACCAAGACCACAAGCTATTCACTAGGCTTGAGAATTTGATATAGACAAAGATCAGATCAGAGACTCATCATCTACAATCTAAAGATCCATCAACATGAGTCACAAGTGATTAAAGATTGTTAGAGTTATTAGATTTACATTTATGTTTGTAACCCTTCGGGTTCCGTAACCTCCCGTGACCCTTCGGGTTCCGTAACCCTCTGTGACCCTTCGAGTTCCGTAACTCCCCGTGACCTTTCGGGTTCCGTAACCCTTGTGCTCTCTAGGATTTACTCTCTATATAAGAGACCTTGGCTATATGGAATAAACATCTCATTTTGTTCCTCTTCTCAACATGGTATCAGAGCAACGGTCCTAGATCGAAGTCTAATACCCTAAATCCGCCGCCACCACCAGCCCTCTCTCCGCCGACAAGGAGAGAGGGTTGTACCTCCTGCATCTCTTGTGGACTCCATGGTCTCGCGCAAGTCAGTCCGAGCCCCCAGCAGCACCAGCTGCCACCTCCAGTGAAACCTAAAACGCCGCCCGAGGCTCCAACAGCTCCTATCGCTCCTCCGACGTCGTCGGCACTGCCTGCCCCCTCCAACAGCCCATGCTTCATCACGATTTGTTTCTCCTAACTTTTTGTTTCTCCCAACTTCATGTTCCATACTCTGTATTCTATCATGTATGGGAGAAAGGGGGAGTCAGGGATGATTCTTCAGGACGTCTATTGCCCTACCATGACTGACAAACCTCCACTCCAGACTACTACTCAGATCATCCATCTTCACCGAGCATCGACTTCTTCGTCAGGGCGTATACTTCTTTTACGACCCGACTACTACTCCGCGTTGGACTTCTTCTACAGCGATTATTCTCCAGGCACGACAGAGATATGTTCCGGTGACCTGCAGGCACGACAGAGATACGTTCCGGTGACCTGATATCGCAACGACTCTACAGGCATGGCAGAGATACGTTCCGGTGACTTGAAAGCCGCAAACTCGTCGTCGAGCGAGGTCTTCTACTAGCAGCGGACATATGTTCTTATGATGCATCGTGTGAAAATGTGGTGTATACTTTTTCTTTTTGTTAAAAGTTGTAGTTTTCTCAGCTCCAGCTTGAGGGGGAGTGTTATAGTTATTAGATTTACATTTATGTTTGTAACCCTTCGGGTTCCGTAACCTCCCGTGACCCTTCGGGTTCCGTAACCCTCTGTGACCCTTCGAGTTCCGTAACCCCCCGTGACCTTTCGGGTTCTGTAACCCTTGTACTCTCTAGGGTTTTCTCTTTATATAAGAGACCCTAGCTCTATGGAATAAATATATTCATCTCATCCGTTCTTCTCAACAAAGATCATAACCTACATATGGATCATTAATTAATAAATTAAAAAGATTATATATGAAAATTATGGGGTGATGGGTGAACAGGGAATATACATAAAAACAACTTGAAAATCACTTTTCATGCAAGTAGCTTGTTAAACGGGTAAACCAGATCCGCAGACGGGAGTTCACAGAGAGGATCCTTTTTTCCAATGAGAGGGAGAGAAGAAAATGCACAAACCTATGCCCTCCAATAACTGGCCTTTCATCTACATTTTCAAGTCTAACAAACTACGGAGATGTTAGATTGAATACAAGAACTGATTTATTCCCTAGTGTTGAGAGTTGGTTCTAGAGGAGAGTCTCTTGGATCAGGGTTTGAGTGACGTTTCGACTCGACTCATTGCAGTACACTAATGCTATATGTATAAATAGAGAGTCTGATAATTAGAGAAGTTGAATTCCTTTTGACTAGATCTTGGTTCAACTTAGGACTGTAGGACCACTAAAACCAAGGTTTCTTAATGAGACAAGCCTTGAAATTCGCACTTGCACAGTCAGGGATTCAACCTTCTAACTCACTAAAAATTACTTGGAGACAAGCAAAGAACTAAGTATAGGGGTGTAATGAATCTATGATTCATCTACTTTATATGATGATTTTAGCAGAATCCTCGTAATAAATCACTAATTAAATCCCCTAAATTTATTTTATTAATATTCACTAATTACACTTAAATTAGGGTTAAAATATGTAATTAAATAACCCTTATTTTTTGACCATTGAGCCTATTATTGTATGCACACACTTATTTTGACCTAGTTCTTTCTTTAATATTTTCTTTAATTCATTAGCTAACTTGGCATCGAGAATTGAAATTCAGAAAAATGAGACAATCCATAGAAAATACAAAAATCCGACATCGTATATTTTGTGCATATTTTATCTTTGTCTATTTATTTGACCTTTTTCGAATCTATAAAAATTCCATAGATTAATTATGTGTACATTATATTTAAATTAATTCGATAATTAAATTAAAATACTAAAAAATCAAGGGATTTTTACCCGGCAGACCCTATAAACTTTGCTAATTACCTCCACGACCTTTGAAACAACCTAATTCCCCTCTCAACCATGTAAACTTGCCAACACTTACCCCATGAACCCTCCGGTTAGTCTGTTTGAAGCCCGTCAGGGTTCTTGGGGTAATTTACAGGGTCGATGGAGTAATTACGTTGTGCAAAAGGTCGTAGAGGTAATTTAAAAAGTTTATAGGGTCTGCCGGGTAAAAATCCCAAAAATCAAAAAATGCAAAAAGTGATATTTTATTATCTATAAAGTACCTCCAAAAAATACTTTTTGTACAGTTGACCTCTTTTGATTTTGGGTCCTTCACGAAAGTTGTAGATCTCGTTGAGACAAGCAACTTTCGTGTTGACTACTTTTTTATTTGACTTCATTTACTATTTCTTTTTTTGCCTTTCTTCTTATTTATTTTTTTACTTTTATATAATCCTTAGTTTTATTTTTAGTCTCAATTTTTTTATTTTTTTTTAATTTATTTCACTTTTATTTTATTTTTATTTGCCCTCTTTTCTTCCTCCCCCCCCCCTCCTCTCTCTTCCTCTCTTCACTCCTCTCTCCAGGTCACATGCCCAGCACGTGACCTCTCCCCAGTCATTCTCTCTCTCCAAGCATGTGTCACGTGCGTGCCACTCCCTTCCTTTCCAAGCACGTGCGTGGCACGTGCTGCCAACCTCTCCTATGTCGTTCCTGCGCCCCGCTCCTCTCTTGCAACTGCCGCCAGCCACCTCCATTTCTTCCTAGCCGTTGCGTCCTCCTCCTGTGGTCGTTACACCCTCCAATCGTTACAACCGTTGCTTCCTCCGCAACGCACGGCCGACTCACCTGTCGTTACGCACATTCCCGCTCCCTCTATAAAGCAACCTCCGCCCCCTCCGTCCATGGCATCTGCCATATCGATCATCAATCGAGATCGAGAGAGGGAGAGCTGGAGTAGAGACCTGTGACAGGGGTCTCAATATCCGGTGATGATTCCATCTTCTGGCGCGATCCACGGGGACCAAACCCGTGCAACCACTCTTCCGTGAGTTGCAAAGCTTCGGTCTCCGTCAGACCTCAAAGCGACCATCAGAGCACGGCCGTCGCACCTCCATCTTCACAGGCGACTATGAACCCCCTTTTTCCTTCTTTTCCTCTTTCTTCTATCACATGCACACTCGTCTCGCCGATCATCACTTTCACCGTCCGCCTTACATCTTCTCGACTACCACCTCGATCGACATCATCTGCCCGCCGCCTTCCATCGACCGGTTGTTGCACCCTTCCACCACCTTCATCTCCCCCACCAAGCAGCAGTCCACTACCCTCAACGCAATCGAGCTCCACCTCGCGCGACCGCCTTCCGCCTCACCGTCGCGAAGAGCAGCTCTGCTCCACCTTTAGCGTTTCACACGTCGTCACCGTGTTGTTCCTCCGACCGCAGAACCCTGCTCAGCCTGACGACTCTGCCCGCACTACCTCGTTTAGCCATCGTTGGATCAGGCAATAGCCCTTGATCCGACGGCTCTCCAGCGACCATGTCGCCCCCTCCCGAGCCTCGGCCCATGCCTCGAGGCTCGGTCAGCCGAACCTCTTATTTGACGCCACATGGAGCCTCGGACATCCACACGTCAGACACGGACCCGAGGCTCCACCCGAGCCTGCACCCCGCCACCTGGACCTTCGTCAGCACGTGAGGGTTGGGACAATTGCACTCGAGCCCCCGCAAGTGCCAGAAATTGCGCAAAGGCCCCGCCCAACAGACTCGCGTGCCATGCACGTGGCACCTTGGAAAAATGACACCATAACCCCTGCGGATTTCCTATATTGCAGATAAGTCTCTTCAGGGACCTTTTGGAAAAAAATAACTTTATTTTTATTATATTTTAGTAAATGGAATTTAGTTTAAGCATATCTTTCTCATTTGATCTCCGATTTTAGCGCACATTATGTCGTTTTGAAGCTCTTTCCATGCTTTATCATTCTAGATATTTTGTGAACAGAACAGAGGCTTATTATTGATGATTTTATTTGAAGTGTCTAATGATTTATGCAAGCTTTATTAATAATTATTATTTGAAGTGTCGAATGATCTATGCAGGCTGATCTGTGACAGATTTGTGATATTTTGCTGAGAAAAATATTGATTTATTCTACAGGGACTCGATTGAGGATATTTTGCTAGATTAATTCTCTTGTACAACAACAAATCCTTTTTCCACTTTATGTAGGGTCGGTTACATGGATTCTTATCTTGGGTCATTCTCGGACTTAGATTCAAAAAAACTAAGAACCCTTTGTATAGTCTCATTCCAACACTTCTTTGGCCTTCATCGCCCTCTTTTAGCCGGGTCAACATTCTAAAACTCACATCTCCTCACCGGTGCATCAGTTGACCTCATTTGCAAATGGTCAAACCACCTTAAGCAATTTTCTCGCATCTTATCCTCGATCGGAGCTACATCAACTTTTCTTCTGATGTCATCATTTAGAATATTACGTGTGTGTGTGTGTCCACACATCCACATTAGCATTTTCATTTCTACTATTGCCATTCTCTGCACATATCTATGGTTCACAGGCCAACATTCAGATCAACAGAGCATAGCAGGTCCCGCAGCTGCTTAGTAAAAGTTTCCTTTGTTTTTTAAAGGAATTTTCTTATCACAGAGAACGGTAGAGGCTCCTCTCCACGTTAGCCAACCTGCATTTATTCTATTTGTAACATCTCCATCGATTTCCCCATCATGTTGCAAAATAGATCCCAAGTATCTAAAAGAATCTCTCTTATAAATGTTATCATCACCTATCTTAACATCAATTCCTTCACCATTGCTTCCATCAAAAGTACACTCCATATATTCAGTCTTAGTCCTACTTATATGAAATCCTTTAATCTCCAATGCATGTCTCCAGACCTCAAGCTTCTCATTTTACTCCATCTCTAGCCTCATCAATCAACACAATATCATCAGCGAATAATATAAACCAGGGTATCTGTTCTTGAATGTGACTTGCCAACTCGTCCATAACGAAAGTAAAAAGGAGCGGATTCAAAATTGAACCTTGATGCAGACCAATGTTGATGTCAAAATAGTCAGTCTTCCCATATTGTATCCTTACACGAGATAAAGCCCTATCATACATATCTTTTACGAGGTTAATAAACAGGACAGGTACTTGTCTCTTCTCCAAAACTCTCCACAATATCTCCAGTGTGACAGAGTCATAAGTCTTCTCTAAATCAATAAAAATCATGTGGAGGTTCTTCCTTTAAGTTCTGTAAATATCCATTGTTGTCCTCAGCAAGTGGAAGGCTTCAATAGTTGAGCGACCTGACATGAATCCGAATTGATTTTCTTGTACTTTGGAAACTTGCCTCAAACTTCCTTCGATCGCACGTTCCTAAATTTTCATAGTGTGAATCATAAGCTTGACACCTCTGTAATTTGAACAATTTTGAATGTCCCCTTTGTTCTTAAAAGGAGGAACAACGATACTTCTCCTCCATTCATCAGGTATTTTCTTGCTTCACCAAATAACATTGAATAAATTTGTAAGCCAAGTCAAACCATGCTCACCTAAACTCTTCAATCTTCTATAGGAATGTCATCAGGTCCTACACCTTTTCCAGGTCTCATAACCTTCAAAGCCTCCTCTACTTCCTTCCTTTGTATTCGTCCATAGCTTGCAAGATTTAAGTAACTTTCACTACTAGCTAGATTTCCCAAAGTGATCTCTCTATTTCCTTCTCCAATGAAAAGCTTATCGAAGTATTGTTTCCATCTAGTCTCTATGTCCTTATGAGTAATAAGCGCATGGCTTTCATCATCTTTAATGCATCTCACTTGAGAAAAATCTTTGGTCTTTCTTTCTCTTACTTTAGCCAGCCTGAATATATCCTTTCAGCCCTCCTTAGAGTTGAGATTTTTGTACAAAATCTCATAAGCTTTTGAATTAGTTTCGTTTACCGCTTTCTTTGCTTCATTCTTCACTATTTCGTAGTTTGTGATAATTTCATTTGTCATATCCTTAGACATAGCTTTAAAGCAAGCTCTTTTAATTTAAAGCAAGCCTCCTTTTGACCAAGAGCTCCTCCTTTTGACTCGCCTAGCATCTCTTTAGCTACCCTTCGGATACAAGATGCTATTGCCTCCCACATCTCATTAGCACGACCGTTACAATCCCAAGATAAGTCTTCTAAAACCTTCTCCCCAAAGCTTGATTGCTTCAATTAAAGATTCCACCATCTAGTTCTAGTGATCTTGGAAACCCTCAGTTTCTTTACTAGCCCTTTTATTTGCACATCCATGACTAACAAGCGATGTTGGATAGTCAGATTCTCTCCTGGGATTACTTTGCAGTCTTTGCAACACAACTGATCTCTTCTTCTCAACCCAAGTAATCTATCTGAGTTCTAGTCGAGCTACTCTTATAAGTAATTAGATGTTCCTCCCTTTTCTTAAAGAGAGTGTTTTAACGAAAAGATCACAAGCCATTATAAAATACAGAAAGATTTTTCCCTCTTCATTTCTATTCCCGAAGCCATGTCCTCCATGAACACTAGCATACCCAGAAGCATCCTTTCCTACATGTCCATTAAGATCTCCACCTAGGCAAATCATCTCTCTTTGCGGAATTCCTTGCATAATCTTATCCAAATCCTCCCAAAAAGCTTGTTTAATCATATCATCTAAACCAATTTGCGGTGCATAAACTGAGATCATATTCAGAATTTCCTCTTCGAGCACCACTTTTAGCAATATAATCCAATCCCCGAATCTTTGCACATCAACCACACAATCCTTTAAATCCTTATGAACAACCACTCCAACACCATTTATGCCCTTATCTTGTCATGAATATCAAAGTCAAAAGCATGATTTATCGACCCCTTGCTTTCTCTCCAACCCATTTTGTCTCTTGTAGACATAATATATGAACCCTCCTTCTTTCCATTGTATCAACTATCTCCATCGATTTGCCAGTCAAAGTGTCAATATTCCAACTACCTATCCGCAACTTCCTTTGCAACCTCTTTTGGACTAACTTCTTTACTCGCATGCGTCCATCATGCGAGAACCCGTGCAAATTTTGGACTGCAACCGAGCGGCGATGCAACGGAACTAGCTTATTTACCCGCATGTGTTCCTCATGTGAGAACCCTAGCAAATTTTGAACTACATCCGGGCAGCGATGTAGCGGTCACTTGCCAACTTCTCATTGCATTCGAGCGATGCAACGCATCGCAAGTAGGGTACGCCCCAATGAAATCTAGATGGTTGCTTAAATCCATGTTTAAAAGATCCGAGCGATTTCAAGACAAATCCCTAAATATTGTTCTTAAAAGAGCACTTTTTAGGAATTTATCCGAACGGTTTTGAGACAAATTCCTAAATATTATTCTTAAAAGAACACAATTTAGGAATTTATCTCTCTTGTGCTGGTTGTCGGTTACCTAATGCGCAACCCTCCCCAATTTACCCGAGCTTGAGACTGGCCATATGGCTGAGTTAAGATTAATTCTCTTGTGATGATTGAAAATTATAAATTGAGGAGTTAATCTCTGCAGGGGCTTAATCAAGGATAAATTGTTAGATTTATTTATCATTCATTGAGGAATGTCTTAGGAAATTTGAAGATACAGTTTCTTTGAAAATTATAATTAATCTCTCTTTGTTTACGGGATTCTTATTCATTGATCAACTATTTTAGCCTGCAGCCTAAAATTAGATTGATACATTCGTCTGGGTTTAATCTCTTGTGGTCTGTGATTAATCTTGAGGAATAATTGATTATCTTTTTATTGGAGTAAAGCTCTTAATCACAGATCTTGTGCTACATTGTCCTCTACGTTTATTTTGTCCGCATTGCATTGTATTTTATTATTTCCTTTATTTACACTTTATTTTCTAACACAGAGATCAATATTGTAATCAATTAATTACTTTGATTAATTTAAAACTGTGCAACTAAAAATACAATGTTCCCTAAGTTCGATCTTGGTATATTTAGCAAGTAAAAAAATTGTTCCACAATAGTCAAGAATTGTAGTGTTTGACGAATCGTTTTTCGCCTTGTTAGAAAATAGGAATACATAAGCGAAAATGATAAACATAGCATGAATCAAGGAAATATTTAAACATGGAAGACCAAGATTTTACGTGAATCCTAATCCCTAAGGATCAGGATGAAACCACAGGAGAAGCCCTCAAAGGGGCATATGTTGCATTGCTTTTCTCAATGGATACAAGAGGTCAGGGGCTCCTTATATAGCCTCCACAAAGCCTCAAGTCCCACCACTGATAGATGTGGGACTAAACATATGGATGGGGTAAAAGGATCCTGGAGGAATCCATTTACCCATCTACAACATAATAGGCGCACAACCAAGTACTCCAACACTCCCCCTCAAGCTGGAGTATGCAATGCTCAGCTTGGACAAACAGAAAAAACTCAACTCGCGCTACATGACACTACAGACAATATCAACTCAACGTGCATAACTGTCGGTTGTGGTCGAGGACGTTGCTTCTCATGTCGTGCAGATGAGGAGGACAAACGGGCTGGAGTGTGAGTCAACTGAATCTCCTCGTTGGAGAGTGTGTGCTCTGTAGTGCGCCTGCCAGAGTCACTGCAACTAAAATGAGTCTCCTCGTCGGAGAATTGGGTCTCTCCCATCTGGCACAGAGAATGGTACTCTACTCTGGAGTCCCTATGATACCACATGAAAACCCTAGCCAACATGGCATAGGGAATGGTCCTCTACTCTGGATTCCCTGTGGCTCACATGAAAACTCTGGCCGATAAAACAAGAAAAGATGGGGACCACTAGAAAAGATGGCGTATATGTGCTCGTCTGAAAGAAGACCGCATACATGTGCGAGTCTGATCAACTGACAACTGTAGAGTCTGAACAATCCAACTGGTCTTTGACAAATCTGAATCTGGAATAAGACATGCGATTCTACACAATACTCCCCTTTTCTCCCATACTTGTCGGAAAATGACATCGACAAAGTTGGAAGAAGACACGAAGAATGGAGAGAAAACAAGAGAACTCTTAGCCGAAAAATATATATTATTTTTTTACTCGGCTTTCTCAACCAGTAATTCATTTTTTTATCATTTTTCACGAATATTTCATTTTTTTAATAGCCGTCAAGTTTTTTAAGCCGTATCACTGCAACAATTTTTTAACGGCTTTCCTCTTCCTTTTTTGGCAATATTTTTTTCTTGCGTACGACTTTTCTTTGTACGCGTCCTTTTTTATGATTTTTTTTGAATCCATGCACTCGGTCCAAATAAGGCCCAACACTATGCAACCCCTTTGCTTTTCTTTTCTTTCTCTCTCTGTCTTTCTCTCCTCCCTTTTTTTAACACAGCCGCCCAACTAGGCCTTACAATAAAAGCAATATTTTTTAATAAAATAGGGCCTTAGAGCCCTAGGGTTCCCATGATGGGAACCCATCCTTTCTGCATCACCCCACTTAGAAGAAGAGGCTATTGGGGAAGCGTCGCCCGATGGAAGCGTCGCACGATGGAGATCCTGGAGATCGGGGCAGGAGATCGAGGTTGCCGCCTGCGCGAAGGGGAAGCACGTCGTCTGCTAGAGCGGGCTGCGGGGGCCCGCCTAGGGCTTGAGAGGGGAGCCAAGTCGATGTGCGGCCTGGAGGGTTGGCTGCCTGGGGTGCGACACTGGAGCCATTGTGGAGTCGCGAGGATCCTGGATGCGGAGAGGTGCGCCGCCGGCGTAATGCCCTGGGGCCGTTGTACGACTAGGGCTTCGAGGAGATGAATCATGCGAGTGGCACCTCCTGGAGGCTGAAACTGAAGACTAGATGGGGCTAGAGGCCGCACGAGGAACTGTTGTGCGTGAAAGGGAAGGATGCGCTGGAGAGCTTTCTATCTCTGCCTGGAACTGTGTTAATGAGAGACTAGGGTCCAGAAAACCCTAGATCTGAGCCTGGAAATGCGCGCCCGCGAGGATCTTCATCAGGAGAAGATTCGAATGATGACAGATATAGGGTTCCAGAAATTTGAACCGTGAACTTTGATAATCTCAAATCTCGAACAAATGAATAATAAAAAAATCCTCGAAAATCGAACCCGCTCTGATACCATGTTAGAAAATAGGAATGTGGAAGCGAAAATGATAAACAGAGCATGAATCAAGAAATATTTAAACATGGAAGACCAAGATTTTACGTGGAACCCTACTTCCTAAGGAGTGGGATGAAACCAAGGGAGAAGCCCTCAAAGGGGCATATGTTGCATTGCTTTTCTCAATCGATACAGAAGGTCTGGGGCTCCTTATATAGCCTCCACAGAGCCTCCAAGTCCCACCACTGGTAGATGTGGGACTAAACATATGGATGGGGTAAATGGATCCTAAAGGTATCCATTTACCCATCTACAACATAATAGGCACACAACCAAATACTCCAACACGCCTCCTATACTACAACTTGATCTTTTTAAAGAGGTGAAAAGTCATGTTCATCAATCATCAACGAGATCCATTGGATCTTGATTCAACATTATATTGTCCAAAATGGTATTTCAGACATTGTTTCAATTTAAATTTGAATTTTTAATTAATATGTCCATTACTATTTAAGGCAAATTTTATTTTGTAATTTTTCGTTAATTTCATTATTTGTCACTTTCCAAAAATGTTCTCAGCAAATAGAATTGATGCATATATTTGTAAATCATCAAGTTATAAAGAATTTATATTCACTTTTGTAAGTTTAACAATGCATTTTTTTTTACATTCCCAGTAAATGAGTATCTTTTGTAAAATTGTATTGTCCTTTGTAAAACAAATTGCATAATTGTAATATTTATATTTAATTTTGTAATTCGACAATACATTTTGCTACATTCCCATCCAAATCATTTTTAGTAAATGGATATCCTCCTTTTACAAAATAGTATAGAAGTTTGTAACTTTTTTACGCTCTTTTATAAACATTGTGTCCCCTTTGTAAGCATTTGTATGTAGCATATCATCGTTGCAATATCAAGACTACCTTTTGTAAAAGGTCATGGTGACTTTGTAATATTTATATGGCGTTCTGCAAAAAAAAATCATTGTTTGTAAAATCAGTGAATCGGTATGTAAGAATAATGTCAATTACAATAACAACAAAGCCGTTCCCATAATTAAGTAGGGTCGGCTACATGAATACGTTGCCTCCATTCAGATCTATCTTGAGTCAATCTCCGGTTTATATCCAAAAAACTAAGATCCCTTTGTATAGTCTCATTCCAACACTTCTTGGGCCGCCCTCCCCCTCTCTTAGTCGACTCAACATCCCAAAACTCACATCTCCTCACTGGTACATCAGCTGACCTTCTTTGCAAACGACCAAACCATCTTAAGCGGTTTCCTCACATCATATCCTCGATCGGCGCTACACCAACTTTCTTTCTGAATGCATCATCCCGAATCCGATCTTTACTTATGTGTCCACACATCCACCTTAGTATTTTCATTTCTGCTTCAGTCATTCTCTGCACATGTCTACGGTTCACAAGCCAACATTCAGATCCATAGAGCACAGCAGGTCTCATGGCTGCTTTGTAGAACTTTCCTTTGATTTTTAAAGGAATTTTCTTATCACGGAGAACAGCAGAGGCTCCTCTCCACTATAACCAGCCTGCATTTATTCTATTAGGAACATCTCCATCAATTTCCCCATTACAGTACAAAATAGATCACGGGTATCTAAAAGAATCTCTCTTCCGAATGTTATCGTCACCAAGCTTCACCTCGATTCCCTCACCATTTCTTCCATTAAAGGTGCACTCCATATATGTAGTCTTAGCCCTACTTATATGAAACTTTAGTCTCTAATGCATGTCTCCAGACCTCAAGCTTCTCATTTACTCCATCTCTAGTCTCATCAAACAACAGTCACAATATCAAAAAATAATGTCAATAATGTAAAAAATATATAGCACAATGCAAAATAGAATCTACGAGCCGTGTATGTCATCCGCCCTGTCCAGACTGCAACTCCTTCTCCACCCTCCTCGTGTCTGTCACCCACGCCTCCATCACCATCACCTTCCTCGCAAACCCCATCCATGAACCCATCCTCGTACCCCTCTCTACATGCCATCCATATACAATTGTCACCTACATAGGAAACCACTTTCATGTGCAGTCAAGAAATCCAACAAAAATCTCAAGTCCCCATGTGAGACCCAAATCTCAACAACCCCAAATCGCCAAAAACCCAGGACTAGAGAGATCCACGACATGGACTGGGAGATATAGGGCCCAAATGAAAGATCTTGAGAGAACAATGAAAATCGAAAACTTGATCTTCGATCTGTATGCATTGTCTTCGCCTCCGCACAGATCCAAAGTCGTCGAACACCTCCCTTTATAGAGATGATGTGAACAGAGAGAGAGAGAAATATATTAATTGATTTAGGGCAAATGAGTTCCCTACCATTTAGGGATGTTGGCTTGTCACATTCTGTATTTAGAATGTGACAAAATAACCAGAATAAGTTTTTCGACATTAAATTAAAATAATTAATATGCCATTAATTTGAACGACATGATTAAAATAGAGGGATGAAATTGCGGGCTCAGATGGAGGTGGTAAGCCCCAATCTCATTTGAAGTTTCACATATATACAGAGAGAGAGAGAGAGACTTAGCTAGTCTGATATACAACTCTCTTACACTAATATTTCCTTTGATTTGGAGGTGGTGATCTTTGTGCAATCTCCAATCTCTTCAATTCATATTTAGTTTAAATGATTATAGCTCCTGAAATTGTTGCAATCCGTTTTGCGAACCAGAATACGAAAAAAGCACAAAGAGTGTGAAGAACGTGTAAACTTAAAGAACGTGTAAACACGGAAACAAAAAAAACAAGAATTCTCTTAAATGTTATCTTATCTTTTATTTTGTTAAATTCAAGCACCTTTTGGTAAAAAAAGTGATATTTTATAAGAAATTCCAATAAAGTTTCCCTTATATTGAGTGATGATCTAAAGGAAAAGTTAATAAAGTTGACATATAAAAAAGGAACAATTGAAAAGTATGTATAAAAATAACTTGGTTTCTTAACATTATGAAAGAGAATCTAGCTAAATCTTCCATCATAAGTTGGTAAAATCATGCGTAGGACTCTCTAGAGAAGTGCAATAAGCAGTAGATAGCGTGTTACAAATGCCTCGACATGAGATCTCCAACAACCTAATTGTCACACTTATGAAAGGGTTTAAATTATTCTATCATCATAATGGGATCTTGTATTAGCACATGATGTAAAATCGGTGTCTTCAACAGGCGGCAGGCTCTACATCCCAACCAAGTAAGATGTCACTCAAACTTCATCATCTAATACTAATATACCAAAGAACGAAACTTCTACATAATAGATAGTTCAACATACAACTAACCCCGAAGTTTGTTAAGAGGGGCGCACATCTTTCTCCTCTTCACAACAACGCTCCGCATGTGCTTCTTCTTTCTCCACCTCCCACTCCCTGCTCTCAGCCTCTCAACCTTAACCTGAAGTGGTGAGCTATGGAATGGATGGATGGAAATGAAGGGGTAGGAGGTATTTATAGGCCCTCACCTCACCTACGTAATATCCTACTTATCATTGAACAAGAAAATTACAAAAATCTTGTTGGGCAGTATGATAACATAGCCTACCTTTCATTGGCTATGTCAGCTAAAAATCATAGGCTATACTGCTCATGGTTCTATCTATGTCTATCCTAACTCCCTTGTTTTTTCTAATCAGGACTGATTAGAGTTATACATTAATCGTGATTAGGTATACTAATTGACTAGAAGGCTGTATCGACGATATATACCAATATATCGGTTTCGACAAGGAAGGGGTTTCGATATCACCCAGTATATCCTTTTACAGGGATATCGGCGATATATCACCATATCGGCTCATATCGGTCAAAAATGACTATATTCAGTGCAAAAAATCTTGGATATCGATCAATATCACAGATGTTTCGCCGATGTCTCTATATATCAATGTTATTATTCATGCAAGATTGATTTCACTACTTATCTAGCTACATCCAATATTAAAACACATACAATATCAGCGAGACCCCCGTACTGGTAGGGTATGGTGCGACTGGAGGGTGCATACAATGGTTCTTCAACTTGGGGTGTCCAATCAATTTTAATTCATCCCCCCCCCCTCGAGAATATTATTATGAATTATGTCTTTTAAAAATTGATACATCCGCTATGAGAGACAACAGGGCAGGGGGGTCGATTCAGATCCTCCACGTAATTCTTGATTTTAGGTAATTTATTTTACAATATTACATTGATTTAAATATTTTTCATTTATTTTTGTAAATAGATAAATCTTTATACCAAAGAAACATTGTCTCCTTAAATATTATGTACATTTTTGAATCAAATGACTCATGTCAATGTCATTCACTATGTCATGTAACTAATATGACCGATATGAGCGAGTGATATAAGGATCATAGATGATCTATAATTATGTGTAATGAATATCTAAGTGTATATTTGCAAGTTATTTCATTTTGTAAGAACTTGAATGAAATCCATTTCCATTATCTATGAGTCAATTCTTCAAAAAATATCTATAAGTCAAGAATCAATATTAATATCGATATGTTCGAAATGATCAATATATGCGATATAAGCTTCATATATGATCGATATGTGTGATCTAAGAGTATATTTGTAAGTTATTTAGTGATCTAAGAACTTGGATGAACACAATTTTCAATATATATAGGTCAACAACTAACAATAGTATATTTGTAAGTTATTTAGTGATCTAAGAACTTGGATGAACACAATTTTCAATATATATAGGTCAACAACTAACAATACCAGCGATATGTTCCTGTTGACGCATGTGCTTTACTTGTCCATTTTTGTTATTTTATTTTTCTTGTCATTCTCTTTATGTAATTTACCCATAGGCTACTCTCCTATATAAGAGAGCCTAGGGCTATGGAATAGATTATCTCTTTCACGTTTCCCAACATGGTATCAGAGCGACGGTCCTAGACCGGAGTTCCTGGAACCCTAACCCTAACCCTACCCGCCGGCCCTCTCTCTCTCTCTCTCTCTCCTCTTCTCTCCGCAGATCGGCGCCGCCCCTTTCACCAAGGCGCACATCTCCAGCGCCTTCTCCGGCGCACCAAGGTGGATCTGCGGCGTGATCTCCAGCGCCCTCTCCGATCCAGGCGCATCGGCGCGCACCACGCACATCAGCGCTCATAGGCGCACATCGGCGCGCATAAGTGCACCAGGCGCATCAGCGCACCAGGCGCATCAACGCGCACCTGTGCACATCAGTGCACATCAGCGCACATCTGCGCACACAGGCGCACATCTGCGCACATCGGCGCACATCGGAGCACATAGGCGCACACTCCAGGCGCACATCCAGCCGCGCATTGACGCACATCCAGTGCGTCAAGTCTGGTAGCTAGCGTGCGTGTGCACGGTTTTCAACCCTAAGCCTCAGATAATCAATATGGGATTAGTTGCTTGAAGTCTACACATGCAACTAATCTCGTCTATGTCTTTGTAGACGAATATTCTCCATTGCAGTTCGCTCCAGTCTTCCGTATCCAGTATGTCAGAAAGTAAGGCAGATATCCCGTCCATGGGCGCATTTCGTGGTCCAGCGCCCATTGTCAAGATGGATGGTACGAACTATGAACTGTGGGCAATGCAGTTCATGAGTATGATGAAGTCCACGGGCAAGAAGCATATTCTCACAGAGCCCGAGCCTGCAGAGAAGACTGGAGTCCATGCCTCATGGGAGGCCGACGACGCATATGCAAAGGTGTGGCTATCTGGCACATTGGCTATTGAGATCGCCAATGACATTCTACATCAACCCACAGCCAAAGACATGTGGGATATCCTAGCAGCGACATATTCCCAGGCGAAGAATGAGACCAAGATCCTGCAGCTGCAACATGATATATTCACAATTAAGCAGAATGGCCGCCCATTACATTCTCTCTACACATCTTTGAGAGGAATGTTTGAGAAGCTCCATAGCTTCATGCCTCTTACCGCCACACCAGAACAGCAGAAGACATACAGGAATGCGACGATGGTGGGTGTGTTTCTCGCTGCACTCGATCCAGAGTATGAGGCAGCACGTTCACAGATTTTGGCGGACTCGACTATTCCTCCCATGGAGGAAGCCTTTCACAGATTGAGCAGGATTACTGTACCTTCAGCAGCCACTAGTCAGAATCCCTCAGCCATGGCAGCCAACAGAGGCCGCAGTTCTCAATACCAGGGCCGTGGACGTATTCCCCGTGGAAGGGGTGGCCGCACTAGGCCAACATGCTCATACTGTCACAGAGTCGGCCATACTGAAGACACATGCTACTCAAAGCATGGATTTCCTGCATCTGCACGAGCCGCTGAGCAGATAGAGCCCCCGTCTGCATCTACCTTGGATCAACGATTTGATGATCTGGTTGCCCGTCTTAGGGGCATTATACCACCATCGGGCCCAGCACCTCCGACAGAGAATCATACTGATGCCGCTGCTTCAGCTTCTGCCTCTACGAGTACTTCAGGTAGTACACTTGCTCTTCACAGTAGTAGATCAGATACATTGCCGTGGATCATGGACTCGGGCGCTACACATCACCTATGTGGCGACCAGAGTCTACTTACAGGATATACTCAGATTCCTCCAGGACGGACAGTAGTGATCGCCAATGGCACTCATTCCCCTATCACGGGTCAGGGGGAGATTACATTGACATCCTCGATGCAGCTCAAGAATGTTTTGCATGCACCGCATTTTTCCATGAATCTGTTGTCGATTAGTCAGATTACGAAGGATCTTCATTGTCGAGCTATTTTTGATTCATCTTCTTTGATTTTTCAGGACATCCGTACGGGCAACGTGATTGGTCATGGCTATGAGCAAGGAGGCCTTTATCGTCTGAACCAGACTCCGTTTGCCGGAATCACAGCCTCCTCCGCAGAACAAGTATCTCCTCTCCTGTGGCATCTGCGCTTCGGTCATTTACCGCTTCAGAAGTTGCGTCTAGTCCTACCCTATAGTATGCCTCACACAACTGTTCAGTGTGAGGCGTGTCAGTTGGGAAAACATCACAGGTCTTCTTTTCCCAGTAGTCAAGGTCGGAGTACTAACTCCAGGTTTGAGTTGTTTCATGTCGACGTCTGGGGTCCGAGTCGTGTTCCCGATCATCAGGGGCACAGGTTTTATATTGTTTTTGTGGATGATTTTTCTAGAGCATCATGGGTATTTCTAATGAAAAATAAGTCTGAAGCTGGAAATATTATTATTCACTTTCTAAATGAGATTCAGAATGTTTTTTCCACAACAGTCAAAATTATGAGAACTGACAATGCCTTAGAGTTGTGCACCAACAATCTAGCCAAATACTACTCCTCAAAAGGGATTGTTCACCAAACATCCTGTGCTCATACGTCTCAACAAAATGGAGTTGCAGAAAGAAAACACCGTCATCTTCTTGACGTTACAAGGTCCCTTCTCATTCAGAGTCATGTCCCGTATACCTACTGGGGTGATGCAGTTCTTACTGCATGTTATCTTATAAATCGTATGCCCTCATCTGTCTTGAATGAACAGGTTCCTTTCTCGCTTATATATCCTGACAAGGAGCTGTTCATTCTTACCCCTCGTGTCTTTGGGTGTGTCGCATTTGTCCATCAGTTGTCGCCCGGTTCAGACAAGCTCTCTCCTAGGGCTGTCAAGTGCATCTTCGTGGGGTACTCCAGAACTCAAAAGGGGTACAAGTGTTTTGACCCTGTGCGTCGGCGGTATATGATCAGTGCAGATGTTACATTCTTTGAATCTATCATGTATTTTTCAGAATCCGGGAACATGCAGCCACCACCATTGTCTCCTGATACCGTTTTCATGGCACCACCAACATCGCAGCCGTCACCTCCAGAACCACCACCACCACCACCACCGCCGCCACAGCCACCAACAATATCCCCGTTACCATTCCATTACACCCGACGGCCGAATCAAGCTCATGGCTCTGACCAGTCAACTAGCTCGCCTATGGTATGTAATGAAAATATTAATGTTGATGAATCTGACGACATTTCTCAGCAGGATGTAGTACAGGAGCAGGGTGCTACTACAGAGGATCTGGATGTCCCAATTGCTCTACGAAAGCAGAAGAGAAGCTGTGCCAAGTATCCAGTATCAGCTGCGGTCTCGTTTGAGAGGCTATCTGGACCATTCAGGACGTTTGCATTGGCACTCTCAGCTACAGATATTCCACGGAACCACCATGAGGCTTTGAAGGATTCTAGATGGCGGCTAGCAATGGAGGAAGAGATGGCGGCTCTTCAGTCTCGAGGTACATGGAGCTTGGTCACCATACCTCCAGATGTCACCCCAGTGAGTTGCAGATGGGTGTTTACAGTGAAACATAATGCAGATGGCTCTATTGACAGGTACAAGGCACGCTTAGTTGCAAGAGGATTCACACAGACATATGGGGTAGATTACCTTGACACGTTCTCCCCTGTAGCTCGTCATTCCACTTTGCGGATACTCTTATCAGTTGCAGTTACTAGAGACTGGCCGCTCTATCAACTGGATGTGAAGAATGCTTTTCTGTATGGTGATCTGCAAGAGAAAGTCTATATGCAACAGCCACCAGGGTTTGCTGTTGAGGGGGAGTGTTCCAAGGTTTGCAGATTACATAAGGCCATCTACGGCCTTAAGCAGAGTCCCAGAGCATGGTTCCAGAAGCTGTCAGACCTCTTTGAGAAACAAGGATATAAACGCTCCAATGCTGATCATTCCTTGTTTGTGCAGAAGACGGCGAGAGGTATTACTGTAATCATGGTTTATGTTGATGATATCTTGATTACAGGTGATGATGACCAGGGTATTAAGCAGGCAAAAGAAAAGCTAGGGACTGAGTTTGTCACCAAGGACTTGGGAGTCCTTAGATATTTTCTGGGGCTGGAATTTGCTAGAAATCCATATGGGCTAGTCATGACACAGAGGAAGTATGTCACAGATCTACTGAATGAGACAGGTATGCTAGGATGTCGGCCTGCTACGACACCAATGGATCCTAGCATGAAGTTGTATGATGATGACACAGAAGAGGTCGACAAGCGAAGGTACAGAGAACTGGTAGGCAAACTACTGTATGTCACGATCACTAGACCTGATATATCGTTTGCAGTGAGTCGTGTGAGCCAGTTCATGGAGCAACCACGCCAGGTCCATATGGATGCAATATACATGATTCTGAGATTTTTAAAATCATCTCCAGGTGCAGGCTTGCTATTTAAGAAAGGAAAGGAGATTTCTGTCACAGCATGTGCGGATGCAGACTATGCAGGATGCCACAAGGACAGAAGTCAACGTCAGGGTTTGCAGTCTATGTTGGAGATGCTATAGTTTCATGGAAGAGCAAGAAGCAGACAGTAGTGGCCAGATCCAGTGCTGAATCAGAATATAGGGCTATGGCCCAGGCTAGCACAGAAATGATGTGGGTGAAATCCTTACTTGCAGATCTATGCCTTGACATACCTCTTCCTATGATGTTGGAATGTGACAATCAGGCCGCCTTATTCATTGCAAATAATCCAGCGTTTCATGAAAGGACCAAGCATATTGAGGTTGATTGTCATTACATACGTGACATGATTCAGAAGGGGTTCATTGCTACATCTCATGTCACATCAGAGAATCAGACTGCTGATATCTTCACCAAGGCTCTACTTAGAGGTCCATTCCAGAAGTGCGCGTCCAAGCTGAGCATGATTGATATCTATGCTCCATCTTGAGGGGGAGTGTTGACGCATATGCTTTACTTGTCCATTTTTGTTATTTTATTTTTCTTGTCATTCTCTTTATGTAATTTACCCATAGGCTACTCTCCTATATAAGAGAGCCTAGGGCTATGGAATAGATTATCTCTTTCACGTTTCCCAACAGTTCCATATGACCGATATGTGTAATATACGGATCATAGTCTTCATAAATGATCTATATGTGTCATCTAAGTGTATATTTGTAAGCTATTTAATGTTATAAGAACTTGAATGGAATCCATTTCCAATATCTATAGGTCAGGAATAAACATTAACAGTGATACGTTCAATATGACTGATATGTGCAATATATGGGCTATAAATTACCGATATGTGTGACATAAGTGTGTATTTGTATGTTGTTTGTTGTTTTAATATCTTGGATGATCTTAATTTCTGAAAAAATAAAAAAATGGCTTTTTTCAGCCATTTCCGACATTTCCACCGATATCGTCAATATATCGGCGATATATCCGGATATATCCATTTCCGGACGGACCGAAACGATATCGATATCAATATGGCCTTCCTAGCTAATTGTGCTTCTTTAATCACTAGACTCTTAAATCATGACTAATCAGGTATAAAGTAAAGGCTGAAGGTTAATGATGTTTTTTACAAATGTCAGTTTCCTTAGTTCAAAAAGTTATAATGATTTAAAATGACCTACAATTGACATGAAGTGATTTTCCTCGGATTCGTTGCATCAAGAGATCTAACGACAATATCTAAGATAGGCCTTGGATAAACTGAATCCAGTCTTGCACAATTGCCCAAAGTTGTGAAAGAAAAAAGTGGATCCTATCCTAATCTGATTCATCTCCAAATCTGATTCATCTCCAGCTCTCTTTAATGCCATTTTAGTTTGTTAGGTAAATAAATTTTCTCTGATTTATGCGCATACCCTCGTCTCTAAGCATACCCTCCATACATGCATTCATCTTTTCCAATCCATGAATCCTTAACATTTTATACAAAGATCTTCATTAATTAACCATTGTAACACCCCATCAACAAGAGACGTGTTGAATTGAGAGATGCGGATTAAATTTGTGTCCTCAACGATCTCATTTCCTCGAAGCTCTGCACCACGAAGCCCGCTTGGTTTGCCCTCTCTTTTCGTCATTGTCAATGTGTAGTCCCACAAAAACCTCGGCTATCACTCTTGGGCATTCGTCACAGGATGAGGGATGTCGCATTGCCTCCATTTCCAGCCAAGGTCAATAATAATGCCATTATAAACCGATCTAGCAATCATCGCTGTGTAATTGCTACAGCTCCACCCCCTAAGTACCAACCATATAGAAGAATATGACCCTTCGAGTGTAAAGAAGCTGATCGAGTCCAACAGGCATAGCAACACTGTGGATCGTTATCTTAATTGCAAGCACATGTAGACATGAGTCAAATCGTAGAGGAATGCACATAGGGCATTTAAACAGCAAACCCCTTGACATTGGCCACGTATATCCTTGAATGGGGGTTCAAGGTTTTGTACTCAGGGGACCTAAAGCAAGTTCCAGTCCAAATCTAAAAGTTGTCCAAGATCTGAATTCCCCATCTTGACCAACACACCTCCCATTCTTTATAATATATGTAGTCAGTGTCCCCACTCATAATGTCATACATTTGATGTGTGATGCAGCCCATTATGTTTAAATGCACAAGTATTAGAAGAATCTAGATTTTAAACTAATTTGTATAAAAGTTTTTTTTCTCATTTCTTCTTTTCTTCATAGGTGTAGAGTATTTTGAAATAGTGTTGTATTTTCTACCATGATATATGGCCCGTCTATAAATAGGGTCCTTTGGCTAATGAAATGGAACAAAAAAGAAGACATTTTGAGTGAAAAAGATTCTCTCCCATCACTCTCTTCCCTTCCTATCTATATTTCCCTCTTGTCTCTTCCTTTCCCTCCTCCCTAAAGATTTCCCCCTCCTTACCACCATCCTTCTTCCTCTCCAACTTCTTCAAAGGCCTCTTTCCACGTTTTCATAATAAGATCTCTCTTTTCCTCGTGTGCTCTCTCATCTCTCCAATCTCTTTCTCTATCATCTCCTTCTTTCTCTCCCCTTCTCCGCCATCTCTCTCTAACATTTCCCTAGCATTTCTATTTTTTTCTCCTCCTTGCTCCTTCAATACTTCTCTCCTACCTCTTCCTCTACCTTCCCTTCAACATTTCCCCTAGCCACCATCATATCAACTCTCCCCCTTTTCCCTAGCCATTCACGTATGCATCAATACAGCATCACATCCTTGAATCCTGAAAACATTGAATCTAATTATAGAGCAAAGGGGGTTGGTAGGGGTAATCACCCCCACCCTTTTATGCTCTTATATAGTATTTACATCATGATTCAATATTTTTCTATCTTCAGTTCTGGGATTTTCCCCAATCAACAGTGCTATTTTCTTTTACTATATAATCCCCACCCCCATCAAGATTTTTAGCCCTACAAGTGCCTCCGCCAAATGCTTGGCCTTCCAAGAAAGATTGTGCCATGTTAACTCCATGCTCCAAGGTCCCTCCACCATCTATGTCACTGATACCATCAGTTCCACTTGATCTATTGCCACACACCATCAACAACATTGACACATTGATAACAAACATCGGGAGTGTGTGTGTGTGTGCGCGTGCGCGCACGCGCATACACCCGCCCAAAAAGACGTTATGGCCAGTAATTGTCACCTCAGTTTCAGCGGCTACCATTGTACACTTTGGAAGATTTAGCTCTAGCCCCATCAAGTAAACTGCTATCAACCGGGCAAAAAGAGATTACATGGAGCATCAATCCCTGTTGGAGCATAAGTTGTAAGCGCCTATTCTGTTGTAGCAGGGTAAATGGATCCTGGAGGAGATCCATTTACCCCATCCAGTGTTTAGTCCCACATCGTCCAACGGTGGGACTTGGAGGCTCTGGAGAGGCTATATAAAGAGCCCCAGACCTCCTGTACTCATTGAGAAAAAGAAATGCATAGCATGTCCCTTTGAGGGCTTCTCCCGTGGTTTCATCCCGCTCCTCACGGAGTAGGGTTCCACGTAAAATCCCGCGTTCTTATTTTGTTTATCTTTTATCCATGTTACGCTTCCGCTTCCGATTTTCTAACATGGTATCAGAGCGGGTTTCGATTCTTGTGGAATCATGATTTTTTTTTCGAGATTCGATTCAGTTTTCCGATTATTTGATTAAAGTTGGAAGAGTATTGTTCGATTCATCAAGTTCGAGATCATCTTGTTCTAGGGTTTCTTCTTTGAAACCCAAATCTCGATTCGCTGCTCTTCAGATCTTTAGTTCTATTGCGAATCAGAACCAGATTTTGTCGCTGGCCGAACAACTGGTGGAAGGAATCCAGGCACCCAGATCCAGAGTTTCTGAAGTTGCATTTCTTCACGCACGCGGCGTGGGAGGAATACCTCATCGCAGGCGCAGCCATATATTCAGCCTCCAAGTCCTGCTCCTCGCGCGTTCTATTGCGCATTCTGTTGGCGGCGTATACCCTGGCGGCGCACTCTCCAGGCAGCGCGAACATCCAGATCCAGGCGGAGAGAGATCTCGCCATCTAGATCCAGGCGGAGCTCTTCCATCACACTACCAACGCCCAGGCGGTGCCTCTTCTCCAGGCGGCGCACCTAAGACCTCGCGCAAGCAACCTCCTCAAACCTCCTTCTCGCCCACGAGGTTCCAACAACCACGTGACGCCAATGAACCTCGCGGCATCCACTGCTTGGCGGCGCAGTCGCGCACTCCTTCTCGCGCGGCCAAGGCGAATCCCGCTGGCGGCGCTACTCCTCTCTAGCCGCGCTCAAGGCGGCGTTCTCTCGCGCGCAGCCCCAGAGCTCCTCTCCTGGCGGAGGAGCGGCCTTCCCATCGCGTGCGCAGCACCAGGCGGATGGCCTCCAGGTCCTGGCGGCGCACTACAAGAGTCGAAGGGTTTCCCATACGATGGGAACCCTAGTTTTCTCGAGGAATCTCATCCGATGCCCTCAATTAAATAAGAAATGGGCTGGTCCACTTTATAAAAAAATTGCATAGGGAGGATGGCTGGTTCCAGGCCAAGTTGGCTAAAAAAAATGAGAGTTTTTTTTCTTTGTAAAAAGCCCAAGGGGGGCGGTTTCAAATCAAAAAAAAAAGAGAAAAAAAAAAGAAAAAAAAAGGTGCGTACAAAGAAAAGCCGTACGCAAAATATTTGCAAAAAAAATTGCAAGAAAAGCCGAAAAAAATGGTTGAAACGGCTTACAAAAAAAAATTTGTGACGGCTTATTATTAAAAAAAGAGAGAAAAGAAAAGTCGCGAGAAATGTTTGTGAATTTTCAATTTTTGTTTCCCCTATTTATCTTGTCTTCTCCCAACTTTGTCAATGTTCATATTCCGACAAGTATGGGAGAAAGGGGGAGTATGTGTAGAGTCACAGGCCAGTTTGTCAGTTTTTTCAGATTCTCCAGACTTCAGATTACAGGCCATTCAGATTCCAGACTCTACAGTTCAGATCCAGTTCCAGACTCGACATCAGATTGTTCCGAGTCTCCAGTTTCAGACACGCACGAGTGTGCGGTCATTGTCAGATGAGCATAAGTTGCCATCATTGTCAGAGGTCCCCATCATTCTTCTAGTTGTCAGGCCAGAGTCTTCATGTGAGCCGTAGGGACTCCAGAGCAGAGTACCATTCCCTGTGCCATTGAGGGCAAGGGTTTTCATGTGGTATCATAGGTACACCAGAGCAGTGCACCGTTCTCTGAGCCAGATGGGAGAGACACAGTTCTCCGACGAGGAGACTTCAGGCGCAAGTTCAGACCCGATGGTCAGATTCCGAGTCTTCAGTTGACTCACACTCCAGCCCGTTCGTCCTCCTCACCTGCACGGCATGAGAAGCAACGTCCTCGACTGCAGCATGTGTGCGTTGGGTTGATATTGTCCGTAGTGTCTTGTAGCGTTGAGTTGAGTTTCTGTCTGTTTGTCCAAGCTGAGCATTGCATGCTCCAGCTTGAGGGGGAGTGTTGGAGCATAAGTTGTAAGCGCCTATTGTGTTGTGGCAGGGTAAATGGATCCTGGAGGAGATCCATTTACCCCATCCAGTGTTTAGTCCCACATCGTCCAACGGTGGGACTTGGAGGCTCTGGATAGGCTATATAAAGAGCTCCAGACCTCCTGTACTCATTGAGAAAAAGAAATGCATAGCATGCCCCTTTGAGGGCTTCTCCCGTGGTTTCATCCCGCTCCTCACGGAGTAGGGTTCCACGTAAAATCCCGCATTCTTATTTTGTTTATCTTTTATCCATGTTACGCTTCCGCTTCCGATTTTCTAACAATCCCGATAATGAAAAAAGAGCCCCTCAAGTCGTGTATGATTAGCATGCAGTGTAGATATTGGAACCATGGTGTCACATAAACATCACCGCCTCAAGGAGGCCATAAAAATATGTTGGGGACAACATTTTCTCTGGAATGTACGTGTGAATCGATATTTATACTTCTAATTCATTCTCATCTAGTCATCTTTTCATTGTGTTAGTTCTATTTTTTTCACTGGGGCAATCAGATCACATATGTGAATAGCTCCTTAAAGTTCCATTAAAAATAGCATAGCCTTCTCTCACTTTAAGTAGGAAGGGCTGCATGGATTCTTGCTCAAATCCATGTTGAAAGATCCGACTATTTTTTACACTGGTTTTCGGCTACCTAACGCAACACCCACACGAGGGGATTTAAACCATGGACTTTTGGGTGGTAGGCACACTGCACTACCACCACCTTGGTCCTTAAAGTTTCATTGCTGTAAAAAATTGGTTCGCATTCCTTGTGACTCCCTAACCCATTGATTTACAATGGATAGCTCTGGATCAATGTAACTAGTGGCCTAACAAGCCATGTCATGGCCTGGACTAGAGAAAGGGACTTTACAAGTATGCATAGGAGGGAGGAGGATGAAGAAGAAGGAGGGAGAGGAGGGAGAAGCATGAAGAATAAACTATAAAGTATAGAAAAGTAGTAGTGACAAGAGAGGAAAAGAAGTGAACATAAAATATTAATTTTGTATAGGGTATATATATATATATATTGGTGATTACTTTTTAGTCTTTTTTAAGGAAAGAGGGTGTAGTCCCAAGATGAGATGCACCACAAAATTATATTAACTAAAAAGTAGATATACATTGTTCCAGAAACTATACATTGTTTCAAAAAAGCATGAGAGCCCTAAAGTGACCCAGTACATTCTCTGGATAGAAGGTTTGGCCACGGAAAATTGACTCATTCCTAGTGCACCAAATCGACCAAAGGAGAGCAAAGGCACCGAAAGCGTCCTCCTGAGAGCTACCACACGTCGATCTAACGGAGCTCCAGACAGATGAGCTGTCTGTATAATGAAGCCATGAGATATCCACTCCCTCCGATACCGCAGATGAGGTCCAGCATCCAAAGAAGAGGTGGTTCATTATCCTCATGCTCCAACCCGCATCTATTATGCATTGTCTCCCCAGTGTGCAATAACATGTCACTGCATACTTTTGTTATCAGGCGGATGCATCTCGCTGACCAAAGAAAGACTTTGATCCACATCATAATTTTGCTACCTACATAATTCTGCGTTCCCAATTGAGGTTGTCTTGCATGGTAGTCGGTGCACTAGCAAAGATGCGATATGCCTTTTTTACCGATAATTAACCATCCTTTCAAACAACGCAGTCCCTGCCATCTGCAATACTGTCAACATCCGACAGGTCCCCCAGCACTGCCATAAAGTCATTAACTCTTTGCTCGGAGAAGGCCAAAGAGAAAAGACTCCATGTACCAACCGACCAAACCTGATATAGCAAGGTGTTCGGATCATCTGCAAGGGCGAAAAGGCATGGATACATCTCTTTTAGCGGACCCAGACTGGTCCAATTATCTTTCCAGAAGCTAAAGACCTTGTCGTTGCCCACCACTAGCCGTACATGGTCCCCCAACTCCGGCATAATCCCAGTAATGCCTCGTCAAAGAGATGATGCAAGGCGTAGAGCATGCCCTCAGTGATCCACGAACACCATAAATACTCCATGATATCATGCAAACCAGATCGTCAGTACCACCCCACAGTCAGAGGGCCCACTTCGCCGAGAGTACCTTGTCCATACATTCTATCTTCAAAACCCCTAACCTACCCTCTTTTCTTGCTCTTGTAATAGTATCCCAGTCCACCAGGTGTACGCCCCTACCCTCCTGTTGGTCGTCCGATCAAAAGAATTGCCTCATCAAGCTCTCCTATCCCGATCGTACCCCTGAAGGAAGCAATCTAGTGGAGCAAAGGAACACCAGAATAGCAGACAACGTATTCCTGAGGAGCACTAGCTTCCCACCTCTGGAGAGCATCCTCTCCTTCCACTCAGCCATCTTGCTCTCCAATCTGTCAAGCACAACCGTACGATCTGATGCACGCAAATGTCCAGCTACCAAGGGGAGGCCCAAGTAGGTGACGGGGAAAGAACCCCCCAGGCAGCGGAGAGTGTGACACACCTCTTGAGCCTCCGCTTGAGACAAGCCAAAGAAATAATTGTGGATTTTTCCATGTTGATTTGAAGTCCCGAGATATCCCAAAAATGTTCATAATATTGGAAGCTCGTCTCGCATGTTCAAGATCCCCATCGAGGAAAATGATAGTGTCATATGGATACTGTAGAATAAGAATGGAGATATCATCCATCGTGTATATTGTACAAAGACTATTGTCTGTGGCCAATCTCATCATCACAACCAAAGCATCCGCTACAATCACGAAGAGAAGGAGTGCTAGTGGACAGCCCTGACACACCCCCCCCCCACCGAGGCTGAAAGAAACCTCCCTTTGGTCAGCCATTCACAAGAACCGAATAGGACGTCGTCGTGATACATCTCTTGACCCAAGCAATCCAGAGGTCAGGGAAGCCTCTTTTCTAAAGAGAATGCCATACAAACTGCCAGTCAACGTAGTTGTACGCCTTCAAAAAGTCCACCTTCCACAGCACTCCCTTCTTTTGATACCTCTTCCAGTCAAGCACCATCTCCGACGCAAGAATCCAAGTGTCGGCCATATGTCTCTCAAGGACAGAAGCATATTGCTCATGTGATATGATGTCTCGCAAGGCTCCTCGCAATCAATTCACCAAGACCTCTGGCAATGATGAGGTAAATCACATAAGATAGTGCAATAAGCAAGTAGATTTCCAAGCAAGCGGTACCCTCCCTCTTTGGGAGAAGAAACGACAAAGTTTCGTTAAGTTTCCACAAAGCCCGTCTCACCTCCTCCGAAAAAGGGGGCCACTAGCTCGCCGGCCTGATGTGATGAGATAGACCTCACACCTCTACCATGTCATCCCCACCCTGCACACAATAAGCCCTTCTGGAAAAGTTGTGGAAGTGCAATCTGAGTGCTCGGTCGACCTTTGCGTCCCCTCGTGCATGCGCCCCACCAACCTCGATACTACAAATTGAGTTCATGTGCCTTCAACCATTGGCCATGGAGTGGAAAAAAATTTGTGTTGTCCCCCTCAACCATTTTTGCCCCGACCTTTGTCTCCATTCAAACTCCTTCTTGATGTCTTCTAGGTGCACCTATTGCAAACATCTAGACCTCTCCTCACCCTCGCTAGTTGACAAATCCTACTCATCTTCAAGTGAATCCAACCGAGAGATCACCTCCTAAGCCGAAATTCTCGTGTTGTATCGTTGTGCCTGAGTTCTTCTATTGAAATCAACCAGGTTCTTTCGCAACAATGTGAGCTTCGTAGCCACTCTAGCCACGGCCAACCAACAGGTTGAATCTTCTGCCAAAACGATGTAACCATCTCGTGGAACAAGTCCTTAAGAAGCCACGACCGCTCGAATCTGAAGAAGGATCTTGATCGCACGTCCTCCTCGGAAGACCACAAGAGCATGGTGTGGTCAGAATGCACCCGACGTAGTGCCCACACGTCATCCAAGGTAAAGAATATCGCCGCCTCATGAGATATCAAGAACCTATCAATGCGAGACCTCGATCTCGAGTTTCTCCAGGTATATCAACAGCCACCAGCATCCATTATTTGCAGGCCATACTCACTAATGAACAGCAAAAGAGCCTCAAAACCGCCATCGGCCCTACCGCGTATGCAAGGTTCGTCCTCCGTTTGAAGCATCACCACCGACAATCCAAGCCTCCTAGAGATACTTTAGTTGAATCAAATGTAGGCCATCGAGCAGGCCAAAGATGATGGCTTCATTGGGGGACCATACACATTCGTTGCCACCATGCTCACGTCGCCCGCCTTTTGTTAAAGCAAAACGGAAAGAGATTGCCTTCCCCTGTTTTCTTCTTCCATGAATCCGAATTTGTCCCCGTTCCACCCAACGGCCAAGCTGTCTGATGCCCTCGAAGAGTCCAACGCTATTCTCTGTCAGAAGAGAGCCCCCAATCAAGTTCCATGGCTCCCCAAAGGCCTGGGAAATCGTCGTCTCTTGCAATAGCACAATGCATGCTTCACCTCACCACACAAGTCTCGAACCGCCATTCTCTACTATGGCCTCTCCACGCCCCTGACATCCCAGGAAATGGTATTCATGAGCAACATGTTCTAGCTCCCGTTGGCAGGACCACACCTAAGCATTCTGCCAAAACCTCATCTACCCCCAGGTCCGGTTGCCCCTTGCTACTACCGACAAACACACCTGGGCATGCTGCCTCACGCACGCAACCACCCGCATTCACAGGCGAGCCACCACCTTCCAACACCACCTTGACCAAGGGTAGGTAACATTCCAGCTTGCCTCCTGACCCCCCAGAGCGTCGCACGCAGCCATCCGCCAGCTCCTTATGCTCTCCTTTAATGCAAATATCAAGTATCGCTTGCCAAACCGCCATGGCAGCGAAAGTCGAAGCGAAAGTGCCCCTCTATGGCCCACGCAGACCTAGTCAGTGACCTCAGAAATGACTCTATCCCCTTCAAGATGTAATTAACGGGTACCCTCACATGTCCGACTCCATGGAGAACATCCGAGTCCGCCGCCCCCTTGGAGTTCTCGTAGCCAGCAACTGGTATCGAGGTGCAGAGACGTGAGGTCTTGTTGCGCCTCAAGAGGCTAAAGGAGAGCTCCTCATCCGCATTAGAAGTGGGTCGAATCTGGATACCCTAAGCTGAGGCGAAGCCAGATCCCCCGAGTTGTTCTGAAGCGGACCGAATCCAGGTCCCTTGGGGTGGGTCACTGGGTAACTGGATACCCTAAGCTGAGGCGAAGCCAGATCCCCCGAGTTGTTCTGAAGCGGACCGAATCCTGATCCCTTGGGACCGGTCTGTGAGCGGACTCAAAGGATTCGACATGTACTCGAGAGAGAAAGCTCAGAAAAGTAAGTACCCGAAGCATGAGACCTGAGCGAGGGATCTCCCAACTGGGTCCCCGAATGCCTGAACCATCAAAGCTTCCAAAGCCGTCCGCATGAGAAACGTGCTTCGCATCCTGATGCTTTCAACGACATTCAACGACAATAATGAAACAACCCTAGCATCTCCGATCTTGTCGAGCCAAACCTCCTCCAACTCACCCATGAACGAAGCTCGACCAACCTTCAACTGAAGCCCCGAGGGCAGGGAGTTCATCCTGGCAGCGAACTCCACTTTCACATGCGCATCCTCGCCCTTCGACAACCCATAGCTTAGAATCGAGACAACTTTCCCAAAATCGCCTAGCAAGTCCACCAATCGGACATCCCAGGTATGAAGCGGGATTCCTTTCAGCACCATGATCTTGTAGTACCAAGCACGGAATGTTCCATCACGGAAAGTAGGGTGTCGCCACACAATAGGGTCATCCTTCTCGCCCCTTAACAAGGATCGAACCTCCTCGTCGGAGAGGCCCTGTGCACATACCATAGCATCATGCAAGAGGATGATGTCACCAACAAATCCTTTCCCAATCTTCAAGCCAATGTCCGCCATAGTAGCCTCTAGCCTGCAAGCAATCCACTGGATCACGACAAATGCCAACCAGCATCCTGCCAACAATCATTCGACCTTCGAAGTTCCTTGTGAGCCAGCCATTAGGTTTCTTTGACCGATTCCCTCTGCCTTAGGTACCTCTCGAGCTCGCGTACCTTGGGAACACAGACCTGTGATGACCCACTCCTCCACATAAAAAACACACCACCTCGTTCCTGCAGACCCCGGCCACATGATCCCGACCTACACACTTGAAGCATCCCCTCGAAATAGCGAGCGAAGTAGCGACGACTTCCCATTCCCTTGTGCCGGTCGCCACCGAAGGAATTGAGGCCCATACGACTCATGACCTCGACGAAGAGGCCGCTCCCCCACCCTCTCATCGTGACGACTCACCACCTGTCACTCCTTGCAATCGCCTTTCCCCCCATCTCCCTCTAAAACCTCTTTACTTCTAATATGAATTCAAAGGTTGGTTCCAATCTTCGATTACTTTTTAGTCTTATGGACTGCTCGATTGTGATATAAGGGCTAGGATAAGGCACTTATCCTGTACAATCCTGGTATGGGGACTTGTGGGCTGCAATGAGAATGAAAAATGAGAGATAGTCTTGCCACCTATCCCGCAATAATATGTATCTCCCACCAACGCATGTCATTGTCTATAGGTTATGTAAAAGGAGCGATGCAGATGCAAAGAGGAGATGTGTATGGATGAGGTCGGCCATCGATCGAGATCTGGTCGGCTGGCGTTTGTGACCATGGAGCACCATCGTGGCTCGAAATGGACTCTTCCTCCATGTTTAGATTCATGGTATGAATGGTTGCACATGCAATGTGGATGTGGAGGCGTGAGGGATGAGAACAGTCCAAGGGTTTTATGTCATCGAGGTGGAGAACGACGATAGATCCAAAGCACATGCATTAAATGCTACATCATAATTCGCCCTCCCCTTGCATAGTCCTTGTGAATTCAGCTTGTAACCATGATTGATGGCCACCAATACCCTACCTTCCACTAAGGAAGAGCTTTTGGAGATTGAGTTTAGCGTCTAAGAGAAGGCAAGAGCCCTTTATAGGATAGATGATCGAGTAAGAGCTTCCTCAAGCCTTGTAACTCAAAGTTAACACCATACTTACTGAAGTACCCATTAAGCATGTCTTTAATATCACCCTACAGTTCGAGAGGAAGGGTATTGCAGTAATGGAGCCATCATCAGATCTTGCATGTATGAGAATGCTAGGTTGCTTGTCCAAGGAGTGGATGACTCACTCCATGGAATGGATATTCCAAAGACTAGTCTGATCTCCCTTCTACTATTTTGGGAAGCTCCTATACACAAGGGAAAAGCCAAGTCATGGCTGAGATAAGCCGCAACCAGCCATTATTTGTTGGCAAGGATTCAGGCCTTATAGTGGGATTGGTTGACAGAAGTCAGTGATAGCAGATCAAGTAAGAGAACTGTGTTAAAGCAGTTGCAGTAGGATTTGGATAAACCAAATTCTCAAATGCAATATTGCTGTAAATTATCTGATTTAGTTATCTGAAACCACAGAGGATTAGAACCAAGGTGCAAGTTAGTGGGTCATGTCATTTCACTCTAATAGATGATCTGAGCAACATTGTTACCGCGTGGGAGGAGGACATGGGATATTGCATACGGCACAACATGGTTGAGGACATCATCGTCAAGGGTTATGACCACGTTGTACGAATCCAGAGATGCTCTAATGGAAGAAGTTATGCACAAAGGAACATGGATGGATGGAAGCTGACTTGGTTGTTCATTCATGCGGGACTTGGTTGTGCATTCATGTGCGGCAGTGTGGCTGACTTGTGGATGTTTAGATTAATATCTAATGATGGCAATGATGTTAGCTTTCGATGTGTGATTCTTTGAAGTAGTAAAAATAGATGAAGAATGTGAATCACATGTAAAGTATTAACGGTAATGAGAATCAGGTTTAACTAATTGATTATGCACAAACCATAAAAGCATAAATCAAAAAGAGGAGTGAAACCACATAATGCAAACAAAACAACGAATTGGAAACATGAAAAATGCAATAGAAAACGAGCAATAATATAAGCATTCAAATTTTTATCAAAGCCTCAAACGGCAATTACATCATAATTATTAATAAATAAATATCAAATACCCTTAAAACTTCTATCATTATCCTTCTTTTCCAACCGAATAGAGAATAGCAAATAACTAATACATAGCCCTCTTTATCCCTCCAAAGCATATCCCTCTAAGTGAACAGAAATGAGGAATAAACCCCGTGTATCTCTTTTACCTTCTTATCCCTTATTCCTCTTTTGAACGGGACTTGAATTCTACCTGAACTGTGTCATCAGGGGCTGCTGGTGTAAATTGAATGAGTTTGCAAGGGTTAGGATGTAGTTATGAATACTACATGGGTTACAACGTAATTTTCCAACTAAAAAAACATGGATAAAAAAAGTGGTAAACACTATGCACATGTTGATTAATAAAGACCCTAGGTTAAGCTACCTAGGCTCTGTTTTGTTCATTTAGGATGTTTAGACTGTTTGAGGTTCAGTTTGATTCAACAAGATAAAAATATTTTCAGTTGCTGTTAGGTTCGACCAAGATTCACTTAGATTCAATGGCATGCACGCATGCGTGCACACACACAACACATGGACGCACATCCACATGGCACGTACGCAGACTACCTGCATGCGCGCGCACACACATCGTTTTAAACCGACCTTTCACTGATCGAACCTGAGCTAACCTATTTTATTCAAGTTGGACTCACTTAGATAAATGACTTGAACTTGTGTGCAACTTTGGTTCGATTGTCTTCGAACCGAAACGAAAATCAAATTTCTGATTAATCAAATCAAAGTGAATAGGGAAGCTGAAATTTTTTTGACAAGCCTGTTGATTATCCATCCCCACTCTGCCACTGACACTCCGATATTGCTGATATTAGAAGCCATCAACGATCACTCATTGCAAAACGATTTTAAGCATTCTGAAGCAGATTGGGTCCCCTACGTCCCGACGTTTTTGGGACCGGTTTTCATATCCATCCACATGACGTAAGTCTTCCAATCCCATTTCCTAGTTACCAAATCACGGGCGTAAATCATAGGAAATCAAGAGGACACTAGCCTTATCGACGGCGTTGCCATTGACGAACACGAGGCCTTCGCGGATGCTGGACTGGATCCGAGCCCTGCTCACTCCAGGGATGCGAGAGGAGATCCACGCGTCGAGCCTCGTCCTCTCCAATCCCTTTTCGACGGTCTCCTCCAACCGGAAGCCCGCGAGGCTCGTCCGATGGCGCCTTTCTGGAGGATCCAACTGCTGGGACGCCCGGGCAGAGAGAAGGTGGCGGTGGGAAGGGAGGCCGCGGTGGAGTCGGAGGGAGAGAGTTGGAGAGGAATGGAAGGGGAGGAAAAGCATCTGATCGACGGAGGCGCAGGCGGAAGCTTATCGACGCCACTGTGCTTGCGATTTGAGGAGTGTGACGGGAGTTAAGGGCGACGGATATTTGAAGGATACCCCTCTATGGCAGCGTGGAATTTCTATTTGGTCCTCTCATAGATCACGTGTTATCGTATCTAGGGATGAGCATTGGGTTGGGCTGGTCCTACTCACAGCCCGAAGCTCAGCTCACAAAGTTTGACTCGGTCCAAGCATAAACGAATATTGGGCTGGGCTCGGGCCTAACATTTAGGTTCAAATTTTTTTGAGTCGGGTTCGGGTTTGGCTCGACCCAGTCTGACTCGGCCTAAGGGCCCGGTCCGAAGAGGGTATGAACCCTTCCATAGCCTACATGCCTGGAAACTCTCATCTATTGCATGCACACTCTATTCATGTATTATGTATTCATACAATGTTTATACATCAAGAAAGTTAGATGTGGGACATATGAGTTGATGATCATAGTATTTCAATTCAGAATTAATTTTCCGTTATTGGTTTATGGTTTATATTCTGCTGGTTATTCTTGAATTTGTTAGTTTTTATTTTTTTCTATCGGGATATTTTTCTATTATTGAACATTTACCCAATACTGGGATTATGCCCATTTGTTTAACATGCAATGCATGGCGCACCTGTTGTTCTGTGTAAGTTTGGTTCACTTTTTCAATTTCTGTAATAAGAGATGTTTATGGTTTCTAACATTTGAGTGTACTTGTTTGAAATGAGAAATCATCTCCGGTGGAATTGTGTTTTAGTTGTTTCACAATTATTATGGCATATATTTTAAACAATTTTGGCTCGTTTAACTTGAATTCAATTTGACTTTAAACAAAAACTCAAAGTTATTAATCTATAATGGATGGAGATGGGTCGGCCTGACCCAAGCCCGGCCCATAGGAATTGGGTCGGACCTGGGCTTGGGCCGAACCAAAGAAAATTTTGCAGGCCTAGACCCGGCCCAAGACCCGAAGTTTTTAAATGAGCTTGAGCCTAGGCCCTTCAGGGCCCGGCCCAGCTCAGCCCATGCTCATTCCTAATCCCATCCTTTTTAACATGATTAGGTTGTGCTGGAGGAATCGAATGGGTTTGAGGGATGGAAATGGTAAATGTGATTTGATGTACTGTTATTTACGTGTTATATTGATTATTTTATGATTATAATATATATTTGGTGTTCCTATTTTTTTGTGTGGTCAAAAAAAAATGTAAAGAAAATGTGAGATTCATACAACCAACTTTAACTTATGAATTAAAAATAGAACGGAGCAATCCTGACCAAAATGGGAGGTATGGCAACCAAACATGTAGAGTGCTTATATTCAACCCGTTGGAATTTAGCTTTTATCCCAAAAAATGTATTTGGACATTAGCAATATAGTGGTAGTTAGGGATGAAAATGAATACGAATATATTTGTATTGATCGCTATTATATTCATTTTATACTTATTTTAGCATTCGTATTCGTTTTAAAATAGATGCAGATATGGGTATCACTTTGACATTCGTTAATATTCGCATTCGTATTCGTATATTCATTTTCGTACATAATTATAGTAATAGATTTATTTATACTGTATGTAACAACATTTTTATGATTGAATTCATTTTTGTTGATATACTTGTTATGAAATTGCTACATTCAATATATCTATTTTTTGTGTAAACTATCTTGAACGTGTATATTTTAGTTAATCTATAAAATATTTCTGTTATTATTCGTATCTGATTCGTATTCGTTTTACATTTGTATTCATTTTTAAGGATATGGTAACACAATTTTCACATCCGTCAATATTCGTATCCACGTTCATTTCATATTATAAAATAGATAAGGATACGATTATACGTATATGTATCCAACCGTTTTCATCCGTAGTGGTGGTGGTATTATCCTTGATTTGGAGATCTTATGATATCTTGTCACTTAAATTGCATTGATTTTTTTTTAAAAATATTGTCCTGTGTTTGGTAAGAAACTTTTCTTTTATTTGGTCCAATACAAAACAAACTTAATGCGTAATTAATTCTTTTAGGAAGTTTAATATTGATCTTGTCTTATGAATATAAATAAATAACTCACTTTTCTTTTGATCATTTTTCTTTAGGGTCTTTATTACGCGTGCTTCTCTGAGATATTACAATATCAGTTATGTTTTTCTCTCTTTTAGAATATCACTTGTCTTTCCGACTTATTTCACATTTTATCATGTGTGTCCTTCCATTAATTTGGTTGTTAATAAGTTCAACTTAACCATGATTCATTCGAATCAATGCTTGTGGTTAAGAGGTGGCAAAACTGACCAAAACCCTCCCCCAAACCTCCATCCCCTCCCCTCGACATCTGCTCCGCCGCCCTCCACCTACTCCGAACCCCTCCACGAAGCTCCACCACCTCCATTGTGCCATTGACTCCACCCGTAAGGCTGTTCAGCTCTCCCCGGACTCCATCGAGTTCGCTCACTCCTATGCCAACCTCCTTTTCGAAGCTTCCATCGATATCAAGGGATATGAGGAGGTCATGCAGGGGTGTGAGCGCGCTCTTGCCATCCCCAACCCGTCTGATCCCGCCAAGGAGATCCTGCAGGACGAGCGCCAACAGAAGATTGCCACTGCGGAGGCACATGTGGCGCATGTGCAGCAGGAGCTGCGGTCGCTGATCCAGAAGTCCAACATCGCATCCACTCCACCTAGATGAGGAACCTCGGTAGCGGCGGAGAGGAGAAGTTCCGTGTGATCCCAATGCGGCGGCTTTCGACCTATTTTCTTTTCCTTTTTTTTGGGTTTTTTGTTAATTATGGTGATATAATGTGTAGAGTTGATAATCGGCAAGAACATATGACGATTGAGCAAAATAATTTTCAGCTCTGCATGTCTCTGTGTTTGGATTGTCTGTGTGATTGTAATCGCTGGAGAGTGGAGACAAACCCAAAACAACTTGCCAGACACTGTCGTTTGCATTTCTCTTTCGAAGGAAAAAAAAAAAGGAGACCTTTGGCTAGGGATGCAAACAGTCGGATCCGGATATAGGTATTACCATATCCTTATCCCTTTTTTAATATGAATACCGATGCGGATACGGATATTGATAGATATTAAAACTATCTTACCATATCCTTAGAAAACGGATACGGATGTAAAACGGATACTGATCGCACATGAATAATGTTAGAAATACTCTATAGAATCGACTTAAATATATAAGAATTGGATGGAAAACACATGATATTAATTTATTAAATATGTTTGTATCATAAAAATTATATAAATATGGTAAAAGGAGATAGAGAATTATATTATATATGGTTAAAAATAAATATATGACTATATTTATATACGAAAACGGATATACGGATGTTTACGGATATCAAAACGATATCCATATCCGTATCCATTTTAAAACGGATACGGATACATATATCAAAATCTGTATAAAACGGATACGGTGACGGATCGGATACGGATATATCCGGAGTCCCCTCCCATTAAATCCAGAGACAAATATAAAGTGGAGATGGATGGAGCAGTTCTTGATTTATCAGGGCCATGCTAATCTTCTCTATATCATTCCAGTTTTATCAGGTGTTTCTGAAGAGGCGCGGAGATGGATGGAGGGTCGCATTCACCTTGGAAATGTTGCCCCGTCTGCAGAGGTAGATGACGGAGCACACACCATAGCCACATGCAGTGCACATCGCCATAAATGCGACCTTATTTGTTACATAAGCAATCGCAATATCACCATGATGGAGATGCGCCTTGTCCATGCGGCGCGGAGGCCTAACGAGATCAAGAAGGCCACGAAGACGCCTGAGGAGCAACGGAAGGAGATCAAGGTGCGAGTGGCCGCTGCGAGGCTTCTGCAGCAGATACCCCCCTGGGGCGGTGTCTCAGAAGCAACAGGCGCAACATGAGGATGTGGGAGGGGGCAGAGGATGTCGTGGGGGGAGGCCGGAGGAGGGGTCGGAGGTGCCGAAGGAAGTGGAGGGTGGTGAATAAAAAGACATCTATCTACGCTAGTCAATTTAATTACTTTTATGTCCCAAAATTTTTAAGATCCGCTTGAGATGCAAATGTGACAACTACCTCCAGGGTTACAAGTCATAGATGTGGAAGGATGTGAAAAAAGTCGGGAGCACAAGTATTATTTCAACAAAAAAGAGACATAATTGATATTGCAATATCTCATAAGTAGGGATGAGCAAAAAATCAGATCGGTCCGACCCAGCTCGATGCTCGGCCTGAGTAAGCCGCATCTGGCCCGAGCCCGTGGTAAAAATGGACGAGCCTGGGTATTTTTTAAAGCCCAAATGCCTTGTCGGGCCAGACCTGGGCTAGCTCGGACCCGAGATTGAAACCCGCGGGTCGGGCCCGACTAAAGGCCCAAGTTGCAGCTCGATGCTGACATAGACTTTATTTTTCTCTGTTAATTCAAATAACTATATTATTTTGATTCTTTTATCATGATGCGAATGGATTCTAGAGATTAAAGTTTACATGAAAAACTAGTTTGGTGCGGAAATATTTTTTTTCAAAGCAAGTTTCATTGATATTTGCACTAAGAAAAGTTTCAAATAACTATATTACTGATCTTGCTTGTTGACTTGTTTTTCAAAGAAAGATTATTTGCTAACAGTCTTAATCAAGTTAGATTTGGGATTTTTTTTATTTCCTAACAGTTCATATCTACCAATGGTGGGCAATGGAATCAACTCTTGATTTTTTTTGGGTGAAAGTAGCTTCTAAAATTAGATTTGGTATTTTCAATATAAAATTGTTGGGCCAGCCTGACCCGGCCCGACCTATTTTCTAGCAGGCCGGGTTCGGGCTTGGGCCGCAAGTGAAGATTTTGAGCGGACCTAAGCCCGACCCGTGGACCCAATATATTTGATTGGGCTCAGGCTATGCTAGGTTGGACCTGGCCCGGCCTGGCTCGATGCTCATCCCTACTCATAGGGATACAAGCGATAAAAATCCTTCTCTTTAGATATACAATTGGTGCAACTTGTATGTTATTACATTATAAATTGATGTCAATAATATTACTTAACATAACAAATATATTCAAACCTTACTACACTTTAAATGATGCAATAAGAAATTGATCGTTGTAGAAAAATCACAAGTAATTGATTTTTTTGTTGACGGCAGTAAATTGAGGAATTCTACATCCAAGTATGAAATTAATCAGATTCATATATTTTTTATATACTCTCCTTAATTACATCATAAGCATGTAGTCTTACTTCATTTTACATCATCAACTCTAACTAAGCATGAGGATGTTTTATATACGAGGTCTTCATAAATAAAAAATGATAAGAATATAAAGTTTTAAATCTAAATAAAAATTATAGATGAAGATCTACTTAATTATAAAATTGTTTCTGATGCGTGTAATTAAGGTCTTTTAACTAATATATAAACCTCACTTCGACATAGCTGTCCACGAAGGGGTATAAGCATGCCTACCCAACCAAGCACTCAGAAGCGAGTGATTTGTTCCCTTTGCGAACTCTTTGGAAATAATTAGTTATAATCATGAGTTCGTGTATATACATTAGGTCACATGACATTATTGATTTATAACAATAAATCAAGATAAACTTAAGAGTATAAATTATAGTGTTATCTCATTCTTTATATATTTATGCTTCCTTCATTACAATAAGGAGAAACAATCTGGTTCATGATTTTACTAAACTAGCCCATCCAAAAGAATATAGCATTTTCAGGCTTTCTTTATCACATTGGATTAGATTTTATATATCAAAAAAATTTATACCATGCTAGTGATTCAGATGCTTATCCATTACAACGAAACTCTCAGTACTAGTATCGATATGTTCTTGAATCAAAACAATGAACATCGATATTTGATATATTATTTTCGTCCAACTGTTCTCAAATCAACCCATTCGACAATGTGAAATGTAATATCCATGCAACAATATCATTTTGAATACATTAGATTTGAACTGGTGTTTTTACATCACAACTATGGTAAAGAATTATCCTATATAATTATTCTCGGGTATTCTTTGTGAAAATATATGTTTATTCAAATACGAACCATTAATAAAATCACCAATTTTGCTTATGAGTATTTTTTCCCTGCTTGTGGTATATCTTGCCCAAGGTTCTCAAAGGAATTGCATATTGGAGATAGTTTACCGTGGAAACAGGAGATTGGAAGTAATTTCTATAGTGCTAGATTGTTGGTTTAGTTGTAAACCTTAACAATGTCGATCATTCTAGTATTTCACTTGTTTTTCTTTGATTACGCTATTATTGACAATATGACACAGCAATTTTTTTTTGTGATTGGACTTATTTGAGTTTTATATTAATCTAATTTCTCATTAAATTGTCATGAGTTTTTTTGACTAGGGCAACTAGTCAGGTCCGACTCATCGAGTCGGGGGAGGGGGGGCAGCCGCCTCGACTAGACCTAGTCGGCTATTAGTCGGTAAATCCGACTACTCGACCAACTTTTACATACAACTTTTTTATTTTTTTTCTTTTATAAAAGCAAACTTATTCTAATATGCTTAGTGTTATATATAAAGTTAATTACTCATTTTTGTTTCATTATGATAGTATAGAATATGTACACAATGCAAATATATAAGAATATATGTATGAAAAATGATTTATATATTTAAAAAAATAAAAAAATCAAAACTGATTAATAACCGATTAACTGCCAATTAATTCTTAGTCAGCGACCATATCGACCGAGTACCAAATATTGATTTCTGCAACCTTAATTATTCCCTATTGATCGATCTTCTTTTTAGCATATATCCTCAGGATGACAATTGTGTCTACGAGAGACGGACAATAATGACTCCAAACAATAGCAAGGTGAATTTATGAAGTGGGACAGTTGTTTTTGAAAGATCTAGAGCTTGAGCACAATAAGAGATGTCATGTGAGGAAAGAGAGTGTGTTTGCATATTATACCGAACACACGAGAGTAGAAAAAACTGACCTTAAGGAAGCTCCTCTTGATCCTCCAATCTTTAGCAGGAATCAAATCTAGAATCTTGGTTGAAGGAAACTGAGTTGGCATTTGATGTCCTAGATTGCCTTGGTGTGGAAGATGATCAAGAAGCAATGGACAAATTTTATAAGCACTTCATTGATCTTTTTTTTTTTCATTTTGATGCATGTAAGGAGCATGAAAAATAGGAATTCAATAAATCTTTTCCAAGTTAAGGTGAGGATTGAAGCTTATGCTGCAAGATTATATAATCTCAAGAAATATGGGAAAGGGATATGGGAAATTAAGATGGAAAGAACAAAGATCTACCACATTGAAAAGACAACTCTATGGAGACAAAAATAACTACATTCATCAAGATAGTATCGCAAGTCCAAACAACAAAGTTAAAAAAATTAGTTACAACTATAAAGAAAAATATAAGGCACAGTCCTCATGAAAATTAAATTTTTCATATAGCTACCACATTGTTGTAAAAAAAATATACTAATGACTACTACCACAGCTTGCTTGCATGAGATGTGAGTAGAAGGCTCAATATATTTGCAATTGTCCAAGATTGAAATATGGTGATAAAATGAATTTTCTTGAGCATACAAAAAGAAATAGGGCAAACATATTATCAATCATGGTTGAGGAGGCGGATAATATATACAAAATAGTGGAAGGTGGAGTTCTTATCCCAAGATACATGTCAGGTGGAGTTTTTATCCCAACATATTCTCCATCGCCTCGCCGCTCCGAGCATCCTCGCCGACCACCCGACCTCCCAGGACCTTCGTCATCCCATCGCAAAGGTGCTTGGACCTTCCACGCAATAGATTGATGACAGAGGAGGGATGAAGAGCTCACCCAACCCAACCAAGTTTGTCGCGGAAGAGGCGGAGCAGCTGAGGAACGAGAAGTACATGTACCGTCGATCATCTTGAATGGACGATCCCTGGGGACTAGCCGAGCATGAGCCCAAGCCTTCACGCTCAGAGGAGTCGAGCTAAGTTGAAGCCACTCGGGCCACCCACGTGGCCCGAGCCACCTGCACTGAGCCAAACCGCCACTCGAGCCTTAGAGCGCATGCACCGCACATGAGAGCATGTATTTTGCAGTCGAAGCCTGGCTGCTTCTCCAAAATTACAAATAGGTCCTCCCGCTCGTGCCTCACATGACGTGCTTGGGAAATTTACATGGGGCCCTGCTAACTGGTCATAACTGCTCAAAATTACAAATAGCTCTTTCAAAAGCATGCATGAAAAATTACAGGGAAGGCCCATCGGTTCTCACATATTGCATTTGTGCCCCCTGACGGGACCTTTTTGTGATGTTGTAAATATTTTGTTATGTTTTTCTTTCAGTTATTCCACTGGACTAAAATACTTATATCTTGATCATATGGACACGTATTTCAATTATTTTAGTTTCATGTTGATGCTTATTTGAGGCTCTATCTACTGGTATTTTGATTATATGCTTTAAACATGATGTTTAATTTTATTTATATTGTGTCACATTGCCATGTAGTTAACTTCCATTTTGCCTTAAAGTGATGCATTAAATGATCATGAAATTAAATTGATACTTATTGCTCAAGTTACTGATCATATTAGGGGTATTTTTTGTTTGTTTGCATTTTATTGCATGTCATATCATTTTGTATCATTTTCTTCTTAATTAACATGCATATAAAATCAACCAAAATGCATCATGTTGCTCATTTGTCATGTTTTGCATTGTATTGGGTGTGTTTGTTGATCTAGATTGATTAATAATCACATGATCTAGATATTAAAGTTGAATTAATCATAAGATCACTCGTGTCCCTAAGATCGACCACAAATTTATCGAGATTTATAAATTAAAACCGAGTCACTCCTCATGGAGATCTTTGCTTGATTATGATCGATGTGTATCTGATCGTATTATAACGAGATCGAATTAAGGTAGACAGATACACGTTCGTCAGGACGTAATCATTTATTCATATTACTCCCGCTTAACTAAAAACTATTTTGACTATCGATTATCACATATACAAAACCTACATCATCTTTACGCACACCCGCAATGTAAGTGCACAAGTAGAAGTTTATTTAAGGTCCAATTTAGGGATATATTCATATATGTTAAGTTGAGTAGCTTTGCATGAGCTCTCGTCCCACCTAGATATTCAAATGAACTCCTCTTCATGCATGATTTGTCCTTGTTTCATTGCTTTGTTGATTTGATTATTGATTTCATTTGGAATTTGATTCTTTTGTTATTTACAACATGCTTTGACTTTATTATTAATTTTCTTTTTTCTTGCTGATATGGTCATGAAGCCATGCAATTCACGAGAAACTAAATGTGCTACAAGGTAGAATTGCTTGTTGAGCCCTCATAATTAAATTCATTTCCCATTACTTGACCGACTCACAGTCAATCGACTAATTCATTTATCAAATAACATAAAAAATGGCATCATCCCATTTCTTCGCATCTCCTTGTTTCTTTGTTGTCAAACTTATCTTTAGATTAACAAAAAAATGCATATTAAATAGTTTCTATATCTGTTCATTATTTCCCAATAAGTTGATTGATTTGTTGTTCAATCCAATGTTTTAAAAATCGGACCAAACATTAAACGGGTAACTCTTCAGTTTGGTCCAATCAGATTAGACCATCGGTTTAAATCAGCCGGACCGGTGATGATGTCAGCATGACGTCATCATTTCTATCGACTTGAGAAAAATCGGAACGTGCTTAATTTACTAGTCAGACCAGTCGAACTGATTTTTTGAACCGATAAAATCGGATACACATATATAAGTATGTATCTATATATCAATGAAATAATCGTTTAAAATGTCAAATCTTTCAATAGAATAGCATGATTGACTATTTCGAGTAAAAATCTACAAAAGTTAGTCATATTTTCTAGAATTATATATCAATATAATATTGTAACCATTTATTTATAGTTGCTTCTAGAAAATTACTTTAAGAAAGTATTGACACAACATATATTCCAAAAGAGAGGGAGACATAACTTATATCACAAAAGTTAAGAAGGGCACAAGTGATAAAAACCCATTATTTCATTATTTAAACCTATATTTCTTGAAAATTTACCAAACCATCAAAACTGGGACAAATCCGGGTGAACCCGGTCCGACCGTCCGGGTGAACCTGGTCCGACCACTGGTCGGACCTGATTTTCTATTTTCTTTTTTTTTGAAATTAATTACATAAAACCGACGAACCGACCAGGTCAGAACCAGTTCCCGATCCAACCGATCTAACCGGTCGGTCTGATTCAATTTTTTAAACCATGATTCAATCAACTAATTCATTTGGTACAATAGCATTAAATTTATTTCCTTATCATATTTTCCCTTTTATTTATTGTCATACTTATCTCCCTAGTATTTTAAAGATGCATGTAAAGTAGTTTTTTTATCCTTCTTCACTATTTCTTTTTAAATAGATCTTCATCTTCATTCTCATATATTTTATCCAACTTTCGCTTCATTTAAAAACCAAAAAAAATTTAAAAAATATTTGAGACTTAAATTCAATTAAGAATATCTTGAAATCACCCTACCTCTATTTGGACTTGACTTCAGCTCATGTACTTCACTTGTACTTGTAACAAGGCATAATACTATAATTTTCCTTGTCACGTCCAAGGAAAACTGTGTAAAAATCACATAATTAATTATTTAAATTTGAGCTCCTCATTGTGTTCAAATCTATGATGATGTTATCGAGAATGCACATGAATCTTTTAATATTCTTATTTATATTTTTATAACTCTTAAATCAACAATCTTGATTTCCTTTTATGATGTTCATCCTGATATGAAGCCAAGTATTATTTTCTTCTCTAGTTCCATGAAGATGTGAGTTATTTGCTTTTATTTGCGAGATTAAGACTCTATTTCTTATCCTCCATAACATGTATTTACTTAGAATTTGGATGCTAATCTTGGTTTCCTTTTACAATTATATGTTATGTTGTATTTTATAGCCAATGTAATTAAGTTTTAAATAAGTAAACCTATGCAATTACATTAGATAAGAAATTAGCTTCAAATTGGAAACCAGTTGTATTGGAGGAGAGTTGGGAATTCTCAAATTTGAAACAAGGAGAGGGTTTTTGGATAGATTTTTAGTACCACATCTAGTAATCTTAAAAATCTGGTGGACTTATATATGAATTCATAACCCAAGCTCTTGTAGCAATAGTAGAGAGGAGGAATGGAGGATCACACGCGTGCGCGCTCTGCTTTGGCTCGGGCTCGGGAGAGTCAATTCGGATCTTGGATCTCGGTCCTTTTCTTCACTCGCAAGAAAACTCTCACGTCGACGATCTTGTTGGTGTGTGCGGGCGCAGATCATGTGTTGTCGTATCTTAAAAGCGGATCGTCAGTACCCTTCGCACCGGGACAGTCCATTTCATGGATGCTTCGGTGATCTCTTATCTAATCATATTTACTGTTTTGTTTGCTATAATTTTTTTATTGCATTGCCTTTTTTGGATCTCGCCCTAAATTGATTTATCTGTTGTTCTATTGGTTCTTGCGTGTATACTGTAATCGGGTTATGAATCTGTTACGGATGTATATCTATTTGCTAATACGTGACATTGTTAATTTGATTCGTGTTAATCCGGATAATTATTGGTTAATGTATGTTGCGTTGCACGTTCATCCTAACTTGAAGGCGTGGCACATACTTCTTTCTCTCGGTCGATGAACACGTAAATGAGTTATTTGCTTTTTTTTAGAGACCATGGTTCCTTTGCTTGTTCTCTACAATTTTTATTCACTTAGATGAATGGTTCTATATTTTTTGCAGTAATTTTTGAACTCTGAAATTTCTTTCTACATGTTTATGTACGAAGTAATTTAATTAACTTGTACTTTTAGTTATTTAAATAAAAAATCACTTCTTTTAAATAACACTGAGGATCATGTATGATGCATTTTTTATAATGTCTTCTATCATTTTTTGCATCCTATTTGATACAGGAAACTTGAGATCTTCTGTCACTTTCATCGCTTAATAAAAATCCAAATAGTTTTAGTGAAATATATAATCATGTGAAAATACTAAAAGTGAGAAATTTACTTATGATGCATTTTTTATAATATCTTCTATCATTATTTGCATCATATTTGATCATGAAACTTGAGATCTTCTATCACTTACATCACTTAATAGAAATCCAAACATTTTTAGTGAAATATATAATCATGTGAAAATCCTAAAAGTGAGAAATTTACATGCAAAATCCAACACAAATATAAAAACATGTGCTTTGAACTTGATTTTGTGGCATAGAGATAACACATGGACACCCACTACATTATCATATATCCATATCAATTGCACATAATATGCTTAATACACTTGAAAAGAAAGTGATCTAGAGCTATTGTGCATGCCACAATAGTGGGGTTTGTATGTTAGCTTGGAGGATTATTTGATGAATTTGTTTGTGGGTTGATGGGCATATTAGTGAATCGAGTATGTGAATTTGAAGCTTGAGTGTTGACTTGTGCTTATGCTAGTAGAGTTTTGCCCTTTTACCTTGGTTGATCCCTATGGGCTCATCTAAAGAGTTCGAGCATGCAATACATCGCCGTTTATATTTTGGTTTATATTTTAAATTTTAGGTTTAATGATTTAAGTTCTTAGGAGTTTATTGTAATTTTATGATTTTTAGTGTTTCCATGAAGGGGCTCATGGGAGATAAATAATTAACTTAGGTTCTAACCCTGGTCAGATCGACATTAGGTAGACGGTTCCTAAGAGGATTAGACATGGGTTTCAATTAGGGCTTTTGACATGTGAAACAAGCCCAATCCTTCACCTTGTTGTGGGCACACTAATAATGTTTTCAACCTATCCAATCCCACAACTTGACACAAGAGAGATCGTACTTTGTAGTTCAAACCCGTGAGAGGTTACAAGACCCTTACTTGCATAACATCTCAAGTCCCCAACCTGCTGCTTGCGGATGTAGGACTCAATGGGCCCAAAGCTCGAGTGGAACTCTAAAACATCGTTGTACGAAGTGTTGAAGCTTTATATTGCTGTCTGAGCAAGTGTGATAGAGTTTGGGGATATGGGGGGAGGAAAAAGAAAGACAACAACAACAAAACTTTTTCTCAAATTAAGTAGGGGCGACTACATGGGTTCTTTACCTACATTCAGATCTATCTTGGGTCATTCTCGGGCTTAGATCTAAAAATCTAAGATCCCTTCGAATAGTCTCATTCCAACATTTCTTGGGCCTTCCTTGCCCTCTCTTAGTTGTCTCAATATCCCAAAACTCGCATGTCCTAACTGGTGCATCACCCGACTCCTTTGCATATGGCAAAACCATCTTAAGAGGTTTTCTCACATCTTATCCTCGATCAGAGTTACACCAACATTCTTTTTAATTGTGTCATTCCGAATCTGATCTTTAAGCGTATATCCATACATCCACCTTAGCATTTTTAATTATACTACTGCTATTATCTCCACATGTTAATGGTTCACATTCCGAAATTCAGGTCTATAGAGCATAGTAAGTCTCACGGCTGCTTTGTAAAAATTTTCTTTAATTTTCAAATAATTTTTCTTATCACATAGAACAGTCGAGGCTTCTCTCCACTTTGGCCAACATACATTTATTATATGAGTAACATCTTCATCAATTTCCCCTTCATGTTGCAAAATCGATCACAAGTATCTAAAATAATCTTTCTTTTGAATGTTATTGTTGTCAATCTTCACCTTGATTCCTTCACCATTGTTTCTGTCAAAAAGCACACTCCATATATTCAGTCTTTGTTCTACTTATACGAAATCCTTTAGTCTATAATGCATGTCTCTAGACCTCAAGCTTCTCATTTATTCCATCTCTAGTCTCATCAATCAACACAATATCATCAACGAATACAATATACCAAGGTATCGCATCTTGAATGAGACTCATCAACTCTCCCATAATTAAAGTAAAAAAGGAATAGACTCAAAGTTGAACCTTGATGCAGACAAATGTTGATGTCAAAATAGTCAGTCTTCCCAGACTGGATCCTTACACAAGACGAACCCTATCATACATATCCTTTATGAGGTTAATGTATAAGACATGTACGCGCCTCTTCTGCAAAACTCTCCACAATATCTTCCATGGGATGGAGTCATAAGTCTTCTCCATATCAATAAAAATCATATGGAGATGAAATCTCCATTGTTCTCCTTAGCAAGTGGATGCTTCAATAGTTGAGCGACCTAGCATGAATCCGAATTGATTTTCTTTTACTTCAGAAACTTGCCTTGACCTTCTTTCGATCATACATTCTCAAATTTTCATAGTATGACTCATCAGCTTGATACATCTATAATTTGCACAGTTTGAATGTCTCCTTCGTTCTTATAAAGAGGCACTACGATGCTTGTCCTCCAATCTTCAGGCTTTTTCTTGCTTCGCCAAAACACATTGAATAAATTTGTAAGCCAAGTCAAACCACGCTCACCTAGAACTCTCCATACTTCTATAGGAATGGTATCATGTCTTACACATTTCTCAAGTTTCATAACCTTCAAATCTTCATCTACTTCTTTCCTTTGTATTCATCTATAGCTTGCAAGATTCAAGTAACTTTCACTACTACTTAGATCTCTCGAAGTGATCTCTATAATTCCTTCCCCAATAAAAAGCTTATGGAAATACTGCTTCCATCTAGTCTCTATATCCTTCTGAGTAACAAGAACATATCCTTCCCCGTCCTTAATGCATCTCACATGAGTAAGGTCTTTGATCTTTCTTTCTCTTGCTTTGACCAACCAGAATATATCCTTCTAGCCCTCCTTAGAGTCAATATTTTTGTATAAAACTTCATAAACTTTTGGCTTAACATCACTTACAGCCTTCTTTGCTTCCTTCTTTGGTATTTTGTAGTTTGTAAAAATTTCCTCTATTTTATCCTTACACATAACTTTAAAGCATGCTCTTTTGATTTTTAGCTTCTCTTGAAATCACTTTACATTCTTTGCAACACAACCGATCTCTTCTCCTTAACGCAAAGTAATCTATCCGTAGTCTACTCGGGCCACTCTTATTAGTAATTAAATACTCCTCCCTCTTCTTGAAGAGAGTGTTTGCTATGAAAAGATCATAATCCGTTACAAAATCCAGAATGACTTTTCCTCTTTTTTCTATCCTCAAAGGCATGGTCTCCATGAACACTAGCATACCATGACACATCATTTCTCACATGTCCATTAAGATCTCCACCTCGGCAAATCATCTATCTTTATGGTATTTCTTGCATAATCTTATCCAAATACTCCCAAAAAACTTGTTAATCCCTTCATCTAAACAAATTTACGTTTTATAAACTGAGATGATATTCATAATTTCTTCTTCAGACACCAATTTTAATTAAATTATCCAATCCCCGGATCTTTGCACCTCAACCATACTATTCTTCAAATCCTTGTGAACAACCACTCCAATACCATTTCCTACATAAATACCAAAGTTTAAAGCATGTCTTCTCGATCTCCCTTGCTTTATCTCCAACTCATTTTATCTCTTGGAATTATAGTGTCCGAATCTTCGTTCTTTACATGGTATCTACTATCTCCATCGATTTGCCAATCAAAGAGCCAATATTTCAACTACCTATCCACAACTTCCTTTGCAACCTCTTTTGAACTAACTTCTTTATTTGCATCCATCCATCATGCGAGAACCCTTGCAAATTTTGGACTGCATCCGGGCTACGATGTGTCGAAGTAACTTATCTACCCGCATGAGTTCATCACACGAGAACCCTAGCAATTTTGAACTATATATGGGCAGCGATATAGTGACCCTTGCCAACTTCTCATTGCATTCAGATGGTGCAATGCGTCGCTAGTATGGAATTCTCTAACAAAGTTTAAATGTTTGCTTAAATCCATGTTGAAAAGATCCGAACTATTTTGAGAAAATTTCCTAAATAGTGTTCTTAAAAGAAACACTATTTAGGAATTTGTCTCTCTTAAGCTGGCTATCGGCTATCTAATGCACAACCCTCCTCATTTACCCGAGCTTGAGATCAGCCATGACTGAGTTTTATTTCATTTAAAAAAGTATTTATTTCATTTTGTTAGATTAACTCAACAATAGCTAAGATAGTCTAATAAATTGATGGCAAGGGATATGGTGTAAATGAACTATGTTTTACAAGGGGCACAATGTGATTAGGAAATTTTCAAGGGTTGCCATACAATTATAAAGGTTTTAGGGATCATGGTGTAAACATCATTGGAATTATTTCATTTTGGCTATCTTAAGGGAAACTTCCATGACAAATCTCAATTTCAAATATCTTAAAACTGTTGTTATTTGATGAGTTATTTCAAATACATAGTTTTAAATAAAAATTATGATGTATTCATGTGTGAACTATTTACCTCTCTTGCAATGTTAAATGTTCTTACCTCAAGACTATTATGTCAGTAAGAGACAACTAATTCTTATTTCAATTTTTTTATTGACCTTACGTCTTTATACTTGATCTAATTTAATCTATGGATTCATTGCCGAATACCATTAAGATTAGTGCATGATTTCTTATATTTAAGTTAAACGTTATATGCATTCCAAGTCCAATGGACTTTTTTTTGAGAAATTCAAACAGGTTTGCTTTAACGTTTGTTTACATTAACATATACCATACACTTTTATTATTATTATTAATTTTTTATATTATGATTAATGTGATTTTTATTGGGGATGTCCAATGTTAATGACAAATCATCTCTATACTCTTGCCTAAGGACACATGATTTTGCTACTGTCTATCTTGGAGGAACGATCTGAGTTTGCTCAATAGATCTCGATGTTGGTGCATGTGATGAATACTCATTCATCACTCTTTATTCTTATATTTTAGCTACAAAAACCTTTGCAAATACATGTAGATATGTGTAAATAGGAATAATTACCAAAAGCATGCATTGTGTAAAAATCAATAATTAGCATGTTTTTGTGCAAAAATAAAAGAATAAAGATCAAAAAGAAAAAGAGGGAAATATTTAGAATAAATATTGAGCAACCTAACCCAAGGGAGGGCTCAGCATGGGCCTGACCGCATAAAAGCCAAAGTAGAGGGAGATAGGGGCTCATGTGTGTAAATACCTATGTAAATAAATAAAAGTATTTTCCTCAACAAAAAGAGCTTAAATTATGCTTGTAAATACTTATATCTATTTATAAATATAAAATCAAAAGAAAAATTTAAAAATAAAAAAGAAAGCAAAAACATTTCTTGTATAGTCACTTTGTACATAAACTCACATACATATTTATTTAGCCATGTAAATGTTTAAAATTAACTTTTATAATTTTTGTAAATATTTTATGTTATGTATTGTAAATAAATAAAATAAAAACAATTAAAACAAAAGCAAAATAAAAATAACAAAATTAAAACTACAAAAATACATTATACATATACCATGTACATAGATGTACACATATATTTATTTTACTTATGTACATAAATAATAAAAATAAAATAAAAATACCTTTTTATTCCTTGTTTTATACTATAAATAAATAAAATATAAAATAGGAATAAAATTGCATAAAAATAATAATTAAAAATCAAAAAAATCAAAAACCCTAATAGTGTACATATACCTATATATTACATACTATGTATATACCTTATTTTTATTTCCAAAAATTAATTAAAAATCACTAAAAAATAGAAAAAATAAAATAAAAATATTTTGTGTTTTGAGTTTTTGCAAATTCGGCCCCTAGCTACCTTTATTTTTCATTTTAAGATCCAGCCACGTGGCCGATTTCCATTGGGTCCTGGGGATGTTGACCGCCCGGTCAACTACCCCCCCCCCCCAGGATCACCTTCTGCGGATGCAAGTGTCCGACCCGATTTCTCAAAATTATACCCGCTTGATCCGACACCCATTTCCTTAAACCCCGGCTCCGAATCCTTAATCGTTCATCCGACATCCTCGCCGGAGCCGCTCCCTCGGGATCCGCGCGCTCCTGAGCTTGCCCGGACCCATCTTTCTCGGACCCCTAGCCGTATATAGCTGCAGCTACGCCACTCGATTGCTCATCTTTGGCTAGTTGTTTCCTCCTCCTGTGAGCTCCAGAGCAACCGTGAGAGTGACAGCTCGCGTCTGAGCCTGTCGAAGCGAGGAGAGGGAGCTTCGCCATCGATCCGGCGAGCACATCCGCCGCAGCTCCGCCACCAGCATGAGCTCCGAGCCTCGGAGCGAGACGATCCTTGAGGCGACGACCAGGAGCATCAGCAGCTCCTCCCCAGTCTCTCCGACCACCCAGGTAGCTCCGATAGCCTATCTTTTCCTTTAATTTCAGTTTACGCCCAAATCGCTCCGCCGCCGCGTTTCTTTGATTCCGACCACTCCGTTACCCCTATCGATCATCGGAATCTACCTTTGTCTCCGCCACTCTCCGACGCACCTTCTTCACCCATTCACTCAACCCAGCTCGCACAGGAGCTGGGAACCGAGCTCCTCCGTCCACCACCTTCGCCGGAGCTCGCCATCCCGACGCATCAGTCACCCCCACTTCGCCTAACCGGGTCGAGGCAATTTGCCCTCGACCCGCGAGTCTTCTGGTTCACTTTTCAGGTCGAAACGAGGGCCATCTGAGGCCCTTCGTCATCCAGCCAGGAGACCCAGCTCCGCCGACCTCGCCCGAGCTCCTCGGAGCTCGGCTCGATCATCGGAGCCCTCCGGCAGACGCGGGAGCCCTCCACGATCCTTCTCCGACCATCAGAGTGCTCCCAGGAGGTCAGCTGCGCACACCCGAGCCCGGCGAGTCTCGCCGGGAACCTGTTCTTCCAGGACCCTCCGTTGCCGTCGATCGTCCCCTCCCGCTCCAGATTCAATCCTAGCCGTCCATATCCGGAGCAGCCTTCATCGTCCGATCTGAGGAGACGTCATCTGGAGCGCCCACCGTCAGCTGCCTTCCGATCATCCACGTGGCGCGCATCCAGCCCATCCGCATAATAAAGGGTAATTTACCCTTAGGCCCTGTCTTTATTTTTATTTAGTTTTAGTCCTGTAAATATTAAAGTCAGTTGTTTAGTTTTAGGGCTATTTACATATTGAACCCTGTGCTTTACGTTATTTGCATTTATACCCCTGTGCGTTGTATGCCACGTGCTTCGTCACGTGTGGTTCTGGGTTATTTGTAGTAGAGACCCCTGTAGTTCTGGATGTTATTGAATGAATGAAAACTTTTATCTATTCGCATTTATACCCCTGTGCATGGTTTATTTGAGCATGCGCGATATATTTTGGGTGTTTTGCAGATAGGCCCCTAGACTTTTGGTACCTGTTACCAATAAGTCCTCGGGACTTTTTTTATTACATTTGGGTCCCTGAGTGCCCCAGGCACGCGCGTGGCGCGTGTTTTGCTGGGTATTTTGCACCAGACCCCCAGAACTTTGGGTATTTGCACTTTGGTCCCTGTGCACAATACCCCTTCTTTATTTTTGATTAAAATAGCAAAACACCTCCAAATCCAACGAAAATTGGACACATGGCTCCTGCCATGGTGTAAAACTTTTGTGGATTTTTGAGGACATTTTTGATTTCATTTGATATTTTTAAAAAATCAAAAACCTTCATTTTTGCTACTGTCTCACTTGAAAAATCACAAAAAAATATTAAAACTATTTAAAAATTCTATAAAAATTATTTACTGTTTGTCTTGCTTAGTTTGATTTTCTAGCCAATTTTGGCTATTTTTCATTACTGAAAATCACTAAAAACTTAAAAACACTCAAAAACCTATAAAAATTCTAGTAAATAAATTAAAAATCCAAAAACAATAAAATTGGTACCTAAATTTTCCTTTTTTATCTTCTGTACAGGAAAATTACCTTCAGGCCATTTTAAGGCTCTTAGATATTTTATCTAGGGCTTTTTGGCTCGGTTGGACAGTACCCACTGTTTGTTTTACTTTTTGATATTTAGAAGATTAAATAAACCTTAGAAAAATCTCAAAAATTCACCAAAAACATTAAAAAACATAAAATACATAAAAATATTTTTGTTTGAATTTTTGGTTGATTTTTAGTGCCTTAAATAAATTGTTGAAGTGTGCTTTTCTTTGTTTTTCTTATTTTCTCAATCCATTAAAAATCCAAAAATATATAAAAATATTTAAAAACCACTAAAAATACTTTGTTCTTTTGTTTTATTCCTTTTTACTACTTCGTAGGCCTCTCGGCCAACCCGTGCTCCTCGAGTTCGACCCTGGGTGCTATACCAGGTTAATCCTATAGCAGGACCGCTTTCGTGTTTTGATCGATTTTATCTTTATTGAGTGGTTCATTTTTCTTGATTGAGTGCATCTGATTGCTCGGGTCACAACGACCGATTAGTACCTTTATCCGAGTGATCGAATTCTGCGCTCATCAGAATGGCGCCGTTGCCGGGGAGCATGGCTTAGTAGTTTTTGTTTCTGCTTTGTTTTTGTTTTCGCGGCTTTTCGCGGCTCTTTCAGAGCTCGCGGCTTTTTCGCGGCTTTTGTTTATATTTTCATTTTTGTTTTATTTTGTTTTATTTTCTTTTTCTTTTATTTTTGTTTTTATTATTTTGAGTGTTTATTTTATTTTGCATTTTTGCATATATACCCTCATTTTTTATTTCCATTTATTTTTCCTTTTTTATTATTTGATTATCTGGTTCTGACCACTCTGCTTTTTCTTGCGAGGGCCCGAGGACCGAGGCGGCTGATCTCGAGAAGCCGACGTAACCGCGGGATTCGGAGGCGGCTCTTTTCTTTGCGGAGCCGCAGGAGAGAGTGAGAGAGAGTTGAGTGGGAGAGGATTTTTCTTTTTATTGCATTATTGTTGTAATAATACAAGGACACTCAGAGACTGGACTTGGACTTTGCTTGAACACTTAGCGGGTATGTTTCGCCGAGCACCGGTGTGCTCGGGGGACCCTTAGGATTTTCGTGGCTTTTTACGCGATTTTGGTTTTCTTTTATTTTCTTACTGCCTTTGCCGGTATTTACGCGGTTTTTGCTCGAGCCCCTAGACTTAGGAATTTCTCTTGCTTGTGCCGTAATTAGTAGGGTCCCCACACCTAACTGCTTGCCTGTTCCTATAGAACGCTAATTGGACTCACTAATAATCAATTAATAAAAATAACCGACTCATCTCCTTCGTAGCCTACGTGTCGCAGCCCATCCTGTAAAGTGCTTTCTCCTACCCCCGATTTGTCGGATAGAGGAGGGACGGGCCAAGACCGGACCCTTTAGCTTGGAGGTCGGTGACCGGTTAGATGGTTCTTGCAATAGAAATTGCTCGTCTAGGACTCGGCTTTCCCGTTGCATCATATAGGTAGTTTATTTTCAGTCTTTAAATTCTGCGTGGATCACTTGCATGTAGAGTGCTGGAGACAAGGTACGCATTTCTGACTCAGCATGCATCATTGATTTCATCGCGCGTCGGCTTTTTCGTCTTCTCCCCCCTGTTTTGGATCAAATAACCAGGAGAACCGAGAAATTCGTTAGGCCTTTTGTTTTGATTTGAAAAATATTAAAAAGAAAAACCATAAAATTGGGACTGGTTAACTCTATTGATCTTAAAAGACGCTCACCCTAAAAATTTTGTCTTGGGGAGAGCAACCCCCTCATTGTATGGTTTGGATGCGCGAGAGAGTGGCCCGCACCCTAGGTAGAGCCCTCCGGTGCTAGTCCCGACTGATTACCGACTCTTCCGTGCGGGCCAGTCGGTTGGGGTAGCATCGGGTATCCTAACAGGTCACGTAAGCGCTCTGATATTTTGTGTGTTCACCTAATAAAATTTACAAGATAATTTGACCGAACTTTCACGGTCTTCAGCTCGCGTCGCGTTGGTGAACCGGGGGTTTGTTTTGTGATCATATTTCTCCAGATCTCATCCGCCCTACTCGCCAGATCAAGATGATGGGTCGACGCTCTCTTAGGCAGCCTCTGGTTGCACCGCTTTCGGGTACGTCCACCCAGTCATCTAGGTTGGCCCGCGAGAGCCAAGACCAGCTCTCCGAGCACGAGTATGACTCCGCCCTGTTCCCCCTCGACCCCCTTTCTTTCGGACTTGAGAGACATGAGACCGATGAGAGATTGATAGATTTGACAGCACCTGAGTTGGGCTCATTTGATTTTGCAGCAGACGACATGGCCGGCAGTTCTGAGGATCGTTCCCGTCAGCCCGAGCACTTCGTATTGGACCAGGGAGCGATCAACTCCACCCTGATCGCCTTGTTAGAGACCGTTTAGCAGCAGCTGAGGGATCAGGGAGCGTTCATGATTGACATGAGGAGAGAGATGGAGCAGATGCGAGCAGAGAGAGCAGAGCGAGAGCAGAGGAGAGAGGGACCGAGGATCCCAGATGATGCGGATGCAGCAGCCGCCGCAGCCGCCGCAGCAGCGGCAGCCGCCGCGGGAGCGGCCGGAGGACCACCGAGACCGATGCGGGAGTTACACAACCCCGGGTCGACGCTGACGCACCACTGGGTAGTACTTCCAGCGATCGTGGGGGACTTCAAGTTCCCCCCGAACACTTTGCAGCTACTCCCCCGCTTCCGCGGACTCGCGACAGAGGAGCCCCATCTCCACCTACAGGAGTTCTTGATGATATGCAGCACTGTCCACGACCGTCAGGTGGACCAGGACACGATCAGGATGATCGCCTTCCCCTTCTCCTTAGTTGACAGAGCAGTGATAATCTCGGAATTCGATGCGGTTATATCGACTCACAAGGCGAGTCAACAGTCGGTGTTTGACCACACAAATTCCGAAATTAATCAACAATTAACCCACACTAAGATCAATGAATTAGAACTAATGCGGAGTTAAAATTTATTTTTAACTCTACATAAAAGATGTATAGGTGCAAGTATGTAGAGAGTTCGAACACAGGGAGCAAACAGGTAGTTCAAGCAAAAATGCTCAAGTGTGTGTGTGATGTGTGGAGTGTCTACACTAAGCAAGCAAGCAAATTAAATTTTTGTGGGTTTTTAAAATTTTATATTTTTTTATTTTTATTTAATTTTTAATTTTGTATTTTGATTTTTGATTTTCTGATTTTTATATTTTATAATTTATATTTTTTTAATTCTTTTTCAATATTGGAGAATAAAGACAATATAATAGAAAGCAAGCTAAAATATTTATAAAAATGTGCAAAAATACTCAAAAATTCAGAAATAAAATGTTTTTGGTATTTTTATAATTTTCTACAGTTTTTGTGATTTTTGGGGGTTTTTCAAGGTGTTTTTGATATTTTTAAATACTGAATTAAAGGAAAACAGTGGAAATAAGGCTGGCTGGAATAAAATGCAATTTAAAAATAGCAACCAGTACCCAAAATGTTTCACACTATTTTTCTACTGGAAAGAACAAAATAAGGGATAAACAGAAGCTGAGTTTATATTTTTTTGATTTTTCTACTATTATATATATTTTTTTGAAGTTTTCGATTGTTTTTAAATTTTTAGTGTTTTTCTTTTGAGATTTTTAATGATTTTTGGACTGACACTAAAATAGGATAAAATAGACACTAGGTGATATTTTTGGAATTTTTAGATGTGTTTTAATATTTTTTTGGCATTTTCTAAGCTAGACAGTGCACAAATAGCAAGTTTTTGATTTTTAATAAATATGAAAATAAAGTAAAATCAAAAACTAAAATGGTAGCGTGGAAGAGCACATGTCCAAGAGCTTAACTTCAAAATTTGAGAATTTTTGGATATGAAATGATAGGTTAAATAATTAGAGCAAACATCCAAATATTACACAGTGCTGGCAGGGGTATATTTGCAATATCCAAAACTTCCAGGGGCAAGCACGCAATTTTCCACAAAAATATACACTGAATATTTAATTTATAAATACCAAAAAGCAATTACAAAAGCCGCTTGGGCCTCCTAGCAATTTACCCACCAGGGCGCGTGACTTGCACGCGCCTGGGAAGGACTAATATGTAATATAACAGAAACCTGGGGGCCTACTTGCAAAATATCCAAAAAGTTTACACGTGCTGCGATAGTTTTAGGACTAAAACAAAATACACAAACTAACGGGGGTTCCTCTGCAAAATGCCCACACCTCACGTGTACAGGTCACGTGAGGTGACGTGGCTGAGGACCTAAATGCAAATAAACAAAGCCTGGGGGTCTTTGTGCAAATATTACAAAACTTTTACACTACAGACAAAAGTTTAAATACTAAATATTAAATACAAAAATGGCGAGGGTGTAGATGCAAAATACCCTCGCTCGAGCGTTCTGATGACGACGCGTGGCGCGAATCCAACGGCGGGGCGACATGGCGCGATCCAGCGGCTGGAAGCGATCCACTTATACACGTGGCGCACGATGAACGGTCGATGACGCTTCGACGATGAACGGTCTGGATTAGATCCTCCTTGGTTGATCGGACGGTCGAGGCGAAGGATGATCCAACGGAGGCTGTGCGATCTGGGGAGGGCTCCTCGATCCAACGGCTGGGAGGCGATGAGGAAGAACAGCGAAGAACACCGGTGAGGCGAACTTCGCCGCTCTAGATCGTCGTCCTCCGGCGTAGTCAAGGCTTCAAAATGGCCGTGGAGCGACCCCTGGTCCTTCTCTATCGGCTGGTGGCGGCAAAAAGACACGGCGGAGACCGTGGCGCTCGCAGGTGACCGGCGGAGCTGGTGGGCTGCGCCTGCTCCGGCGAGCTTCAAAATCCGCTTCCAGGTGTCGTTGCTCGTTCTTTGACCTGCACAAATGGTCAGCAGGTCCAGGGCAAACTGCCTGGACCTGGAATGGGGCTAATCGATGCGCGAGGCGAGGGGACGATGGATGGCCGGAGGTGCGCTCCGGCGAGATTGATCGATTTGGCGAAGGAGTGAATGGAACTCGAAATTTCTTTAGGGCTTTTAAAGCTACGGGTATCAGGAAGCGAATGGGCTAAATAAAAATGCGGGGCGAGCCCTCGATGGCCGGAGCCAGAGGGAAGAAAGGTACCTCGACCGGCGACTTCGCGGGAGGTGGTGGAGACGCCTCCGACCTCGGCGGCCTTGGCTGAAGAGCTCACGTCGGAGCTGTCACCTCCAGGTGGCTCTGGAGCACGGGAGAGGCGCGAGGTGGTGGACCGAAGGTGTTCAAAATCAAATCGAAAAGTGGGGGGCCATTATATTTGGTTTGACCTCAGGTGACAGGGGTCCAAAGACCAAGGAATATCTTGCAAATCTTGGGTCCGACGACCAAGATTAAGCTTGGGCGAGTGAGATAGATGGTTGGTGAGCAATGTTGCAGAAGGATGCAACACGAAAATGTGAAAGAATCGGCCTAGAAAAAGCCAAAAATATGGCTCAAAAACCAAGCCTGACATGGGCTACAGGGGTAGGTCAGACTGTTGACCTAGGTCAACAGTCCTGGCCTCCTGGTTGGTCCACGTGGACCAACCAGGAAAAACCCTAAGAAAATATTTTGTTAATTCATTTAAAAATACTAAATGGCTGAATTAAATAAAAGTTATAAAATAAAAAAAGTTTAGAATTTTATGTAGTATTTTATTTCGATTTTTATTTATTTTTATGACTTAAATTTTTACAAGTTACCTTTTTAACCCTATATAGGTATAATACCTATGTATTTTGATATTTTATTTTTATTTTGGTATTTTATTTTTATTATTTTTATTTAGTATTTTATAACATTATAACATACTTCTATATACATAAATATATTTTTATTTTATTTTTCTGATTTGTTTTGTGTATTTAATAAAATCTAAGAGTATTCTATATAGGTATAAGTATATGCAGTATACCTATGTATTCTTTATACAAGTATTTTTATTTTTATTTTTCTTTGCATTTTATTTTAATTTTAATGCACATATATATTATAAATAATATTTACAAAATTATAAAAATGAATAAATAATGAATAAAGAATAAATTGAATATTTTATTCAGTACAAGTATACAATAGGGGGTCAAACTCAACTTTCACACCGTAGCTCCGCCAAATGCGAAACCACCACCATTGGGTAGATTATTTTATTCTATATACAATTAAAGGTGAGTTTGATGCATTTGGAGTTGTCGTTTGTGAGATACGGGTCTGGGAAGTTGGGATTTTGGATTCTTATTCAGACCATAACTTTTCATCTGTACATTCTTTTTCTGTGAAATCAATTTTGTATTTTTCTTTATAAAATTATCTACAACTTTTATGTACAAAGTTTCTTTATTTGATGTATAAAAAGTGGAACCAAAAATAGGTCCCAAAATGAATAAAGAATGAATAAAGAGGATAGGTATTTTCTCTGTAGTTCTGACCTTATCTCCCCCTACTTTATTCCTTGTCGACCTATTCATCAAGATGCCTAGGTCTCGGGGGTTTTGGGTCATAAAATATGTACAATATTTTATTCTTTTTCTTTTCTTTATTTATTCTATAATTTTGGCCTTAATTACAGTAATTTATACACTGTTTAGATGCACATGCATGAATGCTAAGATGCTCTATTTAAGGATATTTACAGGCATTTGCTAGGGTTTTTGGTGCCAAAATGATAGAATAAAGATGATGAAATGTGGATTCATCAAGCAGCCACCTGGCTGAAGCATTTGGGGAGGTTTATTTACACCTGGGAGCAGCTCCGCACCGAGTACTTGAACAAGTACTATCCACTCGGGCGGACGAATGCAGCGAGGGCCCTGATCAGCAACTTCTCCATGCTCCCCAACGAGCAGTTTCACGAGGCATGGGAGAGGTTCCGAGAGCTCACAGACAGATGCCCGCACCACGACATTTCCAAGCCGAACCTAGTTCAGAGCTTCTTCAGCGGGTTGACACCAGAGCTCCAGGGTCTGGTGAACGCTTCTTGCGACGGGTCCTACTTCGCCAAGGACCACGACCAGGTCTGGGCCATCTACGAGGAGATGGCCGAGAATTACATGGTGATGTCCCAGACTCGGTTGTACACACAGAGACCCCAGCAGCAGCCAGGACCCGTGCAGTACCGGCGGATAGCACGGGTCGATGCAGGTCCATCCAGTTCGTCCGCAGTCGCAGCAGCACAGGCAGAGTCGTCCGCTGCGGACATGGGTATCATCAGCGAGAAGTTGGACCGCATGGAGCTGATTGAGAAGAAGCAGTGCCAGAGCATCACGCAGATGGAGCAGATGGCACAGACTCTGAGCGACATGAAGACCCAGCTCATGTGTCTCTAGGAGGCACAGATGGCTTCACAGCCCCGTCTTCAGTCACGAGGCGACTCCAGCAGCAGCAGCTCGTCCCAGCACTCCAGCACCTTCCAGCAGCCTAGACAAGTTCATCTTGTACAGGCGGAGCCGCACCAGCAGCCGCAGCCCACCTACCAGTCCCCACCATCTCCATACATGCAGATGGTGGTATACCAGCCGGATCAGCCTCTGGCAGTACTCCCGCCAGCCCCCTACGATGCAGAGCCGTTGATGGATGTCAACGGGATTTGGTATGACCGCCCCCAGCCTGGGATCCGACGAGACCATCCCGGATTCAGGTGGGGGAGTGGAGGTACCCAGCCCCAGCAGCAACCAGCCGGTCAGGGAGGGCAGTACTCCCAGCAGAGAGATCACCAGCCGCAGCAGCAACCCCCAGCTTATCAGTCACACCAGCCATCATCCTTCGTCCCTCGTCCCTATCAGCAGCAGGGACAGTCGTGGAGACGTGAGCAGCAGGCTCACCTAGCATACCAGCAGCATCCCTCTTCCTACCCCTCTCAGCAGCACCACCACCAGTTCCAGCAGCCTCAGCACCAGAGAGGCTACCCGTCGGGTTTCCAGGAGAGCCCCGCCTTGGATGACATCGCCCGCCTCCTCACGGATCAGCAGGCCACATTTAGATGGGAGATGGACGAGTTCCGCCAGGAGATGCGGGACCTGGTGAGAGGGAAGGCCGCCATTCCTGCACAGATCGAGCCGAACCCGAACAACCTCAAGAGGAAGTCTGAGCAGGTAGTTTCTACTGAGCATGCCACTCCTAGTGACCCATTTGATGATACATCTTTGGATCTATTTGATGCTGATTTTGTTACACTTAGGAGCGGTAGGACACCAGCAGGCGACGACGCCTCATCTGAGCTACACCACGAGGATACTTCCAGGGCGCCACATGAGGAGGAGGAGAGCGGTACTGAGGCCGCTCCAGATGACGATGGTGGCACTGATGCCACCAAGGATGCTGATTCCACCGGCAGTACTGAGGCCGCCGCTTCACCAGTTCGAGGAGGTGGTACTGACACCACCAGTTTAGTCGAGCCAGCCCGCGGTACTGATGCCGCGAGACGTCCAGCAGCAGAGCCAGCCAGAGTGGTACTGAGGCCACCAGTGTTCGTTTTGATAGAGATGTTGTCTTTCCTTATGTTACTGTATTTCAGAACTCTATTTTGAATAAAGGAAAAGGTTTAGTTTCTTCTGGTCCCACTGTGGTGAGTGATGTATGTGTGGATCCGGCCGTCGAGCCGTCTAGGCCTTTTCCAAGTCCTTCATCTGCGAAGGACCCTGTGATCCCCTTCCCTAGAGCCCTTCAGATGGGGAAGGGGAAGAAAAAAGAAAACGATCCAAAAAAGAGAGAGCAGGAGGAATTTAGCCAGAGCATGATCGACAGATTTCACATCCAGCTGACCCTCCAGGAGGCTTTGCAGCACATCCCCCTTCTCCAGCGATCTTTGAGAGACAGGACCACAGTAAGGAGGAGGAGGAGGAGGAACCACACTTCAGAGATACATGTGCTGACGAAAGCCACGTGTTTTGCGATCCAGAACCGTCTGCCTGCCAAGAGGCCAGATTCAGGGGCCCCGTATGTCAGATGCCAGATTAGAGAGCAGAGGTTCGACCAGACTCTATTAGATAGCGGGTCGTCGATCAACCTACTTCCGGCAGCCCTTCTCGACCGCTTCGAGTTGGGCACTCTTCGACAGAGCAGGACAGTCCTTATTGAGAACCGTGTTTGAAATTCAACAGTCCCTGAGAATCCCAAAACTCTGCTCAAGTCTCCTCAATAGCCAGGTCAGAAATATCTCAACTCATACGCAAACTCTTACGACTATGAATCTGACTTGTACAGTGTAAGTGATGGTGGCTCTCCCCAACTAGAATGACAAAGAAACTGACTTCTCCAGTACGACTACCCAATGATTCCCCAATCCAGCAACTCCATCCTCGAGGAGCGGGGTATTCCCTTCTAAGTTCAAGTGGCAACCAGCTCAAGAGGAGGGGGTGAAGAGAAGAATGGACGGTAGCCAGTGTAGCTACCTATCCTTGGATGCAAGACCAGTGTAGTCAAGTCATCCTGCTGCAGGCTCACATGATATGACTTTGGAACTCAAGCTTGCTTATTGACTTTGTACATACTTTGCAGGCTTTTTATTTTTATACATGCCTGAACACTTTTTTTTGAATACTATTCACAGCAGCATTTACATAAGGAGTTTTTCCTCTTGAGCCAGTAGACTATCCCTCTTTTGAAGCTTTATCGCAACCCACAGCCTCCTGTCTTTAGACTTCCTAATCACTGGACGGGTTGGGGTGCACTTCCCTCCCTAGAGGAGGACAAATGTTTCCACTTGTGTGCGTCTCATACCGGCAAATCCAATCCCCTCACCACTCCAACTGAGTTGAGCCATGTGAAAGGTGTAGATGTCCAAGTTAGGTCATTATCAGCAAGAGTCGTGCGTGTGCTCCGAAATCCTCTACTTAGGCAGTCAAGAATCCATTGAACCAAGTCTCGTGATCCTCAAAGAATTAAGTCAACCAGACCTGAGGTACCTCAAACCCAGTTCCTATAAGGTTCCTGTTATTAGGTAGATTATAAGGTCCAATCAAGCTCCAATCTCCGGATTTTACTTAGACTTGTTCAACTATCAAACTCAATCCGAAAAATGCGAATGCTATGCAATGCAATGCAAAAAATATTTTTGTGATGCAATTTTCAAAAGATTTTGAACTTTTTATGGATTTTTGAAAAGATGATGATGATGCAGATGCAATTTTTTTTTGTATTTTTTTCAAAAAGATTTTTCAAATGTTTTTGGATTTTAATTTTGCAAATGTTTTTGGGAATTTTTGAAAACAAAAAGTTTTTGGCTAAAAATTAGGTGAAAATATGTACACGGGAGTGCTTCTTATTTTTACAAGAAGTGGATTTTAAGAATTTACAGGGTAAGTGGTCAATTTTATACATATAGATGTATATAGTGGATTTTGGTGTTATGTGTATATTCCTCAAACTTATTTGAAAACAATTTGCACACAATTTTTGAAAACCATAGTCCAAAATAATTTTTACAAACATTTTACACACATTTGAAAATCATTTTGCAAAGGCTTTCAAAACAGTATATATAGGTTTTTCAAATAATTTTTGCAACCATTTTTCAAACCATTTGCAAATCATTTTTAAAACATTTTATTTCACACAAAGAAAAGAAGTTTTACAAACCACACAGGTTGAAAACACGAAACAAAATATTTTCAAAATAGTTTTCAATAGATGTTCACAAAGATTTTCAAACTATTTTTCAAACATTTTGCAAAAAACATTTTCACCTGATTTATTAATCAGTAAATACAAAAAGAATTTGAGGAATAATCACATCTTTTTATTAAAGATTTTTAATGAATTTTAAAGAATTATTAGCCATATTTATTAGGAAAATACGAAAGTACGAGTTATGGCTAAAGTATATACGTAGTATATACGACCCCCCTATACTTAGCTTGAGCTATGCCCTCATAGATCGGAGAGAAAAGAGAAGACATAACTCGTACTGAGTCTAGGAAAATCTAAAGTATAAATAAATAAAGGAATGGATGAACAAATGAATGAGAAGTTGACCGTCCCCCTATACTTAGGATCAAATAATCCTAAGTATAGCAGACTGTACACAACGCAGGGAGGGTCAAGGGTGGGAATGAACAGATCGTACTCAGATTGTCTCCCCCTATACTTAGGGTAAAATATCCCTAAGTATAGACAAGAAGAGGAGACAATGGAGAGGATCGAAAAGAATAGAAAAACTCGGGGTGCACACCCCCCTATACTTAGGACAAAGTACGTCCTAAGTATGGAAAACTGTCTACAAGGGCGGCACCTTTTCGGTAGATACAGAAAATAGAAAAGGAAAAGAAGAAAAGAAGAAAATAAGAAAATAAATCAACAGACAACAGAGTGATATAAACAGATGGATCTGTACAGCGGAAGATAGGATTTGATCACCATGTATGAGATGTAGATGATGAGAGTCAAAGGACACATCTCATACCAGAAGAATGGGGGCAACGTCAATGGTCGGCGGATCATGATCAAGATAGAGTTTCAAGCGTTGACCATTGACGCGGAAGGTAGAGGAAGATGACGGTTCAGATATGTCGATGCTGCCATTGTCATGTACCTTCCTGACCACATACGGTCCTTTCCACTTGCTCTGTAACTTCCCTGGAAATAACTTTAGCCTTGAATCAAACAACCATACTCTCTGATCTGGCTCAAACTGTTTATGGCTGATATGCGAATCGTGCCATGTCTTCACTTTCTCTTTGTACTGTAGGCTGTTGGAGAAGGTTGTATCTCTCAATTCTTCCAGGGCTGCCAATTCAGCTCTTCTTTGGTCTCCTATACTCTCGGGGTCTAGAAGCAACTCAGTAACTGCCCAAAAAGATTTATGCTTGATTTCCACTGGCAAATGGCACGGCTTGCCATAGACGAGACGAAAGGGAGATGTTCCCAATGGATTCTTGAAAGATGTCCGATAAGCCCACAAGACCGAGTCCAAAAGCTGTGACCAATCTTTTCGGTCTGGGCGGACAGCTTTCTGCAAGATAGTCTTTATCTCCCTGTTCGATACTTCGGCAAGACCATTAGTCTGAGGGTGATACGGAGTGGCAACCCGATGGTCAATGCCGAACTCGTCTGCAAGGGCCCTGACTTTGTCATTGATGAAATGAGACCCCCCATCTGAAATCAAGACTCTAGGTACTCCGAACCGTGAAATGATATTTTTCCTCAAAAATTTGCATACGGTTTTAGCATCTGCGGCTCGGGCGGGGATGGCCTCAACCCATCGACTGACATAATCCACAGCGAGCAAAATATGCTCGAATCCCTGACTTTTAGGAAATGGGCCCATGAAATCAATCCCCCATGCATCAAAAACCTCACAGAAGTGAATGGGTTGCATGGGCATCATGTCTCTCTGTCCGCAGGTTCCCATTTTCTGACAGTCAGTACATCTCTTCACGAACTCATCAGAATCCTTGAAGAGAGTAGGCCACCATAGGCCGGATTGAAGCACCTTTTGTGCTGTTCTTTTTCCAGAATGATGTCCTCCTGCCTCAAGCTTGTGGCAGTATGTGAGGACGCTATGCTGCTCTTCTTGAGGAATGCACCTCCTCCAGATACTATCCCCTCCTTCATGATAAAGGACGGGATCCTCCCAATGGTAAAACTTGGCCTTAGCTAGGAAGGTCTCAAGTTTCTGCCTGGGCCAACCCTGAGGGACTGTCTTGGCAACAAGATAGTTTACAAAGTCAGCATACCACGGGAGTGAGGTGACAGCCAAGATCGCCTCATCTGGAAATGTCTCTGTTATAGGTGCGCTGGGCTCATATTCCTCAAGATTCTCCAATCTGGAGAGATGATCCGCCACCACATTCTTGACTCCAGGCTTGTCCTTAATCTCAATATCAAATTCCTGGAGTAGAAGGATCCATCTGGTGAGTCATGCTTTGGCATCCTTCTTAGCCATTAAATACCGGATGGCGGTATGATCAGTGTAAATGGTAACTCTAGATCCGAGAATATATGATCGATACTTATCAAGAGCGAAAACTACGGCCAGCATCTCTTTCTCAGTCACAGTGTAATTCCGCTGCGCGGCATCCAAAGTCCGGCTGGCGTAGTGAATGGCAAACGGTAGTCCATCCCTCCTCTGTCCAAGCACAGCCCCAACGGCAAAATCTGAAGCATCCGTCATGATCTCGAATGGGAGAGACCAATCGGGTGGCTGAAGGACAGGAGCTGAAACAACCATGTTTTTGAGAGTCTCAAAGGATTCAAGACACTTATCATTAACAATAAACTCGGTGTCTTTGGTCAGCAAGTCAGTAAGCGGTCGGGTAATTTGACTGAAGTCCTGAATGAACCGTCGGTAGAAACCGACATGCCCCAGAAAAGACCGTAACTGACGCAGATTGGACGGCGGATTGAGTTTTCTGATGATGTCCACCTTAGCCGGATCGACCTCCATGCCCCTGTTGGAGACGATATGACCAAGGACCGTCCCCTGAGTCATCATGAAATGACTCTTCTCCCAGGATAAGACAAGATTGACCTCAATGCAGCGCTTCAGCACATGGTCTAGGCAGTCAAGACAAGCGTCGAACCCGTCGCCATAGACCGAGAAGTCATCCATGAAGACCTCTAAACAGTCACCCACCATGTCCGAGAAGATGGACAACATGCACCTTTGGAATGTCGCCGGAGCGTTACATAGACCAAAGGGCATCCGTCTGAAAGCATAAGTCCCAAACGGACAGGTGAATGTCGTTTTCTCCTGGTCTTCGGGCGCAATGGCCACTTGATTGTATCCAGAGTACCCATCAAGAAAACAATAATGACTCTTCCCGGCTAACCGCTCGATAATCTGATCAATGAAAGGAAGCGGGAAGTGATCCTTCTTGGTGGCCTCATTCAATCGTCTGTAGTCCACACAGACCCTCCAAGAAGTTGGTACTCTGGTAGCGATCTCCTCTCCGGACTCATTGACAACTGTAGTGATACCCGTCTTCTTGGGTACCACATGTAACGGACTTACCCATTTGGAGTCGGAGATGGGATAGATGAAATCGGCGCTCCACCACTTGGAAATTTCTTTCATGACTACGTCTCGAAGATTCGGGTTCAGCCGTCGTTGGAACTCACGCGACGGCTTAGCGTTATCTTCAAGATAGATGTGATGGGAGCAAAGATTTGGGCTCAGCCCCTGGAGATCAGCTATACTCCAACCGATTGCCTTGCGGTTTCTTTCAAGAACCTCCATCAGACGAGATTCTTGCTCTCCAGTCAAATCTGCTGAGATAATGACTGGGTGCATTTCAGGCTCTCCAGCAAGGAATCTGTACTTCATTGACTGCGGCAGAGGTTTCCGTTCCGGACAACTGGGAGGTGGCAGATCTGGCTTCTGATATGTCTGTGTAAATGCGACCAGGTCTGCATGGGAGAACTCTCGCTCTGCATGAATTGCTGACGAAGGGCGGCCCTCTGAATCAACTATAAACTGTACCGGCTCGCACTCTGTCCTGGTTGTTGGCTCAGAAGGAATCAGACAAGGTAAATAATCATCAAAGTCATCCCAATCTATGTCTGAATCCGAGGGATCAGAAGAAGATGAGCAAGAATGGAACTCATCTGCATCAATCATCACAACACTGTCAGCCTCAGAGATATCCTCATCCAGGGATGTGCTCTCCCGGCTCTCGACTGCCATGAGCTTGAGATACAGTGAATCGGTAGGCAAGGCGAGGGTCGGTGCTACGGGATCTTTCCAGTTGGATTCATCATCAGTCATCTCGAAATCACAAACCTGGTGGATGTCTAGCTCCTCCTCTGTCATCTGCGCTGCTTCGCTGGACTGCTCGGAGCACTCTAGCTCTCTAGCTCTGATTTCTTCGATCGTATCTATTTGTATGGTTTCGCCCTCTACGCAAAAGCATACCTTCCCACTATCATGGTCAGTCACTGCCTTGGCTGTGGCCAAGAATGGACGTCCGAGAATGATGGGGGCATCAGTTACCGACTCAGGGATCTCCATGTCCAACACAACGAAGTCCACGGGGAATTTCAGGCCCTGAATGGTAACGACCACATCTTTCAATAACCCCTTCGGCCTCTTAATCGACCTATCAGCAAACTGAAGGACCGTTCTGCTTCGAAGAAGAGGGCCAAACTCGAACTGCTTGAGTAAGGCTGCCGGAAGTAGGTTAATTGAAGAGCCGTTGTCTAATAGAGTACGATCAAACTGCTGCTCCTGAATCTCGCATCTGACATAGGGAGCTCCTGCGTCTGGTCGCTTGGCTGGCAATGTTTTCTGAATGGCGTAGCAAGTGTCATGAGTGAGCATATGGATTTGATCTCTGTGCCTCCTCTTCCTTCTGACAGTAGTTGTTTCTTTCAAATTCTTCTTGAAGAAGGGGATATGCTCAAATGCTTCTCGTAGAGTCAGCTGAATATGAAATCTGTCAATCATTTCATTGCCAAACTCTACCTGCTGATTCTTTTTTGGATTTTCTTTTTTATTCCCCTTCGCTCGGCGGAGTGCCTCAAGGAAGGGGATGGTAGGGGCCTCCTCAGATGGAGGACTAGGAATCGGTCCCTGTGCCTGTGAAGACGGAGAATCCATACAATAATCATCATTCATCTCATATGGATCCGCAATTTGAACAGAAGCCTTTCCTTTATTCATATTTTTGTTTTTATTTTTGTTCCCACAGTCTCTAGATACAAAATGTGGTAACATCACAGATGACGGCTCAACAAAAGTAGATGTGGTGGCCTCAGTACCACCACTAGCACCTGTCTCTGCGGTATCAGCACCGCGCTCTGGTTCAGCATCCAAAATGGTGGCATCAGCACCACCGTCTGCATCTGGTATCACAACGGCATCAGTACCGTTGTCCTTGACTCCATCATTGGTGGCATCAGCACCACCGTCTTCAACATCATCATTAGCGGCATCAGCACCGCTCCTCTGCTCCTCTGGCGCTCCTGGTTCAGCATCTGGTCGTCGCTCAGAAGAGGCGCCGCCGGCTGGCATCCTACCGCTCCTAGTAGTCACAAAATCAGCATCATTCAAGGAATAAGACATATCATTCAAATTGTCACTAGGAGAGGCATCCTCTATGAACTCTACCTGCTCAGATTTTCTTTTTAAATTATTAGGGTTCGGTTCGATTTGAGCGGGTATGGCGGCCTTGCCTTTGATGAAATCCCGCATTTCTTGCCGAAACTCATCCATTTCTTGCCTGAAAGATGCTCGCTGTTCAGATAGCAAGCGGGCAAGATCATCAAGAGCAGGGTTCTCGAAGGCTGGACCCTGAGAACCGGACGTCTGTCCCTGCTGGAAATGGGGTTGCTGCTGCTGGTGTTGTTGCTGATATTGGAGGGGAGGCTGGTGATACGATTGCTGAGGCTGCTGGCGCTGCCTCCACTGCTGTCCCTGATAGGCTGGACGAGGACCACTCTGATACTGCTGGGGCTGGTTGTACTGGGGCTGCTGGTGTGGTTGCTGTAGCTGGCCGTTCTGCTGTCCTTGAGCAGGGGAATGCTGTTGGGATGAGGATCCACCATTACCCCAACGGAATCCGGGGTGATCCCTACGAATTGCGGGCTGAGGGTATCGGTCATACCAAATCCCATTGACTTCCATCAACGGTTCCTGCTCGAAGGAAGGTGGAGGAAGAACTGCCAGTGGCTGCTCCTGCTGATACACCACCATCTGTGTCTCCTGAGATGGTGGTTGCTCTGGATGGTACTGCAACAATGGAACCGGCTCCGCCTGGATATGGTTTACCTGGCGGTATGAGGTGGAGGCCTGGTTGGGATTGTTGCTGCTGGAAGCAACCTGTGACCTAGGAGGCTGTTGTGAATGGGCCTGTGCCTCCTGAATACAGAGAATTTGAGTTTTCAGGTCACTCATTGTCTTGGTGAGAAGGTCCATCTGGGCTAGACCTTGGTTCTGCTTCTTCTCGAGGATCTCCATGCAGTCCAACTTTTCACTGATGATGCCCATGTCGGCTGCTGCTGATTCTGCTTGGGCCGCGGCTACCGACGTTGTGCTGGGACCGGCATCGATGCGAGCGATCCTCTGAAATGATCCCGCTCCTTGCGGGGGCTTCTGTTGTGTGTAGATTCGGGCCTGGGTCATCACTGTGGAATTCTCTGCCATGCCTTCATAGATGGCCCAGACGTCGTCTTCTCCCTTGGAGAAATAAGACCCACCGCAAGAGGCGTTCACAAGCCCCTGCAGCTCCGGTGTCAGCCCACAGAAGAAACTCTGCACCAGATGGGGCTTGGAGATATCGTGATGTGGACACCGGTCTATGAGCTCTCTGAATCGATCCCATGCTTCATGGAACTGTTCATTTGGGATCATGACGAAATTGCTGATCATGGCTCGAGCTGCGTTGGTCCGACCGAGAGGATAGTATTTCTTCAAATATACGGACCGGAGATCTGCCCAAGTATCGACGAATCGCCCTAGATGCTTGAGCCAATATGCGGCTCGATCAACCAATGAGAACGAGAAGGCGATCATCCTGATAGTGTCCTCGGTCAACAACCGATCGTGGATGGTGCTGCATATCATTTCGAATTCTTGGAGATGGAGGTGCGGCTCTTCGGTCGGCAACCCGTGAAACTTGGGTAGCAACTGAATTGTGTGGTGCCGAAGCTCGAAGTCTCCGTGGATTGGCGGGAGTCTGATCCATCGGTGAGTGAGGGACGAAGCTGGGTTGTGCAGTTCCCTCATGATAGTCTGTGGCGGTCGCTCACCATCCGGATCGCCTCCTGCATCGGGTCCTCCTCCTTCTCCACCGCCACCGCCTCCTCCAGGTCTGTTCTCTCTCAGCTGTGCAATCTCTCTCATAAGGTCACCCATGAATGTGCCCTGGTCACGGATCTGTCTCTGCATATTTTCCAGGGACGCTAACAATGAATTGTTGATGGCTGCTTGATCAATAATGAACGGAGGGTGATCGTGATTATCTTGGTGCTCGCCTCTGTCTGCCATTGCTTGATTCTTTGAAAATGCAAAAGAGGCCATTTCAGGTGCTGTTGAATGAGCTGAGCTCTGCGATGCACTGAATTCTGACACAATTGGACTGAGGGAAGGAGAATGGGAAGGGTGGTCGAGGGGGAACAGGGTGGATGTGAACTCAGGCTCGGAGAGCGGACTCTCCGAGGCATTCCTAGATGAGTAGGGAGGAGTGCTGGATAGCGGTGCCGACAAGGTCGGCCTAAGAGATCTCCGTCCCATCATCTTGATTATTCGGAAAGAGTGGGGATAATGCAAGAAAAGAAGAAGACGATATGCAACAAAATTGTGCACAATTGTGCGGTGTTTTTGATCTTGACCTTAATAAATCTAACAATCAAACACAAAGCAAGGGTAAGTTCACCAACTCAACTCGTGAAGCCGTGAAGGTTCGGCTTTTATCTTGTCAGTTTTAGCTTGTTTTTCAGGTATTTATCTTTTCACGAGTCCTTAGAACGATACGCCTATAGGAGCGAGAGTACTGCCAGGAGAGTGTCCCCGTACTTGTCCTCCTCCTGTGTAACCTGTAACTTGCGCTTTTTGAGGTCCTTGTAACCCTTCCTGGATCCCTACTCATCCAAAGAAATAGAGGGAGGAAGCCGATAGGCGAAACCGATACTTCGGACCTCGCTCGCAACGGAATCACCCGTGAGCGTGCAAGATCCTACTCGGACGCAGCCGGTGAGACAGACACACCTGTGAAGGCGTGGCCTAGGCTCGGTACTTCGGACGAGGTCGGCGCTCACACAATAGTGAGTCACCAATGGCGACCAAGTCCTACTCGACTACGTACGATAGTAGCGCCAATACTTCGGAAATCCAGGCGATACACAAGGCAGCCACAAGTTGGGTTTTTGGCTCTAATCCTTACGAAGCGCTCACCTCACTTGGAAGGAAACCTTCCCATGCAACCTGAAGACAAGTGAGGGTGTTACTCTCCCCAAGCAATGAATCCAATTACCGATTTTATTTTAGTCAAGTTTTCTTTAGCAGTCCCTTTTTTAATTTTTTTGGTGTTATCGCTTCTTTTGAGTCAATTCAAACAAGCACCTAACGGTTTTTGTATTTTTTCTTTATCCTACTTTGTTCCAAAAACAAAGGGAGAATAGAGTCGGAAAAGCCGTGCAAGTCGACACCAAGGTGGAAATCTCACCTTTGTGCCTAGATGATGCGTGCAAAGTAAGAGGACTTACAGCGAATCCCAGCTCTCTCCATGCGGGATGCAAAGCAGAATTTTTAAACCTAAGCTATATGGCGAAATGCAAGCGGAAAGCGTCCTAGAACAGGCAGCTGCTAGCGTGAAGAACCACAAGCTAACTAGTAACTCCTAATCCGAGTGTCCGGTCTAGGCTCACCCCTCCTCTGCCCAACACATTTGGGGTAGGAGAAAGCGCTTGTTCGGGTGTGAGCTCGCGGCGCGTGGATTTGGAAGCTACTAACTAACTATTTAATTAGTCTAAGTCCAAATACGAATCTATAGGAGCATGCAAAATAATTAGGTGTTTGGACCTATTCTAATCGAGTCAAGCAGACCTAGAACTAAGAGCTCAATCCACAAAAGAAAGTGAAAAATGAAAACAAAACCGGAAAATGACAGCGAGAAAAACTCGTCAAAACTGCGGTGAGCCCCCGGGTGAACAAACACCCGGAAATTAGGCCCGATAGTTTGAGTGTCCAAGTCCAAGTGTACCTGTATTATTACAATTAAATGAATCACTCTCTCTCACCAAAAATAAATGAAAACTAATCTAATCACTCTCTCTCTCTCTCACTCCTTGCTCTCTCCTGCCGGCTTGGCTAAGAATAGCCGGCTCCGCTTCCCAAGGATGCGTCGGGTCACCTAGGCGATCCGCCTCGCTCCGCGGTCCCTCGCAAGAAGACAAAGAAGAGTGGTCAGATAGCTCAACAAGATATAATCAAAATGTAAGAGATGGAAACTGATGCTATGGTAAACAATCGGTGCGGTTATATCGACTCACAAGGTGAGTCAACAGTCGGTGTTTGACCACACAAATTCCGAAATTAATCAACAATTAACCCACACTAAGATCAATGAATTAGAACTAATGCGGAGTTAAAATTTATTTTTAACTCTACATAAAAGATGTATAGGTACAAGTATGTAGAGAGTTCGAACACAGGGAGCAAACAGGTAGTTCAAGCAAAAATGCTCAAGTGTGTGTGTGATGTGTGGAGTGTCTACACTAAGCAAGCAAGCAAATTAAATTTTTGTGGGTTTTTAAAATTTTATATATTTTTTTATTTTTATTTAATTTTTAATTTTGTATTTTGATTTTTGATTTTCTGATTTTTATATTTTATAATTTATATTTTTTTAATTCTTTTTCAATATTGGAGAATAAAGACAATATAATAGAAAGCAAGCTAAAATATTTATAAAAATGTGCAAAAATACTCAAAAATTCAGAAATAAAATGTTTTTGGTATTTTTATAATTTTCTACTATTTTTGTGATTTTTGGGGGTTTTTCAAGGTGTTTTTGATATTTTTAAATACTGAATTAAAGGAAAACAGTGGAAATAAGGCTGGCTGTGAATAAAATGCAATTTAAAAATAGCAACCAGTACCCAAAATGTTTCACACTATTTTTCTACTGGAAAGAACAAAATAAGGGATAAACAGAAGCTGAGTTTATATTTTTTTGATTTTTCTACTATTATATATATTTTTTTGAAGTTTTCGATTGTTTTTAAATTTTTAGTGTTTTTCTTTTGAGATTTTTAATGATTTTTGGACTGACACTAAAATAGGATAAAATAGACACTAGGTGATATTTTTGGAATTTTTAGATGTGTTTTAATATTTTTTTGGTATTTTCTAAGCTAGACAGTGCACAAATAGCAAGTTTTTGATTTTTAATAAATATGAAAATAAAGTAAAATCAAAAACTAAAATGGTAACGTGGAAGAACACATGTCCAAGAGCTTAACTTCAAAATTTGAGAATTTTTGGATATGAAATGATAGGTTAAATAATTAGAGCAAACATCCAAATATTACACAGTGCTGGCAGGGGTATATTTGCAATATCCAAAACTTCCAGGGGCAAGCACGCAATTTTCCACAAAAATATACACTGAATATTTAATTTATAATACCAAAAAGCAATTACAAAAGCCGCTTGGGCCTCCTAGCAATTTACCCACCAGGGCGCGTGACTTGCACGCGCCTGGGAAGGACTAATATGTAATATAACAGAAACCTGGGGGCCTACTTGCAAAATATCCAAAAAGTTTACACGTGCTGCGATAGTTTTAGGACTAAAACAAAATACACAAACTAACGGGGGTTCCTCTGCAAAATGCCCACACCTCACGTGTACAGGTCACATGAGGTGACGTGGCTGAGGACCTAAATGCAAATAAACAAAGCCTGGGGGTTTTTGTGCAAATATTACAAAACTTTTACACTGCAGACAAAAGTTTAAATACTAAATATTAAATACAAAAATGGCGAGGGTGTAGATGCAAAATACCCTCGCTCGAGCGTTCTGATGACGACGCATGGCGCGAATCCAACGGCGGGGCGACAGGGCGCGATCCAGCGGCTGGAAGCGATCCACTTATACACGTGGCGCACGATGAACGGTCGATGACGCTTCGACGATGAATGGTCTGGATTAGATCCTCCTTGGTTGATCGGACGGTCGAGGCGAAGGATGATCCAACGGAGGCTGTGCGATCTGGGGAGGGCTCCTCGATCCAACGGCTGGGAGGCGATGAGGAAGAACAGCGAAGAACACCGGTGAGGCGAACTTCGCCGCTCTAGATCGTCGTCCTCCGGCGTAGTCAAGGCTTCAAAATGGCCGTGGAGCGACCCCTGGTCCTTCTCTATCGGCTGGTGGCGGCAAAAAGACACGGCGGAGACCGTGGCGCTCGCAGGTGACCGGCGGAGCTGGTGGGCTGCGCCTGCTCCGGCGAGCTTCAAAATCCGCTTCCAGGTGTCGTTGCTCGTTCTTTGACCTGCACAAATGGTCAGCAGGTCCAGGGCAAACTGCCTGGACCTGGAATGGGGCTAATCGATGCGCGAGGCGAGGGGACGATGGATGGCCGGAGGTGCGCTCCGGCGAGATTGATCGATTTGGCGAAGGAGTGAATGGAACTCGAAATTTCTTTAGGGCTTTTAAAGCTACGGGTATCAGGAAGCGAATGGGCTAAATAAAAATGCGGGGCGAGCCCTCGATGGCCGGAGCCAGAGGGAAGAAAGGTACCTCGACCGGCGACTTCGCGGGAGGTGGTGGAGACGCCTCCGACCTCGGCGGCCTTGGCTGAAGAGCTCACGTCGGAGCTGTCACCTCCAGGTGGCTCTGGAGCACGGGAGAGGCGCGAGGTGGTGGACCGAAGGTGTTCAAAATCAAATCGAAAAGTGGGGGGCCATTATATTTGGTTTGACCTCAGGTGACAGGGGTCCAAAGACCAAGGAATATCTTGCAAATCTTGGGTCCGACGACCAAGATTAAGCTTGGGCGAGTGAGATAGATGGTTGGTGAGCAATGTTGCAGAAGGATGCAACACGAAAATGTGAAAGAATCGGCCTAGAAAAAGCCAAAAATATGGCTCAAAAACCAAGCCTGACATGGGCTACAGGGGTAGGTCAGACTGTTGACCTAGGTCAACAGTCCTGGCCTCCTGGTTGGTCCACGTGGACCAACCAGGAAAAACCCTAAGAAAATATTTTGTTAATTCATTTAAAAATACTAAATGGCTGAATTAAATAAAAGTTATAAAATAAAAAAAGTTTAGAATTTTATGTAGTATTTTATTTCGATTTTTATTTATTTTTATGACTTAAATTTTTACAAGTTACCTTTTTAACCCTATATAGGTATAATACCTATGTATTTTGATATTTTATTTTTATTTTGGTATTTTATTTTTATTATTTTTATTTAGTATTTTATAACATTATAACATACTTCTATATACATAAATATATTTTTATTTTATTTTTCTGATTTGTTTTGTGTATTTAATAAAATCTAAGAGTATTCTATATAGGTATAAGTATATGCAGTATACCTATGTATTCTTTATACAAGTATTTTTATTTTTATTTTTCTTTGCATTTTATTTTAATTTTAATGCACATATATATTATAAATAATATTTACAAAATTATAAAAATGAATAAATAATGAATAAAGAATAAATTGAATATTTTATTCAGTACAAGTATACAATAGGGGTCCAAAACTCAACTTTCACACCGTAGCTCCGCCAAATGCGAAACCACCACCATTGGGTAGATTATTTTATTCTATATACAATTAAAGGTGAGTTTGATGCATTTGGAGTTGTCGTTTGTGAGATACGGGTCTGGGAAGTTGGGATTTTGGATTCTTATTCAGACCATAACTTTTCATCTGTACATTCTTTTTCTGTGAAATCAATTTTGTATTTTTCTTTATAAAATTATCTACAACTTTTATGTACAAAGTTTCTTTATTTGATGTATAAAAAGTGGAACCAAAAATAGGTCCCAAAATGAATAAAGAATGAATAAAGAGGATAGGTATTTTCTCTGTAGTTCTGACCTTATCTCCCCCTACTTTATTCCTTGTCGACCTATTCATCAAGATGCCTAGGTCTCGGGGGTTTTGGGTCATAAAATATTTACAATATTTTATTCTTTTTCTTTTCTTTATTTATTCTATAATTTTGGCCTTAATTACAGTAATTTATACACTGTTTAGATGCACATGCATGAATGCTAAGATGCTCTATTTAAGGCTATTTACAGGCATTTGCTAGGGTTTTTGGTGCCAAAATGATAGAATAAAGATGATGAAATGTGGATTCATCAAGCAGCCACCTGGCTGAAGCATTTGGGGAGGTTTATTTACACCTGGGAGCAGTTCCGCACCGAGTACTTGAACAAGTACTATCCACTCGGGCGGACGAATGCAGCGAGGGCCCTGATCAGCAACTTCTCCATGCTCCCCAACGAGCAGTTTCACGAGGCATGGGAGAGGTTCCGAGAGCTCACAGACAGATGCCCGCACCACGACATTTCCAAGCCGAACCTAGTTCAGAGCTTCTTCAGCGGGTTGACACCAGAGCTCCAGGGTCTGGTGAACGCTTCTTGCGACGGGTCCTACTTCGCCAAGGACCACGACCAGGTCTGGGCCATCTACGAGGAGATGGCCGAGAATTACATGGTGATGTCCCAGACTCGGTTGTACACACAGAGACCCCAGCAGCAGCCAGGACCCGTGCAGTACCGGCGGATAGCACGGGTCGATGCAGGTCCATCCAGTTCGTCCGCAGTCGCAGCAGCACAGGCAGAGTCGTCCGCTGCGGACATGGGTATCATCAGCGAGAAGTTGGACCGCATGGAGCTGATTGAGAAGAAGCAGTGCCAGAGCATCACGCAGATGGAGCAGATGGCACAGACTCTGAGCGACATGAAGACCCAGCTCATGTGTCTCTAGGAGGCACAGATGGCTTCACAGCCCCGTCTTCAGTCACGAGGCGACTCCAGCAGCAGCAGCTCGTCCCAGCGCTCCAGCACCTTCCAGCAGCCTAGACAAGTTCATCTTGTACAGGCGGAGCCGCACCAGCAGCCGCAGCCCACCTACCAGTCCCCACCATCTCCATACATGCAGATGGTGTATACCAGCCGGATCAGCCTCTGGCAGTACTCCCGCCAGCCCCCTACGATGCAGAGCCGTTGATGGATGTCAACGGGATTTGGTATGACCGCCCCCAGCCTGGGATCCGACGAGACCATCCCGGATTCAGGTGGGGGAGTGGAGGTACCCAGCCCCAGCAGCAACCAGCCGGTCAGGGAGGGCAGTACTCCCAGCAGAGAGATCACCAGCCGCAGCAGCAGCCCCCAGCTTATCAGTCACACCAGCCATCATCCTTCGTCCCTCGTCCCTATCAGCAGCAGGGACAGTCGTGGAGACGTGAGCAGCAGGCTCACCTAGCATACCAGCAGCATCCCTCTTCCTACCCCTCTCAGCAGCACCACCACCAGTTCCAGCAGCCTCAGCACCTGAGAGGCTACCCGTCGGGTTTCCAGGAGAGCCCCGCCTTGGATGACATCGCCCGCCTCCTCACGGATCAGCAGGCCACATTTAGATGGGAGATGGACGAGTTCCGCCAGGAGATGCGGGACCTGGTGAGAGGGAAGGCCGCCATTCCTGCACAGATCGAGCCGAACCCGAACAACCTCAAGAGGAAGTCTGAGCAGGTAGTTTCTACTGAGCATGCCACTCCTAGTGACCCATTTGATGATACATCTTTGGATCTATTTGATGCTGATTTTGTTACACTTAGGAGCGGTAGGACACCAGCAGGCGGCGACGCCTCATCTGAGCTACACCACGAGGATACTTCCAGGGCGCCACATGAGGAGGAGGAGAGCGGTACTGAGGCCGCTCCAGATGACGATGGTGGCACTGATGCCACCAAGGATGCTGATTCCACCGGCAGTACTGAGGCCGCCGCTTCACCAGTTCGAGGAGGTGGTACTGACACCACCAGTTTAGTCGAGCCAGCCCGCGGTACTGATGCCGCGAGACGTCCAGCAGCAGAGCCAGCCAGAGTGGTACTGAGGCCACCAGTGTTCGTTTTGATAGAGATGTTGTCTTTCCTTATGTTATTGTATTTCAGAACTCTATTTTGAATAAAGGAAAAGGTTTAGTTTCTTCTGGTCCCACTGTGGTGAGTGATGTATGTGTGGATCCGGCCGTCGAGCCGTCTAGGCCTTTTCCAAGTCCTTCATCTGCGAAGGACCCTGTGATCCCCTTCCCTAGAGCCCTTCAGATGGGGAAGGGGAAGAAAAAAGAAAACGATCCAAAAAAGAGAGAGCAGGAGGAATTTAGCCAGAGCATGATCGACAGATTTCACATCCAGCTGACCCTCCAGGAGGCTTTGCAGCACATCCCCCTTCTCCAGCGATCTTTGAGAGACAGGACCACAGTAAGGAGGAGGAGGAGGAGGAACCACACTTCAGAGATACATGTGCTGACGAAAGCCACGTGTTTTGCGATCCAGAACCGTCTGCCTGCCAAGAGGCCAGATTCAGGGGCCCCGTATGTCAGATGCCAGATTAGAGAGCAGAGGTTCGACCAGACTCTATTAGATAGCGGGTCGTCGATCAACCTACTTCCGGCAGCCCTTCTCGACCGCTTCGAGTTGGGCACTCTTCGACAGAGCAGGACAGTCCTTCAGTTTGCTGATCGATCTGTCAAGAGGCCGAAGGGGTTGTTACGAGACGTTATCGTCACGATTCAGGGCCTGAAATTCCCCGTGGACTTCGTAGTGTTGGACATGGAGATCCCTGATTCAGTGGCCGATACCCCCATCATCCTCGGTCGTCCGTTCTTGGCCACAGCCAAGGCGGTGACTGATCATGATAGTGGGAAGGTATACTTTCGCGTCGAGGGCGAGAGTGTACAAATAGAGACGGTCGAGGACTACAGAGACAGAGAGAGCACGCTCAGAGGCTAGCACAGATTCAGAGCAGCTGACAGACGCCGAGCCAGACATCCACCAGGACTGTGATTTTGTGATCACAGACGATGAGGCAGTATGGGCAGATCCTGCAGCACAGGCCATCCTCTCATTTTCAGATACAGCTGATGCCGAGATGATAACAGAGGAGAGTCTGGAGAGCACAGCCCTGGACCAGGATACCACAGAGGCAGCAGAGCCGGTTCTTGACCGCGACATGGTTTTCAGTGATGGTGGTGCTGAGGCCACCTTGTGTTTCGGTGGTACTGATGCCACCATATTTGATGCAGATCCCTCGGATTCAGAGTCTGATTGGGCAGATTGTGATGATCAGATGCCAGACTCGAGTCCACTTGAGCCTACAGATGAGGAGGAGGCAGATGCAGAGCAGAGCAGAGACAGCACAGTTGAGCAGCCTTCTCCAGATCAGGTTGCGAGAGTTCGCTTGCTTTCTCCCAGGCAGATTTGGCAGACTTAGCAGCATTCACACACTTTCTTCCGCAGCCAGATTTGCCAGCACCCAGCTGTCCAGAGATGAAGCCGCTCCCTACTTCGCTGAAGTATCAATTCCTTGCGGGCGAGCCAGAGATGTACCCAGTCATCATCTCCGCCGATTTGACTGGAGAGCAGGAATCCCGTTTGATGGGGGTTCTTGAAAAGAACCGCAAGGCGATCGGATGGAGTGTAGCAGATCTCCATGGGATTAGTCCATCAGTGTGCTCCCACCATATCTATCTCGAGGAGGGGGCGAAGCCATCGCGTGAGTTCCAGCGGCGACTGAACCCCAACCTGAGAGAGGTCGTGATGAAGGAAATATCAAAATGGTGGGGTGCAGGTTTTATTTATCCCATTTCCGACTCCAAGTGGGTTAGCCCCTTGCATGTGGTGCCCAAGAAGACGAGCATCACGACTGTGATCAGTGAGTCGGGAGAGGAGGTCGCTACACGAGTACCCACCTCTTGGAGGGTCTGCGTTGACTACAGGAGACTCAACCAGGCCACCAAGAAGGACCATTTCCCCCTGCCTTTTGTTGACCAGATCATTGAGAGACTGACAGGGAAGAGCCATTATTGCTTCCTCGAAGGGTACTCGGGTTACAACCAGGTGGCCATCGCTCCTGAGGATCAGGAGAAGACCACCTTTACCTGTCCCTTCGGCACATATGCTTTTCGACGCATGCCATTTGGGCTATACAATGCCCCTGCGACTTTTCAGAGGTGCATGCTTTCGATCTTTTCGGACATGGTAGGGGAGTGTTTAGAGGTCTTCATGGACGATTTCTCGGTCTACGGCGACGTATTCGACTCCTGTCTTGATTGCCTAGACCGAGTACTCCAGCGATGTATTGAGTACCATTTGGTGCTATCTTGGGAGAAGAGTCACTTCATGGTGACTCAAGGGACGGTGCTTGGCCACATCATCTCCAACAGGGGCATGGAGGTGAATCCGGCCAAGGTTGATGTCATTAGGAAACTCGCACCGCCGTCCAATTTGAGGCAGCTACGGTTATTCCTGGGGCACGTTAGATTTTATAGGAGATTCATTCAGGATTTCAGCAGGATTGCCCGGTCGTTGACTGACCTCTTGACGAAAGACACCGAGTTCCTTGTCGATGACAAGTGTCTTTCGTCCTTCCGACTCTCCAGTAGTGTGTTATTGAGGCTCCTGTCCTCCAGCCGCCTGATTGGTCTCTCCCATTCGAGATCATGACGGACGCCTCCGATTTTGCCGTAGGGGCTGTGCTGGGACAGAGGAGGGATGAAGTTCCATTTGCCATCCACTACGCTAGCCGCACATTGGATTCCGCCCAGCGGAATTACACGGTCACAGAGAAGGAGATGCTAGCCGTAGTGTTCGCCCTAGATAAGTTCAGATCGTATATCATTGGATCTAGAGTGACTTTGTACACAGATCACACCGCCATCAGGTACCTCATGGCAAAGAAGGATGCCAAGGCCAGACTGACTAGATGGATCCTTCTACTCCAGGAGTTCGATATTGAGATCAAGGATAAGCCTGGAGTCAAGAATGTGGTGGCGGATCATCTCTCCCGATTAGAGCAGCCTGAGGAGTCTGAGCAGATTGATCCTATTCGAGATACCTTCCCAGATGAGGCGATCCTTGCTATCGCCTCACTCCCATGGTACGCCGATATTGTGAACTTTCTCGTTGCTGGGAAAGTTCCACAAGATTGGCCCAGGCAGAGACTTGAGACCTTCCTTGCGAAGGCCAAGTCCTACCATTGGGAGGATCCCATCCTTTACCACGAAGGAGGGGATAGCGTCTGGCGTCGGTGTATTCCTCAGGAGGAACACCATAGCGTCCTCACTTACTGCCACAAGCTTGAGGCAGGAGGACATCATTCTGGGAGGGGAACGACACAGAAGGTGCTCCAATCCGGCTTGTGGTGGCCTACCCTCTTCAAGGACTCAGATGAGTTCGTGAAGAGGTGTACTGACTGTCAGAGGATGGGCACTTGTGGACAGCGTGATATGATGCCAATGCAGCCCATTCACTTCTGTGAGGTTTTTGACGCATGGGGCATCGATTTCATGGGTCCATTCCCTAAGAGTCAGGGATTTGAGTACATTCTATTGGCCGTGGACTATGTTAGTCGTTGGGTGGAGGCTATCCCCGCCCGAGCCGCTGATGCGAGGACAGTTTGCAGATTTTTGAGGAAGCATATCATCACGCGGTTCGGGGTTCCACGAGTTCTGATTTCTGATGGGGGATCTCACTTCATCAACGATCAGGTGAAGGCACTTGCTATCGAGTTCGGCATAGTGTTGCTACACCTTATCATCCACAGACGAATGGTCTAGCCGAGGTGTCGAATAGGGAGATCAAGACTATATTGCAGAAAGTCGTCCGCCCTGACCGAAAAGATTGGTCACAGCTATTGGACTCGGTCTTGTGGGCATATAGGACGTCTTTCAAGACACCATTGGGCACATCTCCCTTTCGCCTCGTATATGGCAAGCCATGCCATTTACCTGTTGAGCTGAGGCACAAGTCACTTTGGGCAGTCACAGATATTCTTATGGATCCAGATGGTATGGGAAACCAGAGGAGGGCAGAGTTAGCAGCCCTGGAGGAGCTTAGAGATGCAGCATTCTCAAACAGCCTACATTATAAGGAGAAAGTGAAGGAGTGGCATGATTCTCATATCAGCCACAAGCATTTTGAGATTGGACAGAGAGTATGGCTGTTTGATGCGAGGCTACGATTATTTCCAGGGAAGCTACAGAGCAAATGGAAGGGACCCTACTTGGTCAGAAAGGTACACGACAACGGTAGCATCGATATATCTGAGTTGTCTTCTGAGAGTACCTTTCGAGTGGACGGCCAGCGACTCAAGACATTTCTAGATCATGAGCCGCGGGTCGCTGATCTTGCCCCTATTCATTTTGCGTGAGATGTGGTCTTTGACTCACATCTAATGCATCTCACGCCTGAGTTTCACTGATCTTCCGCCTTGTATAGATCCAGATGTCCATATCGCTACAGTCTTTAGTCCCACATCCCTTTCTTCATCTTGTGATTATGCTATACTTAGGGTGCACTTTACCCTAAGTATAGGGGGATGTGAGACCTTGTGGGCATTTCTTTTTGTTTCTGCCTACCCCTGTTTTGCTGCCTATACTTAGGGATATTTCACCCTAAGTATAGGGGGGGTAGACCCTGTACATTCTCCACTCGGTTTTCCCTTAGAAAACAGCCTGCTATACTTAGGATTATTTGATCCTAAGTATAGGGGGAAGACCCGAGACCCGTTTGACTTTTCTATTTTCTTCTTCTTCTTTGTATATAGCCTTTCTTTTCACTTCCCTATACCTGGTACGAGTTATGTCTTCTTCATCGCTCTTGACTCTGAGGACATCGTTCGAGCTAAGTATAGGGGGGTGTGTATATATTTCATATATACTTTAGCCATAACTCGTACTTTGTGTGAGTGTGTTAATAAATAAAATGGCTAAAAATCACAAAAATTAAAAAATTTTCATGTACATAAACATTCTTTTATTTGCACATAAATAGCTAGTGTACAAATTATTTTTGTAAAAATGATTTCAAAAATCTTTTGTGTAAAGCTTGTGTAAATATTTTTGTATCAAAATTATGTATATAGTACAAAATTTTTCCAAAATATTTTGAAAATCAAAAGTTTACAAAAATCTTGTGTAAATGTGTGTAAATATCTTTTTGCAAAACCTGCACTTCATGCATCATCCATTCATGATTTCAAAACATTTTTCAAAAATTTTGCATGATTGTAAACTTTGTGTAAATAAGCATCTTTTGTACATATGTATATAGTTTTTCTGGATGATAGTTGACATTTGAACTAGCCTGGAATCAAATTGAGAAATGGAGCTTGATTAAGATCTTAATCCACCTAACTTCTAAGAGGAACCTTATATGGCTTAGGTTTAAGGCTTTTCAGGTCCATGGTGACTTAATTCTTTGAGTCCACTAGGCTATGATCACATGTCATCTCAATGAGCCTAAGTAGAGCACTTAACAACAACACATGACTCATATAGACAATGGCTTTACTTGGACACCAGCACTTTGCACCGAGCTCTCTACGGATGAAGTGGTGAGGAGGCAGTCTTCCTTGACTTGGGGTAGCATATGAGGGTAGTACTTCTAGGCGGAACCTCTCTTCTTCTTTTAGTGAAGGAAGTGCGTCTCAACTTGGTCTGGTTGCTATGAGGTCTAACGACGGGAGTTGTGGGTTGCAATAAAGCTTCAAAAGGGGGATAGTCTACTGGCTCAAGAGGAAAAACTCCTTGTATATATGCTGCACATGTATATATGTTGTATAGATGCACTCGAAAAAAAATGTGCAAAAAGAAAAGAACTCCAAAAAAAGTGGTGGGTCTGAGAGAAAATGATAATCCCACCGGAGTATGTATATAGAATGCAATAAGCAAAGCTTGGTTTCATGATCCACCTGTTGTAGCTTGCAGCTGGGAGACTTGGCTACACTGGTCAAGCTCCCAAGGGTACTTGGCTACACTGGCCTTGACCCATTCTGTTCTTCCCCCTCTTCTTGAGCCGGTTGAACTTGAACTTAGAAGGGAATACCCCGCTCCTCGAGGAAAGAGTGGCCAGATTGAGGTCATAGAGTTACCTTGTTGGGGAGGGTTGTCAGGTTGCCATTTCTGAGGTGGAGAGCTTAGACCTCACATTCACAGGACAAGAAAAGATTCATGGTCTTCAGGGTTTGTGATTGATGACTTGTTCTGATCTGGAGCATTGAGGAGTATTGGTTATAGATGAGTGGAACTTAGAGGCTGTTGAGTTTTAAGCTTAAGCCTAAATAAGGTTCCGACACATTAATAATCCAAAGATCTGATCGAGCTCCATACCCCAATTTAATGAAGACAAGTTTAATAATCAACATTGATCCATGTACATCCTCTTTTTCTTTTTTCTTTCTTGTTCACTTCTTTTTCAAATAAGTGTTTGCTAAGGGACTAGCAAAGTTAAGTATAGGGGGGTGATGAATACTCATTCATCACTCTTTATTCTTATATTTTAGCTACAAAAACCTTTGCAAATACATGTAGATATGTGTAAATAGGAATAATTACCAAAAGCATGCATTGTGTAAAAACCTATAATTAGCATGTTTTTGTGCAAAAATAAAAGAATAAAGATCAAAAAGAAAAAGAGGGAAATATTTATAATAAATATTGAGCAACCTAACCCAAGGGAGGGCTCAGCATGGGCCTGACCGCATAAAAGCCAAAGTAGAGGGAGATAGGGGCTCATGTGTGTAAATACCTATGTAAATAAATAAAAGTATTTTCCTCAACAAAAAGAGCTTAAATTATGCTTGTAAATACTTGTATCTATTTATAAATATAAAATCAAAAGAAAAATTTAAAAATAAAAAAGAAAGCAAAAACATTTCTTGTATAGTCACTTTGTACATAGACTCACATACATATTTATTTAGCCATGTAAATGTTTAAAATTAACTTTTATAATTTTTGTAAATATTTTATGTTATGTATTGTAAATAAATAAAATAAAAACAATTAAAACAAAAGCAAAATAAAAATAACAAAATTAAAAATACAAAAATACATTGTACATATACCATGTACATAGATGTACATATATATTTATTTTACTTACGTACATAAATAATAAAAAAAATAAAAATACCTTTTTATTCCTTGTTTTATACTATAAATAAATAAAATATAAAATAGGAATAAAATTGCATAAAAATAATAATTAAAAATCAAAAAAATCAAAAACCCTAATAGTGTACATATACCTATATATTACATACTATGTATATACCTTATTTTTATTTCCAAAAATTAATTAAAAATCACTAAAAAATAGAAAAAAATAAAATAAAAATATTTTGTGTTTTGAGTTTTTGCAAATTCGGCCCCTAGCTACCTTTATTTTTCATTTTAAGATCCAGACACATGGCCGATTTCCATTGGGTCCTGGGGATGTTGACCGCCCGGTCAACTACCCCCCCCAGGACCACCTTCTGCGGATGCAAGCGCCCGACCCGATTTCTCAAAATTATACCCGCTTGATCCGACACCCATTTCCTTAAACCCCGGATCTGAATCCTTAATCGTTCATCCGACATCCTCGCCGGAGCCGCTCCCTCGGGATCCGCGCGCTCCTGAGCTTGCCCGGTCCCATCTTTCTCGGACCCCTAGCCGTATATAGCTGCAGCTCCGCCACTCGATTGCTCATCTTTGGCTAGTTGTTTCCTCCTCCTGTGAGCTCCAGAGCAACCGTGAGAGTGACAGCTCGCGTCTGAGCCTGTCGAAGCGAGGAGAGGGAGCTTCGCCATCGATCCGGCGAGCACATCCGCCACAGCTCCGCCACCAGCGTGAGCTCCGAGCCTCGGAGCGAGACGATCATTGAGGCGACGACCAGGAGCATCAGCAGCTCCTCCCCAGTCTCTCCGACCACCCAGGTAGCTTCGATAGCCTATCTTTTCCTTTAATTTCAGTTTACACCCAAATCGCTCCGCCGCCGCGTTTCTTTGATTCCGACCACTCCGTTACCCCTATCGATCATCGGAATCTACCGTCGTCTCCGCCACTCTCCGACGCACCTTCTTCACCCATTCACTCAACCCAGCTCGCACAGGAGCTGGGAACCGAGCTCCTCCGTCCACCACCTTCACCGGAGCTCGCCATCCCGACGCATCAGTCACCCCCACTTCGCCTAACCGGGTCGAGGCAATTTGCCCTCGACCCGTGAGTCTTCTGGTTCACTTTTCAGGTCGAAACGAGGGCCATCTGAGGCCCTTCGTCATCCAGCCAGGAGACCCAGCTCCGCCGACCTCGCCCGAGCTCCTCAGAGCTCGGCTCGATCATCGGAGCCCACCGGCAGACGCGGGAGCCCTCCACGATCCTTCTCCGACCATCAGAGTGCTCCCAGGAGGTCAGCTGCGCACACCCGAGCCCGGCGAGTCTCGCCGGGAACCTGTTCTTCCAGGACCCTCCGTTGCCGTCGATCGTCCCCTCCCGCTCCAGACTCAATCCTAGCCGTCCATCTCCGAAGCAGCCTTCATCGTCCGATCTGAGGAGACGTCATCTGGAGCGCCCACCGTCAGCTGCCTTCCGATCATCCACGTGGCGCGCATCCATCCCATCCGCATAATAAAGGGTAATTTACCCTTAGGCCCTGTCTTAATTCTTATTTAGTTTTAGTCCTGTAAATATTAAAGTCAGTTGTTTAGTTTTAGGCTATTTGCATATTGGACCCTGTGCTTTACGTTATTTGCATTTATACCCCTGTGCGTTGTATGCCACGTGCTTCGTCACGTGTGGTTCTGGGTTATTTGCAGTAGAGACCCCTGTAGTTCTGGATGTTATTGAATGAATGAAAACTTTTATCTATTTGCATTTATACCCCTGTGCGTGGTTTATTTGAGCATGTGCGATATATTTTGGGTGTTTTGCAGATAGGCCCCTGGACTTTTGGTACCTGTTACCAATAAGTCCTCGGGACTTATTTTTATTACATTTGGGTCCCTGATGCCCCAGGCACGCGCGTGGCGCGTGTTTTGCTGGGTATTTTGCACCAGACCCCCCAGAACTTTGGGTATTTGCACTTTGGTCCCTATGCACAGTACCCCTTCTTTATTTTTGATTAAAATAGCAAAACACGTCCAAATCCAACGAAAATTGGACACATGGCTCCTGCCATGGTGTAAAATATTTGTGGATTTTTGAGGACATTTTTGATTTCATTTGATATTTTTAAAAAATCAAAAACCTTCATTTTTGCTACTGTCTCACTTGAAAAATCACAAGAAAATATTAAAACTCATTTAAAAATTCTATAAAAATTATTTACTGTTTGTCTTGCTTAGTTTGATTTTCTAGCCAATTTTGGCTATTTTTCATTACTGAAAATCACTAAAAACTTAAAAACACTCAAAAACCTATTAAAATTCTAGTAAATAAATTAAAAATCCAAAAACAATAAAATTGGTACCTAAATTTTTCTTGTTTTATCTTCTCTACAGGAAAATTACCTTCAGGCCATTTTGAGGCTCTTAGATATTTTATCTAGGGCTTTTTGGCTCGGCTGGACAATACCCACTGTTTGTTTTACTTTTTGATTTTTAGAAGATTAAATAAACCTTAGAAAAATCTCAAAAATTCACCAAAAACATTAAAAAACGTAAAATACATAAAAATATTTTTTTTGAATTTTTGGTTGATTTTTAGTGCCTTAAATAAATTGTTGAAGTGTGCTTTTCTTTGTTTTTCTTATTTTCTCAATCCATTAAAAATCCAAAAAAATATAAAAATATTTAAAAACCACTAAAAATACTTTGTTCTTTTGTTTTATTCCTTTTTACTACTTCGTAGGCCTCTCGGCCAACCCGTGCTCCTCGAGTTCGACCCTGGGTGCTATACCAGGTTAATCCTATAGTAGGACCGCTTTCGTGTTTTGATCGATTTTATCTTTATTGAGTGGTTCGTTTTTCTTGATTGAATGCATCTGATTGCTCGGGTCACAACGACCGATTAGTACCTTTATCCGAGTGATCGAATTCTGCGCTCATCAGAATGGCGCTGTTGCCGCGGAGCACGGCTTAGTAGTTTTTGTTTCTGCTTTGTTATTGTTTTCGCGGCTTTTCGCGGCTCTTTCAGAGCTCACGGCTTTTTCACGGCTTTTGTTTATATTTTCATTTTTGTTTTATTTTGTTTTATTTTCTTTTTCTTTTATTTTTGTTTTTATTATTTTGAGTGTTTATTTTATTTTGCATTTTTGCATATATACCCTCATTTTTTATTTCCATTTATTTTTCCTTTTTATTATTTGATTATCTGGTTCTGACCACTCTGCTTTTTCTTGCGAGGGCCCGAGGACCGAGGCGGATGATCTCGAGAAGCCGACGCAACCGCGGGATTCGGAGGCGGCTCTTTTCTTTGCGGAGCCGCAGGAGAGAGTGAGAGAGAGTTGAGTGGGAGAGGATTTTTCTTTTTATTGCATTATTGTTGTAATAATACAGGGACACTCAGAGACTGGACTTGGACTTTGCTTGAACACTTAGCGGGTCTGTTTCGCCGAGCACCGGTGTGCTCGGGGGACCCTTAGGATTTTCGCGGCTTTTTACGCGGTTTTGGTTTTCTTTTATTTTCTTACTGCCTTTGCCGGTGTTTACGCGGTTTTTGCTCGAGCCCCTAGACTTAGGAATTTCTCTTGCTTGTGCCGTAATTAGTAGGGTCCCCACACCTAACTGCTTGCCTGTTCCTATAGAACGCTAATTGGACTCACTAATAATCAATTAATAAAAATAACCAACTCATCTCCTTCGTAGCCTACGTGCCGCAGCCCATCCTGTAAAGCGCTTTCTCCTACCCCCGATTTGTCGGATAGAGGAGGGACGGGCCAAGACCGGACCCTTTGGCTTGGAGGTCGGTGACCGGTTAGATGGTTCTTGCGATAGAAATTGCTCGTCTAGGACTCGGCTTTCCCGTTGCATCATATAGGTAGTTTATTTTAAGTCTTTAAATTCTGCGCGGATCACTTGCATGTAGAGTGCTGGAGACAAGGTACACATTTCTGACTCAGCATGCATCATTGATTTCATCGCGCATCGGCTTTTTCGTCTTCTCCCCCCTGTTTTGGATCAAATAACCAGGAGAACCGAGAAATTCGTTAGGCCTTTTGTTTTGATTTGAAAAATATTAAAAAGAAAACCCATAAAATTGGGACTGGTTAACTCTATTGATCTTAAAAGACGCTCACCCTAAAAATTTTGTCTTGGGCAGAGCAACCCCCTCATTGTATGGTTTGGATGCGCGAGAGAGTGGCCCGCACCCTAGGTAGAGCCCTCCGGTGCTAGTCCCGACTGATTACCGACTCTTCCGTGCGGGCCAGTCGGTTGGGGTAGCATCGGGTATCCTAACAGGTCACGTAAGCGCTCTGATATTTTGTGTGTTCACCTAATAAAATTGACAAGATAATTTGACCGAACTTTCACGGTCTTCAGCTCGCGTCGCGTTGGTGAACCGGGGGTTTGTTTTGTGATCATATTTCTCCAGATCTCATCCGCCCTACTCGCCAGATCAAGATGATGGGTCGACGCTCTCTTAGGCAGCCTCTGGCTGCACCGCTTTCGGGTACGTCCACCCAGTCATCTAGGTTGGCCCGCGAGAGCCAAGATCAGCTCTCCGAGCCCGAGTATGACTCCGCCCTGTTCCCCCTCGACCCCCTTTCTTTCGGACTTGAGAGACATGAGACCGAGGAGAGATTGATAGATTTGACAGCACCTGAGTTGGGCTCATTTGATTTTGCAGCAGACGACATGGCCGGCAGTTCTGAGGATCGTTCCCGTCAGCCTAAGCACTTCGTATTGGATCAGGGAGCGATCAACTCCACCCTGATCGCCTCGTTAGAGACCGTTTAGCATCAGCTGAGGGAACATGGAGCGTTCATGATTGACATGAGGAGAGAGATGGAGCAGATGCGAGCAGAGAGAGCAGAGCGAGAGCAGAGGAGAGAGGGACCGAGGATCCCAGATGATGCGGATGCAGCAGCCGCCGCAGCAGCGGCAGCCGCCGCGGGAGCGGCCGGAGGACCACCGAGACCGATGCGGGAGTTACACAACCCTGGGTCGACGCTGACGCACCACTGGGTAGTACTTCTCGCGATCGTGGGGGACTTCAAGTTCCCCCCGAACACTTTGCAGCTACTCCCCCGCTTCCACGGACTCGCGACAGAGGAGCCCCATCTCCACCTCCAGGAGTTCTTGATGATATGCAGCACTGTCCACGACCGTCAGGTGGACCAGGACACGATCGGGATGATCGCCTTCCCCTTCTCCTTAGCTGACAGAGCAGCCACCTGGCTGAAGCATTTGGGGAGGTTTGTTTACACCTGGGAGCAGCTCCGCACCGAGTACTTGAACAAGTACTATCCACTCGGGCGGACGAATGCAGCGAGGGCCCTGATCAGCAACTTCTCCATGCTCCCCAACGAGCAGTTTCACGAGGCATGGGAGAGGTTCCGAGAGCTCACAGACAGATGCCCGCACCACGACATTTCCAAACCGAACCTAGTTCAGAGCTTCTTCAGCGGGTTGACACCAGAGCTCCAGGGTCTGGTGAACGCTTCTTGCGGCGGGTCCTACTTCGCCAAGGACCACGACCAGGTCTGGGCCATCTACGAGGAGATGGCCGAGAATTACATGGTGATGTCCCAGACTCGGTTGTACACACAGAGACCCCAGCAGCAGCCAGGACCCGTGCAGTACCGGCGGATAGCACGGGTCGATGCAGGTCCATCCAGTTCGTCTGCAGTCGCAGCAGCACAGGCAGAGTCGTCCGCTGCGGACATGGGTATCATCAGCGAGAAGTTGGACCGCATGGAGCTGATTGAGAAGAAGCAGTGCCAGAGCATCACGCAGATGGAGCAGATGGCACAGACTCTGAGCGACATGAAGACCCAGCTCATGTGTCTCCAGGAGGCACATACGGCTTCACAGCCTCGTCTTCAGTCGCGAGGCGACTCCAGCAGCAGCAGCTAGTCCCAGCGCTCCAGCACCTTCCAGCAGCCTAGACAAGTTCATCTTGTACAGGCGGAGCCGCACCAGCAGCCGCAGCCCACCTACCAGTCCCCACCATCTCCATACATGCAGATGGTGGTATACCAGCCGGATCAGCCTCTGGTAGTACTCCCGCCAGCCCCCTACGATGCAGAGCCGTTGATGGATGTCAACGGGATTTGGTATGACCGCCCCCAGCCTGGGATCCGACGAGACCATCCCAGATTCAGGTGGGGGAGTGGAGGTACCCAGCCCCAGCAGCAGCCAGCCGGTCAGGGAGGGCAGTACTCCCAGCAGAGAGATCACCAGCCGCAGCAGCAGCCCCCAGCTTATCAGTCACACCAGCCATCATCCTTCGTCCCTCGTCCCTATCAGCAGCAGGGACAGTCGTGGAGACGTGAGCAACATGCTCACCTAGCATACCAGCAACATCCCTCTTCCTACCCCTCTCAGCAGCACCACCACCAGTTCCAGCAGCCTCAGCACCAGAGAGGCTACCCGTTGGGTTTCCAGGAGAGCCCCGCCTTGGATGACATCGCCCGCCTCCTCACGGATCAGCAGGCCACATTTAGACGGGAGATGGACGAGTTCCGCCAGGAGATGCGGGACCTGGTGAGAGGGAAGGCCGCCATTCCTGCACAGATCGAGCCGAACCCGAACAACCTCAAGAGGAAGTCTGAGCAGGTAGTTTCTACTGAGCATGCCGCTCCTAGTGACCCATTTGATGATACATCTTCGGATCTATTTGATGCTGATTTTGTTACACTTAGGAGCGGTAGGACACCAGTAGGCGGCGGCGCCTCATCTGAGCTACACCACGAGGATACTTCCAGGGCGCCACATGAGGAGGAGGAGAGCGGTACTGAGGCCGCTCCAGATGACGATGGTGGCACTGATGCCACCAAGGATGCTGATTCCACCGGCAGTACTGAGGCCGCCGCTTCACCAGTTCGAGGAGGTGGTACTGACGCCACCAATTTAGCCGAGCCAGTCCGCGGTACTGATGCCGCGAGATGTCCAGCAGTAGAGCCAACCAGAGTGGTACTGAGGCCACCAGTGTTCGTTTTGATAGAGATGTTGTCTTTCCTTATGTTACTGTATCTCAGAACTCTATTTTGAATAAAGGAAAAGGTTTAGTTTCTTCTGGTCCCACTGTGGTGAGTGATGTATGTGTGGATCCGGCCGTCGAGCCGTCTAGGCCTTTTCCTAGTCCTTCATCTGCGAAGGACCTGTGATCCCCTTCCCTAGAGCCCTTCAGATGGGGAAGGGGAAGAAAAAAGAAAACGATCCAAAAAAGAGAGAGCAGGAGGAATTCAACCAGAGCATGATCGACAGATTTCACATCCAGCTGACCCTCCAGGAGGCTTTGCAGCACATCCCCCTTCTCCAGCGATCTTTGAGAGACAGGACCACAGTAAGGAGGAGGAGGAGGAGGAACCACACTTCAGAGATACATGTGCTGACGAAAGCCACATGTTTTGCGATCCAGAACCGTCTGCCAGCCAAGAGGCCAGATTCAGGGGCCCCGTATGTCAGATGCCAGATTAGTGAGCAGAGGTTCGACCGGACTCTATTAGATAGCGGGTCGTCGATCAACCTACTTCCGACAGCCCTTCTCGACCGCTTCGAATTGGGCACTCTTCGACAGAGCAGGACAATCCTTCAGTTTGCTGATCGATCTGTCAAGAGGCCGAAGGGGTTGTTGCGAGACGTTATCGTCACGATTCAAGGCCTGAAATTCCCCGTGGACTTCGTAGTGTTGGACATGGAGATCCCTGATTCAGTGGCCGATACCCCCATCATCCTCGGTCGTCCGTTCTTGGCCACAGCCAAGGCGGTGACTGATCATGATAGTGGGAAGGTATACTTTCGCATCGAGGGCGAGAGTGTACAAATAGAGACGGTCGAGGACTACAGAGCCAGAGAGAGAGCACGCTCAGAGGCTAGCACAGATTCAGAACAGCTGACAGACGCCGAGCCAGACATCCACCAGGACTGTGATTTTGTGATCACAGACGATGAGGCAGTATGGGCAGATCCTGCAGCACAGGACATCCTCTCATTTTCAGATACAACTGATGCCGAGATGATAACAGAGGAGAGTCTGGAGAGCACAGCCCTGGACCAGGATACCACAGAGGCAGCAGAGCCGGTTCTTGACCGCGACATGGTTTTCAGTGATGGTGGTGCTGAGGCCACCTTGTGTTTCGGTGGTACTGATGCCACCATATTTGATGCAGATCCCTCGGATTCAGAGTCTGATTGGGCAGATTGTGATGATCAGATGCTAGACTCAAGTCCACTTGAGCCTACAGATGAGGAGGAGGCAGATGCAGAGCAGAGCAGAGAAAGCACAATTGAGCAACCTTCTCCAGATCCAGTTTGCGAGAGTTTGCTTGCTTTCTCCCAGGCAGATTTGGCAGACTTAGCAGTATTCACACACTTTCTTCCGCAGCCAGATTTGCCAGCACCCAGCTGTCCAGAGCTGAAGCCGCTCCCTACTTCGCTGAAGTATCGATTCCTTGCGGGCGAGCCAGAGATGTACCCAGTCATCATCTCCGCCGATTTGACTGGAGAGCAGGAATCCCGTTTGATGGGGGTTCTTGAAAAGAACCGCAAGGCGATCGGATGGAGCGTAGCAGATCTCCATGGGATTAGTCCATCAGTGTGCTCCCACCATATCTATCTCGAGGAGGGGGCGAAGCCGTTGCGTGAGTTCCAGCGGCGACTGAACCCCAACCTGAGAGAGGTCGTGATGAAGGAAATATCAAAATGGAGGGGTACAGGTTTTATTTATCCCATTTCCGACTCCAAGTGGGTTAGCCCCTTGCATGTGGTGCCCAAGAAGACGGGCATCACGACTGTGATCAGTGAGTCGGGAGAGGAGATCGCTACACGAGTACCCACCTCTTGGAGGGTCTGTGTTGACTACAGGAGACTCAAGCAGGCCACCAAGAAGGACCATTTCCCCCTGCCTTTTATTGACCAGATCATTGAGAGACTGGCAGGGAAGAGCCGTTATTGCTTCCTGGATGGGTACTCGGGTTACAACCAGGTGGCCATCGCTCCTGAGGATCAGGAGAAGACCACCTTTACCTGTCCCTTCGGCACATATGCTTTTCGACGCATGCCATTTGGGATATACAATGCCCCTGCGACTTTTCAGAGGTACATGCTGTTGATCTTTTCGGACATGGTAGGGGAGTGTTTAGAGGTCTTCATGGATGATTTCTCGGTCTACGGCGACGGATTCGACTCCTGTCTTGATTGCCTAGACCGAGTACTCCAACGATGTATTGAGTACCATTTGGTGCTATCTTGGGAGAAGAGTCACGTCATGGTGACTCAAGGGACGGTGCTTGGCCACATCATCTTCAACAGGGGCATGGAGGTGGATCCGGCCAAGGTTGATGTCATTAGGAAACTCGCACCGCCGTCCAATTTGAGGCAGCTACGGTTATTCCTGGGGCACGTTGGATTTTATAGGAGATTCATTCAGGATTTCAGCAGGATTGCCCGGCCGTTGACTGACCTCTTGACGAAAGACACCGAGTTCCTTGTCGATGACAAGTGTCTTCCGTCCTTCGCGACTCTCCAGCAGTGTGTTATTGAGGCTCCTGTCCTCCAGCCGCCTGATTGGTCTCTCCCATTCGAGATCATGACGGACGCCTCCGATTTTGCCGTAGGGGCTGTGCTGGGACAGAGGAGGGATGGAGTTCCATTTGCCATCCACTACGCTAGCCGCACATTGGATTCCGCCCAACGGAATTACACGGTCACAGAGAAGGAGATGCTAGCCGTAGTGTTCGCCCTAGATAAGTTCAGATCGTATATCATTGGATCTAGAGTGACTTTGTACACAGATCACACCGCTATCAGGTACCTCATGGCAAAGAAGGATGCCAAGGCCAGACTGACTAGATGGATCCTTCTACTCCAGGAGTTCGATATTGAGATCAAGGATAAGCCTGGAGTCAAGAATGTGGTGGCGGATCATCTCTCCCGATTAGAGCAGCCTAAGGAGTCTGAGCAGATTGATCCTATTCGAGATACCTTCCCAGATGAGGCGATCCTTGCTATCGCCTCACTCCCATGGTACGCCGATATTGTGAACTTTCTCGTTGCTGGGAAAGTTCCACAAGATTGGCCCAGGCAGAGACTTGAGACCTTCCTTGCGAAGGCCAAGTCCTACCATTGGGAGGATCCCATCCTTTACCACGAAGGAGGGGATAGCGTCTGGCGTCGGTGTATTCCTCAGGAGGAACACCATAGCGTCCTCACTTACTGCCACAAGCTTGAGGCAGGAGGACATCATCCTGGGAGGGGAACGGCACAGAAGGTGCTCCAATCCGGCTTGTGGTGGCCTACCCTCTTCAAGGACTCAGATGAGTTCGTGAAGAGGTGTACTGACTGTCAGAGGATGGGCACTTGTGGACAGCGTGATATGATGCCAATGCAGCCCATTCACTTCTGTGAGGTTTTTGATGCATGGGGCATCGATTTCATGGGTCCATTCCCTAAGAGTCAGGGATTTGAGTACATTCTGTTGGCCGTGGACTATGTTAGTCGTTGGGTGGAGGCTATCCCCGCCCAAGCCGCTGATGCGAGGACAGTTTGCAGATTTTTGAGGAAGCATATCATCACGCGGTTCGGGGTTCCACGAGTTCTGATTTCTGATGGGGGATCTCACTTCATCAACGATCAGGTGAAGGCACTTGCTATCGAGTTCGGCATAGTGTTGCTACACCTTATCATCCACAGACGAATGGTCTAGCCGAGGTGTCGAATAGGGAGATCAAGACTATATTGCAGAAAGTCGTCCGCCCTGACCGAAAAGATTGGTCACAGCTATTGGACTCGGTCTTGTGGGCATATAGGACGTCTTTCAAGACACCATTGGGCACATCTCCCTTTCGCCTTGTATATGGTAAGCCGTGCCATTTACCTGTTGAGCTGAGGCACGAGTCACTTTGGGCAGTCACAGATATTCTTATGGATCCAGATGGTATGGGAGACCAGAGGAGGGCAGAGTTAGCAGCCCTGGAGGAGCTTAGAGATGCAGCATTCTCAAACAGCCTACATTATAAGGAGAAAGTGAAGGAGTGGCATGATTCTCATATCAGCCACAAGCATTTTGAGATTGGACAGAGAGTATGGCTGTTTGATGCGAGGCTGCGATTATTTCCAGGGAAGCTACAGAGCAAATGGAAGGGACCCTACTTGGTCAGAAAGGTACACGACAACGGTAGCATCGATTTATCTGAGTTGTCTTCTGAGAGTACCTTTCGAGTGAACGGCCAGCGGCTCAAGCCATTTCTAGATCATGAGCCGCGGGTCGCTGATCTTGCCCCTATTCATTTTGCGTGAGATGTGGTCTTTGACTCACATCTAATGCATCTCACGCCTGAATTTCACTGATCTTCTACCTTGTATAGATCCAGATGTCCATATCGCTACAGTCTTTAGTCCCACATCCCTTTCTTCATCTTGTGATTATGCTATACTTAGGGTGCACTTTACCCTAAGTATAGGGGGATGTGAGACCTTGTGGGCATTTCTTTTTGTTTCTGCCTACCCCTGTTTTGCTGCCTATACTTAGGGATATTTCACCCTAAGTATAGGGGGGGGGGGGTAGACCCTGTACATTCTCCACTCGGTTTTCCCTTAGAAAACAACCTGCTATACTTAGGATTATTTGATCCTAAGTATAGGGGGAAGACCCGAGACCCGTTTGACTTTTCTATTTTCTTCTTCTTCTTTGTATATAGCCTTTCTTTTCACTTCCCTATTCCTGGTACGAGTTATGTCTTCTTCATCGCTCTTGACTCTGAGGACATCGTTCGAGCTAAGTATAGGGGTGTGTGTATATATTTCATATATACTTTAGCCATAACTCGTACTTTGTGTGAGTGTGTTAATAAATAAAATGGCTAAAAATCACAAAAATTAAAAATTTTTCATGTACATAAACATTCTTTTATTTGCACATAAATAGCTAGTGTACAAATTATTTTTGTAAAAATGATTTCAAAAATCTTTTGTGTAAAGCTTGTGTAAATATTTTTGTATCAAAATTATGTATATAGTACAAAATTTTTCCAAAATGTTTTGAAAATCAAAAGTTTACAAAAATCTTGTGTAAATGTGTGTAAATATCTTTTTGCAAAACCTGCACTTCATGCATCATCCATTCATGATTTCAAAACATTTTTCAAAAATTTTGTATGATTGTAAACTTTGTGTAAATAAGCATCTTTTGTACATATGTATATAGTTTTTCTGGATGATAGTTGACATTTAAACTAGCCTGGAATCAAATTGAGAAATGGAGCTTGATTAAGATCTTAATCCCCCTAACTTCTAAGAGGAACCTTATAGGGCTTAGGTTTAAGGCTTTTCAGGTCCATGGTGACTTAATTCTTTGAGTCCACTAGGCTATGATCACATGTCATCTCAATGAGCCTAAGTAGAGCACTTAACAACAACACATGACTCATATAGACAATGGCTTTACTTGGACACCAACACTTTGCACCGAGCTCTCTACGGATGAAGTGGTGAGGAGGCAGTCTTCCTTGACTTGGGGTAGCATATGAGGGTAGTACTTCTAGGCGGAACCTCTCTTCTTCTTTTAGTGAAGGAAGTGCGTCTCAACTTGGTCTGGTTGCCATGAGGTCTAACGACGGGAGTTGTGGGTTGCAATAAAGCTTCAAAAGGGGGATAGTCTACTGGCTCAAGAGGAAAAACTCCTTGTATATATGCTGCACATGTATATATGTTGTATAGATGCACTCGAAAAAAAATGTGCAAAAAGAAAAGAACTCCAAAAAAAGTGGTGGGTCTGAGAGAAAATGATAATCCCACCGGAGTATGTATATAGAATGCAATAAGCAAAGCTTGGTTTCATGATCCACCTGTTGTAGCTTGCAGCAGGGAGACTTGGCTACACTGGTCAAGCTCCCAAGGGTACTTGGCTACACTGGCCTTGACCCATTCTCTTCTTCCCCCTCTTCTTTAGCCGGTTGAACTTGAACTTAGAAGGGAATACCCCGCTCCTCGAGGAAAGAGTGGCCAGATTGAGGTCATAGAGTTACCTTGTTGGGGAGGGTTGTCAAGTTGCCATTTCTGAGGTGGAGAGCTTAGACCTCACATTCACAGGACAAGAAAAGATTCATGGTCTTCAGGGTTTGTGATTGATGACTTGTTCTGATCTGGAGCATTGAGGAGTCTTGGTTATAGATGAGTGGAACTTAGAGGCTGTTGAGTTTTAGGCTTAAGCCTAAATAAGGTTCCGACACATTAATAATCCAAAGATCTGATCGAGCTCCATACCCCAATTTAATGAAGGCACGTTTAATAATCAACCTTGATCCATGTACATCCTCTTTTTCTTTTTTCTTTCTTGTTCACTTCTTTTTCAAATAAGTGTTTGCTAAGGGACTAGCAAAGTTAAGTATAGGGGGGTGATGAATACTCATTCATCACTCTTTATTCTTATATTTTAGCTACAAAAACCTTTGCAAATACATGTAGATATGTGTAAATAGGAATAATTACCAAAAGCATGCATTGTGTAAAAACCTATAATTAGCATGTTTTTGTGCAAAAGTAAAAGAATAAAGATCAAAAAGTAAAAGAGGGAAATATTTAGAATAAATATTGAGCAACCTAACCCAAGGGAGGGCTCAGCATGGGCCTGACCGCATAAAAGCCAAAGTAGAGGGAGATAGGGGCTCATGTGTGTAAATACCTATGTAAATAAACAAAAGTATTTTCCTCAACAAAAAGAGCTTAAATTATGCTTGTAAATACTTGTATCTATTTATAAATATAAAATCAAAAGAAAAATTTAAAAATTATAAAGAAAGCAAAAACATTTCTTGTATAGTCACTTTGTACATAGACTCACATACATATTTATTTAGCCATGTAAATGTTTAAAATTAACTTTTATAATTTTTGTAAATATTTTATGTTATGTATTGTAAATAAATAAAATAAAAACAATTAAAACAAAAGCAAAATAAAAATAACAAAATTAAAAATACAAAAATACATTGTACATATACCATGTACATAGATGTACATATATATTTATTTTACTTATGTACATAAATAATAAAAATAAAATAAAAATACCTTTTTATTCCTTGTTTTATACTATAAATAAATAAAATATAAAATAGGAATAAAATTGCATAAAAATAATAATTAAAAATAAAAAAAAATCAAAAACCCTAATAGTGTACATATACCTATATATTACATACTATGTATATACCTTATTTTCATTTCCAAAAATTAATTAAAAATCACTAAAAAATAGAAAAAAATAAAATAAAAATATTTTGTGTTTTGAGTTTTTGCAAATTCGGCCCCTAGCTACCTTTATTTTTCATTTTAAGATCCAGCCACGTGGCCGATTTCCATTGGGTCCTGGGGATGTTGACTGCCCGGTCAACTACCCCCCCAGGACCACCTTCTGCGGATGCAAGCGCCCGACCCGATTTCTCAAAATTATACCCGCTTGATCCGACACCCATTTCCTTAAACCCCGGGTCCGAATCCTTAATCGTTCATCCGACATCCTCGCCGGAGCCGCTCCCTCGGGATCCGCGCACTCCTGAGCTTGCCCGGACCCATCTTTCTCGGACCCCTAGCCGTATATAGCTGCAGCTCCGCCACTCGATTGCTCATCTTTGGCTAGTTGTTTCCTCCTCCTGTGAGCTCCAGAGCAACCGTGAGAGTGACAGCTCGCGTCTGAGCCTGTCGAAGCGAGGAGAGGGAGCTTCGCCATCGATCCGGCGAGCACATCCGCCGCAGCTCCGCCACCAGCGTGAGCTCCGAGCCTCGGAGCGAGACGATCCTTGAGGCGACGACCAGGAGCATCAGCAGCTCCTCCCCAGTCTCTCCGACCACCCAGGTAGCTCCGATAGCCTATCTTTTCCTTTAATTTCAGTTTACGCCCAAATCGCTCCGCCGCCGCGTTTCTTTGATTCCGACCACTCCGTTACCCCTACGATCATCGGAATCTACCTTCGTCTCCGCCACTCTCCGACGCACCTTCTTTACCCATTCACTCAACCCAGCTCGCACAGGAGCTGGGAACCGAGCTCCTCCGTCCACCACCTTCGCCGGAGCACCCCCACTTCGCCTAACCGGGTCGAGGCAATTTGCCCTCGACCCGTGAGTCTTCTGGTTCACTTTTCAGGTCAAAACGAGGGCCATCTGAGGCCCTTCATCATCCAGCCAGGAGACCCAGCTCCGCCGACCTCGCCCGAGCTCCTCGGAGCTCGGCTCGATCATCGGAGCCCACCGGCAGACGCGGGAGCCCTCCACGATCCTTCTCCGACCATCAGAGTGCTCCCAGGAGGTCAGCTGCGCACACCCGAGCCCGGCGAGTCTCGCCGGGAACCTGTTCTTCCAGGACCCTCCGTTGCCGTCGATCGTCCCCTCCCGCTCCAGATTCAATCCTAGCCGTCCATCTCCGGAGCAGCCTTCATCGTCCGATCTGAGGAGACGCCATCTGGAGCGCCCACCGTCAGCTGCCTTCCGATCATCCACGTGGCGCGCATCCAGCCCATCCGCATAATAAAGGGTAATTTACCCTTAGGCCCTGTCTTTATTTTTATTTAGTTTTAGTCCTGTAAATATTAAAGTCAGTTGTTTAGTTTTAGGGCTATTTGCATATTGGACCCTGTGCTTTACGTTATTTGCATTTATACCCCTGTGCGTTGTATGCCACGTGCTTCGTCACGTGTGGTTCTGAGTTATTTGCAGTAGAGACCCCTGTAGTTCTGGATGTTATTGAATGAATGAAAACTTTTATCTATTTGCATTTATACCCCTGTGCGTAGTTTATTTGAGCATGTGCGATATATTTTGGGTGTTTTGCAAATAGGCCCCTGGACTTTTGGTACATGTTACCAATAAGTCCTCGGGACTTATTTTTATTACATTTGGGTCCCTGAGTGCCCCAGGCACACGCGTGGCGCGTGTTTTGCTGGGTATTTTGCACCAGACCCCCCAGAACTTTGGGTATTTGCACTTTGGTCCCTGTGCACAGTACCCCTTCTTTATTTTTGATTAAAATAGCAAAACACCTCCAAATCCAACGAAAATTGGACACATGGCTCCTGCCATGGTGTAAAATTTTTGTGGATTTTTGAGGACATTTTTGATTTCATTTGATATTTTTAAAAAATCAAAAACCTTCATTTTTGCTACTGTCTCACTTGAAAAATCACAAAAAAATATTAAAACTCATTTAAAAATTCTATAAAAATTATTTACTGTTTGTCTTGCTTAGTTTGATTTTCTAGCCAATTTTGGCTATTTTTCATTACTGAAAATCACTAAAAACTTAAAAACACTCAAAAACCTATAAAAATTCTAGTAAATAAATTAAAAATCCAAAAACAGTAAAATTGGTACCTAAATTTTCCTTCTTTATCTTCTTTACAGGAAAATTACCTCCAGGCCATTTTGAGGCTTCTAGATATTTTATCTAGGGCTTTTTGGCTCGGCTGGACAGTACCCACTGTTTGTTTCACTTTTTGATTTTTAGAAGATTAAATAAACCTTAGAAAAGTCTCAAAAATTCACCAAAAACATTAAAAAACATAAAATACATAAAAATATTTTTGTTTGAATTTTTGGTTGATTTTTAGTGCCTTAAATAAATTGTTGAAGTGTGCTTTTCTTTGTTTTTCTTATTTTCTCAATCAATTAAAAATCCAAAAAAATATAAAAATATTTAAAAACCACTAAAAATACTTTGTTCTTTTGTTTTATTCCTTTTTACTACTTCGTAGGCCTCTCGGCCAACCCGTGCTCCTCGAGTTCGACCCTGGGTGCTATACCAGGTTAATCCTATAGCAGGACCGCTTTCGTGTTTTGATCGATTTTATCTTTATTGAGTGGTTCATTTTTCTTGATTGAGTGCATCTGATTGCTCGGGTCACAACTACCGATTAGTATCTTTATCCGAGTGATCGAATTCTGCGCTCATCAGCATGCACGTCCATTGAAATCTTATCATTATATCTTTGAGAGTAATCATACCAATATCGATTGCATTATCGAAATGCTCGTGGCAGTAGGAATCTATTCTTAATGTTCGTGCATTCTACACACCTCGGAAAGTGCGTTCATCTTGTCATCATACTGGTATTATCTAACCCTCATTATATTTTACTTACAATCATAAGAATATATTTGGATGTTCTTTATTCCTTTTGTCCAAATACCCTCTCTTAGATCCAATCGTAGTTGAGCAACTTTCTGATTACACGTTGTTTGGAAAAAAATGATGACCTGATTTTTTTGTTACAATTGAATAAATGGTGCGGCTATCGGTTTAAAATATCTAAATTGAAATATTTATAAGTGTGAGGAAGTTTTGGTATTTATCATTTATCTCATAATTTTGTTTTATCTTTTTTTAATAAGGATGATTTATTTTGTGAGGCATTCAAATGCATATCTTGCAAATAAGATATTACTTATTACACCTTTAGAAAAGCACCCACATTTGTGTTTTATATCATTTAAATGGTAGATTAATAAAACTTATTTTTGTTTCAAATCCCAAGGCACACATTATTTGATTGTACACATTTTATGGCATGAGATCAATTTCCTATGCATATTCTATGTAATGTGCATGGAGTGTTTATTAATAAGATTTTGTGAAATTCTGTCAACATCATCTTAGTAGTGCTCTTATTACATTAGTAATATTTTTCAAAAACCATGATCGTGGACTATACGTTTTTTTGCTAGAATTACAACATTCGCATATTATTATATAATGATGATGCTTGAAACGATTACATGTGAGCGTCATTACATGAATTATGATTTTAATGCATTATAATTTTAATGCTTAAGGCTAGGGGTGTACATGTATCGGATCAGATTTTGGTTTAATCTGTATCCATTCCACAATAAATAACAGATTTTGATTTTTTTCAATTCAATTCATTAAACATACAAATCCAATCCAATCCATCGGATTATGGATTGCATCAGATGTTGTTAACATGATAAACCAAGCATATATTAAACAATAATCAAACCGATTCCAATGGATTGACAGATCAATATTACAGATTATTAAGATTAATAACATGCAAATCCAATCCATTATCCGATTACAAAAAGCAAACCAGAACCGATTAATCAGACGGAAACAAACAAATGGGCGTGATCCAGAAAAGGGCAAGCAATAAATAAATTACGGCAAACAAAATACAAGAAAGATAAGGTTAGATATCACCGAAGCATCCATGAAATGGACTGTCCTTAGAGAGAATTTCACCCCCACAATACCGGTGTGTTGGGTACTGGCGATCCGCTACCAGGATACGACGGTTCACGGTCGTCGTCCGCGCACACCGACGAGACCGTCCTCGAAAGCACCTCCGAGAACTTGCAGTCGAGAAGAAACAGGTCGCAGACGCGAGAGAGAGAGCGAGAGTGACGACGGGTGGAGATTTCTTGCGAGTGAAGAAAAACGGCGTCGGGTGGGGGATATAAAAAGAAGAGCTCACGTGCCCTAGCGCCAGTCCCTTCGGTTTCCGAAAATGCCCCTCAACGGTCATGTCCTTTCGGATTCCAAAACCGCGGCTAAGTCGAGCCGTTTGGATCAAGTCCAATTCCCAATGTGTTCGTGATTAAATTAATTTTGTCTGATTAATTTAATCGATCAGTCAAATGAAACCCGCAGCAAAAGTATCAAGATCCGAATTGACTCTCCCGAGCCCGAGCCCAAGCCGGAGACAGAGCGGAGCGCGCGCGCGCGTGTGTGGTCCTCCATTCCTCCTCTCTACTATTGCTACAAGAGCTTGGGGTGTGGACTCATATATAAGTCCACCAAAAGTTTAGATCTCTAAGGTATGATACTAAACTTCCATCCAAACTCAACCATGTTTCAAATTTGGGAATTCCCAACTTTCCCTCTAAACTATTTGGTTTCCAAATTAAAACCAAATTATTGTCAATTGTAATTAATAGGTTTTCCAATTAAAACCTAAATACAATTTTTAATACAACATTAGATTGGTTTGGATTTATAATGCTCACCTAATCTACGATTAAATTTGTAGCACGCTGGACCTCGACATTCGAATCATGGTTCCAGAATTGAGAATATGGATTAATGTAAAGAAAAGAATAGTTATTTTTTGCAAAGCAACTTTACTCAATTTTTTTTGAAAGCAAAAACATATATGCTTGTTTATGGATTTAGCACGAACAATCATTCTATAAGTAAATATAAATAACATACTTGTGATTCGTAGAAACCATATAAGAACCATGTTGACTTTAAATAAAATTGCAAGTTTGTATATGCCAAATAAGAACTACAACTAACCTGCTTGGCTACGCGGTGCGGGAGGGAAGGACCGTGCACAAGGGAGTTTTGGGACAAGAACCATGCGCGACTACGTGGTGGGGAGGGAAGTATTTGTGCTTACTGACTGTGTGTGCGTGAGGGAACTTTGAGAGAGTAGAAGACGATGTTTGGATGCGCATGCGTGAGGGAGGTCTAGCTACACGTACACGTAGTTAAGGACGAGGAGGGCGCGAATGAGGACTAGACGACATCCGGCTGGAGTTGAGATCTGGCTACACATGCACGAGGGAGGTTTGGGAGAGCAGAGGATGAGGTCTAGCTGCGTGTGTGTGCAAGGGAGATCTGGTTGCGCATGCACACAGTAGGGACAAGGACCACATTCAACAGAAATGTGTGCACTCGAGGATGGAGATGTGTGTGGTGTGGTTAAGCATTTTGTTTGGAGTGGGTTTCGAGGGGGTTTAGATTTAGGCAATATTATTTTTAGAAGGGTGTTTCGTTTGAAAAATTGAAAGGACCTGGAGGGCATTGCAGGTAGATGTTGCTCTTTTCTAAACCAACCAGTGGGGTGAGATAATGAGCTTTTCAGAAGTGTTGTGGGGTAAAACTTGAGTTGGAATGAGTTTAAGTTATAAAGAGAGCAACTTGGATATTTACACGTAGCTTTCAAATAAAATTTAATATATAATATACTTTAACGACAATAAATGGATTATTGTTATCTATTATTTATTTATTAATGGATTGATGGAATGGATCGGACTAGAATTCGACAAAAAATTGATCCAATCCCTAAATGAACGAATTTGTAAAATTTCAAATATGATCTGATCCATCACACTTATAAATCCAAACCGATTCACTTCAATGACATCGGATTGGATCGGATTTCAGATTTTACCCGATCCATGTGCATCCCTACTTGATGCATGCTATATTTTTTATATATTTGATTAGTGATCCTCCCTGTCTTTTCTGGAGCTAGTCTGTACGTAAGTTCTATTGATGTCGATGTTCCCTTCATTATAAATTTCAAGTGAGACGTTAAGTAACTATTCTTTGGGGCTCACCTATAAGTATGTGTCATTGCCTTCTTCAGAAGAGTGACAATCTCTCTATCTTTTCTTGAAAAAGGTGCAACGGTCTCTTGGTAAAATTTATATAAAACAGAAGTCAAGAGCATTTGTTATAGATACACATATCTTTGTATTCTAAGAGAAAGAGAGAAATTCATTGTTTTTTTCACTCACAAGAACATTATATCGGAGAAAAGATCTTTAGAAGATTTTCTTCTTTTGAATGCACTACATTAACTATCAATTGACTAACTAAAAATAATAAAAGCAACAACATACTTAAAATTAGATATGTACAAATTATTGATCGTCTTATGCATTAGAAACAATGTTGCATATGTTGTTGGAAGCTATGAATGTATTTTCAAAATCAGGAATAGAACATCGGGATGCTCTGGCTAAAATGCTTTATTATCTTAAAGAAACAATGAATTATTATTTAATATTTTGCGGAGATCCTCCGATTCTTGAAAGATATTCTGATGTAAATTGGATCAATGATTCAGATAAATGAAAATTATAAGTGGATATGTTTACTTTTGAAAGAGGAACTATTTCTTGAAATCAACCAAGCAAATTAACATGCATTGCTTTCTTGGAGAAGACAAATTTTGAAACTAAATGGTTGCAAAATCTCTTAATAGATCTTTCCCTTTGGATGAAACCAACACCATCAATGTTCATCTATTGTGATAGCTAAGCTATTACAACAAGAGCTAAAAATAAAGTTTATAATGGGAAAACCAGGCAAATTTGTGTGAGAGATAATATCGTGAGACATCTCATTGTCATGACGTCATATCCATATGTGTAGTCAGAGTGGAATTCGACTGATCCTCTGACTAAACCACTAAGCAAAAAGCTTGTGTAGAGTACATCGAGAGGAATGAGATTATGCCCAAATTAAAATTTGAAGTGATGGAAAAACAACATTCATGATTGGAGATCCTAGAAAGAAGATTCATATAGAAAAACAATTCACTGGATGACTTAGAGGATACTACCAATTGTTCCCTATTCCTGTGATGCACAACTTAATAGTATCAAAAGTGGTGAGGTTGAACATCATATTCCTAATGAACGTCATAGCCCAAATTGGGTGGTGTATAAAATAAGTATACACTTGATGATGATCCATCTATATGGGTGTGGATGTGCGGCCACTTCCTATGAGATTTTTGGGCAAAATCTCTAGAGCACTCATGAAAATCTAGGTAGACACGTGCCGAAACATGTCAACCCGCACGAGAAACAAAGATTAGAAAATGTAATGCGAAACATAAATCAATGGTTTCAAAAATAAAGGATTGGTTCATAGGGATTATAATTCCACCAACTTTTAGAAACTATATTCATATTCTCTATGTCTTAATTCATAGTCGTTAAGATACTAAGTCTTATGCATTCTATTTTTGTGTTCCTTCAAGAACCTTATTCCTTATTTCAATCACTTTTTACAAGAGTCATATTCATCTTTATTTCTTTTTTGAAATTGTGGAGATGAGAAAATAGTTCAAAAAAGTATTTGCAATAGTGGAGGTTTATTGTTATTTGATGATTATTTTAGTGCTTTGTTTTAAATAAAAATTATGATCTATTCACACGTGAACTATTTACGTCTCTTGCAGTGTTAAATGTTCTTGCCTCAAAACTATTACATTTGTTTTAAGAGACAACTAAATTTTATTCAATTTTTTATTAACCTTATATCTTTAAACTTGATCTAGTTTAATCTATAAATTCACTACCGAATACCATTAAGATTATTACATGATTTATTAGTAATATATTTAAGTTAAACGTTACATGCATTCCAAGTCCAACGGACTTTTTTTTAGAAATTCAAACCCCACGTCAGGTTTGCTTTACCATTTCACATTAACATATAATGTATATTATTATTTTATTCTTTTAATATGATGATATCTGGATATTTGGAGACTACTCTTGCCGATGGACACATGATTTTAATCATTTACATTGTAATGTTCCAGGCTTAGGTCTTTGTTCTGTTATCGAGAAAAACTAACTCTGACAAGTGGCAACTTATTAGGTTCGGGTTCAATTGGACATGTTGACAACCACCCAAAATGCAATCCCCACCACTTATAACCCACTCTCATACTTTATGAGTTTTAGATGTGGGACTATTTTTTGGGGTATGGGTGTTACAACCTCCCGCACTTATATTCGTGTCCTCATTGCGATATGACCCGTCACTTATTCCCAGTGACAGTAGCAGTTACACGCTCTTGATAGACATTTCCTCCTATCTTTGTAGGGGGTGGCTCCACCTCTCGGGTAGCCATTTCCACTATCAGAGGGAAATTGACTCTGATACCATTTGTAACGTTTCAGATTTAGGTCTCCAGTCCGTTATCGAGGAAAACTGGTCCTGACAACTTGTTGGGTTCGGGCTAAGGATGAAAACGAATGCGAATATATTCGTATCCGATTCGATATCGTATTCGTTTTATATATATTTTGACATTCGTATTCGTATTCGTTTTAAATGGACGCGGATATGGATGTCATTTTGACATTCGTTAATATTCGCATTCGTATATTCGTTTCAGTACATAAGTATAGTGATAAATTTATTTATAACTATGCATAACAATATTTTATGATTGCATTCATCATTATTGATATAATTGTTGTGAAATTAATATATATGCTACATCTATTTTATGTGTAAACCATCCTAAACATGTATATTTTAGTTAATCTATTAAATATTTCTATTTATATTTGTATCAGATTCGTATTCGTTTTACATTCGTATTCGTTTTAAGGATATGATAACACATTTTTCACATCCGTCAATATTCGTATTCACATTCGTATTCGTATTTTAAAATAGAAAAGGATATGATTATATCTATATTCGTATCCGTATCCGACTGTTTTCATCCCTGGTTCGAGCCCAAATGGATCCATTGACAACTACCCAAAATGCTTAAGCCCAACTTGTCACGTAGTAATCCCCACCACTTATAACTCACTCTCATACTTTGCGAGTTTTAGATGTGGGACTATGTTTGGGGGTATGGGTGTTACATACATTTCCTTAAATCCCATTACTCATCCCATTGCTAGTGTTATTTTGAAGGAATGATCTGAGTTTGCTCAATAGATCTTGATATTGGGTGTAAGAACATTGAAATCTCACCGTTGTATCCTGCAGAGTAGTCGTACCAAAAAAATTGAGACAACTAGAGAAGATAATAAAAAACGTTAATTAAGTGTGCGCATCAGTTTAATTTGAAATCAAGTCCCTTTATTTGGGACTTCCTCATCATCGCGATTCCAATTCCACAAAATCATGACAAATTCCATTACAAAAATTGTAGTCTCCTTCTCTATGTTACAACATTCATACCATTAAAAACCACATACTCCATCCTTCTTCGATAATTTCCGAAATCTTGAATCCAATATTTCCATCATGTTTTGTGACGTTCAAGAAGTCGTAGTCACCAACATCGAAATTTCATCTTCCTCCAACATCGCACTCGCAAGTTGCAACCCTCGCATCATCGCAAGCTAAGACATGGTTGTCGTACAATTTGATATTCGGCCTCCTGAGTCCTAACTCCCGTCTTCACCGATCCTACTGAACTACTGCTTGTTATTGTCCGAACATCGGTAACATTCACTTTTTTCATAAAAAAAATTTGTTTGTTAATATGATTTTTCCTTCTATATTGAGCATGTTTTCGCCTTATGACTTTGGATTAGTTTTTTTTGAAATCTGATCAAATTGCTAAAGTATTGTTATATTAGCATGGCATCGTCGTATCATTTATTCTAATATTACTTCTACAATTATACTCCTGTTTTAATTCTTATCAGAGGTATCGATACTCCTGTTTTAATTCTTATCAGAGGTATTGATAGTTACATATAAGAAAAAAACAATATTTTATATTCTTAAGAATGAATTATGTCTAAATATCATATCATCATGGGACATATGGCTACTAATATAAATATTAGGATTAGGACCATGATATTACTGTTTGGAATCTATTTATGATTATGAAATTAACTACTTAATGCCTCAACTTTTTGTCATTTCCTAGGCAGCCTATGCATATGGCCAGAAAGATATGTATGCAAATTTATTCAAAAAAATCAGCAAAATTGTATCTAATATTAATCGAATTTTGATTTATTTTCACATTGAAAAAGCTCGTGGACAGTGAGAATTGAACCCCTTATATTTAATTTCCATCGAAATCACTAAAGAAATTAACTAAAAATTATATAACAAAGAAATGTTTTGCACCAAGACTCTTAAATCTTGTCCAATTACACCATAACTCATATATTCTTTGTAATTTCACCCTACTCTCTATGATCATTACCCATTTAACACATCCGGCAATGTTCACGGGTTGTGAAATTTATTAGGGTCGTGGTGTAATCACAAAGATTATAAGGGTCATATCATAATTCGTCAAATAATGAATATTAAATATATGTTATTTAATAATAGGTGAATAAATATGTTTTTATGAGAAAATATGGCACGAATCAAGTATTTTTATTGATCTTAAGCTATCTTGCAATCACAATTTAATTACTATAATTTTTCTTTTAATGTTAACATACTTTTCACTTTTCACTTTTTAACTCTTTCAGATTAAAAATGTCTAAGACTAAGAGAAAAATTACCACGTATTTCTCTAAGAAGACGGGCGAGAATATTTCTCAAGAACATTCGCATGATTTTGGTGATCCTAAGATGATGATAATCCACAATATAAAATTCCACATGTGAGAACTCCAAGTATTGATGTTACATTAGTAGAAAGAGACCTACGATTGCCTCAGGTGATATGAGATTATCCCTCAAACAAAAGATAAGATACAATTCATATGTATATTAATCTGAGACCTTATCGGTTTATTATAGAAAATTATCCATATAATAGCAGTGGAAGGCATCATTAATGGTTTCAAGTAGGGCTGTCAGACAATTCTCAAGTTCGACATTCGCTCAGATTCGGTTCGCTAAAAGTTCGATTTGGATTCGATTCGAAAATAAACGAACCGAATCTGAACACAAGTTTGGGCTCGATTAAATAAACGAACCGAACGTCAAAAACATAGGTTCGCTCAGGTTCGGTTCATTAAAAGTTCGATTATATACACACACATACATACATAAAAGTATATATACAAACATATTGTATATATAAAGAAAAATACATTATATAAACATAAGGGATATTCACTAATTTTTCCAAACTCATCTAGCCATCCACTCCCTAAGTCCCTATTCCCGAAACCCCACAAAACCCTCCCCTACAGCTGTGGTTTTTCCCTTTGAGTAGAAATACCTGCACAATATTTATTCTTAAACGAACCTTTAACGAGCCGAACGAACCTTTACTAACCTTACTTGAGCCGAATCAAACCTGATTAAAATTTTCATTTTATCAAGCCGAATCGAAACCGAGCTTGAAAGTATGCTAAACGAACCGAGCCTGGGTTGGTTTGCTCAGGTTCGGTTCGTTTACACCCTAGTTTCAAGCATTATGGTTTAAAAATCATTCATATTAGAGTACTCTCCATCAAAAGATGCAACATTTTGTTTCTCATGTTATCTTTTTTGTTGTAAGACTAATTCCAAGCATGACACGAATGCCTTTTTATTGATGGATTTCATAATTGGAAGAAGATTAATGATGGGAAAAACTGCTCTTTTATCAGTCATGTGGGAAGAAAAGGATCAGGACATAATAGGACTCAAGTTCAGTGTCGTTCCTGACATTTCATGGGCTCTAGGCAAAAGGAAAAAAGAGCTCTTATAAAAAAATAATTTAATTTTCTAAATTTGCAAACTTCTTACAAATAAAGTTCTCAAAATGTTAAAAAACTATGGATGTTTATGACCGACGAGCATCAAACAATAAGTCATGAATTTAAAATTATAAAAAATGATTTCTACTAGTATTTTGGGAGGCAAAATCATTAATAATAACATTGTCAAGTGATAACATTGTCAAATCATTCAATCTTTCTCAAGTGATAACATTGTCAAATCATTCAATCTTTCTTGCGACATTGATGATCTCAAGTTGATTTTTATAAATTTTAACTTTGAAAAACTTCTTTTGGCTGATGTCACAGTCACATGCATAGTTAAAAAAAATCTATATGCAATGAAACCATTTGGATAACAATCAGCGAACTTTATAAACTTAAGAATTTCAATAGCAGATATTGACTCTTTTGGTAAAGTTATTTGTAACACTTTCAGTTCAGAGTAAAAATCATTGAAATCAACATCACATGAATCATCATGAGAAATTTTGGAATGGAAGTTAACACAATATTCTCTTAACTCTTTATCATCCAATGTCTTTAACGCATTTGAATCGAATAAAAATCCAAAAATATTTTCAAATTCTTTTAATTGCTCAAATCTACTTTTTGAAGATGTGATCACCATATCTACAATTAAAAAGTACTCAACTCTAGATAATTCATCAGTGGATTGGATTTCTTCGTCCTCATCATTCTCATCAAATCGTTTTTTCTAATAATACGCCGCTTTACTGGATAACTTGGTTCTATATCCATTTCAAGTACAAAGCTCTTAGCAATTCCTACACTAGTAGCGAAACCTTTATCTCTGTACTTAGCAAAGAATGATAAAATATCTCCTACTTTTTTTTATGATAGAGTTAATACAAATGGATTTAGATTACAATTTCTTGCCCACCATATTCATAGAAAATAAAATGTCATACCAAATTACTATACCATGAAGAAATTCAAAATTAAGTGCATTAGCCAAACTCTCGGCTTCACTCTTTGATTTTGCATCATCACAAGATTCATATAACTTTAATAAGGCATTTCTAATTTGGGGAGTCTGAAATTTGATTACTTTAACATTTTTGATCATACTCTCTGATGAATCTCCATTTCATCACCTTTTGACCTTAAAAACCCTAGCTAATACATGCAAATAATATTAATTTGTACAAAATAGAATTAATTATTTATTATATTTATCGTGTAAATAATATAGTTTTAATGCTAAAATTATAGAATAAAGAGAAGAAAAGAAAAAGAATAAAATATAATAAAATATCTTTATGACCCTAAAACTCGAGACTAAGTCAAGAATTGAGTTGGTCGACAAGAATAAAGTAGGGGGAGATAAGGGCCAAAAACACAGTAAAATTCCATTTATTCATTCATTTATTTATTCATTTTGACATATATTTTATTCTTTATTATTTATTCATCAAATAAAAAACTTTCTACATAAAATTTATATATAATAGTGTAAATAAAAATACAAAATTGAGTTTGTACAAAAATAATACATAGTGTTCATTTTATACACAAAATAAAAATCTAAAATCTCAACTTCACAGACCCATATCTTTCAAATAAAAATTCAAAACATATCAAAATCATTTCTAATTGTATATAACTTTTCACGGGCTATTTAATGGAGGTGGTTTCATATTTTTTGGGATTACGGTGTAAAAGTTAGGTTTTGGACCCTCATTGTATATTATACCCGAATACAATATTCAATTTATTCATCCCTTATTATTTTTACAAATTTATAATTTTATAATTTTATAATTATTATTTATAACATATGTACATATTAAAACTAGAATAAAACCAAAAAAATGTAAGTCTATAAATATATAGGCAAACCACCTACAGTTATACCAATATATAAATAAAAAGGAATCCTATTCTTTTATTCTTTATTCATTTATATTTTTATAATATTGTAAATATTGCTTATATATATTGGAGATATAAAGATAAAATAAAACCCAATAAAATACATTAAAATAAAATAATGTATATAACACATGGATAAAATACCTATAAGTATACCTATAAATTATACATACTTATTTATTTAAGTATACAAATTATATCATAAAAATAAAATAAAAATATATTTATACACCTAAAAATAAGTTATAAATATATAAAGTAAAAGAATAAAATAATGAAAAAATATATAAAATAAAAATAAAATGGCTAAAGTATAGGTAAATATACCTATAAATATGCCATTAAACATAAACTACTATAAAAAAAGTCAAAAAATAAATAAAAATTATAATAAAACACTACATTAAACAATATCATTTTTTATTTTATACGAAAAAATTTATTAAAATCATTTATTATTTTTAATCATTTATTCTTTAATAAAATTGTTGTTTGTCATTTAGCGAGTTGACGTGGCCCAATCACGTCGCTCGGACTGTTGACTTCCAATCAACTGTTCCTCTCAGCTTCTGATTTCTCAGCTTCTGATTTGACGCACTTGTCTCATCCCGCATTTTCTGCCATTTTTCATGGCTGAGCCATCCATCTTTCGACGTCGATTCCTTCAGAGAAAATGATCATCGATCATCCATGATTCACGCCGAGCCTTCAGATCTGTTGTACATAGCGTCGATCTATCGCATTTCTCCAGTCAAATAAGGGTGTCACCTTGTTCCATAAATAACTCCACCTCTTCCTCCATGATTTTTTGGTCATCTTCTTCCCTTGATACCTCGTGACCCAGCCAAAGCAGAGCACCCTCGTGACAGGAGGCGATACCATGAGCTCGCGACGGTCGACGGAGGGCGGAGTTGCACCCAAGGCCACCATCTCTAGTGACCTCTGCTCCCTGCCGACCATAGCAGGTAAGAGCTGCGCCTTTTATATATTTTAAATGTATTTTTATTTCTGCATTTTATTTCTGCCATTAGTTTAGTCATTAGATTAGTAGGTTAACATAGCACCCTCGCTGGAGCTCTAGAGCTCCCCATGTCTCACCGTGCCTAAACCCTGTTCCCCGACCACCCTACCACTCTTATCACCTTTCCCTGCACTTCTATGTCACCCCACACATTTTCATTTACCCAGATCGACTCCCGATCTGGAGATCGGCTCTCCACCTCCACCACCCTCGCCGGAGATCTCCGCCCGCATCACCCTTCGCCCATTCCACCCAATAAGGCCCCAACCCCCATGTATTTCCTTGATGGTTCTCATTTGCCGATGCTGGCATCCAAAGGGCTCCTTTTGTAGTAATTTTTCTTGAAATACAGATACCCGGGGCTCGTGATCTTCATCGACCTCACGGAGGAGCTCCGGCTAACGCCGATGCATTTTGTCGCCTCCAACCATTAGGGGACCTTGCCAGGAAGCCTTTAGGCTGCTTTGGAGCCTCGATGAACGTCGGAGAAGGGAGATTTAATCGGAGAAACCTCGCCAGGGTGAGGGTTCTTCCCTGTTTTTCGACCGTGCTTCTCCGTCGTCGGATCAAGTGCATATGCCAAGTTGATCGCTAGTCGTTGGATCGAGCCCGTCTTCATCGTCAGATCAGTCCCACTAATTTAATCCAAGCCGTCCAGCCAAGAAGGGGTATCCGTCGTCCGCACATCGACACATGGATATGTGATGAAGCTCAATCGTCGAATCGCGCCTAGTTTGGGGTAAATTTCAGATATGGCCCCACACATTTTCGTATTTATTAATTAGTTCTGTAAATAAAATATGACGTGTAAAATAATTAGGATTTTTGCATGCGACTCCCATAGTTATTGCAAATTACATTGGGTCCTCCCCAGACATAGTCACGTGTAGTCCCACGTGATGGGTCTTTTGCATAGAAAACCCTATCACTTTTGTATATTATAAAATAATTCTTAAATAGTAAATAAATCTTGTTTTATTCAAACATATTTACACCGAGACCCCTGGAGTTTATTTTTATTGCAAAAATATCCCTATCAGGACATATATTTTTATGTTTTTTTACCTATTTATTAAATATAGCTAGTGTGCTCCGAAAAATACACAAAAATAGGATTAAATGCTTCATGCCATGTATTTTCATGCTCATTTTTTTATATTTCTTCCATCTAATCCATTTATTAACAATGAAATGGAGCCTATTTTTGTACTGCTTAGCTTAGAAAATACCAAAATAATATAAAAAATCTCTAAAAATTCCAAAAAATTATATGTATATTTTGTCATATTTTAATTACATGCCAAAAATCACTAAAAATGGAAAAAAGCCAAAAATATAAAAACCCAAAAATCTTTTATAAAAATCTAAAAAATCCTTTAAAAATCCAAAAAGATGTTTTCATATTTTATAATTTTTTTGTATAAATAATTATATATTAAAATTGAGTTGGGTAATTTTGGAACCTATTTCCTATTTTAAAATCCAATTCAATTTCAGCTTATTAATTGATCGCTTATTTAGGATATTTTTGACTTTAAAAAACACATAAAAATTAGCAAAAAATTCAAAAAAAAATAACAAAAAATTAAAAAAATATAAAAAACACAAAAATATCGCATTTATTGTATTTTGACTATTTTCACTCACACACACATATATAGTATCTATATATACCTTATAGTGCACATATACACATACATACATATATTTATATATTTAAATGAGAAAGAAATATAAAAAATGAAAAAAATATAAAAAGCAAATACATAAATATAAAACAAAAATAAAATAGAAAATGTAAAATTAAAAACCTACAAAAATAATAAAATGGATAAGAAATAAAAGACAATTTTTTAGCATTATTTTTGCCTCCTACCGTTTGCTCCCTATGTTCGACCTCTACATGTACTTACGCCTATACACATTTGCTGTAGAGTTATAATAAATTTTAACTCCACATTTTTGATATTAATTGCTTTATTCTTATTTTCTTATTGTGGATTTATTGTTGATTAATCAGGGATTCTGTCTGAGGTCACTTCAGTGACTGTTTATCCATCTCGTGGATTGACACTACTTCGGCTAAATTCATGTTTATCACTCTTCCAATGAGTATTACACAAAGACTCTGCGGTTAATCATAAACTTTGTCAAGCAAAATTTTCCATCTTTCAGTAGAACTCGAAAATAATGAATATATGCGTTGAATAATTCCAAAAAAAAGATGGCTTTAACACAAGAATGTGCCATATCACTAATTATAAGATTCAAACTATGACAAGCACAAGGCATATATAACGCTCTAGGATTTATTTTAAGAAATCAGCTTTGAACTTCTTGATGTTTCTCTTTCATATTAGAACCATTATTATAACCTTGGCCTCACATCATGCACACTAAGATCAAGAGATTCTAAAACATTTAATAATACAGTAAAAAGGCCCCGTCTAGATGTATCATCCACATTTAAAAATTCTAAAAAGTATTCCTCAATCTTAAGATATGACAAATTCACACATCTTAATATTAGAGTCATTTGTTCTCGATGACTGATATCGAGAATGCAATCAAAAATTACAGAAAAATATTTAGCATATTTAGCAATCTTAATGATAATATTTTTAATATTGTAGGTCAAAAGTAAAGTCAACTCATTTTGAATTAGGTCCAAGATAATGATAATAAATTTCACGATTTTGAATACGTCTAATATGTTCTTGCATTACGATATTAAGTTATCATTTCAATTGATCTCAAAAAATACCATTGCCATCTTGATATAATTTATTATTCGATCCTCGAAAAGCCAAGTTGTGTTTTTTAGCAGAGAATATCCTAAATAAAACATCTCTCTAATGTTTTTTCTCTTTCCTAATCTCTTCTTGCAAATTTTATCAATCGTTTGATTTTTATCAAATCATTATTTGAATTCACTCCATTTATTCATATTGATCATATGTTTTGTACTATCTTCATGCTTTTGAAGTCTCTCACTAATATGCCTCCAATCACATAAACCCTCGTTTGCCAACAAACTTCGACTAATATTACATTTAAATAATTTACAACAAAATTAAAAGAATTTGTCAACACTTCTAGAATAAATTATCCATTTTCTATTAATAAGCTCATCATCACTCAACTTTTTAGAGTAGTATGAACAAGAAAAATGTCCATTACAACCATCTAAGGGAAAATCTAGATCTACTTCTCTTATGAGTTCTTTTTCTAAAATAATATCTTTTGATTGCTTATCAAGTTTCTCCCAAATTTTAGATTCAAACATATCCAAAGACAAAACATTTTGATGTTTATCAATGTTAATGTTTTGATTGTTAGACATATCTTGCACATTATTAGCCTCATTTGCATTATTTATTTCATCTTTTTTATTGACACAATTATTTAAGTGTTCATCGTTAATCACATCTTTATCTAAATTTTTATTTTCATTTATATTGACAGTAAAAGGTAAATTTTCATTAATATTCAAATTTTCATTAGAATTTACTACTCTAAAAATAAATTTATCAACTCTGTTGTGATTTTTTTAAATCATCATCATGTTTTTCCCTTTTCTTTTTTCACATCCAGATAAATACTTTTTTTTGGAAATATGGTATAAAAATTAAATAAAACTATAAAAAAATTGAGAAAAGAACAACAACACATGGCAAAAGCTCAAATAGTGTCAGTCAATTACCTTCATGAGTGCGATTTAGCAAACTCAGTAGAGCCCTCAATCATAATTTACCAACGAACAACTCCAAATAAGACTTTATGAAATATGATTGCCTCACTTCTGTTAAAGTAGAATCAAATAATTCTATTTAATATATTTTTTGTGTAAAAGAGTCCACAAAGTCTATAAAGTATACACTAAAAAAATAACCAATAATGATGTGCAAGTTTAGTAAAAAATAGAGTCCACAAAGTACATAAAATATTAGATGAAGATAACTAATTTTTATTGCGAAGAACAAGTTCCCAATGAGTGTAAGTAGTTGAGATGCATCGTGCATTTTCCCTGTGAGGAAGGATCTTAACAATATTCTATATGTAAAAGAAATTTTCACATGGAAATTTCTATTATACTCATTATATGACTCATAGTTCTTAGGAATTGGTTCCATCTTTGGGATTTTTCTTTTACACGCCCCATGCGTCTCTCAATTGAATTCCACCTTTAATAACTAGATGTAAAGCATGGAAATGTCATGGTGGTAAAAAAACTATATTTGGTCATGATAAATATATTTATTTGTTCGATTATCTATTTTAGTATTGAACTAACTACATGTGAACTGCATTTATAGGGTTACAGGGTAGTGCTACTTGGATGAATATCTACATATTTCCCTTTCATTTTCTATATGTTGTCCCTTTAAAAAAATTGATGAGCAAATATTTAAATGGATATTTACTGTTGTGATATATCTATGACGTGAGTATTCCATCTAGAGGATCTACAAATATACATAAAAAGAGTGATATTGATTTTTTACATGGATATGAGCAAGGTTTTTGAAACAGATCCGACCACCGAATCAGAAACCTTGCTGAAATGGTCGGATCGGGTCGAACCATGTAATCAAACCAGTTCAACCAGATGATGGCGTCATCATTATTTAAAATTGGATTAAATCGGACTGGTGAAAAAAAGTGGTTGAACCGGCTAATCAAACCGAAATAAAATAATATATATATAATATACACTTAATATACTTGAAATATATATAAAATACATAGATAATGTATATATTTCACTCTATACATAAAGTATTTTTCTTATACACCATCAAATATCATACATATCTTATATATATATATATTATTTGGACTAGATGCTCTATAACATGATAATAGTTTACTTATATTTAAAATCCAATACATGCAAAAAGTTGTATTAGTGTAGTTGGTTAGAAGTGTGAAATAGATAACCTCGTGGGTTCAACTACCACTACCAACGAAATTTTTAAATAATTTAAAAAAAATTTAAAAACTGGTTATACCGGGTCAAAGAAATAGGTTAAACCGGACCAGTTAATTAAAACTTGAATAATCGAACCGAACTGGCATAAACCGATTAACCGAACTGGTCCAGACCCGGTTCACCGGTCGAACCGGCCGATCCGGTCCTCTTTCAAAACACTGGATATGAGTCGATATATGCAATGGGGTAGCTCGATTAAATGTCTGATTGAGATGTGTGATGCTCTCAAATGATTGGTTCGTTGATTTAAAAATGCAATCTATATATGATTGCTTTCCAATAATAATAATAATTTAAGGATGGGCATTGCGGTTTCCTTCGGTAGAAAGCAGATTTCCAAGAAAGGTAAATATGATATTACTATTCTGATGGCGGTGGTAATGTGGTATAATTACACTATAAATCTAGGGTTGGGAAACAGAACATTAAACACATGTACTAATGTACACGATTTTATGTGTGCATTTCACAGTGAAATGCTCCATTTTTTATGCATATTATATATTTGTCTCTTCATATGCATTCAAGTTAACAAATAACAACAAAAAGATTACCAGATCATAGTCTCCTTCTTCGATTCTTCCCTGGCCGTTCACCATAACCCCCCTTAGCCTTGAGGCCCTCGACGGGCGCCTCCGCCTCACCGGTATAGAATAGTCTCGATTGGTACCTGCACAACCGCACAACGACACTGACAACATGCAGCAATTGCACTGCACTTGATTGTACAACACAGAATAAATGAACAACAAAGACGTTTCAATCGATCGAGAGAGAGCAGGCACGAGAGAGAGAGAGTGGGTGACGAATTAAATTAGAGTTTGCTTAAAAAGGAAAATCATGGTCGTTGAGGATTTCATGGGAAGATGTAACGTCTTTCCATGTTGGGAAATTTGCAATGGGAAACGTTGAGATAGAAGGAGATTTAAGGGGCCTTTTTTCAAGTTTATCAATATGAAGGAAAATGGGCTCAGAAAGAGATTTAAGGGGCCTTTTTTTCAGATTTATCAATATAAAGGAAAGTGGGCCCCAAAAGTTCATAAGCCCTGGGCTGTTGCACTTCTAGACAACCCCCAGGGCCAACCCTGAACTGAAGAACATTTGAGGAATTTGATGACCAAGTCACGGTATATAGAAAATGTATTTCATAATCAAGATGATAAGAATATACAAGAAATCGTTTACGATTAAAGACGACTATTGATAATGTTCGATGATTGATATTTCAAGTATGTGCATTTAGAGACAATGGCGAGATACCATGTAAAAGCAATCGTGGAATTGTATTGACCTAATAAAAGTAATTGCATCTTATAATGAAGATGTGGATAAGGTTATTCTTGAAAATGCACCAAAAAATGCTAAATATACGTCTCCCGATTTTTAGAAATAAATTCTTCAAATTATAACCAACAAGATTAGAAATGCCATTCGAAAAGAGATCAGGGATGCATCATTCTGTGTGATAATTGATGAAGCTAGAAATGAATCAAAAAGAGAGAACACACGACAATTGTTCTTAGATTTGTAGAAAAAGGTATCTTACGTGAGAGATTCTTTGATCTAATTCAGATTCCTGATACAAGAGCTACGACATTAGTAGACATGTTATTTGAAACTCTGTTGCAAAAAATCTTGATTATAAATGAATAAGAGGTCATGGTTATGACGGAGCAAGTAACATGTGTGGTGAATGGAATGGCATGCATGCTATGATTATGAGAGAACAACTATGCCTATTATATTCATTGCATGGCTCATCGTCTTCAATTTGATCTTGTTACAACTTCAAAAGAAACGATTCCTATTTATAAATTTTCTAGTAAATTGAATATAGTAGTCAAAATTGTCAACGGATCTTCAAAAGGTCACAATGAATTACAAGTTGCTCAGGCAGAAGATGTTGAATATGTACTTTCTATTAATGAAGTTCAACCAGGTATTGGGCTTAATCAGATTTATACCTTGCAACGTCCAACAGAAACTCGATGGAATTCTCACTATAGATATGTATGCTTATAAAAATGTACAGTGCAGTGTGTCAAGTACTCTTGACAGTTTATAAATGCAGGTGATAACTACTTACAAAAGGGAGAGGCGAATGAAGCATATGAAGCAGTGACATCTTTTGAAATTATTCTTATCATGCATACAACGTAATATATCATGGAAATTACAGAAGATGTGTGTCAAGTTTTGCAATGGAAAAATGTAGATATATTGAATGCATTACAACTTGTTTCATCTACAAAAGAGCACCTTCAAAAAGTAAGAGAAAATGGTTGGAATTCATTTTATGAAAAATGTCGTATTATTTTATCAGAAACAAAATATTGATGTCCCAAATGCAAATTCTCATTATATTCGAAGCTGAACAAGATCTCGTGGTCAGGTACATCAAATTACATTGCTTCATCATTTTCGAATAGATATATTTACAGCCATCAACTCCCAATTAGCAGAACTAAGCACTTGATTCAACGAGAATGCTACTAATCCCTTACTCTAAGTATTGCTTCAGATCCTAGATATGATTACAAGTTGTTCAATATTATGGATTAGATGTCACTACACATAATGTTCTCAGAAGTGTCTCAAACCTTGTAGGTCTTTGCCAAAAATTAATTGAAAAAAGAAATGCAGAAGTATAATATTTGGCTTTTAGATTGATACAATTTGTTTTGATACTTCCTATCTCAACTGCAACGGCTGAACCAGACTTCATAATAAGATGGAGGATGATTTTCTTAGGAGTTGTCTATTAACTTACATCGAGAAAGCTGTCACAGAGAAGTTCACCAATTATTGATGAATTTGAATTGAAGTCGCGACAAGCACAATTTAAGTAATTTCATATTCATGTATGCCCAATGCCATTTATTTTATTCAAGTTTTATTTTTTGCAACAAGATTATTGAAATGTAATTAATTTAGTTTTTTGAAGTTCAAATTATTCATTATGCTATATCTTCATCATGTATTCTTTTAATAGTTTGAGAAATCTACAAAATTAAAAAAAAATCATGTGTAATGTACAAAATTAAAAAAATAATGTGTGATTCAAAAGAAGTGACATTGTATAGCATACAACCCAATCCAATCTAGTCCCACCGACGAAAAAAGTCTGACTTCGTCCCTGGAAGCAGGCACTGAAAATACTGGTTTTTTATTAAGAAATATTTTTTTACAGACCAAAAACTCTGATCAAGTTCGGTGATATTACTAGAACTTGAATACATGCTTGATCACAACTCAAAAGCCCCATGAACAGAAGAACAGGATGCATGCAACAAGCAACTGTTATCACAATTTTGGTTGCATATGCAAGATTCCGTCCTCCCTAGATTTTCCCCAATTGGAAAGGAGCGCCAATGAGCAATTGATCACTACATCCTCGTGTCCAGCAAACAGAATGCTGGCTCGAATTTGGCCGCACACCCAAATTTTAAGGTACTGAATTTCCTGTGTACCGCGGTGAGTTTTCCCCTCCCCGCCCTGTGATGGAAATCGACCATCTTCCTCGAGCATTCCCTGCAGGGATGCGACAATCAAGCTTAGAATTGTTAGGCAACTGAGATCATAACCACATGCTGCACTTACAAGAGCTGCTCCTCGGTGTAGCGAGAGTGCACTTCACTCGTCTTGGTCCAATGTTTAAATCCTTTGATTGCACACTGAGCAGTGTAGACTGCTGCAGCTGCCAACAATGATGGCCTGAATTCGAGCATTTCGTATTCTACCAGGCACAGTTCAATGATGTAAAATGAAAGAAGCTCCAACTGTTGAACGTTTAAAATCCACTGGATTAAATGCTGCAAACAGTATGCAACTCGAGAACAATCTCATCACTATTGAAGCAGTACCTTCTCGTCAGACTCCGATGCTCTTAAGCATCGCCGTATAAAGGCATACGGAGTAGGCACAGACATGTTGAAGTGCAAGGTGCTTAGTATTAACCTCTCCTGCTTAATACCAAATACATGTTTGTAAGAAAATCTTTTTCATTTCAGTTATTTGCGAAAAAGTTATTTACTTCATAGAAGTGTGCATACCATCTCGAGAACTTCTGCTCTTGAGTAAGCTCTGTCAGAAATTAGAATAAGATCCTCCACAACTGGGACAGATACCTCCTCGTACTTGCATGCAAGCAGCATTGCAGTTACTCCAACTAATTGAAGCTTCTTTCGAATCACACATTGATGGGCTAGAAACCTATCTATTATGTTAACAGTGAGGAAGAGTGTCTCATCCATCAACTCAAACTTGTAATGCACCTGCCAACATAAGATTTTAGAAACATGACAAAGCTAATGTTAACCACAGTTTATATTCGTTATTCTGACGAATGTAGACTGGAACAAACCTCAATGAGCCAATCGATCAAAATAGCTCGCATCTTCTCATTAATGTCAAACTGGTTTGACATGTAACTTGGGGATACACAAGCAGAATCCTAAGGAACATAACATAGAATGCAGTTAATCTAACTATTCCAGAAAGACAATTTCAATATATCAAAGTACTCATTGAAGTTTACACTTTATAAATAGCCCACTGTTTGGAACAAATTCCATCAATACTACGGAAGTGTGTCGCTGGGTGAATAACAAAGATGAATGCCACAAACACGACGAGCAAGAAAATCAAATCACAATCAACCACACAAATGCGCAAGGGATTTTAACATGGAAAACCCCAACAAAAAGTGGAAAACCCTAACAACGGCAGCATAAAAAAACCACGAGGCTAGCTCGATCCAAACAAAGACACTCTTTGATCTTGAGGGCCTAGTAGCTAGACAAAGTCAAACCCTTCTAAAAGGTGTATCAATAATATTACCACCGAATAAGATATGGAGTTTGGTTGGAGGAGATATCATGGAGACCTTATCCACAACACTCTTTGATCTTGCAAAGGATCCTTCTGACACCTTCGAAACACAATCTCCATTTGCTTCCCAAAGCACATCCCAAAGAGGAGGAGGAGATGATGGCTGCTTGCGGCCCTCAAGCTCTCAAACTAAGGCTGCTCTTCTCTACTTCATGTTCTAAACACCAAAAGCAAGAGGATGGGATGTATTTCCATAGCGCTCAAATAAGGCTTTTGCATCCATGCCCCCAATGGTTGGAAACTAATAAGGGACACTGCCCAACACCCTCCCAATTTGAGAATGCAGTTGCCATCACAAAATTGCAGCCGAGTAGATGAGAAAATCCCACACTTGCAGCCGCCATTGTTATATCACACGACATTTGAAAGATGATTGCATTTAGTTGGGGACAAACAATAAGAAGAGATTTGACAACTATAGCTTTTCTCACTTAAAGCTGGGTCAACTATATGTTGATGAATGGAAAGATGGTTTCTGAATGTTCCAAAGAATGAGTGTGTTTATTAATTGGAGCATTAAGGTGATAACAAATTACTAGAATACAAAGGCAAGATAAGAAAATCTACACCTTTTCTTCACCCAAAATGAATTAGGCAACTTAGTTTCCGAAAGAAGGCATCTAACTACATCAATCAGGGTCATGTTCATTCTCTCTGCTACGCCGTTCGACTGAGGCGTGTTTGGTGGAATCTTCTTGTGCTTAATGCCATGATATATGCAATAATAATCAATAATCATCAATATACTCACAACCATTATCACTACGGATACACCTTTTCTTCACACCAAAATAAATTCGACAACTTCGCCTCAGAAAGAATACATCTAACTCTCTTGATCAGCGTCCACATGTTCATATTCTCTGATATGCCATTCAACTGAGGTGTCTTTGGTGGAGTCTTCTAATGCATGATGCAATGAGATATGCAATAATCATCAATATACTTACCATCACTGTCACTACGGATATATCTTCACACCAAAATGAATTAGGCAACTTAGCCTTAAAAAGAAGACATCTAACTCTCTCCAATAGGGTCCAGTTCATTTTCCTGCTATGCCATTCAACCGAAGCATCTTTGGTGGAGTCTTCTAGTGCCTGATGCCATAAGATGTGCAATACTTATCAAATAACCCAATACACTCATCACCATTGTCACTACGAATGCACTTGAACTCAAGAGAATTGACATCTTACATTACATCATCTTTGAAAATCAATGCAGATATAGAGATTGTAGCTACATTCCTTGACTCAAGCAATAACTACAGATCCTCCGGAAAAGCTTCCATTGTCCCCCACCACAAGTGTTTTTCTATCTGGCATCATCAAACTTCCCTACAAAAATGAGTTCACATGCATATCAGGTGTATGTTTACATAATTGAGTGTCAACAACACTACATTGGCATTCTTCAATGCAACATTGACAATGGACGAAAAGAAGCCTCTGTTAGAAGTAACATGGAGAGCTGAGCCATTGGCATGAATCAAGAAATACCATCATAAGTGACATTAACCATCTCGTCATCATAAACAATGAGAAGATCATAATAGACAGATGTCGCCAAATTTTCATGTTTCTTCTCTTGCTTGTTGCTTTCATTTCTATTTCCTCCTTGGAAATGATACATCTTTCTATGCCATTTCTTCTTGCAATAGTGGTATTTCATATTCATGTATCTGGACTTGAACTTGTCTTTGTTTCCTTTCTCATTCTTGAACCTTCTCCTCCCCATGTTCTTTGGAACAAGAACATCTGAATGTGTAGTACCTTGGGATTTTCTTTTCATCTCATCATTAAGAATACTGGACTTGCCCACTTATTGCGGAGTTTGTAAGTAAGACTCTAAAACTTATATATGAATAGAGCAAAGTAGCAAATAACAACAATCTCAACATCACTTCTTCAAATTCGATTCACATTTGATTCACATGCTCAACAACTGACTAGTAGTAACTCACTAGTAGTAATTCACTGGAACTCATTTGGGAAAATTAGCACAAAGCTGCCCACCTTAATTCTCATATTCATTAATCTTTTGAGAAAAAAACAATGTGTTGCTTCCCTTGGAGTCATTTAGACTTCTAACTTCAACCACAAACATCGAGCATGATTCTTATCTTTAATGTGGTTGTAGAAGTTATCATTAACAAACTATCTAATAAAACAACATACTTATACTTTCTCATGTTTACAATCACACTCCTCATCCGAGTGGACATTTTTTGGTGGAGAATATAGGGAGGTGTATAGCCTTTACATACAAGAGAACATTCATTTTGTTTTTCCACATGCTATAGCTAGTCCCATTTAGATCAATTATCTAACAAAAACCAACATCTCCCTTGTCACTTGCCATAAAACGTGGCTGTGATACCACTCTATTGGCATCGAATTCCACCAATATTGTGGATTAATGTCGCTAGACATATGTCAAAGACAAATACAACAAGCACAACAACAAGAAAACAAATCCTAAAATCAACCATAGTAACAACCACACAAATGCACTAGTGATTTATTGTGCAAACCTAAAAAAATGGTGGGTTAAAAAACCCACGAGGCTAACTCTATCCGAACAACTCCACTAAACTCAATGATAAAGATGTTCTCTCTACCTTGAGGGGCTACACAAAGTCAAACCATTCTAAAAGGTGTATCGACAAAGTATTATCGATGAACAAGAAAAAATGAAGTGGGAAGAGATAGCTTCGAGCAAGGTAACCGATAATCTCCAAAGGATCTGCAATAGAGTAGCATCAAGCATGGAGATAACATTCATAAGACTCTCTGATATCGCAAAGGATGCTTCCTATGCCTTCGAAACACAATATCTAGTTGTTTCCCAAAGCACAACCCCAAAGGTCTGTTTGGTAACTGGGTTCGGTTGGAGTAACCTCCTGTGAATAGTAGCTGTTTGGATGGTTAGGAAGGTTGAAGAGGTTGGATGAGAAATGTGATGTGATGTCACATTGGTTTGTGATGGAATTCCAACCCAAGAATGCAGGGGGGTCAACTAGGTTACCTCGAGGTAACCTGGTAACCAAACGAGATGGAAGGAGGAGGTCGTGGCTGCTTGCAGCCCTCAAGCTTTCACACAAAGGGGAAGAACAACAATATCTAGTTGTTGCCCAAAGCACAACCCCAAAGGGTCTGTTTGGTAACTGGGTTGGGTTGGAGTAACCTCCTGTGAATAATAGTTGTTTGGATGGTTAGGAAGGTTGAAGAGGGTTGGAATGAGAAATGTGATGTGATGTCACATTGGTTTGTGCTGGAATTCCAACCCAAGAATGCAGGGGGGGCAACCAGGTTACCCCGAGGTAACCTGGTAACGAAACGAGATGGAAGGAGGAGGTCGTGGCTGCTTGCAGCCCTCAAGCTTTCACACAAAGGGGAAGAACAACAATTAAGACTGCTCTACCCTACTTCTACACATTCTGTCCACCAAAAGCAAGAAGAGGATGTTGCATATATCCTTATTGCCTATAGAGATCGATATTATTATATGTCATGTACCTTTTCGTAATTTATTATCTTTCTCTGGACTACTATGTATTTTACCCGTGAGGTCTCTCCGTATATAAGAGAGCCTAGGGTTCCCGTGAATAATGAATCGCTCACTTTTCCCAACATGGTATCAGAGCCAAAACCCTAGGGCTCTCCCCCCCCCCCCCGCCTCCTCTCAGCCCGCTCCCATCTACCGGTCCCCGCCTCCACCTCTCCGGCCCCCGCCTCCCGCCCGATCCCGACCCCCGGCCTCCGGCTCCCAGCCCCGACCCCCGCCTCCCGTGCCGGTCCCGGCCCCTGCCTGCTAGCGCCGGTTCCGGCCCCTCGTCCCGCGCGCCGCCTCCACCTCACCGGTTTTACCCTAGCCGACGCTCGCCCCCTTGCGGCCTCCGTCGTAGCAACCTCTTTCGTCAGATCTATGGATTTGGGCGTGTAACGTCTACATACGCACTCAAATCCTATGCAGTCTGTGTAGACACCTGGTTCTTTGTCTACAAACCCTAGTTCTTCGTCTCCGGCACTATGTCAGAATCCAAGGTTGATATTATGCCACAATCATCTGCTGATTCTCCAGGTGGACCTTCAGATGTTGCTGCTACAGCTTCTGCTAGTTCTTCTGCTGCTGCCAGTTCCTCAGGTAGTGCTACTGCTTTTACATCTTGTCATGATATATCTGATTGGATTATAGATTCTGGCGCCACCCATCATCTCTGCCGTGATAGAGAGAGATTCGAGTCCTAAAGGGACATCCCACATGGCCGTTCAGTGCAGATAGCAGATGGTACTCATTCCCCCCTTGTTGGTCAGGGGGATGTCTTCTTATCACCTTCTATGCGTCTGCAGAATGTTCTACATGCTCCTGAGTTCAATGTTCAGGAAGGTGCTATGCGGTATTCAGTCGGAGGGGTCACTGCATAGAAAGTATGCGGTATGCGAGAGAGTATGCGAGGAGTATGCGGTTTTATGTGGTTTGGTATTTTTTATTATTAAAAATATAAATAAATATTTAATATTATGATAATATCCTCAGTCAGGAGAGTATGCGGGGAGTATGCGGTTTTATGCGGGAGAGTATGCGGTTTTATGCGGGGAGTATGCGGTTTTATGCGGGGAGTATGCAGTTATGCGGGTGGGGCTATTTGGCTTTAGGTTAAATAAAAAAATTCTATCAGAAAAGCGGCCGAGTATGCGGCCGCATAGGGGGTATACTCGGCCGAGTATGCGGGTCAACCCGCATACATGACCGTTTCATCATACTCGGAGCGGCAAGGCTACCGAGTACGAGTATGCGGCCGAGTATGCGGCTTACTCGGCAGTTTTTCTGAACACTGCCTAAGTTCTCCATGAATTTGTTGTCTATTAGTCAGATTACGAAGGATTTGCACTGTTGTGCTATATTTGACCCCTCATCTCTTATTTTTCAGGACATACTAACGAGCAGGGTGATTGGTTGTGGCTCTGAGCAAAATGGTCTGTATCGGCTGGTCCGGAACTCTTATGTTGGCGTCTCTTCTCATTCCGTCGGACTTGTATCTCCGTATATCTGGCATCTTCGTTTTGGTCATCTCCCACTCCAAAAAATGCGACATCTACTGCCTCAGATACCTGTCAGTTCATCATTTCACTGTGAAGCGTGTCAGTTGGGAAAGCATCAACGGTCTAGCTTTCCTAGTCGTCAGATTCGGAGCAGTAGCTCCCCGTTTGAGTTATTTCACATTAATATTTGGGGTCCGAGTCGTGTTCCCGATCAGCAGGGACACAGGTTCTATCTAGTTGTAGTGGATGATTTCTCTCATGTATCTTGGGTCTTTCTTTTAAAGAATAAATCTGAAGCAGGAGATGTGATTAAAAATTTAATTAATGAAGTGCAGAATGTTTGTCTTCTACTGTCAAATATGTTCGTACAGATAATGCCCTGGAATTCTGCACACGGTCTCTTTCTCAGATTCTCTCATCGAAGGGCATTATTCACCACACCACTTGTGCTTACACATCCCAGCAGAATGGCGTGGCAGAAAGAAAGCACCGTCACCTTCTTGACATTACTCGAACTCTCCTTATTCATAGTTGTGCTCCTATCTCTTTATGGGGAGATGCTGTTCTTACAGCTTGCTACCTGGTCAATCGTATGTCGTCATCTGTCCTTGGTGAGAAAATTCCTCTTTCTATCATTTTTCCTGATAAGGAATTATTCTCACTTACTCCTCGTGTCTTTGAAACTGTTGCATTTGTTCATCTCCTGACCCATGGACTTGACAAACTCTCTCCTAGAGCTGTCAAGTGTGTCTTTGTCGATTACTCTCGGACTCAGAAGGGATATCGCTGTTATGACCCCATAAACAAGAAATACTTTGTCAGTGCAGATGTCACGTTCTTTGAGTCCGTTATGTATTTTTCTCCTGCAGGTGACAGGCTGGTACCATCCACTACCAGCGATGACGTCTATGTCCCTCCGCCTCCTAGTTGGAATTCACCTGAGTCCACTCCTACGCCAATTGCTACGTCACCTTCACCATCACCACCACCACATCCACCACCACAGCCTCCACAACCTCCTATTCCACCTTTACCAAAATTCTATACGCGTCGGTCAGGTCCTGCGCAGGCTACACGTCAGGCATCCATCACGCCTCAAGTATGTTCAGATGGCATTACTATTGACGGGTCAGATATGGTACATGTGCAGGATTCTTATTACAGGAGGAGACTATACCATCCAGTACAGTGGAGGATGATCTTGATATTCCTATTGCTATCCGGAAGCAAAAGCAGACGTGTGCATCTTATCCCTTTGCTTCCCAGGTGTCTTTTCATCGCCTCAAAGGCGACTTTCAGAGATTTGCTGCAGCTTTGTCTTCCGTGGACATACCACGGACCTATCAAGAAGCTACGAAGATTGATTGCTGGCGAATGGCTATGGAAGACGAGATCCGTGCCTTACAGTCTCGTGGCACATGGAGCTTGGTTAATGCTCCTACTGATGCATCGATTGTTAGCTGTAAATGGGTATTCACAGTTAAATACCACGCTGATGGCAGTCTAGATCGATACAAGGCACGGCTGGTCGCGAGAGGTTTCACACAAACCTATTGCGTGGACTATATGGATACATTTTCTCCGGTGGCTCGTCACTCTACTCTTCGCATTCTCTTATCAGTTGCTGTGGTACGTGACCGGACTATATCTCAACTTGATGTCAAGAATGCCTTCTTGTATGGAGATCTGCAGGAGGAAGTCTACATGTAGCAGCCACCAGGGTTTACTGCTGAGAGGGAGAAGCATATGGTGTGTAGACTTCACAAGGCAATTTATGGCCTCAAATAAAGCCCAAGGGCGTGGTTCCAGAAGCTTTCCCATCTGATTGGAATGCAGACCACTCGTTGTTTATTCAGAAGTCTTCTGCAGGTACGGTTGTCATCATGGTCTATGTTGATGATATTCTGGTTACAGGAGATGATGATCAGGGAATAGAGAGGGCAAAAGCATTTCTAGGCTATCAGTTCGTCACGAAGGATCTTGGAACCCTAAGATACTTTCTGGGGTTGGAATTTACCAGGAATGCACAGGGTCTGGTGATGACCCAAAGGAAGTACATTACAGATTTTTTGACTGAAACAGGCATGGTTGGATGTAGACCATCGAGTATTCCCATGGATCCAAGCATGAACCTGTATGATAATGACACTGCTGAAGTAGACAAGAGGAGATATAGAGAAATGGTGGGTAAGCTCCTTTATATTACCATAACTCGACCCGATATTGCCTTTGCAGTAAGCCGGGTGAGTCAATTTATGGAACAGCCGAGACAAGTTCATATGGATGCCATATACATGATACCGCGGTATCTAAAGTCTTCTCCAGGTTCAGGGTTGCTATTTCGAAAGGGCACAGATTTATCTATTTCAGCATGTGCAGATGCCGATTATGCAAGATGCCCTAAGGATCGAAAGTCGACCTCAAGATTTGCCGTTTTTGTTGGGAGCTCTCTAGTTTCTTGGAAAAGCAAGTAACAAACTTTTGTGGCAAGGTCCAGTGTTGAATCTGAATATAGGGCCATGGCGCAAGCAAGCACGAAGATGATGTGGGTTCGATCTGTGCTAGAGGATTTACATGTAGCCGTACCTTTACCTATGCAGCTTCAGTGTGACAATCAGGCAGCATTGTTTATTGCCAACAATCCAGCATTCCATGAAAGAACAAAGCACATTGAAGTTGACTGCCACTACACTAGAGATTTGATCCAGAGAGGCTTGATATCTACATCTCACGTGAGCTCAGGGGATCAGACTACTGACATACTCACCAAGCCGTTGCTCAGAGGACCCTTCCAGAGATGTTCTTCCAAGCTGAGCATGATAGACATCTATGCTCCACCTTGAGGGGGAGTGTAGAAATCGATATTATTATATGTCATGTACCTTTTCGTAATTTCTTATCTTTCTCTAGACTACTATGTATTTTACCTGTGAGGTCTCTCCCTATATAAGAGAGCCTAGAGTTCCCGTGAATAATGAATCGCCCACTTTTCCCAACATTGCCTAAATAAGGATTTTACATCTATGACCCCAATGGGCTGGAAATTAATAAGGGCACTGCCCAACACCCTCCCATTTGAGAATGCAATTGCCGTCACAAAATTGTAGTAGAGTAACAGATAAGAAACTCCCATACTTGCAAACACCATCGTTGTATCTATCACACGGGACTTGAAAGACGATTGCATTTAGTTGGGGGACAAAGAATAAGAAGAGGTCGCACACACCTTTTCTCACTTAAAGCGAGGTCAGCTATATATTAATGAATGGGAAGATGGTTTCTGAATTTTAGAAAGAATGAGCATGATAGTTAATTGGAGTATGAAGGTGATGGTAAATTACTAGAATGCTAAAACAAAACATCTACTTCACTTGGCCAAAAAAGGTGTTTCAGCTCCTTTGGCAGCTAGGAAGACCCAGTATTGCTGATATGAACATAATATGGGGGCATGACAGTGAGCCATTCCTGACAAAGAATATTGAGTTGAATCCAATAGTCCAAGAGAAACAACTTCATTGAGGCATCTAAAAAAAGTTCAAAACTCGTGATTATTCAAATTCCTTTTTATACACTCACATATGTTTTCGATAAGGGATCCATGATCCTCTTATCCAAGAGGGCATGACCCCAGAATGAGCTATCTCAAGATAAGAAAGTAATCATATCGTGATTACATTATCCATCAAGTTTCTACCTACGATATCTATCTCAACTCTCTCAAACCAACCAAACAAGAACACGGGTAAAAGCTCTCTTTTCCCCTTATCCCTTCTTATTCCTCGTTCAAATGGTCAAGGTTTGGCTTAATAGTTATAGACTTCATCCAAGATGAGTTTATAAAGTAGTGTTGCAAATGCCTTAATTTAACCCCAAAAGATTTGGTTGAGTAACTTGAGCTAGAATTCTTACACATTAGACACTTGAATTTTCACGGTGTAATCCATAGATGCAAATCGATCACTTGGAATGCAAGGCCACAATCTCAATCAAATGAAATGACAAGGAACAGTTGCTTAAGCGAACAGAATATCATTACTAGATTCACCTCTATTTTTCTATAGACCTTGTAGATGTCATCCACATATTCAACCACTAAAAGTGGATCATTAATATCCTGTCTATCAATATCTATGAGCAGCTCCTCCTCTACATCATCTACCATTACTACCTCTTTGAGCTCACACACAGCCTGCAGACAGAGATTTCAAATGACGAGAAATTATTCAAAGCATTACATATTATGAAACAAGTAGGCAATGCAAACAGAACAGAAACAAAAAAGAGTACTTACTTCTTCCAGTTCCTCATCCATTGGCAAGTCTAAGTCACTGATCACCTTATGTTCTTCCATATCTAATGCAGCAGTAGAAGCATCCAAACCATTTGTACTTAATGGAACTGAAACCGACCTTAAGTTCGATTCATTTCCACCGGAATCGTTCTGCATAAATCACAAAGATCACACTAAACTTATCAGAAACAATATTTATATACCAGACATGAAGACAACAAACAACAATCTCTTCTTTAGCATGGTGACAAGGCACCTGTGAACAAGATTGCAACTTCAGGGAAGCAGTGAAACTCCTGAAGATAAAAGGATCATCAGTAACATTCCTAATAAAAAGGTTATGGCTGCGGCATAATCATAAATTTCTCATGGAACCTTGTGATCGGGCGACGAGAGAAGCAAGCTGGGGGATTCATCCCATCTGCTACACCCTTACTGAAAACATGCGATCATATGATAATTTCCCATCATTTAGATACCATTTACAAGAATGATAAACAATGGAAACCAACATATTAGCAACGAAGGAATTACCCTAGAAATCCTCTTTTAGCGATGACACTGGGATAATACGGGGCAATAACAACATTTTTTATATCCCTCAGCACTCTTCTGTTCTTGACAAAATCAGGATCCCCAATCTCCATAAAAGTTCCTAACATTGTAGATAAAAATTCAAATAATTTCTTGATCGCAATTTCAAAACAGTCCATTAAGAAAGGTCATCAAATCCTAATCTTCGCCGATACCTCCAAAACCAGGCGGAGGTCTGCTTGTGGTCGGGCCATTCTCATCTCTCGCATCCATGATCCCTGGAAAAACCAACAAAGATCAAATCTTTGAAGTTCATCCGACTACACAAAAGTGGCAACCGACCAAACCCTAGGATTTCAATCAAATCCCAACAACCCACGTCCAAAGAATACAAAACCGACCCATTTGACAAAAGATCGATCATAACCCACAAAAATCTGTTCTCCAACCCCTCGAATACGTCGAGTTCCACATAACCCACATCCAAGAATCGCGATTTAAGAAGGATCCACAAGAGGGAACCGATCAAAACCTCGGGGAATCGCGTTCTGGAGCCTCGAAATGGATTCAAGATCCGACCTTGAAACCCACCGTTAGCACAGAAGAGGAAGGGAGAGGGAGAGCTGAGCGCCCCGTCAAAAGGGGTGACTGTCACTGCCCTCACTCTCTCTCCTCTCGTCGGGAAGCTATATGGAAGCGTTCAAAATGCAGCGGCAACGGTGCAGAGGTTCGATCTTCTCTCAGATATGAGCGATGGAGTTGCAAAGGGTCACTCTTTTAACGGTTACCTCTGCCTCCTTTCACGTGCTTTCAAAACTCTCCTTTTGAAATCGCTCTCCACTTAATTCCATTGCTCTGCGATTGATTGGAGTATGCTTCTCCACTGGGGGAGGTTATTAGAAGGGGGAGGGGGAAACATTATTAATACGGTACTGCATAAAAATATTTCTTGTAATAGGTTTATATCGACAAATCATTTACTGATTCCTGTTTCGTGTATGACAAACGATTTACCGTACCGCATGGACAGACGAGAAGAGGCCGGGAATTCAAATTTTGCACGTTGATGCAACTTTTCGTCGTTCATGTGGCGCGGTAAACCGTATATCGCACACGGAACATGAAGCGGCAAACAATTTGCCGATATATGTCTATTGTGGGAATTATTTTCAAGCAGTCCTCATTTTGGAGAATATTTAGCAAAGTTAATACTCCAACAGGGATTAACTCATGTCCTTTTTCAGAAAATTGCAAGAAATGATTTTGGTAGGGAAGATGTAGATGTGAATATCATATATGATGATAGCATGTGAGCCGTCAGCATTTTCCACGTGGGATATTTAAAAAAATGGACCAATTTTGATGGGAGAATAGAAGAGGAGGAGAAAGGAAGTGAGGGGAAAGATTGGATATGGAAATACAATTCGTGATTGCAAATTTTATGGTGTTTGGACAAGTGGGAAGGGGAAAGAACGGTGAGCCGTGTTTTCTTATTAATTCCATAAGTTTATTGAGAAACATGGGCAAAGAGATAAAGATGATTGATCTTGAATTTAATTTTATATTCTTTTAAGAAATGTTTATATCTTATACATATGTATATGTATATGTATCTATGTGTACGCTATGTATATGCATGTGTGTGTTTGTATGCATACAAAAATACATACACATACATATACACACCTATCTACATACATACATACAGACATACATAGTGAAGAATGTATATACTACCAAGGAGTAACTAACGTGGCTATCCCGACATTTTTTTATATTTTTTTCATGATACTTTTTAAAAATTCGAGGTCGGATTTAGATCATCTATTGTCATGATATTGCCATTCAATTTTTTTGTATAAAACTGGCACTCCTAACATGTTCATTTGGAAGGGGTCAATTTCATCAATTCTGAGACCATCATATTATGGTAGGCTTGATGGATGTGATATGAATCTCATACCAAGTCGACATTTTAGAGAACATGGTGATATTAGATGATCTAAATCCTCATAAGAGTTTCCAAAAACACCACAGAAAAAAATCTAAAAAAATGGTGGGAGTAGCCAAGTTAGCTACTCCCTAGTGGCATATAAATTTTAGACATATATGTATGTATGTCTGTATGTATGTATAAAAGTGATTGTATATACATATAAACTAAATTGTTGGCATATTGATTCGGTTCCTTTGGCTCTCAATCTCTATCAGATTTGTCATGTTTGGGAAGAAGAGAAATCACATTTTTTAGATCACATACTTCTTTCTCGTTTCTTATATTGCATTTAAACACTCCCATCCTTTCCATTTAAAAGTTCAGACTAAGAGGAACACTTGATTAAGGGTAAAGGATGTAATTGTGCTACATATGAAAAACAATACCTCAAAGAAATACCTAGCAATGGTGCCTATGTGGTAAATCTGCAATGGGGGTTAAGTATCTAATGATTAGCCATTTGTTGAAGATCTAAGGGCTATATATGAGAGAAATAATCGGAAAAAGATTGATAATTGAATTGACAATTGAATGCTTATACAACAGTTTGTGGGGGCACAAAGCAACATGCTAGGGGAAGCTTTGGTTGTCAATGGATAATATTAAAGGGGACGTGACTCCATGGTCATAAAGGAATCCCATTTAACCTTGTTTAGGGTAAGGTTATGATTTTTAACCATGATTCTGGGTAGATCAACCTTTGATCTACCTTGAGTCAAAGTTTAGAATAAAAAGGACATGTTTAAAGAGATTTTAGATGTGCTAAATAATATGATTCTAGGATTAAGATTTAAGGAGTTTCTAATTTAGTTTGGGATTGAGGTTAAGTTAGGTTGGGTTAAGGTCATGCTTGAGGATACAATTAAGGTTAACAAGGGTTAGATTTTAGGTTGTTTCCTTACAATTTTTTTTGGATTTGTTGAGAGTCGTATTGTTAGCCCCAAATGTAGGGGCATTCTGGACAACTCACTATCTAGGAGTTGTCCCTCATGTAACCCTAACCCTAGGTCTCCATCTATACAAGAAGCCCTAGGGTCTGCTTTTTAAGTAAGAAAAGAAAACCTATTCTTTGACTTGGTATCAGAACCACCCAATATGATGTAATCAAATTCGTCCTCGTTGCATTGTTTATTCTTCTTCAGCATGTCTGCTACTACAATTGAGATATCTCAATATGAAGTGACATCTCAGGGATATGATGGAGGGAACAATTGGCTACCCTCATTTGGCTCGATCCCGAAGTTGGACTAGACCAATTATCCCAAATGGTCACGAATGTTCCTCATGATCGTATGTGGATACGATAAGGAACATATTTTGTTGGAGCCAGAATCTATTGAAAAGATAGGAAAGTACATTACTTGGGAAAAAGATGATGGAATGGTGATTCCTGGATCATGGTGAGTGTCATCGACAGGATTGTAGATGAGCTGGTGTATTACAACACCACATATGATATATGGACTTCTATTCAAGCCACATATGGTCAGGAGAAGAATTCAAGTAGAATGTATCTGCCATATTTTGACATGCTTAACATGAAGCAAGCATGCCATCCACTAGCTGAATACTTCTCTCTCCTAAAATCCTTGTTTGACCGACATAATGCATGTGTTCCAGGGTGCACCTATCCCAAATAGAAGGAACCTCGCCAGCAGATGGAGGTCTTGGTATTTCTTGCCGGACTTGATTTAGGATATGCTGCAGCTCGCGACCAGATGATCACTACTGCGGTCCTTCCCACCATTGAGGAGGCTTATATTACCCTCAATCGTCTTATCATCCCCATTGCTCGCACTACTATGGAGGTACATGGACAGATCTCTGCATTAGCTGCCCCACCAGGATGTGGGGGTCGTGGCGCCTATCGAGGACGTTGTCATGGTTGCTTCAAAGCAGGAAAGGCCGCAACACAATTCAGTGTACCTACTGTCACAAGTATGGACATACAGAGGCTGTTTGTTACACAAAATCAGGTCATTCAATGCCTCCTGCTCGTAGTGCTACTGAGGGAGATGATCCTTCTATCTAAGTTCCTCAAAGGGATTTCGAAGATTTGATGCAACGTATTAACAAGCTCCAATCGAGCGAATCTTCACACTATATCCCACATAATAATCAGGAAACTACTGTTGTGGCTTATACAAGTATATTTATTGCTTCTGCAAATAAATTTGTGAAATAAGAATGGTTGATTGATACATGTGCATCCACTCACTTACGTGGGGAACATAGCCTCATACATAAGATGCGTAAAGTACCATCAGTACGCACTGTTTAAGTTACTAATGGTAGATTTTCTCCTATAAAAGGAAAAGGAGATGTTCATCTCACTCCTAACATCATGCTTAATGATGTTTTATTTGTTCCAGAATTCCCCATCAGCCTAATTTCTGTTAGTCAAATTTGCAAGGAACTCAATTGTCGAGCAATATTTGATGCGGTTTCTTGTGTATTTCAGGACATATTGACTGGGAGGATGATTGGTATGGGCCGTTGATGATTACAATATATATAGAGATAACATGATCAAATTATGTGATATACATCCTTAATGATTGATCTGTAAAACTCCAAATTCACATAATCTATAATTGCACACAATCTCTGCATAAATCAACTGATCGTGATTTTGTAATCAAGTAAAATGTTTTCAAAAATATCGATTACATATTTTATGATTCCGAATCATTTTTTGTTAAGACACCTAAATATAACGTAACTAATTATCTACATCATATGGAAGAGTATTGGGTATATATAGCATGGAATACAACACATTGATATGACTCTACAAAATCTCACTTTTTATTGGGAAGAAAAAGGAAGGGAGGATAGTATAAATTGCCCACTCATTATAACATGGATAAAGCCTATAGCTTTTTATTGGGAAGAAATAGGGAGGGGGTATAGTGTAAAAGACTCACTCTTTAATATCATGCATAGAGCCACCCTCATCATGCCTTCCCCATGCACATCTCTAGCCCACGTACCTTACCCATTCCCTTCCCCATGCAACAATTATGTTTTATCTTTACTCTCCCTTTATTTGCATGATATGGAGCCGCACAATGCAAGTATAAAAGAGGGCCAATTCACGCACTCCCCATTCTCTCCTTCCCTCACGCACAGCATCTCACACACTCTTCCCTCCCCTTCCATTTTTTCATGCACTCACGCACAAGCCCCCTCTCTCTCGTTCTCCCTATCTATCGCATACTCCTCTATCTCGCACTCTATCTCTTTCTCTTTTTCTTATGCAGGTGACGCCTGATATGCTGCAGCTACCGCGAGTACATCCGGCCATTATCTCCAGCATTTAGCGTGCGCGAATGCGTGCCCATTACTGCCTTCCAGTATGTATTCTTCCTCCATAGAATAGTTGCTGTGCGCACCTACAGCCGCGCATTACCAACAGTGCGTCCAACCACTGTATACGCGAGTATACGCCCAACATCGTCTTCCATTTGTGCCCAGCTCCAGGCCGCACATTGCTGTGCATGGCCCCTCCTCTTCCAGCTCTCAAAGCCGCAGCCATCGTCCAGTGCAACCTCCTCTAGCACAGCAATGTGTTTCGACGTTCTCCTCCTTTGCGCACACTGCTGTGCGCGACCTCGTCTCCCCCGGTACGCAGCTGCATACTCCAAGCTCCTTCGCGCGCCAACATTCCTTGCACCAACCAACGTTCGTCTTCCTCAGAACATCCCCGTCCAGGCCACTCCCGCAAGGAAACAACAAGCTCCCTGGCCGTGGATGCAACTTGCAAGTTGCACTCCACATACATGCATAAGAGGGTTAAATTTTCTCTCTCATTCTCTTTATTTCATGTTCTTTTAATGTCAATTGCATTTTAAGTCTTGAACTTTTCTTCATTGCAAATATTTCTAGCATATAACTTAGTCTCTCTATTAATTAGATTGCATACATAATTCTAATCAATTGTCGCATGCATTAAAATGTTGAAGTAAAAGTTGCAAACTTACTTGGTCCTTGTGGTTCGACACCCGACTTGCTCTTTACTTAATTCTGTTTATTTCTTGGCATCGTCGAGTTTACAAATGATATTTGTTTGATGAGATTATAAGTGTGCACAACGACAAGTAAAAATCAATCATTAAGTCACGCAAAATCTTGTCAACATTTTGGCGCCGTTGCCGGGGACTAGGCAACATTTGCAATTTTTTTCTTCTTCGTCATTTCTACTCATTTTCAATTATCTAATCCATGCATTTTTTTGTTTTGCATGTACTTAGGCTTCAAAAAGAAAAAAATTTTACTTGTCTTTTCATGCATTTTGTTTTAGCAAACTTGTAATTTGGTTAAAAAAATTGTAATCTTAATTTCCCCCTCCCTTCTCGGAAAAGCCCACCATCAGCAGGACAAAACATTACGGATTAGCACCAGAAGTGCAGGCACTGTGAGTCCATCTTTCTCTTAGGCATCTTAGGCTTTTAAAATTTCCTGCATTTGTTTGCGATCCGATCTTAAACCGAAAAAAAATTAAAAAACACTTCTTCTTTGCATCATCTCTGTGGTTTTCTCCCTCTGATAATCTAATTCAAAGACCACCAAATCGTGTACTGATCATTTAAAAAGTTAAGCTTGAAAGGACACCGCAATGGTCCGAGTAGAAAGCGGATAAATTCTGAATGCTTGGTTGATGCACGTGTATGACACAAAAATCACGAGCACATAGAACCCTTGGATAGAGACAAAAATCCCTGGTGCTACGTGGGATTGCAGAGAGAAATCGTAACTCCTTGACGCATTGGGCACAAGTTCTTGTGGGAAAAAGCAGATCTTCGATCTGAGTACCGTACCTTGGATCCCCCAGCCGGATTAGGACATCAATTTCTCACAATCTTTCACACCCACCTCATCCTTAAGGACTCTGATTTCTCTGAAAACTTTTGTTGAATCACTAAATTAAAATCGAAAAGATAACCACTTCCACGGCAGTTTTTGTGTGAGTTGGTGAAACAACGAATTGTCTGGTGTATTGTGCTGTGTATGCTAGGTCGTAGGTCTCTGAAAAATCTAGTGCAACAACCATTAGAGTACGACCCGATTTATAGAAGAAAATCCAACCCATCTCCTTCAACTGAGAATTCACCTGACCTTGGAGACATGGGAGAAGAAAGACCAAATCCTATGGACCTCATCCTGCATCAACTGCAACTATTGAGAGAGGAAAATGCGACGATCCGTCACACCATAGCACCCTCATCTGACCACCGCCCATAAGCACACATTACAACCCGACTGCAGAAGACTTAGTTCATTGGGTCCAAATCCCGCCTGAAGTAGGAGACTTTGAAATAAAGCCCGCATCACTCTCCTTGATCCCAAAGTACTATGGAAATGACTCTGAAGATCCCTTCCTCCACATCCAAGATTTCCGATCTGCTTGTGACACCATGAGTATCCCTGGGGTAGAAAAAGAATACATCTACATGAAAGCCTTCACCCACTCACTCAAAGACAAAGCACTCCAATGGCTTTGGAATTACGTAACCTCTCTCACTTCATGGGATGTCTTAAGGGAAGCCTTTATCAAGAAATACTTTCCCATAGGAAAAACCAACGCCCTGAGACAAGCTATTTCATCTTTCACCTAGAAAAACAGAGAACCCATCCACGAAGCTTGGGAGCGTTATTACAAAGGAAATGCCCTCATCATGCAATCTCCAAATGGAAATTGGTTCAGATATTTTATGAGGGCATATATACATCATTTAAGAGAGTGATTGATGGCTCCTGCGATGGAAATTACATCAGCCATGATGAACATTTTGTTTGGACTTTATTTGAAAATATGGCTGACAATTCGGTGAATAGTTCCTCAATTGAACAATACAGTGGGAACATGAGGACAGTCAATATCATTGATCATGAGAGATCTAGCAATGAGAATCCTGACAATTGAGAAACCCTCTCAAAACAAATGAAGCTCATGACTCAAGCCATAGAAAAATTGGCCATGAATAATCCCACCAAACATGAAGTTGACCACACCACATTCACCCATAATCAAGATATAAATTCTGAGACTGTGAATTGGGTGCAGAGAAATCAAGGAGGAACATATTCAAATAACCACAACACATGGAGAGAACAATCAAATTCTGGGTGGAATGGACAAAACAACTATCATTTCCAAAATCACACCCAACCCAGACAACCGATAGCACCGTCCGTGACTCAACCCTCCACCACTGTGGTAAATTTTGATGCCTTGGCTCAAGCAATACAACAACTGGCTATAGCACAACAACAGGCCACTGAAGCTCAACAAAAAGCCAACTCTGAGAATACCCGGCAGTTTGCCGAGATCAGATCTTATATCCTAGCCCTGTCACCTCAACCTCTACCCAATCCCAACACCAACAAGACTAGTTCGTATGGAGTACTTCAAACTCCACCACCTCCCGGATCTTTCACTTCACCACCTGGTTTCCAAAACCAGCATCAAGGATTTTTTACATCATCTAGGACAAATCAAGGGAACCCACAACAAGCATCTAGAAACCAAGTTAATTTCAAAATACCACCCCGCCCAAACCAATCTGCTAATGCCGTTGATGAATCTGTGATTCATCACATCAAAAGTCAAAAATAGAGCCTTGTTCCCGAGAAAATAGAGGCATATTTCCTTTTATCTTGCATAAATAACACTCATGCATGCATCCATAATTCATGCATTTTAGCAGCTCATCTGCATTTAAATAAGAATGCCAAAAATCCCTTGTAAAATACATCTTCATCAAATAACTTCTTCTCTATAATATATATGTATATATTCCTTAATACCATAGGGAAGAATGCACAAATCACCCTTGTAAAATAGCCCAAATATCCTGAGAACCCTTGTACATTAAACACACATAAAGCCCTCATACAAACCCCTAATTAGGTCTACTCACTCTTAGAATACTACATATTAAAAGACCTTCAAAATGAGACTAATTTCATTTCAATTGGAGCTTGTATGAGAAACTTGGGTTTTTGGGTCATTTTGTATACTACATACGTACATTTATTTATGTACTATATTTGACCTCATCTTCGTTTTTGGTCAACATGAAACTTGTAGATCTCATCAAGATCTACAACTTTCATGTTTTGAGTTTTTCCAAATTCGGCTTCCTCTTCTCTCTACACATATTTCTTCCTCCAGCCATTCACAGCAGGCCACGTGGCGCCCTCTGATTGCGCCACGCGGCCCGCTGCCCTTTGTCTGATCCGCCCGCGCCCTCCACCGTTGGATCGCGCTTCAGATCCAACGATCCAGGCCCTTCCACGCTCTTAACCACCTCCCAGCCACCCGATCCGCTCCACACTTCATCTCCACCATCCCTTAGCGCCGCGCTCTCAGCCTTCCACGTGGCGGCATCTACGCCGCTCGATCGCGCCCCCGATCCTCTCATCACAGCCGCCCATCTTCCAGCGAGTCTCGACCCTCAGATCAACTCCACCCTTTCATCTGAACCATCCGCTCGCGCCTCGCCACAACGCGCCACGTGGCGCTCTCATAACCCCTCATCTGGGCATCCCAGATCTAATCTTAACCGCTCGCTACGCGCTGATCTCCACCATTGGATCACAAAATCCAACGGTGGAGACTTCGTCTCCTACCTCGGGTGCCCCCTCTCTCCCACGATCTCTGCCTTGCGGGAGGGGCACCCCCTTCCTATTCTTGGAAGCGCTCCCTCCACCCTCGCCGGCCGCTGACCTCCCCACGACACACCCCACTCATCCCTCTCCCTCGCCAGCTCCCTCAAACACCACCATCTCCGCCACACTCGCCCCACGACAGCCACCAACTTCGCCACTCACCCATTCCAGCCGTCACCTTCATCCTTTAAATACCCCCTCTCCGGCCACATTCATCCTCATCCGCCACTCCAGAGAGCTTCCCTGAGCTCCGAGCTTTCGATTGGTGACAGCAATTCAACGACTCCGTGAGCGACGAAGGGCTTCTTCTCCGGCGAGATCCACGGCAGCTCCGCCGTGTCGCAGCCACTCCTCCGAGCAGCTGCTAGAGCTCGGGACCCTACCGATCCCTCGAGCGACGACCCTGGAACTCCCAGCAGAGCTCCAATTCCCAGGTAACTCCCCCATCCGTTCTCCGATCTTCTTCTTCTTTTTCTTGCTTTTTCTCTGCTTTTATTCGCTGTCATTGATCACCCTCGCACCTTCCAATCACCTCGGTGAGTTTCGCGTCGAAGCTCCGATCATCGCGACACCCTCCGCATCTTCCGACGACGCATACCACCTTCCTCCGACGAGCAGCTCCGCCATTTGGCCGGAGCTTACTCGCCTGACCATCGCACTCCACCGTAGGCCTCGCCAACCAGCACCACTTCTCCACAAACGCACGCACGAGCCTCGGCTATACGTTTAACACTTGCAGGTACTCCTTTGATCATTGGACGGAGCCTCGCCGGAGCTCTCTTCGAGCTTCATCGACACCGAGCTCCAGCCCTCCTCCAGGGATCCAGAGACCACCGGAGGCTTCGCCGCGCACTTACGATTCTCCCGAGCAAGGTGGGAGCTAACGAAGCTCATCACCGGAGCTTGGCAACCGAGGCGGAGCTCGGCTGCCTTCACCGGAGCACAGGCCTCTCCTCCGCAGGCGGCGGAGGACCGTCAGAGAAGAAGGAGCAGCAGCCGTTCGATCATCTGATCGAACGGTGCTCGACTCGCCACGCGTCCCTTAGCCGCCCCCGTCTTTGACCGTTGATCACGCCTCGGATCGGACGCCTCACCAGTCGCCACGCGTCTTCATCGACATCCCTTGGATCCATCTTGATCCAAGGGCCTTCAGGCCGCCACGTCGCCTTGTCCGAGCCTTGGCATCCAAGCCTAGGCTCGGGTAACCCGAAGCTACATCGAAGCTGGGCCGAACCTCCAGAAGACCCGAGCCTCCCTCCGAGCCTCCGACGCCCTCCGAACCTAGGTCGCCCCACGTGAGGAGCACGTGCGACCTGGGTTATTTGCATCAACGCCCCTGGAGCTTTCAGGAATTGCAAAAAGGCCCCTGTGAAGCAGACATCACGTGAGGAGCACGTGTTTCGTGGAGAAATTGCATTCAAGTCCTGCATACTATTGGTAATTGCATTTTAGTCCCTGTCAGCACGTTTACTTATTGAAACTTTATTTTCCAGTATTGCATTTACACCCTTGTGTTTGCACGTGTCCATAGCATGCATTTTTCATCATTTTGAAATTCTAAAAATTGCAAGTTGTTGAGAATTTTGTCCTCTATTTGTCTGTACACGTGTTTGATTTTTGTTGGTATGCTTGAATTATTAATAAATTAATTGGTTCATTTGTGTCATATTTTGCCCAGTGATGCCTTTTGATTTTTAATTAAATATCAGTGCCTTCAAAAATCACCAAAAATTCACAGTAGCTTAGGGACATTATTTTCAACACTCCATAAAAATTTCATATCATTTGCACGCATAACGAGGCCTCAATAAATAGTTTAGTGATTTTCTTTAATTAATTTTAATTAATTCATTTCGCAATAAATTTAAGTTCTGTTAATTTTCCTAGGTCCCTGATCATTAGACCCTCCTAGGATAATTTTAGTTCTTGGAAAAATTGTGATTTGATATTTATTAAAAATTAAACACTGAAAATCACTCTGTCTGCTTATTTAATTCACAGAAAATTTATCTTGAGTCGAAAAATTCCAAAAAAATTAGTGTAGGTCATTTTCATCATAAATAAGCTTCTGGCCAATTTTCATTATTTTTGGACTTCGTTTGATACATCAATTAAATTCAAAGTTAAATTGGCTAAGACTTGTCTGCATATGTCTGCATAAGAATTAAAAATTACCAAAAAAAATTTTGACCCTCGAATATCAACACTTGAAAATTGCTGTAATCCACCTAAGGAGACAGTTGCCTCCCTGAGATCGACCTTGGACTCCACCAAGTAAAAAAATATTACCGCTTAAAAATTGACCAAAATCTGATTTAAGTGGTTTTTGATCAACCTCTCGTATCCGACTGCAACGAACACTGAAAATTAATTTGGACCATTAATTTGCCCGAATTAACTAAGGGTACGGGAGCGTTCATCAAAATGGCGCCGTTGCCGGGGAGGCACGGCTTAGGTTAATTTCTAGCATATTTTTGAAGTGTTTGATTTCTAATCCCCGGGTAGTCTGACCCCCGGTTTTCTTGTAATTATTTCTCTTATTTGTTTTCTTCTTGCTTCATTTTTGTGTCACTCTCTGACCTCTATTTCATTTTTTGTGCGAGGACCGCGAGGAGTCGGCAACGCTTCAAGGACTTAGCATTTAAAGTGTGTTGAGAGAAAGAGAGGCATTGTACTTTTTATTTTTCTCCTTTGCATTATTTCCAGTGGTTCCCGTTTGGGATCTCGCGCGTGTAAATATAGTGGAAAACCGTGTCCCGTGTGCTGTGTGGGTGATTGGTAATTTAGCTTGCACTAGCGGCTCCTCGAGCCACTCTAGGACTGGTTTGTGCTCGTAATCAATAGGACCACACAACACACTTAATAGACGCACCTAGACCGCAGGACTTAGTTCAAATTAAACTGTTCTTCACGCTAATAGAACTGCCTGTCTAGGAGCGGCTTTCATCGCTTGCATTTTCATGTAGAGTAAAGTTTTCAATTCTGTATAGCATCCTGCATCAACAAGCGAAGGGGTCACTGTAAGTACTCTTTACTTAGCATACGCATCATTGATTTCAACTTGCATCGGCTTTTCTCGATTTCCCCCTCTGATTTTTCTCACTTAAAAAGGAAATTGGGACTGTACGATAGGCGTGCTTTGTGGTGATTAATTACAGTGATAACCTAACTTTAAAACCGGGACTGCTAACAGTATTGACCATAAAAAGGGAATAAAAGCTGAAAATTGTTTGCGGGAGACTAATCCCCGACCTTGTTTTCAGGCTGAGTGAGGGTACCTGAGTGTGTGTGAACACCCTAAGGTAGAGCCCAAATCCCCGTCTTCCATATCACGTTCTAACTGATCCTAGCAAATATCACGAGTCGAATATTTTCAGATTCTTTGACTAGTACCAAGTAGCCTCCGCCTGTCTCAGGTAGATAGGGGCGAAATTGCGGTACTTCGCGACAAGTTGCCAGTAACCCTCCGGGGCGAAGTTCCGGCCTTGTCAGCCTCCGCCTGCTTGCAGGTAGATAGGGGCGTGGTCACTGAGTCCATCGGCTTGGGATAGGAGCGAAGAAAGGAAGGAGCGGCGGTATCTTAGACGACAGGATAGACAGGGAAGACGCATCCGGCTCTGAGCCGACTTCCCTCTAGGCCGCGTAATCCTTGCTAGATTTGCTTGAAAATCACACTTAAAAACTACAAGATAAATTGGACTCAACTTTGAGTCCTTCACTGTGTTGAGTGTGAATCCAGGGTCTTGGATTGATCTTGTGCTTGCTTCAGGTAGGAGTAAAATCCTATCTTCTTCTTGCTTCACCAAGATGAGTGACTGGGGAGATCTCGACGCACCGTTCACTGATCTCTCTATGAGTCCCCCAAGTAACTCGTCTTTTCCGGTCCGAGTGCACCTTGGACCATCCAGGACTCATGACCCTCTTGAGTCCTGGTTCCCTCCTGCTCAGGGTGGTTACTCTCAAACCTACCCTTCTACCTCCTCTGAGATTACCAAGGAAGATCATTGCCTCGGTAGTCCCTTCCTTGATTCAACCTCTAACACCGACCTTATTTTCCAATCCCCAGAAGTAGAGGAAGAAATGCCGCCAAAGATGCCACCCGATGAGGACCAGATGAGACAGATTCTAAGACGCCTTGCTGAAGCTGAACAGAAAAATGCTGATCTCACTGCACGAATGGGGCGGATAATAGTAGCTGAAGGGATCGACCGACCAATGGTCGATACCTATAACCCGGCGGAGAACGAAATCCAGAATTGGCTAGCACCTGCAGTTCCCGACCAGGCATTCGAGCTGAAGCCCCACTTCCTTAGCCTGCTGCCGAAGTTCAACGGAAACCTAAGCGAAGAGCCGTACACTTTCCTCCGTGACTTCGAACTAGTCTGCAATAATCTGAGCCATCCCAATGTTGGCCAAGATTATATCCGACTGAAAGCCACCCCGTTTGCCTTAGGAGATAAGGCTGCACATTGGCTGAAAAACCTAGGGGTGGTATGTACTACCTGGATGCAGTTCAAGGACCTCTTCTTGAAGAAGTTCTACCCACTCAGTAGAACCAATCAGATGCGAACGAAGATTGCCAGCTTCGCCCAAGGACCCTGCGAACCGTTCCACGAGGCGTGGGACAGGTTCAATGACTTAGTACAGAAATGCCCATGCCACGGCATTTCTAAGGCAATCTTAGTCCAGACCTTGTTCTGCGGCCTAACCCCAGAGATGCAGGGGTTAGTCAGCGCCGCCTGCGGAGGAAGCTATCTGAACAAGAACGAGCACGCCGTGTGGAAAATCCTAGAGCAGATGGCAGAAACCGGCAGGTCACAGGCCACAAGGGCCTATCAGTTGTCTCCCTCGATTCTATCCAATGAGACAACTAGAAGGACTGTTGCAGATCTGACAGAGGACCTCATCCCCAGCATGGGGAATGATTGCAGACAAGCTTACCATGGTCGAGCAGATCCACAAGAGAGTCGCGGAGATGGAGTCTCTTTCGAGCCTTCCCAAGAAGGTGGAGGAACTCTCTGAAAAGGTAGCCAAGATTAAGCTACCCACCCCTTCTGCACCACCTGTACCTGTACATCGAGTCCATCTTGTACAGGAACAGGCACCGGGGTCTCAGAGCAGCTGGGATCAGACTTACACCCAGCAGAACCATCATGCACCCCCACCCGTTGAGACAGAGTACGAGGAGCCTCCGCCCGTTTACGAGATCAACGGGCTCTGGTATAGCCGCGACCCACTAGTCCGGCAAATCGAGATGGGGAAGGACCAAGTACACCGCCCAACCCCAGTCTACCAAGAGACCAGGCCCGTCACAATCCCGCGATATCAGTCCAGGCCAGAACAAGGGTATCAGCCGCAGCAGCGCACCTACCAGCAGGGGCCAGCACCGCCCCATCAGCAGCAGTATCGGCACGGCCAGCAGGGCCAGTTCAGGACCGCATCCACTCAGCAGCCAGCCCAACCCACCGAATTGGAGTCCCTCACCTTGGCGATCCAGGCCCTGTCTGATAGGGTCCAGCAGATGCAGAACGACTACCTGGACATGAGAACCGACATCAATCGGGTCTCTCGTGCTCAGGACCAACAAATGGCGCCAAGGACTCCAATTCCCGCACAGGTTCAGGCCAACCCAAACAGCGTACATCAAGGCCAGAACCGACCCCGAGATCAGGTATACTATTCAGATAATTATTTATCTGAACATGAGATCATTTCGTATGATAATGTTAACCATATGTCCCTCAGGAGCGGAAGGACCGTGACCATACCTGATCGGGCACGGGCACAACAGGAAGGAACCTCCGAAATTCGACCTGAGGAGAATTCGGAGGAAGAAGAGGAGGAGCACCACTACCACCAGCAGAAGAAGAGGACATCTGAGTCCTCGAAGCACCAGCCTCGTAGTCATCCAGAGTCCGACGACACCGATGAGCCCGCACCTCCATCTGAGGAGGACCAGCCAGAAGAAGCGGAAGAAGCATCACCGGTTTCGCCCAAGCATTTCCCTTTTCGTCAGAGTCAGAGTCAGAGTCTGTATAAAAGTCCGAGTCAGAGTCTTGTTCAGAACTCAGTTTCAGCAGCTAATGAAGATATTTCAGTTCCAGAACCTGAGTTAATAATCCCTTTCCCCAAAGCTCTCAAGGGTGGGAAGAAGAAAAACAAAAAAATTCAAAAAGATGACCCTGAGATGGCTGAGTTTTGTAACAAACATATCAAGGTCACAATTCCCTTCGACAAGTTCGTGGAAATGACCCCTGCATTCCAAAAATACCTTAAGGTGAGATGCACACCTACTAGGGTTAGCAGGAAAACCAAAAGCCGTGTTGAGAAACACGTTCTATCAGTAGCCACGACTTGTGCAATAAAAAACTCGTTTCCTCGGAAACGAAGAGACATGGGTGCACATTATGTAGTGAGTCATGTTGATGACATCGCGTTTGCACGCACTCTCCTGGACAATGGTTCCTCGATCAATTTAATGCCCACAGCCCTCTATGAGCGGCTCAATCTCGGACCTCTTAGGAAATCAAGAGCTATTCTTCAGTTTGCAGACAAATCCACTAAGAAGTCCCAAGGAGAGTTAAGGAACATTGTGATCAAAGTCGAGGGGCAGGAATACATGGTGGACTTCACTGTCCTCGATATGGAAACCCCTCGTAATTGGAGAGATTCCCAGATCATTTTGGGTAGGCCCTTCCTCAGAACAGCAGGGGCCTTATTCGATTATAAGAATGGGAAAATTCAGTTCCAAACTCCAGGCGGAGATGAGGAACTAAAGATGAAGCAGACGAGATGGCAGAGACCAGACTCCGAATCCAGCACCGAGTACTCTTCTATCGAAACAGACCGTGAACATGTAGACTTAGTTGGGCCATGGAGACAGAACCCAGCCAGCACCGATGTGTCCATCTCCTTTGAAGATGATCCAGTGCATGAGTCAGTCTGCGAGATCCTCAGGAACGAGTACAGCTCTGAGCCTGCATTGCCCTACATCTTCGATGACACAGAGGCCCAAGTGGGCCTGTCAGTCCTTGCATCCTTAGGACAATCGGAAGATGAGGAAGACGAGTCGGACGAGGCGTTTGCCGATTGCATGGAGACCTTTGACGGTCCGACTCCAGAGCCGAGCTTGGTGGCAGCCGCTGCAGAACAGGATCCAGCCACCTCCAACACCGAACCAGATCGGATTGAGCCAGACTTCTTAGACGATCATACCATCCCTGAGCTCAAACCCTTACCCACAACCCTGAAATATGCCTTCCTTGCGGGCAAAGACAAGAAATTTCCGGTCATTATCAGTTCGCAATTGACCGAGGAGCAGGAATCTCGCTTACTAAAGATCCTGGAGAAGAACCGCAAGGCAATAGGCTGGAGCATTTCCGATCTCCACGGGATAAATCCCGCTCTGTGTTCGCACCATATATATTTGGAGAACGAAGCCAAACCCTCTCGTGAATTCCAACGTCGGTTGAATCCAAATCTACGAGAGGTTGTGAAGAAAGAGATAGAAAAAATGGTGCGACGCGGGTTTCATTTACCCAATCTCCGATTCTAAGTGGGTGGCCCCAATCCATGTTGTCCCGAAAAAGTCGGGAATTCAGACGACCACCAATGAGGACGGAGAGGAGATCGTGACAAGAGTACCCACGTCGTGGCGCGTCTGTGTGGATTACAGACGCCTGAATGCCGCGACGAAAAAGGATCATTTCCCCCTACCATTTATTGATCAGATTTTAGAAAGACTAGCGGGGAAAGAATTCTTTTGTTTTCTTGATGGGTTCTCGGGCTACAATCAAGTAGCCATAGCTCCAGAGGACCAGGAAAAGACCACGTTCACATGCCCCTTTGGTACCTATGCTTTCAGGCGCATGCCTTTTGGGCTATGCAATGCTCCAGGTACTTTTCAAAGGTGCATGATTGCTGTATTCGCCGAAATGGTCGGCGAATTCCTGGAAGTCTTCATGGATGACTTCTCGGTCCACGGCGACTCCTTTGATTCCTGCCTTAGGAATCTGGACCGAGTCCTCAAAAGATGTTGTGAGGTCAATCTGGTGCTCTCCTGGGAGAAAAGTCACTTTATGGTAACGGAGGGCATAGTGTTGGGGCATGTCATCTCCAAGAGAGGAATGGAGGTTGACCCTGCCAAGGTAGACGTGATCAGACGACTCCAGCCACCAACCAACGTACGGCAGTTGCGGTCGTTCCTCGGGCATGTCGGATTTTATCGGAGATTTATAAAGGATTTTTCTAAGATTGCCCGACCGCTAACTGAGCTTTTAGGCAAAGACGCGGAGTTTATTGTCGATCACAAGTGTCTTGAGGCCTTTAAGCGGTTACAAGGAATGATCATGGACGCACCCATCTTACAAGCCCCAGATTGGTCTCTCCCTTTTGAGATCATGACGGACGCCTCAGATTATGCTGTTGGGGCTGTATTGGGACAAAGAAGAGATGGCGTCCCGTTTGCAATTCACTACGCAAGCAAAGTGCTTGATTCTGCTCAGCGCAACTATACAGTTACCGAAAAGGAAATGCTTGCGGTAGTGTTTGCCTTGGACAAATTCAGGTCTCATTTAATCGGATCCAAGGTAACTGTGTTCACAGACCACACGGCACTACGATATTTGATGGAGAAGAAGGACGCAAAGGCGCGTCTTCTTCGTTGGATTTTACTTCTCCAGGAGTTTGATTTGGACATCCGTGATAAACCTGGAAAGAAGAACGTAGTAGCCGATCATCTCTCTCGTCTCGAAGATCTTAATACTTTCGAGGTTTCCCCGATTCGAGACTCCTTCCCTGACGAGTCGATTTTTGTTATCGACTCACTCCCATGGTATGCCAATATCGTGAACTATCTTGTCTCCAAGAAAGTTCCCGAAGATTGGGCCAAGAGCCAAATTGACCGATTAAAGTCGGACGCTAGACACTACCATTGGGAGGATCCGATCCTTTTCTTTGAAGGACCGGATTGTGTCTGGAGACGGTGTATTCCTCAGGAGGAATACCAGAGTGTCCTTTCTTTATGCCATAGCTTAGAGGCAGGAGGACACCACTCCGGGAAGAGGACCGCATGGAAGGTACTTCAATGTGGCTTTTACTGGCCGACTCTGTTTCGCGATGCCACCGCCTTCGCGAAGTCGTGCCCAGTTTGCCAGAGGATGGGAGGAACCGTTGGTTCCAAGGATGAGATGCCAATGCAGCCAGTCATCATTTGTGATGTCTTTGACGCCTGGGGCATCGATTTCATGGGCCCATTCCCTGTCAGCCACGGGTTTGAATACATCCTCCTTGCGGTTGACTATCTGTCTAGATGGGTGGAGGCTATCCCGACCCGAGCCGCAGACAGCAGGACTGTCTGTAAATTTATCAGAGAGCACATAATCTCTAGGTTCGGGATCCCCAAAATGATGATATCAGATGGGGGTAGCCACTTTGTGAATCGGGAGGTGAAGAAACTCCTGAAGGACTACGGCATCGAATACCGTGTCGCTAGTCCTTACCACCCACAAACCAATGGTATGGCTGAGGTGTCGAATAGGGAGGTGAAAACCATATTGCAAAAGCTCGTCTGCCCAGACAGGAAGGACTGGTCTCAGATCTTGGATCAAGTCCTCTGGGCGTATAGGACGGCTTACAAGACTCCGTTAGGCACCTCCCCATTCCGAATGGTATTCGGAAAGCCGTGCCATTTGCCCGCAGAGTTAGTGCACAAATCAGAATGGGCAATAAAGAAGGTCAACTGGAACACACACCTAGGCCAGAAACAAAGAGACATGGATCTGAATGAGCTTGTGGAAGTCAGAAACCGAGCATACGACAACAGTGTGGTGTACAAGGACAAGGTAAAGCGTTGGCACGATAGATATATCAGACGAAAGACCTTTGTTCCTGGACAGAAGGTATGGTTGTTCAATGCCAGGCTGAAGACTTTCCAAGGCAAACTAAAGTCTAAGTGGACGGGACCATTCGTTGTCCGAACGGTGCATGATAGTGGATGTGTCGAGATCTCAGATCTCGCAGATGACGCACCGACATTCCTAGTAAATGGGCAGCTGTTGAAGCACTTCGTCGAATCCAATGAACAGTTAGTCCATGTGGAGGAGATTGTATTCATATGCGAGACAGATACAGAAGATACATCTCAAGCCGCGTATGAGACCTTGCAGCAATGAACTCCAGCCATCAGCAGCATCTTCAAAAGATTCAGACCGACTCAGCTGTATATATATATATATATCATTCTTCCTGTATATCCTATCCTTACCTCCACGATTCTAGTAACCCGTCCCCACATCATCGAATCATTATCTCGGACTGTACTTAGGATGACCAGATCCTAAGTATAGGGGGAAGGGGTCACCCGAGACGATTCATTGTACATTCTCCAGATCACATTGGTCCTCTTACTCACTCCTGTCCTACACTTAGGCTGACCAGAGCCTAAGTATAGGGGGGACCGATGCCCACCGTGTATATATTCATTTATTTCCCCTCTTTTCCTCGTCCGCCCCATTTCTGATCTTCTTCTACACTTAGGCTACCAGAGCCTAAGTATAGGGGGGCGGGACGACTTCTATACTTTTTGTTATTTTAGCTCTCCTACGCTTAGCCCGAGCTATGTCTTTTTAGTCGCTTTCGTGCTCTGAGGACATAGCACACGCTAAGTATAGGGGGGCGTGTATATATTACATATATACTTTACCCATAGCTCGTACTTTCGCGTATTGTTGTATATATTTTGCAATAATTACGGGTGGGTAAAAATCGAAAAAATAAAAAAAAATTGTATACTTGTATAATATGTACTATATGTATAATACTTGTATAAAAAGTTGTAAAATTCTTGTAAAACATACTTTTGTAAATAATTGTTGTATACCAGAAAAATAAAACAAAGGCTTCTTATTTACTCGTGCATATCATCCCTGCATAAAAAATACAATAAAAAGAGTCCTGCATTTTCATAGCATGACATCTCATCTCATCTGCATATTTCTGCATATGCAAAGTGAAAAGCTAGTGGGTTCTGAACCAAGTTATGAGTAGATATTGAGGATGGACTTGGTTTGACCTTAATCCACCTAATTTCAGAGGAACCTTATAGGAACTGGAGTTAAGATTTCTCAGGTCAAGAGACTTAATTCTTTGAGTCCGCAAGTCTATGTTCACATGTCATCTTGACTAGTCTAAGTAGAATATCTCGTGCATACGCAGGATTCTTTTAGATAATGACCTAACTTGGACAAACACTATGCACATAGCTCTTCATTGATGAGGTGGTAAGGAGGTAGTTTCCTTTGACTTGGGGTAGCATATGAGGGTAGTACTTCTAGGCGGAACCTCTCTTCTTCTTATAGTGAAGGAAGTGCGTCTCAACTTGGTCTAGTGGCGATGAAGGCTAAGGACGGGATGCTGTGGGTTGCAATAATGCTTCAAAAGAGGGATAGTCTACTGGCTCAAGAGGAAAAACTCCTGATGTATATGCTGCACCTTGAATATAGTTCCAAAAAAAAAAAAATTTGCAAGAAAGAACTCCAAAAAAATCAGACAGGTCCAAGAAAAAGAATAATACCTGTCGGAGTATGTATATTAGCAAGGAAAATGCAGCTGGATGACTTGGCTACACTGGTCAGGCATCCCGGGATAGGTGGCTACACTGGCCACCGTCCATTCTTTTCTCTACCCCCTCCTCTTGAGTGGGTCGCACTTGAACTTAGAAGGGAATACCCCGCTCCTCGAGGAAAGAGTCACTGGACCGGGTTATTGAGTTACCTTGTTAGAGGAGGCTGGTTCCGAACCATTTCTGATGTGGAGAGCTACATCTCACTTACACGGTACAAGTAAGAATCATAGTCATCAGAAATTTGCGTTTGAGGATTTGTTCTGACCTGACTATTGAGGCGTCTTGAATAGAAGACTTGTGGAACTTGAAGTCTGTTAGGTCTTAAGTTCAGGTCCAAATAAGGTTCCGCCACACAATTAATCCAAAGGTCGAGTCAGGCTCCATTTTCAAACTTTTGTTCATGACCTTGGTATGGAACCCAAAATCATTTCACTCTTGCATTTCATTTAGTTGCTCGGGGACGAGCAAGGTTTAAGTATAGGGGGTTGATGAATCTGTGATTCATCACATCAAAAGTCAAAAATAGAGCCTTGTTCCCGAGAAAATAGAGGCATATTTCCTTTTATCTTGCATAAATAACACTCATGCATGCATCCATAATTCATGCATTTTAGCAGCTCATCTGCATTTAAATAAGAATGCCAAAAATCCCTTGTAAAATACATCTTCATCAAATAACTTCTTCTCTATAATATATATGTATATATTCCTTAATACCATAGGGAAGAATGCACAAATCACCCTTGTAAAATAGCCCAAATATCCTGAGAACCCTTGTACATTAAACACACATAAAGCCCTCATACAAACCCCTAATTAGGTCTACTCACTCTTAGAATACTACATATTAAAAGACCTTCAAAATGAGACTAATTTCATTTCAATTGGAGCTTGTATGAGAAACTTGGGTTTTTGGGTCATTTTGTATACTACATACGTACATTTATTTATGTACCATATTTGACCTCATCTCCGTCTTTGGTCAACATGAAACTTGTAGATCTCATCAAGATCTACAACTTTCATGTTTTGAGTTTTTCCAAATTCGGCTTCCTCTTCTCTCTACACATATTTCTTCCTCCAGCCATTCACAGCAGGCCACGTGGCGCCCTCTGATTGCGCCACGCGGCCCGCTGCCCTTTGTCTGATCCGCCCGCGCCCTCCACCGTTGGATCGCGCTTCAGATCCAACGGTCCAGGCCCTTCCACGCTCTTAACCACCTCCCAGCCACCCGATCCGCTCCACACTTCATCTCCACCGTCCCTTAGCGCCGCGCTCTCAGCCTTCCACGTGGCGGCATCTACGCCGCTCGATCGCGCCCCCGATCCTCTCATCACAGCCGCCCATCTTCCAGCGAGTCTCGACCCTCAGATCAACTCCACCCTTTCATCTGAACCATCCGCTCGCGCCTCGCCACAACGCGCCACGTGGCGCTCTCATAACCCCTCATCTGGGCATCCCAGATCTAATCTTAACCGCTCGCTACGCGCTGATCTCCACCGTTGGATCACAAAATCCAACGGTGGAGACTTCGTCTCCTACCTCGGGTGCCCCCTCTCTCCCACGATCTCTGCCTTGCGGGAGGGGCACCCCCTTCCTATTCTTGGAAGCGCTCCCTCCACCCTCGCCGGCCGCTGACCTCCCCACGACACACCCCACTCATCCCTCTCCCTCGCCAGCTCCCTCAAACACCACCATCTCCGCCACACTCGCCCCACAACAGCCACCAACTTCGCCACTCACCCATTCCAGCCGTCACCTTCATCCTTTAAATACCCCCTCTCCGGCCACATTCATCCTCATCCGCCACTCCAGAGAGCTTCCCTGAGCTCCGAGCTTTCGATTGGTGACAGCAATTCAACGACTCCGTGAGCGACGAAGGGCTTCTTCTCCGGCGAGATCCACGGCAGCTCCGCCGTGTCGCAGCCACTCCTCCGAGCAGCTGCTAGAGCTCGGGACCCTACCGATCCCTCGAGCGACGACCCTGGAACTCCCAGCAGAGCTCCAATTCCCAGGTAACTCCCCCATCCGTTCTCCGATCTTCTTCTTCTTTTTCTTGCTTTTTCTCTGCTTTTATTCGCTGTCATTGATCACCCTCGCACCTTCCAATCACCTCGGTGAGTTTCGCGTCGAAGCTCCGATCATCGCGACACCCTCCGCATCTTCCGACGACGCATACCACCTTCCTCCGACGAGCAGCTCCGCCATTTGGCCGGAGCTTACTCGCCTGACCATCGCACTCCACCGTAGGCCTCGCCAACCAGCACCACTTCTCCACAAACGCACGCACGAGCCTCGGCTATACGTTTAACACTTGCAGGTACTCCTTTGATCATTGGCCGGAGCCTCGCCGGAGCTCTCTTCGAGCTTCATCGACACCGAGCTCCAGCCCTCCTCCAGGGATCCAGAGACCACCGGAGGCTTCGCCGCGCACTTACGATTCTTCCGAGCAAGGTGGGAGCTAACGAAGCTCATCACCGGAGCTTGGCAACCGAGGCGGAGCTCGGCTGCCTTCACCGGAGCACAGGCCTCTCCTCCGCAGGCGGCGGAGGACCGTCAGAGAAGAAGGAGCAGCAGCCGTTCGATCATCTGATCGAACGGTGCTCGACTCGCCACGCGTCCCTTAGCCGCCCCCGTCTTTGACCGTTGATCACGCCTCGGATCGGACGCCTCACCAGTCGCCACGCGTCTTCATCGACATCCCTTGGATCCATCTTGATCCAAGGGCCTTCAGGCCGCCACGTCGCCTTGTCCGAGCCTTGGCATCCAAGCCTAGGCTCGGGTAACCCGAAGCTACATCGAAGCTGGGCCGAACCTCCAGAAGACCCGAGCCTCCCTCCGAGCCTCCGACGCCCTCCGAACCTAGGTCGCCCCACGTGAGGAGCACGTGCGACCTGGGTTATTTGCATCAACGCCCCTGGAGCTTTCAGGAATTGCAAAAAGGCCCCTGTGAAGCAGACATCACGTGAGGAGCACGTGTTTCGTGGAGAAATTGCATTCAAGTCCTGCATACTATTGGTAATTGCATTTTAGTCCCTGTCAGCACGTTTACTTATTGAAACTTTATTTTCCAGTATTGCATTTACACCCTTGTGTTTGCACGTGTCCATAGCATGCATTTTTCATCATTTTGAAATTCTAAAAATTGCAAGTTGTTGAGAATTTTGTCCTCTATTTGTCTGTACACGTGTTTGATTTTTGTTGGTATGCTTGAATTATTAATAAATTAATTGGTTCATTTGTGTCATATTTTGCCCAGTGATGCCTTTTGATTTTTAATTAAATATCAGTGCCTTCAAAAATCACCAAAAATTCACAGTAGCTTAGGGACATTATTTTCAACACTCCATAAAAATTTCATATCATTTGCACGCATAACGAGGCCTCAATAAATAGTTTAGTGATTTTCTTTAATTAATTTTAATTAATTCATTTCGCAATAAATTTAAGTTCTGTTAATTTTCCTAGGTCCCTGATCATTAGACCCTCCTAGGATAATTTTAGTTCTTGGAAAAATTGTGATTTGATATTTATTAAAAATTAAACACTGAAAATCACTCTGTCTGCTTATTTAATTCACAGAAAATTTATCTTGAGTCGAAAAATTCCAAAAAAATTAGTGTAGGTCATTTTCATCATAAATAAGCTTCTGGCCAATTTTCATTATTTTTGGACTTCGTTTGATACATCAATTAAATTCAAAGTTAAATTGGCTAAGACTTGTCTGCATATGTCTGCATAAGAATTAAAAATTACCAAAAAAAATTTTGACCCTCGAATATCAACACTTAAAAATTGCTGTAATCCACCTAAGGAGACAGTTGCCTCCCTGAGATCGACCTTGGACTCCACCAAGTAAAAAAATATTACCGCTTAAAAATTGACCAAAATCTGATTTAAGTGGTTTTTGATCAACCTCTCGTATCCGACTGCAACGAACACTGAAAATTAATTTGGACCATTAATTTGCCCGAATTAACTAAGGGTACGGGAGCGTTCATCAGCCGTCACTCTGAGAAATGGGAAAACCACTTCTGCCTACACCAGACCGCTAGCTTCAGAAGAACAAATTGAAATAGAGGAGGAGCCTGATGATGAAGAGAAGGTAACTGAGACAACCATGCCCCTTCCTGTCTCCCCATCCATAACTAGCCCCTTTACCGGAGCTCTTCACCGGAGAAAACCTCGATCTTCCACCATCGATCCAGAGCTAGAAAAACTATTCTCCGACATTGTCATTGAGATCCCTCTCTTAAAAGCTCTCGAACAAGTTCCAGCCTTCTCCCGATTTTTGAAGGAAAAATGCAACCAAAACGGAAATCCAAGGGAAAAAGTAGAAAGGACAATGAAGATATTGAAAGACATGTGCTCCCTCAAGCAACAACCAATGTCATCTCCCAATTCTTATCCACCAAAAAGAAAGATCCAGGAGCTCCTCTAGGTAGATGCACAATTGGCAAATTAACCTTCGACCACACCCTGCTAGATAATGACGCTTCCATCAATCTTCTCCCAACTGCTATTCTGGAGCAAATTGACCTAGGAAAACTGAAACCTGTCTCAATGACTTTGCAAATGGCTGATCGATCTGTGAAAAGACCAAAAGGACTACTTGAGGATGTGATAGTTGATGTTCAAGGTCATAAATTCCCGGTTGACTTTGTTGTGATGGATATGTATCAAGAAAATATATTGAGTGAGACACCAATCATACTAGGACGACCATTTTTGGCCACTGCTAAAGTTCATTTTGATTATGAGGTTGGAAGAGTTGAATTTAAAATCAATGGCCAAGTCATTCCTGTTGATCTTGTCACCCCTACTCCCACTGAATCTGAGACCGAAGAATGTGGTTGGATAGAACGATATGCTGTTCTAAATATTCAAAAAGATTTTGCCCCCATTCATCTCACCAAAGACCCCTTAGAAGTTAGTCTTAACACCTCTAGATCCACTTACAAAAACACTTCTCATGAAATTGCCACCTACAATCTGAATCTTGCACTAGAAGCACCACCATGCCCTCTCACCAGACAAGAAATTGATGAGCTTGATAATGCCTGGGACACATTAGACTCTGAACTCACATTGACCTCAACCATAATCATGCCCATGATGGAACCATCATTTGAGACTATTTCTGTAATAGACTCAGGAAACACTACAACTCTGAATCCATCGACAACCACTATTGAATTAAAGCAACTACCCAAAGATCTGAAGTATGCTTTCCTGGATGATGCACAGACTCTACCAGTCATTATCAATGCCAACCTAAACCATATACAAGAAAGTCAACTCATGGAAGTTTTGAAAAAGAATTCCTAGGCCATTGGATGGAAAATAACAGATCTAAAAGGAATAAACCAAACATTCTGTACTCATCACATATATCTGAAAAATGATTGTAAACCCTCTCGGGAAATGCAAAGACGGCTGAATCCCAATCTACGAGAGGTTGTGAAGAATGAGATCTATAAATGGGCAAGTGCGGGTATCATTTACCCTATCTCTGACAGCCCTTGGGTCAGTCCTCTCGAAGTTATCCCCAAGAAGGCTGGATTAACAATTGTCAAAAATGAGAAAGGCGAGGACATACCCACTAGAGTAGCCACATCTTGGAGAGTCCGTGTATATTATAGGAAACTCAATAAGGCTACTCGAAAAGATCATTTCCCATTACCATTCATTGACCAAATCATTGAGAAGCTAGCTGGAAAAGAATTTTTCTGCTTTTTAGATAGATATTCCGATTATAACCAAGTAGCCATAGCACCAGAAGATCAAGACAAGACCACTTTCACTTGTCCATTTGGAACATATGCCTTCCGCCGCATGCCTTTCGGACTATGTAATTCCCCATCAACATTTCAAAGATGCATGATGGGAATTTTCACTGATATGATCGGCGATTTTATGGAAGTATTTATGGATGATTTCTCTATTTTTGGAGACTCTTTGAGGAAACACTGGGATTTTTGGATAGAGTCCTCCAGAAATGCATTGAAGTGAACTTGATATTATCTTGGGAGAAATCATATTTTATGGTGAAACAAGGGATTGCGTTAGGACATGTTGTGTCAAACAAAGGGATGGAAATGGATCCATAAAAAATTGAGACAATCATCCGTTTAAGTCCACCAGTGAACATCAAAGGTGTTCAATCCTTCCTAAGTCATGTCGGCTTTTACCGCTGCTTCATCAAGGACTTTTCAAAAATTTCCCGTCCTCTCACAAAATTACTGGAAAAAGATCAAGACTTCACTTTTACTGAGGACGCATTTGAATCTTTCAAAACCCTGAAGAAAATCATCACTGAAGCACCCATCCTACAACCCCCAGATTGGAATTGTGAATTTGAGATCATGTACGATGCATCTGATTATGCTGTGGGGGCAGTATTGGGTTAAAGGAAAGATGGGAAACCTTATGCCATTCACTATGCCAGTAAAACTCTGGATGATGCTCAAAAGAACTACACTGTGACTGAGAAAGAACTTTTGGTTGTGGTATTTTCCTTAGAGAAATTTCGATCTTACATCCTAGGATCCCACATCATCATCTACACAGACCACTTAGCTTTGAAATATCTTTTTACAAAGACCGATGCTAAGCCTAGACTCATTAGGTGAGTATTACTGCTCCAAGAATTTGATTTGGAGATTCGAGATAAAGCCGAAGCAAAGAATGTCGTGGTTGATAATCTTTCACGACTCCCTTCCTCAAACACAGACACAATCCCAATTTTCGATAATTTTCCAGACGAAAGTATCATGTCTGTTTCTCAACTCCCTTGGTATGCAGACATCATCAATTACATCGTCACCTCCACATTCCCTGATGATTGGCCTAACATAAGAAAGACAAAACCAAAGCCCAAGCCCGATACTATCACTGGGAATCTGAAGTCTGGGTACTGATTTGATATGGAGACGATGCATCCCTGAATTTGAAGTCAACGATGTCCTAACTCACTGCCACACTTCTGGGTGTGGAGAACACCACTCAGGGAAGCGCACAGTCGCTAAAGTCTTACAATGCGGTTTCTACTGGCCCACAATCTTGTCCTGCCTGTCAGACTAATGGAATGATGACCCGCCGCAACATGATGCCCCTCCAACCCGTACATATAGTTGAGATCTTTGATACTTGGGGAATAGACTTCATGGGACCTTTCACCACCTCACAGGGCTATCAGCACATCTTACTCGCTGTTGACTATGTGTCCCGTTGGGTTGAAGCCATTCCCACTCGCGCTGCTGATAGCGCCACTGTTGTTAAATTCCTGAACAATCTCTTCTCCCGATTTAGATTACCCAAGGTGGTCATTAGTGATGGAGGCACCCACTTTCTGAATGCTTCAGTTAAGAATTTACTCAAGAAAAATGGAGTCGAACACCGTGTCTCAACTGCCTATCACCCACAGACTAATGGAATGGCCGAGCAGTTGAATCGAGAAATCAAGACCATACTCCAGAAAATTGTCCGCTCTAATCGTAAAGACTGGTCTCAACACTTACCTTCTGCTCTTTGAGCCTACCGTACAACCTTCCGTACACCCTTAGGAATGAGCCCATATAGATTGGTCTATGGAAAGCCTTGCCATCTACCTGTAAAGATACACCACAAGTCACTCTGGGCGATCAAGAAATGTCATTTGGATTATGATGAGGCAGGAAAGAAAAGACTATTGGACTTATCTGAACTGGAAGAATTGAGATCACAAACCTATGATAACAACCTGCTATACAAAGAGAAAATCAAGTTGTGGCACGATGCCAACATTTCGAGGAAAACATTCAAGGAAAATCAAAAAGTGTGGCTATTTGATGCAAAACTGAAGTTATTTCCAGGAAAACTAAGATCTAAATGGAAAGGACCATACATTGTAACTCAAGTATTCGATAATGGCTCGATAGAAATTTCTAACCCAAACACTAAAGCTACTTTTAGAGTCAATGGTCAAAGACTAAAACCTGTTGTTGAACCATCTGGTCCTATGCCTGTCTGCACAACATACCTTCTGCAGGAAAAATGAACCACCACATCGCCAAGATGAGGCGTTAAATCATGCACTCTCGTGAGCCTCTCCTCACAGGTATCTTTTCGTCTTACAGCTCGCATGTTTATTTTCACTGCATTGCATTAGATAAGTATGGGGGTACTCCTCTGCATTACATTCCACAAAAAAAAAACAAAAATACATTTCACATCCCTTCTGATCCTCCTATTGCACATCGTCTTCACCATGAGGACATGGTTTCTGTTAAGTATGGGAGGGTGTCAGCATAGTTTTTCAAAATTGCATAATCTTTCAAAAAAAACTCTCTTTTGCAAAAATTTCCCTAAAAATATTTTCAAAAACAAGAAAACCACCAAAAATACAATCCTTCCTAGTTTTATCCTACTTTGAGAAATCAGATATTCACTGCATAAATCATAGACTGAGGTTGAGTTGACCCTAATCCACTTAACTTCATCAGAATTTCACTAGGCATGAGTTTTTAAGCTTTCTTCAGGTCCATATGGACTTTATTCTCTCAGTTCCACTGACTTTACTGGTGAATGAATTTCTGTATATAACTAGATCACCTGAGAAACTAGTAGCACTCTTAAACTCTTCAATGGATATTAAGCATCTGCACATTGCACTTAGCTTGATTGAGTTTATTTTACGAGATACAATTACAATCTAGTTGAGGTGAGGAGTTGTCCTCTTGGTTGTGCCAATGCCTGAACCTTATCTATAGTCAGTGAAGGAACCTGACTCAGGAGCAACATGATCTCTCTAGTCTAAGTGTGTCAGCAATTAAGTCATTATCGTGCCTTTAAAGACAATATTAAGCCGATACTACCTCTTGATGCCAAAATCCAAGACAAAAATACCATGAAAAGGCATATCACAATACAAATGCAAAAAACCACCAATCATGCAAAGATACGCAAAGCGAAAGCAAAGAAGACCACCAAATAACCCTCCTCCATCAAAAAGTCGTGGTAATAGCCCAATGATGCTACCCAAATTTTTAAAAGAGGCCCAAAGAGGCCCAGGGTTATGCTCTGCAAAAGGAACAAAAATGAGAGCAACGGACCAAAGCGGTCTACGGAAAACCCCAAAAATTAAAGTCCCATTCTCCAAGAATTATGACCTACTGTTTATGCTGACATATTTGGGTGAAAAGTGAATATGCCTGAATTCAGGTGAGAACTGAGGCTATATGACTAGGGAATCATTCGGTACCTTGATAGATTGTGTTGTTAGCTCGTTCTCTTGACTCACGAAAGCTAAAACTATCACTAACACTATTTATATCCACTCAACGTCAAAGAAAATACATGTTTCTTAGGGATGAGCTGACTTGATCGACCTTCTGAAACCATGCCTGATTTTGTTGGAACTGAGAGGCTGTTGAAACTACAAACTCGAGTCAAGTTGACAATTCGAACAAATCATTAATACAAGGGTCAACTCTACTGAAGTCCGTGTATTTGTGCGGTTAGGATCTGAAAAACTCAAGACTTTGTGGGTATGTCTGCTGTAAACCCTCATCCAACCTATCTTGGTTATTCTCCATATCCTTCATTATTTCTTATCTTATTCTTGCTCAAGACTAGCAAGACTTAAGTATGGGGGTGTGATGATTACAATATATATATGAGATAACATGATCAAATTATGTGATATACAGCCTTAATGATTGATCTGTAAAACTCCAAATTCACATAATCTATAATTGCACACAATCTCTGCATAAATAAACTGATCGTGATTTTGTAATCAAGTAAAATATTTTCAAAAATATCGATTACATATTTTATGATTCCGAATCATTTTTTTAAGACACCTAAATATAACGTAACTTATTATCTACATCATATGGAAGAGTATTGGGTATATATAGCATGGAATACAACACATTGATATGACTCTACAAAATCTCAATTTTTATTGGGAAGAAAAAAGAAGGGAGGACAGTATAAATTGCCCACTCATTATAACATGGATAAAGCCTATAGCTTTTTATTGGGAAGAAATAGGGAGGGGTATAGTGTAAAAGACTCACTCTTTAATATCATGCATAGAGCCACCCTCATCATGCCTTCCCATGCACATCTCTAGCCCACGTACCTTACCCATTCCCTTCCGCATGCAACAATTATGTTTTGTCTTTACTCTCCCTTTATTTGCATGATATGGAGCCGCACAATGCAAGTATAAAAGAGGGCCGATTCACGCACTCCCCATTCTCTCCTTCCCTCACGCACAACATCTCACGCACTCTCCCCTCCCCTTCCATTTTTTCATGCACTCAAGCACAAGCCCCCTCTCTCTCGTTCTCCCTATCTATCGCATACTCCTCTCTCTCTCGCACTCTATCTCTTTCTCTTTTTCTTATGCAGGTGACGCCTGATATGCTGCAGCCACCGCGAGTACATCCGACCATTGTCTCCAGCATTTAGCGTGCGCGAATGCGTGCCCATTACTGCCTTCCAGTATGTATTCTTCCTCCATAGAATAGTTGCTGTGCGCACCTACAGCCGCGCATTACCAACAGTGCGTCCAACCACTGTATAAGCGAGTATACGCCCAGCACCATCTTCCATTTGTGCCCAGCTCCAGGCCACACATTGCTGTGCGTGGCCCCTCCTCTTCCAACTCTCAAAGCCGCAGCCACCGTCCAGTGCAACCTCCTCTAGCACAGCATTGTGCTTCAGCATTCTCCTCCTTTGCGCACACTGTTGTGCGCGACCTCGTCTCCCCCGGTACGCAGCTGCATACTCCAAGCTCCTTTGTGCGCCAACAGTCCTCGCACCAACCAACGTTCGTCTTCCTCAGAACATCCCCGTCCAGGCCACTCCCGCAAGGAAACAACAAGCTCCCTGGCCGTGGATGCAACTTGCAAGTTGCACTCCACGTACATGCATAAGAGGGCTAAATTTTCTCTCTCTCATTCTCTTTATTTCATGTAAATTTTAATGATCTAACGCTATTTAAATTAAGTCATTATTGGGTCATTAAAAGATTTAATTGTTGATTAAAAGAATAATGCGTAAAACTTTATTTATATTTTAGTCCCTTCTAGGGACCTGTTTGCTAGTTATCTTCATATTTTCTTGCATTTATGCCCCTGGTTTCATATGTGAATATCTTGAGCATCCTATCTCCGTTTGAGTTGATTTTGATCTCGTTTCAAAGCTGGTTTAATTCTCTTTTTAATGACATAGTTCTTCTCATGTTTTGACACTCTGATGGTTGATGATTTAATTCAAACTAAGTGTCTCTCATAGAATGATTTACATGCCTTGTATCTCTACATTAATGAGACTAGCTTCATAATTTGAACCTGATTTGACACGTGATTAAATAGCTCAAATATTTTGACTAATTATGACTCAGTCACATCATTGTAACCTTGCATCCTGTTTCATACTAAAAAGCAAATAAAAAATGTATTTCTCATGTTTTCCTTTTGCTTTTGTTCGTGTCTTCATGTGCTTTTATTGACCTACGAGTTGTTAATCTGACACTTAATCTAAGTAATTTGAGTCTAAATAATACTCAAGAGGCTCGTGTCCCTGAGTTCGACCTTGGGCTTGCCCAAGTAAAATATAAATCGACCGCTTTATTTTGATTGATTATTTTAAATCAAGCGGTCTTTGATGCATCCTAGTCGACCGACTACAACGCACTAAAATGATATATTAAGAGGCCAGATTTGTGGTTCGTCTGGAAGCTGCCACAAGGAGTTGTGAGGCTCCTTGGATCTCACTACGGTTGGAGATGGCCAAGCTCGTCGTCGCCCAAATCGTCTTGCCCGTGCTGTGTATTTTGCCTAAAATAAATTATTGAGTGATTTATGTAATTAATTTTTAATTAAATCCATGAACATTATTTTGAGAAATTTCAAATCTCCTGGATTGATTATAAAATATCTTTTTGAAATAAATTGGTTTCTGGATAATTCGATTTCGTGGATTTATTAGGAATTAAATACTCACAATCACTATGTTTCAATTAAAAATTTTATAAAAAATCATAAATTGTTAAAAAATTCCAACAAAAACACTATAGCTTTATTAAATCATATTTCACTTCCAGTAAAAATTTCATAAATTTTGCATTCTATTTGTGTGAAAATTTACATAAAAACCCTTAAAAAGTTTACATTTTTAATTGTTACATTTTAAATCGAAAAATTCCAAAAAAAATACATTTTAGTTTCATCATTGGATTAGGTTTCTAAGAAAAATACAATCTGGCTAAATTAGATTAATTTCGCAATAAAATTAATCTGGCTAAGTTGCTTGTTTTCTTAATAACCTAGTTCATTCGTATATTTGCATTTGCATTTATTTTAAATAAAAAGTATAAAAATTATGCTTGGAAAACAGTCAACTAATTTATCTAATTTGATCCAACGTTGTTCCTTTGCCTACTTGAGTCGACCCTGGGGCTTTCTCAGGTTAAAAAATATAAAATCACACATTAATTAATTCATTGATTCATCAATTCGTGTGATTAAATTTTTGATAGATCCTGATTGCCTGACTACAACAACACGACATCATTAACATAGGGTAAATCCGGATCCATCAAATAGCCATGTTGCTAGGGATGAAGTGTGGTCGAGTGTGGCGGCGAGGTGCGACGGCATTGCTGGAAGACGGTGAAAATGAATGACGTGAGCTTATGGAGGATGGAGGCGAGGGAACGGTGGCACGATCGTGCGTGCAGGAGGGAGAACCGTGCGGTGTTGCGAACACAGGAGATGGGGTCGCGCTTGGGCGGAGCGTGCGGCCGCAGGTGGCGTCTGGTGGCATGACGCGTTGAGGGTGGCCCCGGTAGAGGGGTGGCCAGGAATGGGGGGGGGGGGGTCGTGCAGTGGCATCGCATGCGGTCAGCCAAGAAGGGGTGGTCGCGCAGGAGGCATACTAGGGCGGTCGTAGCCACGGGCAGGCAGCTAGAGCTGCTGGCGACGAACGACACATGTAGTGGTCAAGGGACGGGCGGCGAGCGACGTTTAGCGGAGCAACTGGCTGCCGCCTGCTGCTGGAGAGGGGGGGACAACGGGCCATGCACCTGCTGCTTCCTCCTATTTTTTTTCATTTGATGAACCCTGATTTAACCTATTTTAATGATGTCATGTTGTTGTAGTGGAGCAATCAGGATCGATAAAAAATTTAACCACATGAATCGATGAATCAATGAATTAAAATGTGTGGTTTTATGTATTTTTACCTAGATAAGACCCAGGGTCGACTCAAGGAGGCAAGACAACAACGTCGAACCGAATTTGATGAATTAACTCACGATTTTCCAAGCATATTTTTTATATTTTTATGCAAAATAAATGCAAATGCAAATATGCGATTAAACTAGGTTATTAAGAAAATAAGCAACTTAGACAAATTAATTTTAATATGAAATTAATCTAATTTAGTCAAATTATAATTTTCTTATAAACATAATCCAATGATGAAAGCAAAATGTTTTTTTTTTGGAATTTTCGATTTAAAATGTAACAATTAAAAATGCAAAATTTTTAGGGGTTTTTATGCAAGTTTTCACACAAACAGAATGCAGAAATTGTGAATTGTTTACTGGAAGTGAATTTTGATGAAATTAAGTAAGGGTAATATTTTTGGAATTTTCTAACAATTTATGAACTTTTATGATTTTTTTAATAGAAACAGAATTATTGTGCATATTTAATCCTAATAAATCCACGAAATCGAATTATCAAGAAACCAATTTATCCCAAAAAGATATTTTAATAATCAATCCATGAGATTTAAAATTTCGCAAAAAAATATTCGTGGATTTAATTAAAAATCAATTACAGAAATCACTCAACAATTTATTTTAGGCAAAAGACACATCCATTTTTGATAAAATTTGGAAACTAATTAAAGCACATTCATACGCATCGTCTCTAATTTTTTCACAATTCATAAGTATGGCATGTATAATTTTATGCTAATATATCAAAATCAAGATTATCCTTATAATATTTTGGTAGTACATCAATATTTTCACGATGGAGGGAGAAAATGCTCATCATTGTTCTTTATACCAAGAAGTGTGTTGATACTGATTGTATTACTCTTCCAAACTATACAACAACTTCTTGCAGTGCACGTATCCAATATATTAACATTCTTTGTAACTAACATTTTAGGATTTTTTTCTAGAAGTAATATACATAAATATATTAAAGGGATATTTATCCAGCAAACCCTGAAATCTTTCAAAATTACCTCTACAACCTTTGAAACATCGATATTCCTCCCTAGACCCCGTAATCTTGCTAACCATTACCGTGCAGACCCTCTGGTTAACTCCCATCCATTTGTCCGTTAAAACTAACCGGCTTCCGTTATATTTGTTTACATTATACCCAATTTGTTTGTTAAATTTACATTCATTGCCATTTCCCCTTGGATTTGGCCCTCCCCGCCGTCCTCCTCGAAACCTCAACCCCACCGTGCCGTCCAAAGCCCCAGCGTCACTTCCCCTGCTCCCCCTACCCGCGCCGCCTGAAGCGTGGCCCCGCTCGCATCCCCCACCACAACCCACTCCTCTGCTCGATGCCCCCCGGCCACCGCCTCCCTCGCTCGAAGCCCATGCTCCCCCACCCGCCGCCTCTGCCCCTCTGCCCTCAGCCCCCTTTGCGCCGACGGCTCCGCCGCAAGGCCCCGATTTCGCCTCTAGCAGCGCAAGCACCCCACTACCCGGTTCTCCACGACTTCCACTTCCAGTGCTCCAGGCCACTCCCAAAGCCACTAGCGCGCCGCCGGCCCTAGCGCGCCTCGGCTGCCAGCCACCGGAGCCGCTACTACAGCCCGCTGGCTCCTGTCGTCGCACTTGCTTGGAGGAGAAGGCAAGGCGGCGACACTCTCCCCCTCTGTCGAAGAAGAAACAAGGCCGAAGAACCTAAATCACAGTGGATTCAGGGATTTCGAGTTCAATTAAGACACCCGTCCTCTTTTCTCAGTAACTTTGTCTTAAAATTGGAAAAATTAGGCGTCAACCCCTAGAGTGTGGAAGAAGAAGGAGGGGGAGAGAAGAAGAAAGGAGGGCCCTTGGATTTGCTAGGGTTAGATTAACTCAACTTAAACCCAAACAAGTTAACTTAAAAAATCTCAAATTAACAGTAGGGTCTATAGGGTAAGACGGAGCAAGATTACGGGGTCTAGGGAGGAATATCGATGTTTCAAAGGTCGTAGAGGTAATTTTGAAAGATTTCAGGGTTCGCTGGGTAAATATCCCTATATTAAATTACAAACAACTTGTTGTAACATTTCACATTATGGTATATTTTCGGCTATTAAATGAAATATAGAGACGATCAAATATTAATCTATTATATGACCTTATCTTTTCTATTTTGAGTTAAGAATTTGATTAAAAAAATGCAGCCAACGTCGATGATGGTAATAGTTGAAGTAAATATTCATTGAGAAACTTGTGCTCGCATTCTTGATAGCAGAATCAAGAAGATGGTGGGTCCCCAAAAATTGAAGATGGTTTCATGGTGTGAACCTCACTTGTTTCGCAAATTATAATATAGACCTACTGTCTGAGCAAGATGGGGATCGAAGCCTTAGAGGGAAGATGGTGATTGCGGAAATGGGTAGATGAAAGAAGAAGGTAGGACGTGGCGGGTCGGAGTTAGGGAAGAGACATGTGGATGGGCTTCTCCAAATCTGGGTGAGAATCCACATGCATATGGCAAAGGGGAGGTGGAGGAAGCAGACAGATGGTCAGGGGCAGAACCATGGATTTTATCAAGGAGGGCCAAGTATACAACTATCACGTATGTTAAAAAATAAAAATTATTATATTTCAAAAGATGTTTTTAAATAGAAATAATATTTTAAAGTGATATTTTTTTCAATTTTTATAAGCTTAGAATTTAAATCTTATTTAAATCTATTAATAAATTGAATTTTCAAAAATATTAATAACATTGATGATGATATTTTATTTTTAATAAATTTAATAATTTAAACCTTTCTAAATCCAAAGTAAAGGCTTCAAGTAAGTTTTTGAAATAAAACTTTCATGGTTAAAAGTAAAAATATATATTATGCAACTATATGGAGTACTAGAACTAATGGAAGCGATAAATAAGTTGAATCTCATTTATTATCAAATTATACTTATAATTTTAATATTTTAAAATTTATTGATTTAAATGACCTGCAATATGTTCAAAAATAAGAAAAAAATATTTCTAATGATATTTTTAAATAGAATTAATATTTTAAATTGAAATCTTTTTAATCTTGATAAACTTAAAATTTAAATATGATTTAAATCTATTAGTTGGTTGCATTTTCAAATATATTATTAATTTCTATGGTGATTTTAATTTTTTGATAAATCTAATAATATAAATATTTCTAAGTAAGCTCAATTTGAAAATGAACAACAAAATTCAATTTATCTATAAGGATCATGCGATATAATGGAAGGGATAAATGAGTTCGAATCCCGTTTTATAAAATTATACATGTAATTTTAATATTTAAAATTACTTGTTTCAAATGAGATATCATATATATTAAAAAAAATTTATTGTATTTCAAATGATATTTTTAAATAGAGTCAATAGTTTAAACTAATATATATTTTTTCCAATTTTGATAAATTTAAAATTTTAACCCCTAGCAAGTTGAATACATTTTCAAATAAACTATTGCCATCTACGAGATGATGGTTTTTAATATTTGTTAAATCTAATAATTTAAAACATTTTCGATCCATCCCTAAGGCTAGCCAGCTTATTAGATGAAATTTTCAAAATAAAAAAAATCGTGGTTATAGAGAAAAATGGAAATTAAATCATTTATAAGGAGTTCGAGAATTAACGAGAGAGATAAATGAATTTGAATCCAATATTATATCAAATTATATGTATAATCTTAGTATTTTAAAATTGATCGAAATTTTAGATAGATTATTTTTGATGGTGATTTATTATTTTTTTTATAAATATACTAATAAAACCTTTCTAAATCCATCTATAAGGCTAACTTATCAAGTTAAAATTTAAAACAAAAAATTCATGGTCAAAACAAAACAAAACACATTAAACCATCCATAATTAGTATTAGAAATAATAGGAGAGATAAGCGAGGTTAAATCTCTAATGAATAATACAAAAGTTAAGTCTCATTCTATATCAATAATATTTAATATTATAAATATAATAAGAATTAATGGGATTCAATCCTTGCTTTGAGCACTTGTAAATAGCACCGCTACCAATAGACCATTATGCGACTTTATGCATTTGTTTTAAAATTATATTTATTATATATTTAAGGATGGGCCGTAGTATAACATAAAGACAATATACAAGTGAAATATAAGAATAAAAAGGGGACATGACCTCCACCCTCCCCCTCCTCAAAGAATAAAAGAGGGTAGTGGAGAGATGGCATAGGTGAGTGCTACTGTGCCGAGAGGTGCATGTTGCAGAGAAGGGGAATATCCGCCAAAGGTAAGGGCAAGAGTGGAACACGGGTTGTCGCATTTGGGTACAATTAGAATGTGGGTGTCAAAAATTATTGGCGATCGCAGGCAAGACCCCCTTATTAATATATAGTAATTGAAGTAATTGACTAGTGTATACCCTGTGCAAAGCACGAGGAAACATCCTGATGCTATGTACAATAATCAAATTACTATTTTACGATGAAACAATATTCGTTGGTATATTCTTTGGAGCTGTAACATCCGGATCTGCACAAACCAGAACCCGACCCGATTAGGGTCCGTATAACTCAATAAAGTTAATAATCAACGTTAAATAACATAAATCAATCAATTGATCGTGAATCAAAAGTCGTTCGGGCGAAATCGATTAAAAATCGATCACATCGTAATGCGTGTCCGAAAAAGCCGCGACGCAAATTCGGAAACCTCGAAATAAACCGAGACCATCCAAAAATCCGATTCGACATAATAAGATCAACGGAATCGACCGTTCGTCGATCGGAGGTTGTTTGATATTTTAAAATTGTAAATTTAATAACCAATCAAGACCGTATCTCGGAAATTTCGGGGATTCATTTTCGACCCGAAGTATAAGAATATTATACTCATATTGATCGTCATTCAGAGACAGTCAAAACGAGCTATAGTACACAAGAATCCGAGTCTAGAGGTGCGAATGCGGACGACTTTGGTATCCAAATAAAAGTAAAAAAAATAATTTTTTATTTATTTCGATCAGCAGTCTGCTCCTCTCCACTTGGTTGTGTTTCTTCTCTCCACTTGGCTTCAAACTTTCCTCCACTTGGCAAATAGAGATCCCCTTTTCTCCCTTATTAATACCACCCCTTTCCTTTACTTCTTTCTCATTTTCCCCCTTAAAATCCCCTTCTTCTCCACCGAGAAGAAGCCACCGCCTGTTGGAATTGCTGCAACTATTGCAGCAAGAGCTGTTGCTATGTTACAATCTATTGCATGTTGCTGGAGCTACTTGCCAAAGCCAATCAGCTGCTGAAGTTCCCTCTTGCTGCAGCTTGATGGCTGCTACTTGCTAGCAGCTGGGAGCTGCTACATCCCTCCCGTTGTACAACCAAAGGGAACAGCTCCTGAAGCTTGTTGCACATCTCCAGGAGATAATCTTAAAACTGCTCAAGAAGCTACTGCATGCCACAAAATTAAGCAAATTGATCTCTCAAAATTTAAGATCCAAAGGTACAATCTAAATCTTCTTCCTTGTTGCATATTCTTTTTCTCCCCAGATCCCCTTTCTTTTCTTCTCAATTTTCCTTGAAATTCTCAACAAATATACCTCTTTCTCCTCCATTTAGACTGAAAATCTGCTACAGCTGTGAGAAAACCCTTTTGCTGCAGTTGAAAGGACTCCTTGGAGCCTCCAAATCCTCTAGTTGAAGCCTCCCCAACTGTGGTAGTTGCTGCCAGCAGTTGCTTCTGCTACTGGAGCCAAAATTTGAACAACAGAAATTACTCCTCTTCACCTGAAAGTTGCTGCAACTGCAGCCCTTCTGCATGCATGCTTGACTCTCCAATCTTAGAGGATCAAGGTAAAATCTATCCCCCTCCTCTTGCTGCCTTCCATGCATATTTTAATCTCTTAAATTGAATCTGAAATCACATGAGAATGTGGAGTTTTACATCTGTATCAGTATAAATGAATGGGTACTTGATTGTGGCATACATATAACAATTGAGAGTCTCATTATTCTCTTCAAAGTTGGTGGTGTTTGTCCTCTTCTACAATCCGTGCAACTATATTCTATTTTAAGGTTATTGGTCTATTCGGCAATATTTTGTGTGTAACATGGTGTTCTGATTAATGTGATGATTACATTATATAATGCGAAGAAATATTTCTGTTATGGATATGTCGTTTATTGCATGTCCGATATACTTCTAGCTTGCCTTTCCATTGTTATAACACCGGGGTTGACTGTTCAAGACAAATTCAATTATGCATCTGCTGCCATAATGAGAAAAGATGAAGAAAGTATACGCTATTGCATAAAATCTATCTGTAAATTTGATCAATCTCTTCGTAGTCTCCATCTACGAATCTTGAGAATTATATTGTGATGACACGATGACTCGTCCATGCTGCCAAGCCCTGACCAATAATGATTTAATACAACAAGAGGTGGCTAGTATCCTAGCGTATCTTGATGACTTGTTAGTCGTCATGATTACATATGTATGTATGCCTGAAGCAACCTTAAGTGTTTAAAAAAATGCAAAACAGATATCGATAGAGAGCATATTTACTCACTTTAGGAGGAAATCATCAAAGCCATCTAATAATGGTAGATTAGTGAATATACATTTTTTTACTTAATTGATTCAATAAAACTTAACAAAATAGATGATTTGTAATGTTAGCCTAAAAAGGTTCTTCGGCGCCTTTCCTAAAAAGGTTTTTAGTGAAGATAACTAGGTTGTTAGACCATGGCAATAAGCTAAAGGAGTATTGTGGTATTATGTTAGATTCTTGTATATGAAAGGGAATGTTCGTGTTGCTTCATGGATCTCTATTGTGGAACTTTTACAAAAGCAAATCATCTACTTTCCTTTGTGGAAATTTAAAGTGTAGTAATAAGCTCCATCGCCCACATCAACAAGAAAGTGTATCTTATTCCATTTCTCTCATAATCAAGAGCTATAAATAGTCCAAAATCCTCACGTAGTAGAAGCATTTTGTTCCCAATTGTATACCATCAAAGTTGGAACAAATGTGCTCCTCGATCTAGTAACTATACCTTATTTCAACAATAGTTTCTCAATATCTTCTTGATAGCTTCCACCAATTGTAGCCCCAAACATCTTCTGAACTACTATTGTCAGGGAACTATGGGACCTTCAAGTTCCTTTGACTGAAACTGCTGAAAAGGTTGTTCTTTCGTCAATGCCTTCTGCCCATCACACTAATTTCCTCAGAAGGTGCTTCAATCCCTCACCAAACGAATGAATACTCTGCTAAATATTGATTAGAAAGGCCCAACACTATGCCTAGCATTTGGGTTCTTTTCTCTACATGCAATACATTCTTGTGATCTTTCGTGAGATTTGGCTGACTATTATAGCAAAGGTAATGGATCATAAATTATGGATAACCATTCATTAAGATTGTCGACAAGATGCCTAGATCGGTAAAGTTAACCACATCAGAGAACAAGAAAGGAAGAAGAATCAAGTCAGTAACGGTGATTCAGTGATGAATTATATTAAGAGTGCCAGTCATAGTGACCCTTACACTTGACTGTGCGAGGGTGCGGTGACCCTCAACTGGGCAGAAGATAGGAAACCCAGTTAGGGCAGCGACCGCTTAGTGCGCAGGTCTAGGATCCCAGTCTTTTTCTCGATTTTTTTCACGAGCGCTCGCAGTTTTTACGCCTCTCTGGGATCCAAATGCTTTCTTTTAAAGATCAGTTCCGCTGACCCTTGTTCTTTAGGGTACCTACGCTGGAGGGCCCTTGGTTTTAGTTTTTCGAGCTCGTTAGCCCGTACCGATCGGGCCGGTTTTCTTTTAAGAGTGACTTTTCCGGAGAGTCTCTTTCACCCGTGTCAGTGGCGTAGTTTTGGAGTAGACCTATCCCTCTACTGGACCGCTCTTCCACTTAGAGGGCGAGACGGAAGAGCCTTTTTTGTAGGCTACTTCACCGCTTGAGTTTTTGTTTACTTTTCGCCAACAGACTTGGCGATGCTACATCCGAATCATCCATGTATACATCTGAATCCTATATGGCTACATCAAGAATCAGTTACATTTGAGATTGGATTGAGTCACAAATAAGTTTGGCTAAAGTTGAGATGAATTACAATTGAGTTGACTATAGTTGAGCTTAGTTTCCATTAAGCTAGTTACTGTTCCACCAATATTTCCTGATGAAGAGAAAAGATCAATTTATGAAAATCATCCTTATCATACTACGAGCTGCTACCACAGTTGATTGAATTAGCTAGTGGACGTGTTGGGAACTTAGTTAGGATGCATTTTACTCCACCGCATGCCTACGGAGGCACCCCAACCCTAAGGCTTTCTTACTGCCTTAGAGTCATAGTGTGAGGTCTCACCCAGACCAAGACCACAGACTATCCACTAAGCTTGAGAAAATCAACAAGAAAAGAATCAAAACCCCAGACCCATCATATACTCTTCCTATGATCAATCCACAAGATTCATAAACATCATTATAAGTATTTAATAGAGATAATGATCATATCAGAGACTCATCATTCACATTCTCAAGACTCATCAAACATATATTATAATTAATAGAAAGGCAATGACTTAAATACAGATCATATAATATTTGTATAAAAATGATTAGTATGGGTAATTAATGTAGGATGAGTAGAATGGGGTTTTACATACCAAACAACTTGAAAACCTATTTCAATGCAAGAAGTTCTAAATTCAATTGCCAAACCCTATTTACTTGCTTTCTTTTGGAACCACTAAATTTCCTGTTATTTCTAATTAATAAGATTTACTCAACATTTGTTGATGTTCTTTTCTCCCTATTGTATGGATCGCAGGAAAAACACCTGCATCGTGGTATTGGGAGAGTTGAACGTCAGTTTCTGCAGTAAAACATATCAGGTATGTATGTTATAGGTTGTTCAGAATATTAATATATATGCTTTTCTTTCTCTTCTGATACAATTAGGATTTCATTTCTGTTGTTATATGTTAACTGCTATGGAAATTTATGCAACATAATTGTGACATATTGTAGTTCTGTGGTTTATTAGTTAATTTGTGAATGTCATTCATAAAGTAAATATGAAAAAATTCCCTAATTTCCAATTCTCTAAGGCGATCTTTAGCGAACATAATACTACGGATAATATGTAAACGGGTATCCCGGATCCGAGAAGGAACGTGCCTCACAGGAGCTCCTACTGAATTTTTAATACTGTACCGAATAGTAGAGTTGAAAGCGGTCTGATATATATATATATATATATATATATATATGCATATAGATATAAACACGTCCTTATACATTTGATATACAAAAGCAAATCCGGCTACAAATATTGACATATACAAGTAATGCGTTAGCATATCTTAAAAATCAAATACGAATATAAAATGAATACGAATTACATATAAATAATCACAAAAATAATTTTAACTAAAATATACATATTTAAGATGTTTAGACATGAAATAGATATATAAAGTAGATTCATTTCATAGCAAATTACCAATCATATCAAGAACGGTGAAGGTGATCAGAAAATTTTGTTACACACCATTATATATAAATCTATGATTATATTTATGTACAAAAATAGACATACATATATGATTTTGTATATTCACAAATGTCAAAGTAATACCCATATCCACCTACCGTGTTATTCATTGCAAATATCTATTACAATAATGGCATATAGTTCTATGATTTTTATCACAAATGGCTAAGTGAATCATTGCTAGCGATAAAAAAACATGCATGTTATTCATCACAAATATAGATTAATTAAAGTATATAATTTCTGAACGAATAATATTCGTTATGATATATTTAACAGTGGAAAAAGTGGCAACGAGTTCTAAAATATTTGTCAGTAAGTATAGATCATGTTGTAGTTTATGGAAACCGAAGCCCAATTTAGTAAAGATTTCTTACAGTTGTATACCTACAGTTCTCAAAAGTTACGCTTGTACCTTTCTTTTTCTTTTTGGTTACACTTGTACCCCTAAGATAACATCCGTTTAGAAAGAGAACGATAACATCCGTTTAGAAAGAGAACGGACGGGAAGTAACTCTAGGGCTTTGTTTGGTTGGTGGCGTGCTCCGGGTTACTTAAACCGCCCCACAAACCTGGGTTGAAATTTCATCACAAATCAATGTGACATCACATCACATTCCTTATTCCAACCATCTACCAATCCTCATAACAATCCAATCAACTACTATTCATAGGAGGTTACCCCAACCCAACCCAGTAACCAAACTAGCCCTAGCGATAGATATGTTAATTGCCTAAGAAGGTAGAGCACCACTGATATACAAATAGGGATATTAAAAATAGTTGGAAACAGGTAAAATATCTGTTTCAAAGTTGAGAACTAATAGCGATACAAATATCAGATGGGTATTAAAACTAGTTGAACACAGATGTGCTTAAAATACAGATCTTTACGTATAATGTCTGTTTAAAAGACAAACACCAATGCCGATGCAAATATAAATGAAAATGCGCTTTAATTAGAACATATACAAATACGGACATCATGCATACAAATACGGATGTTATTGTTCAGTATCTGCTTCGAAGTTATCAATACCGTTACAAATACTAAGTAGTTACTAAGAACATGTGAAAACGGATTCACGGCTGGGCGTATACGAATACGGATCATGCAATATTTATTTCAATTTTAGCACAAATACCAATACCAACACAAATATCTGCATCGATCCTTTTCCTCTATGTTCAAAGACGACATCAGTGATATTTATTTTTTCTGGAGTGGTTGATATCAATGTTTTTAAAATCGAATCGGACACCGAACCGGAAATCTTACCGAAATGATCGGATCGGTTTGAACCATGTAATCAAACCGGTTCAACCGAAAGATGATGTCATCATCATTTAAAATCGGATTAAATCGGATCGGTGAAAAAAGCGGTTGAACCGACTAATCAAACCGAAATGAAATAATATATTTATAACATACACTTAAATATACTTGAAATATAAATAAAATGCACAGACAATGTATATATTTCACACTATACATAAAATATTTTTCGTATAAACCATCAAATAACATACATATCATATATACGTTATTTGGACTAGTTGCTCTATAACATGATAGTAATTTAATTACATTTAAAACCCAATACATGTAAAAAGTTGTGTTAGTGCAGTTGGTTAGAAGGTTGAATTAGCAACTAAAGGTCATGGGTTTAACTCCCATCTTTAGTATTTTTTTAAAATAATTTTAAAATTAAATACGGTTCAACTTCGGTTGAACCTGGTTAAACCGAGTAAAAAATAGATTGAATCGGACAGATTAATTAAAATTTGAATAATCGAACCAATCCGACATAAACCGAGGACCGATCCAAACCCAGTTCACCGGTCCGGTTTTCAAAACACCGGTTGATATCCATATATATTTTGGTGTGTATGCTCGCCATTGTCTCGAGTCTTGAGTGTCGCGATCCCATCGTTGTGCTTCTCGATCAGGTCAGCACACCGTAGAATTAGCCGAGATGTATCGCGCAAGAATCAAATGCAAGAAAAAATAACACATTCTCAAAAAACCCATTTCATTCGATCCAAAAAAAATCAAGACAATTACATATGCAGTCAATGTCGGTCAAGGCACTTCATCAAACACCTTGCGTGCGGCGGCCCCGATCCGGTCGACATCCTCCGCATCTCCCTCGGCTACGTGCCGATCAAGCGACGGGGACGTCTTCCATGGTGACACCATCAAGAAGAATCAGAAAAGATTCAATTCTTGTCAAAAAATAGTGTGCATGAGCTCACTGCAGTTATATTGGCAGTAATAAATGAGCACCAAAGATTCAGACGTCGATGCGAATCACCCGCCAGATGTGGAATCCACGAGCCGATCATTAGTTAGGAGTTGGGTGTGGGCCACCTGAACAGAAGGCCTGATCGGATCCTCGAGCGGAACGGGAGAAAAACAAAAATAAAGCGGTGCATAAGATTTTATCACGATCCCCATCACAAACTCCACAAAACTCGGACGGATTCCTCGACAAAGATCGATCAGCCGATCACCCATCTAGAGATATGTCCGAACAAATCGAAGCAACCCATCTAAATCGATTCTCTTCAAACCCCTGGAGGACTCTCCTTTGTTCCAGAGCAGTGAACAGAACGGAACTCGGCGGAGGCGCGAGGGGGAGAACGCGGAGGGCAACGGAGAGGGAGCGGTGGATGGAGACGCATGGGCAATGAGGCGATGCTGGCAGGGGGACGTTGGGGGCGGTGACCAGTCGAGAGGACAGAACCAAGAATTTTAGGGATTTTTACTAGGCAGATCCTGTAAATTTTTTAAATTACCTCTACCACTTTTTGCACAACGTAATTATCTTATCAACACTGTAAATTACCCCAAGAATTTTCACGGAATTCAAACATATTAGCCAAGAATTGGCAAGTTTACGGGATCAAAGGGGGAATTAGGTTGTTTCAAAGACCGTGGAGGTAATTGACGAAGTTTATAGATTTTGTCGTGTAAAAATCTCAGAATTTTATTAAGGAGTGGCAAGTATACAACTATTATAATAACATGCACAAAAATAAAAAAATCATTGTATTTTTAAAAGTTATTTTTAATAGAGGTAATATTTTTAGAATGAATTCCTTTCTATTTTGATAAACTTACTATTTAAATCTATTATTAAAGATAGATTTTCAAATAAATCAGTTTTTTCAATGATGATTTTTAAAATTTGATAAATCCAATAATTTAAGTCTCTCTAAATCCGTCTCAAAAAGGTTAAATTATCAAGTGAAATTTAAAAAAAATTCATGGTTAAAAGGAAACGATAATTTTTTATTTATAAGTAGCGCTAGAAACAACGGAAGAGATAAATGAATTTGAATACAATTTTATATCAAATTATACTTATAATTTTAATACTTTATAAGTGGTTAGATAAGCTACACACAAGAAATTAAAATCGACAGAGGTAAGATTCAAACTTTGGTCTCCAAAATAAAAACTATGTAACTTTATCACTTGACCATCAAGAAACTTTATAATTTTTCTCTAACAACACTACTAATTTAACAATTAAAGAGGAGTCATGTTAAAAACTTAATACATTGCACAAGTGACATATAATAATCAAGAAGGGATCATGACATATACTAGTTCCGCCCATCGTTAGGTGATTGACAAGGTTTAACATTGGAATGTCAAGGAAAGAACATCTATCTCAAGGGCAAAATTATAATTATCAATATATAGTTATAGACAAGACCCCTGCACTCAAGGACGGATCCAAGGGGGGGCATGGAGGGGCACATGCCCCCCTTAATTTTTGGGGAGAATATAATACCTCTCATGTGTGCACCTTGGGGTTTTAAAAAATCCCATAGTCTTCTATGTATATATGTACTCAGTACTCCGGAATTCTTGGAGTTAAAAACTACCATACATGCCTCTTGGATTATTTACTCAAATAACTTATCTTTTAACATTAAGCTATCACCAAATCCCAGTATATTTTATTTTTGATCGACTTTTATTAGTAATTTCTTATCCAAATAAATATGTAATAGATATTATACGATGATTATCTTATTGCTATTCACATATATGTAAAGAACCATACAAAATTAATAAACCATTTTTCACACTGCAATAGAATGCGTGTATGTGATGTTTTTTTTCTAAAAATTGCAAATATATTATATGTAGATATATATACAATGACAATATAATTCTTTCAAAAAATACTTTTTATTATTGAAAGTAGCGATAAATGTTATATTTATTGCTTTATCATTAGCAATGATTCCTATGATGATGCTTATGTATTGTTACTTTTCAAAAATTTGCCTAATATTGTTAATTTTTCAACTAAAAAATAGTGATGGTTAGGTAAAATTTAAAATAACAACAACAAATAAGTGTTGCTATAGCACTGCTACTAACGATATAACAACGGATATGACACTCATCATTGATTTCAAGTATAAAATATAATTCGGCAATAGATAATATCACAATTATATAAACAATGGATGATATAGTAACGGATTTTAAGAAAAATGTCACTCTAGACCCATTATGTTGTAATGTCAAATCCGATTACCACGTAAGGAGATATTAACTAGATCTCTAGTTTTATTAATAAATTTTAAAATTAATAATTTGTTGTTCAATCTTATAGAGTTTATCATTACTTTTATTGTTATAACTAGATTGGCCAAATATATGTCTAGATGTATCGGATTCGTGCAATTTTATGCATATATATTAAATTAATATTTCAAAATATTCATAGTAAAATGTATTAAATTATGTATAATATATTTTAAATTTAATACATGTTGGAATAAGTATAGTTTATGTTATGCGAAGTTGATCCATAATATTATATTTTAAAAAAATAAAAAATAATAGAACACAAGTAATTTATGAAAAAAGGATACAAAGTATCATTAAAAAAATCCTTGGTCAGATTTCTAAAAAGGAGTTTGAAACAACTACTAATATTTATATGGAAAAATACATATGACATAATCTACCCTTTTTAGTATCATCTTTATAAAGTTATCATGATAGTATTGAAACTGATAAGTAATTTTTTTAGCTTGTGCCCCCTCCTCAAAATTGTTCTGACTCCGTCCCTGCCTGCACTTTACATGTCCTGAAAGCTACATGTGAAAATGTATGACAAGAAATGACGACAATATCCTAGAAAATAAAGGTACCAGAACAAGGGTGTACGAGACATGATGGGAATTTAGAAAATTTGGGAAATGCATAGATGAATGGTAATGGCTTGGGAAACTAATGGTGGACGGGAGTGTCTCCCCTCCTTAATATATGGTATATAAAATCCAGAGATTTTTACCCGACAGACCTTATAAACTTTGTCAATTACCTCAATGATCTTTGGAACAACCTAATTCCCCCATTGACTCCGTAAACTTGCCAACTCTTACCTCATGAATCCTTCGGTTTGGAGGTTCTTGAGGTAATTTACAAGGTCGATAGGATAATTACGTTGTGCAAAAAAATCGTAAAGGTAATTTAAAATGTTTATAGGATCTGCCGAGTAAAAATCCCATAAATCTGTTACTTTACTGAATATTAAGCAGGAATCTCGGTCGACCAACATTAATTTTTGATCTTTGAATTCCAATTTTGCCCTTTTGATTCTTTTTAACACCTTATTCCGATTTTGCCCTCGCTATTTTATCAATACCTTCCATGTCCAGACTCATCGAAAAAAACCCAGGCTGTGTTCCCCCACTGCCTCCTCCTTTCTTGTCCGCCCACCACCTCCCCATCCGTCGTCTCTCCGAGCACCACTTCTTCCTCTCCCGTCAGGGATCTCCCTCACTACCTCTTGGCGTTCTTCCGTCGTCGCCCTTGATTGTAGCCCGAACTCCCTCTTCATCCTCGTTCGATCGACCGTAGAGCCCTCCCCAAGAACAAGCCCTAGGCCTGGAAGACGGTGAGGAGCGACGAATCGCAGGCAGCAATCAATGACGAATGACGGATGGATTGCTAACTCCCCACCCCATTCCCTATCACCTTGACGACAGTGCCTGCCAATGGCCATCAGCACCACTCCTCTCTCCCTCAACCTCACCATGGACGTCACTGGCCCCGTTGGAGAGGAGTTACGTCGTCGGCATCAGTGCAGGTAGCGCCTGCTAGGATTTCATGCAATCTCAAGGTAACCAAACTCAAGATTGTAAAAACCAACCGGTGTTTATAATACTACAAACTGGACAGCCTTTGGGGACGGTTATTGGGGACGATCAAACAACAACCGTCCCCTATACTACTTTAGGGGACGGTTGTTTGCTGCCCGTCACCTATGTAAAGGTTTAGCGACGGTCGGTTATGACCGCCCCCTTTTACATGACAATTAGGGACGGTTATATGACCGTCCCCGGAACAAGCCTTTAGGGGATGGTCATAACCGTCCCTGTTACTTCACTGTGGCCGTCGCATATAATTGAAAGTAAAGGGGACGGTTGTAACCGTCGCTTATGGTTTAGTTTTATGGGACGGTTGCATAACCGTCCCTACAACCTCTGTAAAGGACGCGCTGGGGAAAATGTCTGTAACCATAGGGGACGGTCAACTCGCGACCGTCCCCGATTATAATTATAAGGGACGGTTGTAACCGTCGCTTTAAATAAAAATTATCAGAGGGGACGGTCCACTTATAACCGTCGCCGATTATTAGTAAAAGGGACGGTCGAACGACCGTCCCCGATGGTAATAAACCCATCCCCGTCGAACCCATCTTCCTCATTCTTCCTCATTCCGCCCTTTCATCCTCATCGCCCTCCGGCGTCCTCCACCGCCCTCCTGCTTCCTCCTCCACCCTCCGACGTCCATTCTCGCGCCCCTTGCCCTCCGGCGTCCGCCTCCACCCTCCGACATCCCCCATCTCGCCCGTTGCCCTCCGGCGTCCGTCCTCCGGCCTCCACCTCCTCCTCCGCTGTCCGGCCTCCTCCTCGGCACTCCAGCCTCCGCCCACCGACACCGGCCTCCACGTCCTCATTTGAATGTAAGTTTTTTTAAGCTTTCTGGTTATTTATTAATATATTGTGCTTGCTTTAATTTCATAATGTTAATTTGTATGTATAGATTTGTTAAAGAATTGTTTATTGTAAAAGGATTGTTTATTGTTTGTAGTTAACACGAATGTAAAAGCATTGTTTATTTTTATATTCTTATTATGCTTGCTTATGATGTGAATATGAAGATATTTTAAGGTGCATAGATGTAAATGTGTTGTTGTGAATGATGGTGTATAGATGTGAATGTGATGATAGTATGTGAAGGTGTACATATTTGAGTTTGAGGGTAGTATGTATAGATGCGGTGGTATGATGGATTAATCATGTTCATTGTAATACAAACACCAAAAGGTGTAGATGCATGATGTGAATGAAAAATTGTATGCTCTGAATGTGTAAAGGTATGATGTCAATGTGAAGTTTTATGACGTGAACGTGTGGAGGTATGATGCAAATGTGAGATATTTGTGTATAGCCGATTCATTTTCCTTCGAGCCTACGTGCCGCAGCCTGCCCTGCCAAGCGCTGCTCCTGAACCCGATTTGTCGGGAGGAGGAGGGGTAGACCGAGACCGGACTCTCTGAATCGAAGGCCAAGTGTGTCACATGATATTTAGTAGAATATTTGTTCATTAAGTAGAATATTTGTGTATAGCCGATTCATTTTCCTTCGAGCCTACGTGCCGCAGCCTGCCCTGCCAAGCGCTGCTCCTGAACCCGATTTGTCGGGAGGAGGAGGGGGTAGACCGAGACCGGACTCTTTGGATCAAAGGCCAAGTGTGCCACATGATATTTAGTAGAATATTTGTTCATTAAGTAGAATATTTGTGTATAGCCGATTCATTTTCCTTCGAGCCTACGTGCCGCAGCCTGCCCTGCCAAGCGCTGCTCCTGAACCCGATTTGTCGGGAGGAGGAGGGGTAGACCGAGACCAGACTCTCTGGATCGAAGACCAAGTGTGCCACATGATATTTAGTTAGGTTGTAAAACCTGTTAGCTACCCTAGTTAATAATGATGTCATGTTGTTGTTATGAACATTACCAAACATTTTTGAAATTAACTTTGGATCTTACCTTTAGGCAATGGATAAAAGTTGGATGAACAAAAGATTCGATGACTATCAGACATATAATAAAGGAGTTATCGGATTCATAGACTGGGCTTTTTGATATGAATCGCACTATCATATTGTAGGAGGTGAAGGAGATAAGATACATTGTCCTTGCATAAGATGCAAAAATACTTTGACCCAAAATCGAGCCACAGTTTACGAGCATTTGATATTAAATGGATTTTGTCTACATTATACGAATTGGACATATCATGGTGAAGGAGTTAATTTAGAAGAAGATAATAATGTCCACGCTGATACTGAAAGAGATGTCTCAGAAATACAAGACCGTGATGCTATATTTGAGATGGTAGATAACATTCGAGGACATGACATTGATGAAATGATGGATTCGCTTCCGGATACGTTGCATGAAAAAATACAGGATGCAGAGAAGCCATTATGCTCAGGAGTCAAAATGTCTCGATTACGTTTTCTTCTGGAGATGTTTAAGATAAAAGTGAAGAATCGGTGTACAACGGTTACGATGACAGATGCCTTACTTTTGATTAGGACATTATTAAATAATCCAGAAAACTTTCCAAAGGATTGGAAGGACGCTAAGTCTAGATTTCGTGCACTTGGACTGAACTACGAGAAAATTGACGCATGTCCGAACGACTGCATTTTATATTGGAAGGATTACTCAAATTTAGATAAATTTCCTGACTGCAAAAGTAGCAGATATAAGAATAATGATAATGATTCGAAGAGGAAAAAACCAGAGAAGATTTTATGGTTCTTTCCTTTGATTTCCCGATTACAGCGATTGTATTCATACGAAAGAACAGCTAAAATGATGATATGGCACAGTAATATCAAAAAGAAAGATGTAATCGGTGTTATGCGACATCCATCAGATACAGAGGAGTGGAGCAAGTTTAATGAAATGTATCCATCGTTTTCTGAAGAAGTAAGAAACGTACGATTGGGTCTTGCTTCTGACGGCTTTAATCCATTCGGAAATATGAGTACGAGTTACTCTATTTGGCCTGTGATACTTGTTACATACAATCTGCCACCATGGATGTCAATGGCATCTTCCTTTATGATGATGTCGTTATTGATACCTGGTCCTAAGGGGCCAGGTAATGCGATAGATACATATATGCAACCTTTGATTGACGAACTAAAGATTCTGTGGAATTCTGGAGTGAGTACGTATGATGCGGTAAAGAAAGAATTCCACCTACATTTTGATATAATGGTTCATCTCATTATTCATCTTGCTAGCGAAGCCCGGATATGTGGTCCTGTGCAGTATCAATGGATGTATCCAATTGAAAGATATCTACGGAAATTAAAGAATATGATTTTTAACAAAGCTGCACCTGAAGGTTGTATTGCCGAGGGATATTTATGTGAAGAATGTATCACATTTTGTGACATGTATATGGGTGATGGAAAGAGTATTAGATTCGATAGATTCGAACGAAATAATGATGGTGAGTTGTGGACAGAAGATCCAAATAAACTTTGGATATTTCAACAGAATGGCCGAGCTATCCTAAAGAGTACCCGTCGTAGTATTTCAGACATTGAAAGAGATCTTATTCATTATTATATTTTGATGTAAGTAGACGAGGTTGATTCTTTCTTCGAAGAGTTTCAGTCAACAACCACTAGCAAATCAGACTTTCTGAAATGGTTCGAGGATAAAATTAAAATATTAAAAGTTACCAAAGATGAACGGTGGAGCGTAAATCTCGATATAATTCACAGGAGTCCATACTCATTGATAATATCACATTCTGGCTATATCGTTAACGGGTTTAGATTTCGAAAGAAGTCAATTGATGAAAATAAAGCGTCAAAACTTTCAGGAGTAATAGTGAAGGCTGATCTTAATGCTGAAATTGACGGATACTATGGCGAGATTATTGATATACTAGAAATCAGTTTTACACATGATGCAAGGTGTGTTCTATTTCATTGCATCTGATTCGATGTTGGTCGAGTTGGAGTAGGTTACAAGAAGGATAGAAATGGGGTTCTTTCTTTAAAGCAAACAGGTAGGTTACAAACAAATGAACCGTATACGCTTGCCAGTCAGGTCGAACAGGTCTTTTATTTTCCAGATAACTCAGTTAGTGGATGGATAATACCAATTAGAACAACACCGAGAGATTTCTTCGACGTAAACGAAGAGGCAGATGCACTAGACAATGATGTAGCATATCAAAATAACTCCAATGATTTTTTGCATGAGGTATTAGACAACGACAACGGAACTTGGAACTAGAAATTTCAGGTAATGTTTTTTTATTTTCAATTTCTATTAATTGAAATATTGTCATCTATCGAAATGTATATATTTGAAATAACTCTTTAAAATTGCAGACATGGCTCCTAGACCTAGACGTATTCGGGAGGTCCCTGAACCTCCCCAGCAGGCACAGGCGGTTCTTCTGATGCAGGTAGTGGACCGTCTCAGTGTAGATTCTTAGACCGTCTTGCACCAGGGCAGACGTTACCTGTACGCATTGTTGGCGGAGATGCGGTAGGAGAGAACTCCGCGGAGTTCCAGAGCTACCTTGGCCAGGTTGCCTGTGCGCGCGTCCCCATCACCACCCTCGACTTCCGACAGCTTCCTTATGCTGTCAAGGTTGCCATACTTGCTGATCTGAAGGTATTCTAAAATCTTAAAACAGTTTTTGCATTTTATGAGCTAATCGTTATTATATTTGTTGTATCAGGCTGTATTTACATGGGAACGCAGTATCCATATCGATTCTCAGATTTTATCCCATGCTGCTGAGATGTTGCGTCGAGGGACGCATAAAGGCTAAGGTAAGATTTTTTATTAATATTTAAAATCAAGATATTTATGTATTGACTATATTTATTTCTCCATTTGTAGTACTTCAACCCCCAGATTCCGTATGAGCAGCTTGTGCAGAATATCCCACCTGGTGTTACACCAGAGCAATGGAGGGAGCTGATTAATTTTTGGTCCAGTGAGGATTTTGCGGTATGTATATAGTTTTCTTAGTTATTTCTTTTATTTTTATACTGACTTTGTGAAATTTCAGTCGATTTCTTCCAAGAATACGGCGAATCATTCGAAAGGGTTTAGGTCGACGCATAAGATGGGCAGGAAGAACACCAACCAACCGAAGGACGACTTTGTAAGTATTTAAAAAATATTTACAACGATTATTTTTGAGTCTTAAAAAATTTTAAGAAGTTGTTTAACTTTTTATAGTTGAGGGAAAATGAACGAGAAATGACCCGCATAGAGGTTTTTGCTGGGTTAAAGAGCAGAGACTTAGGAGGAGAGGTGCAGTGGGTTGATGAAGCCTACGCACCAATACATGTAAGTATAAATACAAATTTTACTTAAAGGATTACTTATGATAATATACTGAAATTATTTTCTATTTCTTATATGCAGGAAGAAATGGTTAGGCTCTCTACCACCTCCTCGCTGGATAGCACGGGGACGAGCAATCCCCCGTTGACGGCCGATGATGCCTTCCGTCAAGCCACTGGTCCAGAACACAGTGGACGCATGCGTTGCGGAGGACGGGGCAAAACGATCCGTACATGGTACGGAATGGGTGGTGCAGGTGGGTCGCAGTCTTCCTCGCAGGGAAGTCAGAGAGAAAGAGAGATGGAGAGGGAGCTGCGCGAAGTAAAGGCAACGATGAATGCACAAGCTGCGGAGATGGCACAGATGCGTATGGACATGGAGAATTTCAGGTCCTTAATGAGCCGTCTTCAAAGTCAAGCGACGCCCCCTGTACAACCTACACATCTCGGCGACTACGAGGAGAGTGAGGAGGAAACCGATGAGAGTGACGGGAGTGACGGGAGTGGCGCATCTGACTAGGTAGCATTGATGTAGTACCTTAGCTAATTTTGATTTTTTAATTGTAATGTTTTTTATTAATGCTTAACATTATGTAGACTTCTTATCGTTTATTAATGTTGACTGTATGATTATGTTGAATGTCATGTGTTGTTTGATGTTCAATTTATGATATGATTAGTTGTTGAATGTTGTGGTTTGTTCTTTTGCAGAGAAGAATGATGTCATGTTGATATTCATTGTCATGTTAATGATATTCATAATGTTGTCATGTTGATGATATTCAGGATGTTGTAGAGTTTGTGATGTTCATATTGTTGTCAGGTTTAATATTGAATGATGTAAGGAAGAAATCATAATATATAAATTTTTTTTCCTGTCAAGGTTTATTGGGGATGGTTGTAACCGTCCCCTATAGACCTACAGAAACGTCCCCTCAGCCAAAACAAATCACGGAGACTTTTGGGGACGGTTATAACCGTCCCCATTAGGGAAGCGCAATTGGGACGGTTATAACCGTCCCGTATACCCTTCTGTTGGCGTCGCTATAGATGCTACTACTAGAGGGGACAGTTACAACCATCCCTAATAGTCTCTGTTGGCGTCGCTATAGAATCTCCGAAGCTTCTGTTGGCGTCGCAAAAGACCTGAAGAGTAAACGGGACGGTTACAACCATCCCTACATGCAAACGTATGCGACGGTTGTAACCGTCCCTTCTACTCTACAGGTCTATAGCGACGCCAACAGAAGTCTGGAATAGTCTATAGCGACGCCAACAGAAGACTATTAGGGACGGTTGTAACCGTCCCCTCTAGTAGGGCAGACGCGACGGTTGAAACCGTCCCTTATACACTTATGTTGGCGTCGCTATAGACGCTACTGGTAAAGGGGACGGTTACAACCGTCCCATCTGATCAACGCATGCGACGGGGATAACCGTCCCCAAAAGTTTTGTAGGGCCGTCTCAAAATGTTGACGACCATTAGGGACGGTTGCTAACCGTCTCTAATACTATAGGTTGTAGGGACGGTTGCAACCGTCCCTAATAGCCTTCGTGTAAGGGACGGTTACAACCGTCCCCAATCGTGAATTAAATGAGACGGTTGTCAGAAGCATCCCATATAGTCAAATGAGACGGTGGCTGATGGGACGGTTTAGGAACCGTCCCCGTTGATCAGAGGGGACGGTTCTAAAGACAAAAGGGACGGTCTACGACCGTCCCCTTAGACCCACCCGCCTGTAGTGTAATTAACTGATTTCCCTCTTAGAAATTACTGGTATTAGATGCACCGAAGAAATAACGCTCGTGCTTCCTTGCAGGTTTTGCATTTTAGAATTTTTATAAGATTTCGAGATGATGTGGGGGCATTTATGAACCAGACTGATCGATTTTTAAACGAAAACAAAAGACATGCTCGAAGACTGATATTCTCCCGATTCATGGGATAGTGTGTGAGGGTGCAGGAGGAATCGAGGTAAGTAGGAGTGTAGGACAACTGAAAGTCTGTGGCTGCCGAATTTGATCGGTTGTTGCTGGAACTGGAGGATGTGAGTTGCTGATTTTACGCCCAATAAGACGTTAGCAAAGCACTAATTTTACTATAAGCCGCATATGCTGCATGTTTATCTGACAAAAAATATTTAAAATTTTAAACCTAAATCAGTTGATATATACACTGTTAATTTTAGATATATGTAATAATAATTGATCTAAATTTTTAAACGATTATTTTTTGCTACATACCCGTGCAAAGCATGCAGGTCCTTCATGGGACCTTTTGCGAGCGAGGAGGCGAATCCTTGCTGTTACAACAGGTGTGCTGGGAAGCCATCGGATCACCATCGGACGACCCTTGAAGTAGGCTGCGGATGGCTGGTGCGCATCTCAAGGATGATCCAACGGCTCCCCTGCATTACAACATTGGTTGTAACAACATAAGATCCGCTCTGTCCGAGTGATGGTGCTAATAATTAATTTTTTGCTAAGAAGAATATAAAGTGAGATTGCCTATAAAATATCTAGATTGATCTCATATAAGTAATTTATGTGCCTAGTATCTATTTGTGCAACACAAAGAAAGACTAGTTAAGGTGGGTTAAAAGTCTTGCGATCTATCTCAATGGTAGCAGAGGAAATCGTAAAAGAAACTTATGCCTTTAATTTATATAAGGGATTTTTACCCTACGGACCCTATAAATATTGTAAATTACCTTCTCGGCCTTTGGAACAACCTAATTCATCCATCGACCTCGTAAATGTGCCAACTCTTACCCTATGAACCATGCGGTTAATATGTTTGAAGCTCGTAGAGGTTCTTGAGGGTAATTTACAGGGTCAATGGGGTAAATTAATGTAAAAGGTCGTAGAGGAATTTTAATAAGTTTCTAAAGTTCGTGGGGTAAAAATTCCTTATTCATCTTGATCCCATTATTTAAGAAATCGATTTATTTCATCAGTAATTAATTGTTAGTGACATTATCCAATTTTTGGAAAGCATATTTCATCTAACAATAGAAAAATGAATGATAAAAAAAATAACGATTCATTCAATGCTTCTTTAACATGTAAACCCCAATCTAGGGTTATGGTGTAAGAGTTGATAAGATTATAGAGTTCATGTAATTAAAATGTTGTGGTGTAATTACCAAGACTACATGGATTATTACGTAATTGGAGAGCTTTTAGAAGCCATTCACTTTTAATTTGGTAGCTTTGAGAATGTCAAAAAAAATAATTTTTTTTGTGAAGGATAATATTTCCAAAAACAAAATACACAGAACCAAATCCCTTTCACACTGGAGGAGCAACACGACGAAATACGTAACAAGAAGTCTAGAACACGTGGAGCAGTCCCATTAGAAGACCGCTGAAAATATGCATTCTTCTCGCAATAACCCGCGGTGCTAGAGGAAGACAAATAATAGTCACATATTTTACGTGGAAGATCTCGCAAATTGGATGAGATACAATAATATTTTACCACAAAATCGAAAAGCCGTTAATAAGTCGTATGCTTTTTCCATCGTAATTTTAGAACACGAGACCCCCACGACATTAAGACAGATATTGCGATTTCTCGCGCCCATTAGTAGATTGGAACACCGTATGATTATAAAATCCTGCAGTATTCTATATACAGAAGAGGAAGAGGAGGAGAAAGAAACTCTCTGTTGGAGCAGCGGAAGATTGGTGGTGGATAAGAAGCAAATTAAAAGGAGAGAATATATATCAATGCTCAAGATAGATATGAACCTAAGAACTTCTTTTCATTAAGATTTGAACTTACAAGAAGATGACTTATAACACTTGGAAGGAAGATGACACTTGAGAGACTCTTGTGATAGTAGTGGACTTGTTTTTGTTGTGTTGTGTGAAATGAGAACTCTCGGGTGGTATTTATAGGCCCCCAAGAGGGTGGAGATATTTTGGAAGAGATATCTAGAATAATCTTTCATTCTTATCCTTTAAAAGAAAATATCTAGATATTTTGTTGGAAGGTGGAGAAATATCTGGATATTTTCTCCACCTCTCTCTTTTTTAGAATATTCTCCCAAGTGCATATCTTCATTAAGCTTCTTCATATGTTGGTGGAATATATAGGCTCACATCTTCTCATATGGGTGGAGGATTGTAGGCTCATGTATAATAGCCCATTGCAATAATACTTCATGAGATAATTACAAATTACATTTTCAACACCCCCTCTTAATTTGTAATTTGCATTATTCGTCTAAAGTTTTGGAATTTTTCTGTTGGAAGTGGTTTTGTCAAAATATATGCAAGTTTGTCCTCTGTGTTGATGAACTCCAGCTTGATGTCGCCATTCTCCACTAGCTCTCGAACATAATGATGACGAAATTCAATGTGCTTTGTTCTTCTATGAAAGACTGGATTCTTTGTCATAGCAATAGCTGACATGCTGTCACATAATATAGTTGTTGGAAGAACATTTGCTTCTTGAATATTATGAAGAAGTCTTCTCATCCACACATCTTCACATGATGCACTTGTTACAGAAATATATTCGGCTTCAGCAGAGGAAAGAGCTATTGTCTTTTTCTTCTTAGAACTTCAAGATATGACTTTATATCCCATGCAAAATAAATAACCTGATGTGCTTTTTTTATCATCTATATATCCGACCTAATCGCTATCTGAATTGTCTTTGAGAATTATCTTCTTCTGTAGTATATTTAATTCCAAAATTCTTGTTATCTTGAACATAACGAAGAATCCTTTTTATGGTTGCATAATGAAGCTTCCTTGGCTTGCTCATAAATCTTGATACAACAATGACTATAAATCTTGATACAACACTGATTGCATATACTATATATGGTCTTGTATTAGTTAAATATAACAAGGAGCCTACAAGACTCTTATAAAGAGAACCATTAGCTTCTTGAGCTCCATCATTTGTAGAAAATTTTGTATTAACAACCATAGGAGTTGCTTCTGGTTTGCAATTTGACACATGAAATTTCTTAAGAAGATCATGAACATATTTTTCTTGAGAGATAAATATTTCACCTTTTTTCTGTTGAACTTGAATACGAAGAAAGTATCTAATAAGACCGAGATCTGTCATTTCATATTCTTTCATCATTGTTTCCTTGATTTTTCAATCATGTTTAAGGAATTGCTTGTATATATAAGATCATCAACATAAAGACATACGATAAGGAAATTCCGTGTACATTTTTTCTTCACATAAAGAGATGGCTCATTAGGACTTCTTAGAAATTTATTATCACGAAAATGCCCATCAATTTTATTATTTCAAGCTCTTGGTGCTTGCTTTAAGCCATATAAGGCCTTGCGGAGATGATAAACCTTTTCTTCATTATCTTTGGAGATATATCATTGAGGTTGTTCAACATAAACCTCTTCTTCAAGATCTCCATAATAAATGCATATTTAACATCAAATTGATAAACTGGTAACTTCTTTTGAGCAGGAAGTGCAAGTAAGTTTCTAATTATCTCCATACGAGCAACGAGTGCAAAAGTTTCATTATAGTCAATTCTTGATTGTTGCGAGTAGCCTTTGGCAACCAATCGTGCTTTATACTTGTGAATAGAACCGTCTTCATTATATTTGACTTTATAAATCCATCTAATACCAATGACATCCTTACCTTTAGGACGGTCCACGAGCTCTCAAGTGTGATTTTTATTAATGACTACAATCTCTTCATGCATTTCTTGAATTCATACTTCTTCTTTAATTGCTTCTTTGAAATTTTGTGGCTCACAAGCAATTAGCAGAAGATGATGCATAAATTTCTTGAAGAGATCGTACATTTTGTTGTGGATGTTATGAGTCAGAGACATTTGGCCCAACTGGTCTTTAAATTGAAGGGAAAATATCTTCATCATTTGCATTATCTTCTTCAGCTGCAGCTTACTTTTGTGGTACTGAAGAGTCATCCCATTTCCATGAAGATGTTTCATCAAAGATGACATCTCTGGATATAACTTATTTTCCTTCTTTAGGCTCATATAATCTATAAGATTTAAATTTCACAATATCCAATGAAAATATATTTTCTCCTTTTTCATCAATTTTTTCTCGTTGAACATGAGATGGAATGTGAGCATATGCAATAGAGCCAAATATTTAAAGTGACTAACCTTGGCCTTCCTGTCATACCAAGCTTCATAAAGTGTTCTATCTAATACTGCTTTTGTAAGTGATCTATTCAATATATAAACCGCAATATTTACTACCTCTGCCCAAAGTTTATTAGGAAGACCCTTACCTTTCAGCACACTTCTTGTCATTTCAACGATTACGCGATTTCTTCTTTCAACTACTCCATTTTGTTGAGGAGTATATCTTGCTGTTAGCTCCTTCTTGATTCCTTGAGTTATACAAAAGTCTTGAAATTCTTTAGATGTAAATTCTCCTCCACGATCTGATCGGAAGATTTTTATTCTTCTTTCACTTTACTTTTTAACAAAAGATTTAAATTTGATAAAAGTAGAAGATACTTCTGACTTTTCTTTTAAGAATTAAACCCACACCATTCTACTATAATCATCAAGAAATAATAAAAAGTACCTAGTTCCATTGATAGACAGAGTTTGAGTTGGTCCACATACATCTGAGTGTATCAACTCAAGTGGAGCCTTTGCTCTCCATGATGTTTTTGTAAATGACAATCTAAGCATCTTGCCATATATGCATCCTTCGCATATGCTTTCATCTTTCTTGATGAATGGAAGTCCAACAAACGAGTTCTTCTTCTTTAATAGCATAAGGCTTCTAAAGTTTAAATGTCCGTATCTTAATTGCCATAATAGGGAATCATCTTCTTATATAGCTTTTAGAGAACAACCTTCTTTTAAAGGCATAGATAATGGAAAATACTTTATTTGGAGCCATTTTAATATCTGCGATTAGTAGATTTCTTCTTTTATCAAAGATTTTGCATACACCGTTATCAAATCTTAGAGAATGACCATTATTCATAAGTTGACCAACATTTAGAAGATTCTCAATTAAGCCTGGAACATAAAGAACATCATGAATGAGTTTAGAAGTATATTTCTTTGTTTGTACTGCAATAACTCCTTTGCCTTCCACATTTTGTAACTTTCCGTCTCCAAATTTAAGTTTTGAACTATGCCCTTCTTCAAGGCTCACAAATGCATATTTGTTCCATGTCATGTGGTTACTACAACCACTGTCGATATACCAAATGTCTTTAGACACTTCTTTAGTATTCATGCAAGAATAAAGTAATGGATTGTAATTCTCATCTTTTGCAATATAATTAGACTCAATCTTTTGGAGCCAACAGTCATTTTGAGAAAGATTTGCAATTTTGAACTTTGTTTAGCGGAATCTACAATCATTGGATTCATGATTATCTTTCTTTCAAATAATGCAACGAGAAGAAGATTTTCTTGTACCTGAAGCTCTTTGATTATATTCTTGATGAATATGTGATTCATCACTCTAAAAGTTGAAAATAGAGCTTTGTTCCTGAGTAATTAAATGCATATTTCTACTTATATTGCATAATTAGCATTCATGCATGCATAAATAATATCTGCATTTTAGCATTCATATTTGCATTAAATTAGAAGCCAAATTCACTTGTAAAAATTACATGTATATTCACCATATTTAACTTATTTGTATATATTTTATACTAACTTCAAATACAATAAAATCAACTCCATAGTGTATATATTACTAACACTAATTAAAGAAAAATATCAAAAAATAGTAACTTGTAAAATTGACCAATAAAACCCGAGTCCAAGCTTGAAACTAGCCTTAAATGCGTGTATCTCTCTCATACAGTGTCCGATTTAGGTCTACTCACTTTTAAAGTAATATACATTCAAAGACCTTCAAAACAAGACCAATTTCATTAAAATCAGAGATCGTCTGTGAAACTTGGGTTTTGGGCCCCTGTTGTATATTGTACATATTGACCAAATTGCCCTTGTATTTTATCTTTTTATTTTCTTAATTATTAAAATCCAAAAAAATTAGATTAAGTTGTAAATATTCTTTTCATATTTTCAATATTTTTATTTTGATTTTTCTCTTATTTAAAAATGAAAAAAATACAAAAGATAAAAATGCGGTATTTTATATCAATAAGGTACCACCCAATATACACTTTATACATATAACTTCTTTTGATTTTCAGCCCTTCACAAAAGTTTTAGATCTTGTCGAGACGAGCAACTTTTGTGTTGACCACTTTTTGATTTAACCCCTTTTGTTATTTCTTTTTTATTTTTCTTTACATTTAATTTTTTAATTTTCCGGGAGCGACATGTGGTAGCTCCTGGAGCAGCCACATGTCACCCCATTTTTTATTATTTTTGGATTTTATTTTATTTTATTTTATTTTATTTATTATTATTTAACTATTTATTTACATTTATTTATTTATTTTATTTATTTTATTTTTTATTTTTTATTTTTTATTTTATCTTTATTTTCTCTTCTTTATTTTTAATAGCCTACTTATTTTACTTATTATATTTTTATTTTATTTTTCTCCCTTTTACTTCTTCTTTACTTGTCTTCCACTCCAAGCCACCATTTTCTTTACTCTTTCCACCACTCCATTCTCCCCACTTCTTCTCCAACTTCCCTCTCCTCTTCCTTTTTTTCCCATCATCTCCAACATTTTCCATCATCCGCCAATTCGAGAGAAGAGAGGTCGAGCCCCTTTAACCTACAAGTGGCAACTGAAGGAGACAAGTTGAGCGACGACAATCTATCAGGCGAGATTCGTGGCATCACCATTGCCGCGTCGCGAGATTCCAATTGGACTTGCTCAGCTTCGAAGGACTTCGCCATCCTTCTCGAGGCCACGATGGGAGCCGTGCACCGCAGCTCCTCCCTCTGACAAAATCACAGGTAAGTAATCCATGTCCTTTCCTTGTCATTTTATTTTTATCTAACAATTTTCTTCCTTGTTGTTCATCATCAAACACACCACCACAACCACTTCATTATCATTCTATTTTTCATCATCACATCATTTTTCCATTAGATCCACCACATTACATTCACTATCACCCCCATTACTACATCAACCATTATCACCACCACCATCATAATCCACCTATTCATTCACATTTTTATTCTATATTTACAAAAAAATATACAACAAAAAATTGCAAAAAAAAAACAAAAAAAGTTGCAGGTCCTACATGTCCAAGCCACCACCTCCAGGCTGCCACCGCCGCGCGTTCCGCCGCCCCGACAGCGGCAACCGCAGCACCGCCCTACCAGCAGCGAACATACCACCAGCCCCGCACGGGCGCCAGCAGCGCCCACTAACCAACCGCCACCCTCGCCCCTTTGCAGCCAGGCCGCCAACGCAACCGCGAACGCCGCTAGCAGCTGCTGCGCCCTAGCCTGCGGTGGCGGTCCCTCCCCTCCAGCGATGGTCGTATGGCCCGACCTCCGCCTCCACATCATCCTGCTCTAGCCGCTGCGGCTGCGAGCCGCCCTGAGCTTTGCCGCCCCAGCCGCACGCTTGCAGGCCACCAGCGTGCGCCTACACGCTAGTGCGCCGCGCCTTCACGTGGACCCAGAAGCGGCCGCCGCCCTCCACCGACTCCCTCGCACTGACGCGCGCCACCCGCGGTGGACCTCCCGCCGTCCTCCACCCACTGGCGCCGCCACCCACGGTCTCTGAGTGCCCTAACTTGGGTTCCAAGCTTGGAACCAACGAAGGTCTAGTTTTTTATTTTATTACATTTGTAAAAATTGCATTTTCAGTCCATTATGTCTGTTCATTTCCAAAAGTGCCCTTAGGCACGTTTCAGTTTGACATTTTAATTTTTGTATTGCAAAGACACCCATGCATTGTCATATTAATTTGGACATTAGTGTTGCATCAATTTTTAATCAAAAAATAGCATTTTGTAGAGCATCTAAACCTTTATATTGTGCATATTTATTTGCATTTTTGTGAGCATTGGATTTATTATTAAAAATTAGAGATTGAAAATCAATGATATTTTACCCATTTATGCTCTGAAATTCGCACAGACATATTTCTTGTCCAAAAATTGTGAAAAAATTGTAGATGATGCTTCTAAGTGTTCCTTAATTTCTATCCAAGTTTCATCGAAATTGGAGTTGTCTTTTGCATAGAATAAATTCTAAAGTGATTTCTGTAATTGATTTTTAATTAGTTCCACGAATACGATTTTTGAGAAATTGCAATTCTTCTGAATTCTTGATTAAAATATCTATTTGAGATAAATAGCCCTCTTGATAATTTGATTTCGTGGTTTTATTAAGAATTAAATACTCACAATTACTCTATTTTTAGTAAAAAAATCATACAAAAATCATAAAGTGTCAGAAAATTCCAAAAAATTAGTGTAGCTTAATTTCATCATATTTCACTTCTAGTAATTTTTTTCATAATTGTCGCATATCATTTGCATGAAAATTTGCATAAAAAACTCAAAAAGTTTGCATTTTTCATTTGTGTATTTTAAATCAAAAAATTTCAAAAAAATACATTTTGCAATAATCATTGGATTAGGTTTACAGAAAAATATAACTTAGTTAATTTGGAATAATTTCAGATTAAAATTGTTTTTGGCTAAGTTGTTGATTTTCTTATTAACCTAGCTCATTCATATTTTGCATTTGTCATTTATATTGCATAATTTTTTTTAAAAAAATCCACTTGGAAAACTACAATCTAATCCATCTAATCTGATTCCTAGTTGTTCCTTTGCATCCTTGAGTCGACTCTGAGGCTGCCCAGGTTAAACAAACATAAAACCGCACACAATTTCATTTGACGATTCATCGATCCGTGTGGTTAATTTTTGATCGATCCGGATTTATCTAACTGCAACGAAATTGTTAATTCGATATTATTAAGAGGGTAGATCCCAGAGCAATCAAATAGCACCGTTGCCGGGGAGGCAAACGGCTTAGGATCACTATAGAAAATTAGATTTACGTTTTCCAGTCACTCGGGTAGTCTGATCCCCGAACCACCTTGTAATTTTTCATTTTTTCCATTTATTTTTCTATTTATTTCTCTCTCTCTGACATTTTTGTATCTTTTTGTGCGAGGGCCTGGTGGACTTGGAGCTGCTTTCTTGAAGTCGACGCATGTCGAAGTGCATCGGAGGCCGACGATTTATGGATCAAGTCGGCTGTTGAGACGACAAAAAAGATTTTAATTTTGTTAACTTGTAAAAAAAAGGTTTGCATTTCCTGCCGTTCCCGTTTGGGTTCTCGCGTGTGCAAGTCATAATAAAACATGTCCCTGTGTGCTGTGTGGTTGCTTTACGTAGAATAGGACCTGCACTTGCGGCTCTTTAGAGCTATTTTAGGACATGTTTGTGCTCGTAATATTTAGGACCACACTTCACCATTAAAAGACACACTTAGACCGCACATCTTAGCCAAAATCAATCTGTTCTTCACTCGCTAATAGAACCGCCTGTCTAGGAGCGACTTTTATCATTTGCATTTCATTTAGTGTAAAACTTCAATTCAGTATTTCATCTCGCATTGTAGAGAGTTGGAGGCACTGTAAGTATTCTTACTCGAGCATTCATCATCGTTTTCTCGATTGCATCGGCTTTTTCCGATTCTCTCTCTCTCTCTCTCTCTCGGTTTTCTAACCTAAGATAAAGGAATTGGGACTGGACGGTAGATGTGATTGCTTGTGTGTATTAATATCAGTGGCAACTAATCTCTAAAATCAGGACTGCTAATTAAATTGGATCAAAAAAATTGGTTAAAATTAACCCTTGTTTGCGGGAGATTAACCCCGACCTTATTTTCAGGCTGAATGAGGGTACTAGAGTGTGTGTGCACACCCTAAGGGAGAGCCAAAAATCCTCGCCTTCCATATCGCGTACCCCGATCCGAGCAAATATCACCGGCTGAGCTTTGGGTTCAACTGACCAGCACCAAGTAGCCTCCGCCTACTCCGGCAGGTAGATAGGGTTGAAATTGCGGTGCACCGCGACAAGTTGCTAGTAGCCTCCGCCTGCTCCGGCAGGTAGATAGGAGAGAAGTTAGAGCCTTGTCAGCCTTCGCCTACTCTGTAGGTAGATAGGGGCAGGTCCTTGAACTTTCGGCTAGTGATAGCAGCGGAGAAAGGAAGGGTGTTGGTGTCTTAGGCGACAGGTTAAACATGGGAGACGCATCCGGCTTTGAGCCAACTCCCCTATAGGCCGCGCAACCTTTGCTACTTGCTTGAACAATCACACTTAAAATCAACCAGACTAATCGGACTCCATTTCGGGTCCTTCACCGTGTTGAGTGTGAACTCGGGGTTTGCTCTTCCGTTTGTCTTTGTGTCTGTCCGTGTGTGTTATCCTGTGTAATTGTACATTTTCTACCTCAGTCTTCTTAACTTCATCATTTCCTCTTCAAGATGTCGGGATATTGGTCCCCATACCCTAAGACCTCTGGTCATTCCTCCTTTACCATATACCGTTCATCTTCCCCTTCTTCCATGTATCCTCCGCCATCACGGAAGATCCTTACCCGTGGTCGGTTCCACCTAAACCCGATTATGAAGTCAGAACTTCAACTGACTTCTCCATTTCTTCACATTTCTCACCTACTCCATATTCTAACACTCCGGATCCACTTCCATCTTGGGCTGTGATAAGCCTCCCGCTACCCTTGTTAATTCAGGTAAATTAATGTCCAAATTAATAGCTAGTGTTCGTTGCAGTCGGATAACGAGAGGGAATATCAAAAGCCACTTTTAATTTAAGCAAGTTAATTTCGAGTGGCAACTTTTTTTACTTGGGAAGTCCAAGGTCAAACTCAGGGAGGCATCTGTCTCCTTAGATGAATTTTTAGCAAATTTCCAGTGTTCGATTTTCGGGGAATATTTTTTTTGGTCTTTTTCAATTTTTTATGCAAGACTCATGCAAAAATTAGGCCAATTTAGAACTTAAATTAGATAAATATTCAAATGAAGTCCAAAAATAATGAAAATTGGCCAGATTATGAAATATGATGTAATTAAGCTACCCTAATTTTTTTGGAATTTTCTGATACTAAATGAATTAACTATGAATTAAAAATGAATGCAGGGCGATTTTGACTAATTTAATTTTAATAAATATCAAATCACAATATTTTTGGGAACTAAAATTATCCTAGATAGATCTAAAGATGAGGAATCCAGAAAAATTGTCAGATCTTAATTATGATATGAAATGAATCTATTTAAAATAAACTAAGGAAATCACCAATTAATTTATTTAGGCCTCGAAATACGTGTATTGAGATTAAATTTTTATGCAAGGTGCATCTAATTATCCTAGAGCTGATGTGATTTTTTGGGAATTTTTAGAGTCACAGAGAAATTAATATTACTTAAAAGATGAATTGGGCAAAGTATGACACAAATGAACCAATTAAATAAATAAAAATTCCACTGATATCACAAAATTATGACAAGTGTCACATAAGATAAAGGACAAGTTAAACTACAACATGCAATTTTTGGAATTTTAAAATGATGAAATATGGACACCTAAATATGCGCGCAAAGACAGGGGTATAACTGCAATACATGAATTAAAAATTGATAAAAATAAAATATGCTGACTGGACTATTATGCAATTACCTAGAATGTCGGGGGTTGAATGCAAATTCTCTACAGACGCACGTGCTCCTCACGTGGGGGCGCTTCGCAGGGACTGATTTGTAATTTCAGAAACTTCCCGGGGCCTTGATGCAATTTGCCCAGGCTGTACGTGCTCCTCACGTGGGGGACCCTAGGCTCGGGTGACTTCGGCGGCTCGGGACGAGGCTCGGGTGCTCTGGAGGTTCGGCTGGAGGCTCGATGATGGTTCGGGGATCCGAGCCTAGAGGTCGGTGAAGAGGCTCGGATCGGGGCGACGTGGCGCGATCAAGACCATAGGATCAAGGATGATCTAACGGTTGCTGAATGCTGAGGTGTGCCCGATCAGTGACCGTTGGATCTAGAGGAATCCAACGGTGCCTGGAGCTCGATGAAGAGGGCGACGTGGCGTGCTTCTATCCGTAGGATCACTGATCGATCCAACGGCTGCGTGATGTGGGCGACGTGGCTGATCAACGACCGTCAGATCAAAGAGGATCCAACGGCCTTGGACTGCTCCGGCGCTTGGCGACGTGGCTTGCTCCTGAGTGTGGGATCAAGGATGATCCTACGGCTCCTTCGCGAGGCGACGTGGCGTGATCTTGACCGTTCGATCAAGATGATCGAACGGTGGCTGAATGTCATCTCCAACGGCCCTCCGCCTCCTACAGAGGAGAAGGCAGGGCTCCGACGTAGCTGGCTTTGCTCCGTCCGGTCCTCCAGGCGTCGGTGAAGGTCGATGGAGGGTCGGAGGTATCTCGAAAGATGCGCGAATGGTCGGCGAAGCGTCCGATGGCCTCAGGAGCGGAGGAGGAGCGCTGGGGCACGGTGGCGGTGAAGCTCGAAGGGAGCTCCGACAAGGTTCCGACTGATCAAGAAGATATCACATGCAGGGGTTAGATCTATAGCCGAAGCACGCGGAAGGTCTATGGAGTTGTGCTGAACGGAATGAGAGGCCTATGAAGGAGTGGGGGGTGTCCGGTGATAGTGCTCCGCCCAGGTGGCGGAGCTGGCATCGATGAAAGATGGGCGACGGTGTTTGAGGATATGGAAGGGTGCGCGAAGATCGGAGCTCCGTCGCGGAGCTCGGAGGGATGAAGGTGGAGCGAGAAAACAATGGTGGAGGGCGAATTAAATCAGAGAAATCAAAGAAAAAATTAAGAAGAAGATCAAAGGGAAATGGAGGATGCTACCTGGGGAATGGAGCTCAGGTTTGAGCTCCAGGTCATCGCTCGAAGGTCGGTAGAGGCCTGAGCTCGGGCAGCTTCGCGGAGGAGGGGCTGCAGCACGGCGGAGGCGGCCGTGGATCTTGCCGGAGAAGACGCATGTCTTCGCTCGAAGAGACGATCAATTGCCATCACCAGTCGATGGCTCTGAGCTCGATGGTTCTCTCTGTGGTGGCGGATGGGCGTGACAGTGGTCGGAGGTGGTCTATTTATAGGGCAATGGTAGCGGTAGGGATGGAGGAGAGGCGAAGTTCGTGGAAGTTGTGGTGAGTCTCTGGTGGAAGTCGTGGTGAGTGAGGGAGCTGGCGAGGAGGAGGGAAGAGTGGGCTCCATCGTGGCGGTGTTGGCGGTCGGAGAGGGTGGCTGGATTGGGTCCGAGAATAGAAAGGGGCAGCCCCTCGCGCAAGATCGAGATCGTGGGAGAGAGGGGGCGCCGGAGGTGGAAGACGAGTTCCCAACCGTTGGATCTTGTGGTCCAACGGTCTAGAGCGAGGCGCTATGGAGCGGCTTGGATCTGATCTGGGGTGAGGCGATCTGAGGGTGTGATTGCACCTCGTGGCGCGTCGAAGGCGAGGTGCCAGCGGACGGATGGGATTAGATTAGGGCGTCGATCTAAGGGCTGAGGTGCGAGGCTGAGTAAGCAGTTGTGATGGAGAGATTTTAAGGTGATCGGAAGGCGCACAATGCGCCACGTGGCTAAATGTGGGAGCGACGCTGACGGACGGTGAGGATCAAGGATGGGAAGTGATCTGACGGTAGGAATAAAGGGCGCACGTGGAGCGAGCTGGGCCGTTGGATCGGGATGAAGATCCAACGTCTGTGGGCACGGGCGGCTAAGGCAAGGGGAGCGGGCCACGTGGCGCAATCAGAGGGCGCCACGTGGCAGCTGTGAGTGGCTGAGAGAAGAATTGAGTTAAGAGAGAGAAGGAGGCCAAATTTGGAAAAACTCAAAACATGAAAGTTGTAGATCTCGATGAGATCTACAATATTATGTTAACCAAAGACGGAGATGAGGTCAAATATGATACAAAAATACAGGGATACAAATATACACATATTTAGTATACATAGAATCCCAAAAACCCAACTTCTTTCTATGAGCTCCAAATTGGATGAAATTAGTCTCATTTTAAAGGTCTTTGAATGTGTATCCATCTGAAATTGAGTAGACCTATTTTGGAGTTGGTACAAGAGACTTATAGGCTTTTTATGGTCTAGGGATTCTAGGGCTTTATTGGATGTTTTACAAAAGAGATTTCTGACCTTCTTCCTTATATTATTAACTAAAGATATATATATGTTATAAGAGAGGTGTTATTTTATAGGTGGATATTTACAAGTGATCCTGGCTTCTTATTTAATGCAATATGAGTGCTAAAATGCATATATTATGAATGCATGTATGAATGCTAATTGTGCAAGATAAAGGGAAATATGCATCTATTTACTCGGGAACAAGACTCTATTTTCAACTTTTAGAGTGATGAATCAAGACTTCATCAACCCCCTATACTTAAACCTTGCTCGTCCCCGAGCAACTAAAATGAAATGCAAGAGTGAAACGATTTTGGGTTCCATACCAAGGTCATGAATAAAAGTTGAAAATGGAGTTTGACTCAACCTTTGGATTAATTATGTGGCGGAAACCTTATTGGGACCTGAAATTAAGACCTAACAGACTTCTAGTTCCACAAGTCTTCTATTCAAGACTCCTCATAGTCAGGTCAGAACAAATCCTCAAATGCAAATTTCTGATGACTATGATTCTTACTTGTACTGTGTAAGTGATAAATAGCTCTCCACATCAGAAATGGCTCAGAACCAGCCTCCTCTAACAAGGTAACTCAAATAACCCGGTCCAGTAACTCTTTCCTCGAGTAGCGGGGTATTCCCTTCTAAGTTCAAGTGCGACCAGCTCAAGAGGATGGGGTAGAGAAAAGAATGGACGGTAACCAGTGTAGCTACCTTTCTCGGGATGCCTGACCAGTGTAACCAAGTCATCCAGCTGTTTTTTCTTTGCTAATATACATACTCCGACAGGTATTTTATTTTCATTGGACCTGTCTGATTTTTTGGAGTTTTTGCATTTTTTTTCAAACTCATACAAGGTGCAACATGTACATCGGGAGTTTTTCCTCTTGAGCTAGTAGACTATCCCTCTTTTGAAACATTATTGCAACCCACAACATCCCGTCTTAGATGTCAACACCACCAGACTAGGTTGAGATGCACTATCCTCCCTAGAGGAGGACGGATGTTTCCACCCGTGTGCTACTCCAAGCTAAAGGATTCTACCTCTCACCACCTCATCAATGAAGAGCTACGTGCATTGTGCTTGTCCAAGTTAGGTCACTGTCTATAAGAATCATGCGTGTGCACGAGATATTCTACTTAGACTAATCAAGATGACATGTGAACATAGGACTTGTGGACTCAAAGAATTAAGTCAGTTGACCTGAAAAATCTTAACTCTAGCTCTTATAAGGTTCCTCTGAAATTAGGTGGATTAAGGTCAAATCAAGTCCATCCTCAATATCTACTCATAACTTGGTTCATAACCCACTAGCTTTTCACTTTGCATATGCAAGATATGCAGATGAGATGCAGATGACATGCTATGTAGATGATTGTAAGTGCAAGACTCCTTTTCTATTTTCTTGAATGCAAGGATGATATGCAAGAGTAAATAAGAAGCCTATTTTTTTATTTTTTTTATTTTTTTTTCTTTTTTCAATTTTTACCCACCGTAATTATCGTAAAATATATACAAGAGATACGCGAAAATACGTGAAAGTACGAGCTATGGGTAAAGGTATATATGTATATATATACACGCCCCCCTATACTTAGCGTGTGCTATGTCCTCAGAGCATGAAAAGCGAGGAAAAAGACATAGCTCGTGCTAAGCGTAGGAGAGCTAAAAGAGAATGGAAAATGTATAGAAATCGACCAGCCCCCCTATACTTAGGCTCTGGTAGCCTAAGTGTAGAAGAAAGTCAAAAAAGTGGGGCGGACGGGGTCAAGAAGAGAAGTGGATGAGTATACAATGCGGGCATCGGTACCCCCTATACTTAGGCTCAAGTCAGCCTAAGTATAAGACGGAAGTGAGTATGAGGACCAATGGGATCTGTAGAATGTACTGTGAACCGACTCAGGTGACTCATCCCCCCTATACTTAGGATCTGGTCATCCTAAGTATAGTCCAAGATAGTGATTTAATGAGGCGGGGATGGGTTACTAGAGTCGCAGGGGAGAAAGGACAGAATGTACATGCATGATGATATATACAAATGAGTCGATCTGAATCTTTCAAGATGCTGCTGATGGCTAGAGCTCACTGCTGCAAGGTCTCATACGTGGCTCGAGGTGTATCTGCTGAATCTGTCTCGTGCATGAATACAATCTCCTCAATATGGACTAACTGCTCATTGGATTCGACAAAATGCTTCAACAGTTGTCCATTCACCAGGAATGTCAGTGCGTCATCTGAGATCTCAACACATCCACTATTATGCACCATACAGACGACAAATGGGCCTGTCCACTTGGACTTCAACTTGCCTTGGAAGATCTTCAGCCTTGCATTAAACAACCATACCTTCTGTCCAGGAATAAAGGTCTTTTGTCTGATATATCTATCATGCCAACGCTTCACCTTGTCCTTGTACACCAAACTGTTGTCATATGCGCGGTTTCTGACTTCCACAAGCTCATTCAGATCCATTTCTCTCTGCTTCTGCCCAAGGTGTGTGTTCCAGATGACCTTCTTAATTGCCCATTCTGATTTATGCACTAACTCTGCGGGCAAATGGCATGGCTTTCTGAATACCATTCGGAATGGGGAGGTTCCTAACGGTGTCTTGTAAGCTGTCCTATACGCCCATAGGACATGATCCAAAATCTGAGACCAGTCCTTCCTGTCTGGGCAGACAAGCTTTTGCAATATAGTTTTCACCTCCTTATTCGATACCTCAGCCATACCATTGGTCTGTGGGTGGTAAGGACTCGCGACACGGTGTTCGATGCTGTAGACCTTCAGGAGTTTCTTCACCTCCCGATTTACAAAGTGGCTACCCCCGTCTGATATCATCATTTTAGGGATCCCGAACCTAGAGATGATGTGTTCTCTGATGAATTTACAGATAGTCCTGTTGTCTGTGGCTCGGGTCGGGATAGCCTCCACCCATCTGGATAGATAATCTACCGCAAGAAGGATGTACTCAAATCTGTGGCTAACAGGGAATGGGCCCATGAAATCGATGCCCCAGGCATCAAAGACATCACAAATGATGACAGGATGCATTGGCATCTCATCCTTGGAACCAGCGGTTCCTCCCATTCTCTGACATACTGGGCACGACTTCGCAAAGGTGATGGCATCGCGAAACAGAGTCGGCCAGTAAAAGCCACACTAAAGTAGCTTCCATGCGGTCCTCTTCCCGGAGTGGTGTCCTCCTGCCTCTAAGCTGTGGCATAAAGAAAGGACACTCTGGTATTCATCCTGAGGAATACACCATCTCCAGACACAATCCGGTCCTTCAAAAAAAAAACGATCGGATCCTCCCAATGGTAGTGTCTAGCGTCCGACTTCAGTCGGTCGATGTGGATCTTGGGCCAATCTTTGGGAACCTTCTTGGAGACAAGATAGTTCACGATGTTGGCGTACCATGGGAGTGAGTCGACAACAAAAATCGACTCGTCAGGGAAGGAGTCTCGAATAGGTGAGTCCTCGGAAGTATTAAGATCTTCGAGACGAGAGAGATGATCGGCTACTACGTTCTTCTTTCCAGGTTTATCACGGATGTCCAAATCAAACTCCTGGATAAGTAAAATCCACCGAAGAACACGCGCCTTCGCGTCCTTCTTTTCCATCAAGTATCGTAGTGTCGTGTGGTCAGTGAACACAATTACCTTGGATCCAATTAAGTGGGATCTGAACTTGTCCAAGGCAAACACTACCGCAAGCATTTCCTTTTCCGTAACTGTATAGTTACGCTGAGCGGTATCAAGCACTTTGCTTGCGTAGTGAATTGCATACGGGACGCCATCCCTTCTCTGTCCTAACACAACCCCAACAGCAAAGTCTGAGGCGTCCGTCATGATCTCAAAAGGTAGAGACCAATCTGGGGCTTGTAGGATAGGTGAGTCCATGATCATTCCTTGTAATAGCTTAAAGGCCTCAAGACATTTGTGATCAACAACAAACTCCATGTCTTTGCCAAAAAGCTCAGTTAGCGGTCGGGCAATCTTAGAAAAATCCTTAATGAATCTCCGATAAAATCCGACATGCCCGAGGAACGACCGCAACTGTTTGACGTTGGTTGGTGGCTGGAGTCGTCTGATCACATCCACCTTGGCAGGGTCAACCTCCATTCCTCTCTTGGAGATGGCGTGCCCCAACATAATGCCCTCCGTCACCATGAAGTGACTTTTCTCCCAGGAGAGCACCAGATTGACCTCACAACATCGTTTGAGGACTCGGTCCAGATTCCTAAGATAGGAGTCGAAGGAATTGCCATGGACCGAGAAGTCATCCATGAAGACTTCTAGGAATTCGCCGACCATTTCGGCAAATACAACAATCATGCACCTTTGGAAAGTACCTGGAGCATTGCATAACCCAAAGGGCATACGCCTGAAAGCATAGGTACCAAAGGGGCATGTGAACGTGGTCTTTTCCTGGTCCTCCGGAGCTATGACTACTTGATTGTAGCCCAAGAATCCATCCAAGAAACAGAAGAACTCTTTCCCCACTAGTCTCTCTAGGATCTGATCAATGAACGACAGGGGGAAATGATCCTTCTTCGTCGCGGCATTCAAGCGTCTTTAATCCACACAGGCGCGCCACGACGTGGGCACTCGCGTCACGATCTCCTCTCCGTCCTCATTGGTGGTCATTTGAATTCCTGATTTTTTCGGGACCACTTGGATTGGGGCCACCCATTTAGAGTCGGAGATGGAATAAATAAAACCCGCGTTGCACCATTTCTCTATCTCCTTCTTCGTGACCTTTCGTAAATTTGGATTCAAACGACGTTGGAATTCACGAGAGGGTATGGCTTCATTCTCCAAGTAGATATGGTGCGAACACAGAGCGGGATTTATCCCATGGAGATCGGAAATGTTGTAGCCTATCGCCTTGTGGTTTTTCTCCAGAATCTCTAGCAAGCGAGATTCCTGCTCCTCGGTCAATCGCGGACTGATGATGACCGGAAATTTCCTGTCCTGATCCGCAAGGAAGGCGTATTTCAGTGTTGTGGGTAAAGGTTTGAGCTCAGGTATAGTGTGATCGTCTAGGAAGTCTGGCTCAATCGAATCTGGCTCGGTGTTGGAAGTGGCTGGGTCTTTCTCTGTAATTGCCGCCACCAAGTTATTCGGCTTTGTAGTCAGATCGTCAAAGGTCTCCAAGCAATCGGCAAAAGCCTCGTCCGACTCATCATCCTCATCTTCCGATTATCCTAAAGAGGTAAGGACTGACAGGCCCAGTTGGGCCTCTAAGTCATCGAAGATGTAGGGAGATGCAAGTTTTGAGTTGTACTCGTTTCTGAGGACCTCGCAAACTGACTCATGCACTGGATCATCTCCGGAGGGGATGGACTCATCGGTGCTAGCTGGGTTCTGTCTCCATGTCCCAACTATGTCTACATGATCGCAGTCTGCTTCGGTTGAAGAGTACTCGGTGCTGGATTCGGAATCCGATCTCTGCCATCTGGTCTGCTTCATCTCTAGTTCCTCATCTCCGCCTGGAGTTTGGAACTGGATCTTCCCGATCTTGTAATCAAACAAGGCCCCTGCTGTTCTGAGGAAGGGCCTGCCTAAGATGATCTGGGAGTCTCTCCAATTACGAGGGGTTTCCATATCTAGGACAGTGAAGTCCACCATGTATTCCTGCCCCTCGACTTTGATCACAACATTCCTCAATTCTCCTTGGGACCTCTTGGTTGATTTATCAGCGAACTGCAGGAGGGCTCTAGATTTCCTAAGAAGTCCGAGATTAAGCCGCTCATAGAGGGCTGTAGGCATTAGGTTAATTGAGGAGCCATTGTCCAGGAGAGTGCGTGCAAACGCGATGTCATCAACATGACTCACTACATAGTGTACACCCATGTCTCTTCGTTTCCTGGGAAACGAGTTCTTTATTGCACAAGTCGTGGCTACTGATAGAACGTGTTTCTCAACACAGCTTTTGGTCTTCCTGCTAACCCGATTAGGTGTGCATCTCACCTTATGGTATTTTTGAAATGCAGGGGTCATTTCCACGTACTTGTCAAAGGGGATTGTGACCTTGATGTGTTTGTTGTAGACCTCTGCCATCTCAGGGTCATCTTTTTGGATTTTTTTCATTTTCTTCTTTCCACCCTTGAGAGCTCGGGGGAAAGGGATTATTGACTCCAACTCATGTTCTGAAACTGAAATGTTTTCATTGAAATCTTGAACTGAGTTCTGTACATGACTCTGACTCTTGAACAGACTAAGACTCTGACTCTGACTGAAAGAAAAATGCTGAGGCGAAACCGGTGATGCATCTTCCGCGACTTCTTGATGGTCCTCCTCAGATGGAGGTGCGGGCTCTTCATCGGTTCCGTCGGACTCTCTGCTGAAGCGGGGTTGCTGCTTCGAGGACTCAGACGTCCTCTTCTTCTTCCGGTGGTGATGGTGGTGTTGCTCCTCTTCTTCCTCCAAGTTCTCCTCAGGTAAAGACTTGGCGACTCCTTCCTTTGGTGCCCGTGCCCAATCAGGTATGGTCACGGTCCTTCCGCTCCTGAGGGACATATGATTCACATTATCATACGAAAGGATCTCATGTTCAGATAAATAATTATCTGAATAATATACCTGATCACGAGGTCGGTTCTGGACATGGGTTATGTTGTTCGGGTTGGCCAGAACCTGTGCAGGAATTGGAGTCTTCGGTGCCATCTGTTGATCCTGGGTACGAGAGACACGATTCAGATCGGTTCTCATATCCAGGTAGTCATTCTGGATTTGTTGGACCCTATCAGACAGGGTCTGGATTGCCAAGGTGAGGGACTCCAATTCAGTGGGTTGGGCTTGATGTTGATTTGCGGACGAAGTTCTATACTGGCCCTGCTGGTTATGCCGATACTGCTGCTGCTGGTGGGACGGTGCTGGGCCCTGCTGATATGTGCGCTGCTGCTGCTGGTGCTGCTGAGGCTGGTACCCTTGTTCGAACCTGGACTGAACAAAGCGTGGTGCGGGGACGGAGCTGGTTCCTTGGTAAGCTGGGGTAGGTCGGTGAGGCTGACCATTCCCCTTCCCCGACTGTCTGCTGATGGGGTCACGGTTGTATCACAACCCGTTGATCTCGAACACCTGCGGAGGCTCCTCATATCCGGTCTCCACTTGTCGGGGTGCATGCTGGTCCTGCTGGGTGTAAGTCTGATCTTCTACCCAGCCAATCTGAGTCCCCGGTGCCTGCTCCTGTACAAGATGGACTCTATGCACAGGTGCGGGTGGTGCAGAAGGGGCAGGTAGCTTCATCTTAGCTACCTTCTCAATAAGTTCCTCCATTTGCTTCGGTAGATGTGAGAGAGACTCAAGGTCAGTGACCCTCTTGTGGATCTGCTCGACCATGGTTAACTTATCAGCAATCATCCCCATACTGGGTATGAGGTCCTTGATCAGATCCGCTATAGTCCTTCGGGTTGTCTCGTTGGATAGGATTGAGGGAGACAACTGATGGGCCATGGTGGCCTGCGACCTGCAGGTTTCCGCCATCTGTTCTAGGATCTTCCATACAACGTTCTCGTTCTTGTTCAGATAGCTTCCTCCACAGGCGGCACTGACTAACCCCTGCATCTCCCGGGTTAAACCATAGAACAAGGTCTGGACTAAGATCGCCTTAGAAATGCCGTGGCAGGGACATTTCTGAACTAAGTCATTGAACCTATCCCAGGCATCATGGAAGGGTTCATTGGGTCCTTGGGAGAAACTGGCGATCTTCATTCTCATTTGGTTAGTCCTACTGAGAGGGTAGAACTTCTTCAGAAATATGTCCTTGAACTGCATCCAGGTTATACATATCACCCCTAGGTTTTTTAGCCAATGTGCTGCCTTATCTCCTAAGGAAAATGGGGTGGCCTTCAGTCTAATGTAATCTTGGCCACCATTAGGATGTCTAAGATTGTTGCAAACCAGCTCGAAGTCTTAGAGGAAGGTATATGGTTCTTCATGGGCATTGCCGTTGAACTTCGGTAGCAGGCTAAGGAAGTGGGGCTTGAGCTCAAATGCTTCGGCGGGAACCGCTGGTGACAACCAATTTTGTATCTCATTCTCCGCTGGGTTGTAGGCATCAACCATTGGTCGGTCGATTCCTCCTGCTGCAATGATTTGTACCATTCTAGCCGTGAGATCTGCATTTTGTTGTTCGGCTTTGGCAAGGCACTTAAGAATTTGTTGCAATTGATCCTCATCCGGTGGCTGCCTAGGCGGCATCTTGTCCTCTATTCCTGGGTATGAAACAAGGTCGGTGTCAGAGGACAAACCAAGGAAGGGATTCTTACCTAGGTGATGGTCTTCCTCGGTAAGCTCAGATGAGAGGAAAGGGTTGGTTTGAGAGTAACCACCCTGGGTGTGAGGAAACCAGGACTCAAGAGGGTCATGAGTCCTGGGTGGTCCAAGGTGCGCTTGGGCCGATGAAGAGGAGTTTCGTGGGGGGCTCAAAGAGAGATTGGTGAATAAAGAGTCGATATCCCCCCAGTCACTCATCTTGATTTGACGAGAAGAAATGGGAGATCTAAGTGAAGATAGGATTTGACTCCTACCTGAAGCAAACAATTCAATCCAAGACCCTGGGTTCACACTCAACACAGTGAAGGACCCGAAACCGAGTCCAATTAATCTTGTAAATTTTAAGTGTGATTTTCAAACAAGATAGCAAGGATTACGCGGCCTAAAGGGAAGTCGGCTCAGAGCCGGATGCGTCTTCCCTGTTTAACATGTCACCTAAGATACCGCTGGTCCTTCCTTTCTTCGCTCCTATCCCAAGTTGATGGATTCAAAGACCACACCCCTATCTACCTGCAAGCAAGAGGAGGCTGACAAGGTCGGAACTTCACCTCGGGGGGTTACTGGAAACTTATCGCAAAGTATCGCAATTTCGCCCCTATCTACCTGAGATAGGCGGAGGCTACTTGGTACTAGTCAGTGAACCTTAAAAATTCAACTTGTGATATTTGCTAGGATTAGTCGGAACGTGATATGGAAGGCGGGGATTTGGGCTCTGTCTTAAGGTGTTCACACACACTCAAGTACCCTCACTCAGCCTGAAAACAAGGTCGGGGATTAATCTCCCGCAAATAGATTTTCCAATTTTATTTATTTTTTTGGTCAATAATGTTTAGCAGTCCCGATTTTAAGTTAAGTTATCACTAATTTAGTCCAACCAAACAGCACGCCTATCGTCTAGTCCCAATTTCCGTTTAATTTAAGTTTGAAAAAACAGAGGGGGAAATCGAGAAAAGCCGATGCACGAAAAATAATGATGCATATGCTGAGTTAAGAAGACTTACATTGATCCCTTCGCTTTTTATGCAGGATGCAAAACAGAATTGAAAACTTTTTTATACTAAATGCAAATGCAAGCGAAAAATCCGCTCCTAGACAAGCAGTTCTATTAGCGAGTGAAGAACAGGTTGATTTGACTAGATCTGCAGTCTAAGTGCGTCGTTTAAGTGAATTGTGTGGTCCTAGAAATTACGAGCACAAGCAAACCCTAGATTGGCTCAAGGAGCTGCTAGTGCAAGCCTAAATTACCATTCAACAACACAGCACACGGGGACACAATTTCACTATATTTACACGCGCGAGAACCGAAACGGGAACCGTTGGAAATGATGCGAAAAAAGAAATAAAAAAATTACAGATTCACTCAAATCACTCAAAACATTAATCTGTCGATTCCTCGAAGCGTCTTCGACTCCTCGCGTTACTCGCACAGAAACAAATTGAGGTCAGAGAATGACATAAAAAATGCAAAGAATTAAAAGAGAGAAAATATTCACAAGAAAACCGCGGATCAGACTACCCGGGGCTAGAAAATCAAACACTTTAAAAATAGCTGCAAATTAACCTAAGCCGTGCCTCCCTGGCAACGGCGCCATTTTGATAAGCCTCCCGCTACCCTTGTTAATTCAGACAAATTAATGTCCAAATTAATAGCTAGTGTTCGTTGCAGTCGGATAATGAGAGGGAATATCAAAAGCCACTTTTAATTTAAGCAAGTTAATTTCGAGTGGCAACTTTTTTTACTTGGGAAGTCCAAGGTCGAACTCAGGGAGGCATCTGTCTCCTTAGGTGAATTTTTAGCAAATTTCCAGTGTTCGATTTTCGGGGAATATTTTTTTTGGTCTTTTTCAACTTTTTATGCAAGACTCGTGCAAAAATCAGGCCAATTTAGAACTTAAATCAGATAAGTATTCAAATGAAGTCCAAAAATAATGAAAATTGGCCAGATTATGAAATATGATGTAATCAAGCTACTCTATTTTTTTGGAATTTTCTGACACTAAATGAATTAACTATGAATTAAAAATGAATGCAGGGCGAGTTTGACTAATATAATTTTAATAAATATCAAATCACAATATTTTTGGGAACTAAAATTAACCTAAATAGATCTAAAGATGAGGAATCCGAAAATTGTCAGATCTTAATTATGATGTGAAATGAACCTATTAAAAATAAACTAAGGAAATCACCAATTAATTTATTTAGGCCTCGAAATGCGTGCAATTGAGATGAATTTTTTATGCAAGGTGCATCTAATTATCCTAGAGCTGATATGATTTTTTAGGAATTTTTGGAGTCACATAGAATTTAATATTAATTAAAAGGTGAAATTGGGCAAAGTATGACACAAATGAACCAATTAATTAATTAAAAATTCCACTGATATCACAAAATTATGCCAAGTGTCACATAAGATAAAGGACAAGTTAAACTACAACATGCAATTTTTGGAATTTAAAAATGATGAAATATGGACACCTAAATATGCGTGCAAAGACAGGGGTATAACTGTAATACATGAATTAAAAATTGATAAAAATAAAATATGCTGATTGGACTATTATGCAATTACCTAGAATACAGGGGGTTGAATGCAAATTCTCCACAGACGCACGTGCTCCTCACGTGGAGGTGCTTCGTAGGGACTTATTTGTAATTTCAGAAACTTCTCGAGGCCTTGATGCAATTTGCCCAGGCCGCACGTGCTCCTCACGTGGGGTACCCTAGGCTCGGGTGACTTCGGCGGCTCGGGACGAGGCTCGGGTGCTCTGGAGGTTCGGCTGGAGGCTCGATGACAGTTCGGGGATCCGAGCCTAGAGGTCGGTGAAGAGGCTCGGATCGGGGCGACGTGGCGCGATCAAGATCGTGGGATCAAGGATAATCCAACGGTTGCTAGATGCTGAGGTGTGCCCGATCAGTGACCGTTGGATCTAGAGGAATCCAACGGTGCCTGGAGCTCGATGAAGAGGGCGACGTGGCATGCTTCTGTCCATAGGATCACTGATCGATCCAACGGTTGCGTGACGTGGGCGACGTGGCTGATCAGCGACCGTCAGATCGAAGAGGATCCAACGGCCTTGGACTGCTCCGGCGCTTGGCGACGTGGCTTGCTCCTGAGCGTGGGATCAAGGATGATCCTACGGCTCCTTCGCGAGGCGACGTGGCGTGATCTTGACCGTTCGATCAAGATGATCGAACGGTGGCTGAACATCGTCTCCAACGGCCCTCCGCCTCTTGCGGAGGAGAAGGCGGGGCTCCGGTGTAGCTGGCTTTGCTCCGCCCGGTCCTCCAGGCGTCAGTGAAGGTCGATGGAGGGTCGGAGGTATCTCGGAAGATGCACGAATGGTCGGTGAAGCATCTGGTGGCCTCAGGAGCGGAGGAGGAGCGCTGGGGCATGGTGGCGGTGAAGCTCGAAGGGAGCTCCGACGAGGTTCCGGCCGATCAAGAAGATATCACCTGCAGGGATTAGATCTATAGCCGAAGCACACGGAAGGTCTGTGGAGTTGTGCTGAACGGAATGAGAGGCCTATGAAGGAGTGGGGGTGTCCGGTGATGGTGCTTCGCCCAGGTGGCGGAGTTGGCATCAATGAAAGATGGGCAACGGTGTTTGAGGATACAGAAGGGTGCGCGAAGATCGGAGCTCCGTCGCGAAGCTCAGAGGGATGAAGGTGGAGCGAGAAAACAACGGTGGAGGGCGAATTAAATCAGAGAAATCAAAGAAAAAATTAAGAAGAAGATCAAAGGGAAATGGAGGATGCTACATGGGGAATGGAGCTCAGGTTTGAGCTGCAGGTCGTCGCTCGAAGGTCGGTAGAGGCCTGAGCTCAGGCAGCTTCGCGGAGGAGGGACTGCAGCATGGCGGAGGCGGCCGTGGATCTCGCCGGAGAAGACGCCTGTCTTCGCTCGAAGATACGGTCAATTGCTATCACCATTCGATGGCTCTGAGCTCGAGGGTTCTCGCTGTGGTGGCGGATGGGCGTGACAGTGGCCAGAGGTGTTCTATTTATAGGGCAATGGTGGCGGCAGGGATGGAGGAGAGGCGAAGTTCGTGGAAGTTGTGGTGAGTCTCTGGTGGATGTCGTGGTGAGTGAGGGAGCTGGCGAGGAGGAGGGAAGAGTGGGCTCCATCGTGGCGGTGTTGGTGGTCGGAGAGGGTGGCTGGAGTGGGTCCGAGAATAGAAAGGGGCAGCCCCTCACGCAAGATCGAGATCGTGGGAGAGAGGGGGCGCCGGAGGTGGAAGACGAGTTCCCAACCGTTGGATCTTGTGATCCAACGGTCTAGAGCGAGGCGCTATGGAGCGGCTTGGATCTAATCTGGGGTGAGGCGATCTGAGGGTGTGATTGCACCACGTGGCGCGTCGAAGGCGAGGCGCCAGCAGACGGATGGGATTAGATTAGGGCGTCGATCTAAGGGCTGAGGTACGAGGCAGAGTAAGCGGCTGTGATGGAGAGCTTTTAAGGTGATCGGAAGGCGCACAATGCGCCACGTGGCTAACTGTGGGAGCGGCGCTGACGGACGGTGAGGATCAATGATGGGAAGTGATCTGACGGTAGGAATAAAGGGCGCACGTGGAGCGAGCTGGGCCGTTGGATCGGGATGAAGATCCAACGGCTGTGGGCGCGGGCGGCTAAGGCAAGGGGAGCGGGCTGCGTGGCACAATCAGAGGGCGCCACGTGGCCAACTGTGAGTGGCTGAGAGAAGAATTGAGTTTAGAGAGAGAAGGAGGCCGAATTTGGAAAAACTCAAAACATGAAAGTTGTAGATCTCGATGAGATCTACAAGTTTCATGTTAATCAAAGACGGAGATGAGGTCAAATATGATACTAAAATACATGGATACAAATATACACATATTTAGTATACATAGAGGCCCAAAAACCCAACTTCTTCCTACGAGCTCCAAATTGGATGAAATTAGTCTCATTTTAAAGGTCTTTGAATGCGTATTCATCTGAAAGTGAGTAGACCTATTTTGGAGTTGGTACAAGAGACTTATAGGCTTTTTATGGTCCAGGGATTCTAGGGCTTTATTGGATGTTTTACAAAAGAGATTTCTGACCTTCTGCCTTATATTATTAACTAAAGATATATATGTTATAAGGGAGGTGTTATTTTATAGGTGGATATTTTACAAGTGATCCTGGCTTCTTATTTAATGCAATATGAGAGCTAAAATGCATATATTATGAATGCATGTATGAATGCTAATTGTGCAAGATAAAGGGAAATATGCATCTATTTACTCGGGAACAAGACTCTATTTTCAACTTTTAGAGTGATGAATCACAGATTCATCAGGCTGACTGTCCTTATTCTCGAGAGCTTGCAAGAATCAAAGAATCGAATGAAGAGCAAGCCACTGCTGAGACAGATGATTGACAAAATTATATGCCCCCACATACTTCATTTTCACCTCAAGTAGGGACCAGACAACAATTTACATATACACATCCCGACTTGACCTTAGGACATAACATGGTCGATCGAACAACCCGAATGGAGAGGCCTGCACATCGTGATTTCCCAGACTTTATTGACTTTAGTGATCAAGCTTCCATTATCCAACCTTCATATCACACATTCGGAGAGCCTATACATTCACAGGAGTGGACTCATGAGCTAGACTTACCAGTCCCCCGTTCATTGACTCCATCATATGAGGCTCCGACCAATATTTGCCATTTAGATGGTCCATACTCGACCAAGCATTACATGCCAGAGTCTAGGTATGTTGAGTATGAGACCCCGATATTTCAGCAATATCCTCCAATTGAGCAGAACCCTCTCATGATTTGTCATGAGAACAGTTTGGAGGATGACATTTCTCGACTCATCAAAAAAATGAATTATTTGGTGCAAAATTGAGAGATGTCACCGACATATTGCACTCAATTTCTTCAAGCTTGGGAATGATAGTAGAAAAGGAAGTAAGTAGATCTGATGTTGAAATCCGAGCAAGCATTAGGGAACCTACACCTTTTGTACAACTGGAGTCCATTCTACCACCCTCTTCTACTAACCACTTACCCTCCAATCCAGAGTCTGGTCATTCATCCACCAAAAATACCAAAAAAATTGAAAACCAAAAACCCACATAAAACTTGAAAATGAAAAGACCTAAAAAAATTAGATACTGTAAGGGAAGCACTCGATGAAGAATTGATTTTTAATCTTCCCTTAATAAAGGTCATAGATCACTTCCTCGACCTCAAACGATTTGTAAAGAGTAAGATGATGCCCAAGAGGTCGGGCAATAAGAGGAAAAGGATTGAAAGACACATAGTGTCTATGGCCACCTCCTTGGTGATGGGGAGAAAGACCAAGAGCCGCAGAGTGAAGCGGTTGTCCCGAGTTGAATGTGAAATCAAAGACACCATCTTTACCCATACAAGAATAGATGACGACTCACCAATAAATATCCTCCTGACCTCTGTGTTTGACAAGCTAAACTCATGCCTATCAGAAAGTCGAGAGAGATCGTTCAACTGGCTGATCGATCTATCAAATGGTCGAGAGGAAACATTTCAGTCATCGTTACTTTTCAAGATGCTCTACTCCAGGTGGACTTCACAGTCATTGACATTGAGAACCAAGGAGAGTTCTCCCAGTCTCCGATTATTCTCGGGAAGCCATTCTTAGCCTTGGCTAAGGCGACTATAGATTGCGAGACTCGGGAAATCGATGTTTTAGCATTGGGAGCGCTTCGACCTCACCCATTCTTTGATACACTTTACTCTAAGGTGACCCATACATCCGCTGACAGTCGTAATCATCGAGAGGTAGATGAGTCCTACCTCTCTGCTACACCTGAGAGACCGACTATCCAGACGGCCATTGGTTTTGAGACTCCCCACACCTCCACTTCATCAACTGCTTGCACCACCACCGTGACAGCTTCTAAGGAGAACTCATGACCAGAAGCTCTCATTGAGTCGTACACAACCTTTGTTGATTGCCTTGACCATTTTTGATGATCCGACAAGAGCCTAATAATGCCAAGCCAACTGAGATCACTAGCACTTTCCCGAGACATGTGCTGACCCTTCAGGAATATTCCAATATATATAGTGAATCGTCTGATGACGAACCCATGGTCAGCACCATACCACATCCTGGACCTTCAAAGGAAACAACCAAGACTAAATTGACTCCACATAAAAACACGGTTGCTCCCTCTTCTAGTCGGCTATCTAGTGAGAGGAAGTCGAGAATTGATTCCTCGAGGTGTTCCCCCGAACCTCTCAAGGCGCATCGCTCTCATCTCCCTCTCAATGATTCAGGTTCTAGAAAATCGACCAAGAAAATTTCCTTCAACATTCCGGAGAAGGAATTTTCAGAGGAATCCTCAACGGGTCAGGATAAGGTGATTTATATGAGTGAGCTCAGTTCGGTTGTTCTTAAGCCGTATCTAAGCAAGCAGCCGTGTGTCGACCCTCGTTGGACGATCTCTTCACCTCACTACTATTCATCTGAGGACGATTGCGACAGTGACAAACTTGTATATTCCTTACCTCCTCGCTCCCGCAAGAAGGTTCGTCACAAACCTTCTTGATCCTTGTATATTCTCTCTCCTTCTTGTATACATTTCCCCTCCCTCCCCAGTGATTCGAATCACTCGCTCCGGCTCCATATCATTTCATTTTATGGCTATACTTAGGATGATCAAATCCTAAGTATAGGTGGGAGAGTGACTCGAGTCTCTTCACCATTTCACTGTATATTCTCTAGATTTCATCGATTCTCACACTCACTCTTGTCCTACACTTAGGCTGACTAGAGCCTAAGTATAGGGGGGATCGATGCCCGCCGTGTATATTCTCCTCCATTTCCCATCTTGACCTCGTCCGCCCCATTTTTTATCTTCTTTTACACTTAGGCTGCCAAAGCCTAAGTATAGGGGGGTAGGACAACTTCTATACATTTTTGTTATTTTAACTCTCCTACGCTTAGCACGAGCTATGTCTTTTTCCATCGCTTTTGGTGCTCTGAGGACATAGCACACGCTAAGTATAGGGGGTGTGTATATATTACATATATACTTTACCCATAGCTCGTACTTTCGCGTATTTTCGTGTATATTTGTATATATTATGCAATAATTACGGGTGGGTAAAAAATTGAAATTTTTTTTTATACTTGTATAGTATATTGTATAATACTTGTAAAACTTTTGTAAAAAAATTTGAAAAGAAAATTTAAAAAAATGTAAATACATGTATACTTGTATAACACTTGTATAATTTGTAATAAAACTCTTGTAAATTGTTGTAACATAGGAGGTATACCAAATTTTGAAAAAAATACAAAAAAAGAAAAAAAATAAAACAAAAAATATGTTTCTTATTTACTCTTGCGTATAATCCTTGCAAAAAAGGAAAAAAGAGTCTTGCATTTCATTCATCTACATAGCATGTCATCTACATCTCATCTGCATATCTTGCATATGCAAGGTGAAAAGTTAGCGGGTTCTGAACCAAGTTATGAGTAGATGTTGAGGAAGGACTTGATTTGATCTTAATCCACCTAATTCAGAGGAACCTTATAGGAACTGGAGTTAAGATTTCTCAGGTCAAGTGACTTAATTCTTTGAATCCGCAAGTCTATGTTCACATGTTATCTTGATTAGTCTAAGTAGAATATCTCATGCCACGTATGATTCTTATAGACAATGACCTAACTTGGACAAGCACCATGCACGTAGCTCTTCATTGATGAGGTAGTGAGGAGGTAGAATCCTTTAGCTTGGAGTAGCACACGGGTGGAAACATCCATCCTCCTCTAGAGAGGGAAGTGCATCTCAACCTAGTCTGGTGGTGTTGACATCTAAGGACGGGATACTGTGGGTTGCCATAATGCTTCAAAATAGGGATAGTCTACTGGCTCAAGAGGAAAAACTCCTGATGTACTGATGAATACTCATTCATCACTCTTTATTCTTATATTTTAGCTACAAAAACCTTTGCAAATGCATGTATATAGTTGTAAACAGAAATAATTACCAAAAGCATGCATTGTGTAAAAACCTATAATTAGCATGTTTTTGTGCAAAAATAAAAGAATAAAGATTAAAAAGAAAAGGAGGGAAATACTTAGAATAAATATTGAGCAACCTAACCCAAGGGAGGGTTCAGCATGGGCCTGACCGCATAAAAGCCAAAGTAGAGGGAGATAGGGGCTCATGTGTGTAAATATTTATATAAATAAATAAAAGTATTTTCCTCACAAAAATAGACTCAAATTGGCTTGTAAATACTTGTAAATATTTCTAAATACAAAATCAAGATAAAAATATAAAAATCAAAAAGAAGATAAAAACATCACTCACCATGTATATAGACCATCCACATCTATATTTATTTAGCTTTGTAAATAAATAAAATTAATTTTCAAAAGTCTTGTAAATACTCTATATTATATGGTGTAAATAAAATAAAAACAATTAAAACAAAAACAAAATAAAAATAACAAAATTTAAAACAAAAAATATATTGTAAATATACATATGTATTTATTTCACCTATGTATGTAAATAATAAAAATAAAATAAAAATGTTTTTTATTCCTCATTTTATAATACAAATAAATAAAATATAAAATGGGAATAAAATTGTATAAAAATAACAATTAAAAATCAAAAATTAAAAACCTATATATTGTATATATACCTATATCTAACCCTACTATGTACATACCTTATTTTACTTTGAAAAATTAATTAAAAATCACTAAAAAATAGAAAAAATTAAAAGAAAAAGATTTCATGTTTTAACTTTTTACTAATTTGGCCATTTGTACCTTGAATTTCATTTTCAAATATTATCCACGTGGCCTTCACTCATTGGCCCTGGGGATTGTTGACCGCCAGGTCAACTGCCCCCCCCCCCAGGACCACTTCCCACGGGTTAGACGCCCGACCCGACTTCCCCCTATTTTAGCGCCTAAACCCGATTCACCCTCGCCTAATTCCCGGATCCGATTCCTTCCTAACATATCCGAGATCCTCACCGGAGCTACCGCATCGGGATCCGTGCTCCAGAACGCCCTACCCCCGCCCTTCTTCCCGGACCCTCCAGCATATAAAGCTTCAGCTCCGCCTCCTCCATTCGCATCTTTGGCCATTCGCTCCACCCCCAGTGACCTCCACTGTGTTGGCAAGAGTGACAGCTTGCTCCAGCAAGTGTCGCAGCGAGGAGAGGTGCAGTGACCCTTCGATCTGGCGAGTATCGCCGCCTTGCTCCGCCGTGAGGTGGAGCTCGAGCCTCGGACGTCGGCGCTCCTTGAGGCGAGGACCCAGAGCTGCGCAAGCTCGACCACAGCCCATTCCTTTACCCAGGTAGACCTGTAGTTCTTTCTTTTTCTTTGATTTTAGATTTCCCCTAAATCGCTGCTCCGCCGTCCACCGTCGATTCCGATCGCACCCGACTACCATCCGACCATCGGGCTTCGCCATAGCCACCGCCTTCCTCCCGCGCACCTTCTCCATACCCCCATCCAACCCAGCTCGCACAGGAGCTGGGGTTCGAGCTCCTCCGTCTACCCCCCTCGCCGGAGCTCGCCCATATCGCACCTCCGATCACCTTCACCCCACCTAACCGGGTCGAGGCAGTTTGCCCCTCGACCTGCGAGTCTCCTGGGTTTACTTTGCAGGTACTTCCCAGCCCATCTGAGGGCTTGGGTCATTCGGGCCAGGAGCTTCACCTCCGCCGACCTCGCTGGAGCCCTCCAGGGCTCGGCTGGGTCATCGGAACCCACCCTCAGCTGCGGAGCATCATTGCGGAGCTTCTCTGATCTTCTGGAGCAGCAGGGGAGGATCCCAGCGCATGCACGAGGCCGGCGAAACTCGCCGGCCAACTGTTCTTCCAGCATCTTCCCCGACCGTCCGATCTTCCTCGACCTTCAGTTCTCATCCTGACCGTCCACTTGAGGAGACCCAGCCACCGTCAGATCTTGAAGAGGCGATCTGGACCGTCCGTTGCACGAGGTTTAGCCACCGAGAGCCTCACCCGTTCGATCCCCCATGTGGCGTACCCTCGACCGTCCGATCGCTGCGAGGACCTCAGCGTTGGCGCGCCACCTGATCCACACCGTCAGATGTACCACGTGGCGCGCATCCATCGACCACATTAATAAAGGGTAATTACCCTTAGGCCCCCTCTTTTATTTTATTTCGCATTTAGTCCTGTAATTATTTAGTATAGTTGTTTAGTTTTTGGTAAAATTGCATAGAGGACCCCGCTCTTTATTTAGTTTGCAGTTATACCCTTGTGTGTGATGTGACACGTGCTTCGTCACGTGGTTTTCTGGTGTAATTGCACTTTCTATCCTATAGTTCTGAATGTTAATGAATGAATGTAAACTTTTGAGTATTTGCATTTATACCCCTGTGCGTGAAACATTTGTGCATGTGCTTTAATTTGTGGGTTATTTGCAGACTACCCCTGGACTTTTGGTACCTATTACCAAATAGTCCTTGGGAATAGTTTTTATTACATTTGGGTCCCTGAGTGCCCCAGGCACGCGCTTTGCACGTGAATCCCTAGGTATTTTGCACCAGACCCCCCAGGACTTCGGGTATTTGCACTTAGGTCCCTGTGCACAGTGCCCTCTTTTTATTTTTGAATAAAATAGCAAATCACCTCCAAATCCAACGAAAATTGGACACATGGCTCCTGCCATAGTGTAAAATTTTCGAGGATTTTTGGAGACATTTTTGTTTTATTTTGATATTTTTAAAAATTCAAAAACATCTAATTTCGTTACTATCTAACTTTAAAAATCCCAAAAAATATTAAAATTCATCTAAAAATCACAAAAATTACTTACTGTTTGTTTATGCTTGCTTGATTTTCTAGCCAATTTTGGCTATTTTTCATTACTTAAAACACCTAAAAATTGAAAAACACTTAAAATCTTATAAAAATTTTAATAAATAAATTAAAAACCCAAAATATAATTTAGGTGCCCAAATTTTCCTTGTTTTCTTATCTTTACAGGGAAATTACCTTCCAGCTAATTTGGGGCCTCTAGATATTTTATCTAGATCCCTTTATCTCGACTGGACAGTACCTATAGTTTCAGTCCCTGTTTTATTTTTAGAAAATTAAATAAACATCAGAAATTCCCCAAAAATTCACCAAAAACAGTAAAAATTATAAAACACCTAAAATAATTTTGT